>OU612014.1:16510000-17781250 GCA_914767945.1 Eilema depressum | reverse complement strand
AAGGTTGGCCGTGTGCTTGTGCTACGTTAGTTACTTATAAAAAAAAATATTTTCTTTTCTAGGCCAATCCTTACAGAATTTATTGCCTTTTGTGACGATATTGTAAAATCCTAGTAGGTAGGTAGGTACCTGCCTACCTGCCTACCTACCTACTCTAATATAAATGCTGTATTTAATATGCGGACTGTTCACACGCTTCAACGACTATTATCCTTTCAACAATAATTTCCATTTATCACAATTATTGATGGCATATTTTGGTCCACAATAGGGCAGAGACTTCCCTTGCATCACGTTCCCTCCATTCATAAAGGTCAATGACCGACCGATAAGCGTTGATTTTCGATTGTGTGGGCTTTCAGTCTATTAATGAGTACAAACAATAGTATTTAAGTATTGAAGATTGCATCTTTTAGTGGGTGTCGGTCTATAACAATGATACTCAAAGTTGTTTACGCCCCCCGAGGGTTGACAACGACCTAAAAAAGGAGTCCCTGTGAGTGAACATTGCAATTCAAGGTTTTGGTGAGATGTAAATGGGTTATCCTCATATTAGTCATATTACTTAGTGTATCTTATTGTAGCTAGTCGTGCCTTTAATGCTTAGTGAATGACTGGATAAATGAAACATACGACTGAAAACGAGAATATTTACTGTTGTGGGTTTAAAAAGTATATATTTTGTATTAGTTTTCCACTCTAGGTAGGTACCACACCGCTGCTACTCAGGTCAGATAGCAGTCGCTTTTGTTAAAAAAATATAGAAGTTCGACCATTTCATAGTTAGATTCAAATCCGACCCCAACAGAATTGAAAAAAAGGCTCGGGGCATGATGACTCTATAGCTAACTAAAATTAGAAATCATGAATCACACATGATGTCGGTGAATTAGCAAAAATATTAGATATACAGGGATTCTACCCACTACTTGCCTCCAAACGTGATCTATGAGTCACAAAACAAAAAAGTTTGAGGACCTCTGGCCTATACCATTGCGGTTGACTGCCGAGTGGGCGTAGGTATTATGTACGAGAGCTTCATTACCGATAGGAAATACATTCATCTCGTCCCACTCAAGATGCGCAAGCGCCGACCGTTCAAAGGTTATTACGAGAATTCGCAACTTTACTTCCTTTTTGTTACCCATCTATAGATTGAAGTTACTTCGAGGTTATAAGACGGTGGGCTTGTAATTAAAATTGTATTTCAGTATTATGCTTTATAGTGTAGCCATACTTGTTTATTTACTTACTACTTAGTTACAGCACATTTTTTAAACAGCCATAAGGTGCAACCTACCTGTCCATTTCATTGTAGTTTTATTTTTTGGTCCAAATGGTACAGAAAGAGGGCCAACGGGTACATTGCTTACCATAAAGCCAAAAGATGCCTAAAACTCAGGTCGAATGGGTACGTAGCCCGAAATGTGTCGAAAAGTCAAGTAGATAAATATTTCATTCTCAAAATATACCTACGAGTAGGTATATTAAGTAAATTATTAAAATATTCTAAGTTATTGCAAGTAAATCTTTCTCGAGTGAGAAAGTTTTTATTTAGGAGAACAAATACCTACGATCGAAGTCAAATTGCACTTAAATACTTCTCGGCTTTGGAAAGTTTTTACCCAGAATTCACTTTCGACTTTGCTTCGTTGCTGACTTCCGATGAAATTGTGCGAAGAGTAGCCAAGTTCACAGGTTTTTGGTACGTACCGCGGATATCATTTATTAATTACTATAATTTCTATTTACTACTACTAATTTATTATTACCTTATCAGTCATTCACTAATTAATTATTGACCTGCTTAATAATTAATTGGACTAACAAAAAATATGGTAAAATTTTATTGCATGTAGGATGTAGTGTAGGCCAATAAATTTATTTATTAGATACATCTTTGTAAGTATTCGGTGTCTAGGAGATACATTTTTTTATCGTGCGAAACCTTAGTTTAAAAAAGACCATACAGTCACGACTCACGCCATTTCCTAATGGAGTAAGTACAGACCACATAGGCGTAGGCCACTTGCTACACTCCTAACTACGTGCATTTTGTTTGCAACCAGGATGGGCACTCCGATGACGATATGACTATGATGATGACGACTATGATGAGTCTATCTACTCCATCAACAAAATCAAAAGTACCGATTTTGGTAATACCAAAGGCCGTAATTTAAACCACATAAAAATTCTAAATACAGACACAATAGACACAATATGAAATAAACTTCAAAAAATATAGTTTTGAAGTGTTAAGCTGACCTCTACCTCTAAGTTTCTTATTTGTGTATGTCCATAAATTTTGAATTCATGTAGGTAATATATTAAATTACTTTGTGTTCGCGACACGTGGGTCGGTACTCTTATGATAAATATGATTTCTTGGGCTTGATACAAAAAGTTAACGGTCCATCAAAACGAACCTCGCATTGCGTAGGAGTTGTCCACACAGCCACAAACTGCAGTACAGAGGGTCAGATTCATACAATGAGCGAAAAGGCTATTATAAACCCATATTATTATGGATTGCTTAAGACCCCACCAAGACCTTTGGAGCCAAGCCAATCACACCTGCAAGTGTAAGCCACCTTTTTTTAACGTTCCCGTTAACCCCTCCAACTAAGCGAAATTGCTTGTGCTAGGCGTGAGTTCACGTCGGTAGTATAATGGCCAGGATTCGAACCCGGGACCTCTCGATCGTAAGGCCGACTGCTTAACCACTAAGCTACCGACGACGCTTAAATTATTTGACCCTCAATGCTAATGAATGTTAAGGATTATTATTAAAGGTCTATACAGGTAAAAATTAGGTCTTTATAGAATAACTATTTGTCAAACCTCTATCCGATCAACACGTAACAGAGAACTTTTAATTTTTTATTAGCAACTAGCTGTCCCGGCGAACTTCGTACCGCCATATTTTTCCCGTTCCCGCTGCACCTTCCCTGGACACCCACGAATATTTCAAGACTAAAATGAGCCAAATCGGTTCAGCCGTTCTTTAGTTATAGCGTCAGGAAGGAAAACCCGACTTATTTTTATATAGTAGAAGATGGTTTCGAAACTCAATCTATGTTAGCTAAAAAATCAATTAAGTATACTGACATAAATAAGCACCAGTAGGTAAGGTAGATATATGAGTTTTTATAGCCAATTATCGTTTATAATTCAGGTGTGAATATCTGATGGCGAATTAGATCCAAAATAAAATGATAAAACATCTCGGGAGTCATTTAAAACGTGATTCACTTGTCTGGCTCATCACGATATATACCTACAGCTGCACACATATGAAATTACAATGCAAACGGACATGGTTTTATATTGGTTTAGCGATTCAGCACCAGATAGCGTCTTTGGCGGCTCGACCAAAAACTGGTTTACAGTCAAAAAGTGGACACCGAGTCGATAGCCTCATCCATTCAACCCACGCCATTCTGTGCAATGTTTTTGTAGATTGTGCTCCGATTCAATTTTGTAAAACACATTTTAGTTTTTAGTCTAAATTGGATGCCAATAACCGCAATAAAGTAAGTCTAAGGGCCCGCGCACATTTTCGGTATCGGCAAGAATCCGCATTTTATTTGTCGCATAAGAAGCAGTGGTGAAGGGTGAAATTATGAAAAGGTTTTTCATCGGCTCCCGGTGGAAAAACTTGTCTATAGGAACGAACCTCTTTCTACTGATAAGAAGAGACCTTATCGTTATCGAAACAATATTGAAATTTCAATGACTATCTATCATCAGCATCGGCAGCTGTATGATATAGCATTTAAATTTCAATTTTATTGCAGTAATGCTAAGGTTTATGCTTAGATTTATATATTAAAATTCTTTTTCTTGCCGATGCCGATAATGTGCGCGTGCACTAAATTTCAGACAGGCGCCAGTGTCCTGTCCAGGCTCTGTCGAATTGCAATACTATATTTTAAGGAACCTTGGACTGATTCCACTAAAATTGTTATGTCTACGCAATTTATTGCATAAATAAGTAGATATTTGAGTCCCGTGTGAAACTATCTTGTATCTTGAAAATGTTATGTCGGTATGCAGAACATAAGTGGTAGAGTTATTTACTTAAGTAAATGTAAAGTTAAAATAAACTCCGAAACGCCCATGTTGGCCATGTTTTTAGTTTCTGAAATGAGAAATTAAAGTTGTTGAGTATCTTCAACGACCATTTAGGCACTGTATTCTGTGCTTCAGCTATGGTTTAGATACACTCGTAATTATTATTAACTGTACTATACCACAGATTACTACTATACTCTTGTCAGTCATTGCCGACATTTCATTTATTCTGCTGCAGTTATTTATTCGCTTATTTGCTTATTTACATCAAAATAAAAAAGTGTAAGTAGTACCCATAATCAATAGATGGATAATATGGACGATAATATGGTAGATAAACAGCAAACAGAATTTCCTCCCGGTTATTGACGTAATGACTGAAAAAAAATATTTGCTTGGAAGGTTTGCTGCTAAACCTGCCAACGAAGATTAGCTGGTGATCACGGAACTTCATAATACAACTCTCTGAGCCAGTTTACGAGTTCTCATCTCAGAGAAAATTAGTCATGCAAATCTGTTGCTGGCTCGCGGACTATAAAGTTAGTAGCAGTTAGTAGCCAATCACGTTTAAAACATTGTGGCTAGTGGCATATAATTTAATGCATTTTTCATTGACGCAATAGTTACACATCAAAAATGTAGGTACGTACTTAAGTGTAACATTAGCAAGAACAACTTCATAAAATATCGATCACAAAATGCGAATACAAACCCGCCAATGCGAGTCCATTACGTTTTTACGATCGGGTCGGGAATTGAAATGGAATAATTTGAATGCTGTTATGTACCTTTATATAAGAAGGATGTGCATTTTCGAACTTCGAAGAAATATTATTTATATATATGGGCTGGCCACATCATGTCGAAGGACTGATGGCCGTTGGAGCAGACGAGTCCTAGAATGGAGACCGATATTGGAAAACAGAAGGTGGGACGCCCCCAAGCCAGATCCAGATGGACTGACGACCTAATAAAGGTTTCTGGCACAGAGTGGATGCGGAAGGATCGGCAGATGTGGCGCATATTGAGCTAATTGATTGATTGATTATATTATTTATACACTTATGTTTGATATACCTAAATAATTAATTAATGGGTGTATGAGCATTTCAATATCGACGGATTCAAACCGACCTAACATGCAAGCTGGTACGCCTACTGATTAATGGATGAAGCTCTGATGCAGGCTTTCCTCGAGTTGGACGGCCAGTCGGCAGTCGCCCCCTTTGAAGCCAAGATTAACCAAATCTTGTGCTAGTGCAACCAAAATTGGTGATGATGACATTAATGTTAACCCCGCGGATGTTTGTATGGACATGTGGATTATATTTATTGTATAGATAGAAGTTTGTTGGCAAATATAAGTAGGTACTAAACCCAAACCTTATGCGTTATAACATGATCTTACTAACAGTTCCAGCGAAATCGACTGAACCAATTCAAACCACACAAAGTAACCAATATATTAGCAAATAATATCTACCTACTATGTATTACTACTATTTGCCATATCAATTTACCTACCTTATTGCAGTAATGCAGCATGCAAGCCAATAGGTGCACAAGGCGCGGCCGACTCACATTCACTTGCACGTCTGATGCATTTGTAACCAGTCCCTTAATGTACTAGACCTCTTAGTAGAATACAAAATGTGCATGCGACCGTCTCAAAGCACTGGTTGCAGATACGGTATTTTGTACTACCATGTTATACTGGCATAATAATAAATGTCACTCTTGCAGTGGGGCAGGTGAATGGGACAGAATACCTAGTTATATTCTCTGTAAAGTAGGTAACTTTAGATACAATAAATATACTTAGATCAGCAAAATTCAACATCGGAAGAGCAGCTGGGGTGGCCTTATTCTACTCCACCGGGATTCTACACACTAGCGTAGAAGAGAGGATTTTGGACTCCAAAGAGCAAGCTTTAGACGCAATTGGGATTGGCGATCGGATCATGATGATACATTTACTATCGGATAGAGAAACAGTCTTAATCGTCTTGTACCTACGACACCCACGGGAATGATTGGGTGGCCTTTATATTGTACTTCGCAGGGAACTGAGTACGAGTATTGACTATAAATAATATTTAGGAGGTTAAACCAAATATATTAGGACACGCTACTCAATTCGCTTGGTCCATTAAAGTTTCCGAACAATAACAATCTCAAAAGTCGTTGACACGTGCTACCAACATAACCGAACCGACAACTCTATTAAATTATTAAACCGGGAAAAAACGACTCCATCCGTCTTTTGGGAAGATTTATTTACTAAAAACATTATCTACAACGTGTGAGGTACACTTGATAAATGGCCATTATGGTGTCAACACTATTTATCTGAGTAGGGCTGCCGTTCGTACATTGTTTTTTCTTGGACTTCGGCGCACTCAGCGGTACGTTTTAGCACAGATAAAATAAGTAGAATGTTTAGAGTCGTTTGGATTTTTTACGATTTTCAGATTTCGTGATTGTTAGCGGGTTAGGTAAGTATCCATTGGAAGTATTTTATCGATGTTTACACAATCGATTCTTTTAATTTTTAGTGTACAAGTTATGGAATCCAGCTGTACCTAAGCCTAAATTTAACCTACCTACTTAATGTAAATGGAATGAACTTGATGCCAATGATGAGGACATTTTATTGGTCAGGATCTTTTTCATCACATTTAATTTAATTTATTATTTTTTTTATATTTCTGAGGTGTAAACATTTTGGCAGTTATTTTTTCAGTTTCACGTAGCTTGGGCGCGCAATACTATTATTTCTCACCCAGGAACTTTAGTTTTTATACTAGAGAACACCCAGGGTGTTATTCCCAGTGGAGCCCTACATTGCGGACTTTACAATCTGTCACGCAAGCAAACTCTTTTCAGTGTGACAACCTTTGAAACTTAACCACCTATATATTACGTGCTAGTTCTACTGAATTGTCTGCGGGTAGAAGCACTGAGGGCTAGTTCTTAAAATAAAAACGTTCAAAATTCAGTTTCAATCTAATCATAATCTCCCAAATATCAAAAACTGTATTCTCATAACATTGATATCGTGATCGTTTTTGCATTGGGAGAGTTAGATTATTCTTATTTTAAACTTATTTTTGTTACGACAAATTGGCACTGCAGGTGCAGTAAGGGCAGGTTCTGTGTAGGTACACAGAACCCCTTGATCGGCTCCACACTTGAACAGCTGGACCTAATTCTTTTTTGTTGCATTTGTGATTGTCAGAAGGTTCTTATAAACGAAAATTTTGGAAAATTCTACGGAATCGAGTGATACTGGGACGAACAGCTAGTGTAGGTACAATAATTTCTTTCATATTCAATCAGAGTCTCGCATCTCCCGCCGCCCACACATATCGATAACACATCCATAACTAAATGACGGTAAGAGATAAATCTCATGACGACTCAATCGGCACTCGTGTCTCGTTTATGCATTCACGTATTTAATTTTCATATATTAAAAAAGTAACTGTAACTTATACCTTTCGAAATCGAACAGGTTCAGTAATTGATGGTCGCATACGAATTATTTGTAACCTGTCAATTCTTTTGTTGTAGTACTTGTAATATTGAGGTAGCAAATGTGTGCAACTGTCCTACCTTCTTATACCGAGATGGAGCTACCGTATTTAAGAGGAACGCGCGCATTCGTTTGCCTGGTCGGGTTCTTGAAATCAAACATACCTACGTGGTGTCTTCAAAGCACATCCTAGGCTGGTGTAAAGAGCGAAGGGTGCCCTTGAAGGGCGACTCATAACGGCCAGCTACTAAGGACGGTTGCATACGAAACCAAAACTTGAATGAAATACAGCTAATAAAACGTGCGGCGGGTCTGTGAAACCCTACCAGGCATGCCGAAGACTAAAGTTTCAGAAGAAGAAACGGTTAAAACATGACTTTCAATTAGTTAATAGACCCATGATTGAAATCGCACACTTCACGCGTTCTTCCTTCTGAAAGAACTCTATAGTACCTATATCTGAATGAATTACCCACACGAATTCCAATATCAATACGAATTCAAGTAGGTACCTACTAAGGTATATCCTATGGAAGTTATAGGCCGAACCAAAATAGATTCAAAGCATTTACGCTTGCTGACGATAAACAAATCACTGAAATATTTCATTTACGGACATCAAGGCAATTATTTTTGCCCGATTAGTTTTACATTTTTGCTTTGTATCGAAATTCCTCATTTAACCAAATCCCATACAAATTTTTACCCGTTTAGTCTACGAATAATGTATCCCATAAATTATTCGTAGCAATCGTAGCGTTCAGTACATACTCGATTGAATAATAATCGAAAGCAGTTTGGACTCCTATCAACATCTTTGGGGCGCGAGTCAACTTCACTTGCTAGCTGGCGGTAACCTGCAAATCAGCTGTACAGGCTCTGACACAGTCTTTCCTTTCGGGATTGGGGGTCAGCCAGTAATAACTAAGACGCCAAATAAAAATAGAAGTAGGAAGACGGGCCCCGTGCTCTAAAGTGTTTCACGTGTTTCCTGTCCTTTAAGCGAGGCGTGAAAAAGCATCTGATGAGGCCGTCAAGCTGAGTGCCACCATTGTAACATGATACGTGTCTGTAATGGTGACCCTCTTTTCAGAGACTTTGCCTTCAGCTTACCATCAGGCGAGGCAAAGTCAAATTGACGTGTCCTTGTATATAAAAAAAAAAGTGAAGCGTTGTTAGCTTAGTAGTTAGAAGCCAATTTAATGATCGAGAGGTTCCAGGTTCGACTTTTGGCTTTCGTTATGCTAGGATCAAGAAGAAGACGACAAAGCTGCGCTATAATCACAAATTTCGGAATCAAAATTCTCATATTAGACGAACGAAATTTCTAGCAATTGATGCCGTAATTACCCGAATAAACACCACTAAGCCGTCGTGCAAGACGTCGTGAGTTTCGTGAAAAGTTAAAACTGTCGTGAAACTCATAACAAATTGAGTCCCATTACACTATCAACGCGAACCAACAACTAAGACGCATTTAGCTTAGTTGGAGTTGGGAACTAAGTTCGTACAGTTAATCTGGTAAACCCCAAGTAGAATGACAAGTAGCAAAGTACTTAGTGGTGCCAACAATAAGTTTGCGTTTGCGTTTTTACTTTATGATACAGAATAAACATAGGAATAATCTCACGTAGGTATTGCTCGGGACATATAACTAACTAGCTTCCGCCCGCGGCTTCGCCCGCGTGGTGTGTTGATAAAAAGCAGCCTATATGTTAATCCAGGGTATAACCTATATACATACCAAATTTCAACCAAATCGGTCCAGCCGTTTATGCGTGAAAGAGTAACAAACATCCACACATCCACACATCCATTCTCACAAACTTTCACATTTATAATATTAGTAGGATAAGTAGGATATCTTGGACCTAAAATGTGCTCAATAGTGCTCTGCACGCGCAGTACACGTTTCTTTGGTAGTTATCATGGATACTGCGGGCTGCTACGGAGGACGAACTCAAATCAAAAAAAAAACCGCGTGCGCCAAGGGCTCGTTTGTCTCGCGATTTAGGTCCAAGATACGTGTTCCGAGGCATACACATTCTCGAAAGGTTAGTAGAGATGTATTTGAAAACCGAGTAATTTTTCAGCGTAGGTCCTATATTGTGCATAAATGGGCGATCCAATAATATATCATTGCGATCCAATATGTGTTTTTGCACGAAATTAGCTCAATATTATTTGCACTAACAAGTGACATCTGTATGCTTCTAAATAGTAGTAGTACTATTAAAAAAATAAAATTTCACTTTCTTTAGGAAACCTTTCGATAGCAATCATTAACAATGTAATAAATATGTCCATGTCTTCGTTAGTTCGAATGGCGCTTGTCTATTTTTTACATTTGTCTTCGGCGTCGATTACCGTCACCGTAAATTATGGCAATAATTATTTGATCATGTAAACTTCAAATTAACGGGGCTATAAATAACTTATAGAACTGCCCACTGCCTAAAGATTGAGCAGAGGCCCTGACGGACACAAAATAATGTTATCGGTTCTAAAGAACCGTAAAACCGTAAGAATAATGAATTATGGACAAAATTGTCAAAGATTGTTCTCCAAATTCAAATAAGTAACTCATAGACAAGAATGTGAATGTGGAGTTACTCCACAGACAATCGCCCACTTGCTAACGTGTGGTACATGCCCAATATGGCCATTATACATACATGTACACCGGAGGATCTCATGTGCGCCTCCGGGAACGCCATCCATCCAGGTAGCAGCACACTGGGAGAACACAATTTGAGAGTCAAGGCACCATCGCCACGATAGAAGAAGAAGACAAGAATCTTACGACATTAAGTAAAGCTAGTGAGGAGAGAAGACCGTAAATACTATTGTCAATCTTAATTGTGCGCCTAACTCTAACCCTTTTCACCTCTCAAAATCACATTTTGTGTCGAAGGGCGCAGTGGGATTAAAAATGATTCGGAATCGTATTTTTTATTCCGAACAGTCAGCCTAGTGGTAAAGAAGATGAAGTCATGGGTTTCAAATAGTGAATTAAAAAATTAAGTGAGATTGGTGTTGGTGGGTGGTAGGTAATGTATAATGCAAGTTCTTGTTACGTGAAGACACAGGTAGATACTAAACTAAACTTATAGGTACTTAAAACTGATCAGCGTATTGTATAATAGTCATTAAATATCCGGAAGCATTAGCAATGTTAATTAATCACGAAACTGTCTTCTGCGTCCGGTGTGAACAGTTCAATAAAGCGACAGTCACCCGAATATCCATTCAAACAGAAATGTTCCCAGCGTTGGTTTTGCGCTTTTCTTCAATGGGGTGACCAGCTTTTTTATTTGAAGCTGCTGTCTATGCGTATCCTGTGGTTTAGTCAAATAAACTTTGTGTTTACTTTTGGCTCCATAAACTTTTTGGTATGAACCTTTCTTGTACCTTGGTATGAAACGCCAAACTCTAAAAGTGTCATGGGGCGATTCGAAACCCTGGGACGAATAACTCTTGGGATGAAACGCCCCATGACCCATATAAAATATAGTAAGCTCGTTATCAACTGAGTCTTCGACCATAAATGTCAAAGAGATGACAATGACATTTATGGCCCGACGACTCAGTTGATAATGCGCTTACTATAGTTGTAAGTACATGGTTTTTATTCTGCTGCGCTCTTATGAGATTCTTTCTTCCTCCTAGCGTTATTCGCAGTCGCATCCGAAGCTTTCAGCTCGAAGCTGAGGTCCGCTTTACCCGTCTTAACTACAGATTTGGCCAGAACTCGATATTTTCCGTGAAGCGATTGCCATCTGACCTCCACAACCCAATGTTAACATTAGGCGATATCTAAGCTTTGCAGCTAGACCGATGTTTTTGGACTTTTTTTTAGGGCTTCAACTACCCGTAACGACTGCCATAGATGTTTTATGGCAACCGGGACCGACGGCTTAACGTGCTCTCCGAGGCACGACCAGACCAATGCAAATACCCATATATATGCACACAAATATTTGCACTGAGCGGGGATCGAACCCGCGCCTCCTGCGTAGCGGCCGCGTTCACTACCGCTATCGCTACGCCACGGAGGCTCTTATGAGATGTAGCGTAATATTAACGTTACTTATTAAACAGTATTAGACTGCCTTTCCACCAGAGATGTACTATACTTCGTTGCTATGGATGCGTTTGATATTCACCTTAGAGTATACATTATAAATAATAGTAATAATAATATAGCAATGTATACTCTAAGATATTCACCAATCATAACATTCATTGGTCACACACATAGCATAGCACTGGTGGGGGTGCGCATTTTCTTACATAATTTTTTAACTCCTATCATCGGATTTCCGAAAAATTTTCTCATACCATTTAAAGTCATGATGATCATTCTTCATAAAAATTTTACAAATAAATATTGAAATATATAAATCATTGAAATTCATAATATCACTTATCATAAATTTGTTGTTACTAATATTTGTTTTCATATATTTGTTTATACTAATAATCGAAACTCATAATCATTTCAATAAATAACTTTTTTTTTTATACCACTTAGGTGGCAGACAAGCACACGGCCCGCCTGATGGAAAGTGGTTACCGTGGCCTATGGACGCATGCAACACCAGGGGCGTCACACTCGTGCTGCCGACCCTGAAGAAACCTTCTAATGCCCTTCTTGAAGAACCCCATATTGTAGTCGCTTGGGAAAACCACCGCTGGGAGTTCATTCCACAGTTCATAAAGGTGTTTTATTCTAATATTCGTTTTAATATTTCTTAATCATAAGTGTTTTTATCCGTATTTTCCGTATCCGACTTGGATAGATTAGGTTAGAAGGCTAATGCGGGAGCGGAGCGGAGCGAAGCTCCCGCATTAGCCTTCGTGGTTATTTTTTTTTATAACCATGCAGAACTATATTTAATCCAAAAACAAATTTAAAACAAAATTTGTCACTCTAGAAAAATGATAATATGAGTTAAAATATTTTCTTGGTAATACCCTTTATTAATACAAAAATTATGATAATTGAATGTTATGAAGAAAAAAGTTATGAATAAAAAAAATATGATCACTAACGGTTATGAACTCCGTTGTTAGGAATTGAAATGTATGAATAAAAAATATATGAAAAAGAAAATTATGAAGAGTGATTATTATGAGCACAAATCGGTAGTAAGACAAAGAATAGGATTTAAAAGTTTATGTAAGTCAATATGGACCCCACTGGTGGAAACGGATTCAGCTAAGCAATGTTTTTTAAATAGAAAGATACGAGCTATGGATGTGTGCTGTGGATGTGTGCTGTGGATGTGTGCTGTGGATGTGTACTGTGGATGCGTGCTATGGAATGAATGACTATGAACTATTGCAGGCGTTTCCCTACTATCGATACATAGCATAGCTCGAGATGCACATCTTTCTCGCATAGCTACTTTGCGGCGGCGCAACTTCGTAGCGCATCTTGCTCGCACAGCTACCTACCGTAGTATTGGTGGAAACGGTCACATATTTTCGTAGCGTAGATTTCACATCTTCGCAACATAGCTGCATAGCACATCTCTGGTGGAAAAGCACCCTTACAGTGACCGGCATACATCTTTACAAAGACACCTACGTACTCTGCGCACAAAGCGTTTTAGGTCTTTTGGTAAGGTAATCGATCGGGGCGAAATATTTTGATTCTAAAAAGTAACAGAATAGTAAATAGTAGCTGTGTTGTGGGTTTGTTACGTACACTAGGCATAACAGCCTATGGGCACGTCAATAAATTTGCCGCTTTATCTTTTTAGCTAGCTTCCGCCCCGCGCTGCGTTTTCCAGCTAAAATCTAGCACGCAATCGGGTTTGGTGTAATTGTTACGTTGTAGTTTGTAGTATACCTAACGGTTGAACCATTTCCTAGTTCTAGAAAACAGAGACAGCGTACAGGATTTTGAGCAATGACTTCTTGCTACTGTATGTTTGGTTGTATATAAAAAACTTGGTACCTATCGCGAAAGACCACCACTTGATCATAGTGACTTTTTATATACTTCGAGATACGTATCTTGGGCCTAAATCGTGAGACAAACGAGGGTCTCGCGCGCGCAGATTGTTTTGTTATAATAATCTATGCTTGGTGAATTTGAGCTCATCCAACGCAGTAGCATTAGCAAGAAACGTGTACTGTGCGTATATGTATAGCGCATATTTTGAAGACATTTTAGGTCCAAGAGGGTCCAAGATATTAGGTATGTCTCGAGCAATAACTGTCACATACTATAGATGACGTTACAAAAAGGTGCACTATGCGCACTCATTTAGTTTCTGCGTCATGTTCCACATTCGACATTCAAAATTCATTCCCTCCTCACCCAAGAGCCGAGACTCCTTTTTTGTTCTGAGCGGTTACAAATAAATATACAGGGTGTCCCACGGCAATGCCACATGGAGGGAAAGTACCTTAAATCCTTAAGTTGGCTCATTTTACTTAAAGGAGACATCATTTTATTTTTAAAAAGAAACAAAACTGCAAGTTACTGACTTCACCCAAGCTATTAGGTCCTAGCCAGGTACGATTGGACGGATTGGACCACGTCTGCCTACTCAACCAATATTCAACTTGATAAAAAATAGGCTAAGTAACTAAATAACTTTGAAAATATTATGTAACTAAGCTTCAATAAGATAATTAAATGTCCCATTATCATGCTTAGATTAAATAAATTATCTATTCAACGTTTTTATCCTTGAAATTCGTGAGATGGAATTAACTATATTTTAGTCCTACGATTCTTCGTATTGGGTAAATGAGGAAAAAAATTATGCCTACATAAAATTGGCAAATTGCGGGTGGTCCGTGCACATTTGTAGTCATCGTATTGTAGCCTCCTATCCTAACTACCTGTACCCCTCTTTAACTCCTGACCGTTTTCTTCTACCTTACCCTCTACTTTCCACTCTTACCATACTCTTATCCCACACCCATGTGAAGCTCACAATTCCTATTCAACTTCCTAACTAACATTTGATGTCAAATCTATCAATTCAATTCCTACTTACTTATCAAATAAATCTATCATGATACATATAAATTCTATTACGACTTAATATTAATTTGGCCAATGAACGTCGTAGTGGGAAAGGACTCTTATCATGATACGTAGTTACCCTATGCTCTATAAAGGGGAGTATGTGCTAATTCTTCATTAAAATAAACGCCTACTTAAATTATTATACTACTTAGTTTGTAAACATGAATAGCTAACTCTCTAACTAAGATAAGGAAACCCTCACCTTCTATAAATATATTACCTGACCTATTTATATTTGTTAAATTGGATACCTACTTAATTTACTACTGAAACTAATTATGATAGTTATAATGACTACCCATCTAAATAATTCTGATATTATCTAACTTATTAAACTTCTTTTATAGTAATACCTACCTAATCTCTTACTGAAATTAATTATAGTTCAGTTATTATACAACTAATGATTTCAACATGTTATTTGTTTATTCAGTTCAATACATAGACTAATTGAATCCTGCACTTATGTGATTTATTCATAATTATTAATCTCATTGGATCAAATACCTTATATGAGTTATTGATATATTACCAATGATTGTACACAACATGATATATTTGTTTTTCGGTCTAGGGCCCCATGAACACACGCCCAAGACAGTACAGTTCACACCAACTGAGGAATAACTGTTCCTATGTCTCTTATAGGTGTGGAATAGGTAGCTTTACTCACTCCGCCTGGCCAAGACATCTGGCACCCATAACAGACAAACACCAATTCGAATGGCGTGGAATTACAATATATCATTCCCTTTACCTAATTAAAGGCTTAATCCCCCTTCTAGAGGTGTAAAAATATCATAGAGATGTAAATAACAATCTTTTAATGTAGAACCTAATTAAAGTAGGTATACAATAACTGAGAGAATAATAAGTAACCTTTATATTCCCTTTCACGTTAGAGTGCATATTTGCAGTAGATACTTAAGAAATTTACAATAGATTACATCTTAGAACTAATGTCCATTTCACCAAACCCAATCCAAAGTTTTAGGTAGGTAAAGTTGAGTTGTAAACTTATTAGTTACTCACATCACCAAGATTGCCACAAGTCATTATTAGACTATATATGTGTACGGGTCTATTGCCCAAGTCTAGAAGTTTTGAATCTATTCCATAGTTGGAAAATATCATCTATTGTGATAAGATTCTCATTCTCCAGACCATACTCGATTAAATGAGCAAATACCAAGTCAATTGTTGCAATTGAGAACTATTTTAGTCACAGTAGAATAGACATAAGTTCCGTCATGATAAACTAAACCTTAACGGTTTTCTCTGGCTATTTGCATATAAAATATAACTAACTGCAAAACAACACAAGAACATGAATGACTCAATCTACAATCGGTTATCAATCACCAACCCATATCGTTGCACTTTCCGTTAATAGGTAGGTACTATATTTATCTTTTGTTCATAATATTATTATACCCGTTTGGCTAAACAAATAGTCTAGTATATGATTGAATACTAATATTGTAATACTATAAGATACTTTATTTGACTTTTAGTCTTGTTTTTATTCAAATGACCAATTTGACACTTTAAATTACACTACAAATTATGGTAGTCTCTTGATTTAGAATAACAATAATAATACTTTTCTATAATGCCTTTAAACAGACAATTCATCTTTTGTCAAGGAGTTTGAAATTAATAATACTTGTATCAACTATTAGCTCGGTTGTTTGAATAGTTTCTGTATTGAATTAAAGAGTATAACAGTCAAAATTCTGAAATATTACTTTATCAATAATTCGAACTGACCTTGAGGGAATTCATGACTGTATCATTGAGTTAAAGTCAGATTCAAACACAAAGCCACACACACTCGTAACTTCTTATATCACCGTATCATATTGGTCTAACACTGAACTTTACATAATAATTATAGCCCCTTCCTACAACAAACCATGACGGTTATTAGATTCCGTAACAGACGTAATTACGCTTAAAAGTTAGTTTATTCCTAATCCCGGTTTATCAAGTGTACCTACACCTACCTATAAGTCTATTCCCTGTGTTTGAACAAATTATACCCATTTAGACTAATTGTGTGGTGTGTTATGTCCCTAACTATTTTAATAAAGATTACAGGTGAGTCAAGCCTGATTTTGACGTACCTAAGACCCGTGTTTTGTCACAAGAACAACGACCGTAGTCTGGGATGTTGCCTCATGACGACCCTACATATGTATTGTGTACATAAATAAATATATAATTATATAAGACTGAGCTGTTGACTTCAATAAATGTGACTAGGTCAAACTATTGGGTATCAACACTCAGATGGCTTTTTCGACCCTGAAACTCAGGTAAAGTCGAAAGCTGTCCCGCCATTTTGGATTATCAGCAAACTAGCTAAAAGTGGTCACGAGCTTAGTTAACACCGTCAGGTCTCCACTCGTGGCTGTCACATCTACAGACTTACCTATTGGGATTCCCTAGCTATTCCTATGGCCTCAACCTCCTAGCCCTAGCCTAACCTTTTATACCTACTATCCCCATTCGAACTCCTAAAACAACATTTCGCGATAGGAATGGCCGTTGAGCAGACTCACTCGAACGAACTACGCTTCATATCGAAGATAATCAGCGTCGCCAGTAAAGGTGTCTTGCTACCATTCCAACAAAATGCTGTTAACGCGACATTTCAACCATTGTTCGAGCTAAAATTTCACTAAAGAATCATGATTTTACACAAATGCAACGCGATTTTATCAATTATAATGAATTAACACGAATTTCAATATAAAAATCAATTCAATCAATTCACAAAGCAAAGTTTCACTAGTTTACCACAAATTTTCTAAAATCTTGCTTGGTAACCCGCCCTCCAGTTACCCACGCTTGCTGTCTCAAAAGAGAATGAACGAGGATCGCGCCAAATCCCAACTTTCTCACTATTTTCGCGGTCTAATTCGGCGGGAGTCTCCTTTGCACCAATCAGCGTCTTCTAAATCCTCTTTTTAATTCCTACAAACCCCGCAATATTTCTAGACCAATCCAGTACTGCTTCCCAATGCTCGCAACTTAATAAATATATTTTTTTTTAATTATTAATATTAACTCCCTGTGAGAAATATTCACTTTATACAATTTAAAATGCCTAACTGAATTAACTTTCCTTCTCTTTACTTCAATTCACTTTTTTGTAATTCATTCTATTTATTTACCATTATAAATAACTTCCAAACCGGAAACTATCTAAACATCTCTCAATGTTCCCAACATAATAAATACCAACTATTTCTTTCCTTCTTTTTTTTTTATAATATTATTTAATAATAAAAACCCTTTTGTACAACCTATTTACTATAACCAATTTAAAACATTTAATTAAATTAGAATTCCTTATTATTAGAATATCTCTTCAAATAGTATAATTATATCGATTTAAAATTATCATAATTTGATAAGAACAGCGCCATCTACCAGAAACCCGTATTATTACTTAGACTAGTCAATATGATGATGCAATATGAAAAACCCTATCTTTCATTACATTTATCAACAATCTAATTTCATTTATTAGCTTTTCCTTTAAAACAGATTATTTCATGAATCGTATTGCAACAAATCCTCGTTATTTAATTCTAAATATTAATTTTATTATTGATAACAGCGCCATCTCTTAGAAATCGATTTATTACTTATAAAGACATGTGACGTTCTGTCTCGTTACATCCGACCCCCTGAATCTGACGAAGAAACTTAACTACTATTTGTTCGAAGTAAGATTCACATTAAAGACTACTTAAATAAATATTATATATATATACACAATTATCAATATGAATTATCAATCTTCCCTTCCCTATAATTATGATTCAACCCATTTCACAACCTATTCAGTTATAACTCAAATTCCGCACCTTTTATGTCTTGTGTAAATTGACCAAATATCAAAATCCGATACCTCCCAATCTCATTACAAGCTTTTTAGTTAAATCACAACATTACATTATTTCCCGTCAAGACTTGATCCAATTCAGTGAGAGAAAATGGTTGTGAGGCACCTTTGCGCTGTCGCACAGAGTAAAAGTTTATACAGGAACCTACATTACGCTCGCCATATAACCAAGTACTCCGCTCCCCAGAAAAAGTTCAACCCTATTGACTAAAGACATAAAAGAATGTATAGATTTTCACCCCACCAGTAATAAACCTGAAAGGCCGACATTAAGACAATGGTATTTGTAGAGTGTGCCAAGTTCCGACCTATTCTGTTTAGTTGGAGATTCATGAAAGTTCTTCTCGACATGCATGACCTTGATTTCAAATTTTGAAGTCAATGTCTATTACTAACCTAACTCTTTGCATCTTTCATGAATCCGTTTGTGATGCATGCAGATATTTGAACCATAACTCAATTTAATTATAAACCCTTGAAAATTAATGCTGGTTGGGATGGCCCACCATACTGAATTTAATAGCATTCACTCATTATAACCTTTCATATTGACATCGTTCCGTTCGTCTCATACACTAAAATATTTCTTTAATCCTTTCCAGAACCCTCTTCTATGGTCTTGCTTCCTGCCAACCAGTCAGCATTATGAAATACAAAATATAATGTGGTTATGAACAATAATTGATTGCTTGTCTTCTTTCATATATATATATGAAAGAAGACAAGCAATCAATTATTATCCTTCAATATATTTGATAACTTTTTTTTTTTTTTTTTTTTTTTTAATAATTATTTAATAACAGCTTTCAATTTTATTTAATTATACATATATTTTAATATATAAATATACTTTATATACCTACATAAATAAAATAATAATTAAAAGGTAAAGCCACCCTACGCCCCACCATCTGACAGGAAGAGTCAGTTACATTTATTATTATTTTTTTTTTCTTCTATTCAAAACTAATATTTCTATATCAAAAAAATTTTTTTTTTTATCATAAATAACCTAATATCAAACTTCTAACTTAAAAAAAATTTTTTTTTTCAACAAACTCATACCATCAGATGGGCTTCACCCCTTTCCTCCATTTAATCTTTATTTATTTTTCTTTTTCTTTTTTTTCACATCTAGTAACATTAATATTTTTAACAAATATTTCTTTAACATTTTTTTTTCTTCTAAATCAAATTTATCCTTATAACAAGTTTCTCAACCTAAACCAATTTATTTCCCCTTTTTTTTCCCACATTAAATAACATTTATATTTTTAACAAATATTTCTCTAACATTAATTTTTCTATCCCAAAATTTATTCTAATAACAAGTTTCCCAATCTAAATTAATTTATTCCCCTTTTTTTTTTCCCACATTAAATAACATTTATATTTTTAACAAATATTTCTCTAACATTAATTTTTCTATCCCAAAATTTATTCTAATAACAAGTTTCCCAATCTAAATTAATTTATTCCCCTTTTTTTTTTTTTCCCCACATTAAATAACATTTATATTTTTAACAAATATTTCTCTAACATTAATTTTTCTATCCCAAAATTTATTCTAATAACAAGTTTCCCAATCTAAATTAATTTATTCCCCTTTTTTTTTTTTCACACCTAGTAACATTAATATTTTTAACAAATATTTCTTTAACATTTTTCTTCTAAATCAAATCTGCCCTTATAACAAGTTTCTCAACCTAAACCAATTTATTTCCCCTTTTTTTTTTTCTCACATCTATTCATACCATCAGATGGTCCTCACCTCTCTTCTTCAATTAATATTTATTTATCTATATTTTTTTTTCTTATATAAAATAACATTTATATTTTTAGCAAATACTTCCTTTAACAGATTCTAATGTTTGTATTTAATTAGGTTACTAGTTCCATTATACATTGCAATAGATTACAAATCCTTCTAAATTTCCTTAAGTTAAAAATATACCGTTCCTATTCACTTATACAATTTTACATAAGTTTAAATCTACTTTCGGCTTCTCGTTCCAGTCCCAACTCAAATAATTATAATTTTTCCTATTCCCTTTAAATGTAAAATTTTGACAAATGAATTGTATTGAATTTTCCTCTAACTTCTTTACTCTGCGGATGAACTAAAATATACACATTTTTATAGGGACTCCCAGCTATCATGTATGGCCCTTCATATAAATTCTCAAATTTTTTTGTCAATTTTAGTTCAGCATTAGATCTATTTAATTTTCTAATTTTCACTAATTCTCCTATTTGGTATTCTATTAACCGACAGGTTTTATTAAATTTTAATTTTCGCTTTTGCGCTGACACCTTTAAATTCTCATGGGCTAATTCTCTAACTTCTAAAATATTTAATTTATCATTACCTTTATTTATTTTGTCATCAAAAGAAAGTTTAGTAGAAGTCCCATACATTATTTCACATGGAGTATAACCTGTACTCTCATGAAAGGTATTATTATATAATTCTTCCAATTTAGGCACTGTATCTACCCATCCCTTATGGTTAGTACTATTATAAGTTCTAAACAATCTACCCAGTTCTCTATTAACCCTCTCTACTGTATTTGGTCTAGGATTCCTAACAGTAGTGTAAATTATTTTGATCCCCAGCGAAGCCATCCCTTCCTTCCATACTCGACTAGTAAATTGTGTACCATTATCTGACATTATTACTTTAGGTTTTATAATTTCTAACAATTTCTTTACTTTACTGAATACTGCTTTTGCTGTAGCCTTTCTCAAAACGTAAAATTTCACGAACTTACTAAATGAATCTTGAAACACTAACATATAGTTCATTCCAAACTTTCCAGTTGGCAATGGACCATAGATATCCACCATAACTAAATCTCCTATATCTTTAGTAACAATAGGACAGCAAGGCCCCACCTTATTAGAGTTAGAGTGTTTTGTTAATTGACAAATTTCACAAATCCTAACCAACTGTTTTACATTTCTAGTCAAACCTTTCCAATAAAAACGTTGTTTTAAATATTTTAGCATTTTATAACTACCCTGATGTCCCATCTCTAAATGTACTTGTTTAATTACCTCTTCTCTAAGTTCTCCTGGTAAAAATATAGAATTTTCTTTTCCCCCTTCTCTAGAAACAACCAAAACTCCGTCTATTAATTTACATTTACTACTTAACCCCTTTAATGACTTTCCTGTCTCATTTGAAACTTTAATTTGTTTAATTAATTTATTTATTTCCTCATCTCTCATCTGATATTCCGCTATCCGACTTAACTTTTTTAACAAATCCTTATTTTGACTAGACCCCATATATAAAATACTCGGCATTCTGTTTCTTTCCTCCTGTAATACTCCTTCATTCGGTGGATAACGTGATAAAACATCTGCCACTATATTATCTTTCCCTTTAATATGTTGAATTTCATATTGGAAATTCTCTAAATAATTTATCCAACGAGTTATTTTTGCATTGTACAACTTCCAAGTTTTAACAAACAACAAAGCCTTATGATCCGTTCTAATTATTACCTTTGCCCCCCTCAAATAAGTTTCAAATTTCTCTAAACAACAAATTACCGAATAAAACTCTTGTTCTGTTACTGTCCAATTTAATTGTGCCCCCCTTAAAGCTTTACTATAAAACCCCAATATTTTTTGCATTCCATCATTATCTAATTGATATAAAACCCCTGCTAATCCTATTTGTGAACAATCCGTTTGTAAATAATATGGCTTGGAAAAATCTGGATGATGTAACCGAATGGTTTTTAAAAACAATGATTTAATTTGTTCAAAGGTTAGTTGTTCCAAATGACCCCATTTCCAAATTTTATCCTTCTTTAATAGATTATACAGTGGTTGAGCCTGTCTGTTATAATTTGGAATAAACTTCCTATAAAAATTACATAACCCCAAAAATGCTCTTACTTGTTTTAATTTTTTTGGCACTGGAAATTCTTGAATTGCTTTAACCTTATCTGGATCAGTTCGTAACCCTTCCGTAGAAATTATATAACCTAACATTTTAACCTCCTTACAACAAAATTCACATTTTTTTAAATTACAAGTTAACCCTGCTTTCCATAATTTTCCAAGTACTACATTTAAGTGTTCCAAATGTTGTTCAAACGTTCCCACAGTTATTATCGCTAAATCATCCAAATAATTCACACAATACTCTCTAACTTCATGTCCCAATATTATATCCATCGCTCTACTAAAACTTCCAACCGATGTTTTTAACCCTTGAGGTAAAACATTATAAACATAAGACTTCCCATTAAAAGTGAAACCAGTATACTTCTTACTATCTTGTGTAATAGGTATTTGAAAATATGCATTATTTAAATCTATTATGCTTATAAAATTTGCTCCATGAAACGAATTTATCACGTCTAATTGTAAAGGTGGTTTCTCTGTTTCAGCAACCATATATTTGTTAATTTCTCTAGCATCTAGCAACACTCTAATAGAATCATCTTTTTTAATTGTAAATGTTAGTGGGCTACAATATGGAGTTGCTGATCTACTAATAATACCCAATTCCTCCATTTCATTTAATTTAGCTTCAATTCTCGTCCTATAAGCATATGGAACAGGATAACTTTTCCTAATAATTGGTACTTCTGAACTCATGACTATTTTATGTTGATAACAGTTTGCCCTCCCTAATTGAGAAATAAACAAACTCCCAAATTTTTGTAATAAATTTAATAATTCTTTTCTTTGACCTAATTCTAATTTGAGATCAATCTCAAATTCTGACCAATTTATCTCACTCTGTCTATCCTGTCTAGCTATTAACCCTTGCACTTCTTTAAAACTTTTACCATTACCCCCCTCTAAAAATGGTATCACAGATCTTTGTTCCGCTTGTTTCAGAATTAAACCCCTTTCTATTGGACCTGTATTAAGTATCACTTCATTCTTCCTCAACCAATCAAACCCTAATATTATTGGATTTATTAATCCTGGTACTACTATAAACCCAGTTTGCTGTACAAACTCTCCTAACATTAAAGGTAGTAAAACCACTTTCCTAATCTCCCCACTTTTATGACCTACAGCTGTTTTAATATTGAACGGTTTAATCGGCAACCAAGGGATATCATGATTTTCGTCAGCTTTCAATTCATCTAAAAACTCCTCAGATATACTAGTAATGTCGCAACCCGTATCTATTAACGCTATTACTTCACGCTCAAATATTCGAACCATAACTTCTGATGTAAAATTTAAATTTATTTCCCTATCCGTCTCCTCCTCAAACACCACTCCTGCATTTATTGAATCTAACGAATCCCCTTGTTTTATATTATTTACCCATTTAAACAAATTTACTAGCTGTAACTCGATATTTAACTGTTTTGGTTCTAACGTTTTATAACCTAATCCTTCTGTACGACTTCTATTTGTTAATATAGTAGTTATAGGTGTTCTAATACCGTTTCCATTTATTCCCAATGATGAACCTACTTTCCAACCCATTTTATACATTATTTCTAATGCCTTGCTCCCTGAAATTGAGACTGGACCGAGAGCCGAAGTTCCAATCCCCTCTAGTTTAACCCTACTGTTTCTTCTATTAATGTAGCGCTCTCTGCCGAAGCTAACGCCGCTGTAGCTTCTTTTGGTTTTTGGTTTGCTGAAGGTTTTGGCCATTTTTTGTATCCTTGCTGATAATCTTTAAACTTCTTATCTGTTTCTTTTCCTTTAGTTGACACAAATTGATTTACCCCATTGTATTGGTTGGCAATATCATCCATTCCTCTTAAATATTCTGCCGCTTCTATTACTGTATCTATTTTGGAGGTATACCAACCTTGTTGGACGTATTTTGGGAATTGCCTAATTATATCCCCTATTAATTGCTTCTCAGACATTCTGTATGTAAGCATTTGTGCCCTCCCTGTTAAATTTAGGAAATAACCCAACATTGATGGAAAGTTTTCACGATCCCAAACACCATTTACTATACTTCGTCTCAATTCGTTTTGCTTACTTTCACCCCAATAGGTATTCAAAAAATCTAATTTAAAATCCTCTAAGGTATTCCACCGTACATTGAAAACTCTCGCCCATTCCCTGGCTTCACCTTCTAAACATTCCTGTAAAATTTCCAATTGATTCTCATTATAACCAATTTTCCTTAAATAAATTTCCAAGTCTTCCAAGAAAGTTACCGGATGAATATGTTCTTTACCTCCAAATTTTGGTTTCTCTATAGTAACATTTCTTATATGATAGTTCACACTTCTAAACAAATCTTGGTCTGCATTCCCCCTAATATTGGAAGCGTTCCCCTTCTTCGGTTCCAGATTTTCACTGTTTGATGTTTGAGATATGTCCGGAATTTCCTGTTCCTCAAGTATAATATTATTTCTTCCCAAAGATGCTTCAGTATTTAAACCACATTCTTCTCTATCTTTCTGCTTTGTTTTAGTTTCGTTCACTTCCTTTCTTAATATTTCTAATCGAGAAGACAACCCTTCTATAGCACGATTCAACCTTTTAAATATAACAGTCGTCAAAGTGGAATTTACTCTCCTGCTCCTTCCTATGCATTTTCTAATCGGACTACGACTCATTCTTGAGTGATGAGAAGTGGAAACTGGAGGCTCCACTTCACTCATTTCCACCTCCTCTGAACCATCCGTTCCTGTATTTACCGCACTCTTTTCTATAAAGCGAACTGGCACCTTCCTTCGTCTATTAGGCCTAACCATCTTCCTCACTCAAAAACAAAATCTTTTCAAAATAAAATGCACAAACTGTTATTTCCACAAATTTTAAATTTTCTCTATTATAATTCTTTGTTATTTCCACAAATTTTAAAATTAATTAATTTTTTTTTTTCACAAATTTTACTATAAATCAATTTTCACACAAGTTAATTCAACTCGATTAAATCGATGAGAATTGATATTAAACAAATAATACCAATTCCCACCGTTTCCTATCTTGTATTTCACTAAATTTCCTTTTTGTTTTTTTTTTCAGGCCCTACAATTATTGTTTTAAAATTCTCCATCCTATCATACATAACATTCTATGTTAAACATCACTATATTAAGTTTAATAACCTTCCTAATCCAAATACTCAAATTTTGGATAAGTGGAATTTTCATCAACCTATAACCATCATTTATTTTTACTGGATTCCTTCATTTATTTAGATTAACAACCCCCATTATTTATTTACAACAAATATATGTAAAACAATTAACGACCCCCATTATTTACTAATAACAACTATGTCTAAGTACTAACATTTTGCTAAACTGTTATTGTCATTCAACAATTACTATCACAATAATATTAATTTATCTTATCTATCGTTCCTCATTATTTATTATTATTAATATAACTAATTAATCGACCCTAATCATTTACCTTTAAAATTAAGATTAATATATTTAAAGTTTCAATCCTCAATTATTATCAAAATATAATTTCTAGCTATTCACTATGTTTTATTATTTTAGCACAACTATTCCCTTTTACCTTTTTATTTATACGGCAACAAATTGTACGGTATAGACATACCGTACCTCCTCATTATAAATACCTCATTATTAACATTAGTTTCCACCCATACCCTTTTTTTTTTATAATAAATAATTACCCCCTTATAAACTTCAATAATTTATTTATGACTGTTCTAAAATAATAATCATCATCATCACTACTATAACATAGCACCAAGACATCCTATACTATCCTATCCTATCCTAATTCTATTCTGATCCTGGTCACGGCGCCACCAAATTGTAGCCTCCTATCCTAACTACCTGTACCCCTCTTTAACTCCTGACCGTTTTCTTCTACCTTACCCTCTACTTTCCACTCTTACCATACTCTTATCCCACACCCATGTGAAGCTCACAATTCCTATTCAACTTCCTAACTAACATTTGATGTCAAATCTATCAATTCAATTCCTACTTACTTATCAAATAAATCTATCATGATACATATAAATTCTATTACGACTTAATATTAATTTGGCCAATGAACGTCGTAGTGGGAAAGGACTCTTATCATGATACGTAGTTACCCTATGCTCTATAAAGGGGAGTATGTGCTAATTCTTCATTAAAATAAACGCCTACTTAAATTATTATACTACTTAGTTTGTAATCATGAATAGCTAACTCTCTAACTAAGATAAGGAAACCCTCACCTTCTATAAATATATTACCTGACCTATTTATATTTGTTAAATTGGATACCTACTTAATTTACTACTGAAACTAATTATGATAGTTATAATGACTACCCATCTAAATAATTCTGATATTATCTAACTTATTAAACTTCTTTTATAGTAATACCTACCTAATCTCTTACTGAAATTAATTATAGTTCAGTTATTATACAACTAATGATTTCAACATGTTATTTGTTTATTCAGTTCAATACATAGACTAATTGAATCCTGCACTTATGTGATTTATTCATAATTATTAATCTCATTGGATCAAATACCTTATATGAGTTATTGATATATTACCAATGATTGTACACAACATGATATATTTGTTTTTCGGTCTAGGGCCCCATGAACACACGCCCAAGACAGTACAGTTCACACCAACTGAGGAATAACTGTTCCTATGTCTCTTATAGGTGTGGAATAGGTAGCTTTACTCACTCCGCCTGGCCAAGACATCTGGCACCCATAACAGACAAACACCAATTCGAATGGCGTGGAATTACAATATATCATTCCCTTTACCTAATTAAAGGCTTAATCCCCCTTCTAGAGGTGTAAAAATATCATAGAGATGTAAATAACAATCTTTTAATGTAGAACCTAATTAAAGTAGGTATACAATAACTGAGAGAATAATAAGTAACCTTTATATTCCCTTTCACGTTAGAGTGCATATTTGCAGTAGATACTTAAGAAATTTACAATAGATTTCATCTTAGAACTAATGTCCATTTCACCAAACCCAATCCAAAGTTTTAGGTAGGTAAAGTTGAGTTGTAAACTTATTAGTTACTCACATCACCAAGATTGCCACAAGTCATTATTAGACTATATATGTGTACGGGTCTATTGCCCAAGTCTAGAAGTTTTGAATCTATTCCATAGTTGGAAAATATCATCTATTGTGATAAGATTCTCATTCTCCAGACCATACTCGATTAAATGAGCAAATACCAAGTCAATTGTTGCAATTGAGAACTATTTTAGTCACAGTAGAATAGACATAAGTTCCGTCATGATAAACTAAACCTTAACGGTTTTCTCTGGCTATTTGCATATAAAATATAACTAACTGCAAAACAACACAAGAACATGAATGACTCAATCTACAATCGGTTATCAATCACCAACCCATATCGTTGCACTTTCCGTTAATAGGTAGGTACTATATTTATCTTTTGTTCATAATATTATTATACCCGTTTGGCTAAACAAATAGTCTAGTATATGATTGAATACTAATATTGTAATACTATAAGATACTTTATTTGACTTTTAGTCTTGTTTTTATTCAAATGACCAATTTGACACTTTAAATTACACTACAAATTATGGTAGTCTCTTGATTTAGAATAACAATAATAATACTTTTCTATAATGCCTTTAAACAGACAATTCATCTTTTGTCAAGGAGTTTGAAATTAATAATACTTGTATCAACTATTAGCTCGGTTGTTTGAATAGTTTCTGTATTGAATTAAAGAGTATAACAGTCAAAATTCTGAAATATTACTTTATCAATAATTCGAACTGACCTTGAGGGAATTCATGACTGTATCATTGAGTTAAAGTCAGATTCAAACACAAAGCCACACACACTCGTAACTTCTTATATCACCGTATCATATTGGTCTAACACTGAACTTTACATAATAATTATAGCCCCTTCCTACAACAAACCATGACGGTTATTAGATTCCGTAACAGACGTAATTACGCTTAAAAGTTAGTTTATTCCTAATCCCGGTTTATCAAGTGTACCTACACCTACCTATAAGTCTATTCCCTGTGTTTGAACAAATTATACCCATTTAGACTAATTGTGTGGTGTGTTATGTCCCTAACTATTTTAATAAAGATTACAGGTGAGTCAAGCCTGATTTTGACGTACCTAAGACCCGTGTTTTGTCACAAGAACAACGACCGTAGTCTGGGATGTTGCCTCATGACGACCCTACATATGTATTGTGTACATAAATAAATATATAATTATATAAGACTGAGCTGTTGACTTCAATAAATGTGACTAGGTCAAACTATTGGGTATCAACACTCAGATGGCTTTTTCGACCCTGAAACTCAGGTAAAGTCGAAAGCTGTCCCGCCATTTTGGATTATCAGCAAACTAGCTAAAAGTGGTCACGAGCTTAGTTAACACCGTCAGGTCTCCACTCGTGGCTGTCACATCTACAGACTTACCTATTGGGATTCCCTAGCTATTCCTATGGCCTCAACCTCCTAGCCCTAGCCTAACCTTTTATACCTACTATCCCCATTCGAACTCCTAAAACAACATTTCGCGATAGGAATGGCCGTTGAGCAGACTCACTCGAACGAACTACGCTTCATATCGAAGATAATCAGCGTCGCCAGTAAAGGTGTCTTGCTACCATTCCAACAAAATGCTGTTAACGCGACATTTCAACCATTGTTCGAGCTAAAATTTCACTAAAGAATCATGATTTTACACAAATGCAACGCGATTTTATCAATTATAATGAATTAACACGAATTTCAATATAAAAATCAATTCAATCAATTCACAAAGCAAAGTTTCACTAGTTTACCACAAATTTTCTAAAATCTTGCTTGGTAACCCGCCCTCCAGTTACCCACGCTTGCTGTCTCAAAAGAGAATGAACGAGGATCGCGCCAAATCCCAACTTTCTCACTATTTTCGCGGTCTAATTCGGCGGGAGTCTCCTTTGCACCAATCAGCGTCTTCTAAATCCTCTTTTTAATTCCTACAAACCCCGCAATATTTCTAGACCAATCCAGTACTGCTTCCCAATGCTCGCAACTTAATAAATATATTTTTTTTTAATTATTAATATTAACTCCCTGTGAGAAATATTCACTTTATACAATTTAAAATGCCTAACTGAATTAACTTTCCTTCTCTTTACTTCAATTCACTTTTTTGTAATTCATTCTATTTATTTACCATTATAAATAACTTCCAAACCGGAAACTATCTAAACATCTCTCAATGTTCCCAACATAATAAATACCAACTATTTCTTTCCTTCTTTTTTTTTTATAATATTATTTAATAATAAAAACCCTTTTGTACAACCTATTTACTATAACCAATTTAAAACATTTAATTAAATTAGAATTCCTTATTATTAGAATATCTCTTCAAATAGTATAATTATATCGATTTAAAATTATCATAATTTGATAAGAACAGCGCCATCTACCAGAAACCCGTATTATTACTTAGACTAGTCAATATGATGATGCAATATGAAAAACCCTATCTTTCATTACATTTATCAACAATCTAATTTCATTTATTAGCTTTTCCTTTAAAACAGATTATTTCATGAATCGTATTGCAACAAATCCTCGTTATTTAATTCTAAATATTAATTTTATTATTGATAACAGCGCCATCTCTTAGAAATCGATTTATTACTTATAAAGACATGTGACGTTCTGTCTCGTTACAGTATATAAGTAGTCAGCAATACACAAAATTAAACAAGTTTCTTCATTTATTTACAATAGTAAGTCGGTTTAAAAATAGGTATATAGATTTGTGTAGGTCTTGTTTCCCAATAAGAGAGAGAGCTGCATTAGAACTAGGTATATGAAATTTAGAGTGTATGAAAATGAAAAGAGACAGCTCTCTGGTAACATTTCACCGTGGAATTGATACCTACAAGGTTGAAATGTTTTTCATTTATTATTGGGAAAAATGGCCTCTTATTTATTAGGTAGATACCTACATACTGTATTCTTGTAACCACAGATTACCGAATAGTTGGCAGTGTAGGTACCTAATAAATGATAATTGAATTTTCTTTAGCTGGGTAGTTCCACAAAAGTTGGGTAAAATTCGTCCAAATCTTGCCATACGTGTTTTTAGATACCGAATCAAAAACTTTTTAGTAAATACAGTGTATATAATAATATACTTTTAGTATCTAAAGGGGCCAGTCACTTTACTAGGTATTTAAAGAGAAATTTGTGTTTTTCTGAAATCTGTGTTCTAGGGACTGACGGGTTGTGCTAGGGACTGATGCCTTACTATTATTATACAATAAAACCACCATGTTTGTCTTATATAATTAGTATTTATTTGTTAAATCTCACTCTTATCTTATTCATACACATATTTATGCCAAAATGCAATCAAATTAGAGACAAATCAGTATTTAGGTAAATTATCTTAGATAATCTCTCTTGAAGCTCTACGAGGGGATAATCGACTCCCGGATTCGACAGGCAAGTACACTCCCGGAGTGTCAGTATGGGTTTCGTCCCGGGCACGGGACCATGGACCCGGTGTTCGCCCTAAGGATTGTGGTGGGGAAATACAGGGCGAAGAATACGCCCCAACACTGCCTATTCTTAGACATGCAGAAGACCTTCGACTGTGTTCCTCGCGAGGTGATCTGGTGGGCATTGCGGGTCAAGGGAGTCACAGAGACTTACATTGAGACCATCCGAGACATGTACTACGATTCCGATTCTGTGGTTCGGACTACCGTTGGCGACTCGAAAGTCTTCCCTATCACTGTCGGGGTACACCAAGGATTCGTCCTTACCTGTTCAGCGTGATATTAGACGTTCTGTCGAACAGTATCAGAAACTCACATGAGCAGCCACCGTGGTTGCTCATATATGCTGATGATATTGCGCTGGTGGACGCGGATAGCAGCAGATTAGTGTGACGCGAGAAAGGGTGGAAGGAAACGCTTAAGAACGGTGGTCTTAAGCTAAATGTAGAGAAGTACGTACGAAGTATTTAGCGTTAAACTCCACAGATCTCACATGCGATGGCGATGATTTGATCGAGCGTACGGATCAGGTTAAGTACCTGGGATCTGTACTTCATGTGACTGGTGAAATCGACTGAGACGTCAGGGCACGAATTGCTGCCGCGTGGGCTAAGTGGCGAGAAATGACTGATGTCACGTGTGATCCCAAAATGCTAGTCCGGTTGAAGGGGCAGGTCTATAAGACGATCATTAAACCTGTCCTCTTACACGGTTGTGAGGCGTGGCCGCTGCTGGAGCGACACAAGCAAGAGCTGCGTGTCACGGAGATGAAAATGCGGCGGATGTGCGGCGTCATGCGTAAAGATCGCGTAAGGAACTCTCCCATCCGCGGCAGCCTTCATGTCCGTGACATCGCGGTTATAATGCAAGAGAACACCTTCACAGCCAAGTCTTGCAGTTTGCGGCAACCGCCAGGCTGCGTGGGTAACAAATGCCTGGCAATGACGCCCCCACCGGGTTTAGGTAAAAGGGGTAAGCCCAAGAAATCCTGGCTTGACGTCGTAGAGGGTGAAATTCGTGCGAATGGTCTCACTACCATGGACACCCAAGATCGTGCGAAGTGAAGGAGGAAGATCCGGAAGGCGGACCTTTAACCGGAAGGCGGACCCTGAGCTGCGAGATCATCTTGGCCACGGATGCAATCAAGAAAATGCGTCTATATGCAGATGATGAATCTCTCTTACTAACAATTATTATTGTTAGTAAGAGAGATTCATCATCTTTCAGAGTTTTCATAAAACTTGTGAAAAATTAAATGATCTGACTTTTTTTTGCTTTTTCTTCTTTAGACAACGGTATTTTTCTTCGCGGCGGCATATTCTACAACAAACAAAAGTTTCTGAATGATGAATCTATGTGAAAGAGTATGACTGTCAGTCCCTAGCCTTTGAATCAGTCCCTAGTCACATTAACAGCCAGGGCCTGATGGTCTAGGGACTGACGAATCAGAACAAAATCACTCGTAATTTTTTTTATAAAAGAAATACCGAGACTTGTAGATAACAACAACATTAGAACAAACAAATCACATGTACACACAAACAAGGGAGAATAATAACTAATTTACTTTACATAAAATAACTCACCTAGGGCCTGAGAGATTGACTGGCACAGCGCGTGTTTCGTCATCATCGACACCGATCGCACTAATGTCAAGATAGCCAACGCGGAACGGCCTCCGCGTATGGCTAACTTCACGTTGTTACTTTTGAATGTGTTCATTTTAGAATGGCCGCTTATTTCGATTGCCGCGTATTTTTAAATTTACTGAGTGGCTAGGGCCTGACTAATATTATCGATGACGCTACTTTTCTTACAAAAAAAATATGAACAATATTTAACTTTGCCTTCTTAATAGATCCAATGAACAAGGTAATGTAATTTTTAGTGTATTTAAGTTAAATAAAGATCAAATTTCATCAAGGCGTACTAAAATCAGTCGAACGAAAACATTATTTTGGAAATGTGACATGGCTAGGGACTGATATTGAGGATAGAAAAGGACAATTTTTTTATAAAAAAAATATATGATTGTAACAAAAGTGAGTGACATAGTAAAAAATTGGTTATTTAATATGGCAGACAATTTTATTACTGGATATTTTATAAAAAATGTATAAAATAATACTGGAACACAAAGTTACCCAACTTTTGTGGAACCACCCAGTTAAACTATTGGTTAAACTACCTATCTTTTTTTATTTTACCATAGCTTCATTATTTGATATGTTTCCCCAGATCCAATTCCTCGTCGTTTTCCACGTAATCCACACGATAGCGAGTCGGATTTCCCAATTAGAGTAATATGTTGCTTCCCTCAGTTTTATTTGCGTTCCTTAATTGGATTCTGAATAGATTTCGATGCACGGAGATCGAAAAGCACCTGTACTTGCACGATGAGCAAGTCGTCATCACATCCGAAATTACGGCAACGCAACCGTAAAATGAAAAGTGCAAATAATTACGCTCTCCACCAGGGCAATTGCGTAAATTAACTTGTGACATTCCCAATAAACCTAGATCCGCCGCCTTTCCAATGAGTCTCCTGCAGGAACGCAATGGTCACCATCCAGGAAATCTATTTGTTTGAAATCGATTGTGATTTGTGACTGGAGTGATGGCTAGTATTGCATGGTCAGTATGCCGACCGATGACGCGGCGAGGCGGCGCGGACGCCTATGTGTTCTTTTATGGAGACCTCTTGACATAAATAAAAACATCGTTTGCAAGTCTGCTTATATTTCGTCCATGGCCCCGTCTGACCTCATAAGCTCAAGTGTCGCTGAGTTTATAACAAGATTAGGCAAGGACTGGCGACAAGACATCAATTTTTCGTACGCGCCAATGTTATGAGATGAATAATAATAATAACAATCTGGAACACATTTCACTGGGTAGGTACTGGTGTTTTTAGGGCCTCATCAAGATCCTCGGGGCCCCATGCCAACACCCTCTTATTGAGCTACGAGACTTCTTTTTCATCCTAGCGTTAAAAGGAAGGTCAGGGCTCCACTTTACCAGTCTAACTGCGGATTTGGCTGAATTTAGATATTTTCCGAAAAGCGACTGCCATCTGACCTCCACAACCCAATGGCGATATTGGGGGATATTGAAGTATTGCAGCTAGACCAGTTGTTGGACTTTTCAGGGCTCTTTTCTCACAGGCTTTTACCTATTACCTTGGCTGTAAACGTATTGTTTTCGACGTTCATGTCACCTGACACGCATCACCATCGAAGCTATTATGAACAATAACAAAGCAGAAACCTAATATTACGTTCTCATTATGGCTGTTAGAAAAGCTGCCTCAGGCCCCAGGTCCCGGCAGTACATTAGTAATTTACATAAAAGGACTAACATTCTTTGAATTTCTAGAACGAAGCCTTATATATCCTGTTTTATATCGGACTACTCAAGCAAAAAATATTAACTGAAATTCTGAAAGCCAACCCAGAATTCTCTTAGTTTTCGTGGAAATTATTTGAAGTTCGCCTTCTCAATTACGACATTACGAGGTAAACTTCAAGAATGCTCTTTTTGTTTCCGTGTTCGAAGGATTGTTGCTGAAAGTCATAATTGCTAATTAATACTTCATTTTACAGGTTAACATTGCTTGTAGAACTAGCCTGGAGAGAGGCGCGGTGTCGTAGGGAGGTTCAATTATTTTTAAGTTTATGAGGTTTTTTTTTCCTATATGAGAATGGGCTGTTTAAGTCATATTTTAAGGCTTTTTTAAACGTTGGTAGCTTAGCGGTTAAGGAGTCGGCCTTACGATCGAAAGGTCCCGGGTTCGAATCCTGGCCATTATACCGACGTGAACCCACTCCTAACACAAGTAAGCTTAGCTGGAAAGGTTAAAGGGAATATTAGTAATCTCAATTGCTAAAATTCTCTAAAAAAAACTGAAGCATTAAAATGAATTTAAGGAGTCTAATGGATCGGCAGATGTTTATTAGTATTACTCTTGACGTGAAACCTAGTGAACGTCTCGGTCTGAATGAAATTTTGCATAAAGCTAGAAAATAGCGTATGGAATGGCTGGATAAGCGCCAGTGGCAAAAGGAGAAAATTTTCAGGCATACCAGTGGAAAAAATTCTTACTTCTTTTGGAACGGTCATGGCAATCTTTGTATGAAATTTGACCACTGCTTGCCTTTGTAGAGCAACTCGTCCGCAATCGGGATATAGGGTTATAACCCTCGCCACTAATAAGAGCATACCCTGTGTTAACCCGGGTTATCCCGGATTCCTCCCGGCTTCTTTATATCTCGAGGATACAATCAGTATTTCACCCAGGCGAACCTCACGCAGACAACACTCTATTTCAAATAATACAAGCCTGGATGTGTCGCTGTAAAATATATGTTCCTAGTGTAGATACAAATAAAATCAATATTGACTAGACTACAGACGAGAATCGCACTGGATATGTCAGAGAAAACAATGAAGAGGAGATATACGCTCGACGTAAAAAGAGACATTATTAAAAAGGTTCGGAAGAAAAGCGTGTAACAGTCGCATGTTCTTGGAACTGAAAGAAAAGGGATCTCGTGTTTTTTAACATCGGAGTAACGTTCCGAATAATGTACAACGTCAGCTGTTCGTAGTTCGGTAATTTTGTACGTAGCGGAAAATCTAGTACTACATGTAGGCACTACATGTATATAGTAGTTACATTATTATTACGTGCTAGATTTTCTATCATTTGTTTTTTTATGTTGATAGATTCGAGTTATTTTAATGTATAAAATTGTATTAACTAAATAAGTAAGTAAGTAACTGATTAAATAAATAACTAGAAAGCTAAATCCGCAATTAAGACTGGTAAAGCGAACCCCAGACTCTGTGGTGAAAGAAGAAAATTGTATTAATACCATCCTACTACTAATATTATAAACGCGAAAGCTTGTAAGTATGGATAGATGGATGTTTGTTACTCTTTCACGTAAAAACTACTGCAAGGATTTTAATGAAACTTTACCATAATATAGCTTATACATCAGACTAACACATAGGCTACGTTTGGTCGCGTTAACCGACATCCACGCGGGCGGAGCCGCGGGCAACAGGTAGTACCTACTTACATAATTAAGAATGACAGTTGCTTCGTCGGTTTTGACGCTTTGGTTAACTTCGGTTCCCACGCCTCAGATTCAGTAATTTAACTAAGTAGTATTGTTTTCATCGTGGTCTCTTGAACGTTTGATTGATGCACACGGTCCTTTTGTGCCGAGATTGGACTCAATTCAATTTGTCGGATTGCATTATTCATCCGGAAATGCGGGCTGACGGCTAGACGGTACTATGAACCTATCATATTCATCCATGTAATGTACCCAGCACATAACTCTACTGCAACATACAAAAGTTTTTAAAAAGCAGTTCTTTTAGAAAATATGAACGTGATTAGGTACACCTTATTATATGATTTCCCACGGTTAAAATAAATCATGACCTGAATAATTTAAACATAGTATGATAAAAAAGCGTTAAAAATTCCATTCTTATTTTATTATCTTATTATTGTTCTTTTATTAATTTTTAATCGTCCAGCCAACTGCTAATAGGCAATTATTTGACAATAGCCGGATATAACGTCACTCTCTCAAGTTTTCATAGAATATCTAATGTTTTGACGTTGTTTATAAAAATCTAATTCGACTGGACGGACATAAATCGATTTTGACGGTGAAAGTACCGCAAGCCAAGCCATCGATATATTCAAATATTTACAGAATCTTCTATGTGGATTATGTAGATATCGTCACGTTCGTCCATAGACTTGTTCTAGAAAAACTATATTAGAAAGACTGTAACCAATTCACACACGACTCGTGTGATCCGAGATAGGTATCTACGGGCAAGTGTACGGTTACTGCTCATGTTTTTCGCAACATTTTCACTAAAAATACGCAACAAAACATGTAGAAATTCATCTCTATGGTTTTTCACAACATTTTTTATGATGTTTGGCACTTTATAGAAAGATTACTTTCTCTTTGGTGCTTGTTATTGAATGTTTGGCACCTTATAAAAAGTATTCTTTATCTAAAGTGTCAAATATCATAAAAAAAGTTATGAAAAATCATAGAGATGGAAATCTCTACATATTTTGTTGTGTTTTTTTGCGGCAAAACACTAACTCTGGACGAGGCTTAAGACTGTGCTAGGTACCTATATAACTTAGGTACTATGCTATTTCAATAAGTAGGTACACGAAGGAGCACATTATGTTTCTTCAACGTATTGGCTTTAGGACTAAATTCATGAGCGTGTTAGGTGTCTACTTTGAGAAAATTGATTATAATCTTATTCACGGAGAATGAAGTTCCACGGACGTGACGTAATATTCATATAGGTACCCAATATAATTTATACCTTCACGTTCAGAGCGCGTTTTTATTTAAATTCAATTTAGTTCATTAAGTACTTTAATCATTACTGAAAAAATAAATATTAAGGTAGGTATGTATGTTAACATAACACAGGCAACTGTACCTCTACTGTAGGTATAGGCATCTACTCCTTTTGCAGAACTAGGAATTTGATGCACACTTACTCCGAATCATGGATGGGGTTTTTGATAACCAGCGAAAGACTGCCCTCACGAACAATACTGAGTGGGTAAAAATAAATACCCAAATCTCACTGTCCGAAACTACCTTGCGTCATTTTGTCAATCTTCTTCTTCATCCTAGTGTTAATCCCAGCCCAATCGCATCCGAGGCTTTACCCCCAGACACCGGGGTCCGCTTTTACCAGTCTAACTGCGAATTTGGCTGAACTTCAACATTTTCCAAGTCCAGCGAATGCCATCTGACCTCCACAACCTATTGGCGATATCTCAAAGCATTATGGTTAGACCAGTTGTTGGAATTTTTAGGGCTCCGACTGCCCGTAACGACTGCTATAGAGGATTGCACCGAGCGGGGATCTAACCCGCGCTTCCTGCGTAACAACCGCGTTCACTACCGCCGATGTCTTATGCTGAACTTCAGAGAATATAGATAGACAGCGTCTGTGGTGCGGCACCGCACCACAGACGCTGTCTATCTATACTCTCTGAAGTTCAGCATGAGACATTGTGACTTACCTACTCTGGTAGAATAAGTAAGTCACATTTCGTCTTCCGTCACACAAGTGGGTCCTATTTTGCAAGTAGAAACCAGTGGCGTAGCTAGGTGACCAAGGGCCCCGGTGCAAAAAGGAACAGGGGGCCCCCTATTTTTTTTTTGTTCCGAAAATTCCGTCGGGCGTCGCATGTCACCTTACCGAAGTAAACGATGAGGTGGGCATATCTCCTACCGGTCGCTAACGTGCTGTTAGGGATCAAATCCCTCCTCTCTCCCTCTTTTTCGTGCGGAAATCCCCTCACATACCACACCCCCGTCGTTGGCCATCGGGGATCGGACTCGTACCGCTTAATACCACACACCGTCTCGGATCTTCAGATACCAGAGCTGCCGGGGTGTAAGGTTACCGAGAGCATATCACTGGCACCCCGGCTGATTCTGGGATTTCTACGGTTTTAAAATGGCCTCCTCGGGTGTGAGAAGCACGGTGTCGCCATAGAACTCTGGAAAGAGGGACGAACATCGTACCGCGCGCCAGTGGGGGTAAAAGGGTGACAGGCGGCCGGCACATGTAACCCCCACGCCTGCGCTTGGTAACCGGTTCGCTCCTTACCTACTCTCCATTGTGCCCTTTGCTAGTCAGTGGGACATGTGTAAAGTCTCCGACCAGCCCTCAACAGATCCGCGAGAGAGGAGCGCTGCCGTCTCTGTGGCCCAGGGTGCATTGCGTGGTGCCTGCGGACCCCGCACCCCAATCCTCCTTCCCTTGTAGAGAGGCATGCGGAAACAATCTAGATATACATCTAGCTTGTTTCCGCGCATACATACGTAAATTTCCATTTATTTTCGTGTGCCTACAGAATACTTAGCGTTAAACTCTACAGGTCCCACACCCGTTCACATAGGCGATTATAATAGGGGTGCGGGGTCCGCAGGCACCACGCAATGCACCCTGGGCCACAGAGACGGCAGCGCTCCTCTCTCGCGGATCTGTTGAGGGCTGGTCGGAGACTTTACACATGTCCCACTGACTAGCAAAGGGCACAATGGAGAGTAGGTAAGGAGCGAACCGGTTACCAAGCGCAGGCGTGGGGGTTACATGTGCCGGCCGCCTGTCACCCTTTTACCCCCACTGGCGCGCGGTACGATGTTCGTCCCTCTTTCCAGAGTTCTATGGCGACACCGTGCTTCTCACACCCGAGGAGGCCATTTTAAAACCGTAGAAATCCCAGAATCAGCCGGGGTGCCAGTGATATGCTCTCGGTAACCTTACACCCCGGCAGCTCTGGTATCTGAAGATCCGAGACGGTGTGTGGTATTAAGCGGTACGAGTCCGATCCCCGATGGCCAACGACGGGGGTGTGGTATGTGAGGGGATTTCCGCACGAAAAAGAGGGAGAGAGGAGGGATTTGATCCCTAACAGCACGTTAGCGACCGGTAGGAGATATGCCCACCTCATCGTTTACTTCGGTAAGGTGACATGCGACGCCCGACGGAATTTTCGGAACAAAAAAAAAATAGGGGGCCCCCTGTTCCTTTTTGCACCGGGGCCCTTGGTCACCTAGCTACGCCACTGCGTAGAAACCCTTTTGGGCTTCACGTCACCGGAGCTAACGATGAGATGAGCATATCGGAATCGTACCGACTAAAACTGCATGACGTTTCGTCACATCGGCATCGGCATCCTTCAGCATTTCCCGGCATTCTACTTCAGATACAGACTTCGCAGAGTTTATCATGCATGACGAATATCATACACTATAAAGTACCTATTATCTACAGTGCTACGATAGCCATCACTCTACAGTCTACACAAATACCTACGTTAAGCAGCTTACCGAGGTATGCTAATCAGGCGAGCGCCGGGCGTCCGGTCCGGCCCGGTCGGCCCGGCCGGCGCGGTCCCGCCTCCGGTAATTACTTCATGTCCCAGTTTGTCGCGTTAATTAATCAGTGTTCCAGCGAGATGTAATGAAAAGGCTGAATTAGCTGACTCCAAATACAGCCAGTGGGAGGAAGCACTATAGGTAGGTACTATTTTCCGAAACATTTATCTATTGATTTCACCTTTCAGTGGAGTAACTATTTGATGTTATCAAACCCAATTTTGACTATATAATATGTTGCCTACATTGGTTGGGGTTATTTTCTATAGTTAATTATTAATTGCCTAATTGAACAGAACTGTAAAAAAAAATGTCCACTGTTTTTTTTTCGTTTTCAGGGTTTCTAACACGGAATCATGTCCAGAATTCCGCCCACTTAGCTCTGCACGCTGACAAGAATATCTACCTCATACTATGAGACATATGAGCATGGCATGTGACACACACAGCCGATGAAAAAGTGCCCACAAGATGGCAATAGGCTGACGTCCTATTCCGTGGGCTAAAATCAAACTTAACTAGGTAGTTGGTGAAATGTGCGTGTTAATAGACCTCTGCCTAACCCTTCAGGAATTTACAGGTGTGAATATATCTAAGTAAGTAAGTATGTACAATATTTTGATTAATTTAAGCGGGGCGTGAAAAAGCATCTGACGAGGCCGTCAAGCTGAGTGCCACCATTGTAACATGGTACGTGTTGTAATGGTGGCCCTCTTTTCAGAGACTTTGCCTTCAGCTTACCATCAAGCGAGGCGAAGTCAAATTGACGTGTCCTATATAAAAAAAAAAAAAAAAAAATTAAGGGATCCGTTTCAGAAATATAAAGCTAACTCCTACTTTTTTAGATGCAAGTGTCCACACCGTTCTATTGAAGCGGAGACAAATTGAAGCGACGTAGCGGAGATGAGCAAGGAACTGCGGAAACGAGCGGTTGACATTCATTCGTATGACAACCTTGTACCATGAAGAATTTATTTACTTATAGCCTGCTTGTCATAGGACACCAACAAGATTAAGCCCTTCACAAGTTTAGTAAGGGTTGAAGGTCGTAGTGCGGTCGTTTGTTATAGTAACATTATTACTGCCTAGGACAAGACGAGTGTGTGAACGGAGACAACATCCGACGCTGATTTATTCGCACCCTCAATTCACGTAATAGCCATTTCAACCACCCTCTATAGTCCTCGCAAAGGCGTCGCATAAAACGACCTTTATTACTACAACTTAAAATTAAATTACGTAGCTTCGGTGAACAGTTTTGTCGGTTTAAGATGATATATTTTTAACCGACTTCAAAAAGGAGGAGGTTCTCAATTCGATGAGTATTTTTTTTTTAATGTATGTACACCGATTACTCCTAGCTTTATAATGCGATTTCCGTGATTCTTTTTTTATTCGACGCGAAATAGTTGTCATTTGGTCCCATAGAAATTTAACATAGTTTGGCCCAGTAGTTTTCATTTTATGATGTTTTTTGTGTTTTCTTAGTTAAAATTTTTACCCAACTTCTTATATGTTGTCCCATATTTCCGTCGTTTATGAACCGGTTTCGAAAAATCTTTTTGCATTGGGTTCGGTATATTAGTCACAGGTAGTTCCATATTAATTTCATGGGTACTGGACCTTGAACTCCGGAGATACACCAGAGAACTCCTCGAAATCAAATAGCTAGCTGATAAGAAATTAGCTAGTTTTATGACGAGTACTATTATCTCAAAGACATTTCATAACATAGACATGTCATATGCTTACAAATCAACGTAGAAAAATGTGCCGAACTCACACACACACATTTTTAATTCATCTACACTTCCCTACATAACCAATGGATTGAAAAGAGAGGACATGAAAAATACAATATAAAAGAAGAAGACAGCTATTGTTTGTCACTTGGACTTTAATGATAACAATGTACCAATCACAGTGCGGTTGCTAGTCGGTGACATAGGCTAACAAAATTATTGAAAAAGAAGGTACAGAGCTCTCTGAATTGAGGTTATTGCCTAATTTTGTTTAGACAAAGATGTTTGTTTAACTTTGTTAATGTATTATGAAAAAGCTAGGTATAATTTTTAAATTTCATTATTTTGTTGCTGTCAGTAGTACAATTTTAACAAGTACCTAAGTAGGTACTTGCCAGTAAAGTGAAGTTTGAGATAATTGCGTAATTTTGTTTAGACCAATGACATTTCATAACATAGACATGTCATATGCTTACAAATCAACGTAGAAAAATGTGCCGAACTCACACACACACATTTTTAATTCATCTACACTTTTGGTGTATTAACTTTAGAGTAATAGTTCGTGCAGTGTCCATAAACACACAATGGCATTTTCGTTATTTTTTTAAGTCACTGATGCTTCCGCTCAACGTCCGACCGGCGCCGCTCGGCACGCGGTACTAGAGGCAAACGTTCCAATTGACTCGTTTTCGGATCTTCACGATTTTCGCGCAATAACATATCTACTTCTTTTTATATAATATCTTTGGTTTAGACAAAGATGTTTGTTTGTCATTGTTATTGTAGGTATCTTCTAATATATAAAATTCTTCTGTCACGGGGTGCGTAATCGAACTCCTCCGAAACGGCTCGACCGATTTTGATGAAATTTTTTGTGCTTATCCGGTATCTATGAGAATCGGCCAACATCTATTTTTCATCCCCCTAAGTGATAAGGGTGCAGCGGGAACGGGATTTGAATACCACGCGGGCCGAAAATATGGCGGTACGAAGTTCGCCGGGGCAGCTAGTTAAGTATAAAAAAGCTAGGTATGTTTATTCTATTTCATTATTTTGTTGCTGCCAATAGTACCTACAAATTTTAACAAGTAGGTACTTACCTAAGTAGATACTTGCCAGTGAAGTGAAGTTCGCACTTATTAACTTACTTGAACCACATAGTATTAGTAGGCAATTATAAAAAACAACAAATTAAAATTGGGAGGTAGTATGTAGTGAGTTTAATGCCTACGATATTCTCATCTGTACTTTAATCTATGTTCGGATCACACACGTCCTTGTCACTCACGCACCAAATTATATCATACTGTCTCTTTTTAACAATTTTAACTTGAATATTATGAAAGTCAGAAATTTGGTCTTTATCAGTCGAAATATGTATTATTTCCATGTGATATGAACTCCCTTTCGATGTATTAACTTTAGAGTAATAGTTCGTGCAGTGTCTATAAACATACGATGGCATTTTCGTTATTTTTATAAGTCACTGATGCTTCCGCTCAACGTCCGGCCGGCGCCGCTCGGCACGCGGTACTAGAGGCAAACGTTCCAATTGACTCGTTTTCGAATCCTCACGATTTTCGCGCAATAACGAATCTACTTCTTTTTATATATAATATCTTTGTATTATCTGTTCAGTTTATAGTTTTATTTAATTTATGATTTTCTAAAAGAGTTACGTAGAAGTTTGTTCATATTATTGGGATAATGATATATGTTGATATGGTATGATATGAAATAGTTTGTTCATATTGTTGGGATAATGAAAATATGACAGACATAATTGACTTTGTTGACGTGTCTTTGACGACCAACTAACAGTTACACCGCTGCCTGTGTCATTATAACAATGACAGCGAATAGTGTGACGATTATTATTTTCTTCCCTAACCGTCACACCAGTGCCAGTGTGACACAGCGGTGTTAGGGGTCCATTACACGCTAAGTTTTACCATGGTTTAACCATCAATCACGCCGTGATTGACCAATAACATAACGTCTAATAACCAACCAATAACATTCATGATTGACGGCATGATGCATGACGCTTGCATAATAAGCGGGTAATGGACCCCTTACGGACGGTTAGTGGGTCGTCGTTTCTTTTAGTATTGTCAGTAAAAAAAATAGTTTTGCGGAAATCAATTTCTACATTTTTATGAAATTGAAATACCTTTCACTATACCTGAAATAACTTTCAGTTTAAAAGAACATTTTCTTTGAGATTTAGTTTTGAATTGGTTATTATTTTTATTAATCATATTATTTTATTTTATTTTTAATCTGATAATTTCGTAATGTCAGTAGGTTTATTATTAGAATACGAAAAGCATGCAAATTTTTAAAATTAGAAAAAAAATCGATTATTTCACAAAAATCGATTATTTATTTTTATAAAATCGATTTTTGATAAATCGATTTACATTGAGTAAAGAAAAAATCGATTTTTATTTAATCGATTATTTTCCTTCAATGTCACATCCCTAGCGGCAAACTTAAGAAATTTAATTTCCTATTAATTTCCCACTAGTCATAGTTCAGTGTTTGCCAGCAGACTGAATTGCTCTCTCAACTCCTGCAGCTCTTTCAATTCCATTATCCATTTCCAAATGTATTTTCTGTCTTCCAAGAATTCAGTTTTCATCCACGGAACTCGCTGATAATTAATAGGTACCTATCCAGTTTTTATCCCAAAAGAGAAAGGCCAATTCATTATTCTTAATGGTTCCGTGAATGGCAAGAGTTCTATTAATTAAAAGTTGAAGCCTTTAAGCATTTGGTAAGTTGTTACTAACTTAAGGGTTGGAAATTATGGAGCCACTGAAACTTTGCTTGCAAACCTTCTAGTGGACGTGGTGAAGCCCCTGTTAAAATGTTTTTAGCAATTTTGTTACGATCGTTTAACTTGTGAATGATGAGGCATTCTAAGCTAAGCACACAGAAATAATAATAATAGTAGGTACATGAAGCGAAAGTTTAGGAGCTCTTTTCCCAATATTTATTACCATATTGTCAGTTACTGTGTAGCCCGCTTCACCCCTATCACCATCCTTGAGGCTCAAACCTACCTCACTTGCAAATCGGTGCTTTTGCGATGCAATCTGACACTCAGGCGCAGGCCTTTTCCTGGCAGGGTTGGGAGGTCAGACGACAGTTGCTCCCGTGAAGGCCAAAAAGTCTAAATCATTATGTAGATATATAATGATGACATACTACCTACTATTGATTTGATCAAATCAACGCCGAACGAGGTGATACTGAGAATTTTCTAACGATCATCCTGACAAGATAATGCTATGAATGCTATGTTTGGATCGCACCCGCTACGCTGCACCATCGAGACTCGAGACAGTCCTTTAAGATGGAGTATCTAAATACAAAAAGAGAATATCTCACTAGACAGCTGCAAACGTCGGCGTAAGTTGATTTCAGCTCACATAACAAGCTGTCGTCGGCAAACCACTTATCTAAATTAAATCTCTTGGTCCTAGTCCTGGCAACAGTTTCCTTGCCACGATATAGGTACTTATATCTTAACTGTAATAACATCACTGGCTCTTACTTAACTTCGTAATACAATATCGAAATTGTTTTTCGTACTCACTCATAAGAAAACAGGGCCTTCCTACAATACGATAACACGCTTTCCTCTTTCAAAAACAGACCCCGGTACTTAGGCAGGTAATAAAATTGTTACCACTGATTGTCTGTGGTGTAGCGATAGAGAGCGTTCGACTCATGGTCGACTACTAGAGGTCACGGGTCGATTCCCGCTCAGTGCATATATTTTTACGCATGAATATTATTTAATATAATAAAAGTGGCGAAGTGGAGAAGGAAGAGCCGGAAGGCGGACCCTGAGCTCCGAGGTCATCTTGGCCACGGATGCAATCAGGAGAATACGTCTATATGCAGATGATGATTATTTAATATAATAATATGGATTCGTGGCATAAGTTCCCAATGGCTCCCAGTGAAGGCCACCGTGGGCGACGCGACGCCCCCGAATTTACATTCGCTTTTTTAAACATTGAGCATTTGCTCAAAATACAGTAAATGAAATGAAAGAAATGAAAAATGAAAAAAAATAACGAAAGTGTTACATTTAGTACCTAGACTGTAAAGAAGTCTATCCAATAGTCGCAATAAGTAACCAATTTACGGTTATAAGTCTGGGTGAAAACTTAACAGCAATATTATTTGTTGTGTATTAAAATAGTGAATAAAAAACAGTTTTAACTATTTTAACATGTTTATTGACGTTATAAATAATAATAATATAGTTATATTTTGTTATTTATATAGCACGATACATTATTGTTCTCTCTTGTACAGAACGTAGGAGGCCTACCATGGCGTACTTATAAGGCACTTGTGCACAACGCCCTTGTGCAAAACGCACTTGTGCACAACGCCCTTGTGCACAACGCACTTGTGCACAACGCCCTTGTGCAAACCGCACTTGTGCACAACGCACTTGTGCACAACACACTTGTGCACAATGGTCAGGTCCGTCCGTTTGGTAGCCGGATGCGAACAACGGTCAGGTCCGTCCGTTTGGTAGCCGCATGCGAATACCCGCAAGTGCGTTGTGCCTCTAAGCTAAGTGATCATATTCTGGTTCACGATTGCTTATAGCACGCATGGTAACGCAGGTCAACCAAGTGCATGTTCTTCTGGCCTCTATTACAATATAAGCTTCTGGCTTGAAAAATGTGAAAAAAAATACATATCCCAGCAAATGCTGATTTCATTGGAAGACAAACTGCAGGTACTCAAACTGGATTTCATTGAACACATTTAATTCAATTAAACACAGATCGCACATTTTACTTATTGGGCAAAAAGTGTAAACAAATTGTCAGTAGTGAAATATAGGCTATATTTAATAGTTAAAAGACAAGAGAAGCTTATAGATCAACCTGAAGGAGGGAAGGAAGAACCAAGCAATTGCAATACATTCTTCTGCATCACAGTGATTTTAACACATTTCTCAGTTCTCTGTCTACCCCAATATCTCTAATACATTCCTCTATTCTCAAATGTATGCCTAAAAAATAAATCTCTAAGCCAGAGTCTTCAAAATACTAACTTTTTAAACTTCTGCTACTATGTTTATGGGATTTAACCTTAGAATATGGTATTTAACACATTCAAAGAAGAGGAATCCGAGAATCAATTTCATTTATTTAGTTTAGGCACACAAAGAGAACATAATGAACGTCAAAGGTATACATATTCATGTTTTATTTGCCTAACCCTGATTGCAATGGCTGTGAGCCTGTGACTGTGAGCGCAATTTACAGTACTTACCTATGTAGGTACGATCTGATTAATTCCCATAAACATATTATACAATTATATTCTTGCCAAATAAAACATCAAAACAGTAGTTGGTGTCTATAAATAGACAGTACGGAGAAATTACCAAGGCATGGCAAAATGACAAGGCATGACATCATCCCTTACTAATATCAGTATAAAAAATAAAAGTATAATTTATTTTAAGATTTGATTGGATAAAAACAAGTATTTAATATCATAAGATGTTTACTGTCTTGAGATTATTTTCAAGCAAGAAATTAAACCTAAATTGCTCTGTAAGATGCCATTATCTAGTTCAACAATGTATGTATTATCAGATCAATCATCAAGTATTTACAATATCAGTGATAAGGCCAGCGGCGATTGTCGTGCCACCAACACGGAGCATAACACGCCCGAGTTCCTTCACATCCTTGTAGCGCTCTACACAAATGGGACGCCCAACTTCAATTTCTACCACAGCAACACAATTATTACCCAGACAACGAGGCTTCTTCTTCACCAACTCACCAGTACTTTTATTCAACAAGGATTTCAGTTTCACTATATTTGCAGGCTCTTCTAAAGACTGATGATGAATAAGAACTGGGAATCCCTTCGTAATCGGAGTTTTTACGTTGAATACCACAATTCTAGCCTCAAATTTAGTGGTTACAGGAACTTGGTTAACAGGATCACTTAAAACGTACCCCACTAAGACATTTTGCATGTCTACTCCTGAAAGTGTCACACTGACTTGGTCGCCAGCAAACGCAACATTACTTGAAAGATCGTTGATGCTTATACCTCTAACTTCAGCACTTTCCTTTGTTGGGCAAACCAACACTCTGTCACCTTTATTTATAATTCCGTTTTCAATACGTCCAGCAACACAGAACCCTGATCCAGTGCCTTTATAAACATCATTGACCGATAATCGTAACGGCTTTGATACAGGCCTCTCAGGCACTTTGAATTTGTCTACAACATCTAGAAGACAAGGTCCACTATACCAGCTTAGTAGCTCAGTCTCTTTTGGGGGCTTAACCAGATTTTCACCAGTTAGACCTGAACATGGAACGTAAGTAACATCAGAGTCTTTAAATCCTGCCTGTTTCAGGAAAGCTTTTAACTTTTTAGTAATTTCAGTGAATCTATCCTTTGACCAGTTGATTGTGTCTAATTTATTGACAGCTACCGCAAGCTGGCTCACTCCTAGTGATCTCACCAGAAGGGCATGTTCTCTCGTTTGACCTCCAAGATCAAAACCTGATTCGAATTCTCCTCTTGTAGCATCAACCACAAGTAATGCAACATCTGCTTGTCCTGCACCAGTGATCATGTTAGGAATAAAATCTGCATGTCCCGGTGCATCAAGGATAATAACTCTTTTAGTCTTAGTCTCAAACTGTGCTCTCCCCACATCCATTGTGATACCTCTGACTCTTTCTTCTCCAGTCTCATCAAGCACCCAAGCATACATGAAACTCTGTTTACCAATTTTTTTACTCTCTTGCTCATACTTGTGCAATGTTTTCTGACTAACTTCACCAAGATCACAGAGTAATCTCCCCATAAGGGTGGACTTGCCAGCATCAACATGACCTATAATAACTATATACAAATGGTCTTTATCTGATCCTCTTTCATTTGAATATTGTGTTTTAGCATCAAGTTTGTTTTCTTTCACTTTAGGAGTCACTTTTACTTCTTCAGATTGTTCAGTCTTTGATACCCTCTCCGTACACGGGGACTGGTCTCTGGGAGTCTGAGGACGACTACCTGATCCACCATCTTGACCAATTTTAAACCCCTTGACAATGCCAACATTCTTCAGTTCTTTATTTGTTTTAATAAGTTTAGGAGTTTTCTCTGCAGTTGAAATAACAGGAACTTTCACAGGATCTACTACAATAATTGGTTGGGGCTTCACAGGCTCTAGTTTAGGTACATCAGCATCGGTACTCTTTCTATTGAGGATCTCATCTAGAGATTTTGCATAATCAAACTCGTGTTTTATAACTGTCTGTACAAGTATGTTTTCTGCTACTGTCTCACCAATAACATTTCTTAACTCGTCTAAGCATGACATAAGTTTTACCTCATCTTCTTCAGAGAGGTTGAGACTACGAAAATCTAAAGATTCTCGTCTCGCGAGCGCGGGATGACTCGAGTCTGCTAAGTCTTCTTCTGCCTCTTCTTGAATATCATTATGGCTTTCAATGAAGTGTGCTATTGCTTGCTGATTGCGACTTCGATCGTAAATCCACTGTGAAGATTCACTCGATGACATATAACTCTCATCTTCCACGGAATTACCGTAAACATCGTCGTAGTCATAATCATCTGAAAATGTTCTATTTCTCACGTCCCGATGTCGAGCCATTTTGCTGAAGAATTGCAAGATATTTTTCAGTCACAAGAGAAATTATTTTAACATATTGTCAAAAATATTGGAAAAATCACACGTTTCCAGAAAATCTTCAACACAACTTTGACATTTTATTCAAGTTTGACAACACGCATGACACCATGACACTGCGATGTGATGAACAAACATGAAACTCTACGTTCATATATTAAAAAAAAACAATTAACTGAATTCAAGAAATTATAAAATAATAAAAATAAGGGTAATGAGCAACGAGTAAACTATTACCAATATGTGCTATTATAGTAAATAGTAATTAGACATTATTATTTGCATTATATATAATGCATTCCGTAACATATAAAGTTCAAATTTTTTTTAAACTGTGATTATGTTTGTCTCCTTATGTCAGTTATGTCATTGTGTCATGTGTCATCAATTTCTCATTGGAGTATTGGCTTTGTTTCGTCGCGATTGTGAAATACGCCTACATAACATACTTTCTTTTTTCTTATTTGTGGACATTACATTTAACTCCAATCCTCCAATCAATCAGTGCTGATATTTTAACTCCAGTTGTTTTCAAATATAATCTATACAAATTTATTTACAGTACAATAAACTACCCAGCTGATACTTTTAGTTCCTTGACTACGTAAAACTTAGTCAAAATGAAGAAAAAGGTGCATATTTTTATTAGATGAACTTGTTTACAATGTGTACTAACTACTGTGTTGTCTTGGTTTTGTATTTACGCATGTTCATATCCTTAATATTTCTTGATTTATTTTTATTGTTTTCACTTGTCATGTTACAATTTTAGGTGTTGTTGATGGGAAAGAGTGGCTCAGGCAAGACAAGCATGAGGTCTATAATATTTGCCAACTACATAGCTAGAGACACCAGAAGGCTGGGTGCTACAAGTAAGTCCATATGCCATTTGCTATCATATTTGTAATACCAATAGTATTCCATATGAAGATGCAATGATGTGAGAATTTACTGTTGGAAGTAGATAAAGATAAATACCTCTTTTAAAGGTTAACAGTAACAGAAATGTATTGTATAATACATTATTATTGCCAAGCTCATGGACAATCTAAGTGAATTTTTATTTTCTAGTTGATGTTGAACATTCCCATGTTCGTTTCCTCGGCAACTTGGTACTCAACTTATGGGATTGTGGAGGGCAGGAAGCATTTATGGAGAACTATTTTGCATCACAAAGGGACAATATCTTCAGGAATGTAGAAGTATTGATATACGTGTTTGATGTTGAAAGCAGAGAGATGGAGAAAGATATGCACTACTACCAATCTTGTTTAGAAGCTATATTACAGGTAAGTGGTTTGTGAATTTAATTAAATGGTTGAGATGTAAATTTATTCTAAGTTTGTACACGGTCTATAGGGGAGACCTATGTCCAGCAGTGGACTTCCTATAACTGAAATGATGATGATGATGATGTACAGGGTCAACACCCTTAGGCTGCCTTTCCACCAAAATTAATATGATATTGCTATTTTATTTATGAACCAAATAAAAACTTCCTGTGTGTGTTGTAGAAGGCAACTAAGGAACAGGGCTGTTCTCCATCTGACAGTAAACATACTACTGATTAATATGTGTCCCATTGATGGCAATAGGCTCAGCCCTATTACGTTAGACCAAAAAACATAGTTGGCGAAATGTGGGTGATAATACGTCTCTGCTTACCCCTTCGGGGATCTACAGGCATGAGTATAATATACGTATGTAGATATAAATTTAATCTCAGTCTAGTACAGTATTTTTATCAGTATAGTTCTTTTTCTATTGCCTGAATTGTTGCTATCTGATAATTATTAACTTGTTGTTAGAGTTCTTGTTAGTTTATACTACTGATAGATATTGTAAAAGTGATTTCTTATTTGGCAAAAGTAACATGAGCAAAGTGTAATAATGACAATTTTTTTTTCTCCCATAACCCTCATAAAATACTTTTTGAATATGAATTGAATAATTAGAGAACTACTTTGGCATGCTTTTAACTGGGACCTCTTAATAAAATCTGAGTGTCTCATTTGGAATATTTGTTTATGCTATGTATTTTTACAATATTTTACAAGACAAACCACTAACACTGTCAACTGTCTACATATTACAGAATTCGCCGGAAGCGCGAATATTCTGTCTAGTGCACAAAATGGACCTGGTCCCAGAGGAACAACGCGAGGAGATCTTCAAGGAACGCGAGGAGGACCTGAAGAGGTTGTCGAAACCACTGGAGTGCACCTGCTTTAGAACTAGTATTTGGGATGAGACTTTATACAAGTATGTTTATATTTCATTACTTTTTACTTGCACCCTACAGTTTCAACCGATAGTATTCTTTTGGTGAAATAATTTTTAAAATTGGCCTGGGTCAATTTATACTAGCGCAGAGTCGAAGCGCATCGAAGCGTCAAATTCTTTATCAGCGTTGTTCACGCGCAGACGCGCGAATTCCGAATAATGCGCGCGTCTTTTTAAAATCTCAGAAGTAATGTGAGCGTTACGCTGTGGAGTTAAGGTTGAATTTGTTATGTTCAGTTTTGGATAGACGCTTCGATGCGCTTCGACTCTGCGCTAGTATAAATTGACCAGACGTTTAAACAAGTGGACCTTCTGCAAACAATGACATTTTTCCCTTATGGACCTTCTGATTCGGAGGGTAATACATTACATACATACATACGTACATACATACAGTCACGCCTCTTTCCCAGTGGGGTAGGCAGAGACCACAGCTTTCCACCTGCTACTTTCGCACTTTCGCTTCTTCTATGTTCATAATTGCTTTCATGCATGCTCGCCGGGTTCGGGTACTCTTGACATGTCCTTTCTTTAAAATGTCTTCGATCTGACTGACATATGTATGTCTAGGTCGACCTCTACCGGGTTGCCCATTCACCCTCACTTCATAAATGTTTCGTCAGTCTTCTTTCGTCCATCCTCTCCACGTGTCCGAACCATCTAAGCATCCCTTTATCTATTTTAGTCACTACATCTTCAACCACCCCACAACGTTCCCTTATCTCAGTGTTCCTCACTCGATCCGTCATCTTCACCCCAGCTATACTTCTCAGACTTCTCATTTCCACAGCATTCAATTTACTCTCATAATTCTTCTCCATAACCCAACACTCACTACCATACATAAGTGTTGGGACGAGCACTCCTCTATGTACAGCCAGGCGTGCCTCTCTAGTAGATTACAAACAAACCTTTTGTAAACATATCGAGAGAACTGAGCATTGCGATTGGCTGGCTGCCTTCTGTGAACCTGTGTGACTGTGAAGTCAACCAATCGCAATGCTACATTCTCATGATAGGTTTACGTTAACAATACGATTGTTTTTCGTGCTAGAAGTACAGCAATGATTAGTATACCGCATCTGTGACAGAGTGGCAGTGTGTGGGACTGATCCTTTGGGCAGTCACTGGTTTGGTTCTTGGCAGCAACATAGGAGGCACATAATGTGTCTGGTGATCTTCCATGATATCATCAAAACAACATTAGTTATAAACTTCAGATTACCTTGTAGTGGAAAAGTAAAAGAATATAATAAAGTAAGCAACCATAAAGGTCCAGGGATCGATTTCCTAAGCTGGCTCCTGTTTCACAGCTGACTAAGTCAAATCAGTGATTCAAGTAACTGTTCTATCATCATCATTCTTGCACTAATCCCAACCGCATCTGTAGCTTCCACCTCGGAGTCTGAGGTCCACTTTTTCAATTCTAACCATGTCTGCAACTGCCATCTGACCTCCAAAACAGTTTGGTGATATCAAACTGTTCTACTATATATTTAGATGCACATGTCAAGCACTGTGGTCAAAGTAATAAATTGCATCTGTGCTAATAATGATATCATGAACTATTTTTACTCATGATATTCCGTTCATTATCATATTGTATTACATCTGAGGTCAATAATGCGTCATGTTTCAGAGCGTGGTCGAGCATAGTATACAAATTAATACCTAATGTCAAAGCGTTAGAGTCTTCATTGAAACAATTTGCTGAAATTGTGGATGCTGATGAGGTATAGTATCAATAATTTTATTGACAGATTTTACACTAACTAGATAATATTTAAGGCTATCTTACAAATGTTGATTTCACTTGGAGTGATGGTGAGCTTGGTAGAAATATTAAAGGATGCCTCCATCTCCAGATGCTACATTGATGTAAAATGGTGAACTTGATTTTAATAAAATGTAAAATGGTGAACTTGATTTTAATAGTCTTGATACATTTATATATTTTAACGCTCCACTAAAGAACCTGGATTAATAAAAAGAGGAGAAAAGTATGTGGATTAAGAATACCAACGGCTTCCTACCCAAAACAATATTGAACTGAGTTTTCACCCTCATAGAGTGCAAGCAACATGCAGTGTCAACCACATACAAATGCCTTCTTCCTACAATTCTGGGTTCGTTAGGCGCAGCGTTAAAAATAATTAGGACGTCACGCTAACTTCGTTTCTCACTATCTGGAGTCAAATGATGGACACTGCATTAAATATGAAAAAGAAAACAAGTAATGTTTTGTTTGAGCAATTTGTTACGCCATATCTTTCAATCCCAAATTAACAAAAATACGAGACCGTAACCCTTGTTTCTTTTCAATGTAGCATCTTGTCCCACTACAGGGCAAGAGGCCTCGCCCAAATTTTTTCACCTCTCTCTGTTGCTATACTCCACCAATCTGGGATAATCTAGGAAACCCAACCCGAGAGGAAAGCCCAACCCGAGAGGAAAGCCCAACCAGAGCCTCGTCCCGTCACTTCAACCAAAAGATGTATTAACTTGTGATATATAACCTGCGCCACGTATCTTGGACCTAAAATGTGCTCAAAATGTGCCCAATACGCGCAGTACACATTTCTTGGGTGTCTTTTGAAGATAGCACGGGATACTACTGCGGTAGACGAACTCAAATTCATCAAGCATAGACTATTACAAAGCAATCCGCGGGCGCCAGAGCCTCGTATGTCATACGATTTAGGTCCAAGATACGTGGCGCGGGTTATACCTAGTTTTTTTTTTATACTACTTATGTCGCAGACAAGCACACGGTAAGAGCGTGGCCTATGGGCGTGTGCAACACCAAGGGAGTCACACTCGTGCTGCCGACCCTTTAAGAACAGAGAGATTTCCCCACTGTTCCCTTACATGTCCTGTCCAGTCCATCAAATGTTGGTATTGGTGCAGGTACTACTGTTCGAGCGCGCGACGTTCCTCGTGGTGTCGCACTGCCAACAGCGGCCACACCGCGACGCACACCGCTTCGAGAAGGTCTCGAACATCGTCAAACAGTTCAAACTCTCATGTTCAAAGCTCGCTGCTCAGTTCCAAAGCATGGAGGTATGTACATAAAACTATAAAACTTTACCTTGTAGGAGCTAGTATATTTTAAGAAGAAAAATAATTCTCGCTTTGATTATTATTATTACGTTATGTTACGACCAACATTTTATATGTTCACTACATTTTAAAAAATAATGTTCTAATATTTTCTGTAGGAATAGCAAAACAACTTTATAAACGTAAAAGTTTAAGTGTCGAAGAACTCTATCTCAAAAATATGTAAAATAATTTAATATTTAGGCGAAAACTGTCCACATAGCAGTAGTATTTAGCGGCTGTTGGATATTCTGCACCTGAATACGATGAACGTACGCTGGAGGTCCCTGCTACTGAACATAGTGCGTATCTGTACTATCGAACTTAACGTGTGTAGGTATAACTCCGGGCACGTATCTTGGACCTAAAATGTGCTCAAAATGTGTTTCTTGGGTGTCTTTTGAGGATAGCACGGGATGCTACATACTGCGGTGGACGAACTCAAATTCACCAAGCATAGATTATTACAAAGCAATCTGCGGGCGCCAGAGCCTCGTTTGTCTTGCGATTTAGGTCCAAGATACATGTCCGGAGTTATATGAACGAACATGGTTTAAGCAGATGCATGGTTTAAACTTGTAAGATATTGTAATGTTATGAATTGAACAACAAAAAAAAATCAATGAAACCTGGAAAAAGAACAACTCGATTACCTATCTTCTTCATCATCCTAGCGTTAATTCCCAGTCGCATCCAAAGCGTTCGCCTCGGAGTCTGGGGTCCGCTTTACTCAATTTCCTATATTAATTCAAAATTTGTCCGTGATTACAGGTACGCAACAGCGTGTTTGCAGCCTTCATAGACGGCTTCACAAGCAACACATACGTCATGGTTGAGATGTCCGACCCAAAAATCCCCTCAGAAGCGACACTGATCAACATCAGAAACGCGCGGAAGCACTTCGAGAAACTCGAAAAAGTTTCGTCCTCTGCCCCGAGCCAGTACCAATGAAAAACCTTTTTGGACTATGTAGTTAATTTTTTATCTATGGAAATCCATAGTGCAAAGCACAGGTGATTTTGTCTTGCCGAAACGAGTCTGTGATGGCTTGTTTATTGTTGGCCTTGTGTCTACTCACTGTGATTTCGATGTTATGGCTAGCTAGTGTACAATATTGACATTAGTATAAGATATACCGTTGTGTAAAGCTGCGTACACACCAGAAGACGAACGATGACTAATCAGTTGTACGACTGCATACTTGTATACACTGTTATGTCCAAGTGAAAGCGTGCGAATGAAGAAATGATGCATGACTGAAAGTACCTGAAAGCTATAGAATTCGTTTCTATATTATGCGTTCGTTCGTGATTGCTTTTTGGTATGTACACAGCATTAGAGTATAGAGAGCTGGCTTTATCTTATAAAATATGGGACGCAATCAAAGTCGCCCTAAAACTACCATCTCTGTCCATTACCCACATGAGACACCAATTTCTGTCATTCATGTATAGTGATCCGAGTTAATGCAATTTATGACAGTTACTTCTTGTAGAATCCCCAGAAGTATACAGGGATAATTGCCAAGTTTCTTTTAAATAGAAAAAAAATAGTCAATATTGTTTCTTATTATTGTATATACTGGTTCTTTGTTATACTCAATTTTATAATATTTGAACACCCTGCTTAAATTGTTGACATCACTAAAAAATGTAGTCTTAAGCAGACAGTAATGACTAGAGATGAAATCATAATACATACAATTTTTAGAATACCTGAACTACCAATAGACAATTTAACATAGATAACATGTCCGAAAACCAAAATCTTAAGAAAATGACATTTAGTCAAATAATTTAAATTTAGAATGCAACCTAAGAAGCAATGCATTTCTAACGTCAAATTTGACATCTCTGGATGTCGGCAAGCACGATGTCACAGATCCCTCCAACAATCTTCATTCAAGATTGTTGGAGGGATCGGTGACATCGTGCTTGCCACAAGTGCTCGTCAATTCCAAAGAAGAAATTACTGATAATAGTGATAATACTGTGTTATTGAAGTACTTTATTGCTTTTGCATTGTTTCTGTGTGTTTAGTTTACTTATATTTTCTGGGTATTTCAACACGCTATAAACCTCTTGGCCGCTTTTCAAAATCAACTGTTTGTATGGATAATAATTTTACACTTGTACTTTCACACGTTATTTTGATTAATATAGAAACTGAGCTGTTGGTGGAATCGTTGGGAACGCCATAGAAGAAAAAAAAAAGATTGTTTATGATTTTTGTCTTGTATCTTCTCAATTTTTATAAATAAATGTGAAGACAATAATTATTGGATTCGATTATGCTCGCAAATTTTATAATAGACGAAAGAGTATTATCATAAGATGGTATAGCAAGCTTGTTTGCCTATTTGTGTACGTATAGTTAAATATTAACAAAGTATTTGTTGAAATGTGTTGGCTGAATACAAAGACAGCTGTCTTATAAATTAGAAAATTAAAGATAGATATCCTTATTAAAGCAAACAGGCATCTTTTTTGGCAAGCATACTCCATCTAGAATGAATCATCACCTGACCTAGATGAATGGTGATATGCGAGGCAATTTATATTTTAAAAAAAACTTTTCTTTATATAGTTATAATTTATGTTATTGCTGCCAGTATGCCAAAGTATATTTTGTTATATTGCAATACTCAAATGGAAATATTCTGAGGTTGTGGCAACTTGTGGGGTTTCCATTAAGGTAATTCACACCTAGACAGGCGTCGTTATCGACCCAGACTGCCTTCATCTTTCCAGTGTGAATTGGGCCTTATAAGAGGCGTGAAATGGAAAGACCAAAGAGTACGCACTCATTACATTATATAAATTTATCCGAAAAATAAAAAAAGGATGGAGCGAACTACATAGACACAGTTCGAAAAAAAAAAGAAGAAAAAAAGCACATTCACCAATTTTATTTAGCTTCACTTCAAATGTTATCCATAACCCATAATATTAAACCCATACTTTTGATCCATTAGCGCCACTTTTTGTCAGTTCAAATCCTTTTGAGGCGGTTCTCTTTGTCTCCCTTAGATTAAACTTTTTTTGGTATATGTTTTGAAATTAAATGAGTTATTAATTATTATAATTCTTAAGTATGTTTAGTACAATTTAAGGTTATTATTATTTAATATTAATTAATACAAGTTAAGTAAATTATATTGTTTAACTTCACACAATTCAACAATAATGTCAACTTTCAAACAAAAAACCGCATTAAAATCAGCCCATCCGTTTGAGAGTTGATACAAACAGATAAACCCATACACCAATGCTCAGGTTGCATTAAAATACCCTTTTACATCGACGGTTAAGTAAACAAAAAGTAACTTTACGTCGTTTACGTCGGTTTTTGAACGACAACATCGTTAAAATATTAGATTTCATAATGTTGCCACTTTATTATAATTTTAAGTGTACGTTATTTTATCTGTGATTGTGATGGATTCATTTCAGTTCACGATAACTTCTTAAGCCTCGTCCAGAGCCCATGTTTTCTTGTAACATTTTCGCTAAGTAATGATGTAAAAAACCATAGAGATGTGAAAAACCATCGAGATGTGAATCTCTACATGTTTTGTTACGTGTTTTTAGTGAATATGTTGCTAAAAACATTAGCTGTAGTCATACTTTTACGGTACCAAACTAGGTAAATCGCTAGCGTTGTTCTGCAGATTCATCTACGTTTCCGTAATTATTGGTTCAAAATAAGTTACAAAAAAAAAAATATTACCCTACAGACGCAAAATTTCATGACCCTCATAAACAGGTAATGAGATCATTCAGTTACAGTTGTCCACGAACAGTTGTTGCAAATAGATGGTATCATGTACTGAAATGTATCCAAATAAAAGATGCTATAATGATTAATGACCTCTATGTATACTAGGACAGTACTGTACAGGCCCTCGATTCTTCTAAAACAAAACCACTGTCATACCACAGATACTGCAAAAAATAGTATTAAATTTTTGACTTTATTGCTATAGTTCTAAAGTCCAAAATTAAACTACTTGACTACTTGACCAGTGACAATGCTGCAGATGATATTACAAAACGACGCGCTATATCTTTAAACAGGTGTCAGAATTCCTCTAGAATCCGCGCCGCGCCACGAAAGTATTCACACAGACGCAGTGTGACTGTTGCATCATGTAATGTTGCCAGCATCATCATTTTATTTCACCAGGTCTTTTGTTGTTCAGATGGAAGTTATATTGTTCGTAATACTCAAGTGGTACAATGTGATCATCATCCTGCGTCAGGATTTGATGGGACGTGTTTCAAGGCGTCACAAAACTAATTTGTGAAAAAAAGGATTGTAGACTTCAGCCAAAATGTATCTAAAGACAGTTTTGGATCGTATTGTGAAACCTTTGCTGAGAAGCAATACAATTTTTAATATGATTAGTGGATTTGAGCTCCGCCGCCGTAACACCCCATGCTATCCTCAAAATAGACCCAAAAAACTCGTACTGCGCTTATAGAGTACAATATTGTGAAGTGATTGGAATTAAGATAATAATTGCCGGGAACTATAATTCCCACTAGTACAAATAAAAAAATGTTCTGGCAACTCTAAACCGTACCTGTCATGGGCCGATGTCATTTTTAGTTCCGAGTTTTGCCGCGGGACTTCTTAACTTCTTTGGTGGCACAGACTCTAGTTTTGCGTCCCGTTCCAAATTTGAAATTCATTCCCGCCTCATCTAGGAACCGTGACGCAATTTTTGTTCTGAACAACTTGCCTTTTATACATGGAGATCATTGATAGATAGTGAATGTATGCATAGAGGCGATTGAGTTCACTCCATTTATTTTAACTATTTATTACACGTGTCGCCGTGTGGGCGACTTTACATGTATCCTATATTTTTATGTTGCACAACTGCACAAGTGTACAGACAACAACAGAAGTTGTTGACTTCTTTATAAACCTCAATCTTTATAATTAAAAAAATAATTTATATTACAATATATATTTTATTTGACGGCGTTACCTGTTACCACAATCTCTCTCAGATATGACTTGACTTTCTACAAGTGCAATTTATGCAATTATTTTTACTAAATACATGCAATATTTACTGTAAAGTCTACCTGATTTCTCTTGCTGGAGTATTATTTCATTTATTCTGTATTGGCCCCAATAGGGCTGACAGGGGTGTATTTAACACCCTAGTTTCGTCACTGCTGTATCGTAGGGTGCGAACTTATTTTCAGCTGTGTCCTGGTACATACTTAGATATTCCTTAGCCGAATTACAATCATTGCCTATCCAGGGAAGCGGACCCGGTACCTCACACACAGCAGTCGCTACTTGCTACCTCTGTGCCACCGAGACAGTCTACTATTATCAGTATTCTTCGGACTCTGCACCCTAGCTTACCATCAGACGGGAAGCAGTCAATTTGACGACCTAAACATAAATAAAAAAGCGTCAAAAAGGAGACCGTGAGTTACAACATGTATGTATATCCGCATTCTAGAACCCATATTACAAACTAGATTTGACCATGCTGTGTACCTATCTTAGCATATTTATTTGTTCATAAATTACCGTCTAATTTATTATCCCTATTCATATTTCTCAAACGTCATAAAACCTCATCCTGAAAAACTTGGCGTCATGAATTCTTATGCAATACTAGAAGGATTCGTTCAATGCATCGCCCACTACCTGCCGTATTCTAAGGTAAGATAAGATAACTGTGAAGTACCTATAATGCTTAATATAATAAACGACAGTGGACAATACATTAGCTTGTGAAATAACATTTTATGGCCGTTTTCTTTATGCAGTAATTTTTCCGCAGTATCTATCAGCCAGTGATATCATCGCTCAGTCTGCGAGTTACGACTTTACGAGTAGCAAGAGTCAGCCGGTTTTATAGAATCACGTGTGTTCGTGGTGAGTGTACGATTTTCAGTGCGTCCTTGACTTTGTATTTAGATTGATACAGTTGTTGTTTAGTGCGTGATACAGTTCTGAAGCAAAATTTAGACTAAACATGTAAGTTTTGATTATAATATAGTAGGTAGTTAATTTTTGATGTATGAACCAGTTTTATTTGATTATAACCTTGTAGTTTGTTGTTTACACAGATGCATAAAATTAATGTAAGGCGGCCGTACGCAATAACGCAACTTTTCCCTTTCAAAATACATGTTATTTCAAGCGGATTCCTAACATTAGTTAGGGTACCTACCTAATTGAAGTTAATTAGGTAATTATTCAAGTTTTATTTAGTTAACCTTGACCTGCACTTGAGCAAATCCTACTCAAAGCTAGTAAAGCGGCTAGGATCATTAAAATCAATCAACTGTTCGTTATGTAGATGCCTACGACCTATGTAGTGTAGAGGTAGAGCGTTTTTACTGCTAATTATAGGTCGCAGGTTCGAGTTGGTGTTTTAACTTTCTATGAAGGATAACTCAAGTGGAGTAATGGTGAAGGGGTTGTGTTAGCGGATGGTTAGCTGTCTCCAAATTATTTGGCATAGGGAAACGTAGTCTGGTCTGGCAGAGCCCTTGCTAGTCCAAGCCGGGCGTACCAAGGGCTCTGCCTAGACTAGGAACGGTAGCGTTCACCTTTTTTTAGGTAAGTAAGTATAGCCAGCATAGCGTGATCGTTGATGGTTTATACTCATAGTCAGGCAGTTTTCCATGCGTAAGTTCTACCGAATTTCAAAATGTCAAGTAGGTAGGTACCTACCTACATACATAGATAGGGAGACAGACTCTTGAGAAGATTTGGACACGTTTCACTTTTTAAAGAAGGACTAGCCGTGGAACTTTGATTATATGTAGAAGTTCGACGGGTTACGGAAGGCACGGAAGTAGATTTAGCTAGTAGGCAGGTATAGATACTATTGGCCATCGAAGATTGGCCCAACAAATGTGCACAGCACATAACATAGATCATCTTAACGTCAGTATCTAACTATTAGCTGGCAGCTATCTATTAAAAATATCTAGGTGCCAACTTTACTAACTCTATATTATTACAAAATTGAACTTTGATGCTATGCATTTTCGGAATCTTATCGTTGATCATAATTGAGATTATTCAACTTGTCGTCTTATCTCGTGTAGATATTATATACCTGTAATTGTTATAGAAGAACAGAAACCTTAAACCTAAAACTCGCTTAACTACTTAAGTATATCCATGGTATATCAATCAAAAGATGCGTTATTGCATCTAATAAATAATACAGACGATGCATCTTCTACCAGATCGGAGTCAAAACCAATACATTAATGTTATAAAATGTACCTATTCTCGTTGCAGCTGCAGACATGTCTCAAGAAACACCAACGTATGATTACCACGAGGAGAGTCAGGGCGAGAAACTGGCGCGAAAGACCAAAGAATCTCCCTTTATGGTTATTGGTTAGTATTATTTCTACACCTACCTATTATTAAAGTCACTGACGACGTATCTAACGTGTATGGGGACCCACCAAGATCTATAGGGTCAAGCCAACCTCAACTGCAAGCCGGTTCTTGGCGCTGACTTTTCTCTCGGAATCGGGAAGGCCAGACAGTTGCTCCTGTAAACATTTACCTGTACTTTCAACTGCAGTAGTACCACGGGTAAACTAATTACCGGTGTTACTACTGGTAGTATGAATGGTAGTATCACGGGCAAGAAAGGGTAAGGAAGACTACTTACACTCACTGAAAATAGAGGTGTTGATTAAATATGTGAACAATAGGTAGGTACCTACTACTATATTGTTCACACATAATAGCTCATGACATGAAAATAAACTACTTAGTAGGTAGGTACCAGAGATGGTAAATCTCTGACGCATTTCTATTGTTAGCACTCAGGTAGAACATTATATTGCTTGTAGTTCTGCAACCATCTACTACTATATAATATTCCGATGATCTGACTATTTAATCGGCCTCTGGCCACTGGCTGAGTCCAGTAGGTACAGTCGACAAAAAGATACGGTTGCGTACCTATGTAGAAGTGCATCCGTATTTCCTTTGTCGACTGTACATAATTCAATTAGCACAGTAGGTTTAGAACGATATTTCGCGGGTTAATTGCAAATCTGCTATTAAGAATGTTGACTTTCTCCTCTCAAAAATATATTCGTTTACTAATTTGAAGGTGACGGAGCGAAGAGATTTAATTAGTCTGATGGATGATGGATGGCTCTTTGCGGACCGCACCTAAGTACTTATTGTATCGTATCTTCTTCATGCACAAAACATACTGACATACACTGATAAAATCTTAGGTATAAGTGTTTGTTTGTTAAATTCCTACGAAACAGGGAATGTCCCAGAGAAGTAGGTACAAGTACCTATCTACATCCATAGTATCTAGGTATACACTTCTAATCTAGGCTAATATCTATTTATCTAATATTATAAATTCGAAAGTAGCTGTCTGTCTGTTAAGCTTTCACACCTAAACCACTTAACTAATTTTGATGAAATTTGGTAGGCACAGGAGTAGATTAGACTTTGGGAAAGGTCAAAGAACATAGGTTATGTTTGGTCGCGAAAACCGACATCCACGCAGGCGGAGCCGCGGGCATAAGATAGTCTACTACCTATACTTTTGTAAAGATAAGTATAACGTATGGTGCCTCATTAACGCCTTTATGACTAAGCCAATGCCACCTACAAGCCGGTACACAGATTCTGATGCTGGCTCTCCTCTTGGATTGGGAGGTCACTGGTCAGACGGCAGTCCCTCGCATATAAACAATACAAGCCTAACCAAAAGTACGAAAAGGAGTAAGCAGTAGCGGTTAGAATATGGGGTCCTTCAAGAAGGGCATTAGAAATTTCTCCAGGGTCGGCAGCACAAATGTAACGCCCCTAGTATTGCATACGTCCATATATGCCACTGTAACCACTTTCCGTCAGGTGCGCCGTGTGCTTGTCTGTCACCTACGTCATACGTGGTATAAAAAAGCAGATCCGGAAACAAATCTCAGATGATGACTTTTAAAAAGTTAGAAAATAAGTTTAAAACTAAAACCCGACTACTTGAAAATCACGCTCTGAAAAGTATTAAACAAGAAAATATCTAGGATAGCCGTGGTCGTATGCCACTTTTCCTTAGAATAGCATGTATGTATCGTTTTATTACAGTAAGTGGCATACGACCACGGCTATCCTAGATATTTTCTTGTTTAATACTTTTCAGAGCGTGATTTTTAAGTAGTCGGGTTTTAGTTTTAAACTTATTGTACTGAACGTACTGGCCCCGACCCTAACCCAGCGCTAGACTTTTTATCTGGCGGAAACTATACTGTGTTTGCGCTGAGCAAGGTCGGGAGAAAGCCGGATGCGGAACAGACACGGCGATCAAGGCGGGGCACACCGTCGAGAAGTCCCAGGGAAGGTTCGAAGAACGTCAAGAGAGGAGTACTTTTATGTTGAAATAATAATCTTGAAGAATCTTGAAAGTAGTTTATTGAGTAGAGTAGCGTTCTCTACGAATACTGTATGCCGACTGAGGTAACGGTACATCTGGGCCCTCTGTTTATATAGCCCGTGGAGCTTACACGTGCCGTCTATGATAGGCGCATCGAGTTAACCGCGCTCGATGCGTCCACCAGCGGCCTAACAAAAATCTTGCATGTACCTCTATTTCTATGTACAATGATTATTTATATAATCTACTATACTTATTTATTATCTAATACAATGTCTAATAAGAATCTTATAAGAATTTAATAAGAAAAGGAAATTAATTTTACGAAATCTAGTACAAAATGCTTACAAACTAAATGCCCTACCGGGTGTGTAAAAAATGTTTATTATGAACTTATAACTATCTTATTTGCTATAACTTACATACTATGACCTATTTACTACATTGTTCTGCACATTCTCCCCCCGTGGGACGCAGTCGCACTTCCTTCGGTGCAGAACTCGAAGCTCCGGATAGCAGCACGATGAGTTTTCTTACAGGCCGTCGCAGCACTCCGCCTTTTGTCTGGAGATCGACGGTCCTGGTCACGCCGTCTGGCCCGGGGAACGTAGCGATGACTCGTCCTCGCAGCCACATGTTGCGGGGCGCGTTGGGATCCACCAGCAAGACCAAGTCGTGTAGGTCTATTGTGGGTCCGCGTCCATCTGGCACTCGTCGATGCTGAAGCTCCGGCAGGTACTCTCGGAGCCACCTGGCCCAGAAGAGGTCGGCCAGGCGTTGTGCTGCTCGCCAACTGGATTTTGAGGCGCCATCCTTTTCGTCGAAGACGCCCGGCTGCTGTACACCACCAGGTCCGCCCAACAGGAAGTGGTTGGGGGTTAGTGATTCGGGATCCTCCGGGGTCACTGACACATGCGTCAGTGGGCGACTGTTGACTGTATACTCCACCTCTGCTAGCAAGGTGGCCAAGACTTCCTCGGAGGGTCGTCGTTCGTGCAGTGTGGCGGCCAGTGCTGTTTTCACTGATCGCACCATTCGTTCCCAGGCTCCACCCATGAAGGGAGCACCGGGAGGGATGAAGCGCCACGAAGTCTTCTTCTTGGCTGCTTCCTGTGCTGTCGCTGTGTCGATCGCCTGTCGTAACTCGCGGTCGGCGCCTCGCAGATTGGTCCCGTTGTCAGACCAGATTTCTTCAGGACATCCTCTTCTTGCCATCATCCGTCGTAGAGCGGAGATGGCTGAGTCGGTGCTGAGAGAGTTTGCTATCTCTAGATGAATGGCGCGCGTCGTTAGGCAGGTGAAGATCGCGACGTACCTTTTCTGATTGGTACGCCCAACTGTCACGGTGAGAGGCCCGAAGTAGTCGACCCCGGTGTGTGTGAAGGGTCGCTTATGGTGAGCTAAGCGACACTCCGGCAGATCACCTGTCCTCGGGTACGGCGGCACTTGCGTACGGATGCGGCAGTGCAGACACTGTCGTAGTAGCGAACGGGTTACCGGGCGTAGGCGTACGACCCAGTAGTGTTGTCTGCACTCGTTGATCGTGGCTTCGACTCCCGAGTGATGCAATTTCTCGTGAGTGTGCTTGATCCACAGCTTGACCGTCGGGTGATCGCCATCCACTATGATTGGCGACTTGAAGTCTTCGGAGACGTCTCTGGCGGCTTGTATACGGCTTCTTACCCGTAGTACACTGTTGACTGTGATGACACTCAGCTGGTGTAGACGACTTTCCTTCTGTACAGCTCTTCCTCGTTGCAGATCTTCTATCTCGGCGGCGAATGAGTCTTGTTGCGCTGCTCGCATGAGTAGGTCTTCAGCTGCGCGCAGTAGCTCGGCGGTGATAGGTAAGTAGGGGTCAGCGACCGACTTACTCAGCTGTGCGGGAGGTGGCTTCACTGTTTTCTTGTTTGTCTTACGCCAGTCTGGGTCTGCTATCTTGTTTTTCTGAGTCCGACGATAGTTCACGTTTTCTGTTCTCTTCTTACACAGCTGTATGAAGAGCAGGACTCTGGCTGTAGCGTACCGGAGTCTATCCCAGCTAGAGAAGCGGGAGACCTCGGGTAGCGCGGCTGACAATTTTTCTGTCTTCTGTGAGTTGATGTGATGTATCTTCTCTTCTGTGTCTTCAGTTTTTTCTGTCTTCGATGTGTCTGCCGGCCATGACTCTTCCGGTAGGTATAGGAAGTCTGGCCCTCTATACCATCGATGCTGCTTACTGAAGTCTGTAGGTACGTCTCGGGTGGCGTCGTCCGCGACGTTTAACTTCGTCGGGACCCACCGCCACTCGTTCACTGTTGTGCTGTCTTCGATAGCTGCTAAACGATGCGCTACGTACGGCTTGTACGAGCGAGAACCCGTCTTGATCCAGGCGAGTACTGTTCGGCTGTCTGTCCAGAAGGTCTTGGAGTCGGGCTTGCGTTCGTGTTCTTCTATGACTGATTCGGCGAGTCTTGTACCCATCACGGCGGCTTGAAGCTCGAGGCGAGGTATCGACGTCAGCTTCAGTGGCGCCACCTTCGCTTTGGCGACGATAAGCGACAGGTCGATCTTCCCGTTCGAGTCTTCTGTTCGCCAGTACAGCACAGCCGAGTAGGCCGATTCACTGGCGTCGGTGAACACGTGTAGTTGGAGGGACTTGCAATCACTGTAATTGAGGTAGTGACGAGGAATGGAGATGTCTGCTAACCTCTTGAGATGCTCGATCCACTCCTTCCACTTCTCTGCTATGTCTTCACTGACCTCTTGATCCCACTCGGTGCCACGCCTCCAGATTTCCTGTAGTAGCTGCTTGGCTCGGATGGTGACAGGCGACGCAAACCCCAACGGATCGAACAGTGACATAACGATCCGCAGTGCTTCTCGCTTGGTAGGCGTCTTCTTGTCACACAGCGGCGTCGGGATGCGTGCGAGATTGAGGTTGAAGGTGAGTTCGTCCGCACCCGGCTTCCATATTAGACCCAGCACTCGCTCGGTCTGTTCTTCTGTTCTGTATAATTCGGTGGCTGCATCTTCTTGTTGCACGTCGAGTGCTTCTAACAGCTGCGGCGAGTTTGATTTCCATTGTTTCAACTCAAACTTGGCTTTTCTGTGAATACTGCGGACGTCAGAGGCGATCTTGATGGCGTCTTCTAACGTCTTGAAACTGTCTAAGTAGTCGTCAACGTAATGTTTCTTCACTATGGCTGAGACGGCTTCGGGATGCGTAGCGCTGTACTGTTCTGCGTTCGTATTTTTCACGTAGATGGCGGTCGACGGCGAACTTGCTGCACCGAAGATTAGTGACGTCATTCGGTACTCTGTCGGCGGCTCGTCGCGACGATCACCACGCCACAAATAGCGCAGCGCATCTCGGTCTTGTTCTCGAATCTTGACTTGTAGAAACATTTCACCGATGTCCGCTGTCACTGCTACTGCATGCTGTCTGAAGCGCATCACCACCCCCGGTAATGATTGGAGTAGGTCTGGGCCTCGTAGTAGAGTATCGTTGAGCGATACCCCTCTTGTCTTGGCAGCGGCATCGTGGACGACTCGGATTTTCCCCGGCTTCATAGGGTTGAAAACGGCAAAATGAGGCAGGTACCAAGTCTTGTTTTTAGTCTTGGTAGATGGCGCCAGCTCTGCATATCCTTTTGATAATAGGGCTTCCATCTGTTCTGTGTATTTTTCTTTGAAGGCTGGATCGCGGTCGAGCTTCTTCTCTATGTTCTGTAGTCTTCTCAACGAATTGTCGTAATTGTTCGGCAGTGAAACCTCTTCTTGCTTCCATAACAGCGCTGTCTCGTATCTTCCGTCGGGCTTGTGGACTGTATGTTGCTGTAGAATACGAGAAGCTTGTTCATCTGGGTCTGTCTTCGGTTTCTTCGGGTTCAAGAGTAGGTTGTCCACCTCGAAGTGCTGCTTGACCATCCTGTCGAGTTGATGATCGGCTTCTTCTTCGAACATGTGTGAGATGTATTCGTGATGCTTACCCGAAGTCCTCGCGTCGCTGCCGTGAAGAACCCACCCTAGCGGCGTGTGAGATGCCACTGGTTGGTCCGGCTGGCCTGTTCTGGTTTCGGAGGTGAGCAGGAGATGCCAGTTGTCCTGCCCGATGAGGATCTTCGGTCTTGCTTCTTCATACGTGAGGTCGTTCTTGATGTCTTCGAGGTGGTCGCAACCCCTTAACTGCTTGTAAGTCACCCGTTGAGATGACACTGTGAGATTCTTGACTGTGCGTGCTTGAACCTCTTCTATTTCTGTGCTGTTGATTCCTCTGATGCCGAGTGAGACTCTTCTTGATTGTTGATCTGTAGTTCTGGTACTGTTGATGGTCTTCACCCGGAGCGGATCTGTAGGTCCCGACGCACCGATCTTGTTTGCCACGGCGTCGTCGAGCAGAGTAACTGTAGAACCGTCGTCAATAAGTGCGAACGTGTTCACTGTCCCTGTCGGCCCCGCTAGTTGAACCGGCAGGATCTTTAAAAATGTTTCTTTTTTCGAACCTGTCCATGCTGAGTTGATAGCTTCAGTCGTGTTTGCTGTTTCTTCAGTGGGCTTCTTTCTGTAGTGTAACAGGGTGTTGTGAGTCCTGTTACAATTGTTGATACCGCACCGCCGCTCACTGCAAGTATGTTGTCTGTCACGATGTCTTAAGCACCTGAAGCACAGCCCCTTTTCCTTTGCTATGTCCCATCTTGCATCGACGTCTGCATTCTTGAATTTGTCGCACTTGTAAGTTGGGTGTTGCTGTTCACTGCAGATAACGCACTTTTTGTTGGTTTGGGCTTCAGTTGCTGTGTTGACTCGCTGGGGGCGCCTCTGTTGCACGATGTGTTGTTGCACTACGTTTTCTGGTTGGGCGTACGGCCCGCACAGGTCGGCTTCTCTCTTCATGAATTTTTCGAACTTCACGAGGTCTGGTGTCTCTCTTGGCTGTGTTGATGCGTAGTCGTAGTAGCGATACTTCAAAACCGGCGTCAGCTTTTCAACCAGGGATCTTGCGACTTCTGGGTTGTAAAGGTAATGTATGCAATCTAGGTTTTTCAGTATCGCGACCGCATTTGTAATCTTCGTAGAGTGCACGCAGATATCTCTCGGATTTTCTGTTAACTTCGGAAGGCTTCGTAGTACTTCAATTTCTGTGGTTGCTATGGCTTCGGGTCGCCCAAATCTTGACTCGAGTGTACGGATGATCTCGGCTGGCTGCGAATTCGTGATGAGAAGACTTTCTACTGCTTCTCTTGCTTTTCCACGGAGATTTCTTCGCAGTCTGTTGAGGTTTTCTATGGCGGTGTAACTATCTTCTGTTTCTCTATATGCTGCCTTGAACGGCAGCCACTCCTGGTGAGCCCCACTGAAGTTAGGTAGCTCGATGAATTTCGGCCGCTGCGCCGACCTGACCGCCTGTGAAATGGCTGCGGCTAGGTCGGAGTAGTCGTTTTTCTGTTGCTGTTGCTGCTGTTGAACCGGCGGTGGCGCTGCTTGCGTCGTCCCACTCGGCTCCTGATGCGGTGTGTCTGCGATGGCTAAGACGGCGGGTGGTGGTGGCTCTTGACGGCTGAGCCACTCACCGACCTTTTCTTCAGCTGCTGCAGACACCTGTTCCTGGTCTTCCAGGTCTTCATCTTCACTGTCGGTTTGTTCTAACGCTGCTAATCTTGCTGCTGCAAGTTCTATCTTCAATTGAAGTAGATCTTGTCTTGCGTTGGCTATCTTCAATGTTCTTGCTTTCGAACGCACTGATACACTCCCTCCCCCCCTCTTACCGGTGGCTGGACGGGATGATGCTTGCGGTTTTCGGCTCCGCAACTGTTGCAACACTTCGGGACACGGCGTTGGCCCCGAAGCGGACGGTGGCTCCATGGTGGTCACCGTCTCTTCCGTCGTGGTCCTGTCTGAGGCGGACAACTCTGATGCGGTCGGCTCCGCGGCCCCCTCAGGTCCAGATGCACCCACGGCGTGTGTTGCTGGTTTTCTGCTGGTTTCTGACCTCGTAACCGGCATTTTGATTCTTCAAACTTGCTGACTATTTGCTGTTTACTTGCTGACTACTTGCTGACTCACTCCCTTGACGCTTCCTTGCCAAACCCGGGACGACCCTGGTGCTCCGCCCGTGGTGTTCCACACGATTCCTCCGTGCTGCTCCTTGATCCGGCTCGCAAGGACCAAAATGTACTGAACGTACTGGCCCCGACCCTAACCCAGCGCTAGACTTTTTATCTGGCGGAAACTATACTGTGGGTGCGCTGAGCAAGGTCGGGAGAAAGCCGGATGCGGAACAGACACGGCGATCAAGGCGGGGCACACCGTCGAGAAGTCCCAGCGAAGGTTCGAGAACGTCAAGAGAGGAATACTTTTAATTGGAAATAATAATCTTGAAGAATCTTGAAAGTAGTTTATTGAGTAGAGTAGTGTTCTCTACGAATACGTATGCCGACTGAGGTAACGGTACATCTGGGCCCTCTGTTTATATAGCCCGTGGAGCTTACACGTGCCGTCTATGATAGGCGCATCGAGTTAACCGCGCTCGATGCGTCCACCAGCGGCCTAACAAAAATCTTGCATGTACCTCTATTTCTATGTACAATGATTATTTATATAATCTACTATACTTATTTATTATCTAATACAATGTCTAATAAGAATCTTATAAGAATTTAATAAGAAAAGGAAATTAATTTTACGAAATCTAGTACAAAATGCTTACAAACTAAATGCCCTACCGGGTGTGTAAAAAATGTTTATTATGAACTTATAACTATCTTATTTGCTATAACTTACATACTATGACCTATTTACTACATTGTTCTGCACACTTATTTTTTTATTTTTTTTATTTTGGGGCACCCAACAATTATAATTTATGCATATTTGAAATGTGCTAATTGAGCTCTTTAATTTGATACCATACAGGCATATTTATCTCAAATTATTTTTTCAACACAGTACTTTATGGCCGCTAGAGGGCGCCACATTAGATTTAGTGACACGTCATATAGCCTATAACCATCGGACGATCAAGACGATTCTAACGATATGCTATATTATTATGTCCAGTTCTAATAAGTAGTTGAGCAGCTATGAGGGAACAAACGAACATACATACATACCTACATACATAGCCTGTCAAAATCATAACCCTCCTTTGGCTTCGCCGTAGTCGGGTAATAATGATTATAAGTAATATTCGTATTTGCAGGTATTGGAGGTCTGCTGGCAGCCTGCGGGTACGGCGCCTACGCATACAAACGCCGCGGTGCAATGAGCACCAGTGTCTTCCTCATGCAGTTCCGAGTGATCGCGCAGGGCACGGCTGTCGGCGCGCTCACCGCGGGCATGCTCTACCACTTATACACGAATCATTTCAACAAACACGAAAATGTTGCGATTGCAGCCGTACCAAAAACGAATGAACATTAAGTTTTATGTCCTATCATAAATTATTATCAAGTAAAATTGTTACCTAGCAATAAGAATCTAAAATATCGACAAAATATTAAAGGGTGTCTATGATAAGTAAAAGATATTGTTACCTATCTTTAGCACAGATAAGACAAATGGTTTTTACGTAGGTAGTCAGCGTCAATACATACATAGGTATATATGCACGCGGGCACGCCCGTATTTCCCTGAAGGGGTAGGTAGGCAGTGGTGTATTAACACCTAGTACATTTCGCCAGCTACTAATGATTTTAGGAAATTCGAGTTTCAAATTAGATGATAATGGCACAGATTTCGAAATTAAGAATTAAATATTATATTAGTTACTTTTTTTTACTTCTCCAAATCGCTCGCTTCCCTCGCTGGTACAGTCCGATAAAAATATTTTAATAGAGTCCAATAAGTAGCAAGGTAAACAGTATTTTCATTAAGAAATAATTATGATATGAATAGCTCTATTTAAAAAACTTCATTTCTGAAATCTGAAAAGATTACTACGCTACTCTACCTACTTACCTATTTTAAGTATACCTAATTCAAATATTGATCAAGATGTTGAACTGTGATCGAAATATTTTAAAATAGACGAGATAATTATAGGTGATCTATAACTGTCCTGTCTGAACTGTCCAAGCGCGCCTCTTATTTTGCGATTACTTTAGTTTATCTCGGCATTATCACTTTTAATGTCCCAATCATTTTTAACGCAGGGGCATGCCTTAAGCTCACATAATATTGTATGAGTTATGTATGAATGTGTAATTCACGCCTTGCCTTAGGAAAATGTTAGGTAGGTAGGTACATACCTGCTTCTTGCATGATATGAAGATATGAGTGTACTGTACAATGTCTGTATAATTGTTTTAATGAAATAATTTTGTTATTAAACTTGTATTTAACTATATAGTGTTCAATATTTTATTTATTTCAAGAGTCCTCGACTCACGATGTACCGGCTATACCTTATCAAGACAAGACACATTCGTACAGTAAACCAAGGTATGTATAGGTATACCGATGATCTATTAAAAATAATTCCTTTAAGAATATCCTAACTAAAGGAAGGTATGTTTCCGAAGCATACCGCATGCAACTGCAGACGCATGCAGCAGATACAGCGTACCCATTACCTACTTGTTAAACTCCGATACAGGTAAAGAAAGGCCATAGAGAAGCCGCAATGAATTAGCCGTATCGGCTGCGTGCGTCTGAAGTTGTCGTATGCAGTCACCTTCGGAATCATAACTAAATCGCATCGCGATGTCCAAAAGTGTACCGTTGTAGGTAGGACAGAATTTACTCTCGCCTTGTGTTGCCTAGCAGTGGAATGCGTTATCGTCACACCACCGAGGCTGACAGGTATATGATGATATTGATGATTATAGGGTTCAGTGGCGAGGAGTTCTTATAATCCGTTTCCTACAGGCTTCCCTATGACCGCATGGTGCATGTCAAGCTAGATTAGAGTAAGTATTCTTTCCACCGACTTCCCTTTTGAAAATTTTCACCATGAGCCACTGATAGAGTTGCATAAAAGCTTGTACTTGGAGTCCATAGTCCGCTCTTCTACCTTTCCTCTTGCTGTGGATTATCTTGACTTTTACGAGAGTAATTATTGACTGACCCACAACCGTTCCCGAGAGGAAAGCCTGCGCCTGAGCTTCATCCGTTATTCAGCAGATGTGCCAGCAAGCCGGTGCGGCTGGGTGGGCCCACGAAGACTTTGGTAGGGTCCAGTGGCGAAGGGTCCATATAACCCGATTTAAGCCGGTTTTCCAATGGGTTTAGACAATAACAAACTAGTTCCGTTTTTTCACTGGCTTCCTTCTGAAAATATTCACCCTTCACCACTGGTAGATTCCCTTACACAATCACACCCTAAATAAGTCTGCGTTATTTACAAAGTTACAATAAAACAACAATTATTTTTTCATACGTAATTTATTGCAATGTTTCTACATTTACCCAATTAGCTGTTATATGCTACAATTGGTGGGATGTAGGTATTATTATGTAATATTGCTATTAGGACAAATTGTACATACCAATGTACAGTACATACTTGGCAAATATGACGTCACTAGTAAAAATACGTATATCTTATTTAATACAATTTCCGTTGGAAGCTACTTGGAAGTAATATTCGAGTATAAAAAAAAGACAGCCTGGATTTCAAAGTGAAAACACGTTCAAGAAAACAATTCTCACATTTTACTCATGAAATACATTGAAGAAAAGTTTCGTAACACCGTTTAAATATACTTTAAATTAAGGTTACCTGGAAGAAAGGCCTAGTATAAGTAAATCAGTAGTCCGATGATCGAACTACTGAGACTTTTTCGGCTCAGTAGTCCGTTGATGCAGATGATTATAAATCATCGGACTACTGAGCCTTTTAGTCCGATTCGACATTCCGAAATAAGAAATGGGTGCAGCAGTATTATCTAACATTTGTTTTGCATATTTATTTTTTCCGGCTTTCACGGCGGTTTCATCTTCCTTTCAAGAAAGAGTTATCTATCTAAATCGTGAAATCCAGCCTTAATTTTTTTCATAATAATCCATTATAATATTGCTTTCATATTTATGCAGGGTACTCAACTAGCCGTGTAGCATGTAATGTATCTGATACTGTATCAAGTGAGGACATAGACACGAGCATGCTGCGAGCCGCTTGCGCGTGGATCGCAGCGACCCACCGAGTAGAGCGGTATCACTGCGCGTACAAAGGCGGCTCGCAATATGCAAGTCAGCAAGTGGACGAATCCGATACGCGGTGACCGTAGACGAGCCTACACGCTTGCTGGCCTTCGATTGTGCTAAAACAAACTTTAAAGACTTTAATATAATGCCTTTAAAGTCTAAAATAAAATGGCTTTTTGTAAAGTGAATTAAAGAGCGTAATGAAACTCTGTTCATTTAATTTTGGACTTTAAGATAGCAATAAAGTCTACAATTTAATGCCATTTTTTGCAGTGTATTATGACAGTGGTTTTGCTTTAGCAGAATCGAGGGCCAGGTTGGACACTTTACATGTTATGCCTCCTCTACACGTAGACATTCAACCGCAGATGTCATCGGCGGACGCGTCCGCAGACGTGCTGATGGGGCGACACCGATAAAGCCCGTACCAGACGCTCCAATTCGGTCGGGTCCAACCATCCGACAGCTTCCGCAAGCCGACAAGTGTTGCCGTTTCGGGAAAAATAAAAAAGTCAGTGTTGCCGTTTCGGGAAAAATAAACTTTACCAAAATGTCACTAGATTGTAAGAAATAAAATAAAAAAATAATTATTTATTATTATTATATTTTAATTATTTTATTCCTTACAATCTAGTGACATTTTGGTAAAGTTTATTTTTCCCGAAACGGCAACACTGACTTTTTTATTTTTCCCGAAACGGCAACACTTGTCGGCTTGCGGAAGCTGTCGGATGGTTGGACCCGACCGAATTGGAGCGTCTGTAGCGGGCATAACATCCGCAGATGAATCATCTGTCTACGTGTAAAGGACCCTTTACACGGCTAGATGAGTTACCAGCTATACATAACAAGAATTTCATAGTACATACCTACTATTTTAAAAGTGATATCGTAACTTTTTGTTCAATAGATTACAAGCACACTGGTTATCAGTTTTATCACAAAAGGTACAATGCCGAGATTAGTACGATAGATTAATAAAATGTGTTAAGTAAATACAACTTTTCCTGACAAGAATTACGTAATTTAATATCACAATTAATTTTGTTAGTTGACCATAGTGACTATATTACCCCTCGTTTTCACCAAGAAACTTGTAAACTTGTCTGATACAAAACTTGTAGAAGACTTGTCAAAACACAATTATTTGCCTTATAAACGTATAGACTGTCTCCAACACTTTTTTCCTTCACATAGTATGTATAGCCTCACGCACAATTGCTCAAAAAGAGGCTAAGGCGCTGACAAAAGCCTCTTTCCAGTATGTATAGCCAACTAGTTGTATACTAGTTTAAAACACATTTGCGTTCACACTTCTCATGACATATTGCAACTTGACAAATACATGTTTTAAACCTTGGTGAAAACAAGGGGTGAGACTCACACTACTCATAATACTGGCTCTTTAACAAGAATTTAAATTACACACAGACAATATAATAAAACACAAGTGCAAATATAATGCAGGTTAATAAATAAGGAGTTTCAACATCATTCATGTTCAACTTGCCACATTCTAGACCCGAAATAAGCTTGTAATATAGGATCTAGAATGCAGATAAATACTTATATACTTACATTTTTTTGTAAATACATATTATACATGGGAACACACAGATGCAAATAGATATATTTGTGCATATAAATATTCGCACTGAACAGGAATCAAATCCACAACCTCTGACATAGCGGTCACACACTCTACCTTTATGTTGTCATTTCTTTCAATATTTCATCATTCCATTAACAATCGTACAAATTCATATTCACATTCTCAGTATTAATTCAACGGAAATCTTCTAATAGGAAGCAGAGATCCAAAATGTATGTGCTGGACCACAGGAAACTTGGCCAGTACTTCTTTTTTGTACATTTTTATAAGACCCTGGTTAATCTTGGTCCATGTACCAACTGCACTGATACTCCACAACTGATTAGAATGCTCCGCAAATGGACCTTTCTTAACCTCCCTTATATATTTGATACATGATATAAACATATATTCGTCACAATATTTATCAATAACCTCTTCCTCTAAGAACTTGACAGGCGGGTAAATTCTCGGTTGATCAACCAGTTGTGAGCTACCCCAAATAAATGGTATGAACTGGTAATCATCTAAGCTCCAAACTCCATGACTGCCTGCGGGTTCCATTCTGTAAGTCTTCTGTAATCTCCTTGAGATATTTATATATTTATTGAAGATAATGAATACTACGGCCACATTATCATCCGAATCTAACATACCGATTTTATACAAACAACATAGAAACATAACAAACGCCATCTCATGCCCAGTCCCGTAATCTATTCTCGTAGCGTTACCAAAGCTTTCCTCTAAGTAAACCTTAATTTCACATATTGTTACATGCAACCTTGGTTCTAATGCTTCTTGCAATATCGTAGTAGTATTTGCTTTGACTTTTGCTAGCCATTCTCTAAAGGATGCATTACCAAATCGCTGTGGTTGTTCCACGGGTGGAAACTCATCTATATATTTGTCAAGAGTGTCAAGTACTACCAATATTTTCTTTACATTATCAGATATTTTACAGTCCACTGACAGAGGTTTTCCTTTGATGGCTTCATTGAGTGTTGCTATAAAGCCAGTGTACTCCATGTATGCTTCAGATTTCTCCCATATAGCCATATCTGTAATAGTTTTAACTGCTTTTACTGGCTCCAAAAAACGGTGATTTTCTGGCAGTGCTTTAGAAGAACCTTCTTGGTTACCATCTCCAATAACACCTGAAGCCATCTGAAATAAGTAAAAGATAAATAAATAATACCTACTCAGTGAACAAAATTAACTTTTATCACATGATAATGTATGACATAAAAATCTGTACGTTAACATTGCTACCTGTGCCTATCTATTTGGTATGTTTTTATCTGTACAAATAAATAAGATAAGGATTTATAACTAAATCTGATTTTCGTCACAAAATTTGGTGGCTGTACGTTGACCCACAACAACTTTTCATTAACTCAATCAAACGAGTCCGCAGCGGACACGATAAGCTACGCTAATGAAGGTCAGACTTGTCAATCTCAGTTTAGCCGCATGTTTTACCTCCTTCTTTCTTTTATATCGTTAAAAGAAGTAGTGATAGGTTAATGTGATTGTTAATATAAAGAAACATGGAGAAAATCCTGCGCGGTATAATGCGGTATCGTGTCTTGGATAGAGCAAGTATGGTGAAACAGTTTGAAGAAGTAAAAGATAACCCAACGGTAAGTGCAAATGCGACTGACCTTATAATTATTCAGGAAATACAGATATGTATTAGTTTGTAACACTGAGAAGTTTTTATTAGAGTTTAGAAGCTCAGGCAATTTATTAAGATTTTTCGCTTTCGATTAATTAATTGAAATATCACGGTAACTCGAATATGTAAATACAAATCAATTTATATTTTCAAGTTTTTCCTAGTTTTTCAACAAATTTGACAGAATTGACAGTTCAATAAATATGTCAATAATTATTGACAATTTTAATGAATGATAGACAACATCTGACTGTTGCCACAGATTATAATAGGCAGAGACAATCAGTTCATCAGACAATCGTAGAGGTACAGTCTGCACCGTAAACTTAAGCACTTTTGGTTATTGTCAAAGAGTATGTATGTTATTGTACAAAAATGTAATCTTATATCTCTCTAGCATTTGCACTTTGTTTATTTCAGCCTAAAGCAGTTTTCTACACTTGCATGGACAGTCGAATGATTCCTACAAGGTTTACTGAGACTAGTGTCGGGGACATGTTTGTTGGTTTGTAGACATTATTTTTATCTACTTAGAATGATAAAGAATCCGAAGAATTTTGCAATTCATGATTTGTCTATAACGCACCCAAAAGTCTATATCGAGTAACTAGCTGATACCCGCGGCTTCGCCCGCGTGGAATTTTACCCCATACTCGCCAGTCACCATTCACCAGTTTATGGGTATGGCGCCGCGTCGTGTATTAGTCAGTCTCAGTACCAACTAAGTTTCGGTGTCCAATAGTTCAGTAAGATGTATTTTTAGTTTTCAAATATATTACCTAAATTATTTTTCCTTAAAGTAAGAAATGCGGGGAATGTTATACCTCACTCTCAATACTTCGTGGACGAGATGACCAGCTGTGAACCAGCGGCGATGGAACTTGGTTGTATTGTAAACGATATAAGGCACATTATAGTGTGTGGGCACAGCGATTGTAAAGCAATGAATTTACTATATAAGCTAAGAAGTAAACAGGAATCTAGCATGGTTAGTCCAATTGAAATAATATAAATAAATACTTACACAGTTACAATTCTTGAAATCCTGATGCGCTTGGTTTTGTAGTTTAATAAAATTAAGCATTATTAGTCGTTGTTCCATAATCGTAAAAATAACTGCAATAAGAGACTACCTTATATTATATCCAGTTTGATATATACATAAGTCTTTACCCAGAACCATGAGTCTATAACGCATAACTTTATGAAAACCTTTCAAATTAACAGCGTAAGTCATACAATAATGTCTGATCTTGAAAATGGAATAAGTTAACGCTACTTTGTTTTCATCCATTCATTGACTGCCTCTGTGGCGTAGCGGTAGTGAACGTGGCTGCTACGCAGGAGGCGCGGGTTCGATCCCCGCTCAGTGCCAATATTTTTATACATGAATATAAATATTTGCATTGGTCTGGGTGTTTCTATGTATAATATTTATGTATTTACAAAAAAATATATATCTAAGTATGCATATCCGCCACATTCTAGATTCTAACACAAGCTAATTAAGCTTACCATGGGTCTAGATAGCGTTGTGTAGAATGTTGTTATATGTAAATGTATATTTATTACCTATTTATTTATTATTATATACTATTTCCGACTAATTAGTCAGGAAATTGATAAGATTTCAAAACTCATTATTTTTCAGGAGCAAAGGAGGCTATCACCACTAAAATCATGGCTTTGTACACATGCCCACACCAGCTTGGATAAATTTATTAACATGGGAGGCGATTTCTCAAAGCCTATGCTGTTTACAGCTGAAACACCACATCGAAAATTTGTAGCCTATATAGACCCCGATAACAAATTTTGTATCGAAGACAAATTATCGCAGGTACCTATTACTATTTTTTTATATTCTTACCTATATTATGATAGCGTACTTAACATTAAATATATATTTCTGTAAAATATTCTTATTAACTCATTCAGAGGACAAATTATTAATTCCATTGATACCTATGAGTTATTTGAGTCCTTGTTTCTCGTTGTGGAGGGTGACATGCGTGCAAATGTCTTAGTACCATTGGCGCCCAAGACCGTGCGAAGTGGCGGACCCTGAACTCTGAGGTCATCTTGGCCATGAATTTAATCAGAAAAATCTCCATGAAGAAGATGATGATGATTCCTATAAGTTATTTGTGACGTATGGTCAAGAATAATACAGTTCTAACTTTAAGAAAAGTGTTTATCAAAAAATATTCATCAATTTCAGGTGAACACTCTTCAACAGCTACAAAATATCGCGTCTTATGGAATGCTGAAGAGGCGCTTGGAAAAACATGACTTGCACATTCATGCCTTGTGGTTTGATATTTATACTGGAGATATATATTATTTCAGTAGACGAGCTAAGCGATTCATTCTTATTGATGAGTCGTCCTATGAAACTATATTAGCCGAAGTGAGGCGATTCTATTCGTAGAGTTGGTATTTTTAGCATATGCATAAGTACTTATTAGTCTCGACTCGACCGAATGCATGTAGTTAGGAGTATTTTATATAATTATGAATATTTCCTAATTGTCATAGTTACCAATGCCGATGCTAATTTATCAAATGCTATCTACCCATCCTTGAGGAATACTTGCAACGGAATTACTTCCATATCGCTAAACTTGTAAATCAGTATCTGAAATGCTAAATAGAATCAGTCACAAATAAAAAATCATTTTGTGTGCGCTTTAAAATATTGAGTGTCTAATATAGTATGTATTATTGATATGGTTTCTTTTAAGAATTTTGTAAGTACATGTTAACAGTTGATGTTCTGGCGCAGACAGTGTAATGTAACAGCGCTATGTTAGGACATAGAATAAATAGGCATAGAAGAATTATTACGAGTACCCTATCTCAATCAATCATATCAATCGCCTTGTCGGTTGTGAGTTCCTACGCTTTTTTAATATAATATGCCTGCAGTAGGTAGGGTTGTGTGAAGTTAACTTTCTATATCTAGTAAAATCTCAGCTTATCCTTATTTGGTCTGGTTTGTATAATTTTCCCGGGCTACTTTTATCTTATGGCTGGGATCATCAGAAGGAGAGTGACTTTTTTCAATAAAGCAAGCGGGCTAGTATAGTCAAAGTTCTTGAATGCAGACTTGATTTAGCAGGCTGCCGCGTGAGCGGTTGTAACAATATTGCATGTGCACTGTAGTAAAGGACATCATTCACACTGCATAGACATTTTTGGTCCAAAATTGAAAGTACCGGTCAAAGAAAAAAAAATACGATATTTCATTCACTCACTACTAACATTTTTTATGGCGTCTAAGTTCAGGGACCACTTCCCTCGGTTTTATTTGATTTTAAAAATCTTGAAAGCATACATTTTTTATGATACGAACTATATACGATTTTATTTTCGTAAATGAAAAATATTATTCTATAAAACCGATGGAAGTGGTCCCTCAGCTTTGACGCCGTAATAAAAAATGCTAATGAGAACAAACTCTAGCAGAACATCACATTTGATTTCTTTGACCGGCAGTTTAAATTTTGGACCTAAATAAATAGACGAAAAACAATGATAATGCAGTGTGGGTTTTTATTGCTTATATTAGTACTAGGTACTCTTCCAATATAGAACAATATTTTTCATTTATTTTCAATAGTTCGTATAGTACTAGATAGGTACGTTTTCAAAATTTTTAAACTCAAATAAAACCGAGGGAAGTGGTTCCTCACCTTTAATGCCACAATAAAAAATATTAGTAAGAAAAAGCTCCAACGAAATATCGTATTTTTTTCTTTGGCCAGCACTTTCGATTTTGGACCAAAATGGGTGATGTCCTTTAACAGATTCCTATATAATGAAAGCAAAGTACACACAACACTCAGATATTTGTAGTCGTAATTCATTTTTAAGTTTATAAAATAATGATAAGTCGCAATTTGGTAGGTAGGTAGTTTGTAATTGTTTTGTGAAAATCATGACTTTGGTATTTAATGGGACCAAAAACAATGACTTAAATATATTTTGTACGTGATGATTTCATATATTGTGTCGTTTCTTTTATTTTTAGTTATAAATTGGAACTTCTTAACTTCTAACCTGGATAAAATGTACAAACCTTATACTATATACTCTAAGGTATAAACTTATAGAAAACGGACCCAATGGGTGACCCAAACGCACCATCTCTCACTGCGGAATCAGCAGGCACACGTTCTTAAGGCATTTGTCTGCAGCTTTCGAGTTCGTTCGATCGTTCGAAATGTTACCTACAGGTGTGAAAACACACCTGTAGGTACAGACCTTGTAGCAAATGGTAAACAAAAATTCGCCACTTTGCGTGAGTGAGAGTTGGAGTTTCCTATCTAGCTAATAAATATTTATTTATTTATTACGTGAATCGCGCGCGAACCCCCCTACTGTCGAATGCGCGTACCCCACTTTGAGAAACCCTGCTTCAGCTATACCTTCAGTGTAAGACACTATTTAGCAATAGGTACCTACCCTAAGTATTGCTAAATAGTGTCTTACACTGAAGGTCAGCCCCGGATCTTCATTTTTTTTAGGCGGGGCAAGAACTGAAAATGCCGCCCCCGCCCAAATTTTTGCCGTGCGTAAATTTCCTTGGATACCGGAGGGGGGAGGGGTCTCTATCCGACAGAATTTTATTTTGAGTCATAAGTACCTATAACCCATCCTTCCCTGGGCGGCACATCGCGCCAGGCGCGGTCGCAGCTTCACATTTTGGGGGGGGTCACTTACCGAAGTGCGGCACCCTAGGTGGTGGTTGGTTCCCTAGGTGGCGCACGCTGAGGTCCATAAAAATAAATATTTATGCAGGACCATGGGCTATCGTTATGGGCAACCGCAGTCGTGCCTTTCAGGGTCGCTTCGCGCTGTGTACTGTGTAGCAACGCATGCCATGACTGGCGTGTCATCCGTATAGCACGTGACGGTGACACCGTCCTCGAGCTCACCGCGAATACCCAGACGTATCCGATGGAGTATACCGCAGGAGCGGGCGCAGAACCAATCCCTGCGGAAAACAGCACGACATCTCTCGCCAGCCGAGGTCGGACGCGGTTGGGTAGCTGACGGCTCTCTCCATCGGTTATGCATTAATCCTTCAGCATTTTCCCGTTTACGTAGCAAAACTTTCGTATCTAATGCTACCTAAATTACAATTTTACCAATTTATGACCTTTAAAAGACGCGACAAGGAATAAATATTGCAATATAATTACTTTGCACATTTTATGAAGACTTTTCAATTTGACGTGCTGGGTTTTGGGGGGGGTCATGTCCCCTGTGACCCCCCCCCCTCGGACCGCGCCTGCATCGCGCTATGCCACTACGTGGTATCCCACGCGCTCACGGTCTGTCCCAGCACGCTGGGAGCAAAGAGCTGAGCGAAAGGACTCCTTCTCTGAGGGCCCGTGTCAGCGCCTTCCACACCGGGCACCCCACCAGCGTGAACCTTGAGTCCCCGCTCGCATCACAGTGACGAGAGGAGACGATATACAGACGTGGACTCCTTTGATCCGAAACAGGTGGTCCACGAAACTCCCTCTCCCGGAGATCACTTGCATCAGCCGGTACGGCAGGCTCCATCCGTGTCGCGTCTCTAGCCAGTCCTCCATGATGGGTCTTACCACCAATAACACGCCTTGCTCTGCGCTCGGTCGCCCAAGTCGTTCCTTCTACTCCACCATTATGTCCTGGTGGAGCTGGATTTCTCGAGGCTCGGGTTCCCGTCCCTGCTCCCACGTCAACTTTCACCACTAATATAGCAATTTGGAGACCAGACTTCGGAGACGCACCCTGAAGCCTTACACCTTATTGCGAACCGAACTAACGAAGCACCTAGTCGTATACGATGATCCACAGGCGTTGACAGGAGCGACCCCAAGACCGATCTCTGCATGACGACCAAGGCTGGTTCTTTCTTTAAAGATGCACTTCATGATACACGAGCGCCTCCCTGAGGTAAGTCTAGGGCAAGGTGTTGAACGCATTGGCGATGTCCAAGGACACCGCTAACATTACGTCACCCCGGGCAACTGTATCCTTCACCAGAGCCCTCATGCGCATGATGGCATCTACGGTGGAGCGCCTCTAGCTGAAGCAATATTGGACATTCGCCATCTCCGGCCACAACCTGGAGAGGTGTCCGATGAGGTACTTCCCTATAACTCTTTCAAAGAGTTTGCGCACCGGAAATAGGCTCCGCTACAAACATGCGTTAAGAAGCTGTCAGTTGGGAACTTGGAGATCTTCGACTAGAGCAAGGACCCACTCTCATCCTGGAATGCCGTCGGGTCCCGGGGCTGTTTTGTTACTTCTTGGCTCTGAGCATTGCACCGCCAGCTCTAGTTCTACCCAAGTGACCTCGAGTCGTCGCTGTCATCCACACTGGACTGGACGCCATAGGCAACCGAGCCTCAGTAGTCTGCAGAAGAACGTGTTTCGTCGGCTGCGCTGGAAACAGGGAGCCATCAACTCCGCCGTGAGATCCCGGCTCCACAGGGACATGGTGGCGGAGTGGGAGCTACAACTTGAGCAACCACGCACAGGGCGCGCCGTAGTAGCGGCAGGGAGTGGCTAGAGATGCCATATAGCGGCCTCTCGCTCTGGCTGACGCAGATTATCACCGAGCATGGATGCTTCGGGCGGTATCTGCATCGGACCGCGAAGAAAGAGCCAACCACCGAGTGCCATTACTGCGACGCGAGCGAGGACTCGGCGCTGCACACGCTCACCGAGTGTCCGGCGTGGGAGATGCCGAGACGGGAGCTGGTGGCGACCCTGGGAGTGAGAGTTCTCACGCTCGCCACTTTGCTCACAGCGATGGTTCGCTGCACGGATGCGTGGGCCGCCGGCGCCTCCTTCTGCGAGCAAGTAATGCTCGTGAAGGTGGCGGCGGAGCGGGAGCGAAGTTGAATCGCAGACCTTGCGGCCCGCGAGGAGCGGAGGAGAATCGCAAACCGCGCGGCCCGCGACGAGCGGTGACAACTCGGGCGTCGGAGGTCGCAGAATGACTTCCGTCCCCCATGAGCGCGGCCCTGGGGGTGACGGGTGGAGCCGCCTGTCACCCTAGCAGAAGCAGGCCGCAGCGGCGGCGCGCATTGCGTGCCTCCCCATACCATAGTTGGGGACTCTGTGGTCCCCACATTGGAAGAGGGCCAGATCGAGAGATATGACCTTGGGTCGGCCGGGGTGCGAGGGATATGGCTATGACAATCTCCCCTCCGGCAACTGACGGCACACAGACGGCGTGCGTTTTAGGAGGTTCGAGTCCAACATAACCTCCTCCTCTGGCTCTGGCGGGGAAGGTATCCGCGGTGATTTTTCGCACGATGAAAATAAAAAAAAAGGGAGCCATCAACTCCTCTGAACAGCACTGGTGGAGACACCGAGTCAACGGGATCCAGGAGCGCAGCTTGCCGCTTACCATAAGGCTTTTCATCTGCAAAGTTGTATTTTGCCGCCCCCTGATGCTGCCGCCCGGGGCACGTGCCCCGGCTTGCCCCCCCCCTCCCCCCTAGATCCGGCCCTGCTGAAGGTGCTAACTCTTCTCTTACTATCGACTCTTTGGTTGTCACCAAATATTTGATTCTGACTGTACCGTTGTAAATAATATCACATAAATTTCCTAAATTACTAGCACAAATCTAGACTCCAGTAGAATGATGTCATCGTGTGTACACGTTTAGCGGTGAAATCCCGGATACGCCAGCCAGCAGCACCCAAGAGTCCAAGAGCCAGCACGTGCATTTATTAATATAATTTGTGTCACATGCCAATTATACTGCGCTGCGTCACACCATTCATATAGGCATATAGGTATAACATGGAACTATATCAAAGCATATGTATTAATATATATTATATATATATTATTGGATGGATGGAATAATATTTATTATTCCGTTACTTTGTCGTGTCGTGTCGTACGAAATTATCGTGACAACGTGACGTCAAAATTAAATACAAGGCGACGTTTTTGACGTCTACAATGCCATGGAAAAATTATAGCTCTGTCTTTGACATTGACATTGACACAATTGGAATTCGACAATTCCAGCCAAGATCTACGTACGGTCATAACAAAATTATATAGAAATTCATAAAAGAACAGCGAGGAAAGTTCTCAGAAATATCAATGCAAGTCAGGTGTCAGTAGCTGCTGTCATAGATCATTATATTACTGGCTGTCGCCTTCTATGTAAGTACGGTGTAATTGTTCATAATGTGATGCAATAATTAAAAAATGTTTTAGTTACATAATTTTGTTAGTTGAACTATTAAATATCAATATAGAGATTATAATTAACTGTTGACTACACTACTCAATTCTTGTGATCTTAGTTATTGAAATGTTTTAACATTAAAGTGGTAAATAGCTTAAGTCAATTCCTTCACACCTTGAATGCTTATATTCGCTGATTGTTATAATATAACATGTAAGAATCTATGAGTTGCGGTAGGTAATGAAATTTACTTGTTTTATTCGCAGGCACAAATAAAATAAGGATGTCGAACAAGCCAATATTTAACTATAATGAAGAATCCCATGCAGATAAATTAGCCAGGAAGTCTAAGGACTCTCCATTCATGATAGTGGGTAAGAAACATGCAACCATGTGGTATTTTAGGTTTAGCTTCCTACTCTATTAAATTCTATTTTGCCAGAAATCACTGGGTTGACATTGAGGAATGCTTAAATGAAATCTGTAATATAAGTTGTTAGATGTTGTAGAAGGTAATTTTCTAATCCAAACAATACAATTGAGTTGTCAAAGTAAAGTAGGCAAGTGTATCCACCTCTCCTCTACACTATCACTAATTATGCATTTATATTTATGTTTCAGGAATACTAGGCCTGATCGGAGTCTGTGGTTTCGGAGCATACAAATACAAGACTAGAGGAAAAATGAGCACCAGTGTGTTCCTAATGCAATTGCGAGTAGCAGCGCAAGGCACCGTGGTATCAGCATTGACTATAGGTCTAGCTTATACACTAGTAAAAGAACGACTACTAAAACAAGACAAAAAAGAATAGCTTAATTTTACAAAGTAATAGGAAACTTAATTTATTGAATGTTATGTAAAATTTTCTAATATCTGAATCTGATGCTTCATCTCAATTAGATGTTATTTTAATCATTATTGCTAAATATGTTTCCAATTTAGCATAGTTTAGGAACTAATTGTGTTCTGTGATCTTTTAGCAGGTATTAATTTACTTTGGTGTAATTATTTATTGTATTAAGTTATTTAGTAGTAAATAATTTCATAGCTCTAAATTATTATTATGTGGGAGCTTAGTCAAAGGATGTTTTTGCTGCTGCTAGTGATCCAATTCTATTAAAAAAAAAGTCACATGTGAACATTAGTTTAAATAATATTTGGCATTGGCTTCTTCCTAATTAGATTCCTACAGTGTTTTGATTCTATGTGATATTTATGTAAGATACATATTGTATGATACTGTATATAGAAATCTCAACATGATTATCTGAATCTGAATATAGATCTAATGAAGTTGTATATAATATGTTATAGTCCAATATAAAATGAACACTCAAGGAAAGTACTTATTTTAAAAATTAAACAAAAATTTAAGAAATAATTTTAAACTTGTTTTGATTTATTCATAATTACATAAAACCTGAACATCATCACAAATTGAAGTTTATATATTTTTTAAATTTAAATTAATATGTTTCACATAAATAAATATTATTATTACAAACCAACAATTTATACGAACATTAGTCACTTTTACTACTGTCAATACCTTTTTTCATTTTAAGACTAAAATTAGGTATAGTCAACTCGTCCCTGTCAGATGTTGAGTTATTTTTCATGGAGTTAGAAGTCATTTTTACTGATGATAGGTCATCAGCATTACTAAATAGACCATTAGATAAGTTAGAACCTGAAGTAGAATGATACGTCATCGATTTAAATAACTGCACTGGAGTCGATGTGCGCGCCCTGTTAACGCCACTAGGCACGCTGTCATTGGAATTTTCATCGCAATTCTGTGTTTGTTGATTCATTCCTTCTGGCATTTTTGTCTCAAACAATGAAACAAACTCTTCTTCTGTTTCGTTAATGCCAGTCTTATTAGTAGTGAATGTTATTTTATTTGCTAGCTCATTCGCTAGAAATTCATTTACAGTCATAGAATCACGAAAGCTTGTTTGATGTTTAGCATCTTTCGAACTTTCAACTGTTTTAGGCTCAGGTCCCTTTTTAGACAAAAGCACAGAAGAAACAGAGTCTGTTACAAGAGCTGGTACTTCATGATGAAAACTTTTAATTTTTAACTGTGATATGCTTGAGCTGGAAGTATTTGACGAAGACGATAAAGCTAATCTCTCTTTCGTCTTTTTCAAAGTTGACGACGCCCATCCCATTCCGAGCTTTTTAAATGCATTCTCTAAGTCAGGATTCGAAGAGATGCTTAGCGTGTCAGAAGTCTCGCCAACGTTTTCTTTATTCCGAAACATTACGTTACCCCTCTTTTTGGTCTTTCGTGCTTTCGACAAAGCTAACATTGATAACGTGGACTCCGATGAAATAGTGGTAGAGTTAACATTTGACGGGGTGTCGAATTTGAAAGGTTCGGTAATAATATTTCGTTTGAGCAATTCTGCTATAACATCTGGAAGGCTACCGTCGGAATGTAACGAACTCATATCATCATTTATCACTTCTTCTCTTTGTAATTCTTCGATATTGGACATTTCATCGGGCGCGTTCACATTATATTTTTTCGCATATTCGTGTATACTAATAAAAGGTTCTAACATGATTTCGTTAAAATGTTTTAAATCTATCATTTGAAATTTAGAAGAATCATTTGAATTTGTATTTTTTTGTTGTTTAGGTAGCTCCAGATTACTCTGAAGCAAGTCAGGATTAGCACCAGATTCTTTATCTTTAGATGTTTCACTATTCTTATTACTCTTAGCTGGTTCTTTATCTTCGTTTGAAGATCTGTTTGAAGTATTAGGGTCGTAACGGCGCGAGGAATGCGTCTTGTTTTTAATGCTCATTGGAGAATCTACTTCTATGACTGTTGAGAGCTCATGAGGCACTATGTCTTCTTGGGCATGTTTCAAATGAATTCGTGACAATGCCGGAGGCGGCTTTTGTTTACATTTTATAATTTCGGTTGTGTACGTATCTGTGTTTATAGGTGATACAGGTATCGGACGGATCAAGTTAGGTACATTTGATGGTACTGGACTGGTTACAGTCGGTTCTGACAGCTTATAAACTGGTTTAGGAATATCTGTTAAAAATGAAATAAATCCTGAAGGTGATGTTTCTCTCCCAGCTATTGGAGTGTGTTCCTTTTCTAAGCTTGGTTCAGGCGATTTTATTGCAAAAGTATTTGGTACATCGCCTAAATCGATAGGTACCGGAGTTTTCACCACTTTATCAGACTTCTGATCAGAATGAGAATCTGTTGAATCAGAAGTTGAAATCTGACTGTAAACTAAAGATTTATTTTTTCTAACCTCCTCTAAAACTTTGGCTAGATTTGACAATCGTTTAGTACATTTTTCAGTCAAGTCGGCAATTTTTTCCATATTTTGAAGTTTATCTTCGGCTAATCTCATGAAGTCGCTATCAATATTTTGACTAGTTTGTGTAGACATACTAATAGGAATGTCAGGTTTCTTTTTGTAATAATCATGTGACTCTTTAGTTGATTCAGTTTCTGGAGAAGTTTCTGATATTGTGGTTCTTTTTGGTATATACTGCTTTCGAACATCTGGAGTAATTTCTTTTTCTTCATTCTTTTTGTTACTTTGAGTTGTCACGTTTTTAACTCTTTTCCTAGGGGTTCTGTCTGCAGGATTAATTGTACATGAGGGTTTCGTAGATTGTCCTTGCCTAGATAAGGGCGAGCTACGTGGTCGTGACCTACTAGCATTGGAACTCCCGAATGTTTTACTATATTCGTCTGTTGTTGTCGAAATTGATGCGTGGTTCGTCGATTTAGTTTCCTCATTTTTATGCTTTTTAAGCAAATGTTTGGATATATTTAAAGATTTTATTTTGTGTACGGATTTTCGGCGAGGTTTACGTGGTAAACACTTTTTACTGGCAGTAATAAACATTGGTGGGATTATTGGGTGCTTTATGTGATTGTTCAGATGTTCATGTATAACTTGTCGCATGAAAGTTTTTTTGATATGTTCTAAAGATATCTTATTTCCTAATGAAGATTTCCGTCCGTCAATATTACACGAGTCATTAATAATGGAGCTGCCAGGTGTACCAACTGAACTACATTCTTGATCAGCCACTTCTAATGCCTTCAGACCTTCTTTGTTAAGTGCCAGTAATTTATTGATATAACCTTTTACAATTGGAGCTAAGCTGGCTTCTCTAGTCCTCCTGCTGCAGGCTGAACTTGTGGTTTGGTATTTATTTTTGTTGGCACCCCTCATAGCAGTCAGTAAATTAAAATTATGAGACGATCGATAGCTGTCAAGAGCGCTACTTTTTGTTTTCGTGCCCCATTTATTCACATCATCTTTGGCTGCAACAGCACAGTTGCTACATTTACATTTTTTGTCTATTTTTAAATTTTTGCTTCTACTTGCTTTATGAAGTCTTAGATTATCTGCACTGGTATGGGAACTTCTCACAGAATTTGGTGGAGTATTGTACTGTTTATTTTTCCTACAGTCCATATGTTGAATATTCACTCTGCTTGCAGATTTCCTGCCATGTCTACACTTTTTATGATGTCTATCACTATGTTTTCGCGCAGTATCTATATTTTTAAATTCATTTGTTTCGTTATCAGTCAAGGCAGAATCGCGTCTCAAGAAATTCGGCAATATCATATCGGGCGGGCTCATATACGCTGTAGAGGTTGACGAACTCATGTGTATATATACAGGTCTGTGTACTGGTGAGCTGGTTGTCTGCGTAAATGTGGTTGTGGCAGGTCTCGATGGTGGATCGAATCGTGACATTGGTATCTGGTCATCATTTTGTATGCTTGTTGAAGTACCTTTGTCAGAGACATTATTTTTCTGTTCAGATGTTTTCTTGTAATGTGTTTCTTCTATTTGACAAGTGACACTTTGATCTTTGTTCTGATCAGCTGTCTTATTTTCTACTTCTAACTCTATAATATCGGGCTCTTTTAAAGTTCGGGGCGATGTTCTTCTTGACCCCTTTTCGGAAGTGTTTCTCCGTGCGAAAGCTTTTTCAGTATCATAATCCGGACGTATATTAGTATCAGACTCTGATGTTACTAAATGGATTGATTCCACTATTTCTGTGTCAGCTTTTTCACATGGTTTGCTGACAGTACTTTCAGTAGTAGACTCCTTATTTTGTTCTGGTAATGTTGTTACTTGTGATTTTTCGTCGTCTTTTGCAGTGTCCTTCTTTCTAAGTTGTATAACAACTTCATAAGCATTGTCCTTGAGATAACCTGTATCACCTAGGAAGAACTTACCAGTTTCTTGTCCCGCTACATCTACTAGTTTGATATAACCACCTTCAGGTTCCGTTTTTGATTTATCGTTTTTGGCAGTTTCAAAAGAGGATGTTGATGACGAACTTGGAAGGTGTTTTGACGTAGATGCAGTACTCTGAATTTTTGAAGTTGAATTATTATGTTTTTCTTTGCATGTAGTTGAACAATGGCCAGATTTGGGTACCCTGCAAACAGTATGCATTTTTATAACATTGCTTTATTATTAGTATGTAACAAAAATTCACAAAAGTAGATGTATTACCGTTGTGGCTGAGAAATGTGTCCGCTTTCCCATTCAGGAACAGATCCTAAAGAATAAGAGATATTAATAAATAGAAAAAAGGTTTTTAAAGGTAAAAGTAGTATAAAAATATTCCTTTACCTCTTTTCTTGTCGCGACACTGATGTTTGTCTTCTGTGACAGGAGTATTTTCTGGAGAGTCCGTTTCATGAAGTGAGTGTATCGACGCTATGTTGTCCCTGTGAAAGTGGAAAGAATTAGTTTCACATGAGACGCGTGTGAATATGTGTGCTGAGATCTAAATATATGAGTATAAAATAAAAATAATATACAGTGATACAAATTAAGAATACTACAGAATGAAAATAAATATATACATTTTAAATACACAGTGGAGACTCGATAATGCGGACCTCGGTGCTATGAATTTGCGATCATCCGGAGTGTAAAACCCGAGCAAATTAGGATAACGACATTACAACAATAGCTTAATATTAATTAAATGTTTATATATTTTGTGTAAAGTATAGACTGTCTGTCGACGTTACCGCTTGTACACGACTTAGAGCGAGGGCACCCGATGCGGTGCGACGCGGCGCCGCAACGCATCGTGTGCCCCCGCTCTTACAACTGGCGCACTGTGACCGCACTGCATCATTATTAATTGCTTAATAAATCGCTAGCCACGAACATTTAACATGTCCCGTCTGTATACATGAATGTTGTTCGTGGTTACAACCAAGCCAAATCAAGCAGCTGCGTTGACGGTGTGGTTGCAGTGCAGCACGGCGTAGGTATCGTCCTATTGTCCTATACAATTTGCGACCAGAGGCGGTGGCTATTGTTCACTTGTGAGGGGGTATACTTATTTCCTTGGTGTGTGTACGCGTGCGCTTACGCGGATAACGAATGCTTTGTTTATAAAGTTAATAATATCATGACGAAACAGATTTATTAGGCGAGGGTGAATCTGCGACCCGGTAGGGGTCGACCTGGCGACCCGGTTGGGGTCGACCTGGCGACCAGGTAGGGGTCGACCTAGACATACGTAATACGTCAGTCAGATCGTAGATATTTTAAATAAAGGACATGTAAGAGTACTCGAAACCGGCGAAAATGTATGAAAACAATTATATGAACATAGAAGAAGCGAAAGATATTATGCCAGGATCGTAGCAATTGGAAAATTGTTGTCTCTTTCTATCCCACTGGGAAAGAGACGTGACTGTATGTATGTATGTATGTATGATATCATAAAGAAAACTACATATTTTAATTTATTATCCAAAAGACAGCAGGTTAATCAAGTCTCCACAGTACTCTACATTGAAATCATATTATTATTTACCACCAAGGCTTGCATCTGGTAGATGTCTGCCAGTATTCAAAATTAGTAGAGAAACAACGCATCACCTTGTAGGTGCCCCTATGAGAGGATAGGACAAGTTAATAGAATCGGAATAGAATTGGTTAGTTTAACATAATTGAAATTGACTCACTTTTTTTCTTCAGCTATTTTGTATATACCTGGAATAAAATAAGAGAATGTTTAAGTATTTTTATAGTTGCTCTTGTGTATACAAGTCCTCACGCCTGTATATCCCTGAAGGGGTAGGCAGAGAGGGTATCAAAGTTACGTTTTGCTTACTGTTTTTGGTCTTTAGACCTTCTGTCAATCCTTTTATCGTCAACCAGCTACAAACTAAGCTAATATCGACTTCCATACGAATGAAGTCGAGGGCACAGTTATAAATTGAGATAATAACATAGTACATACCTTCATTAACATGTTCAAAAGATACCGAATTTTCAGATGTATTTTCAACAGGTTTCTCTTTAGCACTCTGCCTCTTGACCGGTTCACCATTATTATCTTCAATCACAGATTTCTGTACTTTCTCAATGGACGTCAATGATTTAGCTATTTCACTCAATAATTTATTATTCTTCTTCGACTGCCTACCACTCTTTCTATCAAGTATTTTGTAAATTATAATCCTTTCGGCATCTGATGTGCTTTGATCGTCCTTCGTTTCTTGTCTAACTTTCTGCTCTTTTTTCTCAAGTCGTAGGTTTTCAACAGAGCTAGTATCTGAAGAATCGTCAGTAGATTGACTTGTATTTTTGTCAATAGTTACAGTCTTTGGGCGGTTCTTATATGGCTTATCTTGGCTGGTTTCTTTTGTAGGTGGAGTATGCTTATGGCGCGATCTGTATTCATGATAGCTATCCACTGTGCTGAATTTAACTGTGTTGCCCGATTTCCCTTCTTTGACTGTGGTTGGTATTGTGTGTATGGCTAGGTTGCCATCACTTTCTGGTACAGGCATCCAAGAATACTGGAAATCTCTAACATTGAAATCGTCATCTACGTCTTGCTTTGAAGTTGACTTGGACTTATTATGACCTTTTTTCTGGAAATATAATATTTTATGTAGTTTTTGTTTTTCCTAACCACTCTTAGTATTAAAAAGTCAGAAGCATAAAATAAGGGCATCGGTTTAATCTGTATGTATCTGTATGTTGCCTCGAAGATTCGTCTTTTATTGTGTGTGTTAAAAAATTATAAAAAATCAAAATGACTTTGGGCGCCAATATATTTTTTTTTTTTCAAAAACGACCATAGCTGATGTTCTTATTTTTTGTAATTGTTATTTAGCATTAAAATAATGATTGGGGGATTTAATGGACTTCTTCCACTTATTACCTATAGCCAAAATAAGTGCATTATATTTACCGTGCAGGCGTGGTGGTGTCTTCTGCATTCTTTTTCTATCTTGCGATATTCCTGTTGCAACCTGTGTTGACGATTTTCATTGTGCATTTGTTGGCCGCGTTCATCCATATACGCAGTTTTCTAAAATATAAATGTCACAGCAACGGTTTTATTTGAATTTCGTCATTACTCCCAACAGCAACAGCAAATAAATACATAAACACTAATATGTGGCAACCAATTGCGAAGTGCACCATTTGAGCATGGTGTACAAGTTGCGAAGTGCACCGACTGCGTCTAACCCCCGATAAATCAATGCATATGTGCAGTGCAGACGACAAAGAAGACCACCTTTACATATAAAGTTGTATGTAAAGGTGCAACCATATCTCCTTTGGTCAACTGTACTGAAAAAAAACTAAATACTACATTTTTTATCACATTAGTTTTTAATACTTACAGTAATTTTACTACCCCTATCCTTCGGCATGGAGTTCAAAAAATTTATAGTAGCCTTGTATTCCTTCTCAACAGTTTGTTTAGTCACTGCAACTTTACTCCTCATATCTTGAACTTTTTTTGGATGGTCTTCGTCCGTCGCATGTGTAAGAGAAACCTCTCTCAGTGCCTGTGCATATGCATCCTCTTGCGTCTGCGAATCTCTTACTACCAGTAGATCCTCACTACAGGGCAATTCTCTAGAGTCTCGAGTATTATGATTGTACATAGTAACTGAATTCTTTTTGTTTAGTACATGATCTGCTTTCGAGTGAACAGCAGAAGTACTTTTACCTGGAACTGAAGTAGGGATAAGTTATAATAGACTTTAGAAAAATATTGTCCAAAAAACGACACAAATAAGTTGATTAGGTTGAAAGTAATGAAAATTAATAAAAATAAATGTTACTATACTATTGATTGACATAGAAAATGTACCTCTCCTTCTAACTATCAATGTAATTGTAAGCATTACTTGAGAATGGCCTGACCAATGTAAATGACTTATTTTTGTTGTGTTTGATTTTCTGGGTAAGGTTTTAATGAAAGCAAATTGAGGAAGAGCCCCAGTAAATGACACCACATATGAAAAGCTCAGTTATTATTTACAACTTCATATCTGCAATGATTGGTAGTGAGGAAATTTACTGTAACTTTGTAATGGAATGTAAAAACTATGATACCATAAACCACATCTAATGGGAGCCAAAGATGATGAAGGGTGATACTTTCATATTGCTTACTAGATCTTCGACACACTTTATCCCTTCTAAACGGACTTGTTGAACGCAGCATTGGACTTGGTCCTACACCACATGATTTCATGGGCCTTATGGCACTAAAAATTCTATTAATTTGAGAATTTGTCACAGAGGTAAACTGCTTAGGGTGGTTTAAACTCTTATTATGAAACTTTTGGTTTGAGCAGAATTCACATGCTCTCTCAGCATGCCACGAAGGTACAGGAATAACTTGTTCGTCTAACACATGGCAAACATCATAAGGACTACCTTCAGTTTTACTATTTCGGGTTCGTAGAATAGTTTGCCTCAAACTTGACATATCTTCAGGTTTCTTATTACTACTACTTGGAGGTTCCGTTTCCCGCAGTCGAAGTTTTCTGGCCTGCAGGTATTCTGATACTAGTGTCAGAGAAGGTCTTACAGTATCTCTTCTATCAGAAACATGCGCATGCTGGCCACGCAAATCTGTAGGCATTTCTTTACTGACTGCAAACAAGTCTAGTCGTTTGTTATGATCAGATTTAATTACTTGCTCATCTTGATTCAAGCTGCCTTGATCATCATTTGGAAGTACTAAGGCTGGCACTGCTGGTTGCCACTCATTGGGCACTGCGTCAGCATCATATTGTGTTGCCATGTCATTTCTTATCACTTCAATTTCATTATGGTTTATATCAGCTTTACCAGCATTGACAATTTCAGTAACACCTGCTCCTTTTTGAGATACCTCTTCTGAATTTTTAGATGCAGCTTTCGCCAATTTATTTGCAACTGCAGATGATTTTTCGCGACTTATTACATTAGCAGTTTCTCTGTAAAAAGAAAATAAAGATAGTGTACCTAATGACCATTGCTACTTATTTTCTAAGAAATTTACAGAGAGATTACAATCAGTTTAAATTTGAACACAAGTTATTTTAACATTTTGCAACACAGAAAATATGTATAACAATAAAAACTATGGCTTGTGTGCTTGCAACTAAGATTCTAAATAATGAAAATATAATTAGTTATTTGCTAAAAAAATGTTGAATTTAAGACTAAATAATTTTGCATAATTTTAATTCAAGTCGGTAGCAAAATTCAGATGATATAAAATAGTGGGTCAAATTACAAACTGAATTTAAAAAAATATTTAGCACTTAGTTTCAGTTAACAGTAGTACCAGCGATTACATAGAACAACATTAGATAGTTTTGAAATGTAAATTTGAATGTGATATGATAAGATGAATTTAAAGTACCCTCATAGCATCATAATTAACTGTAATAGGTATTACTTAAGCTAGCACCATTTAGAATTTAGACTTAGCAACAAGGGTTCTACTATAATTGTAACATACATACATCTAATGAAAACACACCAGAAAATCATCTGTTTCAAAGAGATGTTTTGTATTGTCTATGCATTAACACAGGCCATTTTTAAAGTGAATAAATACATACACATAATAGGGGGCGTAATATTAAGCTCCTGGGTAGTAAGCAAGAAATAAAAAAAAAATAGTAATGCCGATGCTAAAGATAATAAAACCAGCAGTGCAGAAAACTACTTATTTTAAAAAAGTAAACCACCAAGGGCAGGAAGCTGTTAATCAGCTGTCTATCAATAACATCCCGATATTCTGTGTATCCAAAGTGGGAGCCAGTGGGTAACATGTTACATGCTTTTCAGCAATAAGGATCATTTGTCATCAGATACATTACCTAGCTTGAACTTTTCTATCTAAAAGTTTTTTCTGTTGGTCTAGTTTTTCTTGTCGTTTTTTTCGCAGTTCAGCAGTAGCCTCTCGGCCCCTCACTTTAGATAGGTCTGTCTTAATTACATCTTCTGAAAATATAGAAGTCATATTAGTAATTATTATTGTACATCATTGTCAGAAAAGAACTGTAAGGTGCTATTTACATCAAACTTTACGAGACTTAAATTATGGTTAAGTTCAACTCATACATAGTTATATTGGAATCACTAATACTCAAATAAAGAGTAAGTATAGCTAATTTATGTTATGTTTACCTTGTCTCAACTCAGAAGCACTCTGATGACTTGCACCAATATTATTTAGCCCTCTCGCATACAGCACCTCTAGGCGTTTCACTAGTTTTTCTTGTCGGTCAAAGTATTCTTTTTGTTTATTAGCGTCTAGGTCAACAACCTGCCGTAAAGTCTCTACCTGTGCACGCTGCCTTATTTTTTTTGCGATATCTTTAGATTGCTCTCGAACCTAAAACAACTTCACACTTGTAAAACGTCTAGAACTTTAAATAATTTTCATCAAATAAGATATAATAAATTATAAAATGTTAATAAAACTCAAACCTGCTGAAGTCTCAGCTTTCGACGTCGAAGAAACTCATTTGTTTTCAAAGTTTCTGCCTCTGAAGTCATTTTGACAGTTGACTTAAAAGTAAATAAGGATTTAATTACATTATTCTATGTATTATTTTTTCACTTATCTAGATTAAAACAACAATACGTTCCTGAAAACCAATGAAAACAATAAACTTTTTCAAAATTAAACAAATGTCAACTAACGTATTTGATGACAGCTTTGTTGTGCCATTAATAGTGATGTGCCGAGTACCGTGCCGAGTGGGTGGTATTCGGGATTTCTCGTCATTCTCGTTAAAGAAAGAATCGAGTCGGCAGATTCGGATCGCAGATACTCTTTGCTCGGATAGAGAAATACTTTGTGTATATTTGGGATCATAATAATAGTCGAATGACTGAAGTTGTATGAACTAAACAACTAAAGCATGTTTTTTTAAACGCTTCAACAAATAAGTTGAGTTTCCATAATTAACAAATGTTATTTTACGTTAATTGTGGGGGACTAGAAACATTATCTCAGTTATTTTCATGGACATTAGCTTTATGAATATAGCACAATAAGTAAGGCACAGACAAATGGGCAAGCACTCGAAACCAGCGGGCTTTCATGAAAGGTATGATGACAGTAGACTCGTCGTGATCATGAAGTATGTACGGGGTCCATTACACGCTTATGCAAGCGTCATGCCATGCATCATGCCGTCAATCATGAATGTTACTGGTCAAACGGTTATTAGATGTTATGTTATTGGTCAATCACGGCGTAATTGATGGTTAAACTGACAGCAAAATCTACCGTGTAAGTAAAGTGGCTATTACACCTTCCTAAATTTAGAATCCGATATTTAGGACGTCTTGAATTTAGGAAAGTGTAATCGCATTTAGGATGGGTAGCATCCGATTTAGGATGCGGATGGCTTCCGACGTCCTAAATGGCTAAATCGGATGAGTGTAATCGCATTTCCTAAATTTAGGACGCTCAGTAGCCGCAGTATCGATATATATCGTATCGATATTAATATCGATATTGATAATTTTATAATGAAGCTATCGATATATCGACATAATGTATGTATGTATGTATGTACGTGTGTATGTACATTGTACGTACGTATGTATGTATGTACGTGTGTATGTATGTACGTATGTATGTATGTATATACGTATGTATGTACGTATGTACTTCGTATATAATGTATGTATGAATGTATGCAAGTATGTATGTATGTATACGTACGTACGTGTGTATGTATGATGTACGTATATATGAATGTATGTACGTATGTATGTATTATCGATTCTTTTTTTATTCAGAAGTATGCGCGCAATGAGATTATTGACAGACTAAGTTGCCAACTTAAAAATTAAGTAACAAATTAAAAAATAACTTGATTAGTAATAAATTCCATGCCGTGCCATGCCGGCAGTGGGTGCCGGCCCTAATGGACCCCTAAAGATGCCATACCATAAGGCAGGGATGGCGAACCAATGGCACGCATGCCGAAGATGGCACGCGGCACAATTTTTTGCGCACGCCACCAGTGCCACCACAAAGTAGGTGTTTAGTTAGATGCGCCCTTGCCATACCTTAGGCGCTAGAAAATGAACGAATAGACGGACATCAGAAAGTATAATATAAATTAGAGGTGGACTATACCTTAACATCATCATCCTCCTGCACTTAATATTTCCCCAGCGATAGCTCCAAATGGGATAGGTACATTTATTTGGGGACGGCCATATCAACAGTTAAATAATCGAATCAATCTGTCTTCAAAATCTGTTCAGTAGTTTTATTAGGCGTGAAAGCTAGCAAACAGACAGAGTAACTGCCGCATTTATGAAATTAGTATCTATGGATTACTACTACACCAATAATCACGAAGTCAAACCATGGGCGTACGTATATACCCACTTTTCTTTGAATTTGATAGAATGAGGTATAATGAATGGCTATTTATGTGATAAGAAATATATTGTGAGAACTACTGGGTGGCGCAAAAGTAAAGACCCTATTTGGTTCGGCTATAACATTTTTTCTAAATTAGAAAACTAGATTTAGGTTTTTTTAAATGTATATTTGTACCATTAAATTTCGTACCATTAGGATTTAAAGATGATGTCTTTTAAATGGTGACCTCCAGAGTTGATACACATTTGAGCCCTATTTATGACATTTTGCATAACTTGCCGTAACACTTCCTGCGATATGTTCGTTATTTCTTGACGAATGTTTTCTTTTAGAGCTGCGAGAGTCTGTGGCTTGTTCACATACACCCGAGATTTCAAAAAACCCCAAAGAAAGAAGTCTGGACTGGTCAGATCGGGTGATCTTGCAGGCCAAGGCAAATCGCCAAAACGAGAGATAACTCGGCCTGGAAAAGCGTCCCTCACTAAGTCCATAGTGTCGCGCGCTGTGTGTGCCGTAGCGCCGTCTTGTTGAAACCAGATGTGCTCCAGCCCCAATTCGTCCAAACTGGGTATCAAAAACTCACGTAACATGGTTCTGTAGCGTTCTCCAGTGACAGTTATCGCATTGCCTCCAGCGTCTTCGAAAAAATAGGGTCCGATCACTCTGTCAACACAGATGCCACACCATACAGTAACTTTTAGTGGGTGTAGAGGTGTTTCTTGAATAATGCGCGGATTATCAGTGCCCCAGAACCGAGTATTCTGCTTATTGACATGCCCTGAGAGATGGAAATGCGCTTCGTCACTCATAACCAATTTTGAAGGAAAATCATCCTCTTCAAGGTTGAGGTTTATGACGCGCTGGCAGTAATCTAGACGAGCTCGGTGGTCAGCAGGCAGCAGCTGATGAGTCATTTGAGTTTTATACGGGAACATCTTTAAGTCTTTCACCAAAATACGCTACAGGGTCCGTCTGGAAATGCCCAATTGCGTGGCACGTCGCCTCGTTGATGTTTCTGGACACTCTTCCACATCTTCGCGCACAGCATCGATATTTTCAGCTGAACGGCCTGTTCTTGGTCTCCCAGACTTAGGTCTATCCAATGTTGAGCCAGTTGCTTCAAGGCGTGTGGCAAAGCGTCGAATTGTGCGACCAATCGGTGCCGGACGGTGGGGAAATCGTCGACGAAATTCACGTTGTGTTCTTATCACTGATGAATATTATTCCGTAAGAACATTGACACAATTATTCCACGTTCTTGGGGAGTAAAACGGTCCATGTTTATTTTCAGTGTATTTTACATTTGTTCACTACACAATTTTCAACAACAGAATGACAGAAAATGTCATATAAAAAAAATAAAGGTATTTTCTTTAGTGCCAGTACTTTTGCGCCACCCAGTATAATAAAAGAGCAGGGGCGGAAGGGGGTGGTTATCGTGTTCTACATTTTTAAATTCTGGCCAAACCCCCCTCCCCCCTCGGCACATCTAGGACTTCATTTAACTTTTTTTTAGAATTATGGCACGTTGATGCATAAAGGTTCGCCACCTCTGCCATAAGGCATGCGACATGCGACAGATGGCCCTACTGATAACATAGGACCGTGGTAATTTTAGAATCGTGGTAAATGAAACAAAGGTGGTATTAAAAACATATTTTATTCTTTTGTCAGAACGTTATCATAACATGTGTTGATATAATAAAAAATAAATTTTGCTATATTACAATGAGGATTTTGACACAAGTACCTACTCTAACAAATTAACATTTTTTTTATAAAAGTTAGTAAGACACTCAAAGTATGTACTTGAATGTCCATTGTTGCTCTTTTGCTGTTATTCTGTCATCACGATATCCTCATTGCTTACTTCAGTGGCATTAAATTCTTTACCTTTAGAATCTATATCGGCCAGGTGACCTGGAAGGACTATATCAGAAACATGACTCTCTACAGGTTTATTATCTTCATCTCCACTTACGTTAGGTTCGGATGAAGCTTCCGTGTATCTCCATTCATCAGAGGAAGCAGGTTCTATCTGACTAGAACTATTGTCCGAATTACGAGCGTTTCTTATATTTGCTTCATCAATACCCTCATTGGCTAAGTTTCCAATTGCTTCACTAGCACCTCCTAAACCACCCCCACCACCACCAGGTAATGCTCCACCTAAGCCTCCCCCTGCACCTCCACCCAACCCTCCTGCTGAGTCTCCACCTAATTCACCTCCAAGACCACCACCTAATCCACCTCCTAGACCACCCCCTAATCCACCTCCTAGACCACCACCTAATCCACCACCCAGACCACCACCTAAGCCTCCTCCTGCACCTCCACCTAAGCCACCTCCTGCACCTCCACCCAATCCACCTCCTGCACCTCCACCTAATCCACCTCCTGCACCTCCACCCAATCCACCACCTAAGCCACCTCCTGCACCTCCACCCAATCCACCTCCTGCACCTCCACCCAATCCACCACCTAAGCCACCTCCTGCACCTCCACCCAATCCACCTCCTACACCACCACCTAATCCACCTCCTAGGCCACCACCTAATCCGCCTCCTAGGCCACCACCTAATCCGCCTCCTAGACCACCACCTAATCCTCCTCCTAGACCACCACCTAATCCACCACCTAATCCACCTCCAAAACCACCACCTAACCCACCTCCTAGACCACCACCTAATCCACCTCCTACACCACCACCTCCCCCAATACTTCCTGCTATCCACCCGCCACCACCACCGTTGTTATTACTGCCTCCACCACAATTTTGTGTAGCAGTATACACCAAAGCGTTAACCAACTTCAAGATAATCTCATCACTAAGTCCAGTATTCTGCTGAACATACGGTTCCTTGTCATCGACGGCTTTAACCAATTGTAATAAAACACTCAAGTCTTCAAGCGCTGAATTGCAAGAGTCATAACGAACGCTTGCAGTTGTAGGACATGCATTGCATTGTGTACGTCGAACCCATTGGGCTTGGGATACCTATGAACACATAAAAAGTATAGTTTAATAAAATGCCTAGATAGAACAAAAGATTTAATCTAGAAACAAACTTAGAAATTAGAAACCCACACCACATTAAAACTTCGCGCTTTACAGAAGATGGAATAGAGATAAAAAAAAATCTTTGGGTAAAATATCATCATCATCATCTGCATATAGACGTATTCTCCTGATTGCATCCGTGGCCAAGATGACCTCGGAGCTCAGGGTCCGCCTTCCGGCTCTTCCTCCTCCACTTCGCACGATCTTGGGCGTCCATGGTAGTGAGACCATTAGCACGCATATCACCCTCCACGACGTCAAGCCAGGACTTCTTTGGCCTACTCTTTGGGTAAAATATAGCCATTAATAAAGCATTGCTAATAAGTTGACCTTTTTGCACTCATTTTTTTATTCATTTTATTTTATACTTTTTCATATAGGTATGTACCTAATTTACAAACAGAATAGCAACAACAAACCTTGGCAGTCCGGGTAAATACTGTAGGTAAGTGTTAGTTCTAATAATGAGCAGTTTTCCAGTAGGTATTTATAGCGTTCCTAAAGACAAGCTAAATGGCGCAGCCGGCACTTTTGGTAAGTAGAGTGTGGTCTCACATCTAGTGTTCCCTAATTTATGGAAAAAATGTTCTTCGGTTTTGTAATGATTTACTTTACATAAATGTTTTGTCTTTTTTTTTTTGATAGAATTATTTTAAATATAATATACATAGATAAACAGCGCACTCTATGTAAACAGCGCAGTCCACAGATGAGAACGAACCACGAATTAATATTAATTTATGCTTTATGGACTGTACGAGACCAAAGTTTTATTTCGTGTTTTGGATGCGTTCAGGATATTGATAGTTACTTTGTGGATGCGTTCATAGATTTCGATTATGTGTTCGCGCGCGACCAAATTTCGATTATGTGCCCGTGACATCGATATCGCGATGTTTTATATAATGCAATATCGATGTTAAAACATCGATGTTTTGTCTTTTAACATCGATGATTATCGAAAATCGATGATCATCGAGCATCCCTAATGTGTACCTTGTGATATTTTGCTTTGATTGTATTGCGTGCTGCGGGTCAGAATAAATATATTTTTCTTTCTTTTCTTTCTTTCTTTTAAATAACAGACAGTGACGCGAAAAGAATTAAGCGTTTTATCATATTTTATCTATTGTAATATGGGTAAATAAAATTAAACTTTGGCAACATCGCACAAATAAACCACAGAGTAATCTCTTGATGATTTAAAAACCAACTGATTATTATACCTACTGGAAAACTGTTCATTAGATAATAATGTTAATGCACCAATTTTTTCGCATGACTCACTTAGGAACTATACCTCCTAGGCACCTACTTGATAGGTAGGTAATATGTAATACATATTACCTATCAATACATTGACCTCAAGTCGTGAGAGAAACGTGGTCATGGCGCGCGAGGCGGTGGATTTAAGCCTCCCCTCTTCGCCGCCGCGTTAGCACCCCGTGCCATCCTCAAAAGACAGTCGAAAAACGCGTAGGTATTGTGCATAACAGTACATTTTGTGACGTGTTTGGGGCCAAGATATATGCCGGTAACTATAACAATTAAGCACTTGCCACTACGAATAAAAACAAAGACTAGGTAGGTACCATCTATAATGAACAATAAACTTACCGCTAATAAGGAAGCGACCACGAAGAACCAAACAGTCCGTATGTAGAACATGGTTCACAATAAGATTAATGTCACACAAGGAACAAGACTTTATATAGAGCAACTCCTATATATTGCGACATAGTTATTTGAAAACATAATGTTTCGTTAAACCATATCAATACTAAATGTTAATTGAATAATGTGAGCCAATAGTCACGTATTTTGTGTTAAAAGCACGGATTATGGACGTGTCAAATTTATTTTTTCTTTTGTTAATGATTTTAATTGTTTAAGAGGAACCACATAATTTTAACGTTTGTAAAAACATCTGGCTGAGACAAATTTACATTTTATCTTTAGTGTTATAGGTACTAAGCAAGTACATTACTAGTCGGGGTCGAAGCGAAGTTGACCGTATCAAAAAACCGGCCAAGTGCGAGTCGGACTCGCCCATGAAGAGTTCCGTAGTAGCAAAGGCGAAAATTGCAGATTATGACGTATTAAAAAAAACTACTTACTGGATCTCGTTCAAACCAATTTTGAGTGGCAGTTTGCATGGCAATGTACATCATATATTTTTTTTAGATTTATCATTCTCTTATTTTAGAAGTTAGAGGGGAAGGGGGGGGGGGGACACATTTTTCCACTTTGGAAGTGTCTCTCGCGCAAACTATTCAGTTTAGAAAAAAAAAATGTTAGAAACCTCAATAGCATTTTTAAAGTCCTATCTATAGATTCCCCCACACGTATGGGTTTGATGAAAAAAAAAAAATAAATTGAGTTTCAGTTCTAAGTATGGGACTCCTAAAATTTAATGTTTTTTTTCTATTATTGTGTGAAATTCTTAATGCGGTTCACAGAATACATCTAATCACCAAGTTTCAACAGCATAGGCCTTATAGTTTCGGAGAAAAGTGGCTGTGACATACGGACGGACAGACAGACGGACAGACACGGCGAATCTATAAGGGTTCCGTTTTTTGCCATTTGGCTACGGAACCCTAAAATTCCAACCGGGAGAAATTTTGTCCGCTGAACCTACATACAATTGAATGGTAGAATCTTGGTACACCTGCTGACATTGTACGACCCATATTGGTAGCACAGTAATATTGTGCCTTTAGTGATGTTCTTTAGCGGAGACCCCAACCCAGTTTAAATTTCAATCAACTAAATGGGTCTGTAATGTTTGCACTAAGACATTGCATGTTTGCAATCACAACATTTTACATAACATAAGAATTTCTATGATATTTTAGAACAGAGCATTGATTAGATTTGATGGTTCTCACGGGAGCATCTGCTAGAGTCTTCTCCGTCAATCAGCAGGTAAACCGATTTGCAGAGATTGGTCGGTTGCCTTGGGCCCTGCATACCTATCTTGATGGGGCTCATTTAAATTGATATAAAAAGTTTCAAGATAGTTAGGTAGATAGATACTAACAGAACAGTCTTCCCGGAATTTGTCACTCATTCTTTACACATAATTCTATTGGTCATAGTTTTATATTATAAAATAAGTATTGCACTGTATTACAAACAAGCCTAGATAAAATAGTTACGTAAGAACCTACTGTGCTTACTTCACCTATTAAGTAAAATGAAAAAATATTAGACACGTTCTAAATATTGATCATTTACTTATTATTGGATCAACGAAAGCACATCAAAAATTATTTATGAATTCCCATGGCCACGTCGATTTCATAAGTATTTAGTTTATGTAATGATCATACAAATATAAGGCATAGTTATTTAAGAACGTGCCACGTGCGTATTTATTTAATTCACATTTAAAATGGATACCGGTCCAAAATTAAGGAGACAGGTCAATCCGCGGTATAAAGCTAACTTGTTCTCCATCCTCACATTTGGGTAGGTACGTTACAGATAGATACATATAAGATAAATTAAGTGCTTCAGTCATCAGTGCTTCATGGGCTTCAGTTCAAGTCAAGTGTTTTATAAAGGTTGTCGCTCATTGATGCAGTGACGTGAAGGTTTGGCTACATCGAAAACTTCGAGAATTTAGTCATGGATGCAGATTTTATACGATTGGTTGGACTTGACTTTAATTAAATCTACTGATCTCATTCACTTGGTGCCTTTCAGATGGACATTAGAAACATTTAAACTTGGCTACAGTCGAGATATCAAGGACGCGGATCTCTACGCGCCTTTACCAGAACATCGCTCGGATGTTTTAGGTAAGATAAGACATGTAGGTACTGTATAAGCAAGTGCAAACGAAAAGAAAGTAGGTACTACGGGGTACACTGTTGTTTGTGGAGGTAAACATTGATGTGTAACATTATGTTTAGAAGAATATTTTTTTAAAGGTGACGCGGTACAAAAAGCTTGGGATGAAGAAGTGAAGAAAGCGCAGCGTGCTCGAGACCGCGGCAGAGATCATAAGCCCAGCTTATGGAGGGTTCTTTTCAAGGTGTTCGGTCCGGAACTCATGTTGTACGGCCTCATTCTTGCAGCCATGGAATTTTTAATCAGGTCACGTCTAAGACATTTGCTTATCTTAAATGTTACGATAGGTATACAAAATCCTCATGAACGAACGAACTTGAATGAATATGTGTACGTAGCGTAGAGAACCAGACGCGGTCATGCGATCTTAGTCACTCTAGGCTGCGTAGTATTAATCACACTCTTTTTAGCTCATGAATATGAATTTGCATGCCAGCTTACTGTAAGCTAAATTCATATCATAATCCCAGAAAAACTCATGCTGAGTCTACATGACCGATGTTACGGGTAATCAAGCAATGGCTTGCTCGTAACTTAGGCCCGTATTCTAGAATGACGCTCAACTCAGACTCGATTTACCTCAGGACAGATTGTATAGAACTATAGACAATCTGTCTGACAACCTGTCAAATCTGTGGAATCTGTGCATACAATCTTGCCTCAGGTAAATCGAGATTCAGCTGAGTGATGTTCGCTTTGTAACATTACACCCAGTAACAATGGTCTATACCCACCTTTAAGCACAACTTTGTTTTTAATGAACGTGCTTATTCTGCATCGACTCTATTACTTAGTGACATAATTCATTTATTTTTCTTGTAACAGGTTGCAGCAACCACTGTTTCTAGGCATGCTGTTACGATACTATAGTCCAATCCAAGAAAATATAGCGTAAGTAGTACAAATTTCTTAGGAAATGTTGTAACATTTGTATTAGGTAGATAATAGTAATGTTCGTAAGTATGAATTGGCTGAACTTCACACTTCACAGGTTTTTACTGGTCTAAAATTCAGGTTATAGGTAGGCATTTTTTCAGTTTCTTATCTACATGCGCGTTTGTTTCTAGAACTAGAAGCCCTTAAACAATTTACAATCTTTAAATAGTTGTAGTAATAAAAATTACAACTGACAAATTTCTTCTTCAAATTACCTTCAATGAAATATGTAGGTAGAGTTGTATCTCAGCCGGGCAGGACCATACAAATAGCACTGTGAAGTCCTTGAAATTCCCGACTAGGAAATGATTAACTCACAGCATCAATTCCTATCTGCAAAATCTGCCTAAGAAACTAGCTATTCAACAAGTGATAGTCTTGATTTTGTTGTCCAGAAAAAATGGCACATACTTAAACCGTCTGTTCTCATACTACGATATGGACGGTGGTGTCTCCTGGGGAGAAGCCGTGTTCTTCGCGTTCGGTATCATCTTCTGCAGCGGCATTAACGTCACGGTACAGCACCCTTTTATGATGGCTGTCATGCATATGGGTATGAAGATGAGGGTTGGAATATGCAGTCTTATTTACAGAAAGGTATACTATATCGATATTATTACATTTGGCCAAAAGTGCTTGTTGCGGAAATGCGAATGTTAAGGGATGTGTCGTGTGACGGTGTGGCGAGAATAAATAACCAATGAACGAATGAGAATCTTTAGAGGATATTTAATTTTGAAAATTGCAGCCGTAGATAAATGACCGAATGAAAGACCTGCGGGCAGTAGCTAGAAGGTAATTATTTTAAACCTTGTAAAATTGTTTCAGTCTCTAAAAGTAAACATACAAGCATTGTCTGAGAGCAGCGCTGGCTTAGTTTTAAACCTTATGGCAAACGATGTTAATCGTTTTGACACCGGGCCGGTATTTGTCCACTATCTTTGGATAGGACCGCTGGAAACTTTAGTAAGTTGAAAAAGGTTTAATTTTGTAGGTAAGTAATACACATATTTAGAGAATTCTGGATACCGTCGATACCGATTATGTTTTCCCCACCCTCGATAACTTCACGAAATCATGTAGTGATTAGGAGTGTTCGTTATATTAGGTAGCTGATAAAATCACCTATTATTACAAAATAATACTTTGCTACTAATATTTATTCAATCAGGCAAACGTAAAAAAAATTTTTGATCTAATATTTAACCATCGCGTCGCGGGATCGGATTAGGTAAGTACATACTTGGCAACAATGTAGCGGCGAGCGAGCGGCCGGAGCGGTGCGGCGACGAGCTTCGGGAACTTTATGGCTTATGGCGCGAGTGTTAGTTCGTGCGAAATTATCCTCTATGACTAAACCGTTAAGATCTATTTTGCCATAAAGAGCTCGAATATTTTCGATGCACCGGCCGAAATTGAAATAACAATTTCTGCCAAATTATGCTTTATTGTAATAGGCTTGTGTCCTAAATTTGAAAAAATGGTTAATACAATACTTCTATACCTAAATGACCCCAAAAATATATTATTTTGATATAAAACAATCATTTACATGGTTTATTTTGAGATTTAATATGTCGATTTGAATTTATGTCAAAAACACTCCAAACTGTAATGGCGACTTTTTGTTACGTCACGCCGTGTCCCCGTGTCAAAACTGTCAAACAAGTTCATGTGTAGTGCATAGATTAATATATTATATACTGGTAAGTACTACGTATCGTAAACAAAAACAATAACGCAAACGCAAGCAGTGTTGTGTTGCCAACCACGCTTGGCCTAATATCGCCGTTTTTCATTCCCAAAGTAGCCTAAAGTAGCCCAAACGCCAAAATATCAGTACAGTAATACCTCGCTTAACGCGACCTCGGTTAGCGCGATTTCGTTATAACGCGATTTTCAAAATTCGCGCTAATTTACCTCGCTTTACGCGAACCCAGTGATTGGTTCTTTAGCTCGTGCTGCATGAAGGACAACAGTCTATGCGTGATTGGTGTAAATCCTACAATATTATGAAAGCCGTACAAAACATTGCTGCAGCTTGGAGTGAAGTGAAACTGAGCTGCTTGAATGGAGTTTGGAGGAATCTTTGGCCTGACGTAGTAGAGGCACCAAACAGACGCCAGCGAATTCAAGATGCGACACGACAGGTTGTTGAAGATATCGCAGTTATGATGGAGGGTTCCTGAGCTTGGAAGCAGTCGAAGAACTAGAAGATTTTGTAGCCATCGATAGCGCCTTTAAGTAACGATGAATTAATGGTAACAGAAGAAGAACGGTCAGAAGAAAGAAAGGTATCGTCAGGTGTAATCCAGGAGGCGCTTTCAAAAATATATTCTGGCCTGGAGATTTTGGAAAGTTCTGACAGTGATGTCAACCGCGTTTTATATCTGCGACAGTGTGTATTGAAAATGGTGTTGCTTGTTACGAAAAAATGTTACTTGATCGCAAGAAAAATGCTACACAAAAGATGTTAGATCAGTATTTCTCCAAAAATTAAGATGGCATTATTTTTTTAAAAGCTCTTAAGGCAATAAAAGTAGGTTTGTAATACATTTTGCTTGTTATTTTTTCAACCTCGTTTTACGCGAATTTCGCTTAGCGCGATTTTGTCCGGAACGCATCCCTCGCGTTAAGCGAGGTATTACTGTATATTAATATAAAACGTTTTTTTTTTCAAGTTATCATCACAATTTGTTATTTTACAGTTAAAAACTGTAAAAAATAACTAAAAGCTTAGTTTTTTTTTTTTTACTTTGACTTAGTATTATAGATTATTTTATGTATTATAATTTAAGTTTATAGGTATTGTTTTGACTTCACTCCAGTTATAAATTTATTAATTTAAAGAACTGTTTTCCAATTTTCGTCTAGGCCTACATGGCGAAAAATCACCTATGTTGTCAACACAGGGCGCAAGGCGTGACGTCACGCTCTCTGATTGGTGTTTGATGTCACGTGACTGAATGTCTAATTTCTCTAAATTTATTTTATAAAAATAAAAGTAATCCTTATTTTATATACCAAACTATTATGCTTTTTGCTATCTTTATAACAAGAATAGTCGCTAGGAACATACATCAATCCGATTTATTCTTAGTGGACACAAGCCTATTCAAACAATAGTTTAGAATACCTTCCCATTTTGAATATTGCACTATTGAAATTACCACTCTGAGACTGTATGTTGTTTGCCTTTACCGGACACCAGATTCAAGTGTCGATACATTTTTGGAGAACTTAGAACTACTTTTAAAAAAAATTACAAAAAATACTAATAAAGATGTTGTAGTATGTGGGGACTGGAACATAGATGCAATAAAGGCAAGAAAGAACTTTAAAGAATTGGAATTTATCCTATCTAATTATAACATTAAAAATCACATTACGGAACCAACCAGAAAATATTCATGCCTTGACCTAATTGCAAGCAACTTGAACAATGTGCAATCTCGGATACATAACCTAAGGCTGTCTGACCACGAGACAGGTCAGACAATAACGTTTGAAACAACAAAGCACATTAATAACCATAACAAACCATTTTGGTTTGAATCAAGGAGAGATTTGAGTCTGGATAATATAAATAAATTCGTATCGTGTATCTCTGCATTGTCATTTTCAGAAATATATGAGATAAGCGATGCTGATACTGCATTTGACCATTTTCATGACTTACTCACTCTATTCTATAACCTATGTTTTCCCATATTAAAGGTTAAGATAAAAAATAAACCCCTTAAGAACAAATGGATAACAAAAGGGATTAAGAGATGTTGTGTCAATAAGCGACGCTTATACCTTAAGTATCGACTCACATCCACAAATAAAAAACATGCTTTGAATAAATATAACAATTACACTAGAATTTTAAAACGATGCATCTCACAAGCACAAAAAATTGACAACACTCAGTTTCTAATGCAATCAAAGAACAAATGTAGGGCGGCATGGACAGTAATTAAGGATAACTGCAACGACCAAAAGGATTTACATGACATCACAACCATAAATTTTAATAATCGCATCTATAACCAACCTGACATGATAGCTGACAATTTTAACAATTTTTTTATTGACATGACAAATAGACCTGACTCCAATACTACCCCAAGCACTATATATACACCAATTCTACCTAATGTACCTAATAGCATTTATTTAACACCTACTAATGACATGGATATTATGAAATTTATAAATTCTCTAAATCCCACTAACTCAACTGGGTTTGATGACATTAACACCAGAATTCTCAAACGTTGTTCAAAACCCCTAGCACTCCCTCTAAGTTATCTTATCAATCTTTCATTTGACCAGGGTACTTTTCCATCAAGATTGAAATATTCAGTTGTAAAACCACTTCATAAAAAAGGTGACAGAAGCGATATGAATAATTACCGGCCAATCACCTTGATACCCGTTATATCCAAGATTTTTGAAAAGGCCATGCATGACAGACTCTATTCATTTACTACCCAATTCAGGATATTGCGGGATGAACAGTTTGGCTTTAGAAAGAAAAGGTCAACGACCTTAGCATGCTTCACCTTTCTAAAATTTATTACAATGAGTCTTAATGATAGAATACCTGTAACATCTTTATTTTTGGATATGTCTAAGGCATTCGATTTTGTAAATCATGAGCTGCTTTTGACCAAGATAAGCCAATGTGGCATCAGAGGGAATGCTTACAAATGGATAGAGAGTTACTTAACCAACAGACAACAATGTGTAGAGGTAACTAGTCTGTCTGGATACCACAGAAATACGTTTAGATCTCCATACCGTTCAAATAACTGTGGTGTGCCCCAAGGCAGCATATTGGGACCCTTGTTATTTCTACTCTATATAAATGATTTGCCTAGTGTCACTTCACACAACTGTATTTTATATGCTGACGACACCACCATCAGTATTCAATCTACGAAGAATAATCTTTCTGAATATCAACAAGAAATCAATTTTACATTGAACAATGTTGCAACATGGTTGAAAAGTAACAATTTACACATAAATGCACAAAAAACCAAACTAGTTCAATTCCAAACTTACAATAGCAAGCGTCCGTTACTCCAAATAAAGCATATGAATGAACCTATTGAAGAAGTTGATAATATCAAATTTCTAGGTATTACCATCGACAAAAACTGTAATTGGAAGGCACACATTGACACATTATGCACTAAAATAAATAGATTTGTATTTGTCCTGTACAAATTGACACGCGTGGCTGGTTTGGAGGCTGCGCTGTGTGCATATCATGGATATGTTTCATCAGTGTTGCGTTATGGCTTAATAGTATGGGGTAATTCTGTAAACCTTATTTTGGCTTTCCGGGCCCAAAAAAAATGTATACGGGCAATCTGTAAAGCGCAGTCCATGGATAGTTGCGTACCGCTGTTTAAACGAACCAAAAAATTACCACTACCCACATTATACATATTTGAAATGTGTATATTTGTCCACGGTCACATCAGTCTGTTTGATCTCCATAATGACATGGTGACCAGACCAAGTAGTAGGCGAAATCATAAGCTACATATGCCTAAGGAAAATCTTCAACTATTTTCTAATAATGTATATTGTATGGCAATTCGTATTTATAATAAACTACCCGTTCAGTTCAAGACCCTAAACCTTAAGACATTTAAATGTAAACTATTTCAATTCCTTCTGAATAAATGTTACTATTCTACGAAAGACTTCCTAAGCGAACGTTTTGAGTCCAATATGAATCTACTCAGTGATTCCTGACTTGTATACTTATAATTTGACATCTTATAACTATAAACTTTTGTTGTGACTGTATCATTCAAGTGAGGAATTATTAATTATTAATTGTATGTTGACATAATTTAAATTTTAATATTAACCTTTCAATATTTGTACGCTGGAGACAGCAGAATATTATGGACACCTATTTTGTAACAACTTTATACAATATTCTGACAAATAAACGAATCTTATCTTAAAATAGAATCGATCTACTATTATTTTTTTGATACGATCTCTCGTTCTATTAAATAACTTAACGTTCTTTTTGAACAGTGAATTAATATCACTCTTCAAATAATATAGGTAGGTATTTGAAGTGCGGATTATTTGTGATCTATAGTGACGTATTCAAAGTTTCGATTTGTGTTATGTGTAAGCGCGATATTTCATGTTTATTGTTGTCTTGATAAGATTTAGGCTAGTTTGATTATGTATTTGATTAAACCTTTATCAGGCTAAGGTTTTTTTTATACCACTTAGGTGGCAGACAAGCCCTCGGCCCACCTGATGGAAAGTGGTTACCGTGGCCTTTGGTCTCGTGCAACACCAGGGGCGTGTTGATGATGATGATGATGATGACGATGACGATGAAGATGACGATGACGATGACGATGATGATGATGTAAAGTGGTGGAGACTTTTAGAGGCCTCTAGGGGAGATTTGAATCCAACACGAAAAGTCACAAAAATCCGTTTGTAATAGGCCACGGTGACCACTTCCCATCAGGTGGGCCGTGTTCTTGTCTGCCACCTAAGTGGTATAAAAAAAATACATAAATTTAAAAAAAATAATGCCTCTACAGCAAAGGCATTCAAATGCACTTAACTTTATTATATCGTGAAAACATTTTAATCGTATTATATTAGAACGTAACGTATCGGTACCGATACGTTTCGTTCTAATATACCTTATAAAAAATATATCAGATCTTACGATCTGATATATTTTTTAACGGAACGTAATAAAGGAACGTTATTTATTTTTCACGGAACGTTAAAACGTGATCCCGATAAGTAGCCGTTCCGAACACTCCTTAGTGATGTGCTCATCGTAAATGGTTTCGATCGCAATCGATTCTATCACAAAGTATCAGTCAACACGATTCGATATTTTTATATTTTTAGTCAGAAAAGATGACTATGCAGGATGGTTGTCCTTTATAGGAATGCGGAAACGGAAAGCTTGTGCCATAGGTACTGTAGTCTTTACTATAGTTCTATGTTGGTTACAGTTGTTAACTATTTATGTGTACCGGGAGATGGGGATGCCAGCAATTTACGGGTCACTGATCATTGTTGCGGTCATACCGTTTCAAAGTAAGTAATAATTACATTTTATATTATCTACTCCGCTCTCGATAAGGTGCAGTAACGGCATAGATTACCTACAGTTCTTCGAAATTTATACTTTTCGAATGTTGAATAAAAAGAAAATCTACGATAATTATTTAAAAACAAAGATGGCCTGACGATCTGAATGGTGGCTGCAGGCTGGGACATACTGGATGCGGAAGGCGGAGGATCGGCAGAAATGACGTAGGTACATTGGTAGAGGCCTATGTCCAGCAGTGGACTGATGGCTCTTTCATTTAAGCTGCCTACCGCAATGGGAAAGAGGCGTGAGTATTATTATGATCGCCTAGATCCGGGTATCCGTGCATCTTCGATCCTATCTTGGTGCATAAATACAACTACTATGAGACAACTGTAAAATTTGAAAACTTTGCGTTTAGTATTTTTGGGAACCAATACGGCTCACTTCCGAAGAAAGACGGCGGAAAAGTCAGATGAACGTGTGAGGCTGATGAAAGAGATAATTATAGGAATGGAAGTGATAAAGATGTACACCTGGGAGAAGCCGTTTAGGAAAATCATTGACACGGTCCGACGGTAAGTAATTGCCTAGGTAGCCTTCAAAAGTTATTCGACAAACGATCTATATTCTAAAGATAAATCAATAAGTATGTATCTATTTTAGTAATATTCAGAGCACAAATAGTTCATCATTATATATTTCATGATTTGTTTTATTTCTTTATGAAAGTTTTTGGAGCTACGGGGTTTGGTTACTTGGATGTGTAAATGTGTTGTGTTAAGCCTAAGAATGTCTCAAATTAAAAGTCCAGTACAGTAGCTACACGGAATTTTTGAATATCTATAAGACATATTTACAATTTACAACAAAACAGATTCAGCCTATACAATACCTGGTTCGAGTCAACAATAGTGCCCGGAAAACAGCAATAGGCTCACCCCCTATTACGTGGGACTTAATACAATGATTGGTGAAATATAAGTGTTAATTCATCTCTGCCTAACCCTCCGGGAAGGCGTGATTGTATGTATGTATATGTATAATTACTAGTAGCTACCATTAACAGCAATTTATGAATACAACTACTTTACTTACCTATGCATTACGAAAAATAATCTATCTATTATTACACCAACAGCCAAGAAATATTTAACATAAAGATGACGTCATACATTCGTGGCATAATTATGTCTTTCATAATGTTCACGTCGCGTTTCGGCATCTTCATCACGGTGTTGATGTATGTGACGTATGTGAACCGTATAAATGTCGAAAACGTATTTTTCCTAACTTGCTTCTACAATATCACTAAGCAAACTATGACGTTGTATTTCCCTCAGGCGGTTGGACAAGTAAGTTTGATCTCTTATAACTCTACCTATATTATCTTTCATAACTGGACTGGACTGGTTAGATATTTCTGTAAACTTCAAGGCATTCCAGTTTACCCTACCAGTACTTGGTGGGGCAAAGTGGACCCTTCAGTCAGATGGACGGACGACTTGAAAAAAGTAGATGAGACAGACTGGATGTGAATGTCAAAAGAACGGGTGCTATGGCGCACATTGGGAAAGGCCTATGTCCAGCAGTGGACTGCTGCAATAGTCTAATTGATTGATGTTTTTTTATGATTCAATAAAGTTACTCGAGTAAGGTATTGTCCATCATGTTTTAGATAGCAGAAATGAACGTTGCAGTACAAAGAATTCGCGACTATTTGCTAAGTGAAGAATGTGAATTGCCTCCTAGAGTTCAGGTACAATCTGAGGACGTATCTAGGTTCAAAAAGAAACGAGTGATTATTATAGGTAAAGAACATTGTACAGTAGCTAGTGACTAAGGTAGATATTAATCATTAATGAAGGAACTAATATTGATATATTTTACCAGCACCACAATCAGCACATCGATTTTCAAACTTTCCACGGTCTCAGCCAAGCACGTCGCAGAATGTTGACGAAGATGACTCCAAAGGTAAGTTACATTCTTAAATAATAAGTATATAAGCATCGGTGGCTTAGTGGTGGACCTGCCATTTACCCAATACACCGTCAATTTGATAGTGATGTTCTGAGAAGTCGATCGCGGTTTGCCTATCCTCATACACGTGCCCATTTCTTCTATTGCAGAAATCAGTAAACGAGAGATAGTTATAAAATTTGAAGACGCATCAAGTAGATGGTTAAGATCTTCCGACCAAGATGATGTCAAGAACTTAGACTTATTAGTAAGTTAAGTATGTTTAAAATACAAAATACGAGTATATGATTGTGTTCTTTATCGGAGGTAGGTAGAGACCAAAGAATATAGAGGATGGAGTGACCATTAACTCTCCAGCTCCTTTCTTCTGTCATACAGACTTCTTCTACACTTCACAAACTTTCTCTGTCGTCGGTCGTTATAATCCTTTTATTCATACATGGCCTGTGTGGATATGGGACGTCTAGTACCATAGTCATTTAGAAGACAAGGTCAAGTTGGCATCTAAAAACTTAGAATGCTTAACAGAGCGAAGCAGTACTTCACTGCAGGTTGCCTTGCAGACATTTTTAAAAGTCAAGAAGGCAAGTCCGATACCACATGGAGTACTGCTGTCACATTTTTGCCGGGGTACCTGCATACCAGCTCGACGCTCGGTGCTTCCGGTTTAGGATGTTACTAAGTGTTCTATTTTCAGTTTAACAGCCAGCACTTGGCCTACCATGACGTAAAAGAAAGGGATGGACAGCCTATTTAACTCCCTTCCTCTTTCTCACTCGGAACATGAACGCTTTACATGTCTTGGTACTTTGTAGAGTAGCAGATCGTAATTGTTCAGCTAATGATGATAATCCAAACTATTGTGAATTATAGATCTACAGCGGATGGTTGACAACTGTGATAGGATCGGTCGGTTCCGGCAAATCAACCTTACTGCACATGCTGCTCAGCGAACTGCCTTGCTGCAGTGGAAGTCTTGAGGTTAATGGCACTGTCAGTTACGCCAGCCAAGATCCTTGGCTTTTCGTAGGTAATAATGATATCAATTTATGTATTTTGCTCAGTCATCATCATCATCACAGTGTTAGTCCCAGTTACAACCAATGCTTGTAATTTAGAATCCGGAATCCACTCTCCTACTTTTACCCTTGATTTGGTTTATCTTGGTGAGTTTTGCGTGAGCGATTGCTGTTATACACCTCCTCAACTCCGGGAGGAAAGCCCGCATCAGAGCCTCATACGTCAATCAGGTGGTGCGGGTTGCGGGTGCACCTGTAGGTGAAGTGGTTGCTTTGGACCCCCAAGATTTTAGTGAGGCTCCACAAATAACATAAAGCAGTTTTATCTTCAAGAAATCTAATTAAGCGTTTTACTTTACAGGATCTGTTCGTCAAAACATATTGTTTGGACAATCATTTCAAAAGACTCGATATATGGAAGTGTGTAGGGTGTGCGCTCTTGAACGTGACATCTCGCTATTTCCTCATGGCGATAAAACAGTAGTTGGCGAGCGCGGAGTTTCACTCAGTGGCGGGCAACGCGCCAGAATTAATCTCGCCAGAGCAGTTTATAAGGAGGTAACTTCTAATGTTGATGTAATGTACTTCAAGTATATTGGTCTAATTTTAAATTAAAGGTACATCTAGAGGACAAGGGCACCCTCGTTCAAACTTGGACTTATTCAACTTTTTGGCAATCTACATTTTGAACGGTAGTACTTTGTACGTACGATAGTACAAATAACTATTATATTCTCCTTCCTCTACAGAAAATTAATCAACCAGAATAACCTTGTGTAGAGTTTCTTGTGTCGTTTTAGATCTCAAAAGTATCTTCAGTGTTTCTTAGGTTTTTGCAGACTCGGCAAAAATGGCTATCCAGTAAATTTTGCCAATCAACTATTCTGTATTCGATTTACTATTCCGTAATTTAAATAGGTAAAGGAAATATTTAATAATAACTAAGATCATACACACAAAATGAATGGGACGATATAAAACCGACTGTTATTCTCTGTAGGCTGATATATATTTGCTTGACGATCCTCTATCAGCTGTGGACACTCAAGTTGCAAAACACATATTCGATAGATGCATTAAAAGGTAAAAGTTTCATCTTTGACTTCATTTGATTTAAGCACACTAGTGGTACAGTTTGACTAATTTTAATCTGAATAGGTATTTGGCGAAGAAGACCGTCGTTTTAGTTACCCACCAGTTGCAATTCATCAAAATGGTTGACCAAGTTGTTATAATGGATAAGGGGAAAATTATAGCTGATGGACCATTCGACGAACTAGATGTAAATATACTATATACTGGACTGAATATCTAGCCATTGTAAAATCAGCTTTAGATACAGATAATCACTGAAGTACTATTTTAGGAAAAAGAGTTAAAGATAATACAATTGATGAATGAAAAGGCACGAGAAGTGCATGAAGAAGATAACCTTCTGAGTATTCAAAGTCTATCAACGATGATGCAGCCGAGCGCGATGAGCTTACATAGACGGCACTGGTCACTTATGATGGATCTCAGCGCGGCTGTGAGTTGCTTTGTTCAAATTAAATCAATACGATTTACAAGCTGGATGATCTCAGCATGCAGCATTTAAGCACTATAACTTCTCAAAGAACGCACTCAATTGCAATCCTGACCTTCTATAAAAAAAGAATTTTTAAAATCGATTCACAAATGACGGAGAAATCAATGGACAACCAACATTGCGTTGAATTCTATATAACCTCTTCCTTTTCTGAAATCGGTTAAAATACTATTACAACCAAATTGATCTGGCGGTATAAACCGTACCTTACATTTCCAACTGGCTTACGGGCAATAAATAGATAGGTACTAATCTTATAGTTTCTTTCTAGGATCAAAAACCTGACGCAGAATTTCAAACTACAGGTCGTGTGGGTGGATCAGTGTATCGCGATTATTTCCTGGCGGGCGCGCCATCTCTCCAAGTCGCCATTGTATTGGGCATGTTCCTTTTAGCTCAATTCTTTGCTAGTGCTTGCGATTATTGGATCAGTAAATGGTAATAGATACCTATTATATACACAGTTTACTAATAATTAGACTTACTTCCGATTTTTAATGACTTAGAAAATCTGTCGTTATTTTCTACTTTAGGAGTAATGTTGAAGATCGATTGACGGGTGACAACACGGTGGATGTTTTGATATGGAGAGAACAAGGGCTGACACGAAATGATTTCGTAATGATTTTTGGTTTAATCACTATAGCAACTATTGTGGTCGCGTTAATTCGCGCGTTCATGTTCTTTTCATTATGCATGAAGTCGTCGATCAAGTAAATATCAAATTTCAGATAAATTACGTTGATAGCTATCGAATAGATCTTGTCTTTCATCGCTTTTTCAAATTTCTAGTTTACATGATAAAATGTTTGAATCGATATCGCGATCACCGATGAGTTTCTTTCATTCGAATCCATCAGGAAGAATTTTGAATCGATTCAGTAAGGACATGGGAGCTGTTGATGAATTACTTCCGCAGGCTATGATTGATAGCTTTCAGGTACAATATTCATAGGATTTTCAGACCAATCGGCCTCCATAGGTCATGAAAAGTAATAAAGTAATACCTACCCTCAAGTATCCTAAAACTGAACTGTGCACCTTTCAGATAATATTGAATTTAATCGGTGTCGTTGCAGTTATATTGATGACTGACATAACTTTGTTGATACCGATTGTCGCTTCACTTATAATATTTTACATACTTCGCGTAATTTACATCAGGACTACTGGTGCTGTTAAGCGTTTAGAGGGAATCAGTAAGTATTACAATCTAATAGTGAGTTCATTTGAATTGTTTGTTTGCCTTCACAATTCCACTATCCTAACTGATATTTTAAAGCGAGTGCGAGGAGTGACCTTTTTATTATGCAAACAGTTAGGAACCTTCAGGAAAGTCACGTTTTCAAAACGGCTCGATTCCAAATTCCAAAATAAACCTATCTACCTACGTTTTCGTAAGTTTATGAAACCTTTGGAATCACTTCTTGTTCTACGTTTTTAATTAATCATAAGTTATGAAACCAACATTAACCCAATTGTACTGAATTCCACCTCTGATATTTTGCTAGGTACAATACAGCTGGAAAATAATGAAACTTTTTTTATCTTTTATCATGAAAGGGAATTCGTTTACAACGCGGTGTGTACCGCGAGCATAGGCTAGAAAGCATCAATTAATTAACATAATTATAACTTACATCCAATATTGTTACCAGCTCGCAGTCCTGTCTTCAGTCACGTGAACGCCACAATCTTAGGCCTGGCGACAATTCGTTCTTTCGGCGCTGAATTCCTCTTGGCGGAAGAGTTTGATCGTCACCAGGACCTGCACAGCGCCGCGTGGTACCTCTTCATAACCTGCAGCAGAGCCTTCGGATACTTCCTTGACCTTATTTGTATGCTCTTCATTATATGTGTGACATTTAGCTGCATAATGAAGACTGGTAAGCATCTAATGACTTTCCAGACACGTTCTAAATAACTGCATGTCAAGACTTCTATCAAAACAGGTATTTTAGGAACTACCTATCTACCTTCCAAAGGAGACGCTGCCGCCTATGGCAAATACCAGCGGCTCTGTAGAGGGCTGTTCGGAGGCTTTCTACATGTCCCTCTGACTAGCAGAGGACACAGTGGAGAGCAGGCAAGGGGCAGGTTGGGTGCCGAGGGAAAGCGTTGGAGTTGCAGGTGCCTGTCATCTCCCTTCCCCCCCCCCTCCCTATCTGAGGTTCTATAGGGACACCATGCCTCCCACATCCGAGATGGCTACTAACTCTGGCAAACAGCTTAAAAAATAGAACTTTAATCTTTACCTAGTTAGTGAGTAACAGACACGATCCTGAGTACCTGTTTAGCTCTAAAAGCCTGTTTACGGGGCTAGCTTTACCTATTTCTAAATAAAATAAAAATGTTCCATTTTAGATATGGTTGCAAGTAGTGTAGGGCTAGCGATCACGCAGTCGATATCTCTGACGGGAATCTTCCAATGGGGTATGCGACAATCAGCTGAAATGGAAAATCAAATGACCAGCGTTGAGCGTATCCTTGAATATACCAAACTGCCTAATGAACCTGCATTACATAGTGTAAGTAAATAATAAATTAAAGATTGCCTTATCAAGCCTATTAGGTAAGTAATGATAGAACAATTTAGTGAAGGAAATACTCGTAGAAGCTGCTAGCTGCTCGCTTGCAAGCCAATGGCCAGCCTGACTAGAGAAGACTAGAGAAGTTGCTCCTGGGCGAAGCGGGAATAGTTTTGAATTCCGAATGTGGAACGTGGCGCAGAAACTAAATAAATGAGTGAATGATTTTTGAGGCAATAAAATCGCCCATTAAGCAATTATAGCATTCCCTAGAAAAATAAAACAAATTAATGTAATTTTTGTAATTTCAGGATTCTGACAAAAAGCCTCCCAGCGATTGGCCCTCTGAAGGCGCTATTCATTTCAACGACTTGAGTTTACGATATGCTCCAGATGGCAACTACGTGTTGCACAAGTTGCAGTTTCATGTACAGCCCGGAGAAAAGGTGCTCTCACGAAAGTCATTTATAATCGTATTAATAAAATAAAATGTGGTACTCTGGGAGCACTCCCTTAGCACTGAAACGATCTAGCTAGAGAATTGAAAACAGTCTGTATAAAAAGTAAAGAGTTCACATGTGAATTGTCACAATTTGTGCAATAAGGTCTAATTAAAAAAAAAGATGCTGAAGAATTGCTGCTATTTTTTTTCTACGAAAAAGAACACCAATATGACTAAACATCGATCAGGTGCAGTTCATAATATCCCCACAGATCTTGCGGTCTAAAAATAGATGAAGTTAAATTTTCATTCTTCAAAACTTTGTAACTATTTCAGATTGGTATCGTTGGTAGAACAGGAGCTGGCAAATCGTCCATAATACAAGCACTATTCAGATTAGCATATCTAGAGGGCTCCATCACTATTGATGGAGTGGATATTACTAGTATCGGCTTGCATGATTTGAGAGAAAAGATATCTATAATCCCGCAGGTAACACAAGTTACTAGTATTCTTGTAAATCCCTCCGGCGAAGAAAGAATTCGCTAGGAGAGACGGGAGGTTCAAGTCGTGATTGTTTGACAGACAGTCAGACACCTTAACCACTAGGGATAAGTGGTCCCCACATCGGAAGAAGGCCAGATCGAGAGCTATAGCCCTGGGCCAACCGGGATGCGAGGGATATGTCCTCTACCAGCTCCGGTGGGGGAGGTATCCGTGACTTTCGCACGATAAAAAAAAGAATAACCAAATCATAATGTTCACTTTTAGGAGCCAGTATTGTTTAGTGGCACCATGAGAAAGAATTTAGACCCATTCGATCAATACTCGGACGATGTATTGTTGAATGCTTTGTATAATGTAGAGCTACAGGATGAAGATGTTGGAGCAGGTTAGTTAAGAAGATTAGAAAAATAAACATTGTTGAAAAATATTTGAAATCTAAGAAAAAACAAGTGCAATGCAGAAACTTAATAATTGGAACCCTTTATAGGGCAGAATTGAGCCAGTCGAGGTGTCCCATCAATTTCACTCATTAGACGATTCGTTTTTACGATGAACAGTTTCTTCTCTTAAACATTTATTCATTGATCCCCATTTGACATTACTATGAAACATTAATTTTGTTCTATATCATACTATTAACGACAGCCTGAGAATCTGACGAGTTGAAAATGTGTCGACTTGCAAATCTGATGAGTTGAAAATCTGTCGAGTTGGAAATGAGGCAATATTACATCATCTCGTTATAGCTAATATTAAATGAGAGGACTGTAAACTGTACACCATTCTAATTACTCCACCTCTAAACCTCACTTTTCCAGACGCCCTATACAAGGAAGTACAAGAGGGCGGGTCTAACTTCAGCGTAGGAGAGCGCCAGTTGGTCTGCCTAGCACGAGCCATAGTACACAACGACAAGATCCTCGTACTGGACGAGGCGACTGCCAACGTGGACGCGCAGACTGACGCGCTCATACAGACTGCCATCAGGCTACACTTCCGAGCGTGTACTGTGCTCACTATAGCGCATAGGCTCAACACTATCATCGACTCCGATAAAGTAAACTTTCTATTCTTGATAGAGTAGAAAAATCCTATCCTATCTTACTAATATTATAAATGTGAAAGTTTGTGAATATCACGCTCTAACGCTTGAATGAATCTGACTGGAATTTGTTACCGGGATAGACTATAACCTCGAATAACAGATAGGCTACTTTTTATGCCGGAAATTGGTTCCAATAGCGGTTATACCGCAGTTTATAGCCAGTATAAACTTTCTTATCGAGGTTGGTGGGTCAGAGCAGTTGCTCCCGCAAAGTCAAAATAGGTCGCTCCAAAGGAAAGCGTAGGAAAGCAGACCCCAGACGCCCAAGTGCAAGGTTTGGAGGCTACTGGAATTAATTCGGAGATGTTGATGATTTAAAAAAAAAAGGAATTCTAAATAACACTATTTACAGTATTTTCATATAGATATCAGATAGAGTAGGAGTGCTACGCAACGCTATCTATCTACTAAGCTACGATTAACGTCTTAATAAGCAACTAACAAGTTACTATCTACACCTAGATACTTGTTCTCGACGCTGGCCGCCTCATGGAGTACGACCACCCGCATATACTGCTCCAGAGTAAGAAGAGTTACTTTCGTAAGATGGTGGCCGAAACTGGACGAACTATGTCCACGCTGTTGCAGAAGCAGGCTGCCCAGGTAGAGCCTTTTGTCATCATATCACACCATAATTAAAAAAAACTACGAATAACACCGAATATACGCACCCAGAGGTGGTGTATGTAACGTATCAGATATGTAACCTACTGTTGACGACTAGTGATGTTTGGGATCATTAAAATGTATATCCGCGGATACGGATACGGATATTTTGTGTCAAGATCCGCGGATATAGATATCCAGCACATCACTAGTGACAACACCAGATAAATAATTGTTTATGCACTAGTTCATAAATTATAATTGAAGTAGGTATAGTAACAAGTAAACTTACCCGCAGAGCTACAAGATTGCAACAGAGGGTCAAGCAGAGTCTGAACCAGAAAACCAACAATGAAATGCGAAGAAACCAATTCGCATGAAAGAGTCAAATACTTTGATATTTATTAAATATTTTATTTTACTATTATATACATAAATAAATAAACGTTTATAAATAACATGTTGCATATACTATGATTACCTTAAGATATTTTCAACTTAAAAATACTCAAGCATGTATTTAATAATATTGTGCTTGACTGTAAATATGAACAATAACGATAGAATATTGGCTTAACCAATACTTTATAACATTCATCACACATTTAAGGTCAACGAATAACTGCACCTACAGAACAGGCTCGCCTAGTGTACGCACAATATTGTATGTACAATTTGACAGTAAACTATTGTTACTACACAATTTTTGTTGATTAATTTAAACAAATTAACTATTTGAGACAGTCTCACATCCGGCTGTGGAAAAACAATGTTCTCATTTCAAAGCACCTTCGCCTTGAAGAATGCATAATACAATCCCTGCAAAGGAAATCTACGCCTAAGGTAAATACTCTATATTACTATCTAGAATACGTTACACAGTCTCCATGTTGCAGTTTAAGCTAGCAAGTTGCAGTTCCATCCTCTTTTTAAATCCTTCCACTATAGAGTCCATTCGCCTGAAAAAAGAATTAAATTGTTTTTATAACAGCGGTGAGATCGATCAATTTACCCTATTTCTATTTATGCATAGATGCATAGGTCAGAAAAAATGGGTGATAAGTTAAGGAAATATAGAGCAAACAACGGTCAAAATAATATTAATAAATAATATATAATTGCGAGGGTGAAATAGGGTGAATTTCAGGGATGGAAAATGGTTTTTCATGATTTCCAATCTAATCCAATCTAAACTAGACCATCTATCGAAAGAAAGGTAATGTAGAAGTTGTCCCAAGTCACTGGTTTATTTTTATTGTTGCTTGCATTTAGTTTCTATCCTTTTCTAACAATATTCTCAGTATTATTATTTGTTTCCTATCCAAAATTATTACCTATATAAAGTGCCATAAAAGCAGGTCATCAATTTATTTTAAGTGTTTGTGGTGTCGAGTGACTGTGTTTTAGTTTTCTAAGTTATTTAGTCCACTATGCTGAGTTAACTTACTTTTTTTCTTCTTCACTTTCTAATGGTGGAATGCCAGCTAATGCCTCCATTAAATGGTTTCTGAAAATAATAGAATAAATTATAAGATCGATTACGTGCATACCCAAAATTAAGTAAAAAAAAATTAAGATCCGTATCCGCGGATCTTGACATCAAATATCCGCGGATATAATTTTTTAACCGCGGATATAATTTTTTAGCGTTCTGGCACATCACTAGTTGAGACATCGAAGGGAGGAAAATGCGGAAAGTACGTATTCGGCGTTCCTTGTGAGGTGTTGCGCTGTAACCAAGTGAATCAGCGAGTAAACAAGGCGCGCCTCCGTTAAAAAATGTCTTCGTGATGTACCTTGGGCTACTCTTTCGTCCTTTGTCTCCTTCAAAGTTACGTTACTGTTTCCAGCTAACGTTCTACCTAGGGTACTGCGAAGTGACAGCTAAGAGGAAAAAGGTGGTAAGTACGTACTCAGCCTTCCGTGTGAGATGTTCAGATGTGGCGATGTGCAGTAGCGTGTACTCAAGTCGCGCTTGGAAGGCAGCGCGCGGGCTTCGGGGGTCGGGCGGGGCACATGCGGCCAGACGAGCCAACTCCTCACACACCGTTTCGCAAATGTCACGCACGTAACGCACCGACGCCGCGCCGCATACGCCGTCCACCTGCCACATACGAGGATGATTCATTCTACAAGTGCTTCTTGAACAAAACTGGGGACGTTGGAAAAACCACAAGACAACCAGTATAAGGACTGATTAACCAATAACGTAAGCCCTATAAGCCCGGGATTGGTTTAATCTAATCTATGATTGCACTGCACTTTCACCAGAGAGGCCTATTAAACTCGTTCTGACCAGCTAAAGTAATGATAAGTTAGAGTAAAAAGTTTTAAGAAGTAGTTAATAGTAAGTAGCTTAGTTACTACACTTACTACTCGTAGCCTCAAGAAACTTAATTCGCTTGCAAATAGTATTATATTAAATACTTTAAGAGAACCACTTGTTATGTCTATGAATCATAAAAATAAACGATTAAAATCATCTTATTCCTTTTCGGCACCCATAACACCCATTATTTGGTAACCAGTGTAACCACTCAAGAAATAGTCATTACAAGAAGTGGTCGAATCCAGAACTAGTCAATACCTAGAAAGAGACTAAAGAAGTGGTCCCTAAAAACGTCAAACTCCTTCCGGAATCCTAATCTGTCTGCTCACCTCAGTGACTAGTGCTTCATCAATAACTGCATGGGTCAGGTTAGGTAGCAACAAGATTAACGTTGACGTTAGATTCATAAGTTGGCCCGTACTTCCGTGAGTTCCGTGCCGCACCATACCAGAGTGGAAGAAGGTCATTGCCATATTGCAAATCCCAACTTCATTTCAAGTTCTAGTCAATGAAGTCAAGTCTTTAATAGGCCTTAACGGCCATGCAAAAATTGCCATAGCGGACGGTATTTCACGTCCACACGGCGGGGTATTGGTAAAGTTTTCAACTAGCAATAATCGCACCTCGGATAAACCTCATTGGTTACGATATTGCCTCTGCGCAAAGTTAATTTCCATATCAGATTCAAAAGTACTTAAGAATTTTCTGTGAACTTAGCAATAGCACGACCCAATTCGATCCTAACGCCATCTATCGAGATCGAGCGCAACTATTTTTCGACAAAAAAAAAATTGAGACCGACCACGACCAGTGTTTATGTATGTTTGTTAAATAAAAATTAAATTATAATCATAAATGTTAAGTTAATCATTTTAAAAGATGTTAAATAAATTAGCAATCGCCGTTTGTTTTTACATATTTGTAGTTGTAAACTTTCCTTCTATCTAAATTATTGTCTTTGGTACTTAATATTTTTATATTAATAAGGCGTGTATTTAAACGAGCGAAAATGAAATGAAACTGAATGTGGCGTACAAAAATACTAAGTGAGCGAAATACTAAGTGGGCGAAAAACTGAGGGCGAAAGCAAAAATATTGAAAACCTACGTGTTATTCAGAACGATAAGTACACCTATTTTTTTTTCAATATAAGCTTTTTTGAGCGGTTTATTAAACGAACAAAATTGTAGGGTGACCATGTTCGATAAAAGTGAAAATATAACCTGTCGGAGCTACTATTTCAGGATGGTTATTAAAAAATAACCATGAAGGCTATTTATATCCCTTATTTAATTATATCAGTACTACACATACAAAATAAACTTAACTCGATGTTTTGCGCGGACTTATTCGTTTTATTAACTTTAATGTAATGTATGTTTTTTTTTAAATTAGTTTTATATAATGTAACGGATATGTAAACATAAACATGTACAGTACATAATGGTAATATGAGGAACAAATAAATAAATAATAGTAGTTTATGAAACTGTTGCACATTAAGGGTTCTTAAAACACGAGTGTGATTTAAAATAACGAGCCTGCAAGGCGAGTTATTTTATAGCATACACGAGTGTCTTAAGACCAAATTATGTGCAGTTTCATACACTACTTTATCTAATCTCTTGAAAAAGTTAAAATAATTTACATAAAACTTTCAATGACGTATAATGTTTATAGATACGTCATACAAGATGGCAGGCTCTCAAAAATGGCGCAAACAAAACATTTACTAAAAATACATCAATGTAATTAATTTATATGAATTATAAGACCAAATTATGTGCAGTTTCATACACTACTTTATCTAATCTCTTGAAAAAGTTAAAATAATTTGCATAAAACTTTCAATGACGTATAATGTTTATAGATACGTCATACAAGATGGCAGGCTCTCAAAAATGGCGCAAACAAAACATTTACTAAAAATACATCAATGTAATTAATTTATATGAATTATATTATTATTTATATTAATAATATTTTATTATTACGAATTAATTATTAAATAAAATCGGCCAAGTGCGAGTCGGACTCGCCCACGAAGGGTTCCGTAGTAGCAAAGGCGAAAATTGCGGTTTATGACGTATTAAAAAAAAACTACTGACTGGATCTCGTTCGAACCAATTTTTAGTGGTAGTTTGCATGGCAATTTACATCATAGATTTTTTTTAGATTTATCATTCTCTTATTTTAGAAGTTAGAGGGGGGGGGGGGGGGACACACATTTTTCCACTTTGGAAGTGTCTCTCGCGCAAACTATTCAGTTTAGAGAAAAAATATGTTACAAACCTCAATAGCATTTTAAAGACCTATCTATAGATACCCCACATGTATGGGTTTGATGAAAAAAAAAATTTTGAGTTTCAGTTCTAAGTATAGGGACCTCCAAAATTTAATGCTTTTATTTTTATTTTTGTGTGAAATTCTTAATGCGGTTCACAGAATACATCTTCTTACCAAGTTTCAACAGCAAAGGCCTTATAGTTTCGGAGAAAAGTGGCTGTGACATACGGACGGACAGACAGACAGACAGACAGATGGACGGACAGACATGACGAATCTATAAGGGTTCCGTTTTTTGCCACTTGGCTACGGAACCCTAAAAAGGATAATACGTCATTGGCTAAAATCCATTTGTTGATGGCGCGCGCATGCGCGATTGCGATTTGCGCCGCGACTACAGATTATCTAGAGACAAACTGCATAGAAATCTATTTAATCTAGCTGCAACTGTATCGCAACGGAAAAAAAGTTATACATATTATGATACAGGTCCCCTTAGAAGAGCAGTGTCATAATGTAATTTTTTAAATTGATTTTGACACTGTGCGTAAAGAGTGTCATTAAAGTACTGTTTTTAATTTTTTAATGTTTACATTTCAGTATGAGAGTAGATAAAAAATAAATATGCAACAATAAAAAGAATAACACATACCTCAGCATGTACAGCGATCAAATTGTTGATAATCTCGTACACATACGGTCTCGCGTCATCGATGACCGCGTCTGCATCAGTCTTGTGCCGCCCCATGTCCATACTGGGCTCTATCGTGCCCACTAGAGGATCACCCTTATGTTCTAGGTACGTTTCTGCTATCGTGGATTCGAGAGAACTCAGTGCTTCTTTTGTAGCTTGTAATGCCTCTGTTGGTTGTGGGAAGCCGTAACTGAAATAATTGAAACGAAAAGTTACCATAGAGGATTTAAGAGAAGGAATACATTGAATCTGTATATTTTTTTCGAGATTACTATTGGAGCTATCGGGATATTTACCATGTAACATTAGGAGTTTACAATTAAACAATACATGGTGAATATCCCGCTAGCTCTAATAGTAATGTGAATGACCATGATAATACCTATATTTCTTCTAGGTTGACTTCTAATCACTGTTGCTTAATCTAATATAATTGATTACAAAATCATTTCCGTTTTCTATGGTTATTTGAAATTTGGAAAACGAAGCAGCCTTACGATCAAGAGGTCCCTAGTTTGCTCCCTGGCTACCGATGACTAACATTTTCCCTACTTCTCCAAGTAGGGAAAATGTTAGTAATTAAGCCCTTTTTGAAAAAAAAACATCATTGTCAACAATTAGCATACTACCAGCTAAAAATGTACAAATATATAATAAGAAAGTCATACTTTTGAAACGCATCGGATATATTAGTAAGCGTGACGCGCCGGGTATAGTGCGCGTTGGTGCCGGCTAGTAACAACCGTTGCTGCCAACTGCGGCTGTTGCTTGCGCCTTCCTCTATGCGTTGCTCCAGAGCAACAGACAAGTTGTTGTTATTGAACTCCTGCAACGTACACGTAGAAAGTAGAAGCAATGCAGTGTTTGAATAAAAATGGGGAATATTTTGTGTAAACTTCTGTTTTTATTAGAAGAATATTGTTCATAAAGATAACATCCATAATTCACAAAAATGTAATAATTAAATAAAAAGTAAACAAATATTTAACGAAACATTACACAGCGCCATCTAGACCCAAACTAAACAGAGCTTGTTGTAATATGGTTTCCAGAATACGGATAAACATACTTCGATCCTTATTTTGCACACAAATTACCTGCGTATCATCATGATGCAGCGCCAGGTCTTTTAGCACGGTGACGTAAGCAAGTAGTATGTTCTGCGTGTGCTTATGTAGCGTGTGAGCAGGCTCACTATTCTCTACGAGAAGGGTACTCTCGCGCCGTCCGCCGCTCGCCACGCACTTGTGTATGGCCGATAACGCCTCGTTCGTGTAGCTCTCGAGTAATTGTGGCTGAAATGGATTTTTATCATTAGTAGATATTTTCTCATCATTGCCTGAGTGTTTTTAATACTTCTTGAGTCTCCCCCTCCTAATGCAGTCCGACGGAAGAGGCATGGCTACATCAGCAACACATTATGCATGATTCCACACAATGCAGTATATTAATCTCCGTGATACGCTGCTTGTGCCTGTGTCGCTTTAGCAACGGCCATGCTTCGCAACCGCGTAAAAGGGCAGGCCTAATGATTAGTAGATATTTTCTAAATGACCATATTGCGATGCAGTACAGTCAGACGGACAAGTCGGCTGCTCAAATTCAAAACCCAGTAAGGGACATTTTTTACGAAAACACTGGTTAGTACTCTATCCAAAAATATCACTTTATTCCTCTAACCCCAATACTTTTGAAAGGCTTGTCCGTTTTATGTTTTTATGATCTCCTGTAAAATTTGTTAAAAAACACTTACTGGGTTTTGAATTTGGGCAGCCGAAGTGCGTCATCAGTATTATACTAATGGACTACAAAAGTAGAGTACTTTGATTTCTTCTTGTTAACATGAGTTCCTAGTACACTTACAAGGTTGGTGATGGCGCCATAATCCGTGAACTCCTCTATCTTCCACGTCTCTTTTTCGTCGAGTGCCTTGACTCGTTTGTGAGCTCGTTGTAAGAACACCGTCATTCCGTACAGGCGGTAGTCGAATATCACTTTTTCAACTATACTTAGGGGCTGAAATGAGAGAAAAATTTAAAAATGAATATTAATATTATTAAAACTTTTTTACAAAGAAAAACATGTGTCAGTCGGAGCCCTAAAAATTCCAACAACAACGGTCTAGCTGCAATGCCTCGATATCGCCTAATGTCAACATTGGGTTGTGGAGGTCAGATGCCAGTCGCTTCACGGAAAACATCGAGGTGCAGCCAAATCCGCTGTTAGACTAGTAAAGCAGACCCCAGACTCCGAGGTGAAAGCTTCGGATGCGACTGGGAATTAACGCTAGGATGAAGAAGATAAAAAAAATGATTAGGGATCAAATAAATTAATCTAAGTAGATAAGGGTACCATTTTTTTTTAAACTTCTTTAATAATTCTTTTTTGTGCTTATGAATGGTAATGTACAGTGGACAAAGGAAATACGGAAAACAGTCCGACATTAACTTCTATGCTTGAAAACTTCAAGAATCCCCTTTACTGTCATTAACGACAGCAAATTCTAGACTCTGGCAACACTCAAAAGCTATAATTTACAGATATAATAAACTGTCAAACCAACTTGTGAAGGTAAGTCCAGTTTGATGAGCTCATCGTAGGCCTCCCGCAGATGTCGTAGGTTAGCGACGAGGCGGACACGCAACGCGTCCGTCGGCAGAGTCTTGCTGTTACTACCAGATAATAGGCAAGAGCGCATGTGCTCAGAGAATAACTCCACTGCTGCTATTATCATCTCCTGTAATTGGTTAATTACACTGTTAAAGTGGTATCAAGTACTGTATTGATAGATACGGTTGTATATCACCGAAAGGGTAAGCAGAGAGGTAGATGTATTATAACAACTGGGAACCAGTGCACTGGGGAAGGCAACAGAGGGTTGAGGATTCTTCGGAGAATAGGATGATGACAATTTTTTTTACTCTCGAAAAATTACCAGTCTACAATATTATATTATTGTTAACTGCTAAAGTGAAATTTTATAACAACAAATAGTTTTGAAGATATATTATTTGATTTTGAAAAATTCAATTTTTCGAACCGCCTGTGAACGCTCCATACAAAAACTGTAACAAAGGTGTGACGTCACGTTTTGTTACGTAGCGCAAAATGCATAGAGCGTAAGACAATATCGCATTTATCAAGATGGACAAGGATGAAGAAGAGAATAAGACTAAAGCGTCCGTCATCCCGACCTTCAATTCAATTTTTTGGTGTAGCAAACTATGCCGAAGTTGTCGACAAATTTTGCCATTAACAGACGTGCGAAGGAGTTGCGTCAGTTAAAGGTGAACGCAGACCTAGCCGCACCGCACGCACCACTCACTTTATATGAAGTTCTATGCAACCTCGCACACCTAGCCGCGCCGCAGTATCCGAAGCGTTCGAATACAAAAGCGATGACTGCGGCGACTGAGCGGTGAATGCAGTGCGGCTATGTCTGCGTTCACCTTAAAAGGCCGCAGTATATATTTTTTAATTTGGCAATTTAGGCATTGGGTCAAAACCCCGACCTTAAGTTCAGCATGTCGTCGCTGGTCGGTGGGCTCGCCGGCCAGCTCGCCCGCGAAGTACCGCCGGGCGAGCGGCCACAGCGCGTGTAACTGCGCCGCTAGCGCTCCACAGGCAGCTGCGCACCACGCGCCGCGAACGCTCCACACGCCGCCTGACCCCGCCTCCACCTCCACCTCCTTCAACTTGCGCTTGCCTGGAGTTTGTTTGTGAAGTTATTGTGAAGGTTAATTTGAGGAACCGATTTCCAGGCAAACATGGAATAACTTGTTTTTAAAAAAAAAAAAAAAAAAAGCGCAAATCTCGAGAACAGCTGAACAGCTTTGGCGAATTATTTTTTTAGAATATTCCTTGAATTACTTATTCGGAGGACTTCGCCATTGGCTATGACGTGATGATTTAAATTTAATCAAGTAAAAGAAAATATTTTTTCATACATTTATCTAATTGGTGGATTAAGTCAACTTGTACGGGCCACGTACATTATAAAATTGCTAACTCAAGCAACTTTCGTGGAAGCGGCGCGGTCGCACCGATTGCCATCTAATTAAACAGTTCAACCTAAGTTCTTACGGGAATCGTGCGCGACCAAACCGTAGCTACGCGGTATGCCGCGTAGCTACGGTTAGGTTAGTACGGTAGTACGTGTATTGTAATTACTTACCTAATATCAGTTGTGACCTTTGAATACATCTTGCAACTAAAAAACTTATCTTTTATTTGTCGGGAATCGAGCACCCTACACAACTATCAGATGCCACAAACTGGGTTTCTTCTTTCTGAATAAGATTTTTTTTTAATCTATAATGTTTCGCCCACGATTGTATGCATGCAATCGTTCAAAACATACTTAAAAAATAAACTATAACTCACCTTTATCGGAGCATTCTTGTTCCTCTTTCTGCTTAAAGTGATCTTTGACTTTGTTCATGAGGCTCATCAGATAGTCTTTGCGGCTAGTAATAGCGACCCAAGCCGCGTCGCCCGACCAGTTTAAACTTATTAATAATCTGAAAACAGCAGAATTTGTCATGTAAAAAAATCGTCCATATCACAAATGGCTGCACCACGGTTTTTTATACAGTTTATAATTCAGAGAAAAAATGCACAGAGACTTCTTAATTCATAGACCAAGCCACTATCGAACCTAAAAGCTAACAGTACCACATCACCCGCGAGTCGGTAAACCTATTGATTGATGGACAAAGCTCCGGCGCAGGCTTTCTTCTCAGATTAGGAGATCAGACGGTTGTCGCTGCCGTAAAAGTCAAAATACCAAATCCTAGTAAGAAGGATTAGGAAGGCACAATCATAGAAAGAAGGTGTAGGAAGGTACAAGCGATGGACAACAAAAAATGAAAGAGAGTCCACCTGATGTATTTAGTCTGCTCCTGCACATTGATGGGCATAGTTTTCATTCTATTATACAGTTTTTCTTTCAAATCCTCTATTTTCTTGTCTATCTCTCCGAGAATCTTCTGGAATAGCTGAAAACCGGAAATAAGTGATAAGTACAATAATATATTAACAAATAAAAAATAACTGTGGTCAGAATTGATGCTATCTTCGTCTTTTTGGTAAATGATGTCAATAAGATTTTTATTTACCTTTTCTTTCATTTGATTTCATCTTTTCCACATCTGTAAGTAAACTACAAATGGTATGGTACCATAACCATGCTTCATGTTACTAACCTTCACATCAGTATTTCCAAACAAATTCTTGACTCTTGTATAGTCATTAACAACTAGATCATACTCCTTTTTCCTAATGTTTCTGTCAATGGAAGCTGGCAGTTGGAATAAGAACTTGTGTCGGGTCAGGAGTGATAATGCCTCACGCGTCTTGTCTGCATTATCTTTTCGGGATAAGATCTCAGAGAACAAAGAATCTGCTAGTGTTATGGATTCTGAAAAAAAAAAAAGATTTTTATTCACTAGTTTATTTAAAGTCAATTACACATAATCTGCTAAGCTAGCTTTGGGGATATTCAGTTGAAATAAGTTAGAGAATTGACACATTAAATACATCTTACAGTCTGCATAAACTCTAAGGAATCAGGGGCTGAGGAAAATATGAAAAAATGGGGACCCTGGGGCTCAAAGCTATGCTTTAAATGCAGCCAGGACTTATTATTAGGATGAGGGAGATGATGGCCTATCAATAGCATTACTTTGAAGCTGGGAGTTATATTTTTTCAATTTATTCCTCAGTAATTCCTCAGAGCTCACACTGCTGATGATAATGCAACTAAAAACAACAAAATGATTAATTGATTTTTTGCTTGGAATGTCTTAGAATGGTAACTATATCTTGTTACATAAAATTATTAAATAAAATCAGTACCCTCTATAGCAGCTTGTAAGCTCGGCAAAGGTTCTTTGCCATTCTTTCTCTCGTCTTCCTCATACATATTCTTGAGCAGGACGAGTCGATCAAGCTGATCCATAACCGCGCCGGTGTTTGCCTTCAGGAAACTTAGCTGGCCCTCCTTTTGACTTTCCACCTGGAATCAATTAATAAAACAGTAGATGAATTTAGTTCTGTATTCCGAACTATTAGGCTGCCATCAGGCGGACTGCATCGCAGCGAGTGCGCGCATGCAGTTGTATGTTCGACTTCATACAGTCATGATATCAACTGCATACAGTCGTGCCTTCAACTTCGCGCCGGCTAAAGTCGTGTAGTGTCGCCGCATACTGTCCACCGCTAACGCATACAGTTAGCGGTGAACTTTGCAGTTTTTTAAATCGATTATATCGCTGCCGGCGACGGTGCCGTAATAATATTAAGAGAAGCGTCTGTGCTTCCATTTCGACCTTACACTAAAGCTCTTGGCCTACTTGCTTGGCTTCAACTGCGTGAAGTCAGATCCGACTGCAGACAACTGTATGCAGTTGAATATAGCATATCGATCGCGCGCAGTCGCTGCGATGCAGTCCGTCTGATGGCAGCCTTAGTCATGTCAATAATTTTTATTGTATTGTGTTTAGTGTGCCACTCAAGTGGTTTAAAAAGAGACACATCAGATAGTTTGTTATATGTTTTATAGAAAATTCTTTGTGAAATGTTGGGAATCTTACAGCTAAGGTTAGATTCCTTTTATCAAACAGAATCTAACATCACACTGGTATTGTATATGCACAAAGTAATAGCTGTGCAGGTTTGCATGTTTATTTGTAGTATGCTCTGCTCAGATAAATCCTTGGTTACATACCTTCCGTTGCAGGAATACCATTCCAGCTTTAAGATCTTCATATGAAGTGTTGCTGTGATGTTCAAGCAGATACCAACCAGGCTGGAAGTTATCATCAGACAGCTTTCCAGAGCTGAAATGATATAATATTGTTTTTGTTAGAATTAGAGCTGATAATATTGTGCATGTGTATTTAATTACTAAGTATACTAATCAATTAAACATAATAACTGATGCATAGAGTTAGTAATGTATATTATTGCTTCAATCAATGTAAAATTTTGCTCTGTTATACTTTCAATAGCTTCCCTTATAAATTTCTTAGTGTAGTTTTAGTAAATTGTATCACCAACCCATCAGGAAACATCTCATGTAGCTCTTCTTCAGGAAATTTACAATCATCTCCCTCAGTGGACAATCCCAGAGGGTCAGGTGGAATGTAAGTTGTGGGTGACATAGGCCTGCGACCCCAGGGCAAAGACGGAGGTGCAGCTTCTTCTACCCACACTGCACTTTCCTTCACAGGCCCTATGGATTCATGGTAACCTGAAAAATGTATTTATTATGATACTATAATGATTTTCTATTATGTAATAGTAATTATAGTCTTATTTGAATTCATGAATATACTCATAAAATAGTTTATTTATTGAAATTATAAATTTTATAGATGTGATGTATGCCTATGTAAGGCAAAAGTTTTTGAATACCATGCTAAATTGTCCCTTGACAGAAAAGTTTATAAAACAAAATAAGTAAATATAAAACAAGTGAATTAATGCTGTATAAAAATTAGACACAAATAAAACAGAGTGACATATACCTCTAAACTGTACAGTGGATGTGCCTTCTCCTCCAGACCTTGTGGTTACTATAATATCACCTCGTCCTTTACATGGTCCGGAGCGTGCAACTATTTTATTCTTACTTTTCCACTCAGCAGACAGTAAGCAATCACAGCCACATATTTTCAGCCCTGAAATATATATCAGTAATAATTTTACGCTCACTCTGCACTGGTAGTTAGCGTAATATGAGAATAGCAGTAAATTGAAGTTACTTTTAATCATGCTATGCTCACCTATTAAATCTGTAACGGTGGTGCCCAAAAACTCTCCACGTATGGTCACCCTTGTCCCTGGGGGTCCTTCTTTTGGAGAAATTCCTGTTACTACGGGCGGCGGACCCATTTTTCGAGCTTCGGTATTTAGTACAGTTTTCTTTTCAAAAGCAAATCTTTTATAACTATTATCATAGAGGAAAGCTTAAATAGTTATATTCTTTGCAGGAAAGCTTGAAATTTCCAAAATATCACAATAACATTTTCTAAAATCATCACATTCACGTCAAAAATGTCAAAATTATTGTTTTGATTTTTGGTCGTTTCTGTTTTTCTTTTCTAAGTTTTTGGCATGGTTATCAGATTTTCAAGCCTTGTCATTCTTACAGTCATAGATTACTTAATGTATATATACTAGCTTACAGTTTTTGATTGAATGGAAACTGTAGAAATAGAATGAGCTCCACACCACACTAATGTATATGGAAAATATGATATTGTACAAAGAGTAAGTATATAAGAGTTAGGCCTATATACTTAATGATCATATTTACAAATTTATATCAAAAGTAAAGGCCTGGAAAAGTGGAAACACCGTTCATTTAGCATTCTCTCTGTTAGGGGTCCATTACACGCTAGGTTTTGCCATGGTTTAACCATCAATCACGCCATGATTGACCAATAACATAACGTCTAATAAAGTAATAACCGATTGGACAATAATATTCATGATTGACGGCATGATGCATGACGCTTGCACGAGCGTGTAATGGACCCCTTAGGTTTATTTCGTGAGTTTCTTTCCAGTTTCTGAACGTAAGTGAAAAAGTCACTATTGTCAAAATTGCGACCCCGTCATTCATTCATTCTGAGGCCAAAATTCATTCATCATGTGGGGGTGATCGAAGGAGAGTATTTGGGGCGTATCTAACAAAAAATAAAACTCGCAATTTATATACTATTAAGCTTAATAAATGACTAATCAATATAATTCAACGACATAATGGCTCAGTCTAACTTTAGGTACTACTCAAGTCATCGTGTTCTATTATCAATAAACTAGTGTATTGTTTTTTGAGTGTTGTTTGCTAAATTTACTTTTGCTTTAAGCGCGGTCGATGAGTACGGATTTGAGAGGCACGAGGACTTTGATTACGAGAGCTATGAGGATTTTATGTCGAATTACATAAAGGTACTAGCAACGAGGGCGCAGAAATGGTCCGCCTTGCTTGGCGAAGGAAAGTCGGTCAAACGCACTAACACAGTAAAGAGATATGTCCGCAAAGGAGTACCCAGTGAGTATCTCTTTGTTTACCCTGATATGCCGTGAGAATTTTCACTTAACTTTCATTTTTGTACTTAACATCTTAAATACCTATAAAAAGGCTGCTTTGGTAACATTGATTGTAGTTTATTTTGATCTGTATATTCTGGGTCACACAAATACATTTATAATACGTACATAATATTATGAGGCAGCTTTTTGTGTGAAAATATTCATAAATTAGCTATTGTTTTCTTTCATTTAAATATGCAAGGCAACAATAACCCAAATGAATATTGCAGCCATAATTTAGTAACATTCATAAGAGTCAACTGATAAACAGCAACACTTCATGGTAGCGTGTGTATCATATAAAGTTTATCTACAATAAAAAATACCACATGGCCATATAATGCTGCCTATATTTCAATGAAAAATACATTAAATGTCTAGTTATCAATCTTGTATGTATTGTTTATGAAAACTGTGAATAAACCCATTGCAAAATTTTCACATCACAAAAATAAAGTACACAATTATGTAAATATTACATATTATCACAAATCAGATAACCCACAAGCAATACTTTTTAGTTTACATTGAAATATATTTATCTATAATCTAATCCTATCAACAAGGTCAAATATTTATCGCAAAGTTAACACCGTGATTTTCAGGTGAACATCGGCCATCGGTTTGGATGGCAATATCCGAAGCAGATAAGATGAGAGAGCAATGCCCTGACTTGTACCACAAAATACTAGATGGACCGTTTGAAAAGGAATTGGTTGAGATAGTAAAAACTGATCTCCCACGCACATTTCCTGATAATATATACTTTACGAAAGAAGCTAACCACCAAACACATTTGTTCAACATACTCATAGCATATGCACACAATAACCGGGTTGTTGGTTACTGTCAAGGACTTAATTATATTGCAGGTGAGATTAAAATGTAATGGTTTATTTATGACTTAGCTAATGTATTTGTTTATCTATGAATAAATTAAGGTGTTCTATAGAGATAGAACGTAGAGGCTCAGGCCCAATAGTATATTAGAAATAGCTGGCCTGCCCTAAATTTCTTATGAGGTCGGCTTCAGAATCATACCTAAGCCTTCCCCTTAGTCATTAAAAGCTCAACCTTTCAATCGAGAGTCTCAACCTTACAATCTGTCCATTACACTACCAATGTCATTCCTCTCCAATCATTAGCATTATTGTTATTAGCAATTTAGCTTAGCTGAAGGGATTAGAAGGAACACTAGTTACTTTGGTTACTAATATTCTTAAACAAGTATCACCACCCCATCTTATCCGAACAGTGTCGTAAGAAGCGACTAACGAAAAAGTACGCAGACGATATCACTGCGAGAAAAGGAAAATTCGAATTAAAACCCTGTGTTTCTGGCCAAGCGTGTAAACAGTAGGCCAAGGTCATAAGCCACACATGGGGAGAGGCCTATGTCCAGCAATGGACTTGATTGATAGAAAATTGATTGAATGGGTAATTTCACGATGCCTAATTTTTTGCTAATTTCGGTGGTATTTTTCAATCATAGGTTTTCCGATGAAAAAAATTAATGGAGTTCTTTTAGAATATTTAGAATACTGTTGTGTTTAAAAGAACTCCATTAATTTTTTTTTATCGGAAAACATATGATTGAAAAATACCACCGAAATTAGCAAAAAATTTGGCATCATGAAATTACCCGAATATTCTAATCCAGAAAAAAATAACAGGCCATGTAGTATGTAATAAATAATATCAAAGATAAATATCTTTCCATAATAATTTAAATCACACAAAAATATTATAGTACTTCATACTAATTCTTATGTCATCAAGTCATCATTAACAATATTGGACACTCATACGTGTGCTATTTGACTTGACCTATGATGATTGAGATAGGTCAAATGGACTGGGATATTAATTGGTTTAATTTTATCCACTATGCTTTAAGTTCTTGAAGAATTTCAGTCCATATTCATAAAGAAACACTTATTGAATTATTACTTGTACTTTTTGTGTTATTTTGGGTATATGAGTAGGTCGGTATGCAAATTAAATCTGAACTTTATGCGGTAAAATTCAATTGTACCGTTATTATGCTTTGTTATCACATTATTATCGCTATTTTAATACCGCGTAAATTTGGAAACTGCTAATGTAATTGAATTTGAACACTACCTCTAATGTTCTATTTAACACTACCACAGCCTGAACTTTGGAGCTATGTACTCAATAGTATTAATTATCATTATTTACCCTACCCAATACAGGCAGTACCTTATTTCGATTGCACATGTTGTAAGACTTGTAAGTGCCATGTTCACGGAACACGAGAACAATTGAGCAGTCCGCCTGGGGAAGTACCTCCGCCCTACAGAATACCGCGACCATAATACCCTCGTGTTATGTTCCCGGCGGTGAGTAGGGTAGCAAAAACTATCCAGTGAGGACAGTTTTTGTGCTATCAGTGAAAAGACCAAAGGCTTGCCCTGCCTTGTCTTCTGCTCTGACGGCACAAACAGAGCCTATCGTGGCGCCTCTGCAGCCATTCCTCAATAACAAACACAGCAGAGCATGCCACAACTATGGCGGTGTGGCCAGGTCTTACAGCTATAATAGTAGTAGTTTTCCAAATAGCTGCGTCCACCTCTCTGTACCCTCAGAACGCGGCGGAGGGCCTTAGTGAATTTTATGAGATTCCAGCTTTAGACTATTATGATGCCCCACAGAATATTTTATATGAATGCTAATGTCCACTAGTGCTGCACCTTCCGTTTCCGGGGTCGCAGTAACAAGCAATGCTGACCATCTGTTATAGTCTACCTTCTAAGAGCGGATTTCACGAGTGAAAATCCATTGTAACTATACTGTGTTCTCAGAAGTTCATGTCATTCACATTTCTTTTTATAGTTTAGTTTTAATAGATCTCGATTCCTATCAGTGGTGAAATCCACTCTAAATAATCTACTAATCGCCGTGCTTTCGTTACAAGAGAGTTATCTTATCAGAGAATCTTTATTGTAGTAGCAAGATGTTACCAATTCACGTCCTTCACTTCAATGACAAGAATCTCCTTGATCTCAAGATGAACTATAAATTCATCTTAGGGCCAGTCCACACGGCGCGTTGCATTGTGCAACGTACAAATAATCATAGTGTCCACACGGCGCGCTGCGTCGACGCAACGCACACACGACGGAGCTGCAGCCCGTTACATCGACGCAATGCAAATATTTTGACGCATAGCCGGCCACACGGGCGCTGCGGCACCGCAGCTGGCCCGCGACCGGCGCTTAGTACCTATAGAAAACTACGCACAGTGTTATAGTTACATGAATATCATCATCATTCCCAAGCCTATATCCCAGATGCGTCGATTGCGACAAATTAAAATGATAAACGACTTCAAATTGTGAAACTACAAGTAAATGGTCAATTTGCTTAAAAGTGGACCATAATGCGTTTTCTCTAAGTTTATTTTAATATTATATTACTGCAATTTTCAGGTTTACTGTTATTAGCGACCAAAAGTGAGGAAACGTCATTCTGGCTTCTCAAGGTGCTGGTAGAGAAGATTCTTCCAGACTACTATACTAAAACTATGGATGGCCTAATCGTTGATATTGAAGTGTTGTCTGAACTAGTCAAAGCTAAAGTGCCGGATGTGCACCAACACGTTATTAATCTGGGTATGTATTAGGGCTTGCGCTAAGTTGCGCACACATGCGTTCGCTAAAAATAGTAACCTAAGTTTGTGCAGATACTTCGCACGAAATCGTGCTGACACACCCATGCGATTTGCACGACGTGCATGACGTGCATGCGTGACACGCATGAAGCCGTGAAGTCAATTAACTTTCCAGATGTGCTCACTCACTGCTTACGTCCCGTTATATCATTATTATATTATACCTAAATCGCAATTATAGCTTACTAGCTGACCCCGCGAACTTCGTACCGCCTAACAATCGATTCCTTTTTTTTTAAATTTTTGTCTCCGTAATAAGAACCATCCTCGTACTTCAAGGAATATTCTAAAAAAAGAATTAGCGAAATCGGTTCAGCCATTCTCGAGATTTGCGCTTAGCAACACATTTAGGGATTCATTTTTTTATTATAGAAGATAGTCTGGTAAACACGTCTTAGGTCATTCTTCTAATTGCCTTACCAATTTAATATTGCCCAAATATTACACTGTGTTAATATTATTATTATGCTCCCTCCAGGTTTACCGTGGGCTGTAATAACCACGAAATGGTTTGTCTGTCTATTTGCCGAAGTCCTCCCAATCGAAACTGTACTTCGAATATGGGACTGTCTATTTTACGAAGGTTCAAAAATCTTGTTTCGTGTTTGTCTGACGCTGATAAAAAATAACCGTGCTGATATAATGGCGTGTAATGACTTTACCTCCCTGGCGGAGTGCTTTAAGGCGATAGTGAAGAACGCCAGCGCTTTGCACTGTCATGAGTTCATGCAGGTCAGTATGTGTTGACTATTATTTTCATTCGAAGTCGATTTAATGTAATTACCATGGTTTTTTTTTTGTTTTGTGTAATTCAAGTAGCTCATGCATGAGACAAATCTTTGTGTGATTTTCCAAGTTCTTCTTGAGTGTACCTAGATTTGTAATCGATATAGGTATATAGACAGGAAAATAAAAGTTATATAGGTAATATTTACGCTGCTATTTCTAACTATCGGCGCAGGACCCATTCATCACCAGTGGATACATGAGACATTTCCGTTTTCCCATGCACCCATTGCATTTTTTTTTCTCTCTCATCAATCGTCAACTATTCATACTGCTGTTTTACTATAAAAACATTAGGCACCAATGATGTATTTCTTTCAACTGATTTAAGTTTTTTTTTTTACAGTCAATATTTAGAGTACCTGGAACTTTGTCAAACGCAACTATAATAAAACTGAGGGCCCGTTTTGCCAAGCAACGTCGAGAGCAACAACAGAAGGAGCCACTTCGGTGAAGACAATGGCCAAATGCTTGTGTCCTGATCTCATTCTTGATACACTACCAAATCATATATGTGACATGCACTACTTACAATATCGTATTTCTTTATGATAACGGCGACGTCGAATTACGACATGAGCAAGTCCTATGCTTGGTTTTGCACAATTTTGGTTGACAACCAAATATAACCTCATTTTCTACATTTTCATGTAGCCACTAAACCAAAGTTGAATACGTATTATTCTGCTATTGGGTATAACACTCAACACTGAACAATGTTCTTAGTAAGGAGAATCACTCACTTATCAACCCGGCTTCCAATAGACCTCGACTCATGCCGGTCTGGTTTCTTAATGCGCTCACTAAACAAGACTCGAACCTCGCTGATATAATCTACTAGCTCCTACCCGCGGCTCCGCCCGCGTGGATGTCGTTTATCGCGACCAAACATAGCCTATGTGGCTATGTTTGGTCGCGATAATCCCTTTCCCCTGACCTAATCAATCTCTGTACCAAATTTCGTCAAAATCGGTTCAGTGGTTTAAGCGTCAAAGCGTGACAGACAGTCGAGTTACTTTCGCATTTATAATATTAGTATGCGTATGTGGATAGCAAGTGGACCACTCTGTCACGTCAGCAATGCTTTATTATCATCATCCCAGCTTTAATCTGGGTTGCATCCGAAGCTGCAATTTGGCACCCAGGGTCTAATCTTTTATGCTTTCTCCTCCAGCGGCTTATTCAGATTTTTACTGCAGCGATTACCGTCCCACCTGCCCACCTGGAGAGGAAATCGGCAGTGTAAATCTAAAGCCTCGTTTCCACTATGCAACATTTGACATGCAACCAGTGTTGCGCACCAAGTTCGGCAACGTTGCGCAACACGCATGCTAGTGTCAGAACGAGCAACATGGCGCGCAGCAATGTTGCTTAGTGGAGACTAGGGTTTACCGCTTTACTGCGACGAGGCGACGCTAGTAGGGGGCCGGGTTGGTAAATGAATGATGACCCTAGAGTTCACCTTCAAATACAATGAAGCCAAAACGGCGTTAAGTATACTACATTATCACAGAGATCTGTAAGCCTCCCATGAAACACACAACCGAAGTTGCGGACAGAAGCAATTTCATGATACGTAAATGCTCCTTCTTTCGTACTGGACCGATTCTTTTAATGTACTTTTCGTGGTACTAGCGAGTGTTTTGTGCGAATAACATTTTTGTCTATCTAGGCTTTGCATTCTTTGCCGCTATCTAAAATAACAAGCCTCACTATATAGCCTACAGCTTTGCCTCTTCAATCGAAATAAGTGTTTACCAAAAAGACTCTTTATTTCAAGCAGTCATGACAAACCTTTAGCAACCTGGCCCTCGATTCTGCTAAAGCAAAACCACTGTCGTGCCATAGTCACTGCAAAAATTGGCATTAAATTTTAGACTTTATTGCTATAGAATTAAAGCCCAAAATTAAATGACATTATTTTTATTACACACTTTCGTTCACTCTACAAAAAGCCATTTAATTTTAAACTTTAACTGCATTACTTTAAAGGCTAAAATCAAATGGAATTTTCTCGCAGTCTCTGTGGTGTGATAGTGGTTGTGCTTTAGTAGAATCGAGGTCCTGTTTGCTGTTTGATAAGTTTAGTGATAAGTTGTAATGTTGTTTTGCATATCATTAAAGTATTTTTGTTAGTAGTATTATTTTTGTTGTCCAATTTTTTTGGTATACTTGTAATTGTAAGAGTATGAACAAAGTGCGCATTTTTTTAGCTGTTTATTTGTATTCCCATGCCCTCTACTTGGTAATCAAAATTAATACTATGTAAATGGCGTTATTAAACTGGGTTATAAGTTTCATAAAGGAAAATAGGTTTGTAGTTATTTTCAATATCTTAAACTCAAAATTTAGTTTATACAAGTCCAGGGCACCCCGATTCAGCTAATTGTCAATCACTGTCAAACCTCAAAATTTATTTTACACAAGTCCAGGGCACCCCGATTCAGCTAATTGTCAATCACTGTCAAACCTACAGCCCCCGCAAAACATGCCATTTAATTTTAGACTTTATTGCTAAGTAGTTAAAGTCTGAAATTAAATGACATTGCCTTTTTTTGTTTAATTTTGGACCTTAGTCTATAACAATAAAGTATAAAATTAATTGGCATTTTTTGCAGTGTCAGTGGTATGACTCACGCCTGTAAATCCCCGAAGGGGTAGGCAGAGGTGTATTGACACCCACATTTCGCCAACTATGATTTTCGGTCCCACGGGGCGAGCCTATTGCCGTCAAGCGGGCACTCAGTCATTGGCTGTATGTTTACTGTCGAATGGAGAGAACAGCCCTATTCCTTAGTCGTCTTTATGACACCCACAGGAAGAAATGGGGTGGTATTTTACTCCACCGGGAACCAACACAGCAATCACCAGTGGTATGACAGTGGTTGTTAATTAGGAAATTCAGGATCCTGTTAGATGTGTAGATAAATAATTTAGTAGAGGATAAAATAATAATTAATAATAGATAAAATAAAAAAATGTCTTCTCAAACGCATTCAAAATGTGACAGGAGTTAATAATTATTATGGGATTTGTTTGACTTGTAGTTGTGTAGATTGTGTTGATAGCACAAACCATAGGATAGTCAATTGATATTTTATTAGCTAATCGTTATACCGACCTTACCAAATTAAGGTTATTAATGTATTTATTTGCATAATGCATATATTTTTGCTATATTATGTCCTTTGATGTATATATTATTATAAGGTGTTTATGATACTTTGAAGATATTTCCTTGAACGAAACCCAAATCTATAGGATAGATAATTTAGAATTTAATATGATTTTTTTAGGTCTTTACTTTTAAATAGGATTGGGTATACTTGTCCAATATAGGTATTTTTTTATTTATATACTTTAAGGGGTGTCAGGCGTTATGTATACTAACTATAAAAAGTGAATTAGTAAACGGAAGTTGCCTTTTGTTGGCAGAGTAAATAAATAAACAAGAAAATCATGAAAAATTAGTATGAATATTCAGAACCATGTGTGTTTGCACATTTTTGAGAAGCAAGATCAGCCAACCTCCCCTGATGAGACTGGCGCAGGCTTTTCTCTCAAGGATAGAAGGGCAGATGGAGTCACTCCCATTAAAAGGTATATAATCCAAAGTCTAAAGGAGGAAAAAAGTAAGTGAACCCCTGACTGGAAGCCTCGAATCAGAAACAATGCTAAGAAGAAAAGACATGTTAACATAAAATTCCTGCAGGATCTTGTTGATCCCATAAGGCAAGGCTAATTTCACAGCACTGTACCTACAGCTTATCAGTCCCTGACATTGGTAATATCCACTGAGTTGTTATTGTTCTACCAGCTTTGTGTGTAGTTTTGATCTACTAATATTTTTGAGGCTACATTTTAAATGTCTAAGGCTATGACATCAGAAATTTTAAGGCTCTTTTATAAATTATTTGCTCAAATTAGTAGTTATAACAGCAGAAAAACATTTTACCACAGCAGACTTTGTTTCATACGTCACCAGCGGCCGCTTGTGACTTCGTATGCGTGAAGTTCGTTTTACTCCCTTAGAGCGGGAGCACACGATGCGTTGCGTCGCCGCACCGCAGAAATTTCGGCCAATCGGCGGCCACACAAGTGATGCGCGACCGCTCGTATGGCCGCCGATTGGCCGAAATTTCCGCGGTGCGGCGCCGCAACGCACTGTGTGCCCCCGTACTTAGGGGCGGAATTTTGTAAAATCCGTTCTTAGCAGAATTTGAAGTTTGTAGGTGTTATAGTTTCTGAGAGTTCGTGATTAATCAGTGAGTGGTATTTCGCTTTTATATATATAGATAAATGATGAAATTTTAAGAAATTCTAATATAATTTTGTTTATTTTAAGGAGCAAGTAAAAGATGCCTTTTAAAGCTCCTCCTTTTAAACCTACTTCAATTGAATATAGGCTACATTGAATCTTGCACTATCTATAGCCAAGCATCATGCTCTGTGCAATTTTGAACAACAATTTTGGTGATTGCTCCAGCATTTTCATCAGGTCCAAAATCATGGATTATCTTCATATCACTATGATTGGAAATTACTATATATTGAGATAATTTTAAAGCAATTAGTTTGCTAAACTAAACAAATTATATCGCGGGTTCGAGTCCCGCCCGAGAATTGATTTCGCTTTTTCCAATTTATTATAATTACTATATAGATAGTATGTTGTCTGTGTAGTATGGTGAGCATACCAAGCACATCTTTTGTACCCACACATCCATGCTGAAGTAATAATGCAACATAGTTCCCTACTGACAAATCTTTATGAAACATGCAAATTATCAACAACCTCTAGCATGAAAATAGACAGTATGACTGCTATTATTGCAGGTTGCACATTCAATTCCCAATCAGTAAATATTTGTATGCATGAATGTCTGTTTGTATTGGTGTTTCTATGTATTATGTATAGATTTAAAAAAATTCTATGTATGTATTCACATTCTAGAACCCATAGCTATACATAGTTTGGGTCTAAAATTCTAAATACATAGTGCGGTGTAGTTTGTCCCAGAATATTTATTTTTAGGTATTAGCTTTGTGGTACTCAAAAACATTAAATATATCTTATTCTGCAATAAAATTGTTTATCCATAATAAATTGTTAAGGTGTGTCCAAAGACCGCGCAAACTGCGCGGCATTTGTGGGACGCAAATTTGCCGCGTAACTAGTTTATACCTTCTGCACGGCAGTTGTACTGCGCGGCATGTCCGGGACATGACGCGCTCTTTATTACTTATTGAAACCACAATGAATAAACGAATAGCAGTTTCGTTATCCATTTTACTTGATAAAATACGTCCACACAAAATCACCGGCGAACGAACAGTAATAACATTCGCGCGCGGCAGTCGTCCAATCAGAGCGCGGCTGACCGCGCGCGTCCGCTGCACTCTGGACACACCTTAGTATGTGAATTCAAATTTCTCTTCTACTGTTATGTTTAATATTAATAGATTTTGTTGAAAGTCAAAGAAATCTGAAAGAAATCAAGTGTACTTACTAAATATGGACAGTTTATATAATATCACTCTTGTTCATGTACTTGATTGCAAACAGTAGTATATCAGCACATTAATACAAATGTATTTTATTTATTTATATCAAGTATTTGCTCAATATTGTAATTTTTTTTAAAGCCAAGCTTATTACATATACTAAGTTTAGTAGAAATTTACTAAGTTTAGTAGAAATTTAAAAACATTAATCAATAAATAGGTAGGTATATATAATTTGTTTTTATTGATAAAACACACTCAAGATTCTTAGCTTTTGCATAGAAACAAAATAAATCTTACTGTGGAACCAATGACTACTAGAATTTAGACTTTATAAAATGTACTAGCAGTATGTAGTATTTCTCATCCCAAATTTTTTATGTAACGTTTACATGTATTTTTATAATATACCCTATTAATGACGTCTTTTCGATCTTAGTGTATGTGCTGTAATTGGGAAGCTGTTCTGTGTGAATTCCAAATCACTGTATTAGTACCTATATGCCATAATATATATGTTTGAACGTTCATTGACAGAATAGACTATTGAGATGTTGAAATGTATTTTATTCATAAGCAATTACCCTTTTAAAACAATATATTCTACATTTAAGGAGTAACTGAATATTTAAATACCTGCGGGATTCTAAAAACAATTTCCTATGTACACAATTTTTACTAAGTGTTAAATTCATGACTTCCCACTTTCAAGAAGGTCTTTAGCTTCATTAATCTTAGCTGCAATCAAAGGAGATCCACCTCTGTCAGGATGATTTAGTAGCATAATCTTTCGATGAGCATCCCTTATCTGAAATAAAGCATATATATTCATGTACACTGCAGTTATATTCTTGCTGATGAAATAATAAATTTAATTATACAACAAAGACTATTACCTTAGCTTTACTGGCTGTGGGACTTACTCCCAAAATCAGGGCTGCTTCTCGTTTTGTCATTTTAGGTTCAAAGCCACCTTTATAATATTTAGAGTTGGCTAAAGTTTCTGCATCAAATTTTGGAAGATTCTTCACAGCCTCAGCAAATTTTAGAGACGCATTGGGCATCTGTCTGAGGATATACCGACCAGCAAATCCTACGGCAGCCATTCCGAGACCAGCCAAAATAATTGAACTTGCCTGTAAACAATACCAAATCACGAATTTATCAAGAACTAGCTTTTGCCCGCGGCTCCGCTCGCGTGGATGTCGGTTATCGCGACCAAACATAGCCTATGTCCTTTCTCAAGGTCTAATCTACCCCTATACCAAATTTCATCAAAATCGGTTCAGCGGTTTAGTCGTAAAAGCGAGACAGACAGACAGACAGAGTTACTTTCGCATTTATAATATTAGTAGGGATTGTCACCCATTTGGAGGTTAAGTTTGAAATACACAATAGATTTGGCAAAAAGCTGGAAATATTCACCATTATCAAGGGACACTATGCGATGAAACTACTTTATATATAAAATCAAACTTATTAGTGTATACTAGCTTATGTTACTGAAATCGTAAATATTGTGCTAGCTGCACAAATCATTTTTTAACAAATTTTGATAGATTATCTGACATCTGACATCAATGACAATTGATAAGACCATAGATTATACAAAATGTTTTGACAATTGACACTCTTATGGGGATTTTACACTATCCGCTTGATTTGCTTGATTCGTCAAAACATTCTTGATTATCTGTATAATTAAATTATTGAACTGATTTTCAATCAATCGTTCATTCATTATTTCTATTTTGTCTATTTATTACTAGTCGATTTATATAATTATTATAAAATTATATACGGTATATTCATTCATATGCATAATAAGTATGTTTAAAAGTGTATTTTTAGTATTTTCTTTAAAATTTTCGTGCTCAATATATTACTTCAGAAATCAAATGCAAATATTCAAAAATATTGCAATAATACTGGCAACATGTACGAAGTGACCAGCCAGATAAAACTTTATGAAGAAAAACTGGGCCTTTTCGAAGAGGTTCAACATGGCAGGAGATCAGGCGCAATTTTACCAATTACTAAATACTTTATTAGCAACAGATAATGTCACCAGATCCCAAGCAGAGGTAAGTACTTTATGTATATTGTGTTTTACTATTTTATTCGTTTGAATGTCCCCAAAATATCCGAAATTTATTCCTAACATTCCTATGCGGCCTCGTGTCAAAACGTGGTCATGGAGGATATCTAATGTAACTTTTGTTGCTAGAAGATCTATTTCTTTACAAGTCTCCAAACAGGAACCCATATATTGATAAAAAAATAATATTTATTCCATCACTTTTGTAGATAACGATATTTAATGCTGATATGTTTACATTAGTCAAAGCCTATAGAAGCGCATATTTGCCGCCGGGCGACTATTCACATTTAAATACATGTGATTCTAACAGCTTTTTACTCAAATTTCTATGTTTTAAAAACGGTTTTGAAACTTGTAAACAATGAAAAATTATCTTTGTAAGAGACAGCTTTGCATTACAGTTTCACTAAATATCAACAATAGACTGCTTGTACTGAGACAATGACTTGTTTACATGATATTGTAGCATGTTAGTTTATATGAGAGCATCAAAATATGGTATATTATACTTTGATTTTTTTTAATCTGTCAGGAAGCATACAACAACATCGCTACTGAGACAAAAGTGATCTACTTGGTGGGCGCTATCCAGAATGCCGATGTTGGAGAAGAGGGGCGTCAGACAGCCGCCGTGCTGTTGCGACGACTATTCAGTGCTGAGTTCTTTGAATTCTTCCCAAAGCTACCGTTTGAACAGCAAACAGCACTCCGAGAGCAACTCCTTCTCACACTACAGATGGACGTTAGTCAGCAATTGCGGCGCAAGGTTTGTTTAGAACTACAGCACTAAAAATTCTTAAATTCTTTAGTTAGTTGACCTGATTTAGTAGAACGTAGAGGGCAGATTCAGTAGTTATTATAATATGTATTTAGTCAGCTTACAAAGTTGTTGCTTGGTTACATCAAGTAAAATATTGCTTAATCCTAAACTGGTTCGGTAAACTATTTTTATTATGAACAAAAAAATATGGCTGCAATAAGCCATACCTGTGTATTGGTTTTAGAATGCAAATTAAGTTAGGTATCTACCTAACATAATATTTGAAAGTTGTAATTATATGTAGTTTTAATTTATCTCAGATCCATTAATCATACAAGGCAAATTATTATTGTATGGACTAGACTATTCTACTAACTATTCTGTACTTATGGATACTTCTTCATGCACTAAATAAATGGCCAGTTATCTTTTTTTCATTTGTAATACTGCTAACGGAATATTCAAATTGTATTGTTGCGAATGTTGCACTTGCAACACTACCGAACTATCAGAAATTCAAATATTCTTTTTTTATGCAGTTAAACCTGTATATTTTATATTGTAATTGAGTATCTCAAGACTGTGGCAGACGTGATGTCTGCCACACTAATGACTCACTAATGTCTGTAATCTAATATCTAATTAGTATGTTGAGTCATGTCTATGAATATTTGGTACATTCAATGAATTTAATCTTGTAACCACAAATGAGTCACTAGAAGCCATAAAACTTATGTAGATTGCTATGCATATTTGCATATATTGCATTGTTGGGTATCCTGTAAAAGAGGGGCTCATGGCTAAATGGTAACCAAGGAGGTTTACAACATTTCAACATTGGAAGGTTAATAAATTCTATTCAGGAATTTGTAGGATGGGTGACCATTAAGTTTGGCCATTACATAGTTGACTACTAAGTTAGTTTAGTTAAGGCTCAGAAAAGTATCCTGTAAAACAGTTATGAATCTACTGTTTTCTATTTGATTTGAAGTAAAAAAAAAAAAAATATTGGAATTCTGATCCTGTTCATCACTAATATTGCCTATGTGTTTTCTGATGTATAAGCTATATTATTGTAAAGTTTCACTAAAATCCATTTAGTAGTTTTAACATGAAATACTTACAAACTTTTGCAATTATAATAATTAGTAGGATTCTCTTACAAAATTTTAATCAGGATCATGCTGATTTTTTTTGCTTAAGAATCATATATTATGTAACTCCTGATACTTCTGCCTAATCGTTCATGAAGATACATAATGATGCTATAGTGTTATCATTACCAATTAGTCAATAGCTGATAAATTGTCAATCAAGTTTAATGGGGGTCACAAGATATCTATAGCCACTGACTATTAATAGTAAATTAATAATAAGGCTGTCACTACCCACAAGACAAGAGTACCTACATCAAGTAATGCCTTGATCACACATACAGAGTAAACTGGCCTACACAGGGGGCTTGGCGTACCCTCAACTGAGGCGCCAGCTCCATCCTGCTCAGCTGTGAAGTTAAAAAGTTTAAAACACGGCAACACTACAGGATCCGGTTTGGCTTTTGCCCCATCCCTTAAAGAGAGCTGGATACGCCCATGGGCAAAACTGCTGTCGCTCTCGGCTGAGTACTCATTACGTGTTATCAAGGCATAAATGACTGCGATCCATGACTAACGCGGGTTCATTTGCGTTAGTCGTGGATATGATCCGTGTGGATTTCACGGCGAAAGCACTTACGCATCCACAATAGATTCGTCATCATTATGGCACGCTCGACAGTTAGTATGCAATAATTGCCGATGATTCCCAATTGTTTGCGTTCTTTAGCCTTCATTCAGCTGGTGTGATATAATACCATTCAGTCATTTGCTACTTCAGATTGTTCATGTCTTCAATGGCAATTTTGGTGGAGCAACAGCTGCTTTATGTGCTTCATACAAAGTGAATACCTACTCTGCATAAAATCATTACCTTATTGCAACTGCTACCGCTCTGCCAAAGTTCTGTCGTCGAGGGTGCAGCATTGAAATATTTTATACCTTGAATTTGAATTTGAAATTTAGAAGAAAATCGGCATCAGTCACAATTTAAACCATTGACCTACCATTTACGTTATGTAGCAGAATCAGAAAATAAGAATCCTTGTTCTAGATCTGTGACGTTGTATCGGAACTGGCAAGAAACCACATAGATGACGATGGCGTCAACCAATGGCCAGAATTCTTGCAATTCATGTTCAACTGCGCTGGTGCAGTCCAAAATCCCAATCTGCAAGAGGCTGGCATAAGGATGTTCACGTAAGTAGAAAAGTTTGCGCTTTCAAAGTCATAAATATCTAATATTGTTGTCTTAATGTACTAATTTGTAATCAATAGCTCTGTGGACAGTTCTGTTTCCCGGCATTAGCTCTGGGGGGTCCCGTGAAACTGTCATCCGAAACTTTTGTCCCCCACGACAAAATTTACGTACCTATCATGAAACAACTTCTGATTTCTTTCGTTTTGGCCTAAGCCTAAGTGACAGGTGAGCTCTTCGGGCCCGATTGCGCAATTAACGAAATTCACAAAGTAAAACGGGATTGCGTTGTTAGTTCGACTTGATCATGGTTTTACCTCTCGTTTTTCTTATCCGCCAACCAGTGGGGGTGGTTGTGTCGGACTCGAACCAACTACAACCCCACGTTGTCTTGTGTCTGCTGCAAAAGCTGAAGGTGCTAAACGCTTCGTAGGTACGCGGTACTTCGTAGGTAGGTAAGTGGTTTTCTAAACTTAAAGCTGTCTACGAAACGGTACGGTTTGAGAGTTATAGAGGCCTTAACTTATTTCCTCTTCCTTCCCCTTTCTCCTATAGTGCTGCAAGCATTCATAGGTCTCGTATGCCACATACCTTCAGCTAGGCCGTGTTCTTATTGGGTTACTTAAGTAATATAAGTATAAAAAGTAGCACATATTTACATACACATTTTTAATATGAAATGTGGTATTGCCAAGATGTGCAAAAGTAAACTGAGAATTTCGCTAACACCATCCTCTAAATAGGATGGAGTTTGATAGTAGTTCTTCAGACATTTACTTCAAATTGTAATACAATAAACTTAACAAAGATTTTAATAGTACTTACTCCTTGGTTTTATAGCCATTTGGCTATTTGCCAAGGCCTTTACACAGTTGATACAATAAATACTGGATCTGAATCGTTAGTTTTTATATTTATGGAAAACATAAATATACTTTTTGTGTTGTTATCAGGTCTGTGCCTGGTGTGTTTGGGCTTGCTCAGAATGAGAACCTGCCGGTGATAAAGCGCATGTTGCTGTCTGCACTCCAGTCAAACTCCGATGTGCTCCGCATCCAAGCTGTAAAAGCCGTGGGTGCATTCATACTCCTCCATGACAAGGAGCCTGCAATTCAAAAACATTTCGGCGATATACTTATTCCTTTGATGCAGGTTGGTGCATTTAAGTAATAATTGTTAGAAAAATAAGTATGTAAAACGCATTGAACTAATATTTGGAGCGTCGTTGGTAGCTTAGTAGCGGCCAACGACCGAGAGGACCCAGGTTCGAATCTCGGCCATTACACTACCGCCGCAAAACCCAATCTTAACACAATTTAGCTTAGTATGAACTATCCTATAATTCAAGCTGGTATCAACAATAACTATACACAAAAAATGTTTGAAGTTGATCTAGTAATCTAGTGGTTTCTGAGATAAGCGTGTACGAACATAGAAACACGTGGCTTTGGCGTGGACAGATGTTGTCTTGTTACATTACAGACAGCACTTTATTGTGAAAAAAACTCAGCAACAATGCGACCTATTGGGTGCAGAACTATATTTCAAATTGGAAAGACCTTTTTTTTTACCGTTCATTCGTTCAATACTATTCAATGTAATTGTTTGGATGGTTCTTGAGGTGAGCGTGTACGAATATTGACACGTGTTTGTTATATAAATATGTTTTAGTAGAAGATCATATGCATGAACGAGTAATTGAAAAACCACTGTACATACATTCAAAGCATTGTGAATTCATTACAAATGTTCTATTTTTAGACTAATGGACTGATGATTTTTATCTCTCTATTGTATTGTACATTGTATTGTCGTCACATGGAACTCTAGGTACCAATGTACATATTTTACATGCAATTCGTTTCAGAAATGTACGTTGAGGCTGTTTGTACATTCTGTTTGTACATTATTATTATCAAACCTAGTTGGATTCTGTTTTACTGTTTTGCGTCTTAAGATATTTTTTTGAGGATTTTAGATAAAGATTTCAAACGTAATATTCCCCCTGTATGAGTTCCGGTAGTCGTCCAGAGGTATCACAAATAAAAGATGAAAGTTAAGATCAACTGTCTATTGACTCAACTTAATCCTAAATGATATGATAATATGTCTGATACGATAGTGAGCACACTCGAACCGTTTGAAGATCGAAATGGTACTAAATGAATGGAATAGTGAAATAATGCGGATCGGCGTAAACAGCTGACCACGCGCAATGTCACTATACAACACTCACTAATGCCTCCAGCTAAGCTAAATTGCGTAGAAGATAAGGAATGTCCATGTCAGTAGTATAATGGTTAGGATTCAAACTCAGGACTTAAGGCCGACATTTATTAAGGCAGAAGAGCTTTGTAGGAGATAATAATTGTAATTACCTAGTGGTACGGTACCTAATTTCAACTACGACAAATATTTATCCTATTAAAGTACACTGGAATGGTTTCCATTATAATGGCGTGGTGCATATGAATTCTGAATGAGCGATAATTCGATTCATTGACTGTATATTATTATTGGCACATATTTACATACCCATGCTTATCATTTGAATGTGGTATTGCCAACATGTGCAAAATTAAATTGGGAATTTCGCTAACATCATCCTCTAAATAGGATGGAGTTTGATAGTAGTTCTTCAAACATTAAAAAAAAAACAGATGTTAATTTAGGGTATCTTTTCGAAAACATTGCTTTAATTATATTTCTTTTACAGGTTATTGTTCAATCGATTGAGAAAAGTGACGACGACTCTGCTCTGAAAGTGCTTATCGAACTAGCAGAGTCTGCACCTAAATTCTTGAGACCACAACTGGAGCCTATTTTCCATGTTTGCATAAAGGTTTGTATGCCATTATAATTAAATGCAATTTCTATTATTAGATGCAAAATATTTTTTCCTTATAAATCAAAATAACATTTGACATACATAACATAAACTCACGCCTTTATCCCCGAAGGGGTAAGCAGAGGTGCTAGCACCCACATTTCGCCGTTTATGTTTAGGTCCCAATGTAATAGGTGGCGAGCCTATTGCCATCAACCGGGCACTTATAAACCTGCGATAAATACACACATAACTTCGAAAAGCATCGAAAAGTCATTGGTGTGTGCCATGGTAAACCTGGGATCGAACCCGAGACCTCGTCTCAGCAGTCCATTACCCATACCACTAGGCTACCGCGGCTTCATATTATTTATAAATAACATACATAAATAACATTTGATGTATTTATAAATGTAATTTTATGCTTGAACCACATTCTGCAAAATGTTTCGGATGTTAACATAAGACCCTCTGTCTTATGTTAACATCCAAAACATTAATAAAAACGTAAGATTAAAAATAGCACGTCAGATAAAAATAATCTGAATAACAATTGATGAATACAGATGGTAAGCGATAAAGACGCTGAAGACAACTGGCGCCAGCTCGCTCTGGAAGCGATGGTGACGCTATGCGAGACGGCGCCCGCGATGGTACGCAAGCAAGTGCCCAACGGAGTGCGCACGCTCACTCCGCTCGTACTGGAGATGATGTGCGAACTTGAAGACGAGCCGGACTGGTCTATGAAGGACGACGCCGCCGAGGATGATAATGAACAGTTAGTACATGCACTTTAAGTTAAACAGTTTTAGTAGAATTTATTATGTATGTTGCAACAGATTACCAGCACTATTTAATACTAGCTGTTGCCCGCGGCTCCGCCCGCGTGGAATTCTGATCCCGTTTATCGCTGATATATAGCCTATATGTTAATCCAGGGTATCTATACTATTATATAATTGTAAAGTGGCCGTGTCTGTACATTGGAGATATTTAAAAAAAAATACTTGGGTTATGTTATGTTAACGATACTGAACACGAAAATATTTTTTTTTAATTTCCTGTCTGTTTGTCTGTTTGTCGGTTTGTCTGTTTGTCTGTTTGTCCGCGATGGACGCAAAAACTACTGGACGGATTTTGATGCGGTTTTTTTTGTTAGAAAGGGCTTACTCAGACTTAAAATCTTACGTTTGTTTGATCGCAATCGGTTGAGTAGAACCGAAGATAGGAACAAAGGTCGCGTTAACCGAGATGCACGCGGGCGGAGCCGCGGGCGGAAGGCTAGTAACCTATATACATACCAAATTTCAACCAAATCGGTCCAGCCGTTTATGCGTGAAAGAGTAACAAACATCCACACATCCATTCTCACAAACTTTCACATTTATAATATTAGTAGGATTCATTATGTGAAATTTAGTCGGCGAAATTTTAAGATTATTAAGGTTTATTCCGTTGGGTAGACAAGCTGGCTATTGCGGTGGTTAGTGGTTACTCAATATAGAGTTATGTGACATTTGTCGTCAAAATTTTTGAAGTTGAGAGGGTGATAGCGATTAGTGAAGAAAGAGAGAGTTACATTTTTGTATATTACTGTAGGGGCAAGAGAGAGAGGTGCGAGCATACATTTTCTTTCTCTCTTTCTCTCATAGACCGTTAGGTCTCGTATATCTACGATAGTGCATTCCTATTAGGTTTTACTGCAGTTGTGTAATCTAACTAAAGCACACTTGATTGTTTTACTAGTGGTGTATCATTTATTCTTTGGTAAGATTTCTGTTTTTTGGGTTACATCATTTATGTTGTAGCCACAAAGAATCTTACAAAATTAAATAACAAGATAATTAGCACTCTTATGTTCCTTATACATTTGAGTGTCAGTCCCTTGATAACAATTTTTTTTCTATATTCTTCAAAGCACTATCCTTAAAATATAAGTAATTTTCGACATTTGATATTGACTCTCGATGTATTATTACAGAAATTACGTAGCTGCTGAATCAGCTCTAGACCGTATGTGCTGTGGACTCGGTGGCAAAATAATGTTGACGTTGATTGTTGGGCAAGTGCCCGAGATGTTGCACTCGGAAGATTGGAGACGTCGCCATGCCGCGCTCATGGCGGTCTCTTCGGCTGGCGAAGGTTGTCACAAACAAATGGAGCAAATGCTGGATCAAGTTGTCTCTGCTGTGCTAAATTATCTAACTGATCCTGTGAGTACTTACCTAATAAACTATTTTGTACTATACAAAAAAAAAATATGTACCAAACACTAATATAAAAATTATTGCAAATATTACAGCATCCACGTGTCCGTTATGCTGCATGCAATGCTGTAGGACAAATGTCAACTGACTTCGCTCCAATTTTTGAAAAGAAATTCCACGACAAAGTAGTCCCTGGACTCCTGATGGTCCTGGATGACAATGCTAACCCTCGTGTGCAGGTAATTTAGATTCCGAAAGATTCAAAATTTTCATTTTTTTTTTCTGAATGAGAGTACTCAAAATGTACATTTCTTACAGGCACATGCCGCAGCTGCTTTAGTAAACTTCAGTGAAGATTGTCCCAAACCAATCCTTACTCAATACCTTGATCCTCTGATGAACAAGCTTGAAATTATCCTAACCACTAAATTTAAAGAGGTAAGATAATGTCAATGAAAATAAGTCATTTTCGTATAGTTGCCCAATGTTCGTTAGTGATATACTCAAATGTCTGAGTAAATCACTTCCATAGCATTGGGATATTAAATGTGGCATTTGCTCCGTTTCTTTCTCACATAGAAAGTTATGGATCTCAGTTCACATACATTTAAGCACATTTCCTATTACATAACCAGACTTGAGTAGTGAAAATGTCATTAAAAGGAATAATTGTAATGTTTCAGCTGGTTGAACAAGGTACCAAGCTTGTGCTGGAACAGATTGTGACAACAATAGCTTCTGTAGCTGATACTGTAGAGAAAGACTTCGTCATTTACTATGACCGCTTGATGCCTTGTCTCAAGTACATAATTGCTAATGCTACTACCGATGACTTCAAAATGCTTCGTGGGAAAACCATTGAGTGTGTCAGTCTTATTGGTAAGAACATTGTGATAATATTACATTTATAATTTCTACATAATTATGGCTATTTAAAAACGTAATATTTTATTTTCGGCTACTTCACAATGTGGAGTAGTTTATCAAATATTACAATAGAAATATTAAGATAATTAGCGCTTTATGTTCCTTATACATTTGGGCGTCAGTCTCTTAGTAACAAACCAAATAAATAAATTACACCTTTTGTTGCCTGACAACCACTTTCAAAATTAGTCCTGTTATTTCATTACAACAAAGAAATTAAAGACTGTTCTCGTATGATTTTATAGATAAGTCTTAGTAAACACTATTCTGTACCTCCAATTTCATGATGAAGAAAAATTAAACAAGTGCCTTTTTATTTATATCAATAGGTTTAGCTGTTGGTGAAGCAAAGTTCACAGCAGATGCTTCTGAAGTGATGGATTTACTCCTCAAAACCCACACTGAGGGTGACCAACTACCTGCTGATGATCCTCAGACTTCATACCTCATATCGGCGTGGTCACGTATTTGCAGAATAATGGGTGAGTATATTGTTATTCAACAAGTTTTAGACATAAGCAGGAACAAATCGAAATAGCAGACGGTTGGGACAGACATTTGTAATTTTTTTTCATAAATTGTAAAATTAACAGTTTCCTACAATTAAAAATTTATAGTCGAAATAATTTATGTTATAGAGATTGGACTGACTCATAAAAAAACATGTTATCCAATGTTCGTTAGTGATATACTTCTATTGCAGAGTGCATCACTTCCATATCATTGGAAGATCAGTTGTGGCATTTGCTCCATTTCTTTCTTACATAGAGAGTAAGGGATCTCAGTTCACGCACAATTACAATATTAAAAATATGCTATGGTGTTCCATGGCTATCAGAACTGAATGATCCACTATATTTGCATACAAATTTAATAGAGAAAATTACCAATGTTCTGTATTATTTTATAGGCAAGAAATTTGCACAGTACCTGCCTATGGTGATGGAGCCTGTGATGCGTACAGCTGCAATGAAGCCCGAAGTTGCGTTGCTGGACAACGACGATCTAGAGACAATTGAGGGCGATCTAGACTGGCACTTTGTTACACTTGGTGAACAACAGAATTTCGGTATCAAAACCGCAGGTAAGAGAAACACTCCTTTTGAAATACTTAAGTTTTCATTGCCGGCTAGCTTCCAACTCGAATGCAATCAGAATCAATAATTGAGATGACTGTTAGATTATACCTACAATATGGATTAACCATTTTGTTCGCCCTCAGGTCTTGAAGACAAAGCGTCAGCCTGTGATATGCTTGTCTGTTACGCCCGTGAACTCAAAGAGGAATTCGCCGAATATGCGGAAGACGTAGTCAAATTAATGGTGCCAATGTTAAAGTTTTATTTCCACGACAACGTTCGTACGGCCGCCGCCGAGTCTTTGCCGTACTTGCTGGAGTGCGCTCGTATCCGCGGCCCTCAATACATTCAAGGCATGTGGGCCTATATCTTACCAGAGTTGCTCAAGGCTGTTGACTCTGAACCCGAACAAGAAGTGCAAGTTGAACTTCTTAACAGTCTCGCTAAGGTAGGTTTGATTTAGTATGTAAATGTCAATGCAATGTATTATTTGTTTGGTTATTGTATTTTGTTGCCAGTCATTTTGACATTCATAACAAAAAAAACCATGCCCCAAACTATGTGCAAGTACACATAGTTCGGAATATGGAATAAATAGTTCAGAATACGAGTCAGTCTTGCTCCAAATTGTTTCTTTAACACAGAAGATATTATCCCAACAGTTGGCTGTAGTTACTTATTATTTTTTCCAGTGTATTGAATTACTTGGTGGTGGCTGTCTGTCAGAGGAGATGATGACTGAAGTATTAAGGATACTAAACAAACTCCTAACTGAACATTTCGAACGCGCCACTGAACGTCGTCAAAAACGTGCAGATGAAGACTATGACGAGGTAACTTCATAATAATCGTCATTTTTATTCAATCTCATATTGATAACTTGGATCCCTTTTGGGAGATTTTGTAGGTACTTCATCTCAAAATGAATACTAATAATATGTAAATTATGTTTCAGGTTGTTGAGGAACAATTAGCTGATGAAGACAACGAAGATGTATATGGATTATCACGTGTCGCCGACGTTTTGCACGCTCTCATGTCAGCGTACAGAGAGAGCTTTTTCCCACATTTGGATAGTTTGCTACCACATCTCGTTCAATTACTGGCTCCGGGCCGCCCATACTCAGATCGTCAGTGGGCTATATGTATATTCGACGACGTGATTGAATACGGGGGTAAGAATCCAAAGCATTTATTCTAAGAAAAACCTAGCATTTTTCTTCTCATCCCTTCTATTCGAAAAGTGTCGCTTTGTTCCTCTATAAGTGGGAGCAAAATAGCTCTTTTCCATTAAGAACTTTTGAGCGGGTGGAAAAGTGATTGCTTGAAGTACTGGCTGGTACGTGTTGCCTGCAAGGCGCGGAGTCCCGTGCTAGTAAAAAACAATTGCGCGTATTCCGTCTCTGTTCTTGTAATCAGTACATAATTATTTTCTCATAGAAAGGGGATAAAAAGTAGTGTATGACTCAAGAGCAGATTATTTTTCCCTCAGGCAATGTACTTTGAATCCCTCGCTGCGCTCAGGATTCTATGCTAGGATCCTTCGCTTCGCTCGTAGTTTAAAGTAGCGCCCTCACCGTAATAATACTATTTTGGACCATTGTCATATAATCTACTATTTTCACAGTATTGTTACTCGTATGTAGTGTTGCTACACACTACTTTTCTTTTTCGCCATTTCCTTTTACGAAAAAAAAACAATTGATTGACAAATAGAACAATAAAGTGTTAAATTCCCATATAAAATGCTATTATAGCTACTATACATAACTTAATTTAACTTCATCTAAGGTTTCATTAAAACCAACTAAACAACTTTCATTCGTTACATTCTCATGCTTGCACTTCATTCTCGTCAAAGTTAGGCGAGGCGAGGTTTGACGAAGTTAGGCGAGGTTTGACGAAGTTAGGCGAGGTTATGCGAGGTTAGGCGAGGCGAGGTTTGACGACCTTGGACTTGTCCTCGATCCACGATGGAGCTTCCGCGCTCATTTCGCCCGCCTGGTCCCCCGTCTGTTTGGCACGACCACCGCCCTCCGGCGGTTGATGCCGAACCTAGGGGGACCCCAGTCGAGCAGCCGCCTCCTTTATTTGGGAGTGGTGCGGTCGATGGCCCTATACGGGGCCCCCGTATGGGCCGACGCCCTGAGGGCACACCACGTCGCCCTCTTGCAACGTCCGCAGAGGGCGATGGCCATCGGGGCGGTGAGAGGGTACCGCTCCATCTCATTCGAGGCGGCGTGCGTTATGGCGGGCTCCCCTCCGTGGGAGCTGGAGGTCGGGGTCCTCGCGTCAGTGTATCATTGGCGCGAGGAGGCCCGGAGCCGGGGCGAGTTCCCGGCACCCTCGGAGGTGGGCGAGCGGAGGCTTCAGGCGAGGCGGTCCATGCTCCTGGAGTGGGAGCGGCGGCTGGCCAATCCCACGGCTGGCATCAGGACCGTCGAGGCGATCCGTCCGGTCCTCAGGGACTGGATGGGCAGATCGCGGGGGTCGGTGACGTTCCGGATGGCGCAGGTCCTCTCGGGGCATGGATGCTTCGGGAGACGCCTGTGCCAGGTGGGACGAGAGCCGACCAATGGGTGCCACCACTGTGGTGGCAATAATGACACGGCGCAGCACACCCTAGAGGAGTGCCCCGCGTGGGCTGGGGAGCGCCGTGCTCTTATCGCCGAAGTGGGGACGGACCTCTCGCTGCCGACCGTAGTTCTGTCTATGGTCGGTGGCGATGAGGCGTGGGCGGCGGTTCAGGCCTTCTGCGAGACGGTGATGTCGCAGAAGGAGGCGGCGGAGAGGGAGAGGGAATGCGACCCACGTTCCCTCCCGCAGCGCCGCAAGCGAACCGGGGCCCGGAGGAGAAGGTACCACCAACTCCTCCCCCCCTAACCGGGCCGGGCAGTAGACGCGGGGGCGTCTGCTGCCCTTACAAGGCCTCGAGGATGAAGGCACACGTCGTGTCGCGTGTGCCTTGCCTAGGCGGGCGGCAGAAGGACTCCTCTTCTGCCGCAATAGAGACGGGCCTGCCGCTGTTCAGCGGCGGGCGACCCACACGGCGATGGCGGAAGATGCTGTTCCCGCCATCGTCGATATGTGGTGACGACGGACACCGTGGTGGTTTAGTGGGTAGTCTGGCCTTTAGATGCCAGGAGTCCCACACGAAGCTCGCCCCCTGCCCCCGCGGGGGGGGAGCGAAGTGCGTAAATGCATTCCACCACGTAAAAAAAAAAAAAAAAAGGCGAGGTTTGACGAAGTTAGACGAGGTTCACTCTCACCATTGTTATACACGTACTAGTACGTAAATACACACGTTATACACGCTATTTCACGTACTAGTACGATGCATAACGGCAAATGTCCAATTAAGCACAAGACTATGGCATACTGATTGAACGAACGTGAGAATGTGGAGGCTGCGCCTCGCCTCGTCTCCCCTCGCACGTCGCGTCCCCTCGCGCGAGGCCAGGCGAGGCGACGCGAGGCGCGGCGATGTGACGCGAGGGCTCCCACCACACTCTCGTGCTCGCGCTACCTCGCCTAACCTCGACGAGAATGAAGTGCAAGCATCAAAGTTTTGTCCGCGTGGAATGTGACTCACCAACATTCGTTTGTTGTGCGTGTGTGGTGCAGGTCCGGCGTGCATCAAGTACCAGGACATCTTCCTGGAGCCCATGCTGGCGGGGCTGCGCTCGGGCGAGGCGGAGGTGCGGCAGGCGGCGGCGTACGGCTGCGGCGTGTTGGCGCAGTTCGGCGGCGCGCAGTTCGCCGCGGCCTGCGCGCGCGCCGCGCCGCTGCTCGCCGCGCTCGTCGCCGAGCCCAACGCGCGCTCCGTCGAGAACCTCAACGCCACCGAGAACGCCATCTCCGCCGTCGCCAAGATCGTCAAGTACAACCACTCGCAAATCGACAGGGACGAGATTATTAGGCACTGGTCAGTACACTTTTATACATGATTTCACTTTTCAATTTTTGATTAAACTAATTAGGTAGATTTAATAATGTAAGCACGGCTACGGATTGAAAGACGAAGCTCTGGTGCACCCAATAAAGAGCCATATGAGCCAAAACCCAAAAGTAAATGAGTAAAGGAACTTCAGACTCCCAAGGTAAAATAAACCTTGGCTTTACTCAGATGTTGATGAGTAAAGGAACTTCGGACTCCAAGGTAAACCTTGGCTACCCAAAAGATGTCGTAGAGTAATGGAACTTCGGAGTCCAACTTTAACCTTGGCAGGAATCAGAAGAGTGAGAGTCCGACTTTAATTTCATTTGTAAATCGCCCTCTCTATCGCGCTGCATTATGTCCACAACTTCATATCACTAACTACTCTAAAAAGGTATCAAACTGTCAGTCCGATGTCACTATACAAGAACACTCCCTCTCAACAAGTCACATCAAAAACCAAATAGTAGGCATATTTCTGGATTTCACCAGTCTCTTTCTTGTTTCCAGGCTGACTTGGCTCCCCGTGACGGAAGACACTGAAGAAGCTCCTCACGTGTACTCTTTGCTGTGCGAGTTGGCGGCGAGCGGCCACGCCGCGCTCGCCTCGCCCGACGCGCCGCAGAGAGTCATAGCCACGCTCGCCGAGGCCTTCCTACGGGACGCCGTGCCCACAGACAACCCCGTGTACGCGCAGATGGTGGCTCTCGTCAGACAAATACAGGTACGCGTCTCATGTAACACTTTGCTAAATGTGTGCAAGCGAACCTCGGACTCGCGGACGCAAAGATGATAATAAAGATCGGTGTGTACAGCACTACTTAATTATTGTATAACCCGTAAAATTTTGATCTTAGCTGATGTTTTCATTCGTAACAGTTAGGCTGGAAACAGTGCTCGACGGTCAGCGCTGACCGTCGGTTGGCGTAGCTATATTAATGCAATTGCGTGGACGCACACACAGCTAGGCTGACGGTACGTGCGTCGTTTGGTACGCGCGTACCGTCGGTCGAGCCGTCGGTCCGGCTCGTCGGTGGCGCGTACGTCGGTCGACGGACGAGCTATGAGATTGTATGAATGCGTTCAGTGCTTCGCTGACGGAGGGACCGACCGCACGCGGGTAGGTACACTCAAGGAAAAAATGAATCTCGATACAGAGCGCCTCATTACTTAAGTGCGGCTTCGTCCGGTATTATGGGATTTATCGTCTGAATTTCAGCCAATCTTTCAATGGGTTGGACAGAAGCTCGAAACATATTAGAATGTTTTAAAGTATCACCTGGCTTGTAGTTCATCGAAACTTCGGATTGACATCTTGAAATAATCAAAATACTTTTCCTCGTCTTCTTGCAATCTCACATATTAGAGAATTTATAGCAAAAGGATTCGTTTTTATTGTGAACTGTACACACGCGTCGCAGTTTTACGTAAGCCTAGCACTGAATGCATTTTCGCAACCGACGGTCAGCGCTGACCGTCAGGACTTACGGTCAGTGCTGACCGTCGGTCGAGCACTGTTTCCAGCCTTACGAAACTCCACCTAAGAATAGCAGACACATGTAAGAACATTTCGAGCGATTGAACGGACTCGACAGCTGAATCCGCGATGAGTTTATGTGCTAGAGCACATTGTAGACAACGTGATGTCACCAGATTTACGGCATGCGAAATTGAAATCTCACCGTGGATTCGAGTGTCCAAGTCCGTTCGATCGTTCGAAACGTTCTTACATCTTGTGCCTTCAGGAAATCCATCTAGAAAAAGCTAATATTACTAAAGTACTATTTATACACTAGGGAAAATAATAGGTTATAAATTCGAAAAATTTTCTTGAGATAAGTAAAGTTTATTTGACAACATTTCCGACACTTATTTGTTATAATTTGTTTTCAGAGCAACACTGAGCTATTCAATTCGGTTCTAATGCAGCTGAGCAACGAACACAAGGAGGCGTTGCAAGTAGCACTGTCCACATAGTGATCGAGTACCACACTCCGTATTTATTACAACACACGTCACACTCCTGGCACATCGCGCTCATCCGTTGCCAGTCACGCACTCTCATCACGCCCTTCGCATCTCATCACCTAACTCGCATCGACCGCCTGGACGACTACTATGATAATGTGTATAAAACTTTGTAATAATTCTAAACAAAATGTTTAACGTATTTAGACGAGTTTTAGCCGAGTTTTATGAAATGACTGATTCAGAGAAATTATATTGTAACAGTACCTAATATGATGAGTTCGTGTTTCCTTTCGAGGTTTCTCCGTCGATCTCATTCAGCAAAATACCAGTTGGCTTAAATTAAATTGCTGTGATATATTTTTATACTAATTTTTGAAGTTAACTTCGTGCTTGAGCCATTAAAGTGTTAGTACCTCTTTGAGCATATTCATTGTCTTTATATGTAGTTGTTTTTCTTAATGTCGGTATTTTGTAAGCAACTATGATGGGGATGGTCCAATTATTCTTTAATATTTGAGAAATATTTAAGAGGTGATAAAATGTTAATTACAAGTCTAAAGCGTATACGCATGTTTTTTGCTTTTCGTGTTATGTCAAATATATCGGCAGTTAAAGATTGAATAGTATTTGTTGTTTCTCCGTGTATGAATACTATTTTGTAACCATACTATTTACTTTGTAGGAAGCTCTTTGTTGTAGCTGTTGCGTTTTACGTATCGAATCAAAATGTATTGGGCCTGAGGGCAAAATTAGGTATACATTAATTACTGTTTGAACATTTCAAGTGTACTCGGTGTTTTTTTATTATTATGAAAATAAATGTTTTTTGAAAGAATTGGGCCGTCTGCATTTATGTTTTATTAAATAGTTTGCCATATTTCGGTTATGATGGGAATTTGGTGGCTGTTTCTCGCAATGGACGAGGCGTCATGTCTGTTTATAAGAAATAATTTTATTCAATAAATATATAATATTATATATACATTTCTTTGTTTAACTAAAATAAAAGTTATTTGACATTATTTTTTGTTTTTATATACATACGCAAATACTGGCACGAATATGGAAAAAGATAGTCCAAAATTCACATACACATTGACCCTCGGTCCATATATTCAGACAAAAAATTTCATTTCGTAGAACACTTTAAGAGCTTGCGCAGACCAGGGATTTTTCTACGCGGCGGAGAAAAAGTACGCTCCGGGAATAAAAGTCCGCTGCGGAATTACCACGAACTCCACGCACACGGTGTGCGATCATTTGTTGTCCGGAAATATAGAGAAGTATGGCCAGGGGTACCGTGGGTCTGTACCGCTATGGAAGCAAATATTCAGAGGTTACGTTGTGCTGCAATAGGCTATTTGACTAATTTTCAAAAACCATTTCAAATGATTGCTTATTACAGTATAAACATATCACATTATAATATTTCTGTAAAAAAACAATGCATTATGTTAAAAAATCGTTCTATTACCCGCAGTACGGTTAAGATGTCCGGTCAACCGGACTATGGAAAATATTAATTTCCCGTAGTTATACGGTTAAAAAATATAACATTTAGTGTGGACACTGAAAAAATTAGTGGTCCGGTCAACCGGACTATGGAAAATATTAATTTCCCGTAGTTATGCTATTAAAAAATAGTAAATATAAAATAGTAATAATAATGCGTCCTTTCGGACCATTTACCCCGTTTTCCACGATTGCGGAAATTGGCTCCGAAACATGCACTAAGAAGCACTGTCAGTCGTAGCTTGAGATCTACTGGAGTAAGGACCCACTCTCGTCCTAGAATGCCGTCGGGTTTTCTTACTTCTTGGCTGCAGCATTGCACCGCCAGCTCTAGTTCTACCCAAGTGACCTCGAGTCGTGTGTGTTCGCGCAGCGGAATGTTGTTGAATTGAAAGATTTTAATTATGCAGATATTTAGCACATGACGTCGTGTAAATGCTTATGGTAAAAAAAAATTTGTGCATGCAGCCATTGTGGAGAAATTCGCGAAAAACAGATTCCGCTGGGCGTACGTTGTCCTGGCGGCACTTTTTTTGAATTCATGGACTTAGAAGAAAAAAAATGTGTCCAAAAATTAGCGTGTATTTGCGTGTAATTGTGTATGTATGAATAAAATTAATGAATGCATAAACTTCGGAGAAATTCAAGTTTCCGCCACGCGAACGTTTGGCCATTAGCTAGTTTTCATATAAAGCGCTTATATAGAGAGCTGTAGATTTTTACATACGTTGTTTTGAATTTGCTTATATTTGTTTAATAAAAAGATTTAGAAAAAATCGAAGGGTTTAACAGATAAAAATATAAACGTAAAATACGCTTATTAGGTCTTAGTTCGTAAAGTATGCACTTTGGGGTCTAGATTTTTACGTTTATACAAACCTTGTAAGTGTCTGCAACATGTTGCCAAGTATCAATGATGTTCCGCTAGTAATTAAAGAGCAATAGGACAATTTACCATGTATAGACCACTGTTTACAAAGCAGTCAAATATCACGACGTTCTAAAGGAATTGCATAGTAAAATATATTCCAATAATTAGCTTACTGATTCAACTATTCACATGCAAAATTTCATCTCATTATATTCAGTAATTAAAGATAAACAATGAAAATACTGACAAAGCATCGAAACCCTACATAACCCGACCAAGTTCGGATGGCTACAAAAAAGCGGCCGTACCATATATCTAAGTAACGTTCTTAACCTTCCAGTATAGTATTCATTAATATGGTACAGTTGCGTACACAAGCGTTAGGAAAAATAAAACAATAAATTGCATTTCTTGAATGAAAAATATTTTTTTATTAATAACGCCACTATCTACGATAAAAATAAATCTTTAATTAACAAGTAGGTGGGTACTTCTCTAATGAAATATCCGTCTACAATTTATTTCTCGCCACCTGTTACGTAGAAACCCAAAAATTGGCAAAATGTGGAAACGTAGAAACGTAGAAACCCAAAAATTGGCAAATTATCTATTTTTTCTCTCTAGCTTAATATTTTTGATCAATTCATATCTACTATACTTAGACTATTTAACCAAAGGTCTAGCCTTAAGCGTACCGCTTCGAACAAAATAATTCTGCATATTTTGGTGGGGTGCACGGGAACACGCTCACATACATAAGTCACTGCCGTACCAGTAGGTACAACGCTAACATCATATACTGAGACTGACGCAAGTCTCAAGCGCTTACTTAAATAAAGTACCTACCGCCTACGTAAATAGTACTTACTAATCTTAGTCAAATACAATTAAAAAAGTAGGTGTAGAAAAAATAAATGATCTATAAATTAAATCGAAATAACAATTGTGTTATCACCTGTACCAATTCAATACCGGTATTATACTGTAAATTTGAGAATGTTACCTAAATATATTGCACGGCCGCTTTTTTGTAGCCATCCGAACTTGGTCGGGTTATGTAGGGTTTCGATGCTTTGTCAGTATTTTCATTGTTTATCTTTAAATACTAAATATAATGAGATGAAATTTTGCATGTGAATAGTTGAATCAGTAAGCTAATTATTGGAATATATTTTACTATGCAATTCCTTTAGAACGTCGTGATATTTGACTGCTTTGTAAACAGTGGTCTATACATGGTAAATTGTCCTATTGCTCTTTAATTACTAGCGGAACATCATTGATACTTGGCAACATGTTGCAGACACTTACAAGGTTTGTATAAACGTAAAAATCTAGACCCCAAAGTGCATACTTTACGAACTAAGACCTAATAAGCGTATTTTACGTTTATATTTTTATCTGTTAAACCCTTCGATTTTTTCTAAATCTTTTTATTAAACAAATATAAGCAAATTCAAAACAACGTATGTAAAAATCTACAGCTCTCTATATAAGCGCTTTATATGAAAACTAGCTAATGGCCAAACGTTCGCGTGGCGGAAACTTGAATTTCTCCGAAGTTTATGCATTCATTAATTTTATTCATACATACACAATTACACGCAAATACACGCTAATTTTTGGACACATTTTTTTTCTTCTAAGTCCATGAATTCAAAAAAAGTGCCGCCAGGACAACGTACGCCCAGCGGAATCTGTTTTTAGCGAATTTCTCCACAATGGCTGCATGCACAAATTTTTTTTTACCATAAGCATTTACACGACGTCATGTGCTAAATATCTGCATAATTAAAATCTTTAAATTCAACAACATTCCGCTGCGCGAACACACACCCTCGAGTCGCCGTCATCCACACTGGGCGCCGCCGTAGGCGCCTGAGGCTCAGTAGTCTGTGGTGGAACGTGTTCCGTCGGCTGCGCTAGGAACAGGGAGCCATCAACTCCTTTGAATAGCACTGGAGGGGGCGGCCATTCGTCTGCAGAGTTTGATTTTGCCACCCCCTGATGTTGCCGCCCGGGGCACGCGCCCCGGCTTGCCTCCCCCTAGATCCGGCCCTGCTTCCGCATCCAGTCCGTCCCAGCCACCTTTCAGTTTAATTTAATATTTTTTAAAGACCATAAAATTTTATCAAACTAGATTTTCCATGGTCCGGTCAACCGGACTATGGAACAAAATAAATTTTCCATAGTCCGGTTAACTGTACTATGGATATTTTTTTTTACCCATAGTCCGGTTAACCGGACAACTCAACCGTACTACGGGTAATAGATGAAAAAATGATCATCAATGCTAAAGTTTAAATTTTCAAAAGTGCGCGAAAAACGCTAGCATATTTAAACATGGCGATGCGTGTGATTTGTGACGTCACTCTATTGTAGGTAAGTTGCTGTTATCATCGACTCGCACAAAATTTGTATCCATTTCCAACTTAATCACAAAATATGTCCATAAAACTCGCGATAATCAAGGAAAAAGCAAATAATAACACCGAAACAAACAATAATAGCCAGGGGCGTATTTAAAGATTTGGCGCCCCGGGCCACATAGGTTTGCCTCCCCACAAGTGACGTTCGCGTTCACCGTTAGCCTGCGCCCAAGGGGCGGACCCAAAATAGGGGCCCGTCAGAAGTTGCTAGACTTTCAAGCCTGATTCGTGAGATCTCTATCTTATGGTGCGAGAGAAGTGACTCTCATCGATCTCCCCACTAACCCAGGCTCCCAATCAGAATCCCTTCAAGGGGACATATTTGCATTCCATTCCATTAAAGCGCCCTACGTAGAAGATGATATGGCAACCAAAAATCACTTGAGTACAGCAATAGCTTGTGAAGGAGATGTTTTATGATGTTTTATGCATGTTAAACACCGCTTTTGGACCTGGCAGCACTCTAGGCTCTAAAGGCACTCAGATCCCGTTTTGAAGGGCTCTTTAGCGTATGCCTCAAGTAGAGACGGATTCAGAAAATTTGAAAGACAGGAAAACTGGTCCTCTTCTGCAAAGTTACCATCCGCCTACCGGCTCATTGTATTGATCGACAAGGTGTGCAGTGTGCAGGTGTTTTAAATGAATTATTCCTCGTGAAGTGCCACATCGAGCGCCTTACGGGAGTGAGACCGAATTTGGTAGACAATCAATTTGGATATAGTCGGGAGCAACGTGGATGCCAACACGCGCTTGAGGGCCCTGGTGAAAGAAGCAGTGGCACGGCGAGTTGATGCTGGCAGTGTCTATTGTTGCCTACGTCGTTAACGCCTTGTCATGGAGCTGCATCAGAGCTGCACTCCTTCAGCACGGGCTGCCTCTCTATCCTCGCGTCATTGTTTGGTAAGTGAGATATATTATGTGGTGCGGTGTTCCGTTTGGCGCGGATCTGGGGCCGCTTCTGTAGAACATCGGCTAGGACTGGATGGTGACGGCCCGAAATCAAAAGCAACCAAATAAGCCACAGCCGGAGTTACCCAAGTCCTTGGACGTAGTTGTGACTGGATCTGAAGTGGGCATACCTGGTTCTTTTACTTACGAACCCTTTCTGGCCAGTTGACGTGTGGGGAGCACAGAGGCTGCTCATACACCACCTTGCAGCCCTTAAATAGACTTCGGATGCAGGTCAGCCGAAGTAACGAAAACCGAATTAGATGGAGTTTCTTAAAAGAAATGAACCCAAGGTGTGAATGCGGAACTACCTCACTGCTAACTCAGGAACGCAGGAACTCATGGGTGCATCTGAGAACGCCATCAGGGTGGTTGCACACTGGGCAAACAAAATATGACACAATACGCCGTCGACTCGTCTGCCGTCTATCTCTGGGCGCCTCAATCTTGACTCCAAAAGGTGCCCAGAGATAGACGCTCGGGGCGGCAGGTTGCGAGGGGCGGCGGAGCCGCCCCGAGCGTCTATCTCTGGGTGCCTCAATCTTGACTCTAAAAGGTGCCCATAGATAGACGCTCGGGGCGGCAGGTTGCGCTGGGCGCCTCAATCTTGACTCTAAAAGGTGCTCAGAGATAGACGTTCGGGGCGGCAGGTTGCGACGGGCGGTGGAGCCGCCCCGAGCGTCTATCTCTGGACGCCTCAATCTTGACTCTAAAAGGTGCCCATAGATAGACGCTCGGGGCGGCAGGTTGCGAGGGGCGGCGGAGCCGCCCCGAGCGTCTATCTCTGGGCGCCTCAATCTTGACTCTAAAAGGTGCCCAGAGATAGACGTTTGGGGCGGCAGGTTGCGAGGGGCGGCGGAGCCGCCCTGAGCGTCTTTGTCTGGGCGCCCTAATCTTGACTCAAAAAGGTGCCCAGAGATAGATGCTCGGGGCGGCAGGTTGCAAGGGGCGGTGGAGCCGCCCCGAGCGTCTATCTTTGGGCGCCTCAATCTTGACTCTAAAAGGTGCCCAGAGATAGACGCTCGGGGCGGCAGGTTGCGAGGGGCGGCGGAGCCGCCCTGAGCGTCTTTGTCTGGGCGCCTTAATATTGACTCTAAAAGACGCCCAGAGACAGACGCTCGGGGCGGCTCCGCCGCCCCTCGCAACCTGCCGCCCCGGGCCATGGCCCCCTTGGCCCTAGGGTAAATACGCCCCTGATAATAGCTCATACAACTGGAGATATTTTGGTAGCAATGACGTCACCCAGAGCTCTAACCAATCACGAGCGTTTTTGTCATAGGCAATAAATCAACAAAATATAACATTTTTATATTTGAAATTCTCATAAAATACACTTAATTGAGAGTAAATTGTAGTCTCGTAGGTCTTTTAACGTTATTTTCTAATAGGATGGCCACAATTTGTAGTATATTTTTAATTATAATAAATTGGAAAAAGCGAAATCAATTCTCGGGCGGGACTCGATAGTTCGTACGAATATCGGTAGATTACTCCCACCATCGCCGTAAGATGGATGTATTGGAAAAATTGGATCACTCTCGGGCGAAGCTCGGTGGCTCAGAGCGTTCCCCCTGTAAGGGAAAGATCGCGGGTTCGAGTCCCGCCCGAGAATTGATTTCGCTTTTTCCAATTTATTATAATTTGTTTAGTTTAGCAAACTAATTGCTTTAAAATTATCTCAAGTATATTTTTAATGTTGTCTAGCCTGTTTACATGAAGTTTAAGAAAAAGAGAAGACATTTTAAAAGAAAATGCTGCTTTTATTGTTGTTTATCGTCGTGAATACGTACGTCACTCGAGCGCACAACGCGGACTAAATTCTGTCATGTGGTGCGTTGCATCGCACAGTCACTCACACCCACACGTGTTCTATTTTTTTCGGGGAATCCCCCGTACTTTTGTCCGGTCTGCTCCCTGCATGTCCTCGGATATTCGGGGAACTTTTTGTACGCGGTACCTACTTTTAATCCTTCGTTTGCGTTACTCGATACAAATTGTAAGTGATCTATTTTAGAGGACAAAAAAGTCCGCGGACAAAAATCCCTCGTCCGGGCAAGCCCTAACTAGTACCTCTTCCCTCCACCCTCTGAATACTCTGTATGCCCTGAGGGTCTCAGTATGAATTGACAGGAATTGACACAATCGGTACCTTTGACCTTTGATTATTAATGTGTCATTGGTACCTATTAATAGTAATAGGCCAATTTATTTAATTTGTATTTTCTTAAGTGTTTCGACTTGCTCACAATCAGTCAAATTAGACCCTATGACAAAATTGCCAAATTCAAAATGTATACTGACTGCGGCCTTTTAAGTGACTATACTCCTTCGCACGTCTGTACATGGCCAAATTTGCCGACAACTTCGGCATAGCTTGCCACACCAAAAAATTGAATTGAATTGAATTGAGTTTTGGTATTTTTGCGGGCAATCGATGGTATATTATAAACTTTGACGTCAATATGGACGATGTTATACCACAATAGACGAAATTATTCGACTGTGATTTAAACTGCATTGAGAAATAAAAAACATTTAAGCTGACGTCACTAACGCTGGTATAACCCGCGCCACGTATCTTGGACCTAAAATGTGCTCAAAACGTACCCTATACGCGCAGTACACATTTCTTGGGTGTCTTGAGGATAGCGCGGGATGCTACTGCGGTAGACGAACTCAAATTCACCAAGCATAGACTATTACGAAGCAATCCGCTGGCGCCAGAGCCTCGTATCTCTTACGATTTAGGTCGAAGATACGTGGCTCGGGTGATCTAATATGATAAGATTCCCAGAAAAAACCTGGCTCATCTGATCTGAAAGATCATCAAATACTGCTGCAATTCGAAAGCACTGGCGAAAGTGAAGGCAGCAGCGCTAATAACATTCATGATTGACGGCATGATGGCATGACGCTTGCATAAGCGTGTAATGGACCCCTAGCCGGCCTAGCCCTAGGCTCGGTCAACTTGGTCAACAACGATTGGCCAGCAACTGATGGCATGGCCACCACCTTATATACTCTTTGGTCACCGCGAACGCAAGCTGAACGCGTCATTGGTTTAGGGTGGCCGCACATGTACGGTTTCCGGAGACGGTTTCCGTCCACGGTTTCCTGATTTGGAATTCCGTGTGCCGAGCGCACACGTCAGGTTGAGCGTCAGGTGCAGCTGAGAGCGTCTACCACTATGGGGCTGGGTCGTAAGATAGTCAAAAGTTACGCAAAATGTAACAAAAGTTACAATACAATCTGGCAACCCCGGAAGCGAGACACAATCAGTGTTGCCAATTACTGATGATCTGAATTCCCCACAAACCCAACAGAAAGGCCCCAATATTAGACATTGATAACTACATTACTTCTCTTGAAGTTTCCCTCTTTAATCACCACTTGCGATGTTTATTGCGGCTCGTGTACATATATTGCCAATAAAGAGTTAAATAGTACCTTAATGTCGGACGGAAACCGTGCGTGTGCGGGGAGCCTTAGGCTCCGCGCACACGTACGGTTTCTGTCCACGGTTTCCTGATCAAAAAGTCAGATTTGAAAAACCGAGTGCTCCATTTTCATACAAAATGTTCTACTAGGCGCACACGTCCTTACTTTTTGCAGAACGGAAAAAACCCGACGTTCGGTTCAGAACGGAAAAAACCTAATGACGTCATACCGAACGCAGCACTCGCATACATTTTGTACTAATCGCCGCACACGTCAGGAAATTTCCATCCGGAATCGCGCTTAAATTGTGTCCAGCGTTGTCAATTCCCAAGAGAGTGGGGACTTTCAAGCCGATTAGCGAATTTGTGGGGATTGTGCTTATGTGGGGCATTTAGACATTCACACTAGACCTAAACTCAGAAGTAATAAGTGGCAAGTATTATAAATATTGATAAATTATTAAAGCAAAATATCCGACATTAAGGTACTATTTAACTCTTTATTGGCAATATATGTACACGAGCCGTAATAAACATCGCAAGTGGTGAATATAGCGGGAAACTTCAAGAGAAGTAATATAGTTATCAATGTCTAATATTGGGGCCTTTCTGTTGGGTTTGTGGGGAATTCAGATCATCGGTAATTGGCAACACTGATTGTGTCTCGCTTCCGGGGTTGCCAGATTGTATTGTAACTTTTGTTACATTTTGCGTAACTTTTGACTTTCTTACGACCCAGCCCCATAGTGGTAGACGCTCTCAGCTGCATTAAGTCCCAGATGAAATAGTTGGGGCTCGTACTCAATGGCCGGTGGGATTTCAAGGAGCATCTCGGAAGGCCGGCTCCTAAATTGGGCGGATACCCGAGATAAACCGAGAGGATTTGTCTCTACTATATAAAAAAACAAGAATACGTAACTTTTCCCCCGAAAATGCAACTTTTAAGCCAGCTTGTTTTACATTTGATAATTTAGCACTGGCAACACTGCTCGCTTCGAACTAATAATAAAAAAACCTAATGCAAAAAAACCTGACGTGTGCGCTCGGCACACGGAATTCCAAATCAGGAAACCGTGGACGGAAACCGTCTCCGGAAACCGTACATGTGCGGCCACCCTATGGCTCCGCGCAAACGTACGGTTTCCGTCCACGGTTTCCTGATCAAAAAGTCAGATTAAAAAAACCGAATGCTCCATTTTCATACAAAATGTTCTACTAGCCGCACACGTCCTTACTTTTTGCAGAACGGAAAAAACCTGACGTTCGGTTCAGAATGGAAAAAACCTAATGACGTCATACCGAACGCAGCACTCGCATACATTTTGTACTAATCGCCGCACACGTCAGGAAATTTCCATCCGGAATCGCGCTTAAATTGTGTCCAGCGTTGTCAATTCCCAAGAGAGTGGGGACTTTCAAGCCGATTAGGGAATTTGTGGGGATTGTGCTTATGTGGGGCATTTAGACATTCACACTAGACCTAAACTCAGAAGTAATAAGTGGCAAGTATTATACATATTGATAAATTATTAAAGCAAAATATCCGACATTAAGGTACTATTTAACTCTTTATTGGCAATATATGTACACGAGCCGCAATAAACATCGCAAGTGGTGAATATAGCGGGAAACTTCAAGAGAAGTAATGTAGTTATCAATGTCTAATATTGGGGCCTTTCTGTTGGATTTGTGGGGAATTCAGATCATCAGTAATTGGCAACACTGATTGTGTCTCGCTTCCGGGGTTGCCAGATTGTATTGTAACTTTTGCGTAACTTTTGACTCTCTTACGACCCAGCCCCATAGTGGTAGACGCTCTCAGCTGCATTAAGTCCCAGATGAAATAGCTGGGGCTCGTACTCAATGGCCAGTGGGATTTCAAGGAGCATCTCGGAAGGCCGGCTCCTAAATTGGGCGGATACCCGAGATAAACCGAGAGGATTTGTCTCTACTATATAAAAAAACAAGAATACGTAACTTTTTCCCCGAAAATGCAACTTTTAAGCCAGCTTGTGTTACATTTGACAATTTGGCACTGGCAACACTGCTCGCTTCGAACTAATAATAAAAAAACCTAATGCAAAAAATCTGACGTGTGCGCTTGGCACACGGAATTCCAAATCAGGAAACCGTGGACGGAAACCGTCTCCGGAAACCGTACATGTGCGGCCACCCTTAACATGGTTTGACCGAGCCCTTACAACAATAAACTTTATACAAAATGCCAATGATCTGATATGTGGCTGTCAAACTAATGTTAAGCCTTTTTGATTCTCGCCATTGTGGTATAAATAAGATATATCTATGCAAAATGCACATTCTATTTCTATTTTTATTATGGCCATCTTTGCCGAAGTGGGTATCGATATTTCTGCCAAAATGTACATATTCAAACATTAGAGTCCTATTATTTTTAAATGAATATGTCAGTGTCATTGTCAAGTTAAAAGTCAACGTTATAAAAACAACCAACCACATGTCAAATTCTTTCGTTCATTTCGTTTCGTTGTCGGACTGTCAAAGTCGAATGTCGTAATCCATGAAAATTACATTTCCTTTAGAACCTTTCAGTACTTGGACAAAAAATTCCGTGTCAGCCAGGATTGAATTGAGAAGCTTCCGTCGGAAAACCAGTTCGACTTTGTTTAGTTAACCCAACATTTAAAATTATACGTAATTATTTTTTTCGGTTTCGCGTATTTTTTGTTAATATTCGTGTTATAACCGTAAATTAAAACTGCATGTCGGAAACATACCAGTCTATGCATTGATATTCATCGTTAACAAAGCTGTTACATGAAATAGACTGTTCCCTGAAATCTGTTTGACAAGAGTGTATCCTATCGTGAAGGCGGAATACGCCGGCAGGCAATGTGATAATGTCCCGCAAGAGGTCCAGGCTTAACGAAAAGGAAATGAGCTCTACCGTGTCTGATGGACATGGTGAAGGTCAAAATGGGAGTGACGCCAGCTCAAACACATTGCCACTTGCTACTGCATTTCAAACAGAGGTATGTACACTTTTAATTTATTAATTTGCAATAAATATTAAAGTATGTTTAATATGAATTACAATGTTTAATGTTTTCAAACTTATGCAACACTTGAATGAATAGGATACAAGTGAGTCATTCAATGAAACCAATTGGTTTAGATTGTATGCATTTGATTCCTTATTGGTCACTAATAAAAGTTCCTAACATTTTCATTATAATTGAATGTAGGGTGTAATAAATGAATTCAAATGACCTTCATGCTCCAATTAACACCAACATTCTATTAGAGAGAATGGTACCTTTATATGCCAGTATGAATAGACTAGAAAACATCTTTCTTGAGTAATAAAGTTATGAATTAGGTGATATTTTGAAATATTCTGTTGTCAATTTCTCACCATTCTTAAATTCAAGTTCTCAGTTTATAGAAGTTAAAACCTATTAGTATTTCTACTTGCAAGTGTTTCATATTGCCTGCAAATATGTAGAACACTAAGTTTGTTTAAACAAATAAAGTTTATTTTATTTAATCTCAATGTACCAAAGGATGTTACAAGCGATAAATTGATTTACTTATTATTATTAATTATGACAACAGATTGAATTAGTTTATCAAACACCATACACTCAAGCAAGCTTGTGTCATTGCAGTTAGTCAATAGAGAAAATACAGGTTATCATAATCAATAAATCAGTTTTAGTGAATACATTTTATTACAGAAGTATGTAATGCAAAAATATTGAGTCCATAATGTTATTTGAATTTAAAAAAATAATGCTTGAAATATCTAGTCTAATGATACTGTCGGAAATATATGCTAATATTACCGATTGAAATAAAACTATTTTTAACACTTATTTAATACATTAAATTCTATAGTCCATTTGGTTAGATACTAAACTTAAATAATCTTGATGTGTCTATTTAATAATAATAAATGCTTTATTTAAAACTCAGTTTATAAATGATTTTCTGTTTAGAAACTTATTCTGAAGGCTAAAAATCCAAATCGAACCACTAGTTAATCAGTTAGAGCCTAGTTTATTTATTTAATATTTGTTTTTATAAAATGTCGCTACAATTGTTTACCTAGTTTTAGTTTAGGACCTAACTGAATGGAGTACCTATAGTAAGTTACTCTTGTTATATTCAACCACCAATTTAAAAACATTTGGATGTAGGAATTTAAATAGTTTAATTTTGATCATTATAATGTCTCTGTAGACAGAGAAGTTATATTAGTTTTAAATTAGCTACCATAATCCAAACCAAATCATCCACATTAAAAAAGGAGCACACATAACAAGCACTAAATAACTAGGTGCTAGTCACATTAAACTAGACTTATTCAACTAGATTTTTAATATAAGTGTCCCACATTGGACCACAAAGCTCCCAGTTGATGATGACGGCACATGCCATTATTGGCCCACATAGACCCCATAGAGATATATTTCAAATATTAAATAAAAGCAGAGAGAAAGTAAAGGAAATTCTAATAAGACTTCCAGGAACAGTCCTGGAAGAGTCTTATAAGAATTTCCTTGAAAATTAAAACTATGGACCACAGAGTCCATACTTTTCATTTCAATAGTGGAGGTACCGCCGTTTACCGCTTTACCGCCTATACAATGGTTTGTGCTCAGATGAATTGTTTGACATGATGCCCACAGCTACATTCTATCATATCATCGCACTTCTCGCCATAGGCGGGTAATTCATCCTCACACATTGCGACCGAAAATGGTGCGCACTGTGCGGTATGAAAGGAACTTCATCCCTCGCACACTCAAGCTGTGGAATGAACTCCCCGCGATGGTTTTTCCAAGCGACTACAATATGGGGTTCTTAAAGAAGGTTTCTTCAGGGTCGGCAGCACGAGTGTGACGCCCCTGGTGTTGCATACGTCCATAGGCCACGGTAACCACTTTCCATCAGGTAGGCCGCGTGTTTGTCTGCCACCTAAGTGGCATAAAAAAAAAAAAAAAGATACCTACTATGTCCAACAACCCATTCGCACAGGAAGGAACAGTATAACTACCATGATTATTCATTATCAGCACTGAAATTGTTTAACATGTTCGTATGAATCATAATTATTATAAAATGTAACATACGGAATATGAGCTTATAATACGACTAGCTGATCCGCCCGTAGCACATTTCGAAACCGTATTCTCCCCCTTTCAGTCATCAATAGGCCCGCAATTTATTGATTTTTAAAATGAAGTATGGAAATCCGCCAGATTTGTTGACATTTATGATTACTGCTCCGCTCCCTTTAGTAGTAGCGTAATAAAATTTTACCTAAAACCTTCCGCGATAAATGGACTATTGAACACAAAAATATTTTTTCAAATCGATCTAGTAGATCCTGAGATTAGTGCGTTCAACCAAACAAGCAATAATATTATTAGTATACGAGGAGTTAGTACTTCCCAGACACAGGTACGCTCCGGGAGATCACCAGCAGCATAAACAGCCTGCTGGCGTTTTTCAGCGAGCTGGGGTGGCAGAAATAGAATGCCCACCTTTACGCAAAACCCGCGCCATGATGTGAAGTTGCGGATACCAGCCCGCCATACCATACCATAGTATACGAGTAGATTGGCAGTAACACGGGCAACAGACGAATTCGTTGTGGTCCATCCTACATGACAGCCACGAGCCACGACACAAATTGCTCTATGTGGTCTTTCGGCTTTCGGCGAATGCCGCAACGAATTTTGCGATGTGGACATTTTACAGCAACCACAACGTCTACAATGCGTTGTGTCGTGCCTTCTCATAATATAGTTCAGAATTCACTCAATCTATCTCCCAAATAACGGTATTCTCTAACACTCTATAAAAGTCATCCCATCATTCATTATCATTCTCTGACCCTTTTCCCAACTCGATTGTGTCGGCATTCTAGTCTAACTAAGATGCGATTGAACTTCGATATTTTCCGTAAGGCGACAGCATATTTTCCGTGAAGCGACTGCACTGACCTCCAGTAGATAGATTAGTCGGACTTTTGATACTCTATAAAAGTATGATGATAATAATTATATTGTCTGTAATAATAGTCTTGTAGTTATAATAATCTATACCCTCAACCTTCCTGGAACACTGCATTGCGTTTACAGGAAATAATTCGTCGCAATTGAATGAAATTATAGACTTGTCGCGAATTCGTGAAAAACGATAACAATCGGTAACAGTGGGATTTGTGTGGTTATTGATTTATATTTGTCACCATCGTCATGGACTTGGAGACCTATTTTCCTGATTGCAACCGAGACCGTGGTGAACTCTTAGCTCAGGGTCCGCCTTCCTCCACTTCGTATGGTCTCCATGGTGGTGAGACTATTGGAACGGATGTCATCCTCTACGACGTCAACCCAGGGCTCTCCTACTCTCCTACCGAGACCCTGCGGGGGTGCCATTACCAGATATTTTTTACCTACATAACCCTAGCCCACTTAGCGCCAGAGCCTGGTCCGTTGTTTGGCAAGTGCACCGACATGCAGGTGAGGTTGACTTGGGCCATAAATTTCAGAAAAAGGTTTAGCGCAAATGATGAACTGTACGAGAATGCAAAAATATTTTTATTAGGTAATCTCTTCGGCTTCTATCGTTTATAGCGCCCACGGTGTTTTCGTTCTGCAGGCCTGTAAAAAAGAAAGCTAAATGAATCAATAGCTTGGGCTTGCCGCCAACAAAGTGGCGTGATTTCTGACCACGTTACGGGTGCTCGGTGCGAGTGCGGACGCCATGCGCGCTGCGGCTACGCTGTCATACATACTAAACAAATAATATAGTCTTAATTACATAATAGTCGCCTGAGTCTTTCAGTCTTATTTTTATTGTGTATTGCTATTGTACTAAACTATAATTATTGCACTTAATTGTAGCGATTCTCAGAGACCTTTGCAGCTTTGGAAAGAATTCAAGGTACCACAGGAATAGTTACACAAATAGTATTCGAAGAATGGTGTAAATATTTATATCAAAAAGGCAGTGGAGAGAAATCAAAATATCATATTCCATTTTACAGATATTTGGCATAATAAAACCACATAAATATTGACTGCTTAAAATTGTGTGATCATGATCAATGATGATCATCATTAAATATAAGTAGCCTTCTTTTTCTTTGAACAATGTGTTCTTACTTCTAGCTAATCCTCTATCGAGGATGGACCCCACGTGATGACATCGAATTTGTACAAAACCGTATAAAATAGTAGTAGCTCTTTTTATCTTACACTTCTAACAACGGATAGTACCGAATTATTGTCTCGCCTGGACAGTATGATTCTTAGGAAGATTTTGTATAATCTTCAATAGAATTAGGTACATTAAGCAATGTATAAAAATATTACATTATGCATATTTTTTAAACAAGAAACTATCGTTACATGGCTATGCCATCATCGTACCTATCGACGACTAATGTTAATTTATGGCAATTTATTCTCTTATATCGTTCATCTGATTTTATTATCGTGAAACTTTGGTTAGGTACGTATGTAGTTTTGGTAGATCCTGCCTTGCTGAATTGTTGGGTACCTTTAACTCACATTGGTATTCAAAAGCGACCCTGAATCGCGATAACCGTTACACGTTCTACAAAAAAAATGGATTATGAAACAATATAAAACCCGACTTCTGTCTAAAAGATAGAAACAAGTTTGATAGCAGGCGGTACCCATTTGTAAATCATAAACCGAGAAAAATGAGGGGTACCGCCTTCTATCAAAATAAATGTAATCTCCTCTTAATTCCCTTCATTTTGATACCCTATTCCATGAATGAAAAATATCGTATTTTAGCACTAAAAAATCACTATATTGTTAGTTGACATTTTATGTACCCTATAACCCTCAGAAAATGAAGACCTTTTATTTGAGATCCCATTCATCGAAATCCGTCCAACCGTGGCCTGAAGAACGGAACAAAGAAAACTTCATACTTACAAACGTACCCGCGTAACACAAACATCATCCTTGCTGGCGCAGTCGGGTAATAATAACATGACATGAGTAATTATCACTTGAAATTAAATACGTTGCGTTGCAGTGTTACGAAGCTGCTATCGCTGAACCATCAGTAATGGGACCACGTGAGTGTGTCAGTGTTTTGGCAGCTAAATATGCTTTACCTAGAGAAGTGGAGGCGTTTGTTTGGCGTCCATCACTCGGTTAGTAGAGCGGTCGTTGCCTTCACCCATGTCTAAATAGGTCGGCAAAGTTACTCAAACTTTTTTTAAATACTTAATAGCGACTACTGCGCTAGGGTAAACTAATCAAGTTATTTCTAGGTTATCTATTTTTGTTAATAGTTTTTTACTCAATCACGCCAGAATGATTGATCAAATAAGGATTAAATGACTCAGAGGTGGATTATAGTCAGGAATACGTATTATACCGAGAATATGCGTATGTGGCCCGTTTGAACGCGTATTTATATTGTCAGTATGGGCAATATGCAATAATACAGTCTCTCTTACAGTTATTTCTTATCGGAAAGCAATTTGCCAAAGGCGTCATATTTCCATAAATGTGACGAATACTCATATTGCATTTTAATGCCTATACATTCCGTTTCTCAGTTCGAATTACAAGTAGCTGTATGTATATAAATGATATTTCAGGTTTATTTATTTTTTTAAACGCATGACTGTATTTTAAAGTTTATTTTTAACTAGGTAGGTGCTTAGACCAGGGTTACTCTGACAATTAACTTTTGACCATGAAGATTGTTACTTGCGATCATCTGTAAAGTATTGTTGTTGTATCTGTAAATTAGTCGTACTTATAATTTTTAGTTACAAGGTATTTAGTTTTTTAGTTTTTAGAAACAGAAATATTTTATACTACTGTATAATTATTGGTGTCCATCGCTGAAAGGAGAAACGCGATTTCCATGCAAGTATAGGTTTATTGCCAATACTGAGCTGAAAATTAGGCGATAAGAAAGTTTTCTGAACTTCATTTTGATAGCTGTCAGCAATGGTCAAACTGTAGAGTCCTGCGTTGTTTGGGATGGGTAAAGGTTACCTGTTTAAAAAATAAAGTTATTTAAATAAATGCATTTTGAAGGACATGGGTATTTTTACGAAACTAATATTTAATTGGGCTTACTGGATTAATTGGGAAACTGATATTAAAGCGCAGGCTAGACAGAAGAGACGTAAGACGTGCGTCGCGACGCTTCTATACATTTTGTATGAAAGGGACGCAGTAAAACAAAAGTCCGCGCCCCGTCTGCGTCTTACGTCTTTTCTGTGTCCAGCGCCTTAGGGCTTAATAATCTTAACTAGATTAAAAATCTGGATTAATTGGATTAATCCGGTTAATTTTCTTTTGTCTTTAAAAAAATACACAGCGAAGTGAAGAATTGATTGTTTAAATAATACTTCAAGACTAGGTATAATCGCCAAATCCTGAAGGGCGTGCGTGTACACTTTGCTCCCATTATCGAGTAAAGAATAACGTAAACACTAAATGTGATGTTCAAAATCACATTCGAGTACGTGAACAGTCGTAACAGGCACTTTTGTCGAGATGGTGACAACTCGTATTCTCGATTAATCCGACTTAAGCCGTGTTCTGTGTTTCGTCAAGTTTAGTCTCGTTGGGTATTAATTACCGAGGAAGGATTTCCTCAAGGATTACCTCTCGATCTGTAAAATGAGTCATTCTATAATGAGTGTTATTACACTTATTACTGATACCGATAGATAGTTTTTGTAATCTATCTTAAGCTGTTGTTAAGAAAAAGGCTGAATTCGCACCTGTCTGATTCTAGCATTTAGATGAAGTTGTAGATGCGTACTTTTAGTCGCAATTTTATTCTTTCCATGAATTATATTAAGTAGTCAAGCTAAGTGTAATAGTACATTATGGTACAAGTGAGCAACGTTGGTGATTACCGCCGAGGCGCCATTGAGACCCGAGCCGCCAGGCGAGGGTCTTAAGACAGCCGAGGACGGTAATCATCATGCTCACACGTGCCATACGACGTTTTACAACACACTTGCGAATAAAATAATACTACAAATACTAAATAAACAATACTACAAATTAATTCGTTTTCCTATGCGCGCGCATTTAACAATGGCGGTCGATCATATTTAAAAAAAAATGAGGTTTGAACTTAATTTTTTTTTACTCTGTTTTTTTTTCTGTACTTAGAGAAAAAAAAAGTTAAATTTGAGTGAAAATTTTGTTTATTACACAAGTATTACAAGTTGAAATTATTTATTTAAATACGAAAATGCATCAAATGACCATACAATAGGCGTATTAATTTATTCGTACTGTTAAACACGTTATTTTTTGTATCAAAACTTTTTTAAGAACATAGACAATTATAGACACTTCCTATGAAATTTAAAAAAGAATCTATAACTCACTTTTGTGAATAATAGCAATGAAAAAGTCACAGTTTTATAATAGGTGTCATTCCGTGCTTAATTGCGGTAAAATAATATCACATTTATGAGCAGGTGTGTTGTAAATATATTTTAATGTATACAGTTTCCTCAGTTTTATAATTTTTGCACATTATGTATTTATTGTTTCCGGGTAACTATACGACTCCAAACAATTTCAGTATCCTAAATTGCTCTAAAAATAACTAAATGTTAATTTCTGATAACTTCTAAGTATCATAATAGTTAATTGACAATAGGAAAATAAAATAAGTGAAAATAAAAATATTGCTCTATATCTAGCTAGATATTAACATTTTATTAAGTACATATGCCTACCTTCTGTTAATAAAAGGATAATATAATGTAATTCAAATTAGATAATTATGATTCATAATCTTGAATAGATGATAATTATAAAGTTCTATTTTTAAATCTTAAGCCAACTAATTTATTTATAATACTTCAGTAGGTACTTGCTTATTTTTTATTAGTTTCAATTCTGTAGCCATAATTTGATGCAATGTTATATCATTCTATGAATGAGGTTCTGTTAACAGAATAAAATACGCATATAAAACAGTTTTCCTGTACAGAGTTTCAATGATGTAAATACCTCTGATACAACGATGATGCAATAAAATGAATGAAAATGCACTAAAAGGAAATACTAGCGATGTTCGCCTTCGGCAGAACGGCCGAAGTTGCCACGTTTACTATACCCTACCCTTTGTAACATTTTGATTCTATGAGAAACATGTACTTTACTACCGTCATAGCACCCAGACAGACCCTATTAACCTGGACTGTAATTGACTAATTAAAAGTCGCCATCACTCAAGCCGAAGCCTAACATGTTGACCTTGAGTTAGGTCTTATATTGCACGTTTATGAGCAATTTTATCACAGAATTTTATTGTCCAACAGTAACACAGGATGAGCGGTCGTGTGAATATTAAAGTGACAAGTTTATTGAAACGTACCATAAATATGACAGAAACTCAATATTAGCGGTCCGTAGTTCCGTACCAACTGAGGTAATTGTGGATCTAAACCATCCAGGGACTCCATTCAGGGGATTCAAGTACACACATTTCATTCTGCTTCCTTCAAAAGTTACAAACTCCCTATAAAAACGTTTTCAATCCATCAACTTTTATCGCAGTCCACTGCTGGACATAGACCTCTTCCAATGTTGGGAAGCTTTGGCCTAGTGTTTCCACGGGTTTGTACAGGGCTTTATTTCGAGTTTTCCTTCTCTCGCAGTGACGTCTGCTTATTTTTCTGTTAGTCGCCTCCAGATATTTATTTTGGTTCTATGACCATCGTTTCATCTGTAAATCAGGCTATGTTACTTTTTGGGTATCTGTACAGAATATTATGTATTATTAGTTTTGCCCCAAGAATGAAAAAATACTGTAAAATATGACTTCACCCTAAATGAATCAGCTGCAATTAGGCACAGATTATTCTAGATAAGATAAATGATAAATTCTGGTACTTATGTAATCTTATTAAAAAATTTTATCTGCCCTGTTTATATCATAAACTGTCGCATCAAAAAACTCAAAAACCGTCACATCTATTCTGTCTAAAACTGTAACCGCTTGAGCTACAAATTCGAAATTTTGGTAGGTGGTGCCTTTTATGTGGTGAATATCCATGAAGGGACGCCAGCAATATTAGCTTACAATGGTGGCCCTCAGCTTGACGGCCTCGTCAGATGCTTTTTCGGCACCAAACTGACTAAATCTTTTTTATTGTGTGTGTTCCTGCCAGGAGAAATATTGTGTAGGGTGCTAATATTGCACCCGGACCGGACGTAGCCTGGGCGTGTAGCTTATTTTATTTTCGGTATTCGATAGCAAAAATAAAACAAACTTTATTAAGAGGGGGTATAAAGCTAAATTGCCGATCGTAGATTTGATTTTTATACCCGAAAGTAAGCCACAAATGAGCTGGGTTTTTTTTAATAGAAAATACGTTATATGTGAAAGGGACTGTTTACTGTGAAAACATAAAATAATAATATTTTATCGATAGAATAAAATCACAAAGTTATGCCTAATTTACTACTAAAATCAATTTATTTCCAATATTATGCATACAACTGAGTCAATATTTGAATACAAAGTGTAAAATTATGTAACCAAGTGACTCAACATTTCACTTTAAAAAATAATGTGGATTTTACGAGTAATTAAAAAAAAACGAATTTGGCGCTTACGACGTTCTTATTCCGCGCATAACGCTCTCTTTCTATCGCACCTGACGCGAGGTGTCGGCCATCTATTGTTTCATCATTTAGTCGGGCTCGCCCCGTTGAGACGAGAGGACTGTATTTCTGTTTTCCGTGTCAAGAAAGTTCGTTGAAAATGAACCAAATAAAAAAATATAAAAGAAACACTCTAAAAGAGAACATAACAAACTAAGAATTCAACTCATGGCTAATTTTCGAAGCTACGTATCCCATATAATTTTACTTTCTTTAGTTTGTTACTAAATATCCACCGTTGCTAGGTAACTCTGGAGTAATGTCGACTCGGGTATAGTATATGCAAATCAAATAGATGTTTTTGACCACTCGCGTTTTATTGTATATTTAAAATGATATTTTTATAGCACTAATATAATTATGTCGGTGCGTGGCTTATTTAGAGCTTTGTTTAACCATACTATTAATACCTACGTAATTTAGTGTGTGAAAATTGTTTTGTAAATCAAAATCATAATCTACTTTATTTGTTTGTTATTTTATTTTGAGGGTAGTTTTATTTAAGGGCGGGTGCTCCCACCCGAATAGGGTAGTAACGTGTGTCGAATGCAAGGCGACTCGGGCAGTCGAGAGCCAACCATTGCAAGAGGCGCACGCGTGCTAACCTATTGGCTTTTAAGTCGAGTTTGTTTCTATGTGTAACGTTTGACGTTTGATTCTGTACTAAAGTGTGAAATTTGAAAATAAGACAGTCTATCAACATGAATGTTGTTTTATTGAAAAGTTCCGGCCATTAATACGCTCACGATGCTAAGCGATAACCAATATTGTTGTGAAGAACCTCTATGTGTACTCCGATAATATTTTGCGAAAGTATTTATACGACCGCCCGTGGAAGGATAGCTCAGAGTAAGAGCACTAGAACGCCAAGGTCCGCGACCCTGACATTCAAGTCCTATTGTGGGTTTGAATTTTTCCATTTGGTATTTATTTAGCACTAGCTTTTGCCCGCGGCTCCGCCCGCGTGGATGTCGGTTATCGCGACCAAACATAGCCTATGTCCTTTCTCAAGGTCTAATCTACCCCTATACCAAATTTCATCAAAATCGGTTCAGCGGTTTAGTCGTAAAAGCGAGACAGACAGATAGACAGACAGACAGACAGACAGACAGAGTTACTTTCGCATTTATAATATTAGTAGGGATTTATATCAAATTATCTACAAGTAGATTATAACAGCAGTACAATGCTTATGTGATAGATTTGTCATTCATTTGCAATTATTTTTACAGATCTCCCATTAAACCTTTAGAGAAAGTTGAAGTTTTGAGAGAACTAGATCCAATTTGTGATGGAAATTTTGCACCAGAGCGGTGTGAGCGGTACATTTTAGCCAGTCTTGATTCAATATGTCAGAGATCATTACTCTCGGGCAGCCCTAGCTTCTTATACGCACGTATAATGATAAAATAGGGCAATCATATATTATACACAATGTTCGTCAGTAATATTGAACCACATACCGATTATACCATATTATGTATAATCGGCCAAAGACAGATTAAAAGAAAAAACCAAAGAAGCAGTAGATGAAAACACCTGTGGCGCAAGAGAACGACTTATCCTTGATAAAATTTACTTCTTCGAAAAGCTTAAAATTATTTTAAACTATGCACTTCAATTTGTGCTGTAACTTGTCCAATCTTAATATCACAGGGGGAACTAAAATAGGTCTTTATTCTAAATTAAAATTGTATTGCAAATATGTGTAAAGCTACATTTATTACAGTCCAAATAAGTAATATTAAAATATTATTCCGCCCATAACGTTCTCTTTCTGTCGCACCTGACACGAGGTGTCGGCCATCTGTTAGTCGGGGTCGCCCCGTTGAGACGAGAGGACTGTGTTTCTATTTTCCGTGTCAAGAAAGTTCGACGAAATTATGGCAAATAAAAAAAACCAAAAGAAAATCTCTAAAAGAGAATATAAAAAACTTAAAATTCAACTCATAGCTAAATGTCGAAGGTAAAATAATATTTTAATTTCTTTAGTTTGTTACTAAATATCGACCGTTGCTAGGTAACTCTCGGCTCGGGTATAGTATATGAAAAATAAATAGATGTTTTTGACCACTCGCGTGTTTATTGTATGTAAAGTTATTTTATATAGCATTAATATATGTAATTATATTTTGCGAAAGTATTTATATATTGTATTCTCAATTATAATGCATTTCAGAGTTGCTTCAGCTCGTAATAACACACAAGCTGGTGAATCCGATCCGATCAAATCGTTTAGTAAAAACCTTTCATCAACTTTGTAAGTTTATAGCAATTGTTTTTTCTCACATCAGTAAACATTTAAGATTCCATTCACTAAATAGAAGAGAAAAATATGCAACTTAATATGAACATGAACTAGTAGAATGATATGATTTGAGATTAACATGGTCATTCACATTACTAATGTTCACACACTCAAATGGTATGGTAAATATCCCGGTGAGTGTTAAATTACTAAAGTAGAATTATGTTAATCAAATTATCAGGACCATGATTCTATTTATTTTGTCTTTTTTATCAATTTCTAATTTCGAGAACATCCTGACCGGTTTATAAAAAAAAAAAATAAGTAAGTGAGTATCAATTTCTCACTAAATAATAAGCAACTTCCTTTGCTTTTGTTTAATATTTTTTTATATAAATGCTAAACAATTAATGGAAATAATCGACCACACGAAACACGGATGACCGCCTGCAGAAGGATAGCTCAGAGTAAGAGCGCTGGAACGCCAAGGTGCGGACCCTGGCATTCAAGTCCCATTGTGGGATTGAATTTTTCAATTAGGTAGTTAAGTTATTTAGCAGTTATATCAAAATTATCTTCAAGTAAGTAGATTAAAGTAGCAATGCAATGCATATGTGATTGATTTGGCATTAATTTCCAATTATTTTTCCAGATCTCCAATTAAACCTTTAGAGAAAGTTGAAGTTTTGAAAGAACTAGATCCAAATCGTGATGAACATTTTGCACCAGAGCGGTATGAGCGGTACATTTTAGCCAGTCTTAAATCAATATGTCTGGTATCATTACTCTCAGGCAGCCCTAGCTTCTTATACGCACGTATAATGATAAAATAGGGCAACCATATATTATACACAAAAGTGACGCGTTTTGTTTGATTTCAGTAATATTGAACCACGTGTGTATAATCGGCCAAAGAAAGAAAAAAAGAAAAAAACCAAAGAAGCAATAGATGAAAACACCTATGACGCAGGAGAACGACTTATCATTGACAAAATTTACTTCTTCGAAAAGCTTAAAATTATTGCAAACCATGCACCTCAATTCGGCTGTAACTTATCCAATCTTAATATCACAGGGGAAACTAAATTAGGTCTTTATTCCAAATTAAAATTGTCTTGCAATATGTGTAAAGCTACATTTATTATAAATACGTCAGATCCATATCCAACTGAAAATTTAGATATAAATACAGCAGCAATTTCCGGTATAACATGTGCTGGTATTGGTCTAGAACAATTTCAAACATTGTGTACGGCAATGAATCTTCCAATAATGTCGCAACAACGGTTTGATAAAAAACATACTTATATTTGTAAGGAATGGGAAAAACTTGCCTACCAAACTATGGCAGCTGCGGCTGAACGTGAAAGACTTGCTGCAATTGATGAAGGTAGAGTTAAAGATGGGATAGCGGTGATCGACGTTATTGCTGATGCTTGCTGGTCTAAACGGTCCTACAAAACCAATTATGCAGCGCTTTCTGGAGCAGCAGCCATCGTTGGAAAAAAATTTGGAGAAGTTTTATTTTTAGGAGTCAAAAACAAATACTGTTGCATCTGTGATCGTGCTCAGAATAAAGGTGAGCCACCAAAGGAACACACATGCTTTAAAAACTATTCGGGTTCTTCTTCTGGCATGGAGGCCGAAATAATTACAGAGGGATTTAAAAATTCGATTGAAATGTACAACCTCATATATGGGCGAATTATAGCAGATGGAGATTCCAGCACTTACTCGAAAATTTTAGATGCAAGACCTTATAAAGATCTAACTGTCGAAAAAATTGAATGTCGAAATCACATTCTCCGGAACATGTGCAATAAGTTAACTGCCGTCAGCAAAGACACAAAATACTCATTGCATATGAGGAAATTGCTCTCTACCCAAAGAATACTTGCCATCAGAAAGGTTATTTGTTCAGCGATAAAAAAACATAAAAGTGATGATGATGAATTAGGAGTACGAATAAATAAACTGTATACAGATATAACAAACTCATATAATCATTCATTTGGACATCACAATGACTGCCAAGAGTACTATTGCAGTAGTGAAAAAAAAAGCGAAGATCTTATAATAAAAGTAAAAACCTCGACATTCTGGGCTAGAGTACAGTATATAGTGGGAATAGTTGCTGCGCATTCACGAAGTCTAATTAATGACTACGACAGTAATGCTGTGGAACAATTTAACAGCATAATTGCAAAATTTGTTGGTGGCAAACGAACAAATCTAATACAACGGGGAACATATCAATCCCGGTGTGCAGCTGCTGTTGTGTCATACAATACAAAAAAACCGTTATATAATATACAAAAATCAGTTTTGGGCAGAAGCCCAAAATCTAAATCAAAATCTTTTGAAGACAAAAGAATTTGTAAAAATATATTGCGACAAAAATGTAAAAGATTTAGAAAACTACGTTTTCATAATAAATCGTCATTTACTGCAATGGAAGATAAAAATTATGGAGCAGACACCTGCCAAAAACCTGATATGGCACCAGATGTGTACGAAATGGCTAAACGTAGTTTTCTAAAAAATCTAGAAAAGACTGAGACTGAACGATCAGAAATCGAAAGGACTACAATCTTACAAAGGGATAGTAGCGAATGGCTCGAACTTCGCAGAAATTTATTGACAGCATCCAATTTTGGAAAAGTCATCAAAAGACGTCCGACCACTAGTGCAAGCATCGTCAAAACGTTGCTGTATAAGAGCGATATATCAAACGTTCTTTCAATAAGACATGGTATAGACAATGAAACAATTGCTCTGAACCAACTTGCAGCACAAGAAAAAGTAGAAATCAGTCCATGTGGGCTATTCATTGATTGTGAAATACCATTTTTGGCAGCTACTCCTGATGGTCTGATTGGAAGCGATTCTATTGTGGAAATAAAATGTCCAATATCTGCCTTCAAAATGCCTATCGATGAAGCAATAAAAAATAAAAAAAATAAATTTTGGGACATACAAAATAATAGATTGGTTATTAACAAAAATGATTCTTGGTATTATCAAATACAAGGTCAACTACACATAACCAAAAGAAAAATATGTCTTTTTGCAGTATGGTCCGGTGAAAATCAAAAGTTAACTGTGGAAAAAATCTTGCGTGATGATAACTTCTGGACAAATAAAATGGTTGGTAAACTGACTGAATTTTACATGGATCATTTATTGCCTGAGCTGATTGACCCACGTCAGACCCGAGCAATGCCTTTGAGACAAGCAAAACTTTGTAAAAAACGTCAAAATGAACTACCTACTGAAGCTGGATCTTCAAAAAAACCTGCATTGTCTCACAAATTATTAGATTTCCATTCTCAACCTACGCTGTCTTCCGAATTAATATCCTATTCGCCAGATTTATCTACTGCTGGTCCTTCTAACACAGCACAAAAAGTGTTATCATTTGCAGAATTTTGAATTGATGCACGTAATTAATTGTTGCTTGTTTTTTAATGTAATACATAGGGTGTAATACATTTTTTGAAACATTGCAACCTTCTTAGTAATATAAAAAAAAAACAATTATATAAATATAAATATTCTACAACATTCTACACAACGCTATCTAGACCCATGGTAAGCTTAATTAGCTTGTGTTATGGAATCTAGAATGCGGATATACATACTTAAATACTTTTTTTTTTGTAAATACATACATATTATACATAGAAACACCCAGACCAATGCAAATATTTATATTCATGCATACAAATATTGGCACTGAGCGGGGATCGAACCCGCGCTTCCTGCGTAGCAGCCGCGTTCACTACCGCTACGCCACAGAGGCAGTCATATACAGTATTTTAGAAAAAAAAATCCTTTTAGGATGACCTGCACACTTATCTGTTTTGCTGACTGTAAATGAAATAAAACTTCGCAAGTTTATTGCCAATCTTCTCATTGACATAATTTTACAAAAATATGCCATCTGAAATCTGTACAACAATTTTACTTATTATTTTATATTTTGTCTTTTATCCTTTTCGCTCGTCAGGTTCCATCTCGTTCCATTCCGTTTTCTACATAGTATATTGTTTGTTTTGTAAGAAGTATCTATAAATCTGGGATTGTATCTGAAAAATAAAATAACCATATTATAATGTATATAACAAAATTGAAAATATATTATAAGTAAGCATTTTGTAATTATTATTGAAATATAATGTATTCTATAACTTACTTTTTCATAATTATTATTTATGCACAACCATAGATTAATATATATACCTTTAAAATTATTTAGCGAATTGTCAGAGCACTTAGGGAGATTCTATTTAAAAAAACAAGAAATTTAAACTAAAAATACAGTGAAAATTTATTAAAATTTTATTTTATTACATACTTAATTTTCCATTTTATTTGCCTCCAACAAAAAGTACTATTGCTGTTTGAAGTATAGTTGGATGACGTGACTCGCGTTTATTGAATTGGCAAAAAAATCTGGGTAATTTATCACATATACTTCTTCACATCTAGCGATATTAAACAAAAACTAAACGCATTGTCCGAGTCTGGCTTCAGGCATCCATGCCTGTGCGTCTAGGCGGGCTCGGCGTTCGCAAAATTACTGGCGTAAGTCTACCAGCATTTCTGTCTTCGGTGCATGGCATGGATGAATTAATTAGAAAAATTCCAACCCCTAGCCTAACTAATTCGGAAGTGCCAAGCAAGGCTGAAGCCATAAATGCTTGGAAAATGGTGATTTGCCAGGTAATCCATCTTCCTAGAGACGTGCCGCTCTGCAAGATGATAAGAGAAAATCTAATTTCTACTTCTACCAATGTTACGGAAGGTGCCTTTCGACTGTGGGGGAATGGAAATCCGGTGTTTGGCTTCAAGCCCTACCATCGCCCAACATTGGTACCATGTTGGACGATAACACCTTCCGTATCGCTGCTTGCCTTCGTTTAGGTGCTCTTTGCGTTTCTCCGCATCGATGTCGCTGTGGAGAAGAAGTTGGTAGCCTTGGACACCATGGCCTCTCATGCAGCAGGAGCGCAGGACGGCTTTCGCGACACGCGTACATCAATGACATAATCCATCGGCCTCTTGCCATCGCCAGCGTTCCAGCCGTACTAGAACCTACTGGTTTGGCGCGCGGCTATGGCAAGAAGCCGGATGGAATGTCATTGGTGCCTTGGAAGATGGGAAGGCATTTGGTGTGGGATGCAACATGTGCTGACACCCTTGCGCCTTCACATCTTCCAGGGACTGCGAACAGTGCCTGCTTCGGCAGAGACCCTTTAACGGCGCAAATATAGTAATTTAAGTGGTAATTACCAATTAAATTACTTGTAATTACATATTTGAGCCGGTTGGGTTCGAGACGCTGCGATCATGGGGTCCAAGTGCCCGTCTATTAACTATATAAGGATATCTCAAAACGATTAATAGACGATACCCGTGACTAGAGGGCTGGTTTATTCCTTGCACAAAGGATTGGTATTGCCATTCAACGTGGTAATACCGCCAGCCTTCTGGCTACCCTCCCAGTTGACGTCGATCGGGAGGAATTCTTTGACGCCTGAACCTGCAGCTTTGTATAAAGGTAGATTATGTATTGTTTTCTTTATGTAATTCTGTAAATAATTGTAATTTATTAATTGAGTAAATGATATGTTCATTTGATTGAAAAGCATTTTTTTTTCCAAATCGTCCAATATTCCTAATAATAAAAAATATTAATAGGTACATTTTAGATCGTATTAAATAATATGAATATTTGACGATTTCAAAAAACATGCATTCAATTTTTGATGAATTACCACCACTATATTTTAAGCCAGTATGATTATTTTACTTACCTTTTCATTTTATCTTTCACCAAAAAAAAAATTATTGTGTGTTCAAAGTATAGGTAGTCTGTTAATGGTGCAACTCCCATTCTGACAATTTTATCTGATTATTTTGGGTATACTGTGCACCTTCATACTAGATATTGCGGTTAGTTGCCACACAAAATAGGTGGCGGACTTGCCGGAGCGACGACAGACGAGAGCGGGACGTGTGAGGGGTGCGGGTGAAATCTGATATTTTTCTAGCTTTATGCGCACTCTTAACCATCGTCATTGTTGTTTAATTACGACAATAGACCTTTAGTGATAAGTTCCGTTTTAGATATAGTTAATGACCAATCGACATGACGTGGCTATTGAAGTTACTGTAAAAGTGTAAACTGAAAGAAACCCTACCAGCTTTCATTCCTTATGGGGTGAAAGGTGCGGCCGGGGTGCGAGGGATAATTATGTTTACGATTGCCTCACCTCTCCGGCAACCGACGGCCCACAGACGGCGTGCGTTTTAGTCAGTTCAAGTCCGACATAGCCTACTCCATCGGCTCCGGCGGGGGGTATTCCTGGGGATTATTCGCACTAATAAAAAAAATGGGGTGAAAGGTGGATACTTACCTACCAAGATTTACCGTACTTCGGGCTTTTACAATGACATTGACATTATAGCTAGATATGTAATAGGTATTGTGCAAATGTTAGTAAGTTTATTTTTATTAAACAGTATAAAATATGTATAAATAGTTGATAAACCGGTCCGGTTATCCTTTTAAACTAGAGTAATAAATTTAATTAAATAGGAGTTATAAACGAAACATTCAATGCGATAACGTTTAGAAACGAGTGTGCCTACTGATAGTAGTGATAGTTCATGTTATGGATTATTCACAATCCTTGATGCATGCTCTATAATAAGTCGTAAATAATCATAATTTTGGATACCATTTAATCATTTTTATATGGAACTGAAATCACTTAGTGCTATACTGCCGCTATTCACACGACTCTTTCATACTAAGATCAAAAGATGAAACTCTTGCAGTGAACAATAAAAACACTGAGTAATTAATGGCACACGGAAAACGGCATCATATTAAACAGAAGTTAATTGGAGGAGTTGGAAATATTATAAAATATTGTCGAGGATATTTTATTACTGAGGCAGAAAAGTAGGCGAGTGGAAAAAATGGGACAGCGGACCCGGTTCCGAGGCAGTCCCAGGTGAAAACCTCGGGTGCAACTGGAATTATTGCTAAGTTGGTTATGATAATAAGAAACCGGGGCATTTTAAAAGACTTACACTTGCAAGCAGACATAATCTAACGATGGCATGGTGAAGGCACTTACTTATCACTAATTAATTAAATAAAAAATCTTTTATTTGACACACAGGGTTTCACAGGTTGAGATTTTGAGATACAGTCTTAGTTTCGTACAGTAACAGTAGCAGTGTTGAGATCTCAGGAAGGTACAACTGAATTCCAAACTAGGTGGCTTTAACCTGTATTGGAACACAGGATTCAGTCGTGCTAGTTTCAATAGAGTTACGTAACTGCTTCGGCGTGAATTCGTTTCAATCAATTGAAATCCATTGATGTTCTCTAATTAGTAACAAATACAAACTTACGTTGAACTGTATTACCTACCATTTGTCACTACACAAATTGAGAATGAACATTCTAAGCGGTAATATTGAGCCAGCTAAGTTATATTACGCAGCCAATCGGCATCTTATCGCTGAAACTCAGGTATACTCGTAACTCTCGCAAGTTTATGACTTTAGTGTTTGTATGATAAGCAGTTAGAATAGTGTTCCCTGGATTTTTTTCTTGAATAGTTACGCATTTTTATACGAGTATGTATGTACAAAAATGAGTAAACGGTTCGAGAAACATTACTCATTAGTATATAATTATCACTACAACAAGGAAAACACCAATAATAATCGTGCCACTAATGTACTCGAAGACTACTAGGTTTCAGAACAGGGAAATCCTACTGGCTAAAAGTAAAAGTACTGGGATTTCCCGGATTTTAGGTTGATATAATAAAGAATCGTCAATCCTTGAATGCCATAATAATTGACAATTAATATTCAAGAATTGACTTTTGCTATTTGCTGTTGCTTCTCGGAAATGGCGCCGATACATAGTGTACAATTTTATTAGTTTACCAGCTGTCCCAGCGAACTTCGTACCGCCATATTTTTCCCGTTCCCGGTGCCCCTTTTTTTCACCCTATAATTCTTCCCTAGACATTCACGAATATTTCAAGACTAAAAGTAGCCAAATCGATTCAGCCGTTTCTAGAGTTATAAAATAACAACGAAAAGTCGTTTGTTTGCCGTGGTACCATTAGACAGTACCATTGATGGTACTATGGCAATTTTTTTTTGCCGTGGTACCATTAGTGGTACTACGGAAATTTTTATTTTCCGTGGTACCACGGTTAACAATAAATGATGTTTGCCATGGTACCATCGACCTAATGGTACCACGGCAAATCAAAATTGCCACAGTACCATCAATGGTACTGTTTAATGGTACCTACCACGGTAAACAAACGCGAAAAGTGGCATTGATTTTTATAATATTAGATAAATTAATGACTTTTTCAGAGGATATTTAGGCTGATCTATTCAATCAAATTCTAAATTCAAAAAGAAAATCGGTTTTTTTTTTTTTTTTTTTAATTTATTTTTTACACACAAATTTTACAAGCATTAGTCTTGGTCCTGCAAAACTGTTTACACAGTTTGACTGCGGGATCGGGTGAGTCTCTATTATTTCAACGTAGCGATAGCGAACCAAAACGATATCTGGGACCCCGGAGATTGATAGAGAATTGATAGTTTGATTGATATATTCACACTTAAGAAATTGATATCATTTAGATTTTAGATAATGAGAACGCGTCGAGTGTGTTTCGAATGCGAACGTAAAGTCTACGTAACATGCGGTCTTGTTCCGATTCCATACAATGACGGACCCTTAGCACACATGACACATTTATCCAACACTCATATATCTCAGAAATCGATCTCACGGAGAAAAAGTTAGCATACTAATTGCTTCAATATTTAAATATAGACTTGGCGGAATAATAATTTGAGTCTACATAACACTTTGTAGAATGTCATAAGATAGTACTTAACATGTTGAATAATAAATAATTGAGATAATTTTAATGCATTTAGTATGCTAAACTAAACAAATTATTTTAAATTGGAAAAAGCGAAATCAATACTCGGGCAGGACTCGAACCCGCGATCTTTCCCTTACAGGGGGAATGCTCTAACCACTGAGCCACCGAGCTTCGCCCGAGATTGATCCAAATTTTCCAATACATCCATCTTAGGGTAATTTCGCTTTTTCCAATTTAAAATGATAAATAATTGTCTTGAAAAACTTAGGTACCTGACGTGTTCAGTGTCCAGGTGTTTCTTTTCACAGACCTCGCAAGGTATCTGATACAAAGACTTTCCCACGGTAACTAATTGATTCAGGAGGTGGTGAGTTTCACGGCACCTGCCTCAATGGCTCTTTTCCCTATGAACTCGCAAGTACGGATTGCAATCCCGCAGTGCGGGATCCCGCAATCCAGCGGTAACATAGAATCATTTTAGGCCCTGTGGGATCCCACAATATCTTTTGGATCCGCAATACGCATCCGCAAGCATCAGGTGGTGCAAATTTATTGAAATTGCCACCTTGCGCATTTTCATAATTATAAACGAATAACACGAAAAATTAAAATTTTTGATTTTACACCAAGAATATGACACAATGAGATATATAATACGTTTGGCACATACAAATGGTGGCCTTATCGCGCTGCGACTATTTCTTACAGGCAACCATAAATTGCGGATCCGTAAGATATTGTGGGGATCCAGCAGGGGCTAAAATGATGCGAGATTCAGCTGGGTTGCGTGATCCCGCGCTGCGGGATTGCAATCCCTAGATGCAAGATATGACTGGAACCTTGGTTTATAAATACGCCTATGCCTAGCTAGATAGGCTAAAAATAATAAATGGACGACTGATAATGAGTTACTTTAAATACTGAGTGGGCGACTAAAATACTGAGTGGGCGACTAAAATACTGAGTGACCCGTGATACAGAAAGTGTGCTGCTAAATTGTGAAGTTATGAGGATTCGAGTATAGCGCGCCCCAATTTGGATAGGTTAGGTTAGGTTAGAAGGCTAACGCGGGAGCGGAGCGGAGTGGAGCTCCCGCTTTAGCCTTCGTGGTTATTTTTTTATAACCATCCATAAATAGTGGCTCACTTAGTATTTTTAACCGACTTCAAAAAAGGAGGTTCTTAATTCGTACCCTATTTTTTGTACGCCACATTCAGTAATTTTGACACCCATAAATTGAATAAAATGATTCTTCACTATAGCTACCAACCTATTATTTTTACTACCTGCTTTTTGGATTAATTTGTGGCCGCGTTAAATACAACCCTTATTAAATTACATAATGGTTTTGTCAATTCCTGCATACTTTTATATATGTAACTAATGCTTTATGTTTATTTTTATAGCTGCGTACGAGCTCGCGCCATTTTTTGCACTCCTAGTAATCCTATAGGCTCCGAGCCTATAGGATTACTAAAGTTTAGAATTATTCATCTGCATGTCCTTCTACAATTATTTGGGGCCATACATTCGCGTCATCTCAGTCACTCCCTTCTTTTCTTCGTCGTACGCTCCTTCACGCGATTCATCCATTTTTTCTTGAGCCTACCTTACCATTGCTAGACTTGTTGAGTAAGTAAATAAATTTGCCAATACATATTTGACCGTGGGCGTTCAATACATTTGTCATATCAAGGTTATGCTGTTCATTCAGGAAGTTTGAAGTGTCTAATGTAACGTGGCATGCATTCACAACAGAGCTTTTAAACCAATCTGCTCAAATGTAATTTCAGATATAGACATTTAGTAATCTACTTTCCAGGAATCAAAGAAAATCTTATGGATGAACTATGTATATGAGAAAATTAATTATCAAATAAGTTAATTAAATGGTTGGAGTTTATAAAACTGATTAAACCTACATTATTTAATACATTTATGACAATGTTAAAAATTAATGTAAATATTTTAGTGCTAAGCAGCTTTTTGTCAAATCTGGATAATATTATTAATAAATGTCAAGAGACTCAAGATAAGTATTAATCATCAGTAATCCATTCCCAAGTGTTCAATTTGTACTTACTCTGCTCATTGAGAGCGTCCAAATAGCTCGATAGTTACGCCATTGTCTCGCGTTTAGTAACAGAAGGAATGTTCATATGTAAATGCTGTGCAGCGCTCAATCTAGGACAAGGACATTGTTATTCACTCTAAAAAATATTGTATATCAATATAGTTGTACAATAGATTATACTTACACGACGTACAAGTATGAGACAGCCTCTATTTTGAGCACTTTAAATATTAACCTAAGACACAAGACACAACACCTATTTTTTTTTCTACAGTACTTCTTTATTACTTAAAAGTTGAGGGAATACTGTAAACCAAAGAAAAGATGGATAACTGAGGAAAAAAAGATATGGCAAGAAAAGGACGCTTTTCAATAATCGTCGCCGTCATCTCCTTGGTACCATCGCCTTCAAAGGAGTACAAATCGTCTGACAGGAAGTGATAATACGTTGTCCAAGTTAATCACATTTTATAATCCAACTAGCTGTCCCGGCGATTTTTCCCGTTCCCGCTGCACCTATTTTCTCATCCTTTAAACCTTCCCTAGACACCCACGAATATTTCAAGACCAAATCGGTTCAGCCGTTCTTGAGTTATAAAATAACAACGAAAAGTGGCATTGATTTTTATATATTAGAGAAGAAGATAAAAGATTTGATTGTTAACTATTTGTACCCTATACCTCAGGTTGTGATTATTACCTGGCTATAATAAATATGTCATTGACCAAAATTGTAATGTGATTATTTACATTAACTGGGATATAACTGGTGTAGGAACACGGGTACTGTACAGGTATAGGATTGGACCCAATATACATCCCTGGAGTACCCCTTTTATGATTGGCATATTTCTTACTTGTGGAATGTTCTTTTTAAACTTTGAAACTAGAGAATTTCAGCAAGGTTGGAGGCCTTCTGCTACGTCAAGGAATATGGTAGAACTAACCAACAAATGTACGACGACGATTATCTAAGTTCATAAATATTTTATTGATGGGAAACTATTAAATTGTATAGTTTTTTTACCATCACATTTATTCAAAAGATGTAATGATAATAAAATTGCTTGTTACATCTTATAGTTACATGCTTTAGTATTTTTCTGAGGCTAAATTAGTGATGTGTCGAACCATCAGTTCTAATTACATACATTGATTCGGCTGTACCAAAAATTGTTACGAGGCCTTATTTTTGAATTTAGGGTGGTAGGACTTACCCGGTTTGTTACTCGGAACGAATGGGTGCTGAAACCTAATAGGCCAAGTCTTGCAGGGCGTATGGGCTCGTAGCCTCATAATCACATGTTTTCGACGCAATTGTTATGATTGTAAAGAATCGCATTAATGATTCATTCATTATCGTCGTCGATCCTCATCGTACGATGTGTTGATAAAAGACTACTTACTTTGCAAGACCAGTATAAATTTTGCAACCAAATTTATAATTTGAACAAGTCTGCGAAAGTGCTCTAGTTCTGGGCTGGTAAGATTCACTATCTATCCCTTAGTAGACTATATGCTCATTATCCATTATGGCTTAGTTCCTACTTCCTAGTTCTTCCTAGCCTCTTTTATATTAAGAAAGGAGACCCGTGTCGAGTATTTTATAATAGCTGGGGTCCGGCAGATGTTATCCATACCCAACTTCCATTTGGAGAAAACCACAAGTCAACGCTGCAATAGTCCTATTCTTTGCAAACACCGTCTGATAGGATAAGTAACTTATTTTTGTGTATAGAAATTTTCTTGAAAGAATAGCGTCGTATTATATTTTAATGCTGCAGGTCTGAATGTAAACGCACAGTTGTTATTATTATGTGCATATTTTGTAGACTATATGCAGATGTGTAGAGGGCGACGCCGTCATGCCGGTAAATACAGTTCCCAATCGGGGCGTTTCGTAGAGCGTCGCGTGTCCGCCGAGCCTCCACGTCGGCGTCGCGCCACCAACATCGACCGCCCCGCTCTTCGACCCGCACACCCGTTTTCGTCCAACCCATACCAGATACATTCCTCACGCCAACTCCCTACCTCGTATTATCGGTGGCTGTGTTGGTTTAGTTAGTCACTTGTACTAGTCCGCGGAGTGCGTGTGTTCCGTTGTAGAAATAAAATGCTGGTTATTCAATAGAATCGTACGAAACTGCCGACGAAATAAAACCTTATTTTGTCAACATCACTCAAACTTGAAGTTTACGTACCTATCTATTTTAGAAAATATTTTTTCAATTTAATTTCTTTAATATAAATAATGCAAGAAGTTCCTAATTTATAGCTTTAATATTTTGAATTTATGTATATCGTTTAATATTATTGTTTACATCAAACTGAAAAACTAAATATTGATGATGTCAGCGCTAACGATAACCACAACGCTCACCAATGGGCACGGAATCGTCAATATACCATTGGAGAAAGGCCTCAATGGATACAGAAAAAACGGATATACCAAAAAGGAACCCATAAATTCCCATGTAAGTACTGGCTCCACATTAATTCTTTTCTAATTACCAGGATAAATTATATAGTACAGACCTATTTAAATTCATAATATTTATGAGCCAATACCAACGAAAAAGATATCAATAATAATAAATCGAAGTCTGAGCACAATTTCAAATATCATCATCATATACATAATGTTAGTCAGCAGTTTAAACAGTCTACCGTCTACATTGTTTGTTCGGTTCCAAGTGAAAGTTAGACACCGCTGAACGACAGAAGCTTGTATATGTTTAACCAAATCCATAGAAAGTTCAATAAGAATTTCTTCGATAAATATCTAACGAAACTGGCCCGGCCTGTTAAAAAGATCATAAAATGTTCAGAGAATATGAAATATCATACTGATGACTATAGGATGTCAATGAATGTCACATTAGTAATAATGAAAACCTGCAGCTTCGTCTGTATCATCACACCTGTATAAATATCTTTAAAACCTTATAACTTCCTAAAACCGCATGTATTTGTAAAAACACCGCATACCCTGCATTATGTTTTTCTAAAGATGCTACAAAATAACCATTTGCTGATCAACAATTTCTTACCTTTGCATAGCTTTGATCAATTTCCACAATAATATAACAAAAATGTTATGCATTAATTCTAAAACATGTAAGATTTTTGAATTGGGATTGGTTAGAAACACACTAATTAACCAACTATCAACATTTTATCAGTGACGTCAAACAGAATCAACCTTACACCTAATTTTAGTTATTTTAATCTTGATAGGGGTTCTTATCAAATCTTCACGAGCGTCCTTTTTCTGTAGAAGATCTCCTCAAACATTGGAAAGAGAGCTAAGAGCTATATCCTGAATTCACCGCAAGTTGCTCTTTTCCTTGTTAATGTCTCCCTCTCTCTTTAACATCAAACTGTACGTATGTGTTTTGGTTATATTAGCGATTTATCTGTGGTTTTTTTTTCCTTGTTGTTCATGATATTATATTATCCGACCAATGATTACCCTGGTCTTTTTCATAAGTCTACAAATTCTGTAATTGTAACTAAGTACAATAAAATGTAAACCTTATCGAGGTAAGGAATACAGAGAAAAAGTTTGCGATAACTTTGGATCATAACTTAAGTGTTCATGGCTATTGACCAGCCTTTGCAACGGGAAAGACGTTTGAAATAAGTCCTTTCATAATAATTTAATCACCAAGTCCAAAATATATTATATCAACTTTAGTATACGCATTTTAAAACAGTGTACATTCTGTTTATATACTTACGTCATTCTGCAGCAGTAGTCTGGTAAACATTTTCATAAGCAAATAACACAGAGATTAGTTACTTATCACTCCTTGAAGCTGGTGTCTTCAAAATATTCAGAATTAAAGCATTACAAGAAGAATTAGCATAATGAATTTCATTTTATCATGTGATTTTCAGTAAATGCTAGTCTGTGTAAATGTTATTATCATTGAGCAATTGTATTTTTCGAGAGAATTCTCTGCCTACTGTCTTGCTAACAGGTTAAGACTCGGTCGCACATTGTACTAAACCGCATAATATTATGTTAAATGCCTTTAGTAAAAGCACTACGTGTACAAGGTTATTCTAAACTATTGTTTTGTTAAGGTTACCGTACCCGAAACCTTTTCTTCACGATGGAAATTACCCAGGTTCAAGTTCGATTCCGTTTTCCGTTTTTATTTTTTATACAGATTTTGCTGTAAACTTCTTCTGCAGCGATTGTAGTGTTCACAGAACTTAATAATATAAAATGTGTAATAATTAGCTGTTAGGACTTTGACATGAGTCAAAACTGCTTTCTATTCATTTAATAACAACTTACTTGTAGAGTTTTAACTTCTGTGCCTACGTATTAAGACCGTCTATTGTTCATTAGATACCGTGTTTATAAAAATGATCTCGAGAACTTCACAGATTTCCAGAAATTAGACACGAACGTAGTTTTATTTAATAGAAGCGTTAATAATTGTATTAAAAAGAATATAGCTGCAATCGAAATTACTTTACTAGTGTTCTTTGATTTAGCCATAGTACTTAACTCGGTAATGGTATTTAATATTTATCCTCTAATAAATTATTCAAGAATAGTCAATCAGCTTGAGGCACCAGCTTGGACTGCATATAATGTTAACCGTGATGAGCATAATACTAATCATGCTTCTTCATTAAATCATTGAGTTGGATAATTATCGCAGTGACATAAGTTAATTTGCTCGGAGATGTCATGTGTTATGATGTATTGTACCGAGTACCTACTTCTTTCAATATCCTAGTAGAACATAATAGAATGCCAAAAACATGACAATTGAAAATAATAATAACCTCCAACCGGATTTCATTATATTTCTTTGAAGCCTCCAAATGTAGCCTTCGCCGCTCATTTTGTAAACTCGGCAACTTCATTTTGGTACATTCTATCTTAAACTTTCGTCACGTCAATATCGAAAGTGATTATACTCGTAGTAGTAGACTCTACAAGTATCTAACTATTGAAATATTAGTCAACTTTTGTGCAAAGAATGAACTTACAGGTGATAATGAACTGAGTCACTTTTTTGTATTTTTGTCGCCAATATTAGTCATACTTAATATTTAATGGTTTAGATTTTCATGTAGGATAATCATTTATCTAGCTAGCTAGACAATAAAGAATAAATCAAGTTCAAGGAGTATCTTTATTCAATGAATAGATTCATTTGTTAAGTTGAAACTTATCAAACGTAAACATAAAAACAGTTATCTTCTAAAACTGTTATTAAAGGTTCTTGCTCGCCGTTTTTTTAGATTTCTCGTCGTAAACAGTAAGCAGCTGACATCATCGACTTGTCTAACGTTAACTATAGGTTTAACGGTGTCCACGTTTGACCCGCATGGGTTATCATTTGTCACTCCGATTATAACAGTGTTTGATGTGTCCGGGTCAAACAGTGATCTATTATGGACAAGTTTAGTCCCCACATTGTTTTTAACAAACAATTCACTGCGACTAGACTAGCGACTACATCGTCACTACATCATATTTTTCTCAATAGCTTTGATATTTATTTTCGTTACAAAAAGACTTTATGTCAATGCTTATGTAAATAATCATCATAAAATATAACTTCAGTGTATTTTGGGCAAAGACTAGATCTTCGTTTTTACCTTTCCACCCGAATATACTTCCGATTTTTCCAAATTTAACCAGATTTGCTGAGATGCTCTGACATCGACCATGACCGCTTTGGTCGATAGCAATATGTTTCATAATCATTGAACTTGTCTAGATATAATTATGTAGTGTAGAGATTGTACCTGCTGAGCATTATCTATGTGCACTCAATATATCGACACTTTCACCTCCAACACGTGATTTGCCTACCTGCAGAGTTTTATATCTTAATAGGAGCTTAATAGCTACCACCAAAATAAACCTTCAATGTGATGTGCAAAAGGATGCTTTGTAAATGCAATGCGTCCTTTCGCATATCGGACTGGTGGATATTATAAAATTTAAAGCATCAGATGTAAGTAGATGTTTGGTATTCCAGTACCTAATGATCTTTTGTAGGATCTCTAACCGATAGTAGTTCAATCATAAGAAGGGATAATAATTTCTTCTTCTCCTGTCGAGTCGACGGCGACGGCATCTTGTGTCATATTTTGTTTGCCCAGTGTAGTAATAATACCCTTTGATCCCTGATAATGCAATTTTACTTATGGAAGTATAATATAATATGATGTAAATATATTTTAACGATATCTTAAGGGCACTACTGCATATTATTTACTGACCAACGACCGACTAACCTTTAGATAGATATTTGTGAAACAAAATTATGTGTCATTGGCTTACCCTTAAAATGATCATAATACCAACCTACTGTTTATAATATTTTAATCTTTTAACCCTCTAATAGACTCGTTTTTACATTATAAAAGCAAGTTTTGCATGGTTGCATTAATTCCAAAAACTGCTATGTTTATCGAGCAATGGTTTACAGAGACAATAGCCCACCAACTGCTTATGTCGAGATTCCTCTCCCTTTGATCCAAATTCGCCAATTTTGAGTGCTTCTGACCTGCCGTGTAGATAATTGTGAAAAAAAAACAACAATATTTATTGTCTTTTAAATAAGGAACTAATTATTTTCTTCATGTCATGCCGTTACAATGCATAAACACAAAATTCGATGCCACAACGAACATTTTTCAACTATTGATGTAGTTTAACATTTTGGTCACAGTTTACGTAGGCAAAAATAAACATGCTTTAATATGTTAAAATGCATGCTTATGAGCTGTTATTGTTTCTGAGTTTATGAGCGAGCGAGAAGAAGGGATGGAGCTACATCTCTCTTTCTCACTTAATAAACGGACGCTTATAGTACGTTATAGTAGGCCCACTGAAAAGGAAAACTGTACCGACTTTATGACAACCTAAAAATAATATCAATTGTGTTACGAATACGATATGAGTTTGTACTACAATTGTAACTTTGGCACTATCTTTAACTATGTGTTTACCTGACAATTTCAGGAGCCTGGAACCTACTCTCTCCCAATTCATAAAATAGGCACTACCACATTTAGTGATATTCTTTAGTTATATAATATTTTTTTATAAAGAAAACTATTCCTTCGAGATTATATGCTATTTTACTAGCAGCATCGGCTAAAGCGTAACGTTGTAGGTACTCTTAACTGCTCACAGTTCAAATAAAGTTTTCTCTCTAAACACGTTTTAGAAAAACAGCATGATAGATAGCCGCGCTATTACCCTCGATCATGGCTAGCTTTAGTTGTTCCATGGAATTAATTTAAGTAGACAATTATGCAGTTAGAACAATCCAGTCCACTACTCCGTATAATAATCAGTCATTACGCTAGCAAGCGAAGATGAAAATCAGTAAAGGGTCATCACCTATACGAATTCTAATTGAAATAACAATGTTTTCGTTCCAAAAAAGTCGTTGATTGTTTGTTTGTTGTGCATTACGCGTGATGTTTATTTCAATAGATATGTGACCTGAATAGACAACACGATTACTGTTATGATGACGTTATTGGTAAAAGTGATTCATGGAATTTTGTTAATACTTCCTGCGTGTCAAGTAGAAGAAAGTTTCGTTAACACAAATTGCAACGTTTTGAATATTTAAATAGGTCCCTTTTTTGGCTCATGGCCTACTCATGTGATTTGATATTTTCTTTTTTTTTAAAGGACATGTCAGTTTGTCTAATGTCAACGTCTAAACCTTATATGTAGCTACATAATCATCATCATTCACTGGATGTTTTTCCCCAACTCAGTTGAAGTCGGCTTGCCGTAAACATTATACCTACATCGTTAATTACAATTTATGTAATAATATTATCTTCAAATTAAATACATTTTGTTTCCTATACTTTTCGTCACGAGTGTCACGACATGATGTATTTGTGCCTATTATGGCTACGGTTGAAATCCCAAAATAGAATCTAATATTAGTATATTCATACGGGAAGTCGTTGTCATGATTTAGCATAAACGTTGGATTGGACTTTAGATGTTACTAATGAAATGAAAACGCGACAAAAAATTCTCCATTAAGCATTTATTTTACCTACTTACCGAGGACTTGTAGAAGTTATTACATCAGAATAATAATTGAATGCAGACTTGTGTAACATTAATAACAATAACCCATGTCATAGCAGTTTCTCACGAGGTTAGTTTTTTTAGTTACATTTGTTTTTTTCTGGTTTTATTATAAATCTACCTCATCATCACAGTCATCATCATCTTTATAGGGATTCTCATTTGTGTTCATATATTTGCACTATGAAGCCCGAAGTTCGTTTATTGTTTTCGATTGGTATGCCGGCTTCCCTGGGAGCGATTGCCTCCAGACCTCTCAACTCCCAACGCCGTAAGGAGAACCTGCGCCAAACCCTCGTCCGTTCAGCAGGTGTGCTGAGAAGTTGGCTTGGCTTAGACCTTGAAGGTTTCAATCAAAAACAATAAATGGACCCCAGGCTGCTAGGCGCAATCATAGAACACAACGGGAAAATCGCTTTGAGGAGGTTGATAATCATCGACCTCCTGTCCTGATGGACAGTAGTAGACGTACTCAATGATATCCATTTATGGAGTCAGACACAATGGACCTAAACACAGATAAGGCATCATGAATCGTTTGCTAATCTATGTCGCTGTCGCTGTCAGGCCAGTGAGTACACCGAGTACCGACGCGTCACATCACGCCACTTCATTATCATCGCCCGAACCATTTGAACCTTGACGTTTGAACCATACCTACACTATCTGGTCTATAAGGTTTCCGTAATTACTATTTACGTTGAAATAAACTGCTGATTAATGAAGAAATAATTAAGAAAATTTATTGGTTACTATAACTTCTATGATTGAGGTTGGTTAATCTGACTGAGATGTGGTTCTAAACGTCCCGCAATGGCAGCGGTATTGCATTGCAATACATTAATAAAATCGCATTCCTGTGATATCCATCACTCCTCAAGAAATAATGATGAAGTCAGTACGTGCATGCCACATATAAAATATCATGCCAAATGATACCGTGCGTATGTAGAACCGCATTTTATTTGTGGCTTATTTGAATACTTTTGTAAATAATCTTACCCAGTGTTGGAAACCCTAACTGTAATGTCGTCGTGCCCCTTGCCCGGCTTGCCCCGCGTTTACTATTTTTATAGACGGCCGTAAGCTACCAGCCCAGCAGTACAAGCTCCACTTGCAACTTCATTCGGCAATAGATAGAAACCCGCGTTTATAACACTTCAAGCGGTAAATCAAAAATTTAAAATATGCGGTCACAAAACACAATACTATAGCAGAAGCCGAATGACAAACATGCTACAAAGCAGCACAAAATCGCGCTATGCCTAACCGCTCTAATAAGTATTATTTCATCGACTCATTTGCACTAGAAACGGATTTTGATTGTTCTCTTATTAACGGTAATTTGAACCTGTTAGTTACGTGAAGATCTTAGAATCAGATAAATAAAAAAATCATGCAAATAATAGCCATCATCTTTTTTAAGTCATATTATATGACAAAAAGGACGCATATATGTTATGGAAAATAACTTAAATTGAGATTAGTGAACATAATATATTACCGCGGCGGTAGGCGGTAATGTTATGCACAAAAACATTCCTTACTGTTTTAATAATATAATCACAAGATTTTTCTATTTATGTATTGTATATATTATATTCATGCGCTTTTTAAATACATTTATCATTAATATCATTTACATTACGCTTTAGTGCATAATTTTAGTGTGCTTGATATATATTATGTATTTTTGTACCTGAGAATTGCTAAGGATTAAGGTCCTGTTTGGTAAAGTACCGATGACGTCAATTGCATTTAACAATATGGTGCAGGGACAAATCTACCTTCTAAAAAACAAGAAACCTGTTTTTATTTATTTTTTATATAAATTCGTATTATTTTGCACTGGCTTTTCCGGATTCTGAAACAGTCTTAAAAGTTCAAGGCTTTACATAAAATGTTCTTAAGAATACCTGAACAGCCATTTAATGGTTTTTTTGTCTTATTTACGCACAAAGAAGTTACATTAGTCGGAAAAACTTCGCGAGAGTAGAGCCTGAAAAGTTATGAAAAGATGGTAGACTCTAAAAACACTCAACATATTGATTTAAATTTATGTTATGGTGTATTTTGTGAGAAAACCATATTTATTTTGTTCGATGTCGGATTTAACCATTTTATGATCAACTTTGAGATATATTACGGTGCAAGCTTTTCCCCACCACGGAACCATTCACTTAAGGTGATTACATACGCGAATGACTTTGACCATACAAATGCTCAAGGTCATTCGCTCGTTTTTCAGCCGTAAGAATCAGTAAAACTAATTGTAATAGATAATTTTATAGAAGACGATTACAAACTAAGAAGGTCACGTCATGCTAATACACTCATTTAACATATATCTGAAATTTTAGACTATTTGGATACGTATTGTAGAAAATATTTGGTTTCATAAGAAAGAGTAGAGTGATGTTCAGAGCCTCTTTTCAACTATTTCCTCCTTTTTTATTGAATTTATGAAAAGGTGAAGTTACTCTGTATATCATGTAGTATGCAGGGATGTAAATTCCAGATCTTTAGGTTTTATAGTTAAAAAGAAAAACGGTTTCGAAAATACCTATTTTCCGATGCTAATCTGATTCGGGGCCTTAAGGTGTTTGGCTGGTTATTTGATGAATTTTCAAGTATTTTAGTCAACACTTGACCTTCATCAAATATAATCACGGAGTATGCAATTCGAAAGGAATTGTATGTTCCTCCCTATGCCACTACTAACATTGCTATTTTAGCTGAGAACTGCCGCAATACTAATCCTTTCAGCTATGTACTAATCCTAATATGCAGCTTTTTATGTATAAAAAAGTAAGCAGCTATGGCTTGTGTGCTGCAATGTTGTAAAGATATTAAAGATGTCCAACATAATTCGTAATGCGATTTGCCACTAACTTACATTCACTTTTCAGTTGTTCTCTGTTGACGTTTTGTGTGACGTTTTTGATCGTTATACATGAGAGTCTGGCAACACCAGTTGCAATACTAACGATTGCATATTCCGTGGATATACTGCTCTTTAGGTACATTAAACCTCAAGCTTAACGATGTTTAATCATTTTAATTTAAAGTATCGTGTAATGGTTATGTTCCATTATTAGAAATCGGTTGTTTTGTTATGTTCCATTGTCGGACTATTTAAAACGTTCAAATACACGATACTTGATCATTTTCTTTTAGTCCTTCATATTCCAAGTTCTCTAAAAATAAGTTACGATGACCATCTATTACCAGAAACAATCAACCTTACTATTTACTATACCAATTATGCTTAGTAATAGTTCAGCTATTTATACCATTCTTCTTATAGTTGAAGTTTCTCTAAAAGCCAGATGCATAATTTTTGACCACAAATTTCTCATTGTTCCAGTCACTGATAACAGCAGCACCATTCAGTACAGACCCCGCAGCCATAGCCGAGCGGGAGCGGTGTCAGTATGGGCGCATCAACCGTGCGCAGGCGCTGGCCGGCACCGCGAGCCGCAAGGTGCGCGTGTACTCGGATGGTATCTACGACATGTTCCACCAAGGACACTCGCGGCAACTTCAGCAGGCTAAGACGGTCTTCCCAAACGTCTACCTCATCGTTGGTGGTGAGAACTGACACTTATTGTTATACGTCTAAAGAAATAGCTGCGCAGGTTTACATGTTTATTGGTTAGTGACCCTGCCCAGATATCTCTGGTCGCATATACCTATCAAAAACAAGGCTATTCCTGTTATGGTGCTAATTTCTGTTGACTAGTTCTATTGTGGACGCCAAGTGTACAAGCACGTTCCTGTCATCCTGTTTGGTACACAACTCCAAATGACAGAAAATAATATTATTTGGTTATTTTCCAGCCCGTTAGCAGGATCTGAATAGTTTAAGTGCTCTGTACTGAGAACCTGATGTTTGTCTCTGTGATTTTGATATGACAGAAGACCTTTTCATTCACTAAAATACTCACAGACCGCGATTTCATACTCCGATCCAATCTAACAACATGGTCAGAAAATAAACGTGTCTGCTACCCACTTGAGAGAGGTGGAAATAATCTATTTAAGAATATGGAATGACTGATATTATTCATCACCAATCCCAGCAAAATAATCGATAATGGGTTAATAGAAAGCACTTAAAGCAACAAAATATTTTAGTAGTTATAGCCAAGAATAACAAATAATATTTCATCGTTGGTTATGATCGATTTTCTCCATAGTGTCGAAATTATTTATAGCACATACTATTTATGTTATCACGATAGTAAAACGTAAACAATTTATTTCGACAGTATCGATACGATTGACGAGTTTAGGTCTATAGAACTAACAATAGTTCTGTCTGCATGACTGATTTCGTTTACCACCAAAGTAGTTTCAAAGTATGATGAGCAACACTAATTGGGAGCACATTGATACCTTACTACCAGCTTCTAAACATAATGTGGTGTGCTCGTAATGAGTGCATGTGTCGGTACTCCACATATTTTAGTCCTTGGTGAGTGAATAGCAGCCTAATGAGTCACGATGTGTGGCGTGGGGCGTATGTGGTGGCGTGACATCAATGCAATATCGATTTTATGATGACAATGACGTGTCGAATTGTTTTGCTACAGAAATGTGATTGATAAACAAGAAAAATATAAAACTGGTCAGCAGCAAGTCGGTATCGCTTGGAGAAGGTTTCGTGCTTTACTTATATATATTATGTTAAGTATATTTTATGTGTGTTCTTCGTGGTCTTTCTACGTTTTCCTATGATCTATCATAATTCCAGTACGTTTCAAATGGAGGATAACCTATATAAGTTGTGTATAGATTGTATATCGATGGTATAGATATTTTATTGAACAGCACCCATGCATGCAGTCTTAGAACTTGAGCTCTCTGCATATATTTCTGCGTAGTAATTACTCAGACATAGAAATTAAAACAATGCGTCCTTGAACTTGCCAGTATAAATAATGTACGATATTGATTTAGTCATTATCAAAAGTGTCGTAGTAGGTGGGTATGTGAAATGTATTAATAATCTAAAATATGTAATACCTAACTACTGATAAAAACTAGAAAGTTATCTACTTAATAGCCTAAAATAACATAGCATAGGTAGGTACTTCAATAGATTTAAGCCCAACCAAACACTGCTATGATAAATCTAATATAGATAATTTCTTAAACTTCTTATACCTACATATTTGTAAATCCCCTTATAAGATGCTGGAATGCTTTAGAATAAAAACACAATTGCCAGCTGTTTTCGGTTCCCATTTCCCACATAGGCACCTAGTAAAAGGCAAGAGTAATGCCGTAAAAATGTGCTAAAGCTATCCTACCTGCAGGCCTAAAAAAAGGCTACATTGAGCGATTAGGTATGCTAAAAACGAGTAGCATTATGAATTCCTAGTAATCGCAATAGATTCCTATAAAATTCGTATAATGGTCACTCATATGAGCAGAATCACAAGTGGCCTTTTGAGATCTGCTGCAAGCGCACAACGACGAGCACAACGTTACGACAACCTTGATAGAGATTGTCATTGGTCGGACTGGGTGACGTCACTGGAGATCGACCAATGACAATCTATATCAAGGCTGTCGCAACGTTGTACTCGTCGTTGTGCGCTTACAGAATTGCATTGCTTGGTCGTCACACAGGCAAGAAAGATCAAAACGTTCAGGTGCCCAATTCTCCAAGGGCTCTAATTAACACTTAGAGAGACTTACAATGACTACGCATTAGGTTTTGCAAATAACACAAAAAAGAACTAACGTTTTTGTACAGACCTGTAGGGCTTTTGAAGGAGTAGAGACCAAAAACTTTCTAATGGCAGTTTTTAGAGAAAATAAATGCGAGCTGACCAAAAACTTTCTAGTAGCAGTTTTTAGAGAAAATAAATGCGAGCTGTAATTTTGCCCAGGCAGTGTGTACCAAGAGATTTGCCTGCCAAATATCAAGACTGTTCTGTAGGTACCCACTTACTTAAAAGTACTCCCTCGTGTAGAAATAGGCAGTTAAAAAGCGAGCAAGGTTTCTAATTATGAAACTTTAGTAATCGTGTAAATAAACATTACCTACTAATTTATTTAATAAAGTAGTACGTAATGGTATACATTTTGGTTGACCCCAATTATATTTACTTGTAGAGTGCGAAGCATTTATTAATTAAACTAATTACATAAAGAAAGTATTGATCAAAGTACTACGTCTACAATTTTTATTATTTTCGCAAGTAAGCTAATTAATGTAGGTATGTATTGTAATACGTTTATATTAATTGTGTTGTTAATTTAGACCTTGGACAATACCTACCTATGCCTGTAAAAGGGCCTGATGGGTGTTGTAGCTTGATATTGACTGTCTGACGGACATGGCAGTTATTTTAACATAACCATATGGCTAGGCTACCCCATTCTATAATAAAAGTATACTTGCTCACTAGGTTACGTGTACTGGGGACAGTCAGAACCGAAGATGTATGGGATCTTGAATATGACTGCCGAAAACACACCTTTTACTCTCCCTTAATATCCCTCTGCTTTTAATGTGCGCTGTTCGCTGTTGCCCAATCACAAACGTCGTTTGGCCTCGACCAGATTGGGCAATAACGCGCTGATAACGCCAAAAGAGCGAACTACATAACATATTCGAATTGAGCTCTTTCGTCGAGATTGAACATTGAATTTGCATGTAATAGAACAACACTACTGCACGATATAGGTGGTATACATCCTACCTATAATCATGCCCTTCTCCCTCCAGACCAGCTGCTTATATCCTTGCACACTTTACTACCTTCCTCAACTACCAAAACATCTCATGGAGAATGAGACACGCCGGTTTCTAGTATTAACCACTGCACAACATGACAACACCATAGCAGAAATAAATATTCCATAAAAAATAGCAGATCGATTTGCGACCAGTCTGTAGAATTGTCACGTACATTCAGTACGTGACAATTCTACAGACTGGTCGCTACTAAAATTGTACCGAAATTTGTTTACCAATCGCATCTGTGCCAGGACCGCATTAATGTACGTTATTGCTGACGTACAACCACAATCAAATTATGTGTACAGGTGCACCGGGCCGTCACAAATACCGCGGTACCACCCTATCATTTCTCAATTAGTGATACTATAGAATAAAACTAGTTTATCTGGTGACACTGATAACGAGAAATACAAACACTCTATTGGTGGATGTTTGTCGTACGATGATTACGTATTCGCACGTGTGGAACGTAAACAATACAGATTGGAAATCCGTAATTATTACGCTCTTTCGTAGAATAATCGCCGCTTTGGATAATGTTGTGACGCCTCCTGTCGCCTAATTGTGTAACTTTGATAGTTATCTGAAACGAATTTTGGAAGTAATTAGTGTACTTACTTTATCTTATAAATATAAATCGCAAAGTTAATTAAGAATAATTTCTTTTAAATCAAGTTTATTACCTAAATCTTTAAGATATTGTCGGTAGTTTACGTGACGTTGATGTTACATTCAAATGAAACTATTTTTAACGGAATACGTTAAAAATAGTTTTATTTAATTGCTTGCGAATATGTTGCGAATATTAATGATATCCCTCTGTACTGGATGTTAGTTTTCTTTCTTTTTATCGACTCATTCTTGCGATGTTAATGTCTGAGGTGAATAATCTTGTTAATGATAGATGTTACGATCGAATTACATCACTTACAGGTTTGACCACCCTGTGTTGTTGATATGATAGACAGACTTGTAATATTCATAATGAAGTAACCGTTTTAATAATAATAATGCTTGTTGTTTCAGTATGCAGCGATGAACTTACGCACAATCGCAAAGGGCGCACAGTCATGACGGAAGAAGAAAGGTACGAAGCTGTCAGACATTGCAGATACGTCGATGAGGTAAACACTGATTCACTAAACTTACGAGTTACGACTCACGAGTATAAATAATATTAGGGTTGTCAGACGTTTACTATTGTTACCCTAGTCTACTACATACAGTACAAGGCTTTATTTGTGTAGTGATTTGGCATGGCACGTCTGAAAGAAGAGCGAGTCTGGCTAAGATTGAGTTCAATTTTGTAGAACGATGCGAAACGATACCGCGTTTATAGGAAAATCGTTCTTACAGTTGATTCGCTTTCGCATACTTGAACTTTTAGGCCTTTTTTGAAGATTTTTCGTCCGATATAAAAAAAAAAGTATGACTATTCCGTTTGCGTATAAATGAGTTTAGTTACTTGTGCCGATAGGTAGATTGCGCTAATCGACTTTGAACTAGCAACACTTTTTTACTACTCGTTTTATAGGCCTTATACCTAAAATATCGCAATAGGCATTTTAAAGCTAGAAGCCAAGGATAACTGGAACAAGGCTCAGCAGTTAGCACGCACTTAACGCAGTAATAAAATAAAATGGTAAAAAAATAACAAGTTCGAATAAAAAGTCCACCACACTTCACAAGTGGATTGAAAGCCTCCCCACCCCACTTTGAAAAACTTTCAGCAAGTTCACGGCCACTGGCTGCTCATAAAACGTGTCGCATATAAATACAGATAAGTATGTAAATTGCGATCTTGTCGAATTTTTATTTCGTATTTATCGCTCGTATCAGTCATATCATAATTATATGTATGGTATGACAAGAACAATAAGATTAGGAATGATTACATTAGAGAAGTTTAAAGGTAGCGAAACGCCCATCATAAAATTTAATAGGAAAACTGTTTGTGCTGGCTGATTGTCTAGTGCCTAGCCTAGCACATCTGATAGGTAGAGTTGGATATCAATGTCGTGAAGTAGGAAGAAGGCATGGAGTGTACCGCAAGTAAAGACGAATTACACGCATTCGTCCGACAAAAACTTTTCATAGTCGCCTAATTTATTACTCGAGTAAGGCATGATAAGATCATAATAAGAAACTTGGCGTAGAAAAAGACACGCGTAGGCTATGATTAATTATGCATTGTTAGAGTACCTACCGACCAATTAAGATTAACTACGTCCATGTATGCACGTTGTTTTGTTGACCTGACAACCCTAACCCGTCACATGACTCAAATGACCTGTGATTGTGAACACTTGTGCGATTTGTTGATGGCGCCTAAGGCGAGGTTTAGATTAGCAGCAAAACTTCAAAGGTTGACTTGCGCAAGTGATTCCGGTCGTAAATAATCACATCAAGTTCACTATCGCAAGTTGTGTAATTTCTAGCTAGAACTTGCTACAAGCCCCACGTGCTAACGTAATTTTACGACTTCCATCGACAACTTGTTGTTTGTTTTGCTTACAAATAAAACTTTTATCTCGATGATCTACTTTTTCAGCAAGGATGACAGAATAATATAAAAAGAATGCCAAAAAGGTTTGCCTTTAAATCACTGACTTTGCTGTTTGCCTCCTATACCTTTCGATTTGACCAACCTTTTTGGCATTCACGAAAGATGAAATTGTGTCGTTGTGCCAACATTCACTGGCGGAAACTGACGATCGATGACTATAACAATAAATAACAACAATAATATACTTAGGTATTTGTTTATTATTTTACCTTGCATGCAAACAAGATAAATATTGCTAATATTATGTAAACTGTTTTGTTTTGCCATAACTGTCACTCGATCGCTTGGTGGTCACTGGTCACTTGCTGTCGTGTCGCGAACTGTATAGAGAAATTGCCGCTAATGTTAACGGATTTGAAATTACTTGCGCAATATGTTACTCGAAGTTTTAGCTAGTCTAGACTCTGCTTTATGTCTTAAATGGATTCTAGGAGTTGATGATGTCATAAAATCACTGATCTAAAATATCTGCGACTTCAATGGCAAATATATTCGTGTGTGTTCGCGCAGCGGAATGTTGTTGAATTTTTAAGATTTTAATTATGCAGATATTTAGTAAAGCCCTAATAAGCGTATTTTACGTTTATATTTTTATCTTTTAAACCCTTCGATTTTTTCTAAATCTTTTTTTTAAACAAATATAAGCAAATTCAAAACAACGTATATAAAAATCTACAGCTCTCTATATAAGCGCTTTATATGAAAACTAGATAATGGCCAAACGTTCGCGTAGCGGAAACTTGAATTTCTCCGAAGTTTATGCATTCACTAATTTTATACATACACACAAATACACGCTAATTTTTGGACATATTTTTTTTCTTCTAAGTCCATGAATTACAAAAAAGTTCCGCCAGGACAACGTTCGCCCAGCGGAATCAGTTTTTAGCGAATTTCTCCACAATGCCTGCATGCACAATTTTTTTTTTTTACCATACACATTTACACGACGTTATTTACTAAATATCTGCATAATTAAAATCTTTAGATTCAACAACATTCCGCTGCGCGAACACACACAATATATTCATGGTATACACTATCCATGATGATAATATTTACATTTATTTAACCTAGATTAGTAGTTTTTTTTACCCTATATAAGTAGAAATGATATCCCGAGTTCGAACAAGTAGATACCTAGGCTTCGGATCAAACCCTTCTACTTTGCAACCATTTTCCGATTTGGTTATTATAAATCTTTGGTTAATACATCCTTGAGGTCCAAGCCAACCTCATTTGCTAGTCGGTACACCTAATAAATAACGAACGAGCCTCTGACGCAGCCTTTCTTGTCGGGGTTGGGAAGTCAGAATAAGCCGTCCGGAAAAGCCGCAATCCACTACCAGACTCGCAAACTACTAACTTTGGAAGCAACAGGGAAATCGTTATGAGGATGATAATGGCATAACCATTATAGTTATGAGCCTGACTCATTTGGAAGTGTTGGCGGCTTTTGGAAGTCACATTGAATAGCCTCCTATGTTTGATATTGTTCTTTTTGTTTCTATAAATCCTACTAATATTATAAATATTAAAGTTTGGATAGAAGGATTCATGTATGGATGTTTGTTAGGTACTCTTTCACGCAAAAACTATCGATCGAATGAAGTTTGCCACAGGGATAGATTTTAGTCTGGAATAAGACTAACACATAGGCTATTTTATTTTACTTCTAGATTACCTAGTCTAACTTTATTTTTCATTGAGTAAAAGGCTATTTTATTTTACTTCTAGATTACCTAGTCTAACTTTATTTTTCATTGAGTAAACTCTGAAGATAGTGGAACGATTATGATAACGGTAAATGAGACGTCTGGCGTCGTCTAGTAGTACGAAATTGTTGTTCATCGAATCTTTGATTAGATAGGAACCTGGTCTCAAGGCTTTTCTGTAGACTTCTAATTAATAAACTGTACCTATTGGTAATGACATAACTCCCGTGTTATCTTGTATCTATAATACAGGAGTTAATAAAGTAATGCATACGTGATAACTGTGATAAGGCACAAGTTATAAAAATACGTGACTATTTTTGGGGTAGGTTAATAAATGATGCGTCTATTCGACACAAGTTTAGTGTAAGTACGTCAGATGAGCGATTTATCTAGTATGATTTTCGTAATTGCGGTGATAATGAACGAGGAAGAAGTTACGTTTGCACTGAAGGTTATAGCTAAAGTCCAATTGCCTAAATTATACAGAAATATGTACGTAAATGCTATGCAAACAATTATTGGCAAGATACCTTTATTTTAAAATTGTGTGGTTTTTTGGAGCACCACCAAGACCTTCTGGCAGAGCCAGTCTAATCTGCAAGCCGGTACGCGCCTGCTGATTGATGGATATGGCTCTGGAGCAAGCTTTCCTCTAGCCTTAACCCTTCTAAACGCTAAGCCAAACCAATAGGAGGAGAAGGAGTAAGCTGACCCTGGGAACCGAGGTGAAGCCTCGAATTCAACCGGGAACAAGGCCTTACCTTGTGATGATGATATCTATTGCATATAAAATATTTCCCTATTTTCACTTCTCGCATTCAACCTTTATGCTTCCAAGTATTTTAAAATTAATATGTTGAAATGATCTTGTTACAGGTAGTATGTGATGCACCTTGGGAGTACAGCGAAGAGTTCTTAGAGAAACACAAAATAGACTTCGTGGCGCACGACGACATTCCCTATACGACAGAAGACTGTGAGGACACGTATGCGCTCATCAAGGCGAAAGACATGTTCGTCGCTACTCAAAGAACAGAAGGTAACTGCTTCTTCATGACCTTTATCTTGCTTGGTTTCTTCTTTCTTTTTTTCCTTATCATCGAGGTCCTAACCAAGTCACAAGAGACGCGAGATATTTAGTGAGCAAGAAAAAACGTTACTATTAATTTGAAAAGATAACATAAATTGTATATTGAGGTCTTGAAACCTGTCACTCTAGCAGAAGCAGGCCTAGGAATCGCGCGCGCCTGTCTATAAGGGTCGTGGTCGCTTATATTGGTGGCCAAGACGTTGCAGTGTCTGGCATAGCCTCTCAAGGGCACACCAGATTCCTCACAGGCCGATGACGAAACACCATGCGGTTTTAGTCGGTTCGATTCCGACATACCAATATCATCGTTGGCTCTGGTGACGTGATGCCCGAGGCGCAAGTGAAAAGATAGGCCTTGAGAACTCAAAACCCCCAACTGAATACGCCGCGTTCATAAGTTTACCTATCACCTTGACTTCTTTGAAGTGCTTTTGAATTTTGAATTAAAAAGAAATGTTGTACTATAATAAATTTGAAGCAGTATTATATTATAACATTTATAACACTATCCACTAGACGCTTTTAAAAACACTTTTGCCATCGGAGAAATTATGAAAAACATGCATTAATTTGTTTAATAGAATACATTCGTCGTCTTTCGTTACTGACCGTAATAATGGCGTGACTAATTAAAATATACATTAACCTAGTGAAAACAAACACTGCCGCCTAATAAACTTTATTATATCTTTATAATAGGTAGGTGATATTACTTACCATACGATGACCTGTGTGGCGGCATTTCGCTCAGAGGTCGCGCGTTTGTTTCCTGCTTCATGCTAACATTAAGAAGAATGAAAGCAAATACTATGCTAACTTTTTCTATAAATCAAAATAAAAAATGTCAACAGCCAGGCCAATTTTAGACCACATACGCGCCTCAGTTGTTTTATTTTGACTTTTACAAAAGCGACTGCCGTCTTACCACCCAATCCTTAGAGGAAAGCCTATCCCAGTCTCGTCCGTCAAGTTGCAGGTGTGACATGACCGAACATGTGAAAATAAATGAACGAGGTCATCATAGCTGTTCACATTGTTACACCGATACGAATTCGGGTCAAGAGGGCGTTATAATTAGCATAGTTTTGTGGAAATATGTATTTCTATACATTCTAGACCTCTTTACTAAAATAAATTAACTTGGTGTGGTTGCATGGTCGGATTACTACTATACTTAACTAGCTAAGTTTGTAATCTGTATCCTAGACCTAGGAAACATCAGTGGTTTATAAATGCTATGCTGTATTTTAATTGTACCTACTGTTGAATTACGTAAATAAATAAAATATTATCTACTAGCTATTACCCGCGGCACCCCCGGCGTGGATGTCGGTTATCGCGACCAAACATAGCCTATGTCCTTTTTCAAGTTCTAATTTTATCTCTGTACCAAATTTCAACAAAATCGGTTCAGTGGTTTAGGCGTGAAAGCGTAATAGACAGTCAGGCTGACAGAAACACAGACAGACAAAGTTAATTTCGTATTTCTAATTAACATTAGCATGGATTATTTTGTTCCAGGTGTGTCAACATCGGATATCGTTGCGCGGATAGTACGGGATTATGACATCTACGTGCGTCGGAACCTAGCGCGCGGCTACTCCGCGAAAGAACTGAACGTATCTTTTCTAAACGAAAAGAAGTTCCGACTGCAGAACAAGATGGACGAACTCAAAGATAAAGGCAAAAAGGTACTATATCTTTTTTTGTTATACTATCGCTTAACGCAAAATATATCGTAGTTCGGTCTTTTCGTAATTAGACTGAAAGCTGACTCCAACTGAGTTGGGAAAAGACTTGAAGGATGGAGGACTCGTGATAAAAATGTAGGATAAATTCCAGGACCTGGTAAACTTCTAATGTACCCAATTTTACGAAAAAATATTTACTCAAGAGTTATCTTGGGAAATCACTGTTGCTAACGAAAATATTGGTATCACAAGCAAATATTGTTTTCTAAATATAGGCAACATAGCTTATCTGTAAATCTGTAGTTCAATACCAAGCGACCCGTTACCAGTTCAGCAAACTTTTTGCTAAACAATTCAAGAAACTTTACGAAATATATCTATACTTAATTCTGAACACAACATCCAGAACCTTTATTTATTTAAAACTTTATTGTACACTAATATAAAAGTACATGATGTATGGAAAGCATTAAAAAAAGTACCCGGCCATACCCTGTTGCCTGAAAGACATGCAACTTTTGGATGGACATAATTTACCCTAACAATAATTAATAAATAAATAATGATAAATATTGTACAACATTCTACACAACGCTATCTAGACCCATGGTTAGCTTAATTAGCTTGTGTTATGGAATCTAGAATGCGTACTTAGATTTTTTTTTTTGTGAATACATACATATTATAAATATTGGCACTGAGCGGGGATCGAACCTCCTGCGTAGCAGCCGCGTTCACTACTGCTACGCCACAGAGGCTTATGAGTAGTAGAGAAGAGGCAGAGAGAGAACTTATGAGTAGTTATTAGTCTACTAGTCTATATTTGCATTGGTCTGGGTGTTTTCTATGTATAATATGTATGTATTTACAAAAAAAAAATGTATCTATGTATGTTTATCCGCATTCTAGAACCCATAACACAAGCTAGTTAAACTATGCTTACTTTGGGTCTAGATAGCGTTGTGTAGATTGTCGTACAATATTTATTATTTATTTATTATTATTTATTACTATGGCTACTAGTATATTGAGCAAAAGAATAATCTAAATTTCTAATACCATTTCAGGTGATGACAGACATAGGTGAAAAGCGAGTGGATATTCTAACAAAATGGGAGGAGAAGTCTCGAGAGTTGATCGGCGCGTTCTTGCTGCTGTTCGGGCCGGACGGGCGCCTGTCCAACATCTGGAACGAGTCCAAGGGCCGCCTCATGCAGGCGCTCAGCCAGCCGCCCTCGCCCAGGGGCTCGCCGCCGCCCAGCGAGAATGGAGACTCATATTCGCCCACACACAGGTGAATATTTTAAACAGCTTATTACTATAAATTGGAAAAAGCGAAATCAAGCTCAGGCAGGACTCGAACCCGCGATCTTTCCCTTACAGGGGGAATGCTCTGACCACTGAGCCTGAGGAAAGGGCAGGTTAAATTCACTAGCAACCGGCAGGCTGTCTTAGAATGTTTAATGACAGCAGCAGCAGAGAAAGTTCGTGAAGTTTAAGAATTGAGATAGATAAGAAATTAAGAAAGATTGTTGATTCGGATTACCTCGGAAGGAAAAAAGCGTGAGTATTTATGTATATATGTGAAGAAGTAAGGTAATCCGAAAGTCATGAAGTTTTCCAATTAAACAACTTACAAGAAAAATCTAGTAACTAAATATTTAAAACAAAATGTGTAGAATACATAATGCACTTATATATTATGCTAATTAATCAATTTAATCTGTTGTTGTGACAGAGGATCATCATCTCCGCCGCCGCCGAAGTCGCGACGCTACGCCACGCTGTACGAGCCGCACGCAGGTAACTGGGTAACTATTGCAGCGCTTGTATTAGCCACACTATAACATCGCTAACTAGTGTAGCATTAGGGTCAGTCCACACGGCGCGTTGCGTCTCCGTAGTGTTACTACGACGCAGTCACAACGCGTACACCCCGCCCGCTTCGCCTCGGGGCTGCAGCTCCGTCGTGTGTGCGTTGCGTCGACGCAGCGCGCCGTGTGGACACTACAGGCGCGGTCCGAGGGGTGGGGGGGTCGCAGGGGACATGACCCCCCCTAAAACCATGCACTTCATATTGAAAAGTCCCAGTACGAGGGGAGGGGGGATTAAATTTCCTAAGGAATTTCCGAAGTGACCCCCCCCCCCCCCCCCCCAAAACTTCAAGCTGCGACCGCGCCTGACACTATGATTATTTGTACGTCAAACGACGCAGTGGCACAGCGCTGCGTCGACGCAACGCAACGCGTCGTGTGGACTGGCCCTTAAGGTATGATTGCGAAGCCGACCGCATACGACAACTGCCGACGCACGCAGCAGATGTGCGTAATTCATTGCGGTTTCTCAATGGTCCCCTTTATCCGTATCGGCGTTTAACAAGCAATGGGTACGCTGTATCTGCTGCATGCGTCGGCAGTTGTCGTATGCGGTCGGTTTCGAAATCATACCTTTACGCTTACAGCCATTAAACACGATCATGATTGGAAACGTAATTTAATGTACTTTTTTGCGCAGTACTCTAATGCTTTTTATGAACTAAAAGTAGCGTAAGTTGCGCCTTATTACATGAGCAATCTGACGACCCAGGCCCTTCGGAGATTAGCCGGAGCAAATCGACAGAAATATAGACAGACAAAAATGTTAAAATCTTTTTTTCTTTAAGTCCATTTATTATTTTGCAGAAAGCACTCTTACAATGTTTTTTCTTGATGATTATCATACAGACAAACCTAATTATGCATTTATTATTGTAATTAATATAACTTAATATAATAAGTAATATTGTCTAATATTACAAACGGACATTTCAAAAATTAATTTAAAGATAATAGCACTATACACATGGTCATGCGGTCAATTGGATTGCACCTTGAGTTCGTATATATTCATCATGAGTTTGCAAATGTAGCATTTTATTTTTATATATAGCTTATGTAATGTAGCCCGATGTTTATAGTTCTGTAAACGTAACGTGCCCGAAATAGATAGTATAGTGTAGTAGATATACGCAGAACAATGATGCAACAATAAATTTGATATTCATAGTTGTGACGGCCGAATATGGAAGTGATTGCGATTATGTATAAATTAAGCTAATGAATGGTGTTTTTTAACATTATGCTGCATTTGGCGTTCTAGAGTTTTTTTTATACCACTTAGGTGGCAGACAAGCACATGGTCCACCTGATGGGAAGTGGTTACCGTGGCCTAAGAATGGATGCAACACTAGGGGCGTGACACTCGTGCCTCCGCCCTGAAGAAACCTTCAAATTCTTGAAGATTTCATTTCATGTTTTTTAAAAAATTTCTCTAAGGTCTAATCTACCCCTATACCAAATTTCATCAAAATCGGTTCAGTGGTTTAGGCGTGAAAGCGTAACAGACAGACAGACAGAGTTACTTTCGCATTTATAATTTTCGTATAGAGTATGAATATGGATACAATTTGTTTACATGTTTTTTTCTCATATTTTTTTTAACGAGTGTTTTTGCTTCGCGTGGCTATTTTTATTTTTATGAAACACACATTCTGTATCATTTCATTACACACGTCACCCTAATCTTAAACAAGTTGTTTATTGAAATTTTTTATTGTTGCAGATGCATCGAGCTCTGACCGCGTTGGGGTCTCGGAAACGTCCGTACAGCGCCAGTTGACGGACGACGGGTCAGACGACAGCGACGACGAGTACCAGGATACGAGCCCTTACCTATAGGCCCCACCCCACCTGACGTTAACAGTGGAGATATATACATCGTATTTTTATACATGTACATTGTCCATTATTAATATCAAATTGAGAATCTACCGCGACGCAACGCCACGCGTTCGCGGCCTTTGGAAGCCTCAAGATATAAATCGTAGTATGAAAACGTCGTCGAAATTTTTGTATGAGCGTTGAGTACAAGAGTGAATGTATTTAATTAATATTATGTGATCCATAACCTGAAATCTTAACCTTATTTATTTGTGTTATTGAGTAAATTCAATTTCCTCCTCGCCCCAATGTATGTACTTGCAGGTTGGCTGCAAATGTTAGCACTGATAAATACCATTATGTAAGATAACTGGTGCAAAATATAGAGTTGAGATATTAATTTTATTTATATAATAATATTTAGGTGACACTTTTTGACAGTCGATTAAAAAGGTGCTTATGAATTGCTTTTCGTTTGATTTACCTACCCACTACCCTGTAGAATGGCATAGTAAGTTCCCAAGTACCCAATTTCAACATCGGGAAGAAGAGTGAGTAGAGAATCCGTCCATCAATAAAAGACCAACACTGACCAACTAGCATGCACAATTATTGTGCAATTGGGTGGTTGGAGATGCTAATCGAATCTTCGCCATGTAATTGGAATAAGAGCTCTGCCTCACTAGGACCCTTTCGTAGACTTAATTCACCTGCATGACGCCATGGCTACGTCGCCGGCTACGTATAGAAGCAGTTAATATTGCAATTAAACGTTGCCAAACCGTCGCCAGGTGAGTTAGGTACCATATATTTCAATATTAACTGCATGGATACGCAGCCGGCGACGTCGCTATGGCATCCTAAAGAAAGTAATAAATTCCATGCCGTGCCATGCCGGCAGTGGGCGCCGGCCCTTAACATATAATTAAAAAAAAGCGTTTTTACAAGTAGGTACATGGCCAATGATGGTAAATTTGTTTGTTCCTACCGATGCTTTTTTTTTTTATATAATACTTGGGTCTCAGACAGGCAAACGGCCCTCCTGGCGGTAAGTGGTTACCGTCTTCTGTAGGGCGGAGGTACTTACCTAGTCGGACTGCTCGATTGGGACGAATATACTCACAGAACACTTATATCCTAACGGAATATACTGTCGTGTCCTATCTCCTAGAATGCTTGTTTTTAAGCGTGTTACCAATGCTTGTTTTTACCTATGCTCATTTGTGGTGGCTCATGTGATTGTTATTGTATGGACTGATAGTGCAGGATCCCAAAAACGAACTTCGCCCAGTTGTTTACCGAATGAAAAGTATATTTTAGCAAATAAGATGTGTTGCTGAACAAGAGAGAGTTGCCCAAAATAATTTGGTTTAATTTTTAATTTTGGAACCTGATTTATTTCTAAAATACTGACTGCCAAAAAAATTAACCTTTGGCAGACAAGTCAGTGAAATTAGAAAAAAATAAATGTTTAAATTTTTTTTATTAATTACTGGCAATATTTTATTGGGCAACCCTATTGGTATGTGTTCAGCAATACATTTTATTTGCTTTGCTAACTCTTCACTTCACTTGGTACACAGATGGGTAAAGATCGATCTTACTTTGGATCTTAGACCCACTTAGACCATGAACAAAGTATCACATGCTGTTTTGAATGTTTCATTATCATTAATTAGAATGGTGAAGGAGGGTCATGGATAAAAACAGGATATTATTTATATAACATAATTTATTGTTTGCTTATAAAAACTAAATTAGTTTTTGATCCTATTTATAGTTAATGCTAAATAAAAAACTGGATTCTTATTATGTATGCTGTAAAAAAAATTCAAATATGTTTAAATTATCCTAAAGAGCCTCATTGAGTCATTCATTAGACAGAGGTTTTCATACAACATGTTTGCACCTTCATTTGAGATTTAGGGGCAACAATCAGTAGGCATTTAGATGCTACCATTTTGTAGATTATTCAGGTCTTCAGACTCGCCCTCATAGATGGGTTAATTATTATCAATAACACCGGATGCATTATTGTGATAAGGGTCTCCCACTTCCCACTTCTATTACATCATTATTATCACAGCAGTGTCTTCATAGTCATTCTCCTAGTACATAATGTAATAAAAAAGTATATTGCAATAACACATCGCTCATTTGCAAGAAGCACGACATAACTAAAAAACGACAACTTTTGGGAAACACGGTTTTAAAATTTGATCTCCATTTTTACAATAACTATTAATGAAAAGATCACTAAACTGCATTTTATTGTGTCAAGCGTCTATTCATCTTTATTTTATGAGTTTTACAAATCAGTTTAATGTGAGGAATATGTTATAATTGACATTTTTATGGCATCTGGGATCACTTGTGACATTATTTCTAATAAAATAGTATACCATTATTTCATACTCTTCAGATTGTGTCATTATTAATAATAAATATTTTCTAAAATGTTTAATTAGAGGGTATGTAAATAAAAAAATGTCATTTTAGGAAAATTAAAAGTTTAATAATTTTTTGTTATGACAATACTATTACTTTTAAATCAGTCATTTTTCTTAAACAATACTTACCCACCCCAAGAATACAATCAGCCGCTGTGTATTGCGTTTGTGGACTACGAAAAAGCCTTCGACTCTATCGAAACCTGGGCAGTGCTGGATGCCCTGCAGCGGTGCCGTGTCGATTGGCGATACATCGAGGTGCTGAGATGCTTGTATGACACTGCCACAATGTCTGTCCAGCTCCAAGACCAAATGACGAAAGCCATTAGCCTCCAGCGTGGAGTGAGACAGGGAGATGTTATATCTCCCAAACTATTCACCAACGCATTGGAGGACGTCTTTAAGACTCTGGATTGGACTGGGCGGGGCATCAACATCAACGGCGAGTTTATCTCGCACCTCCGGTTCGCCGACGACATCGTCATATTTGTGGAGTCGCTGGAACAATTGGGCGAAATGCTGCACAGCCTGAATGGAGCTTCTCGACGAGTCGGCCTTAGTGCAAACTTGGAGAAAACCAAGATTATGTTCAACGAACATGTTACACCAGGACCGATTGCCGTCGAAGGGGCTACACTCGAAGTTGTTCAAAAATATGTCTACCTTGGGCAGGTTATCCAGCTTGGTAAAAACAACTTCGAGAAAGAAATAGCCAGAAGGATCCAACTGGGTTGGGCAGCATTCGCCAAATTACGTCGGGTTTTCTCGGCGCCCCTACCGCAATGCCTCAAAACAAAGGTTTTCGACCAGTGCGTCCTGCCTGTTATGACTTACGGTGACAAAACCTGGCCATTGAAGGTGGGGTTACTCCACGACCTGAAAGTTGCGCAGCGGGCTATGGAGCGAGCTATGCTTGGAGTTTCTTTGAAGGATAAAATTCGCAACGAGATCATCCGACATAGAACTAAGTTTACCGACATAGCTGTCTGTCGAAGGACTGATGGCCGCTGGAACAGACGGGTCCTAGAGTGGAGACCGCGAGAAGGAAAGCGCAAGGTGGGACATCCCCAGGCCAGGTGGACTGACGATCTGCGAAGGGTGGCTGGGACGGACTGGATGCGGAAGGCGGAGGATCGGCAAACGTGGCGCGTGTTCGGAGAGGCCTATGTCCAGCAGTGGACTGCAATAGGCTAATTGATTTGATTTGATTAGCAAATACATAGAATAAAACTAATTACTATAGTATTAAACACTAAAACCACTAACCAGAATGCCTGGGTTAAAATTTCGAATTTAGGTAATTAAAAAACTACCTTCTTTAAATTAAATATGATGAAGAACCTGTTTAACAGTCAGAAGAGCTACAGGAAGAACTTGTACTGCTTGTACGGGAACGTTGTATTGTATCAACTAAAAATAAATAAGTAGGTATAATAATATAAAATGTAAAAAAGCATTGAAGAAAAATACTGATTTAGTGAATAGTGTGTACTGTTGTTATCCGATGAAGTACTCGTAGTTGGTGCTTCGTTGTCACTGGGGGTGACTAAGGCCAATATTTGCCTTCCTCTGGAGTTCATCGTAGATAATACGTATCCTAAATGAAAATTTTTGTTATTAATAACGACATAAAATTAATTAAAGAAAAAAACAATTTCAAAGGTAAACATAATTTTCCAACAAAAACAGCTAATAAAGTAATGTGTCATTTGTGAAATGGTGCATATAAAATTAATTATTGTCTATAACGTACTAAGCAATAATAGTTATTCGCAAGTCTTTCTTTTTATTAAGAATAACGACACAACGCGAAATATGACTACTATTACTGAACCATATTGTTACTGAAACGTCATCACAAAACGTCATGTGTCGTTCTAACATTTAAATTATCAAAATAAGCTTTACTTACTTTTTGAGAAGATCGTCATAAAACAAAATGTGTCGTCTACGTTGAAAACTTGTACGTGCACTCGTTGCAACAAACTTGTAGTAACTGAAATGAGCCGGTGTCGAATAAAAGAGCGCAGTCGAGCGAGACTGAGACAGAGTGACACAACCTTTCTCAGTCACTCATATTTAAGCGCAGAGTTATGTCGTTTTTACAGAAAATAAAGCATTTTTTTCTAATTGTTTGTGTATAAATAACTCAATTTCACAATTTTTTTAGTTATGACGTCCTTCTTGCAAATGAGCGACATCCAGTATTATTAACCAATAATACTCCATCTGTGTGGAGGAAATTTTAGTGATTATTAACCAGTCTACCCACGTTAACAAATTCTCACCTAACACTCGCGGTGCCCGGGCACCGGTTGGTACTTGATAGGTTAAGGTATTTTGTCAAACATTGGTAGTGCCAGATACATAGTTTATGTATTACATACTAGGTCATACAGACTAATATTATTAGTGACAATTCAATTTAGTACACCATTTTAATAGTTATCTTGGGAGCAGGCAAGTATATTCTATACATTACAGATATCTGATTAACAGAGTTAGGAGAGAGAGAGTACAATTACAATGTCACAAATATGGCTTATTGATTTCTACTAAGTTAAAAACACAGTTTTTAGCTGTACAGTTTCACAAATAATCTTTGTTATAGATAGTCCAAGGGAATACTAAATCTCACAGTTCTGTTTTCTCGGACTTCCCTCTTTCACCCTTTGCAGTGCTAAGCTCTTCAGATAAACATGAAGAATCAGTGCCCTTCAATGCATGTTCTGTACACAAATGTTGCCGCAGTTGAATATCTCCTTGGTGATTCCAATACCAATCCTCAATAGCTCCCTCATTTTCTTCTAGAAGACTCTCACACTGCGTTTTCATATAGGTGATCTCAGCAGAGGGTTTGTCCCATAACTCATATGGAATACCGAGATCTACTTTGACTCCTTTATCCACCAAACCATGCAAAGTTTGGAATGTTTGACTCATACCTTTGGCGAACCTGGTGCTGTCTTGACGTTCTTTGTGAATGTTATATTCTAGAATTTTTTCACAAACTCCTTCTAGCGACTCGATCAACCTCAATTCAGACTTTTCATACTTAGTCTTCTTTTTAGGTTGTACATCGTCCAGCGAATATCCTATTTCAATGACTTCGCGATTTTTACCGGTCTCCTCGAGCCTGCTTTGTAGCTCAGTAGCAAGTATTTTACACACTTCACATCTATTCGCATATTTAACGCCTACATCTTCTTCAGATTTAACGTCTACGTCATTGCGACATGAAATGTTAGTGGTAAACAGTAAAAATACAATAATAACTGGAGAAAACATAGTTTAAATCCCACCAAACCAATATCAAATTTATAGTAGTTTATTTACTTCACTTCATAGCTTCACTTCACTGTCACTGACTGAGAGACTGACAATGACTGAATGACATGGTGGACATGCATTGACAAAAGTGACATTAGCCATAGATTAATATTTACCTTAGAGTATAGATAGAAGAAGAGATGAAGCTATACGAATTTCATTCATAAAATCGAATCAAGTTTGACGCCAAATCGCCATCTTTTTGCCAACATACTTCTATTTTCATGAATGAACGTGTGTCGACGGTTACTATGTTAGGGATGTATCTCTGTTATCGTAATATTTGTCGATATCTATCTATCCTGTCATCTAATGTGTATAACCAAAAGAGAGCGGAAAAATGCTAAGCTCATGATATTATAATAAACTAGCTTTTGCCCGCGGCTCCACCCGCGTGGATGTCGGTTATCGCGACCAAACATAGCCTAGGTATGTCCATTCTCAAGGTCTAAACTACCCCTATACCAAATTTCATCAAAATCGGTTCAGCGCTTTAGGCGTGAAAGCGTAACAGACAGACAGACAGACAGACAGAGTTACTTTCGCATTTATAATATTAGTAAGGAAGTATGGATATGGATGATAATAATTTTATGGTTTATGTGAGATAAAGCGACAATAAAATAAATGATTATTTTTAAATATAATTTAGGAATGAATAATAAAATCTACAAGTTGAAACTATCTATTGAAATACGAAGTTGCATGTAATGTGCTAGCAATAGGTTATATTAATTCATAAGTACTATTGAACACGATCTTTTTTGTATCGAAATTTTTTTAAGAACAAAGGAACTCAACCAATAAAATTTAAAAAATCTTGAAGTCACTTGTGAATAACAGCAATAAAAAAGTCATAGTTTTGATAATTAGGTGTTTGATATTACCCCTTACGCGCCTTATTGCGGTGAAATAAGCTTTATATTTGCAATTTAGTATATTACTGAATGTTACATTTTATTATTATAACAGTAATAGTTATTTTCAGACAGTAATAAACATACACTGAAAAATTTGTATTTAAACATACAATTATTATTTTAACGAAACAATTGTGATATAGGTAAAAAAGTTCTCCTTTGTTGATGACAATTAATATAAAGGACATATTGAATAAAGCACCTGTACTCTTCCACAATTATTTTATTTTCTGTTGCATAACCGGTTTCGCCTAACGGCATTCTCAAAGGTTTACAATGGTTTAAACTATTATATTTGTTAAATATTATATTTGCTTAATATAATAGTTTAAACCATCGTTTACATTTTTAGCCTGTGCTTCTTTTATATCGATAAGTAGTTATCGACAGTTTACTGGGCTTCTCCATTTGTTTTGCCAATCCAAGTTTAGGTATAGTTTTTTTTCGTAGGTATGCCATCTCTATATACTTCTATACTCTAAGATATTTACTGACAAAATGACAACTGTGCAACAAAGTGCAAGCATCTAGGATCAAGTATACTCTGGATTCGTCAAGCGCGTACACCCGAAAGGGACGACAACATAGTACTTATGATACCAGTGTTGTTAGTCCCTACCAAATTTTACCCCGCGACTTTTTTAAATCCGTTAGGTGGTATATGAATTTAATGTTTTCTGGCATTAGTGGCATTACATCCTTTAAAAAACACAAATACAAAACAATTTAGGCATCTGGATCTGGATTTGGAAATCTGAAACAACATTTTCATTAATGTGAAGTTTTAAGAATAAATAAGAAATACCCCACATTATGGGTAATTTACCAGTACCTCAACTGGTATCCCTAATAATTCTATAACCCGGACAAATCATAAAGTAGATAAAAATGGCGGACAAGTCTGGCTTTTGTTTCGAGTTCGATAATTTTAACTCACCACTTTATTTGGTTGGTTAATACACGTATTATGGTGATAATAAATCAATATTTTGAGCCATTATTTCTACTTTAAAGAACTTGTTAATATGCTACGGCTCTTAATCTATTAATATCTTTACAAAAAAAGGGATATTTTGTCTAAAAATCGTACTTACGTATGATAGGTTATGTCTTGTGATTTCCGCTCACTACGGCTTTTGCAGCCTAATATATAACATATCACCATGTTGAATACAATGAGTTTTAAGCAACAAACTTATGCCACTTAGTTTCATCACTTAAATTACTGTCTATTATGAAGAATTCTCAGAACAATTTCAACAATTCACAATCACAAAAGATTTGTTGGTCACAACTTTCCACTTGTGACCAACAAAAAAAACAGAAACTCTGACAAAGACAGAGCATATAGTTTTTGTCCTATTCATTCCTTACAGTTTTTGTATGTTGTGTCTCGTTCATACGCGGTATTATTATTTGCGTAGCATATCCAGAGTATACTTGATCCTAGGCAAGCATAGACACTATGATAGACACAGAGTGAACTAACTGAACCTAGACTGACCGATTGATTGAACTATTGAAATTGAAGTCCACAGTCTTTGAGTATGGAAGTATATGGAGATGAAATACCTACGAAAAAAAACTGTATACCTAAACTTGGATGAGAACGGAAAATGGCGTCTATAATAAGGGAAGCCCAGTAAACTGTCGATAACCACCTTATCGATATAAAAGAAGCACAGACTAAAAATGTAAACAAGGGTTTAAACTATTAATCTATCTTCTATCTATCTATACTATTATATAATTGTAAATTGAAAATGTTTGTCCGCGATGGACGCAAAAACTACTAAATGGATTTTGATGCAGTTTTTTTGTTAGAAAGGTCTTGTTGGAATTTAAAATCTTACGTCTGTTTTACTGCAATCGGTTGAGTAGAACCGAAGATAAGAGATCCACGCGGGCGGAGCCGCGGGCGAAAGGCTAGTATTTAGCATATATTTGCTAAATATAATAGTTTGAACCATTGTAAACCTTTGAGAATGCCGTAAGGCGAAACCGGTTAAGCAATAAAAAATAAAACAATTGTGGAAGAGTACAAGTTTAGTGCTTTATTCAATATGTCCTTTATATTAATATATATCCATCAACAAAGGAGAACGGGCAGTTCGTTACATAATATTGTAATACTTTTTACCTATATTATCACAGTTGTTTCGTTAAAATGATAATTATTGTATGTTTAAATACATATTTTTCAGTGCATGGTTATTAATACTGTCTGAAAATAATTATTACTGTTATTATAATAAATGTAACATTCAGTAATGTAACATTTATTAAATGTAGAGCTTATTTTTGCTAAAATATATTTTTCAACACACTCATAATGTAGCTTCATCATCATACTGAAATGTACACATTAAAAAATTAAAAATAAAACTTTAATGAAGGATAATAATATGATCTTTATGCCCAGAGTATCAAAATAAATTTAAAAATAGTACATTATGGTACAAGTGAGTAAAGTTGGTAATTATCATACTCATGCGTGGCATACGACGTTTTACAACACACTTGCGAATAAAATAAAACTAAATAAACAATACTACGATTCGTTTTCCTATGCGCGCGCATCTAACAATGGCGATCGGCCATATTTAAAAGTGAGGTTTGAATTTGACTTTTTTTTACTCTGTTTTTTTCTGTACTTGAGAAAAAAAAAGTTAAAGGAGAACGGGCACTTTTGTATGAGCTGCGTCCCAACCCTTGTAACAAGTTGCGACTAGTGAAAACATGTTCATTTAGTCTATTTATATGTAAAAATGAAAGATTTTTATCAGAAATTCATGCAGGTCCAAAGTTATAAGGGTGTAAGTAAAAAATATTTTTTGTGCAAATAGGCTTTGCAGTATAGTTCTACGGTTTTGTATCATTTCGCCGACGGTCATTACAACTACGGTTGACTGAACTAGGGTTAATTCACCTACTGGTTGACATGGTTCATGGTTGTACCGATCACTTATTTTTAACAAAAAAAGAGGGGTGTTATAAGTTTGACGTGTGAGTGTGTGTGTGTGTGTGTGTGTGTGTATGTGTATGTGTGTGCGTGTGTGTCAGTCTGTCTGTGGCATCGTAGCTTCCAAACGGCTGAACCGAATTCGATTCTGTTTCTTTTGATCGAAAGATGGTTTAGTCGAGAGTATTCTTAGCTATGTTTCATAAAAATCGGTTCAACCATTTGAAATATATTAAGAGGAATGAAAATCAATCCAAAATCTAATCTATTTTCAAATATACCCGTATTGGGTATCAAATGAAAGGTCATAATTTATACATCACGATACAGCAGGTTTTATGGAAATCGGTTCAGCGGTTACCTATAAAAAGCATGAAACAAAAAAAATTAAAAGCAGAAACCAATATTTTAATTTTCTCTTTCTAAATCGATTTGAATAGTTAGCATAATAAATGCTTCAAAAGAACATTATTCACGCTGCATACATTTTTGGTCCAAAATTGAAAGTGCTGGCCAAATACGATATTTCGTTAGAACTTGTTCTTATTGGGGCGTCAAAGTTGAGGGACGACTTCCTTCGGTTTTATTTGAGTTCGAAAATCTTGAAAACATACATTTTTTATGACACAAACTATTGAAAATGGATAAAAAATGTCGTGCTACATTGGAAGAATAGTTAATAAAACTAATAAAAATAAACCCCATACTGCACACCGTTGTTTTTCGTCTATTTATTTAGGCGCTAAATTGAAAATAAGTAGCGGCCAAAGAATACAAATATGACATTCCGTTAGTCGGGCAGTGGACCCTCAGCTTTGACGCCATAATAAAAAATGCTAATGAGGACAAACTCTAACAGAATATCATACTCGTATTCTTTGGCCGGCACTTTCAATTTTGGACCTAAATAAACGGGTGAAAAACAACGGTGTGCAGAATGGGGTTTATTTAATATTGATTTTATTGACTATTCTTCCAATATAGAACAATGATTTTTATTCGTTTTTAATCATTCATATCATAAAAATGTATGGTTCCAAGATATTTGAACTCAAATAAAACTGAGAGCACTGAGCAGTGGTCCCTCAGCTTTGACGCCATAGTAAAAAATGCTAACGAGGACAAGCTCTAACGGAATTTCATATTTGTATAGGTACTTTGGCCAGCACTTTCCATTATGGACCTAAATAAATGGACGAAATACAACGATGTGCAATATGGGGTTATTTTTTATTGCTTTTATTAACTATTGTTCCAATATAGAACAAAGTTTTTCATTTATTTTTAGTAATTCGTATCATAAAAAATGTATGTTACCAAGATTTTTAAATTCAAATAAAACCAAGCGCAGTGGTCCCTCAACTTTGACGTGGTAATAGAAAATGCTAGCGAAGACAAGTTCTAACGGAATATCGTATTTATTTTCTTTGGCCGGCACTTTCAATTTTGGACTAAAATGGGTGATGTCCTTTCATTCAAAAATCCCAATAATTTATACATATTTGAAATGTACTAATTAAGGCCTTTAATTTGATATCAAACACGGTATATTTACCTCAATTTTATTTTTTAACGCAGTACTTTATGACCGCTAGAGGGCGCCACATTGAATTCAGTGACACATTATATAGCCTATAATAAGTGGACGATCAAGACACTTCTAACAATACCTTACTTGTCCAGTTCTAATTAGTAGTTGAAGAGCTATGAGGGAATTAGTGAATATACATACATAGTTCATACATACATACATAGCCTGTCAAAATCATAATCCTCCTTTGGCTTTAACATAGTCGGGTAAAAATAGCATAAATAAATAAGTATTTTGTCATAAAAACACTAATTATTTAAAATAAATTAAATACTTTCTTAGTAACTAAAACCCCCATAACTTTTACCCTGCACGAAATACAGATTTCTGGCCGTACAAAAAAATAATACACTCATTGAGACCTTTCATTTGATATAGGTCAAAAAGTGTTACACCATATGGGACGAAACGCCCATTCGCCTTTGAGTGATAATTTTGTTTATTATACAAGTATTACAAGTTGGTTTTCGTTCTATTAAACACGTTCTTTTTTGTATCGAAACTTTTTTATGAACATAGAAACTTAACCTGTAAGATTTAAAAAAGAATCTATAACTCACTTGTGAATAATAGCAATGAAAAAGTCACAGTTTGATAAAAAACCGGACAAGTGCGAGTCAGACTCGCGCACTGTACAGAACTAAATTAAAGAACAAACTCATAATACATAAAATAATAAAAATTTCAACTTATCCGTCCACACATTCCCGAAAAAAAGGTCTTAACAGACAGACAAACAGACAAACGGACAACAAAGTGATCCTATAAGGGTTCTAGTTTTTCATATTACTGTACGGAACCCTAAAAAGGAATATCTAACGCCGCTCGGCGAGTTATTGTCTAAATCTTATAGTATGAGAGCCGATGAAATTAACTTTAGTCTGATCAAATTCGTGGATGATATGCGTATCATAATCGTGGAACCTATAAAAAACTTTGAAAACGTTTCAATATTCAAGTCGCCGACACCAACACGAAATAGAATCCATGACACTTAACACATTCATTAATTTCATTCAGAACACATAATTCCATCACATACATTGTAGGTAGGCCATTCACTTCGTCATAATTATTTAGTTGTCTTTTAATTTTAAATATTAACAAAGTACCATCACACAAAAATCGTGAGGAAAACACGAGATTAGAATAAAAAAAATTATGCATGTCAATATGGACCCTTGCCTTGTACTACAAAATTTAAATTACGTTCCAATCTACTAATATCAGAACCCATGACACTCAACTTAGTTGGCAGATGGCAGCCGCTTCACGGAAAATATCGAGGTCCAGTCAAATCCGCTGTTAAGACTGGTAAAGCGGACAGACTCCGAGGTGAAAGCTTCAGATGCGACGGGGAGTTAACACTAGGATGAAGAAGAAATAAATATACTTCGTTTATGGTATATAAATGATACTAACCATACAAAATTCCCTCCTACAGTCCCGGGTCCTTTAAGCAGAGCATAAAAAGCATCTGATGAGACCTTCTTAGTTCTTAGATATTAAATTTTATTATCAATCATATTTAGAAATAATCATTTATTTTATTGTCGCTTTATCTCACATAAACCATAAAATTATCATTATCATTTATCATAATATCATGAGCTTAGCATTTTTCCGCTCTCTTTTGGTTAATACACATTAGATGACAGGATAGATAGATATCGACAAATATTACGATAATAGAGATACATGATACATCCCTAACATAGTAACCGTCTACAATCTAAGTCTATGGTCTACACACGTTCATTCATGAAAACAGAAGTATATGAGAACGAAAGATGGCGATTTGGCGTCAAGCTTGATTCGATTTTATGAATGAAATCGTAGTTGTTGCTACTCTTTAATACTCTAAGTCCACAGTTTACTCTGGTTTTAGACTTAGAGTATATAGTATAAGAGACGAAACTACTACGATTTCATTCATAAAATCGACTGAAGTTTGACGCCAAATCGCCATCTTTTGTTCCAAGCAACAAGTACATAGTTACGTCATTCGAGGCTTGTTTACCATTGTTTACTACGATTATCTAGCAAATAAACGTGTAATCCAGTGATTTTGGTGTGAAGTGTGAAAAAATACGTGTGACAAAGATGCCTACCTGCTCAATTGTTGGATGTGGATCATATTATGCAAGAAATAAGCCAGAAATAACATTACATAAGTACGTATTCTTCTCATCGAGATATCATTGTTATTTGTTGACCTACGACATCAATAGTTCGTTTTGTCTGTCTGTAAAGCAAACAAGCTTGTAAAACTCACAATTTAAATCAATAATTACGTCGTATTTTTCTAAAATTCAATAAAACATCTTTGTATGGAAAACGCTAGTGTTGCGGTGATACGATTTTGATTATCGATATTTTTTTTGTAATTTATATATTCATAAATTAATATCCACTCCGTATTGTTATTCGACTGGCCCACGACGCAAATTTTCTACACACGTATATATATGTATGTACTTTTTTTTGTATGTATTAATTTATTTATTAATAGATACATAATATTCACAAAATTTTCTTCACCAAACTGCTACAGCAGTTTGTAGGCATTCGCTCATACAACCTTTTATGTTATTTCTATATAAAGTTCGCATCTTGTTTTAGGCAAATCCGTCAGTACCTTAAGACGAATTGCATTGGAAGGACAAAGAAATAAAGGAATTTTCACCACATCAGGAAAGCATAGAGCGGGACGGCCTAGAAAAGAAGACCCACCCAAGAGAAGACCCACCCCAAAGCTCAGATGAACACTTTTCTGGCGTGGAATATTTGGATGAAAGTTTTTTAGATTCCGATTAGAACACATTCAATTGTACTATTAAATTGTTTTACATTACACTCAGTTCAATCGTTTTATTCTTTTTCTTTTAGGGATTAACGCTAGAACTAGCTTTAATCCGAGACGCATCCGAAGATCTTACCTCGGAGTCTGGGGTCTGCTTTACCAGTCTTACTACGGATTTGACCGAATTTTGTCATTTTTCGTGAAGCAACTGCCATCTGACCTCCACAACCCAATAGCGATATTGGGCGATAATGAAGTATTGCAGCTAGACCAGTTTTTAGACTTTTTTAGGGCTCTAACTACCCGTAATGACTGCCATAAGATGTTCGTATGGCAACCGGGACCGACGGCTTAACGCGCTATCCGAGGCACGACCACGACCAATACAAATATCCATATTTATGCATACAAATTTTATCAAATATACTGACAAACAGAAGTAGTAGGCACATTTTATAAATAGTGTACAAAATCGAAGTATCAAAGCTGTTTTGGTCGTAGTATATAGGGTGGCTACATGCACGATTGTGGCGCCCCTATTAATTTCACGACTTTTTTGCCAAGCTGTATTTAAACATACAATAATTATCATTTTAACGAAATAATAAAATTGTGATTTAAGTAAAAAGTTTTACAATATTATGTAACGAACTGCCCGTTCTTCTTTGTAATATAAAGGACATATTGAATAAAAGCACTTGTACTCTTCCACAATTATTTAATTTTTTGTTGCCTAACCGGTTTCGCCTTACGGCATTCTCATAGGTTTACAATGGTTCAAACTATTATATTTAGCAAATATATGCTAAATACTAGCCTTTCGCCCGCGTGGATCTCTTATCTTCGGTTCTACTCAACCGATTGCAGTAAAACAGACGTAAGATTTTAAATCCAAACAAGACCTTTCTAACAAAAAAAACTGCATCAAAATCCATTTTAGTAGTTTTTACGTCCATCGCGGACAAACATTTTCCATTTATAATTATATAATAGTATAGAGTATAGATAGATAGATAATAGTTTAAACCCTTGCTTACATTTTTAGTCTGTGCTTCTTTTATATCGATAAGTAGTTATCGACAGTTTACTGGGCTTCTCTATTATAGACGCCATTTAATGTTCTTATCCAAGTTTAGGTATACAGTTTTTTTTCGTAGGTATGCCACCTCTTATATACTCTAAGGTTTTAGAGAAAAGTGGCAGCTTGGTGGTGGAAGCATAGAAAGAATGGATTGATTCAGATTGATTAATCGAAGTATAAAAGCCTCGTCCACAGCTCATGTTCTTCACAACATTTTCATTAAAAACGCAACAAAACATGTATAGAATGAGCAGTTTTCCAGTAGGTATTTATAGCGTTCCTAAAGACGCGCTAGTTGGCGCAGCCGACACTTTTGGTAAGAAGAGTGTGGTGTCACATCTAGTGTTCCCTAATTTATGGAAAAAATGTTCTTCGGTTTTGTAATGATTTAATTTACATAAATATTTTGTCATTTTTTCTGATAAAATTATTTTAAATATAATATTATTATTTTAAATTACAGACAATGACGCGAAAAGAATAAGCTTTTTATTATATTTTATCTATTATAATATGGGTAAATTAAATTAAACTTTGGCTACATCGCAAATTCATGAAAAAATACTACAAACAAACCACAGAGTACATTAAAATTACCAAAAGCTATGCTAGCGCCATCTCCTGATGACTTAAAAACCAACTGATTATTATACCTACTGGAAAACTGCTTGTTGTGTTTTAGTAAAAATGTAGAAGCAAAGAAAAAAAATTAAGTATTTGGACTTGGCCCATGAGATTGTCGACATGTGGGATGTGGACTCGGGTTATTTATTATTGTACCGATAGTCGTTTCAGTTCACGGACTTATCGACAAGAGCCTCGATCAACATCTTAAGAGGCTCTCGTTGGACGGTTGGCTCAAGGGCTTGATGCAGAAGGCAGTTTTGCTAGGCACTGCACGCTTATTGAGGAAGTTCCTCTCCTTGTAGTCCTAACCACCAGCAGCGGCGGCAGCTTAGTCTTTGTACCGGGTTTATCCACTTAGTTATACGATATAACAAAATAGAACGACTGTTCGTGATTTTTATGATAAGGTACGCTACCCGGTTCGACACACTGCCGACTTCAACAACGCTGCTGATGAGGTCCTTTTTTACAAGAAAGCCGACGCCTCCCTGGGAGCGCACATCACCTTCTCTGAAGTAGAACAGGTCGCCTGACTCAAGGGTTGTCGTGTCCTCACCCTCTCTTCGGACCTCTGACAGCCCCAATGCCAGTTTATGCGACCTAGTTCCACCTCGAGTTCGGTGAGGTGCTCTTCCAGCCGCAGTGTATTGCAGTTGTAAGCTGCCAGCAGTAGTTGTTGTTTACGGTTAATGGATGAATTCAACCAAAATTAATCGGATCCATGTAGTATAACTATCTGGACTAAGCAGTATAACTATTTGGACTAAAACAACCCAAATTAATCGGATCTATGTAGTTATACTAAGCAGTATAACTATTTGAACTAAAACAACCCAAATTAATTAGATCCATGTAGTTATACTAAGCGGTATAACTATTTGGACTAAAACAACCCAAATTAATCGAATCCAGGTAGTTATACTAAGCAGTATAACTATTTCGACTAAAACAGCCCAAATTATCGAATCCATATTTAATTATATATATATAATTTGGACTTTTTCAGTCCATTTTGTTATATCGTAACTAAAAAAATTATACACGATGACATTTCAAAATGTTTTTTTCAATACCAATCAGGAAAATACATCAAACACTCCAAATATCAGAAACAGTAGCAGAGCTGTTTCCTTAACATCAGAAATTTCAGTGAAGTAAGTCGACCCCATTCAGTGACGTAAATCATGAAAATGATTTGTCAGAAATTCAGAATTCTGGAAAAATTCATTTGAGGTGATATCGACGAAAATAAGAAAAAAAAACCGAACCAAAGTTGCAACTGATTCTAGAACCTTTTAGTTACAACCGTCGTGGCTGTGATAAATTATTTTGCCTTTTGGTGCTGAGTAGTAAAACCATGCGTCACTTTAAATGGTTAATGGTTTTTCTAGCTTGATATATATTCTTTATATATAGCGCATAATAAAATGTATCTAGAGCAATCAAGCTGAACATTTAGGAACTACCCATCTTGCATCGCGCCACGAAAATTTTCGATAGTTATAAAAATGTAACAACATCGTAACCCCAATACCAGGAGCGCGGTCGGCCTGTGCCCCTTTATGTCGGAAAAAAATCACATTCCATTCCTCAACTATATTTTTATCCTTGCTTTTCATTAAATTTCTATAAAGCTCCTGTTTTGGTCTTTCACAACTTTCAGTTTTTGATTAATTTTGTGCTATACAGGACATCTCAGTAACTTAGATATTTAGTTCAGTCACTGTATACTCGTAGAGCAGTAATTTCCAACGAATTTTTCAATCTCTGTCTTCAAGAATTTTTATGTAGTCAATAAATCCCTTTTAATGGAATTTAGTTGTCGCAAAACATAATTTAATTAATAATTGCATTCAGGCATCTATAAAGAAAAAGATAAAGTAATTTATAACAGCAATTAATATAATAAGATTCTTTTGACATTTTCTGACTTTAAGCAGTGACTCTCCAGGCTCTTATGTCTCAACTCATTTGGTATATTTTCAAACTTACTAATGGGAATACTAACTCACCTGCTGAAGACGTCATGGTGAGACTTATTTTTTAAACTGCTACTTATATTATTGAGTAGTATGGACATGCATTCAGTTCCCAATGGTGTCTTCCTATTAACTTGTTTCTTATCTGCGATCAATTCATATTCACTTGTATGTATCAATTCATATCATTCCTATTCTACTTGTCAATATAAGGATGTACAATGCAGTAAATTATTATTATGAAGTTCTTTGATTCCAGTAGTGCAACTCCTTGGTGTTTGGTCCACAATCACCACTTTGATCTTCACTATGAGCTCTATTAGTTTATCATAAACAGCACCAGCTGCAGGTCATTAAACAATAAATGCAAATAGCTTGATATGTATGTTTCTGTATTAAGCATTTAATTTTGGAGTTAAAAAGATTTGGATGTAACTTATTAGATAAACTAATAGTATTCCCTTTTTTATAATATGTATATTACAATTTAATTAAACAGCCCAAATATTTGTCTCCTTTTTTTATTTTTGTATTTTTAGTTTATCATTATTGCATTTTCCAATCTCCACAATCATCTACCTAAGTCATCTACAGTCAACAAGTTTGTATTTCATATTGTACTTCTCTGGTTAACCTTTCAATCCATTCATTACAAACTTCTTTTTCTAATGTAACTTCTTGAAATATATCACTTTTGGATTTTTCTTGGAATTCTAATTTTTTGAACATATTGATACTAATTTCATTTGATAATGAAATCTTTGCTTCAAATATCTTCAAATGCACATGCTGAATACCATACAGAAGCATTAAAATGACTGCTTCCCAGCCCATCTTTTTTCCTCTGGCTGACTCTTCAGCTATCATTATCTCTATTTCACCAGCTGATAATTCTTTATCAACTATAAAAATGTTTGTATCTCCAATCATTGACTCTAAAACAGAGAAATATTATAAAATACAATAAAATAATCCCAATCCCAACGTAACAATAACTTATTTTGTCAAGTTCTAGAATGCAGATAAGGGATCACCCTTATCGGTTTGACCGCTTCGGCCGTCTAGGAAACCGGAGTTTCGTAACCGGTTTCCTTGAAGGCTTTTTTAATACGTCTACGTAACGGGTTTCCATGAAGTATTTTTTCATACTTCTAAAAAAAGAATTAGCAAAATCGGTTCAGCTGATCTCGAGATTTGCGCTTAGCAACACATTCAGCAATTCATTTTTATATTATAGATATACTTATAAAATTGTACAACTATTTTTTTTACAATTTTTTACAATTATTTTTTAATTCAATTTAATATTCACTACTTCTCTCAGGCAGTATAGAATGACAACAAAAACTACCTACTCATTTTTTTTCGCTTTCTTCTTTCTTAGTTACATAGGCGGCTTATGAGACATTGGATAATTACTTCTTCGAAACCAGTTACGTAGAAGTATGAAAAAATACTTCAAGGAAACCGGTTACGAAACTCCGGTTTCCTAGACGGCCGAAGCGTGTTTGACCAAAAAACGTATGACAAAACATCATTTGACAAACCACGTTTGAAAAACTAATCATTTGAAAAACTTTCATTTCGCAAACATATTAAGTACTTTAAAAATAATCATTTGACATAATACACGTTTGGCAAAATGTATTATTTAGAAAACATTTCGTTTGCCAAAATTTTATTTTAAAAATTTTCATTTGACTAAATAAAGTTCTGCATGGTTATAAAAAAAAATAACCACGAAGGCTAATGCGAGAGCTTCGCTCCGCTCCGCTCCCGCATTAGCCTTCTAACCTAATCTATCCAAGTCGGAATGAGCAGCTTTCTCAATAATCTATCACTAACTGTCTGTTTGTCAACTAACATGTTTTTACATAACATAACATAAACTCACGCCTATATCCCTGAAGGGGTAGGCAGAGGTGCTAGCACCCACATTTCGCCGTTTATGTTTAGGTCCCAATGTAATAGGTGGCGAGCCTATTGCCATTAACCGGGCACTTATAAACCTGCCATAAATACACACATAACTTCGAAAAGCATCGAAAAGTCATTGGTGTGTGTTCCATTACCCATACCACTAATCAATTTGTAAAATGATGTTTTATTTAATGATTTTTTTTTTCAAATAAATAGTTTGTCTAATGAGTAGTTTATTAAACAATAGTTTGTCAAATGATACATTTATCAAGTGTAATTTTGTCAAACGTTTGTCAAATGAAAATTTGTCATTCGTTTTTTGTCAAATGATAGGACACTGCAGATAAGAGTATAAGACTGCTTAGATAGGTACATGTATGTTGGTACATAGATATGCGGTTTAGCTTTGCTAAGGATATAATCCTTTACACTATACCATAAATATAGGTACACCATAGAGGTAGTCATTATTGTGATTGTTACAGAAGAATGATTTTAACTTACCTATTTCATTGCTGCTATGATCGTAAATGCATTTATTCAGTATAATAAATGTACATTCTAAAAACAAAACAAGAGTTTCATATAGAATAATTTGAAACATGGAGTTCACACAAAAATTGACTCTGCACACTACCTTTGTATACCTATGTACTGTGCAAATTGAAAAAGCTATAATATAGTCAGTTTCATACTCTCTACATTTTTATGAGAAGCACTGAAAGATACAAATGAAATACATTTTACCTAAAGATAAAAAAGATAAAATAGATAACTAATGACCAAAGGACATTACCCATTCTGGTACGAAATTTAAAGTGCCGGCCAAAGAAAAAAAAATACGATATTTCGTTAGAGTTTGTTCTTACTAGCATTTTCTATGATCGGCACTTTTAATTTTGGACCTAAATAAATGGACGAAAAACAACGATATATGTATGGTATGGGTATATTTTTTATTGCTTTTATTAAATATTCTTCCAATATAGAATAATATTTTTCATTAATTTTCAATGTATCGTGTCATAAAAATGTATGTTTTTAAGATTTTTAATCTCGAATAAAACCGAGAGAAGTGGTCCCTCAACTTTGACGCCATAATAAAAATGCTAGTAAAAACAAGCTTGAATTACACTAACGCTATTTCGATGTCTAAAAACGTTTAACTTACTGTTTTCATCTACACGCCAAGATTTTTGCATTTCATATTCTTCTTCTAATGATAGCGGCTGTGACGCTGTTAATTTTTGTAATTCTTCAGACTTCATCCAGTCATGATATCTGCAAAAATTAGGTTGCTTGAAGATAGGTACTTACATATCCCAAAAATGCAAATTATCATATTATTGATCAATTTTGTTCCATACTTAAGTACATGATCTTTTCTATAGGGCACTAGAACTACGTTGCATCCAATAATTTTAACATTACTGTTTAGTTTCATTTTGAAATTCATTAGAAAAATGTTTAAAATCAATAAAAAAATTAACACGAGGTCATGACGTACTATTGGAGATTGTAAAATAATGAGTGAATGAATAGTAATTATTATAATCATTCGATGGGCACGGTCCACTGACCTGTGGTATGGCACGGTCCCAGTAGAGATCGATGGGGAGGACACACAGACAGGTTTAACGTTACCGTCATTCACTCCCCTTTTTTGTATTATACAGTATATAGCATAGTTTTGTATATTACATTTTTTAACTAATTGTATACAATACTTAATTTTTATATTTATTTGTAAAATACATAATAATAACTTCGATTACATAAAAACCATAGAGTAGTAGAAGCTGTATTGAAAATTCGCACGTAATGTGTGGCGCTGGCGTGTCGACAACTTGGGCGGCAATAGCTTGCCACACCAAAAATTGAATTGAATGTAGTGTCATCTCTTTCTATAATCATTAGCAGCTTCTCTTTTCAATTTCAAGTTGTTGAATGAACTTGAATGACTTGTTGACTTTGTTTTTTCCTGTGGTTGTAGTCTTGTGTATCTTGTATTTGTATAGCATAGCAGTTGTTTCTTGGTTGTTTCCAAAGTTGTTTCTGGTTGTTTCGTTGACTTATCAGAATCTTATCGTAATTCGTAATAATATATTAAACCAATACCTATGTAGGTATTTTAACCAAATATTCGCTCGCAGTCTCTTTCACTGCCGTTATCAGTATTTCTTTTTAATATTTAGGAGAACCATTGAAAACGTAATTATCTTCAATTATATTGGAATTGTGATGAACCTGTATTAATTTAATAGTCCAGTCAACAAATATAACAGTGAGTATCTCGCTTCTTTGGATGGTTATAAGCACTTTATACATGAAAAACACCCGATAACTCACTGTTATGATTCACAGGTCCCTTCACGATGAATCAATATGAAACTGAACGCCGTTTGAGTTGGTCTTATTTACTGGTGTCTATATTGCTGGGTGTTTCAGTAATTTGTATAGCAATTCCATACAACCACTGGCGCACTACATTAGACGTGTGTCCTGGTGGATACTTTGAGAATACCAACTGTGGTTGCATACTATTTGGTGTCCGGACATCCCAGTACTTCAATGGTGGGCACAACTCTTACTGCCTTTATGCAATATTTGCACCTTTGCCTGTGGTAGTATATGCTATTGTAATGGCCCTCTTTCACATGTACAGAGTGTGCATAAATAACATTGGTAAATATGAAGATGAGAAGTCTACAACCATGGAGGAAATGTAAGTGAAAGTTTATATATTACTAAGTTCTAGATAATAAACTAATTTAAAATAACAATGACTACACAGCATACTTTTGACCCTTGCTAAGTGCTAAGCAATGTCTTGGAAGTCTTATAAAGGCATTTAAATAAGGCAATAAAACAGGAGCTAACAGACACTGCTTACTTTAATAGTAATGGTTACCACAGTTTTAGTGCACTTAATTTGCACTACTAACTAACTATACTAACTGCCTCTAGTTTCTAAATCTGTTGTATATATTTATCTGTAATCCTAGAACATATTTTTACACACAAAGCATTAGTTCACTAGGGCAAATCTCAAATAATGATCAAAAGTCGACTTACCTTACATATAAATATTCTCAATTTTCAGTGAAGGAGAATCAATTGTAGTGAGTACAAGAACAAGAGTTAGTAAACAAAATGATGCTGTCATATATTGCTGGATCCCTACATCATGTATTGGAGCTGTCTTCGGTTTATATACCTTAATACATGCAGCTATTTTGACCACTGGCTTTATTAGAACCTGCACACAGTATAGGGGATACTTAGTCTCAGTAAGTACCACATAGTATACAAATCTTGATGATTCTGTTTTTGTTCACAACAGTTCTATATAACCAGTTGAAGCCATACATTCAGCTGTTTTTAAGTTTGATCAAGATGGTCCATGTCCATTTAGTTATTTAAGCCCCTCCTCTTCACCTGAGCTCAGGGTGGGCTCACCATGTGACTGGTTTGAGAATCTGAGTGGCAACTGTGTCATGCTAGGGACTTGTACCATAATCAGTGAATGTACCAACTAGTAAGTTTCAACAGCCAGTCAATAGCATCTCCATTGGAAGTAGTATGGTGGGCAGTGGGCATATATCTAAATACATTCCATAAAATAAAGTTCCCCATAAAAGGTAAATTGCAAATATTCCTAGTTTTTGACAAGGATAACATTGTTTTCTTCCTAAGCTTGAGTCCAAAGGGTGTGAGCCCAAATATGATGTCTGCCATGACTTGCCCTCATTACACACTTAATCTTACGTAACTATAATGTAACAGAATTTACTAATTATATTTTCACCTACTTTTTACGTTGAGTCATTGAGCCCATTCTGAGCTATATTGATATCATTACCTTGTTACTCTTGCTCCTATTACAGCTAATTAAGGGGACGAATAATAAAGTTAATTGAAGGTTACCCCTTAACCTTTGTTATTGCAAAGTGTTTGTTCTCATGCACATTACAAATTATAGGTGTATAGGCTCTATTCTATTACTAGAACAGAATTGATCCATAGGTTTATTACTAGGCAAGAAAAGACAGCTACTAAAGTATACCCCTGTATATTATTATATTATATTCTAACCAAATGAAATTAATAATAAATAATCATTCCAGTTATAATTCATCCTTGTGTTCATTCCCGTCACATCCGATGCCATTTTCCGTGAAGCGACTGCCATCTGACGTCTGATCAATCCATTGCCGATAACGTTTGTTTATGTTGAACTTTTTATGTAATGATAATGACTGTCATAGATGTTCGTATGGCAACCGGGACCGACGGCTTAACGTGCTCTCCGAGGCACAGAAGTACCCAGACCAATATAAATAAACACATTCATGCATTCAAATATTTGCGCTGAACGGGAATCGAACCCGCGCTCGCGGCGTAGCAGTCGCATTCGCTCCTGCCACGCCACAGAGGCTGTCAATATAATGAAAAAAGAATTCCAATATGTCTTAAGCATTATCAGTAGGTAGTCACTAGTCAGTTAAAGAACCGAACTGTGCATTTTATTATACATTCTAATTAATATGTAACACATTACAGGAACTTCGTGCCACAGGGGATCACGCGGCAACAATACATTTCCGTCTAGCGTGTCAAGCGATTTTAGACTTTATGGATTATATACAGAAGGACGCTCCCAACAGCCGCCGAGGGGATTTTATTAATACTGGTTTGGCATTGCATCTAGCAGTCATCGCCTCATGGGTAGCTGTGGCTATATGGGTCGGTATCGTGGTACATACCGCGCGGAGAGCGTATAGGGAACGACATGTACTTACCTGTTGCGGTAATTGAGCATTAACTGTTATTAGACAATGTTTACGACGGAAATGGTCGCTCAAAACCGTGTAGCCACTTAGAACGTAGAGAGATAGAATGTCATTTAAAAAGAAATAATTTCTGTATCTACAGAAAGATAATTGAGATACAGCTGGAAGAAAAAAATAATGGAGCTTTCCGCCACTGTATCTCACGCACCCGTAGAAAAGGGTCTTATTCAGTATTTGCTAGATAACTGTTTAGCGCTGGTTTCCAACGAAATCGAAGCGTTGCAGCTAGACCATCAGCCGACCTTCTTCAGTCCATTTCTTCTCTAGTACGGTCCATGCAATCAGAACACATTTTATTTACGTTATAACGACCGCCATAGGAAGCTCGCGCGTTCGTCCGCCTATAAAACAACGGCAACTTAAAATTAGCAACGCTGATTTTGTTTTTTCTTCTGTCGGTTACGGTTGTTTGCTAATGAATTTTATACATCGAACACGAATAGTTTAGTTATTATTAGTATAATAGTTATATAAGTACAATTTTTCGATAAGCCGAGTGTCTTATAGATTTTTAACACTTTATTTTTACATGACGTGAACATTTTTACCAACTAAACCATATTAATTGTAGTCAATAAGGAAAGACTGAGCTTTAAACCGTAATGTTCTAAGTCTGAATACCGTAACAAAAGCATTCCACCGAATGGATCAAATGTAATAATTGTAAGATATAGCAATTTTATTAGGCATGCATGCCGCATGCCATTTAACTCACCGATAAAAATTGTACCCAAATTTTCACGTTGCTGTGGAAAAAAAAAATTGTAAGTACGATTAAAATTGATGCGGTTAATAGCATGTTCTAAAATAGGCAGTACACAGAGGAGACTCGATTATCCGAACTTCAGTTATAAATACGTATTCGAGAGAGAGAGAGATTATCCGAATTGTTAACCGCGACCAAATAGGTATATTAATGGTTATTCAGGTTATTAACAAAGGGTAGAGACTACCTGAACACGTACAGTACAGCACGTACCCACCTAAGCGATAAACGTATATACGTCGATATTACGTTCATGTGTGTTAATAAACATATTTATTCAATTAACCAAACTTTTCATTCACTTTATCCGGATGACTCACAAATCTGAATAGTCGGGTCTCCGCTGTAACCTACCATTATAATGTGTTCATAATGTGTATCATCTCAAGACGATAAGTAAATAAAACAATTGTTATTCTCGTCCATTTAGATGTAAGTCATTTTTAAAATTCTTAAATGTAAACATTTTAGTTGTTTTTATATCTGTATGTCTTGATGTATTTTTACTATAGTGATAGTCTTGTTGTCGTCCATGTGCCGTCCATTAGGTATAATTTTTTGAGTATTCTTTATTGTATAAATGTTAATGTTAGATATGAATATATTTAAATGATGAATGCAGTTATCTTATAAAACATAATTCGGGTACTGCAACTCTTAAGTAACACGTGTTTTAAAGCGTTACGTTCGTATCCCAATCCGTACGATCCTTTACTCTCGTTCGGTACACATGTACTATAACACGTCATGATTAGCCTTCTACAAGGGTGAAGGGTGATAATTTTGAAAAGGGAACTCGGTGGGAAAAAAATTGCCTCTATATAACATAGCGATAGCAATTTTATATGGAATTCTACCACGGCTTCTCTTTGCAGAGCAAGCTGACAGGAATCGGATAATAGGGACCCCTCGCCACAGAGGGCCCCCTCTGTTTATTTAATTTTAATGTTAACTATAAATGTGCCGTCCCTTTACGTGTAAGCTTATTTATTATTATTAAATGTAATTTAAGATTGGAGATAAAACACCTTTATCACATAAAACATTTAATAAACAACATTATAATGATACAATCTTTATTCTAACACCTGTATATGTCTAACAAATATTATATAAACGAGTTTTTGACCCTTTACATAATCAATACGATGTTTCATTTCATAAACCTATCCTTTTATTGAAATTGTGCCTCACTCAGCATTTGAAATAGCTAGAAATGGATACAATGAATGCCATGGCCTCAATTTCTTATCATCGGCCTCTAATAGGTGGGTAAACGATAAAAAGAATGTGTATTCTTTGATAAACATGAATGATATCTTAAGTTAAAAAAAATCGAGATTCAATTCTGGTAACTTAGATTTTTTTGGATATGAATTCGATTCCAAGTGGAATGATCATTCTTGGTAAAACCATTAATGGATCCAGCTACTTATTATAGTTCCCATTAGAACCGACAACTCCATATTTGGTTCTAAGGAGAAAAAAAGTCTCACTGGAACCAAAATGGATCTAGACTATGGTTCCAAGTGGAATGATCGAATATTATGAGAATTTAATAGTTTGGGGCAATTTCTTGAACTTGAATATATTTTCAAATGTTTAGGCAAATAGCTTTTTAGGATTAAGTATACATACATATAATCACGCCTTTATCCCTAGAGGGTTTGGCAGAGGTGAATTATCACCCACATTTTGCTAATCATTGTAGGTATTATGTACCTATGACCCACGTAATAGGGGGTGTAATAAATTTATGGCAAATCGGCTTAGTGAAGCCTGGTTAAGTTTGAAAAATATTTAAATTCTCAACGTGACAATAATTCATATATTATTATAGTTAAATATTGCTATTTTCCCAAAACATTTAATACGCACATACAAACTATTCTCGTAACAGCAATGTATAACCCTATATAACATAGTAAACACTAGTTTCATAAGTAACATTAGGCATAATCTTAAAAAATATTTATTTATAATAATGTACATAAAATAGAAAAATAAATTCAGTACATATATAAATGTTAATTAAATTAACCAATGTGTTAAGTAAACAGGTACAGTCTTATTTTAAAGTTGTTGGTATAATATCTTCATATATAGTGTAGATAGTCTGTCTAATATACTTAACAATACATTCTCTTGGAAGGTACAAGAGGTAAAAATGGGGCAAGGCGTAACTTACATCTTCTTACTAAAGGTATGATTCCGTAGCCGACCGCATACGACAACTGCCGACGCACGCAGCACATACGCGTAATTCATTGCGACTTCTTAATGGTCCCTTTTATCCATATCGGAGTTTAACAAGTAATGGGTACGCTGTATGTGCTGCATGCGTCGGCAGTTGTCGTATGCGGTCGGCTACGGAATCATCTTAAGACTTATAGTAAGAATATACATAATAAAATTGACCAGTAGTGGCAAAAAATACTCCATGATTTACATAATTTTTAACACGCTCAGCGCCAAGCCGTTTTAGCCAATTCCCTTAAAATTTAACCAAACCTTATTTCTGTTATTTTTGCGTTTTTTCTTAAGTTAAAATACACTACTTCTATTTTCGGTTCAGGTTCAGAATGTCCAATTCTCAAAATGTCAAGCGGTTTCAAAATGTCCTATTCCCCTATTGTCCAATCCCAAAATGTCCAAAACTCATAATGTCCAAATCCCAAATTGTCCAATTCCCAAAATGTCCAATATTTTTTAAATTCAACAAAGTTAAAACAACAAAGTTTGATATACCAAAATTTAATATACCAAATGGTCAAAATACCTAAAAATAATGCACCACACACCACACACAACAATATGTGGGTAGATCAGTAAAAAATATTTTGTATTGTACGTTTACTATTTGTGCCTCTCCCATAGACTTCCAGAATGACCGATCTAAAGCAGCCCGCATCCAGCGCTTTAAAAAAAGGGGCACTGCCCACCCCGACTCGGATAGGTTAGGTTAAAGGCGGGAGCGGAGCGGAGCGGAGCTCCCGCATTAGCCTTCGTGGTTATTTTTTTATGACCACACATACAAGGATTTGGAACTTCAGGATTGGAGCAGACAATCCTTGTATGAGTGGTTATAAAAAAAAATAACCACGAAGGCTAAGGCGGGAGCTCCGCTCCACTCCGCTCCGCTCCCGCCTTAGCCTTATAACCTAGCCTATCCGAGTCGGGGTGAGCAGTGTCCCTTTTTCTTTAAGCCGTACCACATATTATTTCTTAAATATTGTCGGTATTTTAATTTTCGGTATTTAGAACTTTCGATCATATAAACATTCGAGATTTTAATATTCGGCCTTCCGTTCGTAGGGCTTATGAAATTCGATGATTTCAAATTAGGCATTGTAATACGTACTCACTATAATATCAATTTGTCATTTAAAGCTTTGGGTATTTTAAAAGTAAGTCAAACAACCATTAGGTATTTAGATTTTAGGTATTTTGAACTTAGGTTATTTAACCTTAGGTATTATAATTTTAGGTATTCAAATACTTAGCGATTTTAAACTTTCGGTATTTTAAATTTAGGTCAACCCACCATTAGGTATTTAGATTTTAGGTATTTTGAACTTAGGTTATTTAACTTTAGGTATTATAATTTTAGGTGTTCAAATATGTACCCCTGTCAGTGCTTATGGAATAAAAAAATATTGGACATTTTGGGAATTGGACATTTTGGGAATTGGACATTTTAAGAACTGGACAATTAGGGAATTGGACAATATGGGAATAGGACATTTTGAAACCGCTCGACATTTTGAGAGTTGGACATTCTGAACCTGAGCGCTATTTTCATCCCTCCCACTGTCCTCCTTCCCCTCTTTTTCGATGTGTATCATTTTTGATACACGTGGCCTGTGAAAAAGATTCATAGCGATTCTTGTTTCACAGGCCATGTGTATCAATTTTGATACACACTGCCGATTGATAATTCGCCAATATATCCCCAACAAAGTAGCCAAATACGGGATCAAAATCTTCAAGTTGTGTACCCAAAAGGGTTACACTTGGAATTTCTCCGTCTATTGTGGCAAATCAAGGGACAGAGAAACAGAGGTATCTGAGAAAACAGTAATGGCACTTGCGGAAGACGATGTACGAAATGGTATCGCAAATTATTTATAAATATCTTATGGGGAACCTCTTTAGTGAATGCTCATTTTCTATACAATCAAAACACGGTTCAGAAGAAGCTTAAAATCACAGAATTTAGGGAACAAGTAATTATTGATATGATTGAAAAGGCTTCTCAAACAATTGAAATCGAGCAAAGTACTTCCATTTTAGCACCAAGGGCATCCGTAGTGAAGCACTATCTTATAAAAATAAAGAATGGGGAAAAAATTACACGTGGACGATGCTCAGAGTGCTACAAAAAGTACGGGAGGGACGGCAAACTTGTCGATGGTCAGAGGATCAGAGCGGCGCAAGTGTCAACAAAGTGCACTGAGTGTAATAACTTTATGTGTCAGCAATGCTTCAATACCCATCACTAACAATTTTTTTCGTAAATATTAGCTGGTTTCTGATTTCAAATTCGTCTTTTTTTGTAATAAAATAACTTATATACCTAGTAATTTTTTTTTTTTCATCTGCTTGTAGACTATTAACCATTTGCCCGATTTACACCCCAAAGCTACGAAAACCTTCACCCAGGTCAGAGCATTTATTTTTACTAAGCAAATGTATAGAAATCGTGCGTATTATTGATACACAATGATAAAACCAAAAAGTTGCTTGTGTATCAAAAATGATACACACATAATTGGACAGTGTGTATCAAAAATGATACACTGGCGTTGAGCGTGTTAAGTATCAAAGAGCTAAATAAATAACAGAAATATTAATAATATGGCCAATCAGACCCTGGAGTCACAGAACAGTGAACTCAGTGTCTTTCAAATGAAGTATATACTTTATCATAGTTTTTCTCATATGAAAAGTTCGTCAACTTAACTTATAAATGCCCGTGTTAGGAATGAATCGTTAGTGTACGGCAAGGTTTCTCAAACTTATAACCTTATGAACCCCAATTAGAGTTTTCAGGATAGCCATAAGTTAGTTCATTGGAGGAACATGATACAGCTCTTTTGTCATCAGGACAAATCTTCAACAAGGTATAACATTGTAACGAAATTATAATTGCTTTCGAGTTCTAACCCTATAAATATGTGATGTCACTGCGAGGTACAGTAATTTTCTCCGCAGGTGTCGAAAGACTTAAGTAGTCGACTAGTATTTAATGTATAATATAAAGTATTAAAAAGGATAAATATAACAGTAACTATTTAAAATACTAAGATTCATAGCTGCCAGAAAATAAAGTTATCTTCTAAGTTTTAAGGTTTCAACTTCGGAATATAATATCAAGACGAATTGCCCTGTGGTGAAATATTTTTTATTTTATTTTAAACTTTATGCACATAAAAATTGTACAAAGGCGGACTTAATGCCAAAGGCATTATCTACCAGTCAACCTTAGGGTGATACAGAGATACATTGAGGTACGTGCAGGCAAAATATGTGAGTTTGGCAACACAAGTTCATGTACTAAGGAGGTTATGGGCTCATCCACTCGACTTATATTCTCTGGTTTCAACTTACAATACATTGTAAATCTTATCTTTAAATAATGTCGACAGTTGAAAGGAGCAACATAACAGTTAAAAAGAAAATCACTTTTCAGTGTAAAGAATTTGGGATCTTTTCCCTTTAAATTATTAGATGGCGCTTGCATCCATGCCTTTCAACCTTCGATATCTGTAACATTTTCTATAATATCATTCTGGTGGTAAGAATTGGTATAAGTAGGGTTTACGTTATTTAAATAAATATAAGTGGTTATCTTGTCATATTACTGTGGTCCGTTTTGCAGTGACGTATATCGGTAATATTTACAGTTGCGTTTATAGTTTTCTTTAGCTATTCGTCTAACAGTTCGTTGTCCAACATTAAGCGCACCAAAAAAGAGAAAACGAACAAAACCCGTCGTGTCAAAACGGCCATCATAGCGTGCCACAACTATAGTTTTAGGTAAAATTAATGTACCTTACTGTAAAATTGCGGGTAGGTGAAGTATTTGTAACTAATGTTATTGTAACACAGGCTCTGATAGCAGGATCCGACAAACTACGTGAGTTCTATTGGCTGTAAATTTTTTTTATGGTGTAAAATAATGTTTAATTATTTATTTTATTTTAGTTCACTGTTAAATCCTAATTGATATTGTAAATTCGAAAAATGTTTGATTATTACGTCATTAGCGAAAATAGCTGAAATTTAGCACACAGTTAGAACACGACAGTTTTTGGATCGCAGTAATCAGATTAAAATTCTCTGAGGGCAGGGATTCGGGCGTGCATAGCTTAGTGGATCTCTGTTCCTATCATTGGCGATATCCGCTCCAAGTATTATCTTGATATATGAGTATAGCCTCCATAATAAAGGATTAATCACATGCCTTGTGATATTTGCGTACACAATCACTATATTATATTAGATTTAATAAGCAGTATCTGGTGGGTACCTATATTCAGAGCAGTGTGTTCCCACACTCCGCCTCCCAGTCGTCAGGTATCAACTTATCAATATGGTTCTTAAATTTACTGTATGTACATGGATCATCACAGAATTTTGGTTTTAACTCCATTGGCACTTCCATCTTGGTATTGTTCCTGTAGAAAGTCTGGAAAGAATGTAATAGGTACAAGATTAATGGTAGAAAAAAAAACAATTCTTATTAAAAATTCAACATTCATTCGAATGAAATTTCAAAGCAATTAGTATGCTAAATATTCAAATCGATAAGTAAGGAAAAAGTAAAACGACTCAGGCTCTCTGAACAGGGGGAATGCACTGATAACTGAATTATGAGTCCGGTCGGTAGCTCAGTGGTCAGAGCATTCCCTGTAAGGAATAGGTCGCGGTTGCGTTTGGATTGAGTCTAGGGTTGCCACCTTTTTTTGAAGAAAAAATAGTATTTTTTATCTTCAAGTCATAAAAATATAGTACTTTTGGAAAATTTAGAGAAAAATAAACTACCTATCTATTTTTTCATATAAATCCGCCAGGGCCGACTCTCCCCCCCCCCTCCCCCTCAGAAATATAGGATTCGAACCGACTAAAACGCACGCTGTCTGTTTTAACGTTTATAACAGTCATAAAAATTTGATCCAAGTACCTACATTATTTCCGTGATCCTATCGAGGGAAACCTTTGTGTGTGCCTTCAGCTGCTTCAGCCCAGCTAAATTAAAGACGATGCGAAGCAGATTCGAATTCCGTCCGTGTTGTCTCCCAGCGACCCTCTAATAACTGCAGCAAAGTAGATTGCAAAAAGTGAAGGCGATAACACGTGGGTGAATTTCCCGGGGCCAAAAATTGCGTGGCATCGATGAAATCGGTACTAAAAATCATTTTTACAATACTCTAACATTTTTTTTTGGTTAGGCGATATAGTGATCTATGTGGAGCACTAAATATTTTATAAAATAGGATTATAGATTCGCCAAAAAGAAAATTTAAACCTCGAAATTTTTCATTGCCGTGTTTGTCCACACATCACCTATTGTGTTGTGATACCTCATTGATAAAAATCAATTGGTTTTTTTAATTAAAACCTAGTTTTATTTGATACGTGAATAGTTAAAGTATTGTTACGAAATACATTTATTCAAATATTTAGACAATACAACGAATGGTTAATAAAAGTTCATTTGTCCTAGAGTTACCTTTAATCGCCATGTTCTAAACATATTTTAGAATATCGTTTTATCTAACGACTTGTATCCTCCCTCATATCCGCTAAACGTTGCATATTGGTGCCGCCTAAGTGCTCGACATGGAAGGACGTACACACGTACCTGCGTTTTGGCACCATAAATAAAAGTATATCATTTTTATGTTACTGGACATTTTTTCTTTCATTACTGTGGATAGGTATAACTGTCTATTCCAATAAGTTTATCCTCTTGATTATACATTCAATAGAACGAAATTTATCTTGTTTATTTTAGTGAAGTGTTTATTACTTCGAATAATTAATAGATTTTTTCTTATATTATATTTTTGGCTCGTTTTTCACCACCGTGCTTTCATTTCCATGGTTTCCGTGGTCAAAATTTGCTATGGTAATGAAGAAAAAAACGCGGCAATGAAAAAAAATCATTGCCATGCCTTGTAAAACAATTTAGTCTCATTGCCATGACCAGATGTTTCATTTCCGTAACTTATGTTCTCATCGCCATAGCATATTGACAAAAGTATATCATATTAATTTGTTAATTTCCCATTTCTTTTTCGTGTAAAAGAATTGGCGTCGTTTAGGAATTGAGCAGCCATGAATGAAAATGGTATAATATGAAAGTACCTGCAGTTTACCAGGTTTCTTAGAGAGATTCGAGTCTTATAATTAATCCTATCGATTAAAGCAATAAAAATACTGGCTGTTATTTTTTCCGATTTTAGTCGGTTCAATTACAGGATGTGGCAAGCGATTTTTCAGCATTCGTTAAACGCAGTTTTTTTTTCTTTTTAAAAATGAGGAAATGTTTCTTCTGAATGAAATTAGCTATCTCCAGTATTTAGAGTACTTTCCCTCCACATCTCCAATGCAAACGCGGTATCGTTTATCTAATACTAGCTGACCCAGCGAACTTCGTACCACCATATTTTCTGATCCCATTCCCGCTGCATATCTCTAAATTTATCAATATTTCTCTACAATATTATGCATGTATTATGCATATAAATCTTCCTCTTGAATTACTCTATCTATTAAAAAAACCGATTCTAAATCCGTTGCGTAATTTTGAAGATTTAAGCATACACAGGGACAGACAGACAGCCATCGATGGGGTTACACTCGAAGTTGTTCAAGAAAAAATCTGCCTGGGATAAGTTATCCAGCTTGGTAAAAACAACTCCTAGAAAAAACTAGCCAGGATCCACCTAGGTTGGGCAGCAGCAAAGGAAACACTCTCTTAATCTCTTAAAAAATACACTGCGTTTAAGGATTTCCAAAAAAATCGCTTGCCACACCCGGTAATCGAACCGAATAAAATCCGGATGAAGCTATATTTTAATTGCATCAATCGATAGGGTCAATCTTAGGGATCAAATATCTCTAACAAACTTGGTAAAATAAGTAAAAGGAAACCCATAAAAGAGAAGGTATAGGAAGATTTTAGGCGGTTTGATCATCAGGTGTGTTATTTTTAGAAATCTTTGAATGCAGGTTTGTTTCCCTTTAAAAATAAGGTTATGTTTAATTTAAGTAAAATTCGCTATCTCTAGTATGAGGGTACTTTCCCTCCAGGTAAAGTCGAAATGTTCCACCCTGTATATCGCAGCTCCGATATTACTTACAATAAAAATAACGACACTCATACGCGTGTTTAACACAGTGCCATTGAAAAAATAAATGACGCCAATGTCCATACACAATTGCCTAATCCCCTTTGTATTTTTATTGTATGTAAGTATAATTTCTCATGTAAGTAGGTACATAAAATATTATGTTTTATATTATGTATTTTCATTTCCAGGGTTGATTTTTTCATTCCCTTGGTATATTTATTTCATGCCCGTGGATGCTTGTTTCATTGCCGCGCACGCATGTGTCATCGCCGTGGCGCGTAATTTTTGATCTTGTATATCTCGTTAGCTTTTTTATTTATCTGCTAGATATTAAGCAAGAATACATATAGTATCAAAACCTATAACAAACGCGATTTGTTTTAACTACAAAACTTAAGGTAAAAAAAATCCACGGAATTAAGATTTTAATGGACCTGTTGAAATTCACCCACGTAAGTATCCCTGTTTAACACCTCTTGTAACTGAATAAAACTCTGACATTCAATCAGAGTTCTGTTACACAGCAAGCCATGCGATCGTGGAGGAGCATTAGGTATAATGGATAAATGTTATATTCAATATCATTCCTTCTAATGAAAGAAAAGTGGAGCATTCGTCTAAGTCAAGAATCACTCGAGTGAACCGTCTGATATTACCTTTAATTCCGTTCGAAAAAATAAGTGCAACGTCAAACGACAGGCGTGAAAATATAGTACATTTGCGTACTATATTATTTTTATATAGTATATATATAGTACAATGGGCTGAAATATAGTACAATACTATATAATATAGTACAGGTGGCAACCCTAATTGAGTCCCGCCTGAGCCGTTTCACTTTTTCCTATCTTAAAATCGATCACTTTTCATGATCTAAAAGCGACTAAAACAGCATAGCGTTTTCTTAAATCTGCCTGTGTTTTTGGGGTATGCCTAGAGAGGCCTCGAAGGACACTGCTTAGGCCGCCAGCAGCGTAGGCGACACTTACCTACATAGAGAGGGAACAAACCTACCTTAACAAAGAAATCCTCATTCTCCACATCCTCATGTAATTCCAACACAATGCTGGCGCCATACTCCGGCTCCAACAACTCTTCGAAGCCGAGCGCTCGCCACAGCGACACTACGGTGATGTCGTGGCCCGAGTAGATGTATAGCGAACGGTCCACGTTGGAGTGGCTCGTCATCGCGTCGAAGTTCTGTCGCACCTCTTTTAGTAGCTCACCTGGTAAAGACAGAACCATGGGTATAAATAGAACTGTGGACCACTTATACGAACTATAGGTAAAACGTTTCAAAACAATCATGCAATATTTATTTGTGACTCTCAATATCAATGTAAATTGTAAAAAAAAGTTTTCAACTCGCCAGCGTGAACGTGGCACCTTTGCTATTTAAAAGTGATTCTAATTCCGAACACCACAATGGGTGATGATTCGTCTAGCTAGAAATTCATTAAACAATGGCGCGACGAACTCTAGCGCTGATGCTAATTTATTTACGAAAGCTTTTAGGAGCTAAGGGGATTTGTTAATTGCAATATGTAAATCAATACCTAGTCGCTGACTATCGCAAAAAATAATAGGTATTTAAAAAATTTACCAATTTGTAGCCTTTGCAAAGTCTCATTATAAGACAGCATAGCTAAACTCAGCATGAAAGGAGTACGCATTTTAGCCGGAAACACAGTTTTAGTCCAATCTGGCAGTTTGAGCCCTGCGTCTTGCTGCGACAGAAGGGTACTGTACAAGAAGTCTGTATCTAATATACTCCTCAAAGTCTGATTTGTATGCTTAGTTAGGTAGTCAAATAATTCTGCAAACTTCGGGTCAGCGTCGTGTGCAGCAAGTTGTTCTGTGTACATTGCTTTCCAAGTTTTGCAAGGTTTTGTTGCAGCTACTATCTGGAATACAATGGATGTAAGTTTATGCAACATGTAGTAGGAATGTGGAATTATAAAGCACACAATGACAAGACGTTAAGGCGTCATATTACCGATGGTGGTGTTAGGGCATTTGAGACATTGTTGACTAAAAATGTTTGCTACAGGGATGGATACTGCTCAACACTAATACATATTATATTAGAATTGTGTTACTACGATAATATTTATTATTAGCTGTGCTTGAGAGTACCTTTTTTCTTTCAGCGATAAAAGTAGTCTAACGCCTTATAATATCAGCTATCTGCCCGTGAAAACCGTGTAAAACGCGTCAAAAAAACAGACAAGTAAAAAAAAAAGGTTAAATTTTGGATCCTATAAAGCGGAAATATCATCGAAATCTAATATAAGTCTCTGCTTAGATGTAGGTACATATTCGATTGGGTGAAATAAAGAGTGAAGATAATATACTTAAGTAATAGGAGACGCTTACATTATCCAATTGTGTTGGCAGAGAATGCACTGGTATGGGCTGCCAGGGCATCTCTGGATGCCACATCTGTCTCTCAGTAGGTGGGTACAAGCCTGCCAAAAATGTGTAAGCACTCATCAAGCATCTGGACTTGTCACTGCTGCGAACAAAAACATCCTTCTCGTAATAGTCCTCCAGTATAAAATTGGCATAGTAACTTCTGTATTTCTTGCCCAATTCATATAGCTGCAGTTTTCCAGCCTAAAAATAAAAAAAATAAAAAAATAAACAACAGTTACATTTTAGTTTTGAACAAAGAATTCTTGTGTCAAAAAAAAAAGTTAAAAGGCAGAAGACAAAACTAAATAGACTTGTAACTTGCAGTAATTGGAAACAACAATTTGTTCACTTCAAAGTATTTAGGATATAATCATTTCTGAGATATTCAGAACATTTTGATGGTTTTCAGAAATAGTCTGCTTATACAAATATATAATGTTAATGGGAATTAACATGATCATGGTAATGGTACATACATACCTTTGATTTGCCTGACTTTTCATTAAGTTAACATTATTGTATATCAAGGAACATGAGTTTAAAAGTTAGAATTGTCTACTTGTTTTGTTTTGAGTGAGCTACCAATTTTTTGGGTATGTAGAAATATCTAGACCCAGTTGGGTGACAGGTTATCATCCCCAATCTTTCAACAAATCTATACTATACTCACATTAGTTAAGCTGCCAAAGCCATCAGGCCATTGGTAATTTTTATAAGGGTCACTTTTGTAGGACTTCACAGGTGTTCTGGCTCCATGCCTAAATAGCTGTAAATAGACAAATAAGTTTTGTTGACACATCAAAATAATATTAGGTTAATGCTGAATATTAAACAAAACCGGGTAAAACAGGGTGAATAGAGATCAATGGGTGAATAGAAATAAAATGGTCAGCTAAATTCTGTACTTATTAATTAAACTATGGCCCAGTTAAATGTAATAATGAACAGAATTATAAAAGATCTGGTTAGATACAAAAAAAATTGTAAAAGAAATTGTTTAAAAAATCTAATGACCATTTTCTTTTCAACTTACCATTACTACAATTCTCAGTGTTTTAGACTCATTGGGGAGTGTCTCACTCAGCACGCAGTAGCCTAGCAGGCAGCTCAGGACTGCCAGTCCTAACACCAGCACAGCAACAGTTGTCGATCTCTTCGGTATCTGTTGACATTTCGTGCGCTCTACCTTTGGGGTCGACGGCCTACGCCAAGTGTTCTCTTCGTTATCGTACTCCATTGGAACTGAGTCACGAATGATTGAATACATCAGTTAAGCTTAAATAACAATGGTAAGGAACAATAACCACCGACACCACGTTACTAAACACCAAATTGAATAGGTAATGTTAATAGACAATACAAATCACACTTATATACATATTAATACGAAATTAATACAGTTTGTTCTTACATTGAGTATGTAATTGGTTAAAGATAATTATATTAATTAGAGGAAGGGTCAAGATAGAGTTGTAATATATTGGTTTATATTCTAACTGTGGCGATTTGAATGATGAGAGAAGAAAGATTATACAGTTATGTTCGAATACACAAATTGATATCGAAATAATAAAAACATATTAGGAATAAATTAAAATCTTATTGCATTCTTGCTACAATAGCGAAGATGCTGTTCTTCTTAGCACAGCACAACTGTCAAATGTCAATGTCAACATTGTCAATCAACAATACTTATTAATTTTTATTGTTCGAGTTTAGAGATGGGCGGTGGTAATTTTCATTCGATTGATGTGCTATTTAGTTTAGCAGTATTGACATCAATTCGAATCCTATTACCAAGGAGGAGGTATCTATCCGAAATATTTGGTTTTGTTCGGTAAACACGTATTTTTTATACATATTCTTCTTCTTCTCTGCGACCACGATTTTGACGCGCGAGGCCCGAGTCAGGTACTTAGTTTTATATATTGCACTAGAAATTCATACCAGTAATGTAAATTAATTGTGGGAAACGGACGGATAATATGGTGAACGAATTGCTTCGTTAATTTTCATTCACTATTAGATTAATTCGTTTCAATTACTTCGTTTACCTTTCGCGTCATTGACCCGCCCTAAATAACATACAAATATGCCGATTCTAGTGGACCAATCACTAGAGTTTTTTGCCGGGTCATAAAATATAAAAAAGCTGACTGCTGGCTGTGCTGTGATGATATCATGATGTTAAAAAAAAAAATTATGATTCCGAACTCCGCACAGCAGTGCTGGCGTGCTGCCATTGTAGTACTGCGTAGCAGTTTTTCCTGCGGTGTTGCGCTGTTTGTGGTGATGCGCTGTTGATATTCATTCATTTGCACGCAGCGGTGCTGCGTAAGCGTAACAGCGCCCGCGCCGCTGCCTTGCTGTGTAGAACTCATAAAGATTATAATGTGGACAATTGCTACGACAGCACTGCTGCGTTCTGTGAAGTTCGGAATTATACTTTTAACGCTTTAGTCAGGTCATCACAAAGTTCTCTATTTTTACCGATTGAAATGTTCTGAAGGTAATTAAATTTTTCATTTAGGGGAGAACTTATTCCGTGCATGCATAATGATTCTTCATAATTGTCCACACTGTTAATAATCGAATAAGGAAAAAAATCGATTAAGTTATTTATGTGATCAGTGATGACAGATGACAGATGTCAAAAGTTTCTAAACGGATGTAAAATGTCATGCATAAATTAATGATAAATTAGCTGTTATTGCAGTGTAGAGTAAATATTATTATAATATAATTTACTGTAATCCCAGCAGATACAGCAAGCCGGCTTTATCGGCTTCATTTTCATACAAGGAGTGAAAACTCACACTCATTTACAAGCACTCGCACTGGCGAGGTAAGTTGATATTAAATGTATGTCGACGTATGCATTTTACAACAAGTTCTTTGGTATGCACGCGTTTCGTTTTCATCTATTAAATGCCGGCCTTACGTACTATTTTTTGTTAGGCGGGATTATAAAAATTAAAGAAGACAATAAAGACAAAGGCATAATTTCTGTAACAAATTGTGACATATTCAGGTTTTTTTTTATTTGATGATTGATAATTGCTGTTTTTTTGATTGCAGCATTCAAGACCTTGAAAACATTCCCAGTACATAATGCCTTTCTTTAGTGGAAGATGTCTGAGCACTGTCAAGCTGGTTGGGAAGACTGCCTTAGTTACTGGTTGCAACACTGGCATAGGAAAAGAAACTGTACTGGATTTTTACAAGAGAGGTAGAATTACACCAATGAATGCATGCTTATTTGGAATGTTTTAATTTATTTAAACAAACTTTTAACAAAACAAAAACCATTTAGTTCATATACATTTTCAGGTGCTAGGGTAATCATGGCTTGCCGCAGTTTAGAAAAAGCACAAGAAGCAAAAACTGACATTGAGAAGACCTGTCAAAATTTACCTGACACCGGCAACATTGTGTTAGCAAAGTGCGATCTTACTTCATTAAAGTCAGTCAGAGAATGTGCTCAAAACATTTTGGATACAGAACCACAGATTAACATACTTGTAAATAATGCAGGAGTTATGATGTGTCCTAAAGAAGAAACAGAGGATGGTTTTGAAACACAATTTGGCACTAATCACTTGGCACATTTTCTTCTGACTATGCTTCTATTGCCTCGCATTAGGAATAGCACACCAGCAAGGATTGTAACCGTTTCATCTAGAGCTCACAGACGTTAGTATTGAAAATTATAATATATAATTCCCCTTTTAAAAATACTGCATACTGGAGTAATTATGCTTATCTTGGGACTCTGCTAACGTAGTTAATATACAGCTATTGTTTTGCAAGTGAGATTCTATCAGCATCATCATGAGGCAACTATTTGAATCAAAGGCAGCTAGACACCTAAAAATACTTTCAACATTAAAGGCTTCTACTGCTAAAAATTGCAAGTTTGTAGGTTCAGAGGTTGAGTCAGAACAATAGGAATCTTATTTCTCCCAAAGAAGGAGAATCTTTGTAAAGAGTTTCATGACATGCATATTTACTAAAAGTGCCAAGAATCCTAAAGAATATCTTTACATAATTTGTAAACCATGACATTTATGCTTATGTTTTGCAGGTAATGGTGTTTTTTGTGATGATTTGAATTATAAGACAAGACCATACAATGCTGGTGAAGCATATGCTCAAAGTAAATCTGCTAACATATTATTCTCTAGAGAACTGGCTGCTAAATTGAAGGTAGTGATAAATTGTGTTAAATATAGCTAAAATCCATAAAATAAGTTAAATAAGATATTTCTGAAGTTATGGATATTACTCATGAAATAGTTTACCTGTTCCTAACAAACCCAGGTCAGTGCAGGTGGTCAGCAGGTTGTGAAAAAGCCTTTATGTAGTCCACCCGCTGCCTCATGTTTGCACACATAAGTCAGCGGATGGCCTTAGTGTTGGTCATGGTTGGCATCTATTAGGCCGGTTCTCCCTTGTTTGGTATAACAACGTTTGGTCGAATATCACTTGAACTAATTTCAGTTACAATAAAGTCATTTCACATAATTATTCATTTGACCGAATATTTAATTGGTAGAATTTTATTTAGCATAATTATTTAGTTGGAATAATATCATTTCACCGAATTTTCATTTGCACTAATTTTATTTAAACTAATGCTTCATTAGACTAATAATGATTTAGTCGAGAGATCATACCGAATCACTCTTTATCCGAATTTTACTTGTATTGTTTTTCATGAAACATACTCTTAGTGGTTTTCTTACATCACGGAAATCGGCAGGGTTAGGTTAGGTTAGAACTGTGACCACAACAAGCACGAGGCGAGCGAGCGAAGCGAGCGTGCCGCGGCAGCGGCCGCCGAGGGTCAGATAAATAAATTTCTACACTACATTAACATTATACCAATTGAATATTCGATGAAATACATAATAATATCAACTGAACATTACATGAAATGAGCATTATACTTTTTGATCAATAGCGCAAACGTTGTTATCGCAAATAAATATTCGATGAAATGAAAATTATGTCAATCGATATTATGCAAAGCAATTATTTTCTCAAACGTTGTTCGAATTAGTAACATTCGACCAAACGTTGTTATACCAAACAAGGGAGAACCTATTAGGCCATGGTCGCAAAGCAGCAGCAAGTACCGCAGCAGCGGCAGCAGCGTGGCAAGCCATATAGAATTTATCCTCTCTCTCGTGTTCTCTTTCATAGGCTTGTCGCGCTGCTACCGCTGCAGCGCCGCTCGTCGCTGACCTCACGATCGCGGCCTAATGGAGACATTGATTCTTGAAACTTCAGCTTCCCTTCCCTATCAGGAGAGGTGAAGTCTTATTCACATACATAAAAGACCTGATTTTCCGTATGATCGATAATTTCATACAATTACCATCGTTGGATTTAACGCTATTCAGCCATTTTAGTAAGTATTAATATTCAATGACCTATTGGTAATTTGCAGGAATACAAAATAGAGGATGTGAATACATACAGCTTACATCCAGGCGTGATTAAAACTGAGTTGGGCCGCCATTTGGACGAAACACTATTCAAAGGCGCGCGGCGGACGCTCGGCTTCTTCTTAGGGCCCTTTATGAAGACGCCGGAACTTGGAGCACAAACTACGATATACTGCGCAATTGATGAGAAGTGTGCTAATGAGTCTGGATTGTATTACAGGTAAATATTATTTTCATAAATTACTAGCTGATATACCCGTCTCTATTCGGCTCTTTGGCAAAACATCCATTTCGCAAAATGGTAAGTTGCAAAATGTCCCTTTAAAATATATTTGTTTCGTTTTTAATAATGTAATATATTTTTCACCATTGACACTCGAAAAAGGGCCCGTGATTCATCAAAAACAGTGAACATTCGTTTTGTAAGTGCCGTTTTGATGGTCTATACAGAATAAATGATTTTTGACTTTGACTTTGACTTTGACTTTGACTTTGAATAAAACGCTCTTTGTTTCACCGAGTGAATAAAAAAATTTGAATTTGGAACATGCGCGAATGTACGGATTCTAGTGAAACATGCAAAGAGGTTGCACACTCTCACTATAAAAACGTACTAAAAGCCACCTAAATGTAATCACTGGCTGGATGGAATGCGGCTCAGTTTAAATTAAGAAAAAAAAATGCCGCCATTTTCTGTGTCATTTTCCTTGTAAAAGTTTATGTTTGTCTCATAATCATAAAATGACTTCATCTAGTGATGAAAATGAAACTCATATTCTCGAACGCGAAAAGACTCCTGAGTCTTTTCGCGCTAAAGCGGTAGCTATTACTGATAATTTGCTGCTTCTTTTGTGTACTACTATCCATAACAAAATGTAATTCATAATCACAGAGTAATCGTTTTCTCGTAGTCAATGGTGAAAAGTTGAGTACCTAACACGTGAAAAAAGAATTCATCTCGGCTCTTGTATCCCTCGATACGCTCAGCTTTCTATCTATAATCCCTCGCTACGCTCGGGATTCTACCGCAGAAAGCTTCGCTCCTCTCGGGATACAACTCAGTGCCTCGAAAAGAATTCATCTTTTTTTCACTTGTTGGGTAATCTACTATTATTTGCTATCTAAAATTTTCGATAAAGTAAAAAAAAAACAATAAATTCACTAGCGAAAAATAATTTAAAAGGCACATTTTGCGAAGAGACATTGTAAGAAAGGGACATTTTGCAAAAGGGACATTTTGCAAAAGGGACATTTCGCAAAAGGGACATTTCGCTAAAGGGACATTGTACGTAAGGGACATTTTGCAAAAGGGAGATTGTGCGTAAGGGACATTTCGTAAAAGGGGCATTGTGCGTAAGGGACCTTCAGCAACTGAGCCTGACACCTTGAGGCTTGTTTGTTACCTAGCTCATGGGCCAAATGTAATGTTTATTTTTAATTTTCAGTGATTGTGTTGTTACGACTCCTAAGGAAATAGTAGGCAGCGATGCAGACGCTAAGAAGCTGTGGGACCTGTCGGTAGAGTTGGTGGGTCTGGGAGACTTCAATCCCTTTACGGCCAATGACCCTGGGGTCAAAACTAAGTAGAATCTAAGCTATTTGATTCACTATTGTATTGTATGCATTTATATTAATATCAAGGAATTTAGAATTTTCGAAGTTATAAATTGTAACAACAACACAACACAACGCCATTTTCTTGTAGGTACAGTTAGTATCAGATCGAACTTGACTAGCAAAGTACTGAATACTTTCTTACACATCAACGCCACTGTGCATGTATGAGTACTTTGCATCGATTTGATGTTGACTGTACATTCAGAGCAATAATTGAATGCAAGAAATGACGCACAACACAATAATTACCTTTCAAAAAATATTGACAACAGTTTACATTGCGGATACCAGTAAAAAATAGAAAAAAAAAAATACCAAGTACTGGCTCGTGTGCAGAAATTGCCCAGTAGTGCAAGAATATGACAAATTGTTTGGACGATGCAAGTCATTTATTCTTCAATGTTATTGTATGCAACAGGCAAGAAACTTGCATCGTTTAAATCAGCCTGTAAGTAAAAGGACGTATTGAATGAGTGTGTTACCGTCTCCGCTGCGTCGCTTGCGGGCAACCACACGTCACGTCGCACAATTCATAAACTTTTTTTGCACGATTTAGTGCAAATTATCTGCACGATTTTGTGCAAATTATCTACACGACGTTGTGCAGTTTATCTACGCGATTTTGTGCAAATTACCTGCACGAAATTAGCTCAGTATTATTTACACGAAACAAGTATTATTTACGCCCACATGCGTACATAAGCGTACACACAATCGTTTTAATAGCGTGCTCCCTAAATCTTCATCGAATCGACAATTAATTTAGTGATACATATAACATTTTGGTGCTATTGAAGAGTTAACTAAATAATACAAAATAGACCTTTCTTTTTAATTAGATAAGCTAATTAAAAAAATTAAAGGTCAAATGAGACCTTTTTAGTCAGCCTTTATTGTTCAGGAGTGCAATCGAACATGCTACTGAATGCGAACTAGAGTACAGTTTTTTGTTAGTAAAACTTTTTTTCTGTGTTGAGTGTGTTTACCTTAGAGTATCTATCAGATAGATACTCAAAGGTGTTTACTGATTACAAGTCAAAAAGTATACATATTGGTGGTGGTGGTATTATTACCAATTTGACATTATTAACTATATGAGATTTTAAAAATACTAGTTTACTTAAGGTACGAGTATATTAAGACGTTTTATTTTGTAGAGAGTATTATTGTATTTTTATTACTATCAAGTATTATTATTTTGCTGCTAAATAATAATGATAAATTAATTTATTATTGTATATCACTTCACACATCACATATTTATTAGTTTAATTAGTACACTGTTATGGCATAGGTATTGCTTGGGACATAATTATATATTGGACCTAGAATTAGCTCTATACGCGCAGTACACGTTTCTTGGGTGTCTTTTGGGGATAGCACCCCTACGGTGGTGGAACTGGTGGGTGAGCTCAAATTCACCAAGCATAGATTATTATTACAAAACAATCCGCGATTTAAGTCCAAGATACGTGTCCCGAGGTATACGTTAGTTAGTCATAGTGACGTTATATCCTTTACTTATACATTTCTTGCTGAAGTTGATTCGCTGGTCGAATTGTATTTTCGCACATAATAATTACTTAGTATACTTATCCATATAACTGTTCCATTACTTTTTAGGTGATGCTCAAACAAATACTCAAATATTTTATAATTTATAATAGAATCGAATGCAAGACTAGTTGTAAGCTTCTGTCCAATTTTACATACATTCTAGTGATCTATTTATTTTATAATCGAAATTACCTATCACAAATTATTGGGTATCTATAAATTATCCCTTACTTTATTTACATATAAGAGAAAAAAAATGTATTTAATATTTATTATATTTTGAAATATATTTACAATTATTAATCTGAAATCAATAGTTTCAATTTAAATCACCCATTTCCGAGTTCCTCAACAGAAACTCAATATCGGTTGTGTAACTTTATGGAAAAGATTAACGGAATTTGCCTGCCTCGCAGTCGCAACTACGGTATGATTCCGTAGCCGACCGCATACGACAACTGCCGACGCATGCAGCACATACAGCATACAGCGTACCCATTACTTGTCAAACTCCGGTACGGATAAAGGGCAACATTGACAGGCCGCAATGAATTACGTGCATCTGCTGCGTGCGTCGTCGGCAGCTTTCGTATGCGGTCGGCTACGGAATCATATCATTAAGTTAAAAGAAGGCTCGGAGGAGGATAGTTAAATAAATAAAATTATAACAAAATAAATTTCAGTCAATTTATATGACACAAAAAAAATAGAATATCACATGTTCATCTTATTAATTAAGCATAAAAAAATAATTAAGCAATAAAAGCATCATCAGTGGGATTTTGACCCAAAAATGGATTGTAGTTTTTCAGATTCAATTTTAAGGCCTTCATCGTCTCGTCCCATAGCTTGATAGCTTGAGAACTATCTTGACATTGTTTCGATGGAGCCTTTACCTTACAGTCACTGAAACAAACAAATGCATTTTTAAAGGAGCAAGATAAAGCACGTATGTTACATTGCATGAAAATTAATATGAGCGTGTAATTTTTTATATTTTTTTGCTATCAGTTACGATAAACACGAACCATTTCGTGACATCGGGTCTAAAAACAAAATATTATCCTAATACAATTCCAATAAAGTGGCCTTTTTAGACCTGCATGCTCACTGTAAACAGAATCGTTTCAATAACAGACTCGTTGGTAGTTGGTAGCCCAGGCGCGGTCCGAAGAGGAGGGGGGGGGGTCACAGGGGACATGACCCCCCCCCCCCCCCAAAACCCAGCACGTCAAATTGAAATTCTTCATAAAATTTGCAAAGTTATATGCAATATTTCATTCTTTGTCGCGTTTTTTAAAGGTAAACAATTGGTAGTATTGTAATTTAGGTAGCATTAAATTTAATACTCTTAAAGATACGAACGTTTTGCTACGTAAACGGGAAAATGCTGAAGGATTGTTTACACTTTACGTGTCAAGGCACAATCGAAGCCCTATGGCGCCAAGCGTGGATGAGGACGACCTGTCTGAGGTCAGTTGGATAGAATTAAAGCTGGTGGTTCATAAGCTTATGGCCGAACCGCGGCACTCCGGGCTGAGCAAACTTTAGGCGACGACGACCAAGCGCTTGTTTCCGAAATTGTTAAAGACGGGGAAACTGGTCCTCATACGAAAGGCGGGCATCCGGTGGATGCCCGTCTTTCGATAGGCTAGTAGGCGGACGGCGAGTCCGCCTACCAGCCTACAGTGCTGCCTGACGAGGTGTGAAAGCTCTTTGAAAGAGTTATTGCAAAGCGCCTCTTCGAGCACCTCTTTAGACCGACCTGGCGGGTGGTCAATATGCATTCCGGCAGAGACGCTCCACTGTGGACTGTGGATGTCCACTTGTGGGCCAGGTGATGTTGGTGGTTTCTTTGGACATCGCCAACGCATTCAACACTTTGCCCTCGAGTTGCATTATGGAGACGCTCATGTATCACGATTCATGTAGTGCCTCTTCACTCTCGCCGCATAGCCCGCGTAATCGATGGAGAGAGCCGTCAGCTACCCAACCACGTCCGACCTCGGCTGGCGAGAGATGTCGTGCTGTTTTCCGCAGGGATTGGTTCTGCGCCCACTCCTGCGGAATACGCTCCATCGGATACGTCGGGGTGTTCGCAGTGAGCTCGAGGACGGTGTCACCGTCACGTGCTATACGGATGACACGCCAGTCATGGCATGCGTTGCTACACAGCGCGAAGCGGTTGCCCATAACGAGGCTATCGTTATGGTCCTGCATAAAACCGAGGCCATGCTCTTTTATGGACATCAGCCCGCGCGCATAGCGCGAGGCACTCTCGCCGGCATCAAGCCTCATATGAAATACTTGGCTCGTTCTCAATGGCCGATGATACTTCGGCAAACTTTTCCGAAGTCTGGTCCCCAATCTGAAAGGCGCAGCTGCCGCTCTGGTAAGGTTACTGTCCAACTTGAGGGGGGCAAGAAGATGGCCAACTAGGTCTTCAGAGGGTACCGCACGATCTCCTTCAAGGTGTTGAACCTTGGCGGAACCCTACTGTGGTATAACCCGCGCCACGTATCTTGGACCTAAATCGTAAGACATACGAGGCTCTGGCGCCCGCGGATTGCTTTGTAATAGTCTATGCTTGGTGAATTTGAGTTCGTCTACCGCAGTAGCACCCCGTGCTATCCTCAAAAGACACCCAGGAAATGTGTACTGCGCGTATAGAGCAAATTTTGAGCACATTTTAGGTCCAAGATACGTGGCGTGGCCCGTGGGAGGCGAGAGCCCTTTCGGCGCAATACAGGAACCGAAGGGCGGCGCGGATGTCCCCGCTGACATGAACCCAAGCCTCGAGAAATCGAGGCAGTGAAGTCCCAGCGCCGCCTGGACGTGGTGGAGGAATGGAAGTTACAACTTCGGCAACCAAACACAAGGCACGTCGTAATAGCGGCGGTAAAGCACATCATGGAGGACTGACTAGAGAGGCCTCACGGGTGCCTCTTGTAACGGCTGACGCAGGTGATCACCGGACAAGTGTGAGGGATATGCCAGTGGCAATCTCAACCTCGGAAAATAATGATCCAACCTAAGACGGTGTGCAATTATAGTTGGTTTGAGCTCGACATAACCACTCCCATCGGCTTGGGCTTAATGCCATTGGCATCCGAGTTAACAGGCAAATGCAAATAAACAGATCCATGTATATAAATATTTGCACTAAGCGAGAATCGAACCCGTACCTCTTACAGCAGTCGAATTCACTACCACTACGCCACAGAGACTCTTAATTTTAGTCGATTGGAGTCTGACATAGTTCGAGTACGAGGGGGGGAGGGGGGGGTAATTGCCGCACTTAGGTTGTGACCCCTCCAAAATGTGAAGCTGCGACCGCGCCTGTGGTAGCCTCATACCACCGTGATCTTTGCAGTAGCGGAATAGAATAAAGCTAGCGTGTTCCGTGTTCGCAGCGCATGCCAATCTCATCTGTAAGAGTGCCGTCTTGCAACAAGAGGACAGCTGTATGCAGACGTGGCTTAGGCGCAGGCTTTTCTCCCGAGGTTGGAGTTCAGACAGCTGTCGCACCCGTAATAGGCAATATTTACCAAATCGTGGAAAGGAGAAGTAAGATACCAGTCACTGAGTCACCTAGGGGCATGCTTTGAGTATTAGCGCTCGGATGAAGAAGAAATTTCCACTCACAAGAAAAAAAATCAAAAAACTGTTACCTATAGTAAAGGCCGCTCTCATTCCCGCACTCTTCGTCGATAGCGCAGTAGATGTTCGTCTGCGCGCCACACCGCGGCGATTTCAGGAAGATACCGAACACGTAGTTGAATATGAACCTCGCACCATAGGCATAGGTCTCGTTAAAATGTCGGCTAATATTTGTGCGGATCACTCCTGGATGTAAGCTGTAAGTTGACACGTTGTGAATGTTGTTCTCCTGTAAAAGTTTAGAACGGACCCTCGATTCTGCTAAGGCAAAACCACTGTCATATCACAGACACTGCAAAAAATTGCATTAAATTTTAAACTGTATTGCTATAGATTGGTCCAAAATTAAACAAGTTTCATTACACTTTTCATTCACTCTACAAAAAGTCATAATTTTAGACTTTATCAGCATTCGTTTAAAGTTTAAATTTAAATGTATTTTTTTTTGCAGAGTTCGTGGTAGGTACGACAGTGGTTTTGCTTTAGCAGAATCGAGGCCCAGGTTAGGTGAATATAATAGAAATAGACTTCTTTTTATAAAGGGCACGTTATTTACTAGTATTTCCGTAGCCAATCCAGCTTAGTTAAACTGCTTGTGTCAGAAGTGGATTCACGTCGATAGTGTAATGGCCCGGATTCAAACCCGTGACGTCTCCATCGTAAGGCCTCCTCCTTAACAACCGCTCAGCTAAGGACGCTTTCTCTAATGAATGGTCAGCTAAAGTCTCAGGAATGAGGGTAACCATTAAATGCAACCTACACAATTTGTTACCTAATAACTCCGAACAGCCCGTACTTACTTTTAGTTTATCCGCGAGTGCTCTAGCAAACAGTATATTCGCCGCCTTACTTCTGCAGTAAGCCTCGTATGCGTTGTACGGCTTCCGCTCGAAATTCAGGTCGTCCAAGTCCAATTCGTATTCTGGAATCAATATAGGTAGGTACAGTACAGTCAACGGCAAAAGGTGCTTCATGAAATATTTCTACTTGTTTCATGTTTTGTTTATTAAAGGTGTATGAGTTAGGGTGATTATAATAAAATAAACTAGACCTTGTTAAGTTACTTTTGTCGATGACTGTACCTAAATTGGTTTTATACCCGTCTCATAGTTGATCGGATTATCAAATACCGGTTTGGGTTGCACTGCCAAGGTTAGGTAATAATTATTGTTTAGGTCATTGGTAGGTCAGCTAAGTAATATTAGTGCTATAAGTACCATACCTGTTAGGTAACACCTACCTACAATTATTAACGCGACTGTGATTTTCGTATATTCGTGCCGTGCAGTACTAAAAAAAAATTGTAAAAGCATAATATCTATAACAGATAATCGGATTTCGGACCACACCCTGCTCTGCTCTGTCCGAAGAAACAACACAACAACAGCCCACCCATCCGATTTGACTTTTGCCCCATCCCTTATAGAAAGCTGGGTGCGTCCATGGATGATGATGAATATCTATAATTAATAGGTAACTATACCTACCTACCTACTTATTTAGAAATACAGAAATATTCAATGTAATTTAAAAATTGCAAAACCAACCAACTAATTCGTGAATCCACAAGGTGAGTTACCTTCAATGTCATTATTCATCGAAATACAAATAATAACTGTTTCAGATTGGTATTTAAAAAAAACTTACGTTCATGGACGAATGATGAAATGAACACAATTCTGGCAGGCGCTCCTGCGATCAGCGTAGGCAGCAGCAGTAGCGTCAGAAGGGCGTGCGCGTGATGATTAGAACCTATATGTGTCTCGAAGCCGTCTTCCGTGCGCCCTTCAGGGCACATCATCACGCCCGCGTTGCATACTAATACAGTCACACGGTTCTCTGATGACGTCACGCGAGTCACGAACTCGCGCACGCTACGTAAACTGCAGAGGTCTAACTTTTCCAGGACTAATTGACCTGTACCCTCATTAGACTTTGTTAGCCGTTCTATTTCTTTCTTTGCCGTTTCAGCCGCTTCAGTGTTTCGGCAGGCCATTATTACTCGAGCACCTAAAAATTTAAGTGTCATCAGATGTCAGTTTCGAGGTTCAAGGTGAGAGCACGTGTCCCGAGCATGAAAAATATTCATATTCGTAACGTAGGTAAACCTATCGAAAGAACGGAGCATTGCTATTGGCTGCCCGCATACTGTGAACCTGTGTGTCTCAAGCCTGCCAATCGCAATGTTTCGTTCTCTCGATACGTTTACGTTACGAATATTTTTCGTACTCGTGGCACTAATGCGACCCTGACGCACTCTACGCATACCAAACCAACTTCACCTGCAAGCTGGTACATTTACATAGTAACGGACGAGCTACTGGCGGAGGCTTCCGTTCGGAATTGGGGGAAAGATGGCAGTCCCGCCCATAAAATCCAACCAAACCAAATTAAGTATGCAAAGGTACAGTAGGGCACAGGGCTCCAAAGTACTCCTTTGATGTTTGTTAAATATAAAGAAGAAGACTAAGCAGTGCTCGACTTCTCACCTCTTTTATAAAGATCCAACGCGGTTTCTTTTCCGATTCCTGTGTTACAACCCGTTACGATGACGACAGATCCATCCAGTCTTCTTTTACTTTTACACCAGCCGCTGATATAATCCATATTTTAAGCAAAAGCTGCAATGAAATTACATTGGATAGTTTTAGATTGGAAAAAGTGAATGCTGTGCAAACGGAACTTGTACCCGCGACCAGCTCCTTACAGGGGTATGGTTTGACCACTGAGCTCCTAAGTCACGCGGGTCACGCCTTGAGGATTCGAAATTCTCCTAAACAACCATCTCGAGGCGACGCGACGCCGCCGCCGCCGCGACGGTCGATGTGAATAGTTAGCATAGTAATTGCTTTAAAGTTTCATTATATTAACCAAAATAGTATTAGAACGGATGTACAGACCTAATGACCTAACTGATAATCCCCTACCCTTGCAGCTAAACTAAATTGCTTGTGCCAGGAGTGGCTTCCGCTGTAATAGCCAACTTAGCCAAGATCCGAACCCGGGACTTCTCGATCGCTATGACGACCGTCGATGAACCTAATTTACCAATTCACGGGAGACGTAAAATGATAAGATAAGTAGATAAGTAGGAATTAGTATCTACCTAATCCGATATGATTATTATGGTTAGGTATTTCCACAATTCAAGTGAATTGGACAATTAGGAGAAGCATATTCAGCGGTAGTCTGCAATTATGCTAATTATATTACGTTACTAACTGTTACCCGCGGCTCCTCCCACGTGAATATCGGTTATCGCGACCAAAGATTGCCTATGTCCTTTCACAAGATTTAAGGAATCCACCTCTAGGGAGCCCTAGAAGGAATTTTTGGTAGTTATTCTTATTCGACAGGGAGGATTATCTTACATAATATAATACCTACTAGCAGCACCAGCTAGTGCTGTTAGTATGAGAAGAGCCTTTATTAATATTGCGCTAAAAAAATGTGCGGATTTACACGCAGTTACGCGTCAGATTAACATATCTAAGGGAAGTTAGTTAGTAACTAAAATAATTGTCAATTTTGCTAATCTGACGATTAATCGTAGGTTCATTCTACTCGTAATAGGTTTCCGCGACCCTCGAGTACCTAATACCACAGCTAATACTTCATCAAGATCGGTTCAGTTATGTGTGTAAGCGTGATAGACAGAGTTATAAAAAAAAAATACTTTCGCATTTATAATATAGGTAGCATAACATATTATGTATAAAAGTACCTATTTATTCATGGTTATACCTATAGTAGGTACCTGCCTACCTAAAGATTGTCCTAAGTAAGCAGTTCATTCTTAAATTAGTTTTAGGAGAGAACTAATAATACTTAAGAACCTACCAACTGAGACTTGGATTATGTATAAAAAAATAAATAAAAAGGTAAAAAATCTATAAATAGTTCGTATTAAAACCTAAGTTCAATGTCCGCACTCACCGTGTCTATACTGTCTACTAAAACAGTAGAGATAGTTCAGCTCACAAGTTTTCTTAAGGTTTGTGACACACTTTCCACGATCTTGGCCGAATTCAAAACACAGAATGTTGCGAGTCGACGGACGATTGCGTAGTCAACCAGCCAGCGCATGCTAGTCTGCCCGTCACGAATTTACAACTGACGACTGACGACCACTCCACTCTAAAGTTCGCCGCGGACAACACACAACTAATTTGATTAAATTCATTGCCTCATACTCTAACCGGAATAGGCAGAATATGGGGGCCTGCTGAGCTTGCTCAATGTTATTTTCAGTTTATTTATTTGATTAGGGTACCTACTTACTTACCTACTTTTTGTCAACGCGGGGAATTTTCATTCAGCCAGAATGACCTACCAACTTTAGGGCTCTCGAATCCTAGAGTTAGTCACTCTAGCTGAAAGAAAATTAATTAAAAAATTAGTTAAGTGCAAGTCGGATTCGCGCACTAAAGATTCGGTATACCTAATTGGATTGAGAAACTCAAGGGCATGGATCTTCATTATCCTTGCGATACGGTCGATTCCGAACCTCCGCGCGGTGCACCCTGGGCAACGGAAGTGGTAACTCCTCCCTAAAAACTTTGGGGAGGAGTTGCGGCTTCTGGCCGATATTCTGCCGAGGTCGAAACGACCTGAGAGAAGGAAAACTCGAGATAAACCCTTTGCCAACCCGTCTGGCCAGCGTGGCAATAGTAGGCTAAATCCCTCTAAAATGCACAGACGCCCAATTAAAAGGCCCCCAGTACCCGGTGGTCCAGTTATTCCCAGCCATGGTAGCGGTGCGGGTAACGGCGGGGCGGGGGGTGCTAAGAATCTCCGGGTTACGGAAGGCTACCGTAAACAACAACTACTGCTGGCAGCTTACAACTGCAATACACTGGAAGAGCACCTCACCGAACTCCAGTTGGAACTGGGTCGCATAAACTGGCACATATTGGGACTGTCAGAGGTCCGAAGAGAGGGTGAGGACACGACAACCCTGGAGTCAGGCGACCTGTTCTACTTCAGAGAAGGTGATGTGCGCTTCCAGGGAGGCGTCGGCTTTCTTGTAAAAAAGGACCTCATCAGCAGCGTTGTTGAAGTCGGCAGTCTGTCGAACCGGGTAGCGTACCTTATCATAAAAATCACGAACAGTCGTTCGCTGAAGGTGATACAGGTATATGCGCCGACCTCGTCCCACCCCGACGAAACCGCCAAGGCCGTATATGAGGACATCGCCAAGGCCACCTACAACGTTGTTATGGGGGACTTCAATGCCAAAGTGGGAGTACAAGAACGCGGCGAGACGAAAATCGGACCTTACGGAGTGGGGTGCAGAAATCGCAGGGGGCAAATGCTAGTTAGCTTCCTCGAGTCACAGGGGCTCTTCTTAATGAATAGCTTCTTTAAGAAAAAACCCCACAGGAAGTGGACTTGGCAACGCCGGGACTCTGCGATGAGGAACGAGATTGACTTTTTCATAACGGACAGTAAGCACATATTTAGAGATGTCTCTGTGATCAACAAGTTTAAAACTGGAAGCGATCACCGACTTATCCGAGGCTCTCTAAATATCAACATCAAGTCTGAAAGGTTCCGAATGATAAGGTCAACCCTCCGACCTACGCCGCTTCAAGCAGCTCTAGGTTCCGAAAAGTTCCAACTGGAACTTCAAAATCGTTTCGCAATGCTGGAAACCTCTAGGGGCATTGACGAGAGAGCCGACATAGTGGTCAAAACATAGTGTCTCGAAAGTTGTTTCCCGGAAAACGCAAACAGCAAGAGTCCAAGCTCTCTCCTGAGACTCGATGAGAACTTATGAGAAAGAGGTGTGAACAACCATCCACACAGTCGTCTTCGTCGGATGGGAGAGCCTTAAGCCAACAAATCAAAAAGCTGATACGACGCGACCTCCGACGCTCCAACACTCGCGCCATTCAGGAGGCAATTGAGCGTAATAGGGGGTCGAAAGTGTTCGCTCAGCAGTTGGGGAGGCCCCATCTGACGAAACTTAAAACTGGGGATGGCAAAACGATTGGCAAAGTTCGAGATACTCGAAGTGATCGAGAAATTCTATGGACAGCTATATGCATCACAGACGAGTAAACCGACGGGACACAGCGATGAAGACCACAGAGCCCCACTCACGCGCCACTACACCGAGGATTGGCCAGATGTCGAGCAGTGCGAGGTAGAGGCGGCTCTTAGGCAACTGAAGAACAACAGGTGCCCTGGTGATGACGGAATTACTACTGAGCTGGAATTACTATGGAGCGAGCTATGCTTGCAGTTTCTTTGAAGGATAGAATTCGCAACGAGGTTATCCGACATAGAACCAAAGTTACCGACATAGCTCGCAGAACAAGTAAGCTGAAGTGGCAGTGGGCTGGCCACATCTGCCGAAGGACCGATGGCCGTTGGACCAAACGAGTCCTAGAGTGGAGACCGCGCGTAGGAAAACGGAAGGTGGGACATCCCCTAGCCAGGTGGACCGACGACCTGCGAAAGGTGGCTGGGACGGACTGGATGCGGAAGGCGGAGGATCGGCAAACGTGGCGCACATTGGGAGATGCCTATGTCCAGCAGTGGACTGCAGTAGGTTAATAATTGATTGATTGATTTCACTTCTCCACTTCGCACGGTCTTGGGATCCATGGTAGTATCATTAAATCCTTACTGACCCGACGATGGTGGTCCCCGAAGTACCTACCCTTTCCCAGATATCACCTGTGTCAGCCGGTACGAGAGGTTACTGTGTCGCCTCAATCCTCCATGATGGGCGCGATCTTGCGACGCTGAGATTGTTCAAAAAACTATCAATCAATCAATTAGCTTAACGCAATACACTGCTGGATATTAGGATATAGGCAATTATTTTCACACTGGCCACGAGAGTTGGTAGGTAGGTATACAGGGCGATCAATCTCAGTGATCTCAGTAGAGAGAAGTCAAAAACTATGAGAGATAGCGACATCTGTTGTTAAGAATAATGGCATTCAAACTTTTTTCAAACTCTCATACATAACCGGGATCGAACCTGTCGAAGTCTCTGTAAATGTAGGCTCAATTTACACCGCGGCGGAATGGAACAGAATGGAAGCATCTCGCGTGCGCGAGGATTTCGAATGCGCGAGGATTCCGTGGAAGACGCGCGTTCAATTTTTAGGCTCGTATTTATTTTGTGCGTTATACAGTTGATATAAAATTCATTATGCTATGTGCAGTGTCGTTGCAAAAAGCCGCTTCCATTCCATTCTGCGGCGGTGTAAATTGAGCCTTAGGGTAGGTGAATACCTAGGTAGGATTTTTCGTTGTTATTGTTGAAAGTGCAAATCATAAGTCACTAGGAACGTAGGTATAAGCAATGATCCCTTCGGACCCACGATACCCCTGGCGATACACCTGGGTGGGATCGTGGGTCTTTTAAAATTAAACGATACCACCGACTAATAGTGATGTGATGTTAACATCTACGACTAATAAAAACATGATTTTAACTATGGATAGGTATGGATGGGTTAACCGCGAGGTCCGCGACGAGCGGCGGTAACTCGGGTGTCGGAGGTCGCAGAATGACCTCCAACCCCCATGAGTGCGGGCCTGGGGGTGACGGGTGGAGCCGCCTGTCACCCTAGCAGAGAGTCCGACATAACGTCCTCCTCCGGCTCCGGCGGGGGAGGTATCCGTGGGGATTTTTCTCACGATAAAAAAAATAAATAAAAAGATAGCGCTGTGTAAATTGTGTAAAATGTATGTAGTGGAATATTTATATTTATGGAATATTTTTAGGATTCCTATATTTTTTATTATTCTAAATTATAAAAATACATTTTGTATAACAAATAAAAGCACACCTTGGGAGTAAATAAACTTAGACAAAACGGAAAATAGTTATTTTTAAAGCCTCTCACTCAAAAACAAACATGTCACACTGGTGGGCATTGTGTAAGTAATATTACTGGATATTACTATTACTTACCTAATTAGTAATTACCTATTTATCATTCGAGAGATAGGTAGGTCAACAAACAACACGACACAACGTCACTTACTCGGTGGTATCGTTTAATTTTAAAAGACCCACGATACCACCAGGGGTATCGCCAGGGGTATCGTGGGTCCGAAGGGGCAATGATAACGAAAAACCCAAAAATAAGATATTTATTTTATTTCAGTAAAATGTAGATAAGAATACGAAAAGGAACACAAGATTCAGATTAAAAAACTCAATTTGTAATGCATAATATCGATGTAGATAAGATATTGATACCTAAGTGGTATAGATAATATTTAGAGATAAATGAAAAAATAGCCGATTCATTTTAATTTGACGACATTTGACACATTATTTAAATTGTGGGCATTTCAGTTCAGTCAGGCAAAATTTTTCTTTATACTTTCAAAATTTACTGAATTGCACTGCATCAATGAGCAGTTTTCCAGTAGGTATAATAATCAGTTGGTTTTTAAGTCATCAGGAGATGGCGCTAGCTTTTGGTAATTTTAATGTACTCTGTGGTTTGTTTGTAGTATTTTTTCATGAATTTGCGATGTTGCCAAAGTTTAATTTCATTTAAAGTCCGACCAATAAAATAAAAAACCTGTAAGGTAACTGTACCAATGCTCGACACTGTACCAATGCTAGACACTTTCGAACAAAACCCAGTATTTTGAGAAAATTATCCATTTGTTTTATAAGACTATTGACTTAAAAGATGCCTAATGGTATCTATAAGATATGTTCAAATATTCGCAACACCATCCGAAGTAAATTTAGAAAGACTGTTGACAGCAAATAAGGTGACTCCGTGAACACGGTCGTGTTATTTCTTAAGATTTTTGCCAAGGGTACTGATTTTTATAGGTGTGATTTTTTTGTTTATAAGTTATGATTATTACTAATTTTAGTATAAACGTTATAAATATTGAAGTTATTGACATACTTGGACCATTGGGACAATGATGTCTAGCATTGGTGTTTTCGACCAAGTGCATAATAATTTAATTTAAAGTAAAAGTATGATAGATTTTAAAGATTTTATGGGCAAAAGTTAATGTCTAATTGTTGCTGTAACAGTTAAAAAAGAATGTAACGACCATGCTGTAATTAATTTGTTAAATTTTTTAGATTGAAATTTTATTTTTCCTTAAAGTGTCGAGCATTGGTACAGTTACCTTACTGGGGGCGCCAAAAACACTATGATTATGACAACACCAAGTATAGTGATACACATGTTAAATGCCAAGTATACAAATATTTTTTCAACACACTTGCTTATGAACAGGCTTTTATTTCCCCGCAATTAAGCACGGAATGACACCTAATATAAAACTGTGACTTTTTCATTGCTTCTTCTTCCTCCTAGCGTTATTCCCAGTCGCATCCGAAGCTTTCAGCTTGGAGTCTGGGGTCCGCTTTTACCAGTCATAGCTACAGATTTGGCTAGACCTCGATATTTTCCGTGAAGCGATTGCCACCTGACCTCCACGACCCAATGTTAACATTAGGTGATATCGAAGCTTTGCAGCTAGACCGGCGCTAGTGAACGCGGCCGCTACGCAGGAGGCGCGGGTTCGATCCCCGCTCAGTGCAAATATTTGTGTGCATGAAATATGAATATTTGCATTGGTCTGGGTGTTTCTATGTATAATATGTATGTATTTACAAAATAAAAATGTATCTAAGTATGTTTATCCGCATTCTAGAACCCATAACACAAGCTAGTTAAGCTATGCTTACTTTGGGTCTAGATAGCGTTGTGTAGAATGTCCTACAATATTAATTTATTTATTTATTTATTATTTATTTAGGGCACCAACTACCCGTAACGACTGCCATAGATGTTCTTATGGCAACCGGGACCGACGGCTTAACGTGCTCTCCGAGGCACGACCAGACCAATGCGAATACCCATATTTAATGCACACAAATATTTGCACTGAGTGGGGATCGAACCCGCGCCTAGTGCGTAGCGGCCGCGTTCACTACCGCTACGCCACGGAGGCTGTCATGTTTTTCATTGCTATTATTCACAAAAGTGAGTTATAGACTTACAAGGACTGGGCACAAATCACAACACAGTAGTATCCGTATAATAGTTTACTGCTTGGAATGGTAAATACAAGTTAGACATACAGTTACATTACACTATGTATAGAACAGGGACCACGCGATATTGTTTTTCGGACTGCATAAAATTCTTGTATTTTATGCCTAACAGCACAGAGATCAAAATAATCGAGCATGATTTTCTTTTTTGCGTTAGGCTTATTTTTCTCAGGTGTAGAAAATACATTTGACGTTTGACCTTCTCTTCGTATTTTTATTACAGAAGATCGGGATATACCTAAAAATGTGAATAATAATTAGTCACAGTAAAATCAGTAGTTTAGGCCAATTTCATTGCACGTACTCTATGATGTACGTACCCGTCATGTTGACAACAAGGTCCGTGATGTTATTTAGAGGAACAGAGTCCAATCCTTCCTACTTTTTATCCGACAAATACTTTGTTATATTATAAATTACTTTTGTTAACTGGCTTTTAATAGTTTTCGGCATATTACTATAGTTTTGTAGTTTTGTAGCGCTCTCAAACTCAACAACACGCACAATTGACACCACACTGACAAGTGACAGATGACCATAATGACATTGTATAGATTGTTACCATATGAAGAAATTAGTTCCAATAGTTTACCGCAATATGGCGAGGTATTTTATTTTACTGGTCGGGCTTTACCCATATTATAATAGATAAAATATAATAAAAAGCTTAATTCTTTTCGCGTCACTGTCTGTAATTTAAAATAATAATATTATATTTAAAATAATTTTATCAGAAAAAATGACAAAATATTTATGTAAAGTAAATCATTACAAAACCGAAGAACATTTTTTCCATAAATTAGGGAACACTAGATGTGACTCTTCTTACCAAAAGTGCCGGCTGCGCCATCTAGCGCGTCTTTAGGAACGTTATAAATACCTACTGGAAAACTGCTCATTATACAAATAAATACTACACACGATTTTGTATATACAGAGTCTTGACCAGGTTCGATTCCCGGTTAGGCATGTGAGTGTGAAAAAAGTTTGAATGTCATTATTATTAAATCTTAAATCGAAGCCATGATCCCTAAGAACAGATGTCGCTATCTTTAATAGTTTTTGACTTCTCCCCACTGATCCATTTGGATTGATCAACCTGTATACTGGGTATTATTTCGAGTTTTGTTTCTCTCGCAGTGATGTCGTCTGCTTATTTTGTCGCCTCTTACGAAACTCTTCGGATGAGATGGGGTGGTGATACTTGTATTCTTTCTCTCTCACCACATGGATGAATAAAAACTAAAAAAAAATTTATCACACAATTATTATTTTTTAAATTCTTAAAAAAAATCTTTAAATTTTATAATTTTGCTTTATATTTTTATAAAATTTAGATTATTAGGCCATCAAAATGTGATTCCATTGCTCTTACGAGTTGTTAATTTATTTGTAGTATTGAACACGATCTTATTTGTATCGAATCTTTTATAAGAACAAAGCAACTTAATCAATAAAATTAAAAAAAAATCTATAACTCGCTTGTGAATGAGGAAGTCACACAGTTTTATAATAGGTGTCATTACGTGCCTAATTGCGTGAAATAAAAGCTACATTATGAGCAATTGTGTTGAAAAAAATATTGCATCATTGAAACTTGTTATTTGTTAAAAACACTAAGAATTTGGTCATCCATCGCAGGTTATTAAGTTAATGTTATTCAATTACAAAAACTAGCAAATAAATTCTTAAATATACTTTACTATTCCTAGTAGCAGTGATCTGTGTTAAGGCATAGCATAATAGCTCCATTTATCTATTCATGTGCTAATGGAATAGTAGGGCATAGGCTGAATAATTATGTATAGGTACCTATTCCTAATTTCTTGTTTTTCTGGTGTATTTGTATTTATTAATACTATATTAAGCCAGTCATTCATTCATCAGTTTTATATTTTATTTTTGTATAGAACACATTTTAGGTCCAAGATATACTAACTATGTCCCTAGCAATGCAGAGTTGCCTAGTGCAAGTGCCATAAAAAGTTTGATTGATTTTTTGCTTCGTTCATTCTATAGCAAGCAAAACTGTTCACTGTGGTGAAGCTTGTGCCTGTGCGTGTCGTGGGTTGATTTCTTTATTAAATTGAACTCTCACAGAGTTAATTCTTGGTCTACACGGAACATATTTCTAGTTGTACTTAGCTTACTTTTCGTTCAGCAACCCGCTAAAATTCCGTTGCTGGGTAGGTAGATTCATTCATATAATAATTAGACATATTAAATAATTAATGCAGTAAATATTTATTATAATAGGCATGTACAACGGCAACGTGGCAAAAAAATATTTCATACAAGCATCTGCCTATATTCAAAATGTCATGTAGTACGAGTATAATACTTAAAAAGATTATTAATTAGTTCAAGTACACGAGACCAAAAATATTAGGCATGTTTTTAAATTTTATTGTATTTTGTATTCATTTTTAACAGCTTAGCAGTGTCAAGGGCGGTTCAAACAAAAATGGTGAGACAGTGGCGAGAAGTGAATATTCTTTTAAGTTGGTTGCCTGACAGTAATCGTGATCATAATGAAAAAATCTTTCGGGTCGGCACTTACCCATGAAAAATAAAATAAATATAAAAAATTATTACATTATGTATATTATTTTGATAAAATAAAATATCATAAACAAGAAACTGTCGAAAATTAACGACAATATAACATTTATTATATAAAAAAACAAAGGAGCAGTATCTACTTATTACGTATGAACTACTAGTAACCTCATTACTTTCTTAAATTCCTTTTTTTCGGTATGCTTCTTTTCTATATACATTTACATAAACACGCATGTATTACATAACGTATGATGGGTAAATTGGGTAAGAGTAAAATACGTTTACTTCACATTCAACAATACAAAACCTGCCATGGGGAATAACCATCGACAGAATATTTACAAGCCATTGTGGTGAAAGGATTGGTCAGCCTAAACTCTGCATGGCTGAGTCTAGCTGCTTCCAGTTGCGCCGCGTGGAGGCTCCTTCATGCAACCCTACCATGCCATGAAAAGCTACCATGACGAGCAATAAGGGTCCGTTGTCTGGACGAAAAACGAACGCTTACAGCACGTATGGTAGACCCACTATTTATTAAGAGTTGGGTTGTGTTGTGGTATTTTATTGTTGAGAGATGGTGCACTTGTCGGTATAGGTACTAGGCACTAATTACTTGTAGTGATGTAGTCGGTCCAACTATTGTTTATGAAACCTGAATGAAGTACAACCCTTATAGAGATCTTATACTTAGTGGTAGATTGGGCAATTGGACATGCCTAATACAACGAAAAAATAAAATTGGTCCACAAAAAAGGGCTGACCAACCGTCGGGTCAAGCGTCTCCCAGCTGGCAGTAAACGAAAGTCGCAACACCTTTCCTCTTATTTTAGAGGAGGCGTGGCTTCCGGTCAATGTTTATCAAGGTGGGAGTGCTTCACGTTTTGGGTGACACGATTTCTTCATGCGTTCTCTGCCTAGCAGAGAGCACAGTAGAGAAGAAATGGTCAGTCGCTATCTCCGATTTTTTTGTGACCCTAGCCGATAAAGGACGGGAACGAGTCTTTTAAGACTATAAAATTCACACCAGGTGAGTGAGGCGCATGCCTTCGCCTTAAGGAGCTGATAGGCGTGTACTAACCTAAATGTTGTGTATATGTGAATGTAGCTGTAAGCTCCCCAAATAAAATAAAATAAAATAAAATAGACTTGAGCATTCACTTGTTGTAACAGAACATAGAGCATCCGCCGTTTTTAAATTTGTCGAACCGAATAACGAACCGAGCCAAGTGTAGGGCCAAATATTAACATTTACATGATCTTTTTAGCGAACGCTCTAGTCGAAGCAAATTTACAGTCGTTTTGCAAGCGAGCATGCCAGAATGCTCGCCAGAACGCTCGATAGAAAGCTCACTAAAACGCTCTGGTTTATTTTTCTGTAATGTAACATTCGTAAGAATGCTCATTACAAGTGAATGCTCAAGTTTATCAGTAACTTTATACAAACCAAACGAAAAAATAGTAATGCATGGGAATAATGTGTGAACGGAAAATGTATGGCTTTAAAACAATCTTTTTCGCCAAATAGTGCCAGACGATTTTGCTATCGAAACTGTGCCCAAAATCTTTCGCTCCGAAACTACTATAAAATCAGCCGGTATATAATCTAAGCAATTTCCATAGCTACCTATTCAAATTGATCAGATTATTAACATATAAATATAAATTAACATCTTATTTTCATCTTATCATAATATTGCATGTAAATAACGTATTATTATTTATGATTTTCGAAGTACATAATTTAATTAAAAATAACAATTTTGAGGGCACAATAAACACTGTTAACAATCAATAATAAATTTAACAATCAATAACATTTCCTGGACAGTTAAGCACAATATTCGAAAAGGTTGTTATTTCAATAAAAACTAAGTGATGAACACAGGCCAGGCACCTTTATTTACTTTTATAAATGCCTCAATATGTATAAATTAAGATATTGACTACATACTTAAAACAATAAGTAAGGTATGTAAATTAAATATTATTTAGATTTTTTGTTTTGATACAATGAATATCCTCATAAAATACATTCTTAAAAATTTAGATATCACATATGAGATTTATTGGGACAATAAAATAAATTATAAGTACCTCGTTTAGGTACACAAATACATCATTTAGTTTAACAACTACTTACTTATGTCAAACGGACCAAGTTTCGGCTAGGAATCTGATTACTACATTACAATAATAATATTTTTAATGCAAATATTTCATTATTTCCCTAGATTATATCTCATACATCTAGCTCCCATGTAATGTACCTATGTCTTTTTTGTGCACAATTTTAATCCTACACATATTACATACTTATTATACTCTTGAGAAATACTGAAAGTAGCTTAATACATGCAAATTTACAGATAACCATAGCACCTAAACCTTTCATCAGATACATATCAAGATGGTGTAAAGCTTTAGACATTTATTTATATATTTTTATTTGCTTTAATGCATGGGGCGTTACATTTTTTCGATGTGTTAAACATTGCTGACTGTATATTCATGAAACATAATAAATAAACTGACTTCACATATCACTGGAATAGAATTAAAATAATTTGCACTATGTAAATATTACACAATTTGACTAGGAATATAATAATTTTCTAAACACTTCATACGATGCGTTTATGATACCCCAACTTAAAAATGCCCGCGAAATGTTCAGCAATGCTCCATGATAGAAATTTATAACTTTATACTCTCTTTTACTTAATATATCTCTAAATTCAACAGATATTGACTTGTGTTGGCCACCGAGCCTACATTGCATGTTGATTTTAATAACGTTTAATGGATAAAACAGAGTGCTAAGAAAAGCACCGATTGACGCTCCAGCCAGGAAGTTCTGCATACCCTGATATAGAGCTTTTTCCTGTTGCGGAATGCGATCTCTCACTTCATCACGCAATATAAAAAATAAGGAATTAGATGGCCCATTCCTGAAAAGAATAGGAATTAGTCCTCTGTAAAACTCTCTGATACCATAATTTTGTGCAATGTATATAGCTGCGTGGACTGTGTTTTTAAACTTGTAGTGATATTCTGGATGAATTAGGAGTGTTTGTACCCTTTCAAATGGCATCAATGTGGCTTCACAGCAACCGGCGATTAGTCCAGCCATAGTTTTTGCGACATAAGGGTTATATTCTCTCTTCAGTAGCGGTTGTAGAGATTCATCATAGACGCCGAACATTACTGACATAGACAAAGATCTCTGCAATAAGGGTGGCAGCATTCCCCGGTAGAGATAGCCGAGGCCTTCTTGGTGCAACTGGTTTAGCGCAAATGTCGTGTGAACTCCATGCATCATCTGAAATAAATAAGTACATTTGATTTTCATTATCGTATTGGCCCGGTCGAGTAGAATAGGGCCACCCTATCTGTCCCCGTGGGTGTCGAAGAATACGACTAGGTGATAAGGCTCTTTTGAATACGACAGTAGGTATACATATAACCTATGACTAAGTGCCCGCTTAATGGCAATAGGGTCACCCCTTATTACGTGGGACCGAAAATCATAGTGAAATGTACACGTCTGCCTAGTGCTTCTCAGATTTACATCTGTAAATATAAATGTATGTTGGTTTTCGTTATTGTATAAACGTTCATTACCTACCATACTTACCTATTTTTTGGGATTTGTGTTTGTTTAGATATTTTGTAATCTAATCATACAGTATTATTATAGGCGCTATAGCTGTTCATTGATTAGATTATTATTATTAATGATAAAAGGGCCGCACCACACCTCTCTTTTATACATTAATTACTTGGGCTGGCTAATTGAGTGATTCAACGATGCAGAGCCTGAAACACTTGGGCATACTGCTACTACCTTCTACTTTCATTGGCGCTGACTTCACCAATTTCCCCTACGTAACGACGACCATAGATGTTCGTATGGCAACCGGGACCGACGCGACGGCTTAAGGTGATCTCCGAGTCACGACCAAACCAATGCAAATATCTATATCCATATATACAAATACTAGCTTTTGCCCGCGGCTCCGCCCGCGTGGATGTCGGTTATCGCGACCAAATATAGCCTATGTCCTTTCTCAAGGTCTAATCTACCCCTATACCAAATTTCATCAAAATCGGTTCGGTGGTTTGGGCGTGAAAGCGAGGCAGACAGACAGACAGACAGAGTTACTTTCACATTTATAATATTAGTAGGGATTTGCACTGAGCGGGGATCGAACCCGCACCTCCTGCGTATCGGTCGCGTTACCGCCACGCCACAGAGGCTATCTAAACAAACACTTGGGTATAGTTAATGTTAACACACCGCGAATAGCTATTAGGTAATACATTTAAACTTGTTTTATTATGAAAATTATACTCGTAATAGCGTCGTCGGTAGTTTATTGGTCAAGGAGTTAACATTACGATATAGAGAGATGCCGGGTTCGAATCCTGGTAATTAAGCTAATGACGTGAACCTACTTATAAACACAAGCTGCTTAGTTGGAGGGGTTAACAGGCATACTAGTAATTTCAGTTACTAGCAGGTACTACGTAGGGGAGATGGATGAGATGGCACACTGACACACGTAAAAGGACTGATCACTCGCACGGTCGACGGCGCGCGGCGTGCCTTGCTGGCAATAACTACTAGTAGGTACTAGTGGAAATGGGTGAAATGGCCCATACAAAAGGGCAGATCACCCGCCCACTTGCAGGCATACCGGCTAGAAGTACTAAATAGGTACTCTTTAAAAAAAACTATTTTGTGTGACGTGATTGGTCGCAATATGAGAAGTTGGCGTCATTAATTTCCATACTAACGTTTACGGTTTACGGACACTTCATATGAGAAGTTGGCGTCATTAATTTCCATACTAACGTTTACGGTTTACGGACACTTCATATGAGAAATTGGCGTCATTAATTTCCATACTAACGTTTACGGTTTACGGACACTTCATATGAGAAGTTGGCGTCATTAATTTCCATACTAACGTTTACGGTTTACGGACACTTCTTGATTTTATGTTCCGGTATACCACGCTCAGAGCTACTCAGGGCTCAGGGCTACCAATAAAAAGAACCGCGTGGATCCGTGCATCACTAACATGCCTTAATGAGTAAGCAGGTCGTAATCTTTTTCGAAGAAGGTGCACTTTGTCCATCAATAATGACGTTTAATAACAGGAAGTTCGCGAGGTAAGTAAGGACATCCTGTTCTTTAGATCTATCATTTGTAATGCTGCTATCTGATTGGTGTCTTTATATAGACTGGGTTAGTATGCCCAGTTTTACAGCCTCTGTGGCGTGGTGGTAGTAAATTCGACTTCTACCACAGGACTGCGGGTTCAATGCCCGGTCAGTGCAATTATTTGTATGCATGAATCCATACTAATATTATAAATGCTATAGTAACTCTGCCTGTCTGTCTGTTATGCTTTCACGCCTAAACCACTGAACAGTAGGTCCTAGTTGTCATACAAACAACTATGGCGTCGTTTTTATTAAGGGAATGTAGGCAAAATGGCCCACACAGAATGGCTAATCACACATCCGGTCATTGGCGTCCCCAATGAAAGTAGTGGCATGCCCAACTTGAGCTGTCTAAAGAAAAAAAGCCAATAGAGGTCTGTTATATTTTTGTCTACCGTGATTATCACTAAAATTAATCTTAGTTCAATTTAAACAAGAAAAAATTTATTTGCCATCACATAAGACAATGTTTGACTAACCAGTGGTCTCACCTGGTTGAAGTAGTGTATTGGGATGGAGTAAAGACTAATACAATCAAACACCACAGACCACAGAACTATTCCTAATCCTATTTAGGAGTAATCAACCCCCTACAGGATTGTGCAAAGACCCAGGTCATTCTATCCTTGCATAGCAAGTTTCAGGAAATGAAGTATTCATGACCCCCAGAAGATAAAGGACTGCTGAGGAAGTCACTTGTTATTTGATTCAAGTGAGACTTCAGTGTAATAGTTTACAAACTTCTATATTTTTGGTCAAGCAGATATTATTGTTTATATATTTTAGAATGTTTGGAAAATACAAATGTGAATCAGAAATTATCATATTTTAGAGCGAATCATGCTTAAATTTCGACAAATCAATAAAACTACACACACATAAAAGTTCAACTTCAAGATATTGAAGTGTTTTCTTCGTAAAATCTTCACAAAATTGAAATAAATTAATGAATCAGATCTGTGTGGTTCTTACATACATTTCATGGTCATAAACCAACATCAATATTCTTAAAAACTTAACGTACCTGTCGAAATATTAGTTTGTTCAGTGGGTAGCTGATTAGTATATTGCAGAATGCTGAGCCCCCACCACATAGAAACTCCTTCCAGTGCTGCAGGGCATCTGGTATACGAGGCGCAGGGGCAGGCATGATCACATGAGCATCATTGATACTTGCACGATCAAGAAGATGTTGTTCAGACATATTATGGTCTCCACACTCGCATGACATTATTTTAAATTGCCCATTCTATAACAAAATGATTTCTTAACTTATATTTCACTAGACTCAACATTTTCCAAGGATAAAGAAGCCAAGTAAACAAAATATAAATATTCAAGACTGCTTTTTGAATAAATTTTTAGAGAGCAATAATACGATAAATTCATGAATCTTAACTTATCATATGATTATTAATGGGTAGTTCTTACCTCTGTTGAGCTAAAATGATTAATTATATAAATAGTTACGTGTGAATTGAACAGGTAACTTCTAACTGCCCGAACCTAAAGCCATTGTTCGCATATTTCAGTAACAGCTGATATCGATAAGACACCAATTAATGTACCAAACGTTACAATTAGGTAATATGTTGCTTATTATGAAATATTTGCATAAAAAAATATTTTCCAACAGAATCAGTTATAGTATGTGACCATGCTATTCAATACCTAGGTATTTGACACTTTTGAAAGTTGTGACACTTGTGACAGTTTATGTCAAGTGATGTCAAGGCAAATATGACAGCTGAAATCTCAGCACAACAATTTATTACCATAGAATTAAAATATTTACCACCTAAAAACTTGCAAACATATTTTTTTATTATTCATTATAATAAAATATGCTTATCGATATTAAGGCTTTCAATATAGTATTCTTTTTTCTTATTATTAGCCTTCACTTTAAACTAAAAATATATAAATTTTAACAAGTAAAACAACTTGTTATAATTTTGCTAAAAAAGAAAGAATATTGCCATAGGGAATTTGTAAAATTATTTATGACAACATTGATTATTTGTTTGCTTACTTTGCTTTGCTGTCAAACTAGCGCATATAAACATGAACATAAAAATATTCTTCCATTTGTAAAGTTCAAGCAAGTCCATTCTCTCACACTACTTTATCTAGTTTATATTTCAGGAATTATAAAATATAATGGCTGCGGTGTTGAAGAAGAGGGCCCTGGCAGAATACAATAAATCCTTTCAAGTAACTACATAACCTTACCAACAATTTATTCTTACATCTATCACAGGAAAAAAAGTATTGCTTTCTGAATGTTATAAGAACAAACGACTGTTGTTTCAGGATGGTCCTCCCTCAAAGAAGCTCCATTTAGCAAAAAAGCCACTTATCGGAAGCTCAGCCGCTGCGTTTGTAGGACTCCTAGAAAAATGCAAGTCCAGTGATGAGGCACTGCAATTATTGCTTCGTGTCTCAGATTGTCTTCAATTCCAAGAATCTGATGTTGAAGAAGCTATTAAAAAGCTGTCTGAACATTTTCAGTCTGAAGAAGAATCTGTAGTAAGAGTGAAAATATTGTGGTTGTACTGTGATATAGGGCTGGAGTGCCCGGGCGCAAATCTTAATAACTTGATAGATGAGACGACACATTTGATCAAGAATGAAACATCACATAAGGTTTGGTTTGTTTTTTTTTACCATAATATGAAATATTTGTTTACTGATTTGTTTTATGATACGCTACAACCCATTCATAGTGTAAACTATACAGTGGTTGCATTAATCCGGTAGTTTGGCAGTATTAAAAACTATTTGACAGATCATTATTGAAACATACTGATGAAACTTTTATTTCAGTTTTTTTAGTATTTTTTTTAAAGAATTAGAGTTTAAGTATACCTTATGTTTTTAACTACCCTGTTATAAATATATAGATAAAATGTAAACAACTGAAATATTCATTATGGAGTTAAAAGTTCATAATAGGCAAATAAAATGGTTGACATTAGGAGGTTTCTTCAAGGTCGGTTGCACGAGTGTGATGCCCCTGGTGTTGAATGCATTCATAGGCCACATTAACCACTACCCATCAGGTGGGCAGTTTGCTTGTCTGCCTCCCAAGTGGTATAAAATAATATACATAAAATAAATTATTAATAACAGCATTCTGAAATTATAGCATAGCAGTAATGCTCTTAAACAATAGATAAAAGGTCATAAATATGAAGCATTTTAAAAACAAAATCTCTTTAACTCTATTATTGTTTGTTCAGGTGATAGCGCAAGGCATAGCCACATTACTGAAACTTGGAAGCAAACTCAGTGATGATAAGATACTGATGATGCGCCTTGTGACTGTTGCTAAGGACAACTTAAAGGATACAAGCCACCAAGTGAAGTGCAGGTGCCTGCAGCTGATCAGTGAGCTGTACCCTCTCTACCCGGAGTCTGAAAGAACCACAGATATGTCTACAGAGGCTGATGCTATTGTTAAGTTGCTTGGAGATTATTCTCATGCTGAGGTGATTGTATATTTTATTTTTTTGTAAGAATTTGTGGAGATGTAAATTACTGTAAATGGTGGTATTCACTGATCTTCTTCCTATCTTCTTCATCCTAGCGTTAATTCCCAGTCGCATCCGAAGCTTTTCAGCTCAGAGTCTGTGGTCCGCTTTACCAGTCTTAACTACAGATTTGGCTAGACCTCGATATTTTCCGGGAAGCGATTGCCATCTGACCTCCACAACCCAATGGTAACATTAGGAGATATCGAAGCTTTGCAGCTAGACCGTTGTTTTTGGACTTTTTAGGGCTCCAACTACCCGTAACGACTGCCATAGATGTTTTAGTGGCAACCGGGACCGACGGCCTAAAGTGCTCTCCGAGGCACAACCAGACCAATGCAAATAAATACCCATATTTTATGAACACAAATATTTGCACTGAGCGGGGATTGAACCCGCGCCTCCTGCGTAGCGGCCGCTTTCACTACCGCTACGCCACGGAGGCTGTCAACTGAACTTCATCCTATATTCTTGTAATACTCTTACTGACAGTGGGGATGCTGTTGATGGGACTGGTGATCAGCCCTACTGTTTGTTATGTCTCTTTTTTGATTTTGATAATTGATTATATGTTTTGTTTAGGATGCCAGAGTCCGTTGTGAAGCCTTTCAATCACTCTTGACTATGCATGAGCGTGGACAAACATTAAATGCGAACTTGTATGACTTAGCGTGCCTTGCTCTATCCGATGACTATGAAATTGTCAGAGAAGTGGCATTAAAACTTGTATGGGTACTTGGCAATAAATACCCTGAAAAGTAAGTTTGAACTATATTTTTAGTATTACAACAGATTTTTTTTTAAAGAAACAAACTCAAAATTCGTCGAGGGTCCAATATCCTACAACCTGCTTTGTTTGTCTTTACTTTTATAGGAGTGAGTACTGTCTGAGCCCTTGAGCACGAGAGGACAGCCTGCATAAGTGTCCTCTCCAACCATTAACTTTCATTGATCTGTTTGTCATATTCATTATCTGATGTAAAACAAATCTGTTAATCTGCACTGCTAATTAAAATTCGTCATGCAACTTTTTTGCTGACTGTATATAACAACTTTGAGATATGTTTACAGCACTATAACGTTGTGCGACGGTGAAACGACTATGCGCCTGGTTGATGACGCGTTCGTACGCATCTGCTCTGCGGTCAACGACCTCTGTATGCAAGTGCGAGCTCTCGCTTGCACGTTACTCGGCACCACTCGCGCTGTCTCAGACCGCTTCTTGCTGCAGACTTTGGACAAACAGCTGATGAGTAATATGAAGGTGAGTGTGAATTATTATACAAGCTGCTGTGTACATTCAGCAGTGCAATTCACTAAGCACGCTTGCGTTGTGCTCGATCGATATAGATTGTCATTGGTTGATCTCCAGTGACATGACCCAATCCGACCAATGACAATCTCTATCGAACACAACGATGCGACTCGCATCGTCGTGCTCGTTTACTGAATTGCAGTGCAGGTTCTCAAGGTGTTAGACAACGTCATACTGTTGACATTGCAGAATTATACACATGAAAAAGCTTCTCCTCCTCGGAGCCTCTTCCCTTTAGTCGATTTTTCAGTTTAACTAGGAAACAGCTTAACTTTGATATTTTCCGTGAAGCGACTGCCATCTGACCTCCACAACCCACCACAACATAAAAACCCACCATTTTTTTCTGAGAATAGATTAAAGAATTGTGAGGTCAGCGGCAGTCGCTTTCGTAAAATCAACAAACCAGTCAAAAGTAATAAGTGCGCGCTGGCCTTTAACAGCCGTTAACCATTGATATACATATATCAATGCCGGTAACTGAGAAATCGCAAGGATGATTTATTTATTTATTGACACACCAACAGTATACATATAAATCATTATCATCATGGAATACAAAATATAGTTCTGATATGTACACCACTTAAAGGTATGCACAGCTTACAATGATGATGATGATGATGATTGATAAAAAAATATATAGTGAGTGTTGAGTGTGTACGTACTGTGTGCAGCGTAAGCGTACGGCCCACGAGCGCGGCGCGGAGCTAGTGCGGTCAGGCGCGTGGGCCAGCGGACGGCGATGGGCGGACGACGCGCCCGGCGCGCTCATACACCACGCCACCGTGCAGCTGCTGCCGGGGGGCGCGGCCGGCGCCTTCGTGCACGGCCTGGAGGACGAGCTCATGGGTACGTGGACGTGGCATACTTGAGAGTACTTGGAGAATACTTGTAGGGTACTTGTAGAATACTTGTAGGATATTTGTAGAATATTCATAGAATCCTCATAGAATGATAACACACAACTTATCTCAAACTTGTTTCCTATGTGTTATATTTTTCTGTTTTGTTTAAAATGGAGTTATACATTGTATTTTTTTTACTGAGATGATTTATGGAAGCTCTAAAACCATAGCATCTGTTCATGCAAAAAAGAAGATAAAGGTTTCTTGTATCTACATGTAACCTTTATCTTCTTTTTTGCATGAACAATAATTTTGGCACACTTAATTTTTTGGACAAGTATTATTTAAGCTCTCTATTAAAATGAGTCATTTTGATATTTTTTTGCGTAATGTGGATTGATTCAGTTTCATCTGAGGAGTTGTATCAGAAGAAAAAAATTGCGTTATAACAACAAGATCACCATCATAACCTATCACGTTCACAGAGGTCCGTACGGCAGCAGTGGACGCTGTGTGCCAGCTATCATTGGAGAACGTGGTGTTCGCCACCACATCGCTGGACTTCTTGGTGGACATGTTCAACGATGAGATCGAGGACGTGCGCCTGCGCGCCATAGACAGTCTCACGCGCATCGCCCACCATATCGTGCTTAGAGAAGACCAACTGGAGATTATATTGGGAGCGTTAGAGGTAAGAACATATTCTAAAGGAGCATTGGCTACCTTTTAGTCCAATATACCAAAGGTATCGAGAGTTGCGCGAGTGAAATCGCGGGATGATGCTAGTCCTATATATTGAAAGATTATTAAAATGAGCTTGTCGTTTCCAGGACTATTCAATGGACGTACGTGAAGGCCTTCATCGCATGCTCGGCGCTTGTACAGTTGCGTCTAAAACCTGCCTCGAAATGTGCATAGATAAAATATTAGAGAATCTCAAGAGATATCCACAGGTAAGCATTGATTGAATATCATTTTAGGTTTTATATTTTGATTGCATATTATTTTGTATACCTACTTACAGACGGCAGCGTATAGTATACTTTCGTCTGCGTGTTGAACATGATTCTAATTATGTTTATCTACAAATATTGATGTATTTCTTCATTTAGGACAAACGCTCGACGTTCCGCTGCGTGCAACGTCTAGGTTCCTCCCACGCATCACTAGTATTACCGCTGACGACGCGCCTGCTCGCTGTTCACCCATTCTTCGATATGCCGGAACCGGACGTCGAAGACCCTGCATGTATCCTTTGGAAATAAACATATACCCCGGTAAAATCTGGAATCAGTTCGGCGCAAATTGCAATAACCTTCAATGTATGAATTAAATATGCAACACCATTATGCATAAACTTTATCCATAATATCACTTTAAAATATTTACGTTCTTTTCATAGATCAAATTCTGCAGTATCTTAAAAATCTTGCATTCTCGTTAAAATGCTAAAAAAAAACTTTGCTCATCGCTTAAATGCTGCAACTTGTTTAAAGGTATGATTCCGAAGCCGACCGCATACGATAACGACAGACGCATGCAGCAGATATAGCGTACCAAACTACCAATTGCTTGTTAAAATATGATACGGATAAAGGGGACCATTGAGAAGCCGCAATGAATTTATGCGCATCTGCTGCGTGTATCGGCAGATGTATGCGGTCGGCTTCTTGATTAAAATGCGTTAATAAAATACTGAAGCTTCATAATAATATTGCAATATCGATAAATTGCAGCAAAATTGTTCCTGCAATATCGATAAATTGCAGCAAAATTGTTCCTGCAATATCGATAAATTGCAGCAAAATCTTTTAATATTCTGATTTGATAATTCACAAAAAAAAATTAGAAAGACCCTTTAGCTTTTTTTCGATTGTCAATTACGTCGCAATGAGGATGAATCACATAATGGAATATTGTATTTTTAATCAGTATACCAGGTGCGCTATAACTTTCTGAGTATCCTATTTTTTAAATAATCAAAATCCGTCAAGAAATGACGAAGCTATTAGGGATTTCTTAACGAGTACTTAAAAACGCCCGCTTACACTGCGATTTAGACGATGACGTCATCTGTTATGAACGCGTCCAGTCAGTCAGTACAAATTCTTTCGTGGATCGACTAGTAGTGCTTGCGTTTTATTCGTTTTTCTTAGTACTTTATTTGTGTTTTAAGTTCTTTGGTGATTATTCAAATACAGATTGTTTTTAAAATACTTTATAATATACGTAGTTCGTCCTAACGCTTGTACTTATTTACCTACCTTATGATGTTCTGTCGAAAGTTGTACCTACTGTGTTATCAAGCGAGTAATAAGCCACGTTAGAAATGACGTGAAATAACTGAAGCTAGTATAATACAGGTTCAGAAAAGGAAAAGGTATTAAGTTTTATAATAAAATGAAGTACTTAAGTAGGTATTGCCGTCATGACCACTTCAAAAGTATTTAGGAGACTTATTCGTAGTGGTGCAAGTCTGTAACTTTTAAAAATGATAGAATAGGTAGGTAAGTATATAGTATACGCCTGCAGGATAATCTCTAGACTGAATTTTGTTATCATGTATAGACATAGGTAGGTACGCAATATAGGTATTTAAACTTTCATGGCCTTTCACATTACTATTAAGGTCCAACCCCACCAAACGGACGGCATCGGAACGGATTTTACAATCTTTAAACAAAATAAATCTTATATCACAGCATTTAAAGCTTATATTACCAAGTCATGCATGACAGCTTGACGTGCGTCATGCCGCCGCACGTCGCTGTCAAGCTGTTGTGCGTTACTTGGTAATATAAACTTCAAACACTGTGATAATAAGATTTAATTTTGTTTAAAGATTGTAAAATCCGGGCCGATGCCGTCCGTTTGGTGGGGTTGGACCTTTATTGGAAGCTCCAAACAATACATGGTAAATATCTCGATAGTTCTAATAGTAATAGGTACACAATACCTATTTACGTCAAAATGATCTTCGCAACAATGTAAAACACTTTTGCTTGAAAGAGGAGTCTTATCATCTCTTCTCATTACTTTAACCCATTTTTTTCTTATCTTTGCATCTCTCGGAACATAAAAAAACAGTTTATTAGGCGTAGTAACACTTGTATTCTTGCATTTTGGCACAATACAATATTTGTATGGGGGCATTATTACCACCGAAACAATAACAAACGTTCCAGTCTATACACTACAGTGGACTGCGTTGCGTCCGAACGCCCGCCTGAGCGCTCGCATCACACATTCACACCGCACCGCACGTTTCCCGCTCTTACGCTTACCTAACGCTGAAGTTCTTCATTGTAATCAAATAGTTTGAATAGCAATTTTAATCTACATTAAATGCACAATATATTGAACGTATTTAATTGGATAAGGAATGATACTGTATTGTTAAAAATAGCTTCGATAATGATACATTATTATTTTGTAATTTTTAAAAGATAAAAATGATTGCTGTGGGTTTTTCTTAGGAGATAGACATATGCTATCGCGGACTTTTATGTAGACCTTTTTAAGTTATATATTTTCGCAGTACATTATCTTATTCTATCATCAATAGTTTTCGCAGCGCACGCGACGTAAGAAATATTTTAAGTAATTTTTTTACATCTTGGATTTCATTATTGAAGTTTTAGTAAGGATTCCTAATTTGTTTGAAAATAAAATAAAGTCTATGTTAGTCAATGATAATGCAGCTTTCTAATGATAAAAGAATTTTCGAAATCGGTCTAGTAGTTTTTGAGTTTAATCGAATACAAAAATACAAATCTTCCCTCTTTATTACTATGTTAACATAGATGTATGGAAGTCTGCCGGATTTGTTGACATTTATGAACACTGATCCGCTCCCTTTTGTAGTAGCGTGATGTTATATAGCCTATAACCTTCATCGCTAAATGGACTATTCAACAGAAAAAGAGCTTTTCAATTCGAACCGGTGGTTCCTGAGATTAGCGCGTTCAAACAAACAAACTCTTCAGTTTCATAATATTATAAGTAGGTATAGATATAGTTATTTTTATTAAAAAAAATATTTAAGTAAATAGCACAAAAACTATATTATTAGAAGCTTTGTAAATTACTTAAAATCCGTACAAAATTTCAAAATTATACGTTACGAAATAAAACAGCTATGGAGTCTTAACCCAAAAGAGCCCTAAGTCTTCATCTCTCCATAGCGGCGGCGCGCGCGCTGTCATAACAGATGACGTCACACAGTATTTTGGCGCGGCGGCGAGCGTTTTTGAGATTACTGCATTAAAATTGCTGTATCTTCGTCATTTTTGATCGGATTGAAATAATTTTTTCACAGTGTTTATTGTTTTTTTAATCATTATAAATCTGCATACTCAGCTAAAAACGTGAATGATCCTCATTGTCAGTAGCAGTAGGTTCTACCCCTTTTCTCTTGCGATCGAACCCTTGACTCCGTAGTACACAGACATGTGCGTACTGATCCTGGTACTGAACGCGGCGCAGCACTGCACCACGATGTTGCCGCTGTTCGAGGAGCACACCGTCAAGCACTACACGTACCTGCGCGCCACCATGCCGCATCTCGTGCCCTACTTGCCTATCGGTATGTTTACTTTTTTTCCTTTTCAGTTGTTAGTCTCGGTTCCTTCCAAGGTCCGCTCTTTTACTCTTTGTCTTGATAAGATATGACTTGTCTTGGTATGGTAACCCAAATCCCGAGAGAAAAGCCTGTACCAGAGTCTCGTCCGTTAATAGCAGCAGGTTTACTGGCATGCGCGGTTCGAGGGGAAGTGGGAGTGTCACAGGGGACATGCCCCCCCCCCCCCCCAAATTGTGCACGCCTTATTGAAAAGTCTTCCAAAAAGGTATTTTATAAATGAATTTCCGCACGTGACTCCCTCTCCCCCAATTTCAGGCTGCAACCGCACCTTGGTAAGGTTTGTCAAAAACGAAAATCTTCGTGGGGCCCCTTTACACCATCGTTTGCAAATGATTTTTGATTGATGAAGTTTATAGTTCTTCGTCGTTATACGTTACCGTAAAGTTTTTATTATCTCAGGTGACGCGCAGCAGTCGAGCGCTGAGAAGATCGAGTCTGCGATGGACGACAGCGCCGTGCGGCGGTTCTTCGATTCGGTGCTGCAACACATCGACAACACCACGCTCTCCAACAATGTCAGGCTTAAGATGCTGCAGTCGGCTGAAGAGCAACTTAACAAGTAAGGGAACAATCGAATCACTTTCATTTTAATATGAAATATCATTGAGTAAAATAGTATTTTTACGACGAGGGCGCTACTTTGAACCAAGAGTGAAGCGAAGGATCCTAGATGTAGAATCTTGAGCGCAGCGAGGGAATCAAAATACATAGATCGAGGGAAAACTACGCGCTTTTGTTTATTATTTGTAAGCACGGGACGCCGCGCCGTTCAGCCAATTCGTACCAGCCAGTAATTCAAACAAATTGATTCAAACAGTTCAATTTCCATGAATGATTTCCAAATTCAAATTTTCCGCTCGCTAAAAAGCTCTTAATAGAAAAGTGCTACTTTGCTCCCACTTACAGAGGAACAAAGTGAAACTTTTCGATTGCCATTACTAGAGTGTGTATATTTTGTTCGCAGGCTGGCGGAGATGGAGCCGGCGGTGTCGGGCGCGGCGCAGTTCACGAGCGTGTTCTCGCGCGGCGTGCTCGTGCTGCACGCCGCGCTGCGCGCCACCGGCGGCCCGCCCGCGCACGCGCTCGCCGCGCTCACCACCGACTGCCTCAGGTACCTTCCTGTTCCAAAAGCCCAGGTGGAGCCGCCGGTCACCTTGGCTGCTAGGGGCAAGCAGAAGCAGACCCAGGCAGCTGTGCTCCCTCCCCTTTCCGGGGCAAGGTCGGGAAACCATGCTTCGCAACCCGAGGGGGTAATCTTGAAACCGAAGTGTCCAGCACCGAGGTGGTAGCCCCACCCGCCCCTTACCCGAGCAAGATGAGGAAAACCATGCTCCGCAACATGACCAGGCGATTGATACCAAAGTTGACCTAGGGTCTGCAGGAGTACGAAGGAATTCTTATCGGACCATTTTACATCCCGACATTTTTGAGATGTCGAGTCGATGGAAAGTATTATGGCCTTGTTGAAATAAAAGACTCAAACAATTAACCTATTACAGTCTACTGATGAACATAGACCTCTCCCAATGTGCGTCACGTATGCCGATCCTCCACTTTCCGCATCCAGTCCGTCCTAGCCACCTTTTTCAGGTAGTCAGTCAATCTGGTTAGGGGGCGTCCCACCTTACGTTTTTCTTCTTGCTAGAGTTAAAACTGGTTTTAATTCATTATGTATGTTGTAGGTTACAACACCAGTTCAGCGGCGTATCGGAGCAGGAGAACGCTTGCGTGTGGCAACTTGCTCTACGCGTGTGTGCAGCACGGTTGTGCGCAGGCGCGGCTGGGGGTGTGACGGGGGGCGGGGGCGTGGGGGGTACGGGGACAGGGGGCGGCGGCGCGGGGGACAAGGGCGGGGCGGCCGCCGCGCTCACGCACCACGCCGAGCTGCTGGACAGGCTGCTCGCCTCCGTAGGTGCGTACTGTGGGAATAAAATAAATGACTTTACGCTAAAATGTGCGCTATGTGTATAGGAATAGGTGTCAAAGTTCTGTAACTAATTTTTTTTGTTGACTAGTTCCATTCGCGCTCTGTTTTCGGAATGTTGACTTGACACAATTATTGTTTGAGACTGCTTGTCTAGTGTTTATACATAGAAATCATTACCTGCCCAAATAAAATAGTTGAATTGACAAGTTGGCAATGAACGATGTGACGGTTGAATATTAGACCAGCAGTTAATTGACTCGGATCCTATATAGTCGCGTTTGATTTTAAAATTAAAATAAATTTAAAAAATTCGCAGAGAGGAGGTGCTTGTATCGATTGCCATAATCTTTACTATACATAATGGACAAGTGATTGCTAATAATTACCTTGGGCTTTTTGTTACAGGTGTTGAACCGGATCCCTTCACAATAGCGGTCTTCCGTCAGTTATCGATGAATGCGGACAATAAACCTGCCACTTTGGCGCGTGCCATCTTACCGATACTGCAGTCGGCTCCACTGCCAGTGATACCTAAACCTAGCCTCAAGGTAAACCGATCAAGTACTACCAATATTTTTAACTAAAGGAACCGGGTCTTTGTTTCTTTAAGCTGCCTGAGGTCTACTACCTTATTCAGCCTTTTCATAATTTGGTTTATTTTGACTGCAGTCGGATCTAGAGAGGATATCCTGCGTCTTAACTTCGTCTTAGGCCCTGAAAATCTTGATAATACCATACCCCATACACTCTAGTTCAACTCTAGCATCCTAGTCCTCAAAAGAATGGACCGATATGGTGGGATTTTGGTCCGTTGTTGCGGATGCAGAGAATATATCAAATAGCAACAGTAATAAATTACTACTGTGGAAGGCGGAGTATCGGTAAACGTGGCGCATATTCGGAGAGGCCTATGTCCAGCAGTGGACTGCAATAGGCTAATTGATTGATTGATACTGATTATGTTGACAGATTCGCATGTGCACAGCGAGTATACTAGAGCCGGCGGCAGACAATGACACAGTGGTGCGGTTCAGCGCGGGCTTGGTAGCAGGCGTGGCGCTGGAAGCGGAGGTGCTGCGCGTGCGCAACCCGCAGGCACTGCGCGTGCGCGTGGCGTACCCTGACACCAGGGTGCACGCGCTCGTGCCGCCTAAGGACCATCTGCGGCCGCTAGATCACCACAATACGAGTATGTACGACAAAGGTGGGAGGGAGTGGGAGTGGGAGGGTCATGGGAGGAAATGGAGACGTTGGGACTTGGGACGTTGTAGATCTCTCTGCCTGCCCCAATATTACCATTATGTACGACAAAGGCGACAAAATCGTAGCACGTTATAAAAAAAAGAAAGCTCGGCGATTGGTTCGCTCTTAAGGTTGCCTGGAAGAAATCACTTTTAGTGATAAGGCCGCCCGTTGTACATTTATCTGTAACTGTATCCATGTACAATAATCTGTGATAATAATAGTGTGCTATAAAGAATTATCTGTCTGTCTACTACTTCTCACACAAAAGAAAAGTACCCCAAATACCTATATCAAAATTTCCAAAATTATTCTCATATTATTTTAAATATGTATTGCACTTGTTATTCTACTTAATTTGAAGATTGAGGCTTACATTAGTAAGCGAGTACGGCCATCGTCAGACCCTCCAATCTCGAGGTTGGAAAATCGCTCTAACCTGTGCCAAAGCCTCGTTCAGTAATCACCAGGCATACGAACTCGCTGATAAAGTTGACTTGAATCCCGAAGATTTATAGAAGGACCCAAAACAGGTCGATCTAACATAAACCATGTATTCCATTTACAGACGACGACGGTACACAAAACGTCCGGCTCCTAACCAAGGTGTTGATATCACACGGCGTGTGGACAGAGCCTTGCGGCGTCGACATCTCTGTATGCCTCGCCGTAGAAGATGGCGGCCGAGAACCGGCACAACTCGTAGAACTATGCCGCCCTGTTCGAGTCACTGTCGCGCCTAAACCTATCAAACGTGGCATATAATATAAGGTTCCTGGTTCTGAAACCATGTCATAGGTTCTATGGGGTAAAACAAGCAATCCAAACTAAATTGACGGCCCCTGTGGCGTAGCGGTGGAACGTTCGACTGCTACGCAGAGGGCGCGGGTTCGATTCCCGCTCAGTGCAAATATTTGTATGTATTTATGTGTTTTGCATTGGTCTGGGTGTTTCTATGTATGTGTATGTATTTCCAAAAAAAAAAGTATCTAAGTATGTTTATCCGCAGTCTAGATTCCATAACAGTAGCTAGCTAGTTAAGCTATGCTTACATTACACATAGCATTTCTTTATTGTAAATACTGGATATTATGAAAAATTATGTGATTTTAGACATTCAACTGGTATGATAAAAGTCATGTTAAGTTAATAACTGTATAGATTTAAGAACAAATAATTAAAAAAAATTGACATACATATTGTTTTTATTTACATTTTTTACACATAGAACACATCTTATACTTGTACATAAACGTTTCACACATGGCAACTTAAACTATTACCGCCTCCGCTGCCTATTGCGTGTCACGCATGCGAGCGCCCGCACATCGTGCAAATTGTGCGATTTTTTTTGCACGATTTTGTGCAAATAATCTGCATATATTATTTGTATGAAACAGTGCATGCGCTCACATGCGTATACATGCGCGACGCAGCGCAGGCCCTTATAATAAACATCACGGCAAACTTAACCTAATAAACATCACAAAAGCTTTTTAAAATATTTAAAGAAATAAAAAAAATACTCTGATAAAATATCTTTCTCTATACATATAATTATCTTCTTTTAACTTATACTTGGGGTTTGTTTGAGCAGCTTGTCTCGTATGAGTGTAGTATTGCCAAATCACGTACAAGTGAATCCCCGGCTTACGTGATCGGTGATTGGCAAAAGCACATAGAGTGCTTGAATGTGCTACCCAAACCTAGTTTTACTTATATCTGTTTAAAATGTCAACTATTTCCCTTAAAAATCTTAAATATTTTCATAGTGCATTGGTACAGAGAATTGTTGGAACCCTTTGGCCTACGCTACTCTATACTTGACACAAATTACGACGCTGAAGATCCGCGACGGTATTTCTGTCGGGTATCGAATTGGCCTTTGACACAAACCTCTCTGTTTTCTATCTAATGAGATGACTGCGCCAAAAAAGCATGATTTAAGGTAAAACCGTACTATAGCGATACTGCAGCGAAGAGACGCGCCGCGTCAGCGGAGCGGCGCCGGCGCAGCGTTACCTAACCACACTGTACGGCAGCTGCGCTACAGTGAGCGGCAAAAACTTTCATTTCATTTGTTGGTTACCTGACATACATGATGGACTAAATAAGCGATGAAGTGATAGGGGTAGTTTTGTTTTGCAAAGAAGCAGAAAAACTAGAAAGACATAAATAGCAGTCGACATGGGTGCGCGATATTCCAAATTCTCGATGTAAAGAGGGAGAATATCACTCTTCATCCAAAACTCATGAGAGACCCTGAACGATCTCATACTTCTAGGGATAAATTTTCTATCTTGTCATCACAAAAGAGAAGATTTATGAATTTAGTGGTTTTAACGTGTGCCGCCGCGGGATATGTCGCACTAGGCGGAACGGCGCGGTGCGAGCGTCGTCGCGGCAAAATATTCTCGGGTAGCTAACTATGTCGCGACGCACCGTGCCTCTTCGCTGCAGTGTCGCTATAGTGCGGTTTCACCTTTAATGTATCTTACAGAGATGTCTGTGAAATGTTTTTAGGGTTCAAATATGAGTGATTAAAATGATTAGTGTAACAATGATCAACTGCAACTATATTTTTCTTTTCTTCTTATATGGGTAGGTTAATTCTCTTCTTTCTCAATAGAGAGCAGTTCAGTGCGGGCAACACAGTGGTGTATGAGTTGCTTGATCCCTGGCATCCAAGTGCCTACTGCACTTACATGGTCCACCATCAGCAACCTGTGGATGTCGTCAGCTTTGCTTGGCGAGTCGTCTTTTAAGGCTGAAACATACATTATGTACATTTAAAATAATTACAATAACTGCTATACAAGGGGCTTATTTAAAATAATTGAACTTAGGGTCACCATTTCACCAATCATTGCAATGTGTGCTTTATTCAGCTATATTTCATCAAAAGCTCATAAGCTTCTCCTGGTTTTCCTACAATGATTTTATATTGTGGTAGGTGACTCAAGTTAGGTGGTTTAAGTTCTAGTGTATCCATTAGATAAATAGTTGTCTATCATTTATACTTTTTAAATAAAAGTTGTAACTATAATATGTAGTAAAAGTGTTGCAATTATTCATTTATTTGATTGTTTCATGTGCGAGTCACTGTCAAGAGTGGATAAGGTCAGCAGACCTAATTTTGTAATTTTTATACATATTACATCAAAACATAAAAAGTAATGTTCAAAAAGTATACATATATTTTCAGATTTCACTTCTTTAGTAAGCATTTCTTTTAATTAAAATTATAATATTATTTTAGCAGTATAATTTCAAATGTGGGCACAGTTAGGTTGAGCATGATATGATTGCACTTGAGAAATAAAATAGTTCTTTTATAACACAAAAAAAACCTATGCCAAAACAGTCTGTAATAGTCCTACTATATTTCAACTGATTAATTGTAAAATTCGGAAAATAATAGGAGTAAACATGTTGTGTTTTATATAATACACAATACCTGCAACTTACCATGTGCCAAATTTTTCATCTGTACAAATATGCTGTTATTTAATTTGCCATCTATCCACATAGTTTCCATAACATCTATCCTTCTCTTAATATCATTTGCCTTATTGCCTAACTCAGGACTAGTATCCAACAGTTCTAAGAGTATCCCTTTTACTTCCTGTAAGGTACTTTCACTGTCCACATTTGCTTCTTCAGGTTGTGTGGTCGGACAAATTTGCACAGGCGGTGGTGGCGAACCTATTAAAGGCGTCGGAGGCCAGTTTCCAGGAACCATTGGTGCTGGACTGGCAGTGGTGCTCGACATAGGGAAAGCAACTCTCTTGTTCAAAATATTTCTTGGTTTATTAGGTGTAGTTTGGGCATTATATGAAAACTTTGGCGGGTCGTTCCAGCCTGGATCTATAGGAGCTACACATATGGTAAAATAAGAGACATTAGAAATCATTGCAGACGTTTATTTATATTGTAGTATCTTGAATATACACTTACCTGAAACACCTGTGTTCGGAGTATATGCACTGTTATTCATATTTAATAATTATGAACGCACAAAATGTGAAGTAGAAAAATAAAGTTATATACACATATGTTACACTAAATAGCTATCCTAATTTCTTCACATGTACACAATATTCTTTCACCTATTGAGTAAATCCGTCGAAGATTTTGACAAGATTTTCTGTCATTTCATCATTTTGACACTTCAGTTACAACAATCAATTGACAAGCATGACGGGTACATTTGGGGAGTAAGGTCTTTTTTCTTCAAATCAAAGTCAAAGTCAAATCATTTTATTGTGAGTTTAGGAGGACTATCATATTAATACATTAATACGGACAAGGTGAGAAGTTGGTGGGAAAGGAATATAGACACTGATCTCTATTAGGGGTCCATTACACGCTCATGCAAACGTCATGCAGGAAACCATCATGCAACCAAGCATGAATTACGTTTGCATGATGGTTTTATATCGACATTGGGTAATGGGTATGTGTGTATGCAGCATTATTTAATAGACAGCCAACTACCGCTACATCTGCGACCGATGTATTACGAGTATACTTGATCCTAGATTACTTTACTCTATGTCTGCGACTGTGTCTGTCAATGGTCTGTCAGGTTGGCAACTTGGTGTCAAATCAAATTCTATTTCTAATGTCAAATCATAATCAGAATCAGTCGACAGTCAGTCAATTTGACAGCATCGCGGCGCGGAGTGGGTGTATTGGTGTATTGGTAATTTTGCTGGCAAAATTATGGCGTTTTTAAGGCTGTTTTGTGTTCTACCTAGTGTTATATCAATTTTCCTATTCATCTTATTGTCAGCACACATTACACAAGGTAAATCAGTGAATTTCTTTGTCTTAAACAAATATTTTGACCGTGCGCGAAGCACTTGCTATAAAAAATTACGTGGCCTTTTGTTATGGGTCGATTATGTTATGGGATTAGGCCTAATTATTGAGATGTTATGAATTAAATATTCCTTTTTATAATTATTAACAAAGATTTTAATATTTTCAGCGTCTAAAGCAGAGTTCGTAACGTGCGGCAGTATAGTAAAACTATTTAACACAGACTTGAGATTACGTTTACATTCACACGATGTGAAGTACGGTTCTGGCTCAGGGCAGCAGTCAGTTACGGCAGTCGACGTATCAGATGATTATAACAGCCATTGGTTGGTGCGGGCGCCCATGGCCGACGGTTGTAAAAGGGGGTAAGTGGTGACTATCATCATCCGAGCGCCGATACCGGTAGAATCCAGAAATTGCTCTTGGGAGCCGGAGTTCGCTCTTCTACTACTATGTTAGGTGCCATTGACTTTGACTTATAATAATTACTGCTTAGACTCTCAACCCCTAAAGAAAAGCCTGTGCTAGAGCCTCATTTGTCAGTTAGCAGGTGAGGTCGGCTTGGTCCCACTAACCCACCAGTGATGACCCAGACTTAACAATGTTAATTTCATCATCATCTCCCATATTTTTTCTGTTTCACATTATTTTAAGCATCCTTTATAACATCAAACCATAATTTTATGAGTAATTCTCCTTTTCTTCTTGTCATCATGTTCTTTGATGTAATTTACTTGACATTTTTTTGTTATAAAATGCATATAGTCGACTACTTATCGATAAAACCTCTAGCTGCGTATGTGTTTATTGCCTTTAATTTCAAAAAAATATTGTTTCAGAGTGCCTATCAAATGTAACAGCAACGTCCGCCTACAGCATGTAGCTACAAAGAAAAACTTGCACTCTCACTATTTCTCGTCACCGCTGTCGGGTAACCAAGAAGTCTCATGTTATGGTGATGAGGACGGAGAGGGAGACAGTGGAGACCACTGGGCTGTGGTCTGTAACAATGACTATTGGAGGAGGGACACTCCTGTGAAATTCAGACATCTTGACACTGGAGCGTAAGTAATTTTTATACTTAGATTTTAATTCTTTTATCTGTCAATTTGACTGCACCCCACCAGATGGTAAGCTGAGGTCAAGTTCAAAAATTTGTGGCCACAATCAGCCTCGACATAATAGGCTTTGTCAGGCTCTACTTAAAGAAATGGGAACTGCAATACTATTTATAGTAGATAGAATTTTTTTTTATTCAACTTAGGTTGCAGACAAGCACACTGCCTACCTGATGGCAAATGGCTACTGTGTGTACACTCATGCTGCTGACCCTGTAAGAACAAGAGAGATTCTTTGCAGTCAGTTATTAGCAGGACAAGCCATTGGTCTTCCCACTGACAGCACAAAACCTCTCCAATGAGCTCTGCCTACCCTACTCATCAGGAACACAACACGAGGTTATTATAGCTGCAGTATCCTGTAGGGCGGTCACTGAAAACCTGATAGTCTAATAAGTCTAGCAGGTTTTCATCCAAACAAAATCTTCAGTCAAAATTTACAAGCATTTTTTGTTTGCAGTTTCTTAGCTGGCTCTGGACGCACATTTGGACGGCCCATCAGTGGGCAGGGCGAGATTGTGGGCGTATCATCACAATATGGTTCATATACCGATTGGCAAGTCAAGGAGGGGCTATTTATTCATCCCGGAGAACTGTTACCCCACCAACATGCAATCCATACAGAGTTATAATTTGTATAAGTGATATTAAAATTAATTTGTTTATGTTTTATATTTATTTTAATTTATTGAGTTTTAATGTTGTTAGCAACTAGCTGTTGCTCGCGGATTCACCCGCGTGGTATTTAAATTCCTTTCCCGCAAACGATAGGAACTAATTCCCGGCCTATGTATGTGCTAAGTATGATCTATCACTGTACCAAATTTCGTCGCGTCGTCACCAATCCGTAGAGCGTAATTGGTTCCAACCATCTTCACAAACTTTCACATACAGTATGAGTAGGATGTACTAATAAAGAAAGTGTGATGAACATCTAGGTATTTTTGGGGCATCCATAGTAGTGAGACATACATGTCACCCTCCACGACGTCAAGCCTGGACTTCTTGGGCCTACCCCTTTTACCTGGACCTGGCGGGGGCGCCATTGCCAGGCATTTGTTCCCCACGTAGCCTGGCGGTTGCCGCAAGACGTGTCCGCACCAGCGAAGGCGACTCTCTAGCATTTTATCTGCGATGTCACGGACATGAAGGCTGTCGCGAATGCGAGAGTTCCTCACGCGATCTTTACGTGTGACGCCGCACATCCACCGCAGCATTTTCATATCCGTGACCTGCAGCTCTCGCTTGTGTCGCTCCAGCAGCGGACACGCCTCACAACCGTGCAAGAGGACAGGCCTAATGATCGTCTCATAGACCTGCCCCTTCAACCTGACTGGCATCTTGGGATCACACGTGACGCCAGCCATTTCTCGCCACTTAGCCCACGCGGCAGCAATGCGTGCCTTGACGTCGCGGTCGATCGACGTGGCTATGGCGCTTTATTCTTTGAGCTAGGAGGTCAGACGCTGGTCGCTTCAACAAGCTTTTTGTTATTTGTTATGAAACTGGAGCCCCAGTTCGATCTGGAGGTGGCGTTACTGTTTGCAATACAGTTCTAAACAAATGCAGATTGTAGTAGAATGCAACTTAGCTTCTTATTATTCCTGCGTTTTATGGTTCCAATGAAGTTTATTATAATGAAAAAAACCTAAAGATTAAAACCCTGGATCTAGTTGAAAGCCTCGGATGTACCTATTCGGGAATAACGCTATGAAGATGATAATGCGATAGACTTCGCGCTAAAATTGTTGACCGTGCCAAACAATAGGCAAGTCGTTACTTCCACAATGATGACATATTGTGGAATTTGAAATGTTATGAAATAAGCAGTTTCCTTTAAAAGTTTTTAATATATGGTTTATAAATACATAATTAATGTATTTATAAACCATATATTAAAAACTTTTATTTGCGAAACAACTTTGTGATAATCAGGAAAATCTTGAAAGAAATCCAAGCGCGAAAATCTGAACTTCACGGTTTGAATCGAATCTAAAATTCGATTCGTGATCGTGGTCATCAATTTGGCGCATAGTATAGCTGAGGCCACCTGACCACCATATATAAATCGAAAGTTCCACAATATTGTTAATATGTTCAACATAATTCTGAACCTGATTACCTACCGAACCCACATAGTTGTTCGATATTTAAAACCAGCTGTTGCCCGCGGCTCTGCCTGCGTAGATGTCGGTTATCACGACCAAACATAGTCTATATCCTATATCCTTTCCCAAGGTCTAAGTAATCTATCTCTGTACCAAATTTTATCAAAATCTGTTCAGTGGTTTAGGCGTGAAAGCGTAACAGACAGAGTTACTTTCGTATTTATAATATTTGTATGGAAGTATGGATAATATGGATTGTGTCCAATCACGACAATGTTTTGTGGATATCATTCATTGGTCAGACATTTGTGTGGGTTTGATAATTTGGTAAGACTAGTAAAGTAACTTATCTAATCTGTGTCATATAAGCTTCAATAGAAACGGTAACTTAACAATAAATCTTTGGAGTATGAGTGTATGACTCATACACTCATCATACATACGTATTTAAACTCTTGTTCTTGCTGTTAATTCTCATCTTTCATCCCGGGATCTACTTTAAACTTCAGAATTTTATTGGTTTGTTGACTTTCACGAGAGCGACTGCAGATTGCTCAAACCCCGAGAGCCAAAAGTCTTTGGTAGCTGAATTAATCGCTATATTTAAAAACACCCTTAATGGAATCCTTTCCCTGATAATGTACATGCTTGCAACAAGTTTTTGTAAGGAGAAAGTAAACTAAAAAAAGAACAACAAAAGCAAGTTATATTTCTGTAATAACTTTATTGTCAAATAGTTATGTTATTATATTACAATGATGTGAGGTAACAGACCTCTGAGAAACTTCCGAGTTACAAATCAGAAGTGCTTCACCACCATCGAATTTGCACTAATACTGACCCTTCCTATCACTGCAGTTTGACAAAATCTAATTATTTGAAATTGACAGCATAGCTAAATTTGCATCAGATATCATTCTATTATTATATTATTGGTGCATTAACTAATACATTTTTATCCGATGTAACTGAAGCACAGAAACAAGTTATAAAAATATAGTTAAAAAACTAAATAAAAATATTCCAAATGCAACCCCTCGCACCGCCCGCTCTCAGTCATGGTGCGTATATTACTAGCCGTCAAGGGACATTAACTAAAATTTAACTTATCTTACTTATTCATGAACGCAAATCGTACCGATCAACTGGTCAATTGTGTAGCGTAATATATAAAGGTAACAGAACAGGCAGAAACTAGTGATCTAGAATATATTTATTAGATCTACACATTTCAAAATCAAATAAATGGCAGACAGAGAGTCTTGTATACAATTTGTATTTTGAACAAAATTGCTCAAATAATGATACAAAACAACATATCAGCATGCAGGCTGACTTATCAGCCAACATGCTCATTGTATGAAATGTACGAAAACAACTAAATAAATAATAATATAGAGTTAAAATCGGTGGACATAAAGTAATTATTAAGAATAAAAAAAGAGTACTGAAATTGATTTTTTTGAGACGAAATAAACATTAACAAAATCATGTATGTTGCTAATAAACTAACAAATTACACATATGGGTTTAGAATCACCTGTAGTGTGTTCACCCTATACAGATCGTAAAACTTCGGCGAGATCGTCTTATGAAGTATAGGCTAATTCATTATAATATTATTATGTACGAGTACCGCGGCAGAGTGGTGGCTAGCACAGTCTGTTGGCCAGTACACTGTTTAGTTTCTCTAGCGCGTACGTGAGGTTCGTATACAGTTTCTTATCACAGCCATGCTCCTGGATGGTGCTGAAGGGGAACGTTCTGAAGTTCTTCTCCACGTCTATGTACGTAACGGCTTGCATGAGCGGACATAGGATGATCTTTGTGTGGTCTTGGAAGTTTATCTGTGGATAAAATATCTTGTAAGATAGTGCCGGAATATCTAGTTATTATGTATATTGCATTAACTCTGAAATGACCAAAATGGATTCGAAATTTCGCCTCCGAATTAGGCTAGATTCGAACTTGGAATATCTCCTTTGTAAAGCCACTACACTAAGCTACCGAAACTTCAACCTGTTCAATTCAATTTGGCTTATTTACAACTCATTCATTTCTTAATTCGATTAAAATTTTTGTTTTGTGAATGATAGTTAATTAGTTATTTACCTGTAGAGTTCCGTTTGTTAGGTACATAATGACAGCCAGCGTGGTTCGGAACCATTGGTGCAAATGCGGCAGACGAGACAAACCATCACTCTCCCGCACCGGCACTGACGCACCTGAAAATAATTGAAAAAACATTTAATGTCAGACCTTGTTGTGTTGTGCAGACCACTGTATTTTGATCACATCGTCGAACCACAGTCGAAGCGTACTCATTATTTACTAGCTGTTGCCCGCGGCTCCGCCCACGTAGATGTCGGTTATCGCGACCAAACATAGCCTATGTCCATTTCCAAGGTCTAATCTACGGAATCTACCTCTGTATAAAATTTCATCAAAATCGGTTCAGTGATTTAGGCGTGAAAGCGAAACAGACTTAGAGAGTTACTTTCGCATTTATAATATTAGTATGGATACCATTCAGCAATAATCTTTCTATCTCTCTGATATCAAATATCAAATGGTGTTCCATACAGTGTAATCTCTTGATTGAGTGTATAGCTTACCTGCTTTCATGAGATGCTCAGTCATGTATCTTCTGAAGTAAGTGAGTAGTTTCATCTTCTTGTCCAGTTCTTGTGGGTAATCACGCATCGTCATATACTGCTCTTGGCCCTGCCGGTTGATGTAATGCACGTTCCTACGGAAAAGTCACGTGTTAGTCACTTCAGTAAAAAAAGCTCAAAAGCTTGCAAAAAAGAGAAGAGAAATGGTGAGGAGGTGCAACCAGTTATCCATATACTGTACTGTGGATATACCCCTGTCCTGTCTAGGATATAGGACATTAAGGCCCGTATTCTAGATTGCCACTCAGCTGAATCTCGATTTACCTGAGGCAAGATTGTATGCACAGATTCCACAGATTTGACAGGCTGTCAGTCAGATTGTCTATTGTCTATAGTTCTATACAATCTGTCCTCAGGTAAATCGAGTTTAGTTGAGCGTCATTCTAGAATACGGGCCTAAGTACGTCAAGTCTCTTCACTATTTGATAAAAATATTTCGTCGATGCCTCGTAAGGTCTGCCTACAGTTTGCAGAACAACTAGGAATAAAACATGTACCTATCACACATTGATTCGCGTTCAAGATCAAATATTAGGAGCCATAGTTTAGGATGCTACTCATGAAATGTCTTAGAAAAAAAAATTCACAAGGAATGTACTTACAGCCCGTTAGCAAGCATAATAAGCTTGGTAGTGTCGTTGAACATAACGCCAACGCTCTCGTCGCACAGCTGGTAACCGAAGCCATATTTGTCACTGTAGTCAACCCACTTGCCGATCCATACCAGTGGCTGGGCAGCTGGGTCCATCAGTTCGTCAGTGAGGGCTTCGGCGCGGCATTTCAACTGTAAATCGTAAAAACACTTTTGAATATAAAAATTCTGTGAGCTGTACATACTTATACTCCAAGGTAAACATCTTGTAACGAGTTTTTATAAACTCTCAACAGAAAAATATTTATAAACTGAGTTTTAAGTAAAGCATATTAAATAGACACAACAAGATAACCGAATGGAGTATAGTGTGTATCTGTATATGTTTGAGCTGTACATGCTATTAGTTAAAATAGCATCAACTCGTCAATTATCACGTCTCGTATTGTGTTGACATGTTGACTATGGAAGTGGATGGCTACAAGGGGAGAGGAAGACCTAAAAGGAGGTGAACGGACTGTGTGAATGATGAATGGTTAAGAAAGGAGTGAATGCTAAGATGAATGAAAAAGAACACAATACATGTTACGTCGAGCCCAAATAAACTTGGGATAAGGGCAGAAGGATGATGATGATGATGATGATGATGATGATGATGATGATGATGATGATGTATCGTGTTGTCATGCGGTATCCTCATCATCTATCTACAGGCACGATATCAACGTCGAGTCCAAGTTGCACCCGAAGCTCTCACCTCAGAGTCAGAGTTCGGTCCGGCATTTACTCCTCCACTTCGATGCATACTAAGGTCGTCCGCCGTGTTAAGCGGGCACACGGCGCAGGTAACCGTCACGTGCACCTAAAGGCTTGCAAATAGATAGAAAAATGAAATGCTGCTGGATAGCAAGGTAGCGCCTTACCTTGCTATCGAGCAGCGCGGCGAGCTGGTCGCGCAGCGCCACGAGGTTCTGTTTGTGCGAGCTGGGCTCCACGGCGCGCGGCTCGCCCGCCGCCGCCTCGCGCTTCACCGGCGAGTCCACCGCCATCGCGTGTTCTGCACAAAACAATAATCCATACTACTATTATAAATGCGAAAGTAACTCTGTCTGTCTGACGGTCTATCTGTCTGTCTGTCTGTTACGCTTTCACGCCTAAACCACTGAAGAAATTTGGTATAGGGGTAGATTAGACCTTGAGAAAGGACATAGGCTATGTTTGGTCGCGATAACCGACATCCACGCGGGCGAAGCCGCGGGCAAAAGCTAGTATAACATAATTAAATAATCTGTCAACAACAGTGCCCGGAATACGGCAATAGGCTCACCCCCTATTACGTGGGACCTAATACAATGATTGGTAAAATGTGGGTGTTAATTCACCTCTGCCTAACCCTCCGGGGCTAAAGGTATGTATGTAAATAAATAAACTTTATTGGTTTCATAAATATACATATAACTAGCGAAACCGGTGGGAAATCCCCCACCGGTTTCGCCCGCGGCACTTTTCGAAGTCCCGTATCACCCCTTTTAGTCATCTATAGTGTATAGGCCCGCAAAGTATGGAAATCTGCCGCATTTGTTGACATTTTAAGTATGATTCCGAAGCCGACTGCATAAGACAACGACAGACGTATACAGCAGATACAGCGTACCCATTGCTTGTTAAACTCCGATACGGATAAAGAGGACCATTGAGAAGTCGCAATGAATAACGCGCAACTGCTGCATGCATCGGTAGTTCCTACGGAAGCCGACCGCATACGACAGTATGCGTCGCATGCGTTCGGCTTCGGAAGCATACCTTCATGCGAGTATAGATGATGACGCTTAACATTTAATAATTGGCGGTTTAACATAATTATGACGCGAAAAGAACTTAAATGTAAAAAATAAAAAAACAATTCTATTATTAAACCCTATCCCTTATACTAGGGGATCCAGCACTGCAATTCACTAAGCGAGCACAACGATGCGACAACGATGCGAGGCGCAACGTAGATTGTCATTGGTCAGATTGTATCACGTCATTGGAAATCGACCAATGACAGTGTCTATCGCGCACATCGTTGCGACTCGCATCGTTGTCGCATCGTTGTGCTTGCTTAGTGAATTGTACAGCTGTATCATAAGAGAAAGAAACAAAACAAATCATACTCGTTACTCACTCAACCTTGATAACTTCTGAATGTATGTAGGTAATCCAGTCTAGGGCTAGCAGCAAGAATCTCTTTATATGGTAAGTTTCCCCTGCTTAATATGTAATGCAGTGCAAGATCACGCGCAAAATCTGCCACGTAGCGGTGTGTAGTGTTGAGTAGGACTTACAAGGGGCATGACATTTGTCCCGTACAAAACGAAATCATGTAAGAGCGGCTCAACATTATAACATGTACTACTTCAAATTGTATGACGCGCTTACTCTTCGTACACATACATGGTAGGTAGCGAGTAAGTGAGATAGAAATTGTCAGACGCGACGCGTCTTCAATCGCTCGTTTCTCTGGACCGCGTCACGGAATTGAGGGGGGAAGTAGACAATGACATGCATCATGCATGACAAGACCGTCATTTATTATCATTGGATCAATGAATTAACATAATATTATTGCACGCACGTAGGAGTGTGAGATTTGGCTTAGTCTTAGATTGCTAGCCTTCCGCCCGCGGGTCCGCCCGCGTGCATCTCGGTTAACGCGACCTTTTCTCATATCTCCGGTTCTACTCAACCCTTTTTTGATCAAACAAACGTAAGATTTTAAGTCTGACCAAGCCCTTTATAACAAAAAAAAACCGCATCACAATCCGTCCATTAGTTTTTGCGTTCATCGCGGACAAACAGACAGGAAATTCAAAAAGATATTTTCGTGTCAGTATCGTTAACATAAACATAAACCAAGTATTTTTTTAAATATCTCCAATGTACAGACACTTGGATTTCTCCTGCGGTTTTATTAACTTGGTCAAGGATAAATTAATCACAAGATAAACCTGGAATATTACCGTTAGTATTAACTTCGTTGAGTGGTCTGCGGTGAAGCGCGATGCCTTCGAGTTGGTCGGTTCTCGGAGCCGTGGTGAGGCATGACAGTGGCAGTGCGGCTGGCATGATACCCGACGAGAAGAACTCATGTTGTAACAACTTGTCTACTGAAGGCCGGCGCGCTGGATTCGACTGTAGCTGCAAAACTATCATGGACGCTGCCGGCTTGCGCAGCGATGACGGGATCCTATCAAATAGTACAAATATTGAGATTACAATCATTTTTACTAGTTTAAGAAAATTACTTTTATGTACAATACCAGAAGGAACACAAAATTTTTGTTTTGTAATAGCAATCAACTACGTAAACATTTTATAGCTTTTAATTTGCATTCTAGACATTTGCAAAATGGCGTGTGTGTTATTTGTATCTCTGGTGCCGCCATATAGAACTTATAGGAAAAAGTTTTCAATATTAGGTATGATTATCCCGTCTATGGACATGATTAGGCTAATATTTGAGTACGATGTTTAGCCACGTCATAGTTAGACCGGAAAGCCGACCCCAACTGAATTAGGAAAAGGCTCAGAGGATGATGATTTGAGTACAGGAAACATAGACCAATGACTTTAATATGGAACTATATTTCAGTCTTTTAAAAAATCATTGTTAAGGTGGATTTAGACCAAACGAACATACAGCTAGAGCTAGAACAAGAGCATTCTTTCTTGTAGTGTAAACGAAATCTTTTTTTCGGCGTTTACATAAGAAAGAACAACGAACGAATGTTCTGTCACTGTTGTAATAGAATTTGACGTAGAGGGGATAGCTTGAGCATTCGTCTGATGTAAATCAACCTTTACACATACACAAATGGTTAAACACAACATGTGAATTTGTAAACACAGTTAAACATCCAACCTCATGACGCAAGCAAACTTATTCACGTTAGACAGACAGTCAACAAAAACCTCCCATCCGTATATGGTTTCGAATGATCACATAGATGTATATTTTAATGAATGTTTAGTCGTCACGGGCACCTTCACCACAAAGCGTAGACATCAATGTGGTAACCACCTGTAGCGCTGGTTCACCGTGTTATCGTCGACTAAGGCGCGGGCGTACCGACTACCCAACGAGTGCCACGGCCCCGTGCAACATACGCTCATCGCTAGGTGCACTCCCTCGCTATTTAACAATACAAATTTTACATTATTTTTAGACTTCTCTTACATATATACAGTGAGTTTTTTTTATTGAATATTAGAGCACGTCAATGTGACTTCAACAAGCCTGTTGATGAGGCAAAGTCTCAGGAAAGGGGGTCACTATTACAGTCTAAAGACTGACATTTTTATTATTTTACACATTTTATTATTGTTATGCCGCCGTGTAGTTCCCGGCAGAGTAGAACTTGAGCCATCCCATCTCCACCCATGCGGTGTCGTACAAGGCGACTAAGGGATAGGGCTGTTTAACATCAGACAGACATATACAGTCCATACTCTGCTTCAGATGCATGGCTCGACCCAACAATAGTGCCCGGAATAAGGCAATAGGCTCGCCCCCTGTTACCTGGGACCGAATATAATGATTGGTGTAATGTGGGTGTTAATTCACCTCTGCCTAACCCTTGTGTTCAAGAAGATTAGGGTGTTTTGACCCCACTAAGATCTTTGGAGCCCATGATCATGCCGATATTATATGAAAACAATTATGTTGCAATACTTGCAATAGAAATTATATCATAGTTTCTTTCTGATAAATAGCATATCGATGACTCGCGTAAGGTCACCGCGCCACGTCAGATTTTATATTTACCTTGGTCAGGTTACAGGATTCATCAGTTTTCCCCGGTGGGACAGTAAATAAATGTACAGTCATTATTTTCATATAATTATAATAATAATTTACAAAAGTGACGAGTTAGGGAAACTGGTGACGACATAATACATTTTCACTTCCAGTATAATGACAAATGTTAAACTTATCTTCTGAAGATTCCAAAAATAATTCACCCATTACCTATCTATTTTATTGATTTATTTCAATACAAAAAATAATTTAGTGTTCAGTAACTTCTGAGGGTGACTGTACCTATCTGAGATGAAATTACGTATTTTTGAGTATGTGGTGCGGCAATTTTATCTAAATAATAATATTTCTTTACATTGCCCAATTGGGGTGGAAGGTGAGGGCGATAGGGAGGGCTGCAGTAGGACGCTCGGTCCTACCCGAAGTTAAGAATTTTAAATCACACCCCCCGCCGGATCCGGTTGACTTTTACCCCATCCTTTAAGGAAAGCTGAGTACACCCTTATTTCTTTGTAGATTTTCCTGTGTCAATTGGCTACGGGCTAAGTGGGTCGCTAGTCGGTTATATTTGAAAAAGTGCTGCAAGGTATTTAGTTTATTATTTTATTGGTCATTGATTGAAGTTATTGTTGTAGTCCAATCTTCTTTTGATCAATTAAGTGCGACATCATTTAATTCAACCAGTAACGATTCGTAAATATCACAAACAGAAACAACGTAGAACACAATCCGGTTTTTTCGAGACGTTGAAATACAATTTAGGAGTTTCTGTTTTTAACCAGTGGTGCACCGTTATGTTATCTCGAAGTTCGCGAACCTGTTTTGTTTTGGCGCTGAACTAATTATGATTTACATTATAATATCATGTTTACATATATAGTCACGCTTTTTTACGATTGTGGTAGGCAGAGACGCCAGAAACGACATCTTACCAATTTCCTATGATCCTAGCTAACGTAATTATGTTAATAGTATACTGTAAGCCTGAAAGGAGTCTGTAATAGTATTACAATCCGTAAGATCGTCTAGGTCAAAAATATTACGAGCGGAATAACAATTTTATATATGAGACATAGAACGTCCGCACGTCCACGTAAAATCCATATCAGGTATTTCATGCTCCTTTTATGATTCATATGAAAACGAAAGATTGTCAAAAGTTACGAGTTAGACGCTATCCATGGTCGTAACCGTAAACTGTACCTATTTATTTATAGTAAGTAACTGGATATTCTTAACGCGATATAGAGGTGCTGGTGCGTCAGTGATGGATACCAGTGTAACACTGTATCGATATTATTTCGATGAGTTAACCGTCATCGCCGTTTTGAAATTTGTAGGTCATTGAATGGCAAGCATAGTCGCCAAGGCCTTGTAAACTTAGTCTGAATTTAATGAGTAAAAACGAGTAAGTACTCACATTAAATTCAATGAAGTTTATTACGTAAATTGTAGTCACGCAGTTTACTTCGATTTATCGTACCTATTTGTCATTGTTAGTAATATTTACTCTTAGCTGTTATGATTTGTCTATTTGCAATCTCAGCTGCCTTAATTTCTAAACTATATGAAATGGACATGGCAAATCTCTAAGCTGTCGCCTGCCCCGTACGTTTACCTAATGAGCGAGCCTGTATCGTGCAAAAACTACATACGATTTACACGAAACAGGGCGTCCGCATGCGTAAACGCGTAAGAGGCAAAAGATGCCCTAAGAGAAATATAATGAAATATAAAAACAAATAGTAATATTTATGCAAATCATACCTATATTCACACTGCTTGATCCTCTTGTACGTGTCTTTGAGTGTAGACGTTTCAAACGGCGGCTTGCCAACAAGCAGGGTATACATAATGCAGCCCAAACTCCAGATGTCTACTTCAAAGGAATGGCCCTTCTTCGTCAGTATCTCTGGTGCTATGTAGTTTGGTGTACCACACAGTGTCTGTTTTCTCTCTCCTATAATAAAAAACATGATATTCTTGTGTGCATAATTCAATAATAGGCTTATTAGCTGATATTAAAGTAGGTCTCTTGGTGTGCCATAAGGTTTAGCGCCTATGGGAAAGTGGGTGAAATGACCCACATTGGAGGTAGATTCGCCCGTCCAGTCAATGGCATCCCCTGCTGGTAGTAAGTAAGCTATAGCTTCTTTAAACTACCTTCACCACATGAGGCAACTGTACAGAAGTACTATCGTAGAAACATTTTTGTGTTGGGGAATATGGTCACATCGGTTCTTAAGAAGAGGTAAGTGGGGGTGATAAGGTAATACTTATTGGTTCTCAAAACTTGTTGGTAAGGTACAGTTTAGAGGTTTATTTAGAGAGAAGAGGTTAGTTTAGAGGACATGGCACTGGTGGCAAGCATACTTTGACGGCGCGACCTAATGCGATGCCACAAAATGGAGTAATACAGGCAGGAGTAATGCTGAGTGGCGACTCGTCAAGTCATAGTTGCTTGGTGTATGTGTGGCTGTCATTCCATTGGCAGATAAAGATTACCTAAATCATTAAAATTATAAAATAAGTTAAGTAACCTACCTTCATATTCAATCCTAGCAGCAAGTCCAAAGTCTCCAATTTTAACATGAAGGTCGTCATCAAGGAACAAATTGCCAAGTTTCAGGTCCCGATGGATGATGCGCTTGCTATGTAAGTATTGCACTCCAAGTAGGATTTGATGCATGTAGAACCTAGTTTCTGGCTCAGAAATAGCTTTTCTTCTTTTGTGCAACTCCATCATAGACTGTAGACAGTTATTTTAATGATAAACTTGAGTGATAAAATGTTAATGATGAAATGATAATTTGATTGAGATTGTAAATTATTCTTTGTAAACTAATACAATTCTAATACTTACCCGTCTTTTACAAAGTTCTAATATGATATAGATGTTGAGCGAGTCTTCAAAGAAGCTATGAAAGCCAACCACATGTTTGTGCTGCAGGGAACGGTGAATAGATATCTCCTGTGCCATTTTCTCCTTCTGGCTGGATTTCACCATTAACTTCTTCGATACTATTTTTCCCGCCCATATTTGGTTGCTGGCAATGTCCTGAATTTCGTAGCATTTCGCAAAACCTCCCTAAAATGTGTAAATTTGATAAGAATCTTGAAAAATAATCCCTACTAATATTATAAATGTGAAAGTAACTCTGTCTGTCTGTCTGTCTCGCTTTCACGCCCAAACCACTGAACCGATTTTGATGAAATTTGGTATAGGGGTAGATTAGACCTCGAGAAAGGATATAGGCTATGTTTGGTCGCGATAACCGACATCCACGCGGGCGGAGCCGCGGGCAAAAGCTAGTATGGGAAATAAAGTTAAGATGATGACGATGATTGTGAGAAAATGAAAACTTGATTAAACCCTGTCCAACCCATTTGGCCAGCGTGACAGCAGTAGGCACAATTTGGGAGAGCCCTATGTCCAACAGTGGACTACGATAGGCTATTGATTTATTGATGATGAGATTGATGTATTTGAAAAGGTTTTGATCCCACTTCTCCATAAACATTTAGCTCAGTCAGACAGCATAACAACAGGTGTGTTACATATGAGGTCCCACACAAGCTCTTCCCAGTCCAAGCCAAGTTGAATGACGGATAAGGCTAGAAGATATTTTCCTCTTGGGGTGGGTCAATGTCTGTATCTTCTATATAAGTCAAAATCAACAAGAAAGAAGTGCTGCTAAATGGAATTCAAAGGGGATATCAATAAGGGTTTATTTACTCAGTAAAGTGACTTTGGAGAAGTATTTCTAAATCTTATCATGGTCAAGTGATAGAAAATAGTCTACCTATCTCAACATTTTCAAAGGCACATAGTCTTAAAAGTTTCCACAAGTTCAAAAACAGCAGTACTTATTAAAAACCATATAAGTACATTACTGTTTAAATGTTTAGTAATTAAATGTACTTTGTTGCATAGTTTGATTGTTGGTTAATGACTATTTAAAGTAGATAAGTAATTAACATATGATAACAGGGCGATCGATGTCGCACCTGTTCATCAACTTAGCATTTGAAAATAAACCGACAAATTACTGATCTATCATGAATGATGCATAATTTAAAATAATAACATTCGTGATGTCTGTTAAAAACGCCACAATAATAGCAATCAATGAATTAAGAACTGCATAATAATATAACGGTAATTCATGTTTGCTTTTTCAAAAAGTAACAGGTGCAATTGCCGTTGACTCTTCCGAGTATTATTTTAAACCTTTATCACATACATACATAAATTTCTTCAGGTATTTAGATTAAACACTGAAAGCGATATGTACTATTCATAACGATGCAAAGAAAAAGCTAATGGAAGAACTTACCTTTCCAAAGAAACGTAACCTCTGATAGGTGCAGTTAGTTTGAGGATCATGTATAATTTCAGGTATTTCTTTCTTTTCGTCTTCTTTGATCGACGTCATTTTAAACTAGCTTAAAAATATATAATTAGATCAAATAAATTTATGATATTACAATAAAACTTGATGATTGTTGACAAATTCACAAAGGAGATTTCAAACGGCCATACGTTTGAATAAAACTTTGAAGGCTATTTGAAGTTTGAACGGTTTTACTTTGAAACCAATAACAATGCTTTATTTTCTACCAATATACGACGTGCTAGTTGCTGTAATTTCTACTATGTATAAAAATATTACTGTTTCATTTCACATCTTTTTTAAAGAAACCTTTAAATAAAACAGATACATTTTTTTAAATATGAAATAATCACATTTGATTGGAGCCTAATAAGTAATTAAAATGTTAAATAATTATTATTCCTTCTTATCGTGTCAAATCGTGTGTTACAGAAATATGATCGAAGAATAACGTACTTATATTATAATATCTACCTACACATTAAAAATGTATTAAGTACACAAAATAATAAAGGGTTTCCAGTACAAAACTAGATGAAAATAAAGTATAATTTGTACGATACACAGAATTGGTTATAAATATCAAATGGGCGCTTTTATAATAATTCTCTATAAGATGGACGTTACACGAGAACGTTAGACTTTAAAGAGAGAATATGGCATGGCAATATGGTATTACTGTGGTCTGGTCTGTGGCTATGGACCTAGACTCGAGGTAAAACTGGGTCCACAATAACCAAAAATAATTATTTAGCGGTTTTTTTCGTTTGTGAATTTGGATGCAGCGTTGCCGTTTTTACTTTTAGTTATCTGTAGTACTCATATCGTCAGAGTTAGAAATAATAGCTTCTAGCCTTCTTGCTCATTTATTCATTATATTTTGTACCATTTTTCATATTTTCTTATTGGCATAGTAGAGTTTTTATGATTTAAGCGGCAACACTGCGTAAAGGTTATTGCACTGATCTTTATAAGGGGTCCATTACACGCTTATGCAATCGTCATGCCATCATGCCGTCAATCATGATTGTTAAGTCATGTCTGTAAGAGAGCGAAACACTCAAATGATTTATGACCGAGTCTGCAGCGAGATTTTAACTATACTATAATATCATATATCCCCTTAGGGGTCCATTACACGCTTATGCAAGCGTCATTCCATCATGCCATCATGCCGTCAATCATGAACGTTATTGGTCAATCGGCTATTAGACGATAATATTATGTCACTGGTCAATAGCCGATTGACCAATAACAATCATGATTGACGGCATGATGGCATGACGCTTGCATAAGCGTCTAATGGACCCCTAAGGGGTCCATTACACGGTAGGTTTTGCTGTCAGTTTAACCATCAATCACGCCGTGATTGACCAATAATATAACGTCAAATAACCGATTGACCAATAACATTCATGATTGACGGCATGATGCATGACGCTTGCATAAGCGTGTAACGGACCCCTAACAGTGGGTAATGAGCAGTTTTCCAGTAGGTATTTATAGGGTTCCCAAAGACGCGCTAGATGGCGCAGCCGGCACTTTTGGTAAGAAGAGTGTGGTGTTATTCCCTAAGAATTAAGCTTTTTATTATATTTTATCTATTATTATATGGGTAAATTAAATTAAACTTTGGCTACATCGCAAATTCATGAAAAAAATGTGAAAAAATACTACAAACAAACCACAGAGTACATTAAAATTACCAAAAGCTATGCTAGCGCCATCTCCTGATGACTTAAAAACCAACTGATTATTATACCTACTGGAAAACTGCTCATTGCCATTAACCATTGTCTATGGCCGATAAATAAATAAAACACGTATTATAAACAACTAGCTTTTGCCCGCGGCTCCGCCCGCGTGGATGTCGGTTATCGCGACCAAACATAGCCTAAGTCCTTTCTCAAGGTCAAGGTCTAATATACCCCTATACCAAATTTAATCAAAATCGGTTCAGTGGTTTAGGCGTGAAAGCGTAACAGACAGACAGACAGACAGACAGACAAACAGACAGAGTTACTTTCGCATTTATAATAATAGTATGGATATGGATATGGATAACCTATTGTATAGAGTTAAGTACTTGATCCTAGATTGTATTGTCATTTTTACCATGCCTTATTTTTACAGTTTTATCTTTAAAGGAATTCATAGATTTATACCTTAAACATGATTGCACTAACACAACTTGACGTAACTTAGCTCATTGTATAATGTACCTACTTACCACTGCACGTAAAAAGTAATGACTTAATTAAACGTAGTTTAATTTAATTGGCGATGTTGACTTCTATGTAAAATAGCTAGTAGTTTAGAAAAAAAAATGTATCACAGTTTGATCACAGTACGGTTTCTGACCACTGAATGAGGCGCGAAAGAATTTTGAATTTCGAATTTGGAACAGGAATCGTTGCCTCGGAGTGCATCGCATCACATGGAGGTTTCCGACCAAGACTCCCACTCAAGTTATGAGAAAATACCTAATGGATAAGGATACTCTGAAGAACAATATAAATTTATCTCTAAATAAACTTACCTATTGGAATCTGGGATCTTGCTTTCAATCCATCCTTTTACTGCGACTGCCCACTTTTAAGTTTTACGCACAGGCACATCTATAGACTCCGCTCCTCACGATAGAAGAACGATTTTTCCACGGAGAATACCTGTGAATCTACCTCATCGTCACTACGTCCAGCTTCCAGGTCCTGTATTATTAAAGAAACATGATGCACTTTAGGACTGAGCAACTCAGATAGTAGTCGCTTTACGGAAAATACAGAAAACTTTGTGTTACATACGCGCGAGCGAATTAGCGAGCTAGTCTTTCCTAATTCTGCTAATATTTTATTTTATTTTCTATCATACGTCATCTAGTCTGAGGTGGGGGCAGTTTCTAGTTTTTGTACATTGCATTACTGAAGAGATCTTCAGTAATGAAAAAAAAATCACGATAGCAAACCCGAAACCGCGTAACCGGAAATTTTGCTAAAATATTTTACCGTATTATTTACATACCTAACGTAATTGCTTTACTAAAATGTAGTCATACAATTTAATTTATAGTAGGTCATGTGCGTCAACTATAAAAATCGGATTTTCGTAGACTAAATGTTAGAAGGAAAATTTTAAGAAAATATCCCAAAAATAAATAAAAACGTTATATTGATGTAAGGGGCTGTCCATTAATCACGTGATGATTTTTTTTAGCTATTTTTTAACCCCCTCTTCCCCCATGGTGATACGTGGTGAGGTTTTGGACTACCCCCCCCCCCCCCCCAGCCAAAATCACGTGTATTTTTTTATTCATTATTTAATGCTAAAAAACTAAGAATCGTGACAAAAATCGCGAGTTATAAGAAAAAATAAATACAAGTGATATCTCAATTTACCCCTCCCTCCCCCCTGGTGATGTTTCGGGATTTTTTCCGAACCCCCCTCCCCCCTTTTGAGCCTCACGTGATTAATGGACAGCCCCTAACAGAAAGAAAATGTGATTAAAATTTAAATTCTAATTCAATTTATATTTCGTGGGTCTATTTCCATGAGATACCAAAAATAACCTCTCAAAAGTCTATGAGGAGGGCGCCCTGATACGGCTTCCGGAGGAGATCGATCGCTGGAGACAGGCGGCTGGCGATGATCTCTTCCGGAAGTGGGCAGAAAGGTTGAGGTCACCGAGGAGCTCAGCGCTGCAACGTTTCACCTCACGCAGCTTCTCACGGGTCATGGCCCCTTCGCCAAGTAGATACCTGTGGGAGGTGGTGGGTGTGGAATTAGAGCCCCAGTGCCGAAACTGCACCAGCGGCGACCCTGACACGGCCCAACACACTCTGGCCGTTGGTGCTGACCTCTCGCTGCCGGCCGTAGTTTCAGCTATGGCCAGCAGCGAACAGTGTTGGCGGGTCACCTTGTTCGCCGTCGCCAAGAGAGAGGCCCTACAGGAGCGGGAACGAGTTGGGCTCACTCTCTCGTCCCGCAGGCCCCCGGCGGCGCGGCGAGCTCAATTCGCCCGTGTCCACGAATGTGGCAGAATGCGCCCCTGAGTGTTCGGGGCAGAGGAGGGCAGGCCCGATTCGAGCCCGATAAATAGGGCTTCCCTATCCAAGTCGCGGTGAGCACTCTATCCCGCGGGAGTAGGCGACGGAGGAACACCGTGGTGGTTTAGTGGGTAGTCTGGCCTCTCTGCGAGGTCAGGAGTCCCACACGAAGCGAGCCCCCTGCTCCTGCGGGGGGTGAGCGAAGTGAGTAAATGCATTTCCCACGTAAAAAAAAAGCCTTCACAAAAGTCTTCATTTGAGTGCAAATCCCAGTGGATTCATAGTCCAGCACTTTAGAACCCAGGGTCTGCTTTTCCACTACTATTTTATTACTACACTTTTGTTACTTTTGGCTTTTACGGGAGTGACTGCCTCCTAACCCTGAGATCAGCTCATGTACCGATTCGGAGGTGACGGTGAGATTGGGTCCCATCCTAAGATATGGTGGGGCCCATTCAGCATTCACATAAAAAAAAACCTAACTTAATATTAATAGTAAGAAGTCACTAATATGTATTCAGTTTGAGTTTACAGGTAAGTATGTACTTTGGGGAAGTAAACTAATTATTTGCACTGAGTGGGAATCGAACCCGTGATGTCTGACAAAAGTCAAATGCTCAATCGCCACGTCACATTAGTCACATTAGTATTAATAGTACAACAGGGGTTTTTAAGGCGGGGCGTGAAAATCCATGGTGTTTAGGTCGTCATGGTCTGGTATGGTGGCCTGTACCTTCTGGTCTTAACTCTCTCTTCTTCTCTGTACATTATCTACATAATAAAAAACTTTTCTTTCTTTCTTTCTTAGCATGAACTTACATTCTTATTTTTTTTTAAATAGGACACGTCAATTTGACTTCACCTCACCTGATGGTAAGCTGAAGGTAAAGTCTCGGAAAAGAGGGTCACCATTATAGACACGTACCATGTTTCAATGGTAGCACTCAGCCTGACGGCTTTATCAAATGCTTCTTAACGCCTCGCTTAAAGGACGCGGGACTGTGGGAAAAGGGAAACACGTGTGTTAACGCCTCGCTTAAAGGACCCGGGACTGTGGGAAACCGGAAAAGGGAAACACGTGTGGTAAGGAATTCCAGGTCTTAATGCTGCGGCAAAAGAAGGATTCGCCGAACCGCTTGGTTCTTGATGGAATATTCTGCACCGTATGCGGGTGACATCTATGTTCTGCACGTGTTGTGCTATATAGGAAAGGAGAGGGTGGTCTTATCAACTGAATAAAAAAATAAAACACTGTAGATATGTAATCTTTGTGTACAAGAAACAAGAAACCCAACTGTTCAGTGACACTATACTCCATTTGATCCTAAGTACAGGAAAACAATAATGTAGCGACTTTTCATAAAAACATAGGTATTAGGTACGTACTAAATAAATAGACTAGGCTAAGAAACTGTTTAACTAGTGGTTTGATTTTGGTTTTTTGTCTTTAAAATGAGTTTCTACACAGAAATATATTATTAAACTAGGTTTTTAGATAGGCATCTATGTATAACATATTGAAAAGACACGTCAAGCTTGTTTACGTTTAGTTTAATACTAAAAGAGTAGGTACCATACCTACCAATACTTAATGCTCTTTGCTAACTTTTTTTTTGTTTTTTTTTTTTAAATCTTTCTATTTAAAAAACTGTAATGTCTATGTGCTGAAGTGAGAATCACTGGTATCGCGCACAGGCTCTGGTAGCCTAAGCGGTACATTAAGCTTAGTTTAATAATATGTTTATAGCTATGTATTTCTGGTAATGTAATAAAAAAATAGTTAAAGAGTCTAATAAACGCCCTTTGCCGGACACCACCAGCCACTTACCTGCAAGTCGGTGCACGAGGCTCTGGCGCAGGCTTTGCACTCAGGGTTGGTAGGTCAGTGGCGGTCAATTAAAAGGTCAATAACAATTAGCGGATCTCGAGCTCTGCAAATCTCGGAGGCAACTGAAATATCGCTATGATGATGGAGAGTAAACGACCAAGGGCGTTTACTCTCCCCCATTTTAATACCCCAACGATTTAATAGAGGCACTTTCCTTTCCTTACAGTCTAACTCATTATAACTCATTATTAAGTACCTATCGCTGCTGGGTTTTTTCATGAAACATTTTGAGCATGATTTTGCGTAGTTACCTGTCTTTATGTATCATTTTTATGCTATATAAAAGCGTTTTGTTCACCGACGGCTTCAGTTAATATCAAATTATTATCAATACTGCCAGAGCTGTGGCCGAGACTGTATTTATAGATAGTGAAATAATTATTGTGCATTTTTTACATAGTTTGTTTGGCACGGGTAACATAAAATCGTGGATAATTAATATATTTTTTCAAAAATGGAACGCTATCTTTTCATCGTTTGTGTTTTGTTATTGCTAAGGATGGAAGAAAGTGTGGAAAGTAATTTTATCATGACTACGGATGACAGTGAGATATTTTTTTTTAAAATATTGTTCCTTTGCGGGTTGGTGTTTTTACTCGTGTTATAGGTATTTTTCCAGGATAAAAAGTACCTACGAAAAAATCATTTGTGATTTGTGATATATCCCTCGGGATAACCGACATCCACGCGGGCGGAGCTGCGGGCAAAAGCTAGTATATTATGTAAGGAAGAATCCATATCTCTTGAAAAAAAAAAATCGGACAAACGTAATTATAATACGATAAATAAAAATAAACTTGAAGTGACAAAACTCAGGCTTCCTAAAGTTGGTAATTCGTTTGGGCAACTGTTGAAAAATATTTTAATTAAATTCCTTAGGATTTGGTTGACAATTGACACACCACTTAATAAAATAAATAAAAAATAATGAAAAAAGGTTTATAAAGTAGACTAATATCTTAATGATAAAAAGGTCAGCTTAATATCTTGCTATCTCACACAAGTGTTGGGAAAATTAAAATTGTTATTAAAAAAAATATTTTCATGGACCCCCGTTTACTAATTGTGGACCCCCATTTTTTATCACGCTCAACGTAGACCCCCGTCTAGTCTCCCGTGGACCGCGGGGGTCCACCTGGACCACTTTGGGAATCACTGGTCTAAACGATCGAAACATGTACCCTATTGCCCATCATAAACCGAAATAAAATAATGGATGCCGCCGGGCAGCAGCCGGGTTAATTGCGATTATAATTTGCCCAACACTGTCACGCAACATAAATTGTAAATAAAACCATTTATTTAAAGAAACAAAAGGTACATAGTCTACCTGAGTTTCTTACCGGTATTCTCTCCGTTGAACCAACTTACCGAACCAGCGAAAGAATTATTTACAAATAAATGGTTTATTGACTTTAATTCATATTTTTATAATACATAATATATAATTTCTTATTTCTTGACATAAAAATGGAAAAAAATTACATTACCCTTTATGTGCCTAAACTAAATATAAATGAAATTGATTCTTTGATTATGGCATTTTTTTTTCACGTTTTAATCAATGTAATTAAATCATCTACATAAATTTAATATACTATACTGGTTGCGGCACGCTATGATGGCCGTTTTGACATATTACAATATGTGATGTCAACGTGAAAATAGATAATATTTTAGAAAACGAACTTATAATTAATGTAGGTGATGGTGATGATAGCAGTAACGACAGTGAAAATAGCAGTATGGTCGAATCTGATTAAATGGCCTTTTGTGGCACCTTTCGTGATCACCAACGGCTATCATAGCGTGCCGCAACTATAGGTATAATTTGTGTAGCAGAGGTTCCTACAGTTAAACCTGTGAACACAAATCAGTAACAATGGTCAGATATGGTTCTCAATAACAGTGCACTTGTAGCTACTGTGACGTTTGATGTGAGAACAGCAAATATAATAGCTTGGTTAGTGTTCTAAGGTCGGACTGCTATCGAGATAATATTAGCATGTCATAACTTATAATAGCAGATACCGTATAGCACCTCCTTAGGGGCCTGCACAGACGAGGAACAATGCCGCCCAAAATGCCCATGGCGCGCTTTTATTATCTTATTTCTACAATAAGGTGGCACTTTGTGAATGTAACCTCATGAGAATCGAGGAGTCGAGGAGCCACGTCTGCGCAAGCTCTAAAGGGTTCTTCAAGTCGAAACCATAATATATAAACTATAGGTAACTACTATCTAGGAACGCAAGAGAACGTAAACGCAGCATTCTGCACGCACATGTATTTTCCCTGTCGCCTCACTGACCTTATTGGCTTTTTATTTTTTTCTTTTACTAAATCCTTGGAATTATCGTTTAAGGACAGTAGTTCAGTGAGTTATGTTTTACTTATTAAGTACTTGTTGAATAAAAATTGAGAGCCCCGTTTAATGGAAATGATATGTTACACTGATAAAATCTTGTTTTGATACTGTACTCTTACGTGAATTACGTGATTTCGCATCGTTTTCGATGAATCTCTGTTTTATCTTGATAGATAAGTAGGTAAGATAAAACTGTGACCTACTGCTAACAATACGTACCTATCTATTATTCATGTGTGATATGATTGATTTTATTCAGGTCTCATTAAAATCGCTCTTTAGTGATATTTTCTTTAATTTTCTTGTGCAATTTAATTAGTATGGGTTATAATGGGTTATTTTGTATTTGAGTGATTTTGTATTCCATATTCCATCCAGGAATGCAATAGGCTCGGCTCATTGATCTATCATCAATGAGCCGAGCCTATTGCATTCCAATGCGATATAATACGCACATTCACCGCAGCACATGATCCTTCGTCTTGCGAATCCAGTCTATCCCAGCTACCTTTTCAGGTGAAAGCTTCGGATTAAAATGGGAATAACCGTTAGGATGAGAAGGAGGTTGCATAAGAATAAGTTACCTGAAGTAGCAATGACTGAGTTCGCCGAAGCGAACTAATAGGTCAGTTCATTGTCAGTTCATTGTCGAATGATCTCATTGTGAATTTTATCCTTCAAAGACACTCGAAGCATGGTTCTCATAGTCCTAATTTATAACTAGACAATCCTATCTTATCATAATCTCACGGAGTCTTTAAATGTAGTTTAAAACGCAAAGCATCATTTTGTTAGTTCAAGTGCGAATTATTTTCATAACATTTTAGTGTTTTGATTGTTAACCGATGACGTAATAAGTTCATTGAATTTTTGAATGGTTTTGAATGGTGATTTTCGTGTAAATTTTTCATCCCAGGTAAATAATTTGGCAATGTCGATTGTTTGCATGTGAATATTAATAAAGTCAAATAAAGATTACTAGTTAGAAATAATATTAGTTTAGAGTCACTTAATAAGAATTCCTTATACTCGTACTTAATAGGTAGGTACCAAATAGGCTTTGATTTCACACCCGCAATCGGGAAGAAAATGAAAGTCCGGCTGAAATTGGCTTGCGACGGTTTTAAAGAACGTTATGTGGGTTATTCCTATCGTACAGGTACTTAAGTATCTATACTATTATATTATAATTGTAAAGTGGTCGTGTCTGTACCTGTACATTGGAGATATTTAAAAAAATTACTTGGGTTATGTTATGTTAACGATACTGAACAAGAAAATATTTTTTTTTATTTCCTGTCTGTTTATCTGTTTGTTCGCGATGGACGCAAAAACTACTGGACGGATTTTGATGCGGTTTTTTTTGCTAGAAAGGGCTTGATCAGATATAAAATCTTACGTTTGTTTGATCGCAATCGGTTGAGTAGAACCGAAGATATGAGCAAAAGTCGCGTTACCCGAGATGCACGCGGGCGGAGCCGCGGGCGGAAGGCTAGTAAAATAATAAAACTATAACTTCGGTTCTAAACTTTTAACTAATCTGAAAATAGGTTGGTACTTACCTGTAAGTAAATTTAGCTACATAGTGAAGTAGGTAATTAGGGTAAGGTTGCGATTATTGGACCACTTAATTTTAAACAGACCTGGTATCCAAAATAGAGCATGAAATAAAACAAAAATTGGGTGAACGAGTAGTCCGTATATTCAATTATTGGTAACTAATATATTAAGTTAATTGTATTATATATATAGGCGCAAAAGAAGAAAATAAAACTTTATGATGGTTTCCTTGTTTGAACCACCGTCTCTTTCATCGGACCACTTAGTCGCTATGATTGGACTTAGGGCATTATGGCTGGCTGGTCCATTCAAGGTGCATGTGAAAAAAATGATAAATAAAACAATAATTTTATAAAATTACCTTTATTTTAGGAAATAGAGAGGTAAGTAGTTACATTAATCAGTCGACTCTAATTATATATCTTTATTTGGCATGCACAACGTACGCACGATGAGGACTGACGAGAGGATTGCTGAGCTGGAAGAAGAGTTGAGTAAGTTGCGCTGGGATATTGTGGGGTTGTCTGAAGTCCGTAGAGAGGGCGAGGACACGATAACCCTAGGATCCGGCAACCTGCTCTACCACCGGGAAGGCGACCAGCAGTCGCAAGGTGGTGTCGGTTTTCTCGTTCACAGATCCCTCATTAACAACATCATTACCATCGAAAGTGTGTCGAGCAGGGTTGTATACCTAATACTCAGAATATCCAAGAGGTATTCGCTGAAGGTCATTCAGGTGTACGCACCGACCTCGAAACGCCCAGATGATGAAGTGGAGACTATGTATGAGGACGTAAGTAGGGCCATACATACGTCTAAGACCCACTTCACTGTTGTTATGGGAGACTTCAACGCAAAGTTGGGTAAGAAAAGCGATGATGAGTTGAGAGTAGGGCAATTTGGATATGGACAACGGAACCCGCGGGGACAGAGGCTGGCTGCCTTTCTGGAGAAAGAGGGACTCTTCATGATGAACTCTTTCTTTCAGAAGCCGCCGCACAGGAAATGGACCTGGATGAGCCCTGATGATTCCACGAGGAATGAGATAGACTTCATCATGACCAACGAGAAACGAATATTCAGTGATGTCTCCGTGATCCACAGGGTGAAAACCGGTAGCGATCACAGAATCGTAAGAGGCACATTGGGTATTAACGTTAAACTCGAAAGGTCCCGCCTGATGAAGTCTACACTCCGACCTACTCGTGTCCAAATCCAAAACCCCGAGAACTTTCAGCTTGAGCTTTCAAGTCGCTTTGATTGCCTAGAGAACTTTGCGTCGGTGGACGAGATAAACAACAGGCTCGTAGAAACTGTCCAAACGGTGGGCTCTAAGCACTTCAGACCCCGCCGTTCAAATAGACCTCAGAAACTCTCCGATCACACCCAAAAACTCATGGCTAAACGACGCTCACTTCGACTGCAGTCTTCCGATGATGCAGAGTCATATAGGCGGCTCAACAGACAGATTTCCAAATCTCTGCGACACGATATACGTCTCTTTAATACTGAACATATTAAAGAGACAATCGAGCGGAACAAAGGCTCCAAAGTGTTCGCAAGAAATCTGTCTGTTGGGCAAAGCCAGTTGACTAAGCTGAAGAGAGAAGATGGCAGTATAGCGTCGACCAAGGCTGAGGTTTTGGAGGAGATCGAAAGGTTCTATGGACAGCTATACGCTTCGGTCGCTAATCCTGCTGGCAACATGGCGACCGACCCAAGAGCCAAGTTGACCCGACACTTCACCGAGGATATCCCGGACATCAGCCTGTACGAGATTAGAATGGCCCTGAATCAGCTTAAGAACAACAAGGCACCGGGTGACGACGGAATCACTTCAGAGCTTCTGAAAGCGGGTGGAACACCGGTACTTAAAGTCCTTCAGAGGCTTTTTAACACCGTCGTCCTCGAGGGCATAACGCCAGAAGCGTGGAACAGAGGCGTGGTGGTGCTGTTCTTTAAGAAAGGTGACAATACCTTACTGAAGAATTACAGACCCATCTCGCTTCTGAGCCATGTTTACAAGCTGTTTTCAAGGGTCATTACGAACCGTCTCGAGCGCAGGCTTGATGACTTCCAGCCTCCCGAACAAGCCGGTTTCCGAAGAGGCTACAGTACCATAGACCACATCCATACGCTGCGGCAAGTTATACAGAAGACCGAAGAGTATAATTTACCACTTTGCTTGGCGTTTGTGGACTATGAGAAAGCCTTTGATTCGGTCGAGACATGGGCTGTGCTTGAGTCTCTCCAGCGGTGCCGTATTGACTATCGGTACATCGAAGTGTTGAAGTGTTTGTATAATAACGCCACCATGTCGGTTCGAGTACAGGAACAGAGTTCGAGGGCGATCCCTTTGAAAAGAGGCGTAAGACAGGGAGACGTGATATCTCCGAAACTGTTTACGGCCACTTTGGAGAATGCCTTCAAGCTCCTAGAATGGAAAGGATTCGGCATCAATATTAATGGCGAATACATCACTCACCTCCGGTTTGCCGACGATATTGTAGTCATGGCAGAATCGATGGAAGATCTCAACACGATGCTCGAAGGCCTCAACCGAGTTTCTCAACAGGTGGGTCTTAAAATGAACATGGACAAGACAAAGGTGATGTGCAATGCCCATGTTGTACCTACCCCGATATCTGTTGAGAGCTCGGTTCTTGAAGTTGTTGACTCGTACGTCTACCTAGGACAAGTAGTCCAGTTAGGTAGGTCCAACTTCAAGAAAGAGGTCAATCGCCGAATCCAACTCGGCTGGGCAGCGTTCGGAAAATTACGCAATGTCTTCTCGTCCGACATACCTCAGTGTCTCAAGTCGAAGGTTTTCGACCAGTGTGTGTTGCCAGTGATGACTTATGGCACTGAAACGTGGTCCCTCACTATGGGCCTTATGAGTAAGCTCAAAGTAGCCCAACGAGCTATGGAGAGGGCTATGCTCGGAGTCTCTCTGCGAGATCGAATCAGAAATGAGGAGATCCGTAGAAGAACCAAGGTTACCGACATAGCCCAGCGGATTAGCAAGTTGAAATGGGAGTGGGCAGGGCACATAGCACGGAGGACTGATGACCGATGGGGTCGAAAAGTCCTCGAGTGGAGGCCACGTATCGGCAAGCGCAGCGTGGGACATCCACCCACAAGGTGGACAGACGACCTCATTAAGGCCGCGGGAACGCGCTGGATGCGAGACGCTTCCAACCGGTCCTATTGGAGATCTATAGGGGAGGCCTATGTCCAGCAGTGGACTTCCTATGGCTGAAATGATGATGAATGATGATGATGATTTGGCATGCAAAGTCACAAAAATCTTTCAGGTACGTAAAACTAAAACTTAAACGCAAAAAATCTCTTCATAAATTTCTTATATAATAAAATTAATTATTAAAAAATAAAAAAACCCGACTGCTGTCTAAAAGATCGAAACAAGCTTGATAGCAGGCGGTACCCATTTGCCAATCATAAACCGAAAGAAATTTAATGGGTACCGTCTGCTATCAAGCTTGTTTGCATTGCACTCCAAACATTCTGCTCGCCTCATTCAATCCAACTTCTTTTTTTGCTAATGCTTGTAGAGCTAATTTCAAACTCGCCTCGTTCCAAGCCTAATATTGCCCTCTTTTTGCCATGCTAAAACAAATAGAAAAAGAATTAAATATTAAAAAACACACATCGCCGGCCCCGGAGAATAAAATGGTAACCGACATTGCAATAGTTTTAGTGTTATGCCATATTTGAAGTTTACAGAGCCCAATACACACACTCAATTTTTTTCGTAATTTTTCTATGATTATTCAGAAAAATAAAAGATAATACAATATTATTCGTCATACTTTTTGAGGAGCTCATTAACGTGAATAAAATTATTACAAACTATTGCCATCTTGGTTCCATTAAAAAAAATATTGTAAAAGCTACAACAATTGTGTTCTCGTACAAGAAAACATCGCCATGAATGGTAATGGCGAATACCATTTTATTCCCGTTAAAAAACTTCTAAGCTCATCGGCTAACATTACTTTAGTCAACAGTTTGTATTGACACTGAATGGTGCAATATCTTGCCATACTGTTCTAGCGCACATTTTTGTATAATGTTAGAGGAAATGACACTGATGACACTATAAGTCTTCTTGCGAAACTCTAGCACGTGTCGATATTTATTTACGTCATCATCATCATCTGCATATAGACGTATTCTCCCGATTGCATCCGTGGCCAAGATGACCTCGGAGCTCGGGGTCCGCCTTCCGGCTCTTCCTCCTCCACTTTGCACGTTCTTGGGCGTCCATGGTAGTGACACCATTTGCACGCATGTCATTCTCCACGACGTCAAGCCAGGACTTCTTGGGCCTACTCCTTATACTTGGGCCCGGTGGGGGCGCCATTGCCAGGCATTTGTTACCCACGTAGCATAGTGGTTGCCGCCACACGTGGCACCAGCGAAGGCGACTCTCTTGCATTTTATCCACGATGTCACGGACGTGTAGGCTGCCGCGGATGCGAGAGTTCCTCACGCGATCTTTACACGTGACTTCAGTCATTTCTCGTCACTTGGCCCACGTGGCAGCAATCCGTGCCCTGACGTCGTAGTCGATTTCACCAGTCACATGAAGTACAGATCCCAGGTACTTAACCTGGTCCATGCGCTCGACCAAATCATCGCGTATGCGAACGGGTGTAAGATCTGTGGAGTTTAACGCTAAGTATTCTGTCTTCGCTACATTTCCTTCCACCTTTTCACGCGTCGTCGCACCAATCTGCTCCTGTCCGCGTCCATCAGCGCGATATCATCAGCATACATGAGCAACCACGGGGGCTGCTCATGTGAGTTTCTGATGCTGGCCGATAAAACGTCTAATATTACGCTGAATAGGTAAGGACTAAGGACGGATCCTTGGTGTACCCCGACGGTGATGGGGAAGGCTTTCAAGTCGCCAACAGTAATCCGAACCACAGAACCGGAATCGTAGTACATGTCTCGGATGGTGTCAATGTAAGTCTCAGGGACTCCCTTGGCCCGCAATGCCCACCAGATCATCGCGCGAGAAACACAGTCGAAGGCCTTCTGCATGTCTACGAATAGACAGTGCAAGGGCGTGTTCTTCGCCCTGTATTTCCCCGCCACAATCCTTAGGGCGAACACCGGGTCCATGGTTCCGTGCCCGGGACAAAATCCGTACTGACACCCCGAGAGTGTACTTTCCTATCGGATCCGGGAGTCGATTATCCGCTCGTAGAGCTTCATGGTGTGGGACATCACTTTTATACCGCGGTAGCTGCTACACTCCTGCACCGATCCCTTGCCTTTTAAAACTGGCGTGATGATACTCAGCCTCCACTGGCTCGGAATCTCACCGGTGAGGAGTACGCGGTTATAAAGATTTGCTAGAATGCTCACACCACGGGCACCCATTGCCTTCCAAGCCTCGATGGGGATTTCGTCGGGTCCGATAGCAGGCTTTCCGGTTCTTTATGCAGTGAATGGCAGTCTGGACTTCTGCAGGCGTTATCTGTGGGACTAATCCTTGATTCGGAGGTAGATCTGGGGGCTGCACCTCTTTATGCTGCTTATTCAGCAGCTCATGGAAGTATGAGCGCCATCTCTCCTTCACCGCGACTTTCTCGTACAACAGATTACCCCCAGGGTCTTTAATGCAGCGGCACTTGGATAGACCCTGCGCCGCTTTGGCCCTGGAAAGCGCCAACTTATATAATAAGCTTTTGCCCCTCAGACGATTCCAACTTGGTATATAGCGGTTGCAAGTGGTCTCGTTTGGCCCTGGCTACGGCTCTTCTGGTGGCGCGTTTTGCATCTTTGTACGCGTCGCGGTGTCGGAAGATTTGGACGCTTGCCTCTTTTTAAATTATGTGGTCTAAAGTAATGGAAGTAAGCGTTTAACATTCACAATCACAGACTCTACGCTTTAAATATGATCTTGATGAGTATTCTCAACCCAGCCAAAAGCAAGCGAGGTATGAGGCAGATAAAACCTAACAAACCAAGTTTTAGCGCTGAATTTCAGCTGAAAGTCGCGTACTCCAACCCATTGCCATTAAGCAAGGCTTTACACGACGATGTTTTGAGTCTATGTAGGTCAGAAGCAATCCCAGTGTTCTACCATGCCTTCTAAGAAGCTTTAACTTATGACGGAACTAATACTGAAAGCCATACGTTTATTGAAAACGGATATAAGGAAAACTAATTTTTATTTGCCATTTTTATTAAGTTCATCTTTTGTACTTTAACATAAATAAAGTCTGATTACCATAACTTTATTTTATTTTCGTAACTAGAATAAAACTCCTAAGGTTGATTAGTCTACAATGGACATCCCGTATGAACCAGAACAAAATGGTTAAGTTACTTTATTTTTCCAAATTTAGCACAGTCATACGATTGAATAGTATTGCAATAGGATATTATACTATTTAATATCTTTCTAAATAACGGGAATAAAATGGTAAGTGTACAATACCAAATCTCAATAACATTAGATATTTACTAACTTTTTTAATTGTAATTATATCAAATTTGAATAATGCAATTAAAGACTTATTAAATCATTATAAAAGCTTTAAAAATTAGCTTTAATTTGAGCCTTTATTGGATTGTCTACGTCTAATATTAGTTAAGTTATAGACAAAAAACAGTTTTTTATTTTTCCTGAAAAGTTAAGTTTTTGCGATTACCATTTTATTCGCCGGGGCCGGCGACATCATAGAAGTTGCTATGATTGGACCGGTTCAATGAAAGAGCCTCGTACCGGTCCATTGATAGAAACTCACTAACATTCACTAAAATATTTATTTTAAAATAACGTAGCACGTTACTCAACAAAAAAATACCATAGTAAGTATCATAAGTAAATTGAGCAATGCAATAGAAAAAATCACATTAAAATATTTAAAGGAACAGTACTTACATGATATTATTTGCCGCGTAAAAATTATATTCGAGGTCCGAGAAACACAACGACGTACGTCCGTCCCTTACGCTGCCTGCGGCGACACTGGTGGTGGTTGGAGGGCGATGCGGGGGGTTGTAAAGCTAGCGTTTCGACGCATCGATCGGGTTCAAACATGAATCGATCGCGAAATATTGAAGTGGTCCAAACAAAGCGCTGGTCCAATGATCGCAACCTTACCCTAATTATGTTCCTGGAGTTGAGAATGAGGACAGGGTAAAATATCTTAAAATTCATTATCAAAATACCTATTACGTGTACTTCTTATGAATCTAGGTGCAAAATTGGCATGTCCAGATAATTAAGTATGTATTTTAGAGCATAAATTTTATTATTTTTGTGCGGTTATCCTTAATTGTTTATAAGTTTAAATAGTGCAAAAATAACTGGGATAGTAACAATACTGACATACCGAATAATTAACAAGTCCTTGCAAAAGCACATTGAACCTAGACTAGGTACTTGACAACTTGTAAGAGCGCATTGCGTGTCTTCCCAGCTGGCTGGCGTGCCGGAGGACACTTGCCGAGACACTGTGCCTGCTACATACATTAGTCTAGTTCACGGAGTTACTTGGTCGAGGTCAGGACGATGTTGAATCGTCGTCTTGGTAACTCCGCGCTCGTCATAAAACTTGTTCAAGGCCACACAAAAATAAATAGTACCTATGTATGTACTTACAGGTAAGAAGTTCGTGTGAAAGGTCGTGACATTTTTGTGAACTTCCGGCCCATTTCCGGCCATCAATATTAGTGTGGTAAAAAAAATCGGTTAGCAATGTAATCAATTCTGTCAATGATACAGATTTTATTATATGTTCACCTTTAGATACAATAAGTACATACATAGGTACCAAGGTAGGTAGATATAGTTTCAAAAAACGTGTTGAAAATTAATTTTAGTTCGTCCTAGATTCCAGGACAAACTAAACTAAACTATGTACCTAATATTAATTTTCAACTTTTTAACTAGGACCTAGAATACACAGTGTAGCTATTCCATTTATTCATAAGACCTGCTAAGCTGAACATTTTTAAAGTTTAAAAATTAGTTTTTGAATATTTTAAATGAAAATGAGGGTCTCGAAGGCAACCAGCTAACACAGTGATAAAATGCAAGAAAACGTACCTATAGAAAGTCGAGTCTGTGAATGTCTGTGATTTTAGGTTTTAATATTCAGGAGTTTCGTAGCACATTCGTAGTACCTATCTGTTTTGTGCACTTGGCCTGCCTGTAAGCATAGAACCAACTAAGTAATTAAAACTATGTTTTATCCGCATCATCGCTGACTCAATGTTAGGTATAAGTAGGTACCTACCACGGTACTACATTATTGAAGGTTGATAGCATTGCATTATCTACTACGCTATGCTGAATGCTTACTAGGTTTGCAAAATACTGAATATGTAAATAATGGAAAATACTGAGAACTTATGTGTAAACAAGTGATTTTAAAGCGTTAATCGCTAACAATCATCATCCTCCGAGCCTTTCCCCTACTCTGTTCCAGTCTAACTACGGACCGACCGAACTTACTTCCACGACCTAGTGGCGATATCAATGCTATGTAATTGGCTCAGAGTTTTCGGTCTTTCTAAGGTTATCGTCAGATAACTGCAACGAATACGTAACCTGCAACTGGGACATTGTGATAACGTAGAAAGAATACAACTATCACTACTCCATCCCATGCGAAGGGTCTCGTAAGAGGTGACTAACGAAAAAAGACCATATCACTTCGAGAGAAGGAAACTCGAAATAGAACCCTGTAACAATCAATCTGACCAGCGTGGAAACAGTAGGCCAACACCTCCTAACATTGGGTGAAGCCTATCAGCCTATGTCCAGCAGTGGACTGCAATAGGCTAAATGATTGATTGATGGAACTAGGGTCGACAGCTTATCGTGCTTTCCTAGGCACGGAGGAGTCTCAATGTTTAACGGTCCATCCACCCACCCCAAGAATGAAAACTTTGTAATATGTTAACCTACTCGGGTCTTTACTTGGGTCGCCGGAATAGGAATAATATTGGAGTAGGTGCCTGAGTAAGTTGTAAATTCACATGGTCATTTGGTTTGCAGTGGAGAACTTCATAAACCCCGAGGATCTACAGAAGATTGTGGACTTTTATCAGAAGAATGCGACAGCTATGGACAGCAATGTTACGGTCACGGTAAGTACCTATAGCAAATTTTTAGACATATTAGGACAGTCGTGTAGCCTCTGATGACGCCACAATGAGTATACGATGGTTGAAAGGTTAATTCAAGTACAAGGACAGTTGACATGAAAATCACTTTTCAGTAAAGTGTTTTAATGTCGATTAAGTACATTTTCTTTTTAAACATTCGATGGCGCTTGCACCCTTTTGTCCTTTAACCGTCGATATATTATATTTTGTTTATTTTTCCAGTCACCAAGGTCGACTACCCTCCCCCCTGAACCACAAGTGGGTTGTTTTGGTATCGGCGGCTTCATGATACGAGCGATAAATCGCATCATTAACTTCAACTTAGAACCTGCTTCGTCAAACAAAATCAACACGCATTTTTATTTTTCCTCGCGAAAAATGAATTTCAGGGTACAGGTATGACGAATAATAGCCATTACTTATATCAACAACTCTAATCAAGGTACAATAGGCATCTACTTCTGTACTTAAGCTATCAGTGACGAAAAGGGTGAAATTTTTCGAAAGGGAAGCCGGCGGATAAAATATTACCATTTATAAAACGACTATAGCAATGTTGTATGGAATATTGGGCGTTCTGATTTCAGTTACTGAATTTTACATTCTGGATTTAAATTCCGTATATGTATTATTTAAATATCTCTAACACGGCTTCTCTTCGGAGAGCAAGCCGGTAAGTATCGGCTTATATGGACCCCTCGCCACAGTAGTCTATAGTCAATAGTGGTTAGGGTTCGAGGACTACTTATTGAGCTTTATGAACGTTTTCAGGTTTACCCTGGACGACAATTCGGTATCGAGTCAGTTGACTTTGATCCAAAACGGAAGACAGTGATGATCGTCCATGGGTTCATGAGTTACAGTGGCGCGGATTGGGTTTCTAATATGACTCGAGCTTATCTGGAGTGGGTACGTATATGCTGATATAGTATACAGTAAGTGTCAATAAATATGCTGTTGCCCGCGGCTCCACCCGCGTGGAATTCTGATCCCGTTCATCGCTGATATATAGCCTATGTGTTATTGTGATGTATAAGCTATATTATTGCAAAGTTTCATTGAAATCCATTCAGTAGTTTTTACGTGAAAGAGTAACAAACATCCACACATCCATTCTCACAAACTTTCACATTTATAATATTAGTAGGATTTATTGACACTTGCTCAGAGCATTCCGCCTGTAAGGGACTGGTAGAAGGTTCACGTCCCATCTAGGATGTTCAGTGAATTGATTTTATCTACTTTTTATCCAAGATTGCACGAGCTCTATACTGGTAAAAGACCTACAATGAATGATGAAACTTGGGCAAAATGTGTTTTCACAACCATCGACTCGATAAGACTCGCAGATGAAGTTTTTCTTTTTCTTCTTGTTCTGCAGATGATGGCTTAACCCAAAAGGTCTTGGAGAACAACCGTGTTCACCCGTATTCTTCTATGTATCGAATGAAAATATCTTTTATTGATCGTAGAGCTTTTCCAAAAGCTATTCAGGTTCCTCTTTTCTTATAGCCAAAGAAGTATGAATCCCATCCTTAATAGATCGTGGTTTTTCAGGAGGATGTTAACGTTATAGCTGCAGACTGGAGTGGAGGCAGCAATACCTTGAAGTACTGGCGCGCGGTCGCGAACACGAGGACCGTTGGCAGGGATATAGCGACGTATGTATCTATTAGTTGGTGCCCACAGCTACGACTTAGTACGTAGTCTTCATGCGTACCTACGTACTTTTCATGCTCGGAACGGAACGGAATTAATATTCCGTTTCCCTAACCCATGCATGAAAAGTAGTCCACTATGATCTATCCCTGTACAAATTTCAGCCAAATCTGTTCTGCTGTCTGAGCAAGGGCCTGATTGAGTAACAAACATCCAAATATTTTCACAAACTTTCACTATCATAAGTAATAATACTAATAAAATAGAAGTAGGATAGGAAGTAAGATACAAGATATATGAAGATTATTTGTTAGTTTAACTTTGAATTGTACATACCAATAAAATTAGCCCTAACGGTTCTTGTTTATTTTCTACAGTTTTATGGGACAGTTGAAAAATGCAACCGGACTCAACATTAAGCACTGCCATTTTATTGGACATAGTTTAGGAGCACAAATTGTTTCCTTTGCGTCGACCGAACTAGGAAAAGTTGGCAGAATTACAGGTGAGTTCAATACGATAAGTACTGTGTATTAATCAAGATTAATTCATAGCACCTTCACCAGTTCCATATTATAACCCATATTACAAAACTAGCTGGCTATTGTGTTTTCCGGGAGCGACTGCCACTTGTCCTCACAACCCCGAGAGTAAAGCCTGCGCTAGAGTCTCGACCGTTATTTAGCAGGTGCATGGTAGGTGAGGGTAACTTGGACCTCAGGGATGCTGTATCCTCTCTATTAGCGTGCCGAAATTGAAAAAGATTTGACTATAACTTTTTGTACAGGTTTGGATCCCGCTCTCCCTTGCTTCAACACTACGAGCACAAAGGACAGGCTGGACGCGACCGACGCTGACTTCGTTGATGTCATTCATACCAATGGAAAATCTACTTCATTTGGTTTCGGGTTTCCTTATCCTATGGGTAATTATAGTTAACTAGCTGTCCCGGCGAACTTTGTACCGCCATATTTTTCCCGTTCCCACTGCACCTCTTTTCTCACCCTTTAAACCTTCCCTGGGGTCTTAGACAAAGTGACATTCTATTGGCGAAAACGCCAGTGGAATCGCTAATTGTAATGAAATAGATATGAATCATTAATATAACTAAATTTTTTTGATGAAATTTGAGTCTTTGTAATTCGAAATACATTATTTAACTTGTCATTATTACTATAACCACCGCAATGTCCCGAAATCCATAGTTAAAACCTTAAAAATGGTTCGCTTCAGCGCGATTCCATCAATAGAATGTCACTTTGTCTAGGGCCCCTGGACATCCACGAATGTTTTAAGACTAAAATTAGCCAAATTGGTTCAGCCGTTCTGGAGTTATAAACTAACAACGAAAAGTGGCATTGATTTTTATATATTAGATGTCTATATAATCAGATGCATGCATACAACATAATGCAAAATGATACTCCCCAATCATTGAAAACAGTGCAGTGCGTCTCTCTCTCGTTCTAATCTTTACTTACTATTACTAGATACTATTTTAGTAAAAAACTGAATCCTACTCCTACTAATATTATAAATGTGAAAGTTTGTGAGAATGGATGTGTGGATATGTGGATGTTTGTTACTCTTTCACGCATAAACGGCTGGACCGATTTGGTTGAAATTTGGTATGTATATAGGTTATACCCTGGATTAACATATAGGCTATATATCAGCTATGAACGGGATCAGAATTCCACGCGGGCGGAGCCGCGGGCAACAGCTAGTAAATAATAATGAATAAAGGGGGTTCTCTTAGGACCAGCCCCCTAGAGAAGTGATAATTCGTTGGTATTGTAGAATTGAATGACGAATGTATTGACTCATTTGATGTTTAATGACAAAAGTACGTTGACGACTGTATAACCACAGGTATAACGCCGGTCCGGACACGTGTCTGGGACCTAAAATGTGCTCAAAATGTGTCGGTACACATTTCTTGGGTGTCTTTTGAGGATAGCACGGAGTGCTACACTGCGGTGACGAACTCAAATTCACTAAGCATACTAGATTTTTACAAAGCAATTCGCGGGCGCCAGAGCCTCGCTTGTCTTGCGATTTAGGTCTAAGATACGTGTCCGGAGTTATAGTTAATTATAATAGTTTCTTTGTTCTTGTTTGTTGTTGTTATATCTTTCTTGTACCATAGGGTGATTCTTTGTAAACCAGATTAGACATGTTTTTGACTGAAGAACACATCATTTTATTCTCCAATTATCACAAAAATTTCAGGTTACATAGTAAATAAAAATGTCTATCGACGCATATATTAATTAATTGGGATTATTTAATGCAAGCAATAATTTAACTAACAGAAAACAGTAAAAACTAATTAATCTGGTGTGTCCCCATGCCGTTTTTTGTTGAGTTATTAGATTTTTTGTGATCTTAAGAAGCAATTATATTAAAATAAGAATGTTGCATCGATATTTGAATATATGTTTCTTGATATGCTATAACTGAAATTCAAAATAATTGGATATCTTCGTAATTACATTAGTTTAAAAAATGTCCCCGAAGAAAATGATAATTCAACTGGCGCATCTTGTTCAAGCATAATTTCAATGTAAACACAAAATATTTGCTTAATGAATACCGACTCGTGATTGGTCGCGTCAGTCAGTAGCGAGCTATCGAACACGTCCACGTTCAAGTGTTATATTTTGTTAAAAAATACGACTGAAAGTTGTTATTTGGGAGTTTGTCACGCATGTCGCATAATTAATCTGTATTCTTTCATGGATTGCGGGTTTTTAGTTATGTTTTGAAACTTAACCAAGGTCTGTCATCATGTTATCTATTCATGTTAATTACACCTTTAATTCTATCTGTTCATAAATAAAGGTGCAGGGTTCGATTAACTATAACTTTCTAATTTGTCTGGCTCCCATTAGTCTGGTTTTATCTGGCTTTTATGGCCAGATGAATTTGACCGGGCCAGATAAATTAGGATTAATTAAAAATAACAACAATAATCTCAACTTATGACCAGTTTTTTTACGTTTTTATGAGCTTTAATGAAAAAGAATTTTTAGGTGCAAGGGAGTCCACCAAGATCTTGGGCCCCAGGCCAACCTCACCTGCAAGCCGGTGCACCTGCTGAAGAACGGACGAGGCTCTGGCGCTGGCTTTCCCTTCGGGGTTGGAGGTTGGCAATTGCCCCCGGAAAGGCCAAAAAATGGCTGACGTACTCTGCAGGCCGAGAGTGGCCGTGGCGTTCCTGCAGGAGACTCGTTGGGGTGGCAGTAGCTCCATGCACATTGGGGACGGCTACCAGCTGATGTACACAGGTGCACCTAATTCGTGGTGCTCTCCCGGACGTTGCGACTTATGGTCGTGAGGGTGCTTATCAATGGAATTGTAACCCACCTGATAAGTGCCTACGCCCCACATGCTAGGCGTAGCGAAGCCGAAAAGATCGTTCTGGGACCAACTCGGGGAAGTGCAGGCTTCGTGACATCCCGCTGTCGCAGGGAATCATCCTGGGTGACCTGAACGGTCATGTGGGTGGCGGGTGTGAGGAGTTTGAGCGTGTCCACGGTGGTTTTCGATACGGTAGTCGCAAGTTGCAACCCTATGCGACTGCCGTTCATACCATCGTGAACACGTACTTCAAAAAGAAATCCGAACATCTTAACACCTACTCGTACAAGAGCGGAGGGCGGTCTACCCAGGTAGATTTCCTACTTATTAGGAGGCACAGGATCAGCTAGGTGGCCAACTGCCCTTGCAGACGGCAGACGGTGTTGGCTAGTGAGAGTCGCCCCGGGTGTAACCTTTTACACCCGGGGCGACTCTCACTAGCCAACACCGTCTCCTTGTCATGGACCTCCGCGTGAAACCCAAAGGCAAACGTGCTGAGCGTGTCCAACGCAGAATTAAGTGTTGGCTGTTTGATGAAGTCAAGTCCCAAAGTCTAGTCTCAGCCATCAATGACAAGTACGCTGATGCTGTAGACGAACCAGTACAGGTTTGCTGGGACAGGATTCAGGCAGCTATTCTTGAAGCGGGGAGGGCGGCGCTCGATATGTCTATGAGTGGACGAAAGTGTGATAGGGACACTTGTTGGTGGAACGACACAGTCCAGAAAGAGATCAGGGCGAAGAAAGCCCTCTTCAAAAAGTAGCAAGCGTCCAAATCTTCCGAAGACCGCGATGCGTACAAAGATGGAAATTCATCCCCAGGAGAGCCGTAGCCAGGGCTAAACGAGACCACTAAACGGTTATATACCAAAGTTCAAAGTTCAAGTTCAAAGTTCAAAGTTCAAAGTTCAAAGTTCAAAGTTCAATGTCCTTTATTTGTTGAATATGGTACAAAAATGTTGTTTACATTATAATGGAATCGTCTGAGGGGCAAAAGTTGGTGCGGTCCAGGGCCAAAGCGGCACAGGGTCTTTTCAAGTACCGCTGCACTAAAGACCCTGGGGGCAATCTGTTGTACGAGAAAGTCGCGGTGAAGGAGAGATGGCACCCATCTACCACGAGCTGCTTAATAAGCAGCATATAGAGGTGCAGCCACCAGACCTCCCTCCGAATCAAGGACTAGTGCCACCGATAACGCCTGCAGAATTCGAGACTGCCATTCGCCGCATGAAGAACCGGAAAGCTGTAGGACCCGACGAAGTCCCTACCGAGGCTTGGAAGGCAAAAGGTGCCCATGGTGTAAGCATTCTAGCAAATCTCTATAACCGCGTACCCGGTGAGATCCCAAGCCAGTGGAGGCTGAGCATCATCACACCAATCTTCAAAGGCAAGGAATCGGTGCAGGAGAGTGGCAGTTACCGCAGATAACCGACTTCCAGATCCGACAGGAAAGTAGACTCTCGGGTTGTCAGTACGGGTTACGTCCCAGGCACGGAACCATGGACCCGGTGTTCACCCTAAGGATTGTGGTGGGGAAACACAGGGCGAAGAACACGCCTCTGCACTGCCTATTCTTAGACATACAAAAGGCCTTCAACTGTGTTCCTCGCGCGGTGATCTGATGGGCATTGCGGGCCAAGAGAGTCCCAGAATCTTACATTGACACCATCCGAGACATTCCGGTTCTGTGGTTCGGACTGCTGTTGGTGACTCCAAAGCCTTCCCCATCACCGTCGGGGTACACCAAGGATCCGTCCTTAGTCCTTGCCTGTTCAGCGCAGTATTATACGTTTTGTTGGACAGCATCAGAAACTCGCATGAGCAGCCCCCGTGGTTGCTCATGTATGCTGATGATATTGCGCTGATGGACGTGGACAGGAGCAGATTGATGCGACGCGTGAAAGGGTGGAAGGAAGTGCTTGAGAACGGCGGCGGTCTGAAGCTAAATGTAGCGAAGACAGAATACTTAGCGTTAAACTCCACAGATCCCATACCCATTCGCATAGGCGATGACTTGGTCGAGCGCACGGACCAGGTTAAGTACCTGGGATCTGTACTTCATGTGACTGGTGAAATCAACTACGACGTCAGGGCATGGATTGCTACCGCGTGGGCCAAGTGGCGAGAAATGACTGGCGTCAAGCGTGATCCCAAAATGCCAGTTAGGTTGAAGAGGCAGGTCTATAAGACGATCATTAGACCTGTCCTCTCTTACATGGTTGAGAGGTGTGGCCGCTCCTGGAGCGACACAAGCAAGAACTACGTGTCACGGTGATGAAAATGCTGCGATGGATGTGTGGACTCTCGCATCCGTGGCAGTCTTCACGTCCGTGACATCGCGGATAAAATGCAAGAGAGCCGCCTTCGCTGGTGCGGCCACGTCTTGCGGCAACCGCCAGGCTACGTGGGTAACAAATGCCTAACAATGGCACGGATGGTGCCCCCGCCGAGTCCAGGTAAAAGGGGTATGCCCAAGAAGTCCTGGCTTGATGCCATGGAGGGTGACATGCGTGCAAATGGTCTCACTGCCATTGACGCCCAAGATCGTGCGAAGTGGAGGAGGAAGAGCCGGTAGGTGGACCCTGAGCTCCGTGGTCATCTTGGCCACGGATGCAATCAGGAAAATGCGTCTTTATGCAGATGGTGATGATGATTGCCAGATATTTTATAGTAAAGTTGATTGAAGATAATATGTTGTTCTCATTTATCTGCATGCTTCTAATTAATATGGTGCAAAAGCCCATTCATCTGCCTTGGTCATCATTAATCTGGTTGACCAATTTATCAGCACAGTCTATATCCTAAACTACTGGGTACAAATCAGTGCCTTCGAAATATGATATAACATATAATGATCTGGTCACGATTTTATGTGAGTTAAAGTCTAAAAGTGAAAAAAAAATTGTGCCATATCAATGAGGCAAGTACACTCGGTTTCAAAGAATGACCCCATAATAGTTTGAGGTTGTGATACCTTCCTATCTCTGTTATAGGTCACATCGACTTCTATCCTAATGGCGGAATAAAGCAACCGGGATGTCTTAGTAGCTCGATACCTTTCTATAACAGTAAGTGAATTATTTTGATGTTTTTTTGTATATTCTCACGCTTTTATACATTACATTTTTGGTAGCTACTTAGTTAGTTGGGGGATGAGCATATTACTGTCGACTGGATACCTACGTTTTCTACTGACGACTACATAATGCTATGAAGTATACTACTGATGTTCCTAAGAATATTTAGTCCGAGCTGAGGTGTACGGGATCCTAAACACTACCAGAATTTACGGATTCCAAGTCAATTTCCTGCCAGCGAGGTGAGAGCCGAAAGTCATCACCGCGAGCGAGCTGTGGGGTGAGCACGAACAACTATTGTATTCGTATCGTGAACGTAACGAGAGCACGGAGCATTGCGATTGGCCGCCTGCCTGAAGCCTGCCAATCGCAATGCTCCGTGCTATCGTTACGTTCACGATACGATTACGATAGTTGTTCATGCTCACCCCACTGTAGGCACTTGCTGTAAGAACATTTCGAACGATCGAACGAACTCGAAAGCTGAATCCGCGGTGAGATTTCAATATTGCATGCTGTTGCAACATACATCACACTCATGCTCGACAACGTGATGACACCAAATTTACAGCATGCAGAAAGGAAATATCACCGCGGATTCAGCTATCGAGTTCGTTCGATCGTTCGAAATGTTCTTACGGCATGTGCCTACTGAGGGAAGCCTTCGCCAGAGACTCGTCAGTCGGTCAATAGATGTACTTACCGGCTTACAAGTGGCGGTTTTACCTCAAATGTCTTGGTAGTGCAACATATACCCTTTACCATATACCCCTAGAATGATTACCTGAGTGAGTACATAATCATAATCATTATTATTTCTAATTATTTTTAGCGATTGATCAAGCTATCTGCAGTCACGGTCGAGCCTATGTCCTTTTTACGGAATCGTTAACCAACAGAAACTGCAGCTTCAGAGGATTCCACTGGGACTTATCAGTTTCAGGGTGAGGTTTATTTCGTTTTATTGCTAGATTGTCTATGACGTCTATTAACGAATGGAAGTTAGATGAAGATTGAAAAGATGAAACTTCTCTCTGATTCACACTGACCCCATTTTCCAACTAAAATAATTTCTGAGATCAATAAAACATAATATTATTCTATTCTAATAATCTGAAGGATTTCACGTCCCGCACGTTTTAGAGAGTGGAAACACCGTTTTTCATCAAAATTAATATCTTTTGACTTTGTATGTATAACTGCTTGCAACAATACCTACCTAGAACAAAGAAGTGAAGTTTATGTTTATTCTATGTTTAGTAAAACGAGCTATGCATGTAAATATAAGCCTGTTAAATATTTACATATGTAAATTACCTATATTCTAGCTTAAGAAAGAGCGTGGAGACAACGTGCAACGGAAATATTTTATCTTGTCCTGAAATGGGTATCAGAGCTGCAAGGAGCGCGAGGGGGCATTTTCTTGTGATAACTGAGGAGAAATTACCCTATTGCGGTAAGTTATATTATTTATTATAACAAAGCTAGATAATTTATGAAACACGTAGGCGGGTGCTGGTTTTTTGATTCGGCTTGAAAAGAAGTCAGCAAAAGTCGGCTTATTTGACTTTGTAGAGCGTTCTCCTTATCGCACATCGCATACAGCTTGATATATTTTTAGTGTAGTAAACATCAAAGCTATAGTTATAATATTATCTTATAAATATTTTAACGATAAAACGGTTTTAACTACTTTATAAAGATATATTGTAGGATAGAGAGTGCTCAACAAAACCGTAACAACTTCTACGCGACACGTGCACAATGAAAAGTCGGGTACTCACTGTACTTAACGTGTTCAAATAATGAGATTGATTTTAATGAAGTTCACGTAAAATTACACGCAAACGGTTAAATTGCACTAGACCACAAATAAGCCACAACTACAGCATTCTGAAACCACTAAAGGTTTTAATACTTATCGTAATTGCGGTTTATTGACATTTTAATATAATGTAGTCGAGCTTGTTTGATTTGAACTTATATACTGTATCTACTTATTTATAACGGTATCTTCTCCTACCAAGATATCTGGGCCTAAATCAATCTCACCTGCAATGCCTGTAGGACTGCTGACCTTTGTTTCTGCTAAAGCAAAACTGTCATACCTACCACAGACACTGCAAAAAGTGGCATTATTTTTTAGACTTTACTAACATAGACTTAAAGTTCAAACTTAAATGAAAAGAGCTTCATTACGCTTTTACATTCTTACAACAATAAACCATTTCACTTTAGATTTTAATGCGATTACTTTAAAGCCTAAAATTAATTGAATTTAATAGTGACAGTAATAGTGACGACGGAATCACTTCAGAGCTTCTGAAAGCGGGTGGAACACCGGTACTTAAAGTCCTTCAGAGGCTTTTTAACACCGTCGTCCTCGAGGGCATAACGCCAGAAGCGTGGAACAGAGGCGTGGTGGTGCTGTTCTTTAAGAAAGGTGACAATACCTTATTGAAGAATTACAGACCCATCTCGCTTCTGAGCCATGTTTACAAGCTGTTTTCAAGGGTCATTACGAACCGTCTCGAGCGCAGGCTTGATGACTTCCAGCCTTCCGAACAAGCCGGTTTCCGAAGAGGCTACAGTACCATAGACCACATCCATACGCTGAGGCAAGTTATACAGAAGACCGAAGAGTATAATTTGCCACTTTGCTTAGCGTTTGTGGACTATGAGAAAGCCTTTGATTCGGTCGAGACATGGGCTGTGCTTGAGTCTCTTCAGCGGTGCCGTATTGACTATCGGTACATCGAAGTGTTGAAGTGTTTGTATAATAACGCCACCATGTCGGTTCGAGTACAGGAACAGAGTTCGAGGGCGATCCCTTTGAAAAGAGGCGTAAGACAGGGAGACGTGATATCTCCGAAACTGTTTACGGCCACTTTGGAGAATGCCTTCAAGCTCCTGGACTGGAAAGGATTCGGCATCAATATTAATGGCGAATACATCACTCACCTCCGGTTTGCCGACGATATTGTAGTCATGGCAGAATCGATGGAAGATCTCAACACGATGCTCGAAGGCCTCAACCGAGTTTCTCAACAGGTGGGTCTTAAAATGAACATGGACAAGACAAAGGTGATGTGCAATGCCCATGTTGTACCTACCCCAATATCTGTTGAGAGCTCGGTTCTTGAAGTTGTTGACTCGTACGTCTACCTAGGACAAGTAGTCCAGTTAGGTAGGTCCGACTTCAAGAAAGAGGTCAATCGCCGAATCCAACTCGGCTGGGCAGCGTTCGGAAAATTGCGCAATGTCTTCTCGTCCGACATACCTCAGTGTCTCAAGTCGAAGGTTTTCGACCAGTGTGTGTTACCAGTGATGACTTATGGCACTGAAACGTGGTCCCTCACTATGGGCCTTATGAGTAAGCTCAAAGTAGCCCAACGAGCTATGGAGAGGGCTATGCTCGGAGTCTCTCTGCGAGATCGAATCAGAAATGAGGAGATCCGTAGAAGAACCAAGGTTACCGACATAGCCCAGCGGATTAGCAAGTTGAAATGGCAGTGGGCAGGGCACATAGCACGGAGGACTGATGACCGATGGGGTCGAAAAGTCCTCGAGTGGAGGCCACGTATCGGCAAGCGCAGCGTAGGACGTCCACCCACAAGGTGGACAGATGACCTCATTAAGGCCGCGGGAACGCGCTGGATGCGAGCCGCTTCCAACCGGTCCTATTGGAGATCTATAGGGGAGGCCTATGTCCAGCAGTGGACTTCCTATGGCTGAAATGATGATGATGATGAATAGTGACAGTGACAGTGATTTTGCTTTAGATGAATCGAGGTCCTGATTGATGGACGTCGACCGTTAAAGTTCTGAATTCCTGAATACCTCAGAAAAGACAAGCAATTGTATAGGCAAGGTTTGCAGTTGCTTTGAAAGTATGGGCTTTGGTTGTGGGGCCCGAGGTCTATCCCCTGCGGGACTCTACTCCTTCATTCTTCTATAGGAGTTACTGCCCTATCCTCCTAACTCCGAGAGGGAACCTTGCACCAGAGCTCGTCTATTAATAAGGAAGGTTTACTGGTGAGATTGGCTTGACACTGAAGAAGATCGTGGGGCATTAGACATTATTATAGGTATATAATCAGTATTAAGTACCTATGCTATTGTTCTAAGTCATTAATTACATAGTCAGTTGCTGCTTCTTGATATGATTCATGAATATAGTTATCATCAGGCGACACAGCAAAGGCGTAGAGTGTGGTTTCCGTCCTGTAATACAGTAGCACAGATAAAATAATAAATATTCTATGATATCAGTGGGTACTCACCACAGGAATAAACAACGTAGTGGTTTGCATTAATAGGTGGATATCTCTGTAGTACCTACTATACTACTTACCTACTATATTATTTTGATAGGCGTATCTGCTGAAATTACACGACTGAAATTCAGCGCGTTTGCGCTTCTAATGCGTTTTACATAACCATGCTGGATAATATAAAATCGGGTACCTATATGAGGCCCCATCTAGATCTTTAAATTCAACTTATTTTCAAATCAGTACATAATTACCTTGATTGACAAGGCTCTGGTTCTGATTTTCCTCTGGAGGGCAGTCGCGAAAAGTCAATATTGATCAGATCTTAGAAGTGGAAATTCTGTCAAGGATTAACGCTCGGATGATAATGTTGATTCGTAGAATCTCGAAAAATTGTTATAGAAACATAATATCTTTCGTTTTTTGGTTAACTTAACTCTCCTTTATACTTTAAGGTTTATATCAATAAATAATTAGCCAGCAGTGGACTGCAATGGGCTTTGACCTATTGTTTCCACGCTGGCTAGTGGCTAGACGGGTTCGGGGTTGGCATAGGGTTTTATTACGAAATTTTCCTTTTCTCGTGATATCATCTTGCGTATTTTTCAGTTAGTCGCCTCCTACCTTTCGGATGAAATGGAGTGGCGATACATGTACCTATTCTTTCCCCGGCACTACACGGACGGTTTATTTAAAAGTTCGTTTAAATAATAAATAAAACGGAACAACCCCTTTTGAAGTTTATTAATGTTTATTTCTTCAATATTTTTCTAGTCTCAGACTGGGACCAGCACCATCCATCGTCAGATCTCCTGGACGAGATCACGACAAACCTGCAGCATCTCACAGGAAGTACAGCTTCGAACGGCGCTTCCACTATGTCTTCAATCATACCGTATGAAATAGCAAGAACGAACCAGGCAGTTGAGTCGAAGGCTACTACAGTTGCCAATTGGTTTAGGCGGGTTTATAATTATTTAGTTTCAAACTCAAATAAAATCCCGGAGTCCCAGGATAATGATTCAGATATATTAACATAATAAACTTCTCTTTTGAAGTAGGTTTGTAACTTTTGCCTTGATTTGGTGCCGCTTATAAAATGCGTTGCGCAGAATTTTACTTTTAGTCTCTGTGAACTCTTTCTATTGAAGTTGCGTCGCAAATGAGAAGTCCTTCCCTCAAAATTTCGATATCTTTAAATATTTATGTAATAACGGACAAATAAAGATTACGTAAGAATTTAAAATTAAAAATAAAGTGAGAAAAAGGACAGCGAAAATGTTTCTTTATTTAGACCATAGAACTAATAACAAAAGGTAAGTCTGTACCCATTCTGTACCTATATCTTTATTTGTTAGTTATATGAGTCCCTTCCGACCCTCATTACAGTAAGTGCTCGTATCTTATAAAAACCCCTTTCATAAATTGTAAAATTTTATGCGACTCCTACCGAATCTCGAATAATTTATACTTAGTGTTTTATTTATTTTATATTAGGTATTTATTGTTAGTAAGTTTCAAGTAAGGTTTAAAGTTCCTGTGACTGACCAGTTAATAGCCCAGAATATAAGGCACAATAGAATATCTTTGGTAACTTTGAGGCAAATTTATAAGTAGGTAGATAATAATTATACATTATTTACATGATTGCCATGTTGAATCCCTACTAATATTATAAATGTGAAAGTAACTCTGTCTGTCTGTCTGTCTGTCTCGCTTTCACGCCCAAACCATTGAACCGATTTTGATGAAATTTGGTATAGGGGTAGATTAGACCTCGAGAAAGGACATAGGCTATGTTTGGTCGCGATAACCGACATTCACGCGGGCGGAGCCGCGGGCAAAAGCTAGTAAGTCAATAATACGACCGAGAGGTCCACTTCTAATACAAGTTTCTCACTGGAGAGGTTTTTTGCTGTCAATGTCAGTGGGAAGACCAAAGCATCAAAGGCTTTGCGTGTCTTCTGCGCTGACGGGACAGAATCTCTCTGTTCTTACAGGGTTGGCAACACGAGTCCCTGATGTTGCATTCGTCCATAGGCCACGGTAACTACTTTTCACAGGTGGGCCGTGTGCTTGTCTGCGACCTAAGTGGTATAAAAAAGTTCCTAATTTAGCTTAGCAGGACGAGTTAGTGGGCATACTAGAATGGTTATTATTTTTTAAATGTTGCTTTTATGTATAAATGCAAATGACTAAGTAATAGTGGTAAGAAGTACATTGTGATATCTTGTATTTAATTTTTAATTATAATTCTTAAAGGTTAATTTATTTTCTTTTAAAACGTGTTTATGTTCAAGAGAAATTAATTGTTAGGCTTTCGTTACTAAACATTTATAACTTAGATTTAAAATACATTTTTAATAATAAGTCCACATTTATAATTAGATGCATAATTATAAGTAGTTACCTAAGTACTTATATTAATGTATAATTAAATATTTATCGTGGCTTTCACACTGATTGAAAGCTTTTAAAATAAATTGTACTATGAGAACACGCTATCGTTTATTTTATAAAGCAGTATTCATTACTTGTCTCCTATAAATACACTTGTTTTGTCGTGTACATTATGCCGCTTTTGAACCGATTAAAACAATTAAAACGATTAAAAATTAACAAGGCGAGGTGGTGGACAAGATGGTGGAAGTTTCTCAAATTTTTCAACCGTGTAAAGCAACGAGTATTGTTTGTAGGACAAAATAGTGGTTTCCATGGAATGAATCGTTTGTTCAGTCCAAAAGCGAATCTGTTCTCAAGGTAAGTATATCAATTTCCCATCCTCCATGAGCGACCTGGCCCTCGATTCTGCTAAAGTAAAGCCACTGTCGTACCAGTCACTGCAAAAATTGGCATTAAATTTCAGACTTAAAGTCCAAAATTAAATGAATTTTTGCAGAGTGAATGAAATAGTGTAATGAAACTCTTTTCGATTTTAAGTCTATAGCAATAAAGTCTAAAATTTAGTGTCATTTTTTGCAGTGTCAAAGTGTTTTGCAGAATCAAGGGCCAGGCCTAATGTTTCGGGTTAGTCGACGCTAGTGGTAAAGGATGAAAATTTTTGAAAGGGAAGCAAAAACTTATCACGATCTAATTTATCATGCACCATGCGACCCATTGGGAAATTGGCAGTAATTGGGTTATAGGGACCTCTCACCGCTGGTCGACGCCCTGGCAGAAGCAGGCGCAGAGTAGCGATCATGTTCATCTACCTATCTCTCTCTATAGCTGATTTGATTCCCCAACGTTGGCAGTCAAGGCCGATTGGGGTCACAGGAATATACCACCGACGATGTACCTGCTTCTCCAGCAGTACTGTTCAATGTACACCTTATCGTTGGCTCTAATTTGGTTAAGTCCGACCAGTCCCGTTTCCACCGCCTCTTTCGCGCAAAACAGAGCAGCGATATTCCACCCATACTCGCTGCTAACAGTGCCAACTACCTATGGCCCGCACTAAGGATGCAGCGTGAGGCTTCGCACCTGAAGGGTGTTTTGAGGTCACAACGCTACATGAGATTTAGTACGCTGACTATTCAAATCTCGAAAGGCGAAATCTAAAGTGCGAGGCTCGGTGGCTCAGGGATCAGAGCATTCCTCCTGTAAGGGGAAGATCGCGGGTTCGAGTCCTGCCTGAAGAAAAAGCGAAATCACGGTTTTTCCTAGCTTATCGATATGAAGCGGTGTGTCCATGGAACAGCCCTAGCTACTGACATTGGCGAGCTCTGCGTTTGATTGTCCATACCGCTTGTGCCGTAACTCCATGAGCATTATACGACAACTGCCGACGCATGCAGCACATACAGTGTAACCATTACTTATTAAACTCTGGTACGGATAAAGGGGTTCATTGAGAAGCCGCAATGAATGCTGCGTGCGTGGGCAGTAGTCGTATGCGGTCGGCTATGGAATTATACCTTTTGGCGAAGCAGGGATCGCTGCTTCTTGATTGAATCCTACTAATATTCTAAACGCGTAAATATGAATGGATGGATGTTTGTTACTCTTTCATGTAAAAACTACTGACTGGTTTTTAATGAAACAACAGAATAACACATACGCTAGGTTTGTCGCGATAAGCATTTTATACGTAAAGTATTAGTAGATAAGTAGGCATTATGTATGTGAATAGGTAGGTACCGATACAAACCCTTTCGGCTTACTGGTACCTATAAAACAATTGTAAATGTTATAATGTTTTTAAATAAATAAAAAATTAAAAAAAGCGACATCTACGCGGGCGGAGCCGCGGGCAACAGGTAGTATGTATTTACCTATATAAAACTATATAAGTTACATGTTCTGGTTTTAATAGTGTATTCTGGCTGATAATTATAATCGCGTCGATTGGCGGCCTCTATCTGATGATGGAACCAGCCGCAGAACTAGGGGTGGATATTAACTATACCCCTGACACTCTCTACCTGGACTGGACAACCACATTCCCGGCGTTTACCGTATGTGAGGAGTGTGATCCCAAAACTGTGCTGCGCATCAAGGTCAATGTTTCATTTCGTAAGTATCATAATAATAATGCATGCGCTGTTTGATGAGTCATGATTATAGTTATCTCGTATCTTAGTAGAGTACACAACCAAATATCTTCACAATATTATAATTATTAGTATGATTAGACGACATAAAATTGTTATTCTTTCATATTAGTATTTGGATTTTAATGAGAAAGAACAATGACTTGCCTGAAAAAGTAAATAAAGTGACTTCATTCGTGCAATTTCTTTACAAGGTATTGTTCCGAGCACGGATTGATCCTGAATCTTGACAGACACTTTGTGAAATACGGATCTGGCCCGGAAAAGAGCCTAGCAAGAGCGTATCTATATTACTTAGCTGTTTATTGTTGATAAGGGATCCAACTAAGATTGACCACATTACCTCACTGCTTAAGTTCATCCTAACACCAATTCCGGACTTCCATCTGACTATCTGACCCCCCTGAGAGAAAATCTTGGACTCTTGTCCCTTGATCAGTAGGTGTACTGGCTACCAGGTGAGGTTACAAAAAGTAGGTATATAACCTAAGAGGATATTGGTTTTGGTTCTGCGTTGATGAATCAGTCAGGATGAGTAATTATATTTATATTGTATACTTAGATCTATTTCGTAACCGCAAACCTTGTCCCAATCACCATTGTTTAATTAGTATTAATTGTTATTAGGTGAATGTCAACTTTGCGGTTAACTTTTATTTGCATGTTTTGGGTGCAAGGTTAATGAAAACGCCTTGCGATCAAGAGATCCCGGAGGTCCGAACCCTGGCCATTATACTACAGACGTTGACTGACGTGAACCCTCTCCTAACACAAGTAATATAGCTTAGCTGGAGTGATTAGTGGGCATACTAGTAATTCTTCTAGTAGTCGTAATAAATAGTAATGAGTGATTATTAAATTAGAATTTGTTATGTCACTTTTAGTGCTGACTGTCCTATAGGAATCTAAATAACATAAGTACTGCGTATTCTAATAAGCATATATCTACCAGTTACTCATACACATTCACAACCGAAAACCATAAGGTACGTAGGCATAGCTTACTATATTATAGCACAACTATACTATAGTCTTATGAGTTATTTATGACACTTGCGCAGCTTGCGCTTGACTTTAAATTCTGTGGCAGTGATTCATGTATACAAGTGACATGAGTCGATTCGATACCTTGTATCACTTCCGCAGAACTACAAGGTTAGGTCCAGCACTACCGTTTACACAGCGACTATACAACCAATGGTCGTTGCGTTTACACTTACAGGGTATTGCTCGGGACATATATATCTTGAACCGGATATGTAATCAAAATGTGCTTTACTAGGTACCTACCTACTGCGCGTAGTAGGTACACGTTTTTTCGGTGTCTTTTGAGGATGGCATTGGCGCGCGGCGGTGGAAAAGCCCAAATTCGCTATTTAAGCATAGGTTATTACAAAACAATCCGCGAGCGCCAGGGCCTCGTTTATCTTGCGATTTAGGTCCAAGATACGTGACCCAAGTTATACAGGCATATTCATAGTAAGTCAGGTGAAATCTGAGCGGAAAATCCGCATAGTCAATTCCATGAAACGACGCGCGACGCCGCGGCGCCATATAGGGGTTTATAATAAAATTAATGAATAAAGTATATTAGCGAGAAATTAAAATGACTGTATTTGGAACTTAACAAAGTGCCATGACTATTACTATTTCACTCTATTTGAAACATTTTCCTTTATTGTTAAACATGTTGCTAAGTTTTATTTATTGTATACCGTATTGATTCCGTAGCCGACCGCATACGACAACGACATACACATTCAGCACATACAGTGACCCATTACTTGTTAAACACTGATACGGATAAAAGAGACCGTTGAGAAGTGGCAATTAATTACGCGCATGTGCTGCGTGCTTCGGCAGTTGTCGTATGCGGTCGGCTACGGAATCATACCTTAAGTCAAGGAATAATCAAATCCGAATATGTTGTTAATTTTATTCACAAAATCATAAAATAAAACATGAACTAAGTATATTAACATTGTTCCCTCAAAAAATACCGTAGTAATCTCGACCTATTTGCATTGGTCTGGTCGTGCCTCGGATAAGCCGTCGTCGGTTCCGGTCTTCCGGTTGCCATACGAACATCTAGATATGGCAGCTGTTACGGGTAGTTGGAGTCCTAAAAAACTCAACAAAACTGGTCTAGCTGCAATACTTCGATATCGCCCAAAATAGCTATTGGGGTTGGAGGTCAGGTGGCAGTCGCTTCACGTAAAATATCGAAGTTCAGCTAAATTCGCAGTTAGACTGGTAAAGCGTATGAAAATTTCGGATGCGACTGGGATTACCGCTAGAGTGAAGAAGAATCTCGACCTAATATTGATGTACCTACTTACAAATGAATAATCTGAACTTATTTGGATAGGTACGTACTATAGAATAGAGTAAGAAATAGGAACTTGAGACAATAAATAATATTTCGAGCTGATTTTCTTTAAACGTTTTGGCGATTTATGTTATTTCTAAGACTCATACCTTAAATAATCCTTTAGTCTTTTGATCCGCACATGAAATAAGTAGGATCGATTTAATCATTTTTTTTGGTATTTTAGCATCTTTTTGCTGGTTGTTTTAGAAAAACTTTGAATGTAGTTCAGAATCAATTGAAAAATTATGGCAATGTTATCCTGCCCTAACTTTACTGCCCCGTCTCAACTGTCTCGTTTTTGAGACGGTCATGACTATCTCAACGCCCTATGAAAGTCGGGTCCTTTCAGCTGAACTTTGATTTTATATTTTCAGCGGATCTAGTAAAGCCCTTGAGCTATAGCCATGCTAGGTTCCTCACCGACCTGCTGTATTCCCGGGGTACATGCAACAACAAAGAAGAATGCGCTCCCTGTGGCACACACATATCTTGCGAGGTACCGTGGAGACACATCATTGACCGTGTAAGACTTATTTCAGTAGACATCTAATAATACAATAGATAGCATGCATAGGTGTAGGATCGCACCGAGATCTTTCGGACGCAAGCCATCACTCATCTGCAAGCCGTGCACCTGCTGATTTGCTGATCAACGGGTAAACGGATTCTGGGACCCAATGTGCAAGCTTTGGATGATAGCATCCAAAGCAAATTAGTGGGCGCATAATGTAGCAATATACTGTAATGACCGGCTGATGGAAAGATGCTACAGTAGCCAATGGACGTATGGACACTACGTCATTCTTGTGCTGCCGCTTCTATGGAACCTACTAATACCCATTGTGAAGATGAAGAGGTCTTAGTGTCGCGACAGTCCCTAAATATTCTTTCTTCTTTCTTTATGTTACTAACGTTATTGACCACAAATATGGTTTGCATTTCTGCAATAAAACAAAATTGACTATTCTAATAAAGATTGGCTCCCGATTTGACCCGGAAATAAATTCATGAAAAGTCTAGTAACTACCGTTTATACTGGAGATTGATGGCGCTTGGTGGAACTTGCTACATTTCTTACATAAACGGTTTCGCTTCACGGAGTTCTCAAAGTGAGGCGAAACCGGTTAGGTTATGAAATATAAAAAAATGTGGGAAAATACAAGAAGTACTTTATTCAATACTAGTAAGTACCTTTTACATAGGTGGTGTCATAAATTCAGCTCAATCGATTCAACAGAAAGAAAACATAAAACTAACCAAACATTTTAATACATTACATTTATATGGTAAAACCAAAACGTACCTCAAAACTCCACTCAATCAAAGATCCAATGTTTACAAACACTAAACAGGTTCACCTCACATGCGAGGCGATGTTAGCAGACTGCAGCTACAACGGAGTGGAGTTTCCGTGCTGTCATTTTTTCCAGCAGGTAGACTCCGAACACGGGCCTTGCTACGCGTTCAACACACTTCAACACAAGTAAGCACTACATAAGTACGTAAAGATAATGCGAATATCAGATAACGTCCTAATCTGAAGATTATAGCCCTGATTACATGTTTACATTTTTTTTCAGTTTTTTTTTTCGTTAAGTTTTAGCATGCTAAATTGTTGATGTTTAATTAAACTTAATAATAATAAATACCCAATTAATATTTTTCATGTATCTGTTATTAATGTTAACATTAAAATTAAAGGAACTATACCTTTACCTGTAGATATGTTATTGGGAACGGCCGTAGATAGCGACCGAAATTCCCAAGTCTCTATCGAAAGTTAACAATTTTTCGGTATTTGTAACGAATGTCGTCGCAAACTTTACCGAATTTTCGTTACCACCCCTCAAAAAATTTGCTCGGTATGTCAATTGGTCCAGACTTGGGTTCGACGCAAACATACCGATAGCCGTCGCTATCTTGTTGTGTCTGAACTACTATGATGCAATCAATTGACTTCTAATAAATCAGTAAGCCTGTAAATTACGTTATTTTTCGGTTTTCAGTGCCTCTTTTTCGTTTCTTGAATGCGGTTAAACTTTCTTGTTAAAATTAATTTATTCTGTTTCAGAAAACATCTAGGTCTGTTTGTGGTAAACATGACCACTGGACCAGGAGTTCTGAGATTTCGTGCGTTAGCAAATGCATATGTAAGCAAGTTCATGCTATACTTGCATTTAGCTTCAAGTACCTAAAATTGTGTCTCGGTTTATGGGTGAGGTGGTGGGTGGGAATGATTTTTGACGTTTGAATTTGGATCATACAGCGACATAGCGCGCCTTTTTACCCGATTGCCAAGCCAAGGAGTATGTATGTTTGTAATATTCTTTCCTCATATCTTCTGATCCACTTCACGGACTTCAAATTAAAGGTATACATCTCCCAAGTGGGTAAGTATATAAAATGTGCAAAATAAAAAAGTATGTAAGTATAAAATAAAATAAATTATTAAAAATAAAAAAAACTCGACTGATACAGAAAAGACTGCAACAAGTTTGATAGCAGGCGGTACCCATTTGCAAATCATAAACCAGTTTAAAAATTAACGGGTACCTACCGCCTGCTACGTATCAAACTTGTAAAATAATTATAATGTACCTTCTATAGATTCAGGAACAACAACCAAAAAAGGCGCAATATCAAGCAGTAGTCAGAAATAGGAAGATATATTTTTTCTGCTATGAAGTCCAATATCTGTATCAAACTGGCAGTGAAAGGTCAAATCAAAATCAAATTAATTTCAGATATCAATACATAGTCCAGAAGAGTTATCAACGAACAACTTGGACACAAAGTTGAAAAAAGTGATACGACCTGCCGCCGAAAACGAGGCGGATTGGCTCTTCTCTGTAGTGGAGATGGAAAATGACATATTGCTGGCAGACAAGGCAATCCACGAGAGAGGATGTCGTTACTTGCACGAAATTCCAAATGAGACATTTTATATTTACCCGGTAATCCTAAGTCCTACTAATATTATAACGAGGTCTAAGTCCAACAGTGAACTGCAATAATAATTGATTGATTGATTGATATGAACGAAATGATGTAATGTTAGGTAATAGTAATTTTTTTCTTACCAGTCCTTTTCTAGCCATTTACTATTGATATAAAGATACTAATAATATTTTTATTTTGATGTACCTAACGTTCTAAAAATCTGCCACTTTTTGTATGACAAGGCCGATGTTTCTTACAGTTTACATTAAATATTTTGAAAAACTCAGTACTGAGAGAGCGAAATGAGGCGTTGAAAGTTTATACAACAAGTCCGTCAGTTTAGAAAAAATACTTTTGATGGCGGCAGTCGACATCCACGCAGGCGGAGCTGCGGGCGAAAAGCTAGTCACTACATATTATAAAACAAAGTTGCTGTCGCTGTCTGTTCGTCCCTATGTATGCTTAAATCTTCAAAACTACGCAACTAATTTTGACGCGTTTTTTCTTAATAGATAGAGTGATTCAAGAGGAAGGTTTATCCCTACTAATATTATAAATGCGAAAGTAACTCTGTCTGTCTGTCTGTCTGTCTGTCTGTCTGTCTGTCTGTCTGTCTGTCTGTCTGTCTGTCTCACTTTTACGACTAAACCGCTGAACCGATTTTGATGAAATTTGGTATAGAGGTAGGTTAGACCTCGAGAAAGGATATAGGCTATGTTTGGTCGCGATAACCGACATCCACGCGGGCGGAGCCGCGGGCAAAAGCTAGTATGTATAATACATGCATAATATTGTAGAGAAACACTGATAAATTTAGAGATAATACCACGCGGGTGGAAAATATGGCGGTGCGAAGTTCGCCGGGTCAGCTAGTATTATAATAAATGGAAAAGTTTGTGAATATGTTCGGATATTTAGTTCTTCAATCATGCTTCAACAGCTCTGGATGATAAATAATTTGAAACAGGGATAGATTATAATGTGGAATAACACATCGGCTACTTCTGTTTATCTCGGGAATAAGTTTCCAATGTTCCCATGGTAGGGACAGAGTATGGTAGAGACATTTTGGAGTATTAAGTTTCAGTCAATATTAGTTACTCTGTCATATTTATTTAGTTCTGCATTACTGACTGTCTTATCTTTTAGGTGTACTCTGAAGGAGCTTGCCAGTTGGCGCGTATTACTGAAGAGATGTTTGCTCAATGTGGTTGCATTCATCCAGTCAGAGATCTCACCTGTAAGTAGATGAAAAGTTCCTGTTAGATGAATAGTTATTATCCAGTTAAAATAATTAACCGTTTAGAGAAGTCGATATATACTCATTCCTTTATTACAGTTCGGGAATACTTTTGCAATTACACCGGAATGAATTGCTGGAATTCGTATCAAGGTAAAGCAAAAAATATTGGAATTTTGACTGGGGCAGCTCCACCTGTAACTGTGATAAAAACTAAGTTGCTTCTGAGTTTTCAGAATTCAGAACAAAGAAAACTAAAAGAGGGGAAGGGTGCTTGCCATCGTGTGTGGAGAGTGAAGTCACTACTTTGCACTTTACTAGGTAATTTTTGTACATAGTTAGGAACCCGGGATTACCAGGATTTTTGTACTATTTAATGAAATTTTAAATTAATTAGTACCCATGTTAATTATTCAAATCGATGTAGATTAGAAAAAATGCATGCTCAAGCGGGACTAGAACCCGTGACCAGTCCTTTACAGGGGATTTCTCTGACCACTACCACACCTTGAGCATACGAAATTCTCCTATACATTTTCAAATCGAAATCGATTTTTGTACTATTGTTCAACAAACAACAAACTGTTTGAGAGACAACTACTTGCTCTTTTTATTAAAAAAATAATAGGAGGTCGAGCACCTTCTATTATTTTATTTACTTACCTACCTATATAGACTACATAAATTAAAATACTTAAATATTTTGATGTGATTACAGGAGACGGTCTGAAAAAAAAATTAATGGTGTCATGGTGAATATTCAAATGGCGTTCTTGCCTACTCTACGGTACCAAAGAAATTTGATAAGGACGAATTTGGATTTAGTTGGTTGGTAACATCGTAAAGCTTCTTTTGGAAAACAAAACAATCGCGTGTCTGCTTCACGCTGATAATAATGCGAGACACGATTGCTTTTTTTTTTAAATCAGCTGACAACTAACATGTTTGTTTATACCTCAGGACACGTATCTTGGACCTAAATCGCGAGACAAACAAGGGAATCTAAAGGCCGCTTCCCACCGTCCGCGATTCTGCGGATCATCACGCACAGCCGACGATCGCGGACGGCAACGCACGCAGACAGGGCTCTTCCAACGGTGCGTGTTGGTCTGTGTAGATCTTTTGATAACTTCATTTCAAAATGCAAAGTGAAAGAGAACGTGTCGTCGCTGCAGCCGCGACTGTGGTATTAGTTAATTAACAATTACCAAACTATGCGATCTAGTAAAAGTAAAAAAAAACCACGTCGCTGGTGGATATCAGCATACAACAAAATGTCGTTTAACGTAAGTGTACATAGACATACCTATATCAAATTTTATTTATTTTTTGTTTTGTCACCCATAGCAGTGGAATCACGGTAGAAAATTACCGAATGACATAAAATACTCCTTGTCCTGTGATCCTACCGGTGCGCGGTGGGATTATGATTCGGAAAATGATCGCGCCGCACCGCACCTTTGAAGTTACCGCCTCGCGACGGATACCGGCGCACCGCCACGGACGTCCTCTGATACCACGGACGAGACCCTTCCCACGGTGTGCCGTGCGAGCTGGTCCGCGTCCGTCCGCGATATCGCAGACCGTGGGAACCGGCTATAAGATACTAGATAATCGAGGATGTTTGGTGAATTTGAGCTCGTCCACCGCAGTATAGCACCCCGTGCTGTCCTCAAAAGACACCCAAAAAACGTGTTCCTACTACGCGTATACTAGCACATTTTAGGTCCAAGATATATGGCCCCAGCAAATAGTCATAAAGCACGTCATTGATCGTATACCCACTTATTACAGCTAGTGATTTTCCTATCAACTGTCGTTTTCGTCGTATGTATTTAATCAGACACAAATGAATGACCTATTATCCCCACGGTGACAGTGACGTCACGTCTAGAACTCGAAGCACCGCCCCAGGTTGACGTACTTTTCATTTGTTTGTATTAGGTAAGCCTTTGATGATGATGGCTTGGCGCGTTTTTAATTAAAAAAAACATTCAATAAAATATGCAGAACAGTTTTTTTTTATTTGTATTTTATTTACGTTTGTTTCAGTATCTGTGGGTGGTATTGCTGGTTTGTTTTTCAGCGCCTCTATTCTAAGCTTCCTGGAAATATTTTATCTTATCTTTAGACCACAAAAATTCGAAACATTGTAATTATTTTGTTATTAAATTACTTACATATAGACTAATCATTTATAATTTTATTTATAGCATATTTATTTTAAATCATTAAGTAAGTAAGTACTTACTTACTTAAGTACTTACTTAAGTATTTTTTTACAACATAATTTAAGTACGGCCTGTACATTTGACATCTTTTTTATTTTCTTTTGTAGTTACCGTAAAAAAAATATTTGAATTTCGAAGGATTTTTTTACATTGTCTCTGCTGTATTTTGTTTGAACTGTTTTGTGAATTGTAATTCAAATGTTTCTTCAGGACTTTATATTCTTTTGCTTTTAACCAACTTTTAACATTAAATTAGCATTCGTTATTTGTCATCTCAGTTTGTCATAAATCTCAAAATACAGAATTCAGTCCTATTTATGTGTATATTTGTGAAGTATCCCAAACAATATTGACGGCATGAGGAAAATTATTACTCTCACGTAAGTATAATTGCAATTTTTTTCTAAAGGTTTTATTTAATTTTTGACGACTTTTGTGGCGTAGCGGTAAAGCGATCGACAGTTAATTAAGTCGCAGGTTCGATTCCCGCAGTGCAAATGAACTATGCCATGTACAATGTGTATTTATTTATTATAAATGTATCTAAGTATGTTTATCCGCATTCTAGAATCCTTAACACACGCTTGTTAGCTGCAGGTAACTAGGCTATACTTACCAATACCTGGGACAGGTGTCCTGGGGAAAAGTGGGATGGAGCTACACGCTATAACTCCATCCGTACATATTATTGTATGTACGAGTATATTACATCATATAGCCACACCTGTAAATCTCCGAAAGGGTAGGCAGAGGTGTACAAACACCCACATTTCGCCAACTCCCACGTTATTACGGGCTTATTACCGGCAAGCGGTCACTTTCTCATGGGCTGTACTTTTGTTTCCTGTTGTATAGAAAACAACCCTATCCCTTAGTCGTCTTCTACGACACCTACGGGCATAGATAGACCTATTCTACTCTATCGGAAACAAACACGTCTATAATGTTTGTAACAGGATTATGCACTTTAATATGTTATACTTATGCGTAGAATATCCTAAAAGATAAATCCAGATTGAAGTCGGATAATCGCGTCATCGTTATAGCAACGGCGGATATTTTATCGATACCTGGCTACAATAGCTGTTGTTCAACTTTGCTCATCGTTTTGCAAATATTTTTGGTAGAAACGGGTTAGGAATTAGGCACAATGGGTAATACAGAAAGTAATGTAACCAGTGGAGTGAAGAAGCAGGCAGGCACATCACTACAGAAGTTGTATAAACTGGTGGATATTAAAGGTAAGATATTATATACACAAGATTGTTACACCCTACTCATAACATTTAATGTGAAAGCTGCTGAAGATGTTTGGATGTTTCAATCACGCTCTAATGGCCGAGTGGATTTCGCTGAAATTGGTACAAGGCAAAAAGAAGCCTACGTGTAATCGGTATCCCGAGAATTATGTTCGCGTGTGTTCCGGGAAAATGGTCCCATTCTACGCAAGCGCAGCTGCGGGCAACAGTTACTTAGTATTCAATAAGCAAGTTAATATGGATGGATTGCCTGTTGAATGAGCAGACAGGAAGCTGTTAGAGGTAGAGCTGGCTATCCACTGTAGAGATTCTAGACGGACTGCTGCCTTCACTGCATGAACATAGGTCATGTCTAACATGCATTGATATTCTGAAGTATTTGTATCAACTTAGTTACTTTGTCATTGCTTTTCTTCTTCCACGTCGCATCGTCTTGGGCATCCTTGGCAGGCAGTGAGATCAAGACTTCATTTTCTGTCCGTACCTACCTACCTACCTATTTATATCAGTCGGTATTATCTTATTACCAGGTGGCGGTTTGTTAGTGGATATGATGAAACGCGCGCTGCAGAATAAGCAGTATGCTGAGATAGACCACGCAATTAAGACCAAAGTGGAGCCGTTTCTTTACAATAAAGGCAAAGGTCGCTACATACCCGTGTCACATGTTGTGCTGCTGAGGAACAAGGAACGGGCGAGACATAACCTGGTACAGTACTCTAAAAGTATAGTCTAAAGGTTCCAAGATTCCAAGACATGGTTAAATTTAGCCGTGTTGGTTCCCGGTGGAGTACACTAGGGTCGCGCCGTCTCTTCCTTTGGGTATCGTAAAAGGTGACTAAGGGATAGGGCTGTTCTACATCCGACAGTAAACATACAGCCCATGACAAAGTGCCCGCTAAACGGCAATAGGCTCGCCCCCTTATTATGTGAGACAGCGACAGCGAGTTCATGTATGAAAACTATCTATCATTACAATTGAGCATAATAATTTAATCAGAGTGAAGTAAATTGCCTCACGTTGATATATATATATCGTATATAATATATCGAAGCCATCTTAATATAATATTCATGGCTTTCCATTTCCTTTGATATTTTTAGCTACCGCCATTGCGTGGCATGGAAAATCCGGATGAGGAATTTGATATAGACAAAGATTGGCCTGTAGTTACACAAGAGGAGTATGACGCTAACCCTGAAGGTTACAGAGAACTCTGCTGGGACTTGAAGGTTAGTTTTATAACTATTTCCTCACAGTTCACATAATGTAGTCAAGCCGTAACTCTTTATATAAAACTTCTGTAATCATTATTTCAGGAAAGAGGTGCTGTAGGAGAAACGATTCTTCACTTGTGTTTCCTAAATGCGTCGTCGTTGCTCGCCAACCTAGCAAAGAGACTGCTTCGGTTTTATCCAAAGCTAATCAATGACGTCTATATGGGGGATGAATATTATGGTAAGCTAAGTACAAAATTCTAATGTAACGATCGATATCAAAAATTAGGCACTCATGGATCCGGTAATTGGCCTCTGGTACCATCGGTAAACACGGCAGACGTATACGTACGTCGTCCTACGAGTAAGAAAAATACTCTTGTACTATAAAAGTACCACAATCTCACGGACTGGCCGGTACACTGTAAACAAGAAATGAGGCTCTGTCGTAGGCCATCTTCTCAGGGTTGGGCCAGACACAACCACTCTGCGTAGTTATCATGCATACCACGCCCTGAAATGTGCAACTGTGCGCAATAATAGCGTAGCCTGCTGTTGTGTGGTACACCACACCACAATTCCTGTGTGCCAAAAATTCGACAACATCCTGAAGACGTGCCACGATGGACCATCGTGCGCGACTGTATACCATTATACCATGACGGTGGTTCGCTATATCATGGGCCATTGTGTACTGGAGGCTTTACTTGTTATCCAATCATGTATTAGTAGTATACATATAGTATACCCCAATATACGTGCTGCCTACGATTTTATTTAATCTGATAGAGAGGGTGATAACGTCAGTCAAACTTTAACTGGCAGTGATTCATTGCACGCTTCCCGCAAATTAATTACTTGGACGTTGTATGATATGCGGTGTTGGACCTATTAACGGTTGTTTTTATTGAGGGTGGTGGTATTGATAGGTGTAATACGTAATTAAGTATAGCCCTAATAACAAAATTATATCAACAAAACCAAAGGAGAAGAGAAATTTCCAGCGGAAAATAAAATTCTGATAGCATTTTTAGAGGCGTGGGATGTAAAAATTAACGCGATATAGCATTATGAGTTGCAAAGTGCTGCTAAATGCTTCCTGAATAAAATAATACTAATTTACTTATTAAGACTTAGTATTTTAATTAAATCCCTCACTGCGTTTCAAAATAATCTAGATATCTATTAAAATTTACCAGTAACGTTTAGTATTTTATTTAGTGTATCTATCGTAAGAAGATACGTACATGCACCGATTGGGTCTGGTCCTCATTCTGGTGCATTTTTAGGTGAAAGTGTCCTTCACATAACAATAGTAAACGAAGATCCTACAATGGTGAAGTTCCTGCTGGACGCCGGTGCCAACTACCATGAGCGATGCTACGGAAATTTCATGTGCCCTGAGGATCAAAAAGCTTCAAGAACTGACTCTGTTGACCACGAGTGGGTTAATGTGCAACCTGATACTAATTATAACGGGTATGTAAACGTATGTGCAGATCATAATAAAAAATTCTTCTAAATCGATTTGAAAAATATCAAAAAAAAAAATTTGACCATAACATAATAAGTTAAAGGTCAAAAAATTTTTTTTTTATACTACTTAGGTCGCAGACAAGCACACTGCCTACTTGATAGTAAGTGGTTACCGTGGCCTATGGGTGAGTGCAACACCAGGGGAGTCACACTCGTACTGCCGACAGCACAAAAACTTCTCTAGTGAGCTCTGGCTACCCTACTCAACGACACAATACATATTTCTATCTATCTGCCTGATATTAGGCGGTACTGGAAAAAGACTTTGCAGCTGTAACTAACAAACTAACAACTGATTATTTCGAGAGCTAATCTCATAATTTGTATAAATTAGAATATGAAGGTCGATTTAGACACAAGAATTTCATTTTTATCGTCAACAAATGTGGTAACTGTTGGTACCTAAGATCTAAACATAATTATTTGCCACTGTAACTGCTTTTAGGTTTTAGTCTAAGCTAAAATTATCAACTCAGACCAAGTCTGTCAATACCGTATTTGGTATCTAACTAAATATGTTCGCTAGAATCATATTACAATCAAACTTTCATTTTTTTCTTTTCAGTTATGTGTACTTTGGCGAGTATCCCTTAAGCTTCTCAGCTTGCCTGGGCTTGGAAGAATGCTATCGACTAATATTGGCGCGAGGGGCAGACCCTGATAAGCAGGACACCAACGGCAACACAGTGCTACATATGCTTGTCATTTATGAGAAAATTGTATGTGTTATTAATTTATTGAACTACCCTAATTTTTATTATAGATTTGGTCTGCTGTTTGTATAATCGCAGATTTGCCCCATATAAGTAGGTGATGGATGAATGAAAGTTGTATGTTACGAAGATTCCAATACTAAGATGGATTTTAGTATAATAAGAAGGGAAATATGATTAGGGATTGTACTTAAGAGGCAGTTTGAAAAGTAGCTCCCACATAGAAAAGTAACAAGGAAATCATTTGTCGTGGTTCGGTTCGGACATGTCGTGCGGAGGGATGAGAGTAATGCCGCAAATAAATGAATAGTTACAAAGGGAGAGGGAGGGAGGCCTAAGAGATGATGAAGGACTTTATGATAGATGACAGGGCAGCAACAGAGTGAAAGATGAGATGACTTCAAACAGAAGTGAATAGCAAGAAGCACACATGTTGCGCCAAAAGTAAATGATATGGATTAATGCAGAAAGATGATGATGATGATCTTACTAAATCTAGTCCTCGTTAACTTACCCGAAGAAATATTATTGATATGATCTGTGCTGATGATTGGGATATTGTGACATCATAAAATATTAATATTCATTTATGAACATGTCTTTTTGAAATCCCAGGAAACGTTCGACATGGCATACGAACTAGGCTCTTCTCTAAAACTTCGCAATGTCCAAAACCTGACTCCATTGACCCTGGCTGCCAAACTGGCTCGTACTGAGATGTTCTTCCACATTCTGAACATCGAGAGGGAGATCTACTGGCAGATTGGAGCGACTACTTGTGCAGCATACCCGCTGGGGCAAGTCGATACTATAGATACAGAAACTGGACAGATCAGCAAAGATTCTGCACTAAACTTGGTAGTGTTTGGAGTAAGTACTGCTTCAAACTCTCTTTTGATTGTTTTTTTTTTATTTTGTTGTTATATATACATTTAGTAGAAGCGTTGGGATGTGGGTCAAGCCAACCTCATCTAAAAATCAGTATATGGGCTGAATGTACCCATGTTAATGGCGTATGCTTCTTGCAACTATTTTCATAATTTAAAACATATTATCTAGATATTTCGTGATTTAAATTAACTGCATTCTACTTTACAGGAAAAAGAAGAACACTTATTACTTTTAGAAGGAATGTTGATTGACCTTCTGAAAACAAAATGGAACACGTTCGTGAAGTTCCGTTTCTACAGGCAGTTTATTCTGTTTTCTTGCTATTTCCTTATATCGTTGGTTTGCTTCACTTTGAGACCTGGGGGACCTCCTGACAGAGCCCTCAATGCCACAGCATTGAACTCTACAGCAGGACCAATGAATGATACAGATCTGGGAATAGAATTGGGTAAGTAAGTAGTAAAAAAAAATTCAATTATTCTGTATAGATCGAAAACGGAACTTACAAAACGTCAAAATTAACAAAAAACAAAAACTATTAATAAGACTTTTAGTTTAGCAAATGGACCATCATCGGTTCGAAACGCGGCCCTGGCCTGAGAAGACTCCGGCAAGAAACTCAGTGGGCATTTTTTTGTCTATTTACAAAAAAATGCTTTGTCTCTAGACCTACTCTAGGAATTCGGTCTTTCTATAATACTGATCTTTCTATTCGTGGAGTCAGTTATAGATAGGTATGTAAGAAACATTTTGAAGTGAGTATACGTTTTGTTTTAGAGAATTGCACGATACCATTAAACGCTTCCGATTTTGACCCTGGAGCTGTAGAGATGATTAACGAAACCAAATCTGATGGTCCGCAGTGCGCGCGCTTCAAGAGTCATCGCCAAGACAAGGACAAACCAAGTAGGTATTTGCTATTACTTTTTCCTTTTTGATATGAACTTATCAGACATTTTTATCATTTTTATTACTTTCAGAGTTTTTAAATCGTTACAGAGACTTACTACGAAATGTGTATGTAACTAACTAAAATGCATTTTCCAAATGTCTTGTTCTTTGGTAGGTTACTTACTTACCAAGTTCTCGGTGAGATTTTTCTAACCTGGTACTTCTGGATCTAGAGCGACAGAAATGAGAAGAACGTAATAGGCACCTCATTCCTTCTGAAACATTTATATTACTCTTTCCGCCAACAGAGCCGCTACCTCAATCAGACATGGCGGGCTGGTGGGAGGGCCTCACTGAAGAGTGCAGGTTGATGAACTTCGACACTTGGCAAGCTAAGGTATGTTATACATAACAATTATTCCTAAAAATTCAAAAAAATAGATACATACATTTATATACAGTCACGCCTCTTTCCCAGTGGGGTAGGCAGAGACCACAGCTTTCCACCTGCTACGATCCTGGCATACATCTTTCGCTTCTTCTACGTTCATAATTGCTCTCATGCATGCTCACCGGGCTGCCTGGAAAACAAATAATTCTGTTGCAATGAACAATGAATCCAAGACAGTCCGCAAATAATGATCAAGCTTCTGATGCAACAGAACCTATGATGATCATATTATGTTTGACAGAAGTGGTTAGTTTATAGAGCTTTAAGTATATGAATGAAAATAATTAATCAGGTGAGAATATCGGCGGAGCTGCTACTGTGGATAGGCGCCCTGGCGTACGTAGGAGCTGCTCTGAGAGAGGCAAGGTTCCTGGGCCTGAACATGTTCATAGAGAATTTAAGCACTGTGCCATCTAGGTAGGTAAAATTAAATTTCGTTTTGCTTTCACATTTAAGACCTTAATACAAGCTAAATAGAATGCATTTTTTAATATTCAGTGCGTCAATTGACTAGATGCCTGACCTGTTGGATGGTAAGAAGCTAGTGTGAACGTGAAGTGTAGGTGATAAGGGCCGCCATTGTGGTCCATACCTTAACAAACTCGACATGCTTTTTCATACTCCACTGTAAACCTTTGAGAATGCCGTAGGTAAGGCGAAACCGGTTAGGTTCAAAATAATTATTATGGAAACATGTGCAAGTTCCACCAAGCGCCAGCAATCTCCAGTACCTATAAACAGTCTGAAGAAGGACTCCTCTTTTATTGTTCAATTTTCTTCTCTCGTTAATTTACTCCTACGGAAATTATGACATTTTGCTCACAGTCATTATGTAAATGTGTCCAATTCGTTTTAGAGTAATGTTTCTACTGTCGTGCCTGTTGATGTTGGTGTTGCCAGCACTACGTCTGTGGTGCGCCGCCAAGGAGGAGGACCACATCGCTGTGATCATCATGCTGACCACAGCACCGTACTTCTTGTTCTTTTGCAGGTAACATTGAGACAGCCTCAGCGACTGTTGTTTTTATCACAATAAAATTAATTATGGAACAGTACCTAATATTTACTACAATCAGCCTCTAGGTACTCTAAAATATTATGAGGTTAATATTGCTGAACATAAATTCTCTGGTAGGTTAATTTTTACCTGACTGCCCATATTTTCCATCTGGTTTATAATTTGCAAATGCTTACCGCCTACTATCAAACTTGTTTCGATCTTCTCAGTCGAGTTTTTTCTTTAATATTTTTTTAAATTTTTTTTTCTATGTTTAACAGAGGATTCAAAACTGTGGGTCCATTCGTAGTGATGATCTACAGAATGGTAATGGGAGATCTACTTCGATTCGTTTGCATCTATCTGGTGTTTGTCATGGGGTTCTCACAAGGTAAGCTATTCACCAAAGCACAAATATTACAATATTAGAGGAGACGTGACTGCACTTTACCTCTCTTATTAATAAAAATCACGTAATCCATACTTAATCTGAAGTTACACTTGGACTAGTTAATCTCAGAGTAACGTCGTATTAAGCATGAATTAATATTGTTATTAATAAACGTGGAGTAACCTCGAAGTAACTATACATTCCTTACACTGGGATTAAGGCGTGTTTTATGGCAACCCAGTTATTTTAAAAGTAAAAAATTGTGTCTGTGAATGAACTAAGAACGAATGTAATGCTTAATGTTGATATAAGTGTTCTGTGGTTGACATTATGGACACTTGACAGTGCTGTTGACGCGCGGTTTTTGAAAAGATAGAAAACTCCAAAAAAAACCACCAAAATTATTGAATTGAATTGATAAAAAACTCATAGTACCTATCATTTATAATTCTGTATTTTAAATCCTTTAAAATGTAGACTATTACAAAGCAATCCGCGGGCGCCAAAGCCTCGTATGTCTTACGATTTAGGTCCAAGATACGTGGCGCGGGTTATACTAATGCTAAGACTGATTTTATTCGCGAATCACGAGCACAACGCTTGTCCCGCCGCGGCCTCGCGCTCTCTCTCTCTCTTCTCTTTCTTGCGCTGGCAAAATCGCGTTCAAGCTCAAAAAGTGCATCGTTTTGCTCATTGCTGGCCCGCGGCCCATACCTCTTCACCTACTCATGTAGGTACTGTTTACCACATGTGATTGTCGTGAACACTATCTCATTAATATTGTAATAGTGAGTGTTATAGGTAGTTTTTGATATATGTATTATTCACTTACCTCTCCGCGGGCCCATGTTCTTATGGCAGCCAACACTTTCAGATGGGGTGGTATAAAACCACCTCTTGCATCACCAGATAAATCATTTTTCAACATGTCAATAATGAAACAGGCAGTTGCCCGCGAAAATCTATACTTATATTTAAACATATCTTCCTGAAGGTCTTCGAGTGGATTGTTTCGTATCTTGTACAATTTTATACGTCTCGCTAATGTTGTATTCTGGTTTTCAATTTCAATAACTTCATTTATTAACCTTAGATCATCTATAAAGTCCATTTCAAATAAACCTACGACAAGAATAAAATTTACAATTTAGGATAGATCTGATTCTAATCTACTGTTACTCCATCGTTAAACCACATGGCGCCTGGGAATAACTTTAAACCGAGGAGTAGGCTCGGATTAGCTTACTCCCTTCTTATTCCATGTTTATTAATATGACATTTTACTATTCCAAACGTAAGTCGTAGACTAAAGTTAATCTAGGTGTAATCCACGTTTATTAATAAGAGTGTACGAGTATTACGAAACATTTTGTTCTCTCACAGCACGAACAGTGATATATGACTCACTGTTTATCACTCACGGTTCGGTTGCAGCCATCTTAACATTCACCCCCTTGCTAACCACAGCATCTTCCCTCCTCACAGGTCATCCATCTCCTTTTAGGTCTTCCTCTCCCCTTGTAGCCCTACACTTCCATAGTTAATGCCTTCCTTACGACATTAATTTCATCCCTACGCATTACATGTTCGAACTAGGGCGAACGAGAAGTTGTTGTTACTTGTAATGCCGTAACATTATAAGAAAAATGTTTCTCTATATTCTTATTATGTTCAAGGCATTTCAAGTAACATTTTCTTAAGCGTCCAGTACACAATGGCCCATGATCGGCCACGGCCAACCCATATGTACAGGAGGCAATAATATACGGTCTTAGACTAAAAGAATAATATAAACGGAACGTATAGAACCAGCGTGTGAAGCCACATAAAGTGATACTAAAGTAGCACCATCTCACTCGCACTCTTTGTGTGCACGCACGAGTGCGAGCGAAATGGTGCTACTTTAGTATCACTTTATGTGGCTTCACACGCTGGTTCTATACGTTCCGTCTATATTATTCTTTTAGTCTGAGTATACGGTGTGTAATCTTAACATTCACATAACTACGGCTGACGTGGGCGTCTGTCGTTAGCATGAAACGACAATATTGTACATTTAACTATCAATAAAATTGACAGTAAGTTGTCTCTATTGATACTAGGAACTGACAACATCAGCATTGTCTCTATTGGTGTTGTCGACTGACCCTTTCATAGCGCTCTGTAACTGACCCGTGTCATAATTGATATTGATAGATATTGTCCGACAGTTCCGCCTCAGAATAGGTAATGGTTCCGCACCTTTTACACGACACGGCAACGCTTTCACGGCAACGATCATTGTGTCAAAGTTCGGTGTTAGGATAGGACAGCGATCATTTCGTTACCGGTACCAACACAATAGCATGTTCCACAGAAGTACAGTCGACAAAGGAGATACGGTTGCACTTCTATCTATCTATCTTCTATCTATCTATCTTCTATACTATTATATAATTGTAAAGTGGTCGTGTCTGTATATTGGAGATATTTAAAAAAAAAAAATGGGTATGTTATGTTAACGATACTGAACATGAAAATATTTTTTTTTAATTTCCTGTCTGTTTGTCTGTTTGTCCGCGATGGACGCAAAAACTACTGGACGGATTTTGATGTGGTTTTTTTTTGTTAGAAAGGGCTTGCTCAGACTTAAAATCTTACGTTTGTTTGATCGCAATCGGTTAGGTAGAACCGAAGATATAAGCAAAGGTCGCGTTAACCGAGATGCACGCGGGCGGAGCCGCAGGCGGAAGGCTAGTTTTCATATAAAGTTGTATGTAAAGGTGCAACCGTATCTTCTTTGTCGACTGTACCTACCTTAGTTCACATCATCATTATCCTTATAGCGATTATCCAGTTGCATTCAAAGTCTGCACTTTGGAGCTCAAGTTCATAGTTCTACTGTTTTTGATTGATAACTCAACCTTCCCCGAAGTAACTACCGTCCGACCTGTAAACCTGCACCAGACCAGCAGGTGAGGTCGGTTTAGGTCTCCAAGATTAATCCGATCCTTTCTTTATGAAAAGTAATTTTTAATGGGTACTATTAGGTACGTAGTGACTGTAATAATTAGTATTCCTGTTAACCCCTTCAGTTAAGCTAATTCTTTGTGTTTGGAGTGGGTTCACGTCGGTACTTTAATGGCTAGGATTGAAACCGGGAACTCTCGATCTAGCTTGGACTTAAATCGCGAGATAAATGAGGCCCTGGTGCCCGCGCATTGGTTTTTAATAAATCTATGCTTGTTGATTTGAGCTGTTCACCGCAGTAGGACTCCGTGCTATTCTCAAAAGACACGCAAGAAATGTGTACTGCGTGTATAACAGAACGTCTCTCTTTCAGCATACTACGTGATATTCTTGTCTTTCGATAATCCGGACACTCCGGAGGGCGTGGACGACTCGATGACGAACCCGATGCCTTCGCCGATGGAGAGCATCATGGCGATGTTCCTAATGTCACTTACCTCTTTTTCGGACTACTACACCGCTTTCGACCGCACCGGTCACGAGATAGAGGCCAAGGTAGGCACTCAAAGAGATAGAGGTCAATTCTAACAATGTTTTCTGTAGGTGTCACTGTGATTTGGCGGCTAGGTATGCCCCGATGCCTAACCGCCAAATCACAGTGACACCTAAAAAAATATTTTTACGGGTCCACAAATATTTTTTCATCCCACCATCTCGGAAAGAATACTTTTTTTCTTCGATATCTGAGTGTAAAAGTCGCTTTTATCCTCTAGAGTGGTAAAATAAATTTGAATTTAGAACATCGTGTGTACTAGGTTTGTGAACTCAAAACATCATTAAACCTATTTACTTCTACCTCTATGGTGCCGATTTATCATACAACTTTTTTTTAATTTATGAAAAACTCAACTCGGAACCTCCTTGGTGTACCTACTTTTTTTTTTAAATTTGCTTTGCGCGCATAATTTTTTTTTCACGTCCTATGGTTGAACATTGTTGTTGAATTTTATTTGTTGATATTTTATTATTAGTATTATTACACATAATTATTATACAGCCTCCGTGGCGTAGTGGTAGTGAACGTGGCCGCAACGCAGGAGGCGCGGGTCCGATCCCCGCTCAGTGCAAATATTTGTATGCATAAAAAGTTCAACAACAACGGTCTAGCTGCAATGCTTCGATAACGCCTAATGTCACCATTGGGTTGTGGAGGTCACATGGCAGTCGCTTTACGAAAAATATCGAGGTCCAGCCAAATCCGCAGTTAAGACTGGTAAAGCGGACCCCGAACTCCGAGGTGAAAGCTTCGGATGCGACTGGGAATTAACGCTAGGAAGAAGAAGCATTTCATTATTTCCTCGCTGAGGTGGGATGAAAAGTTACGTGTTGCACTCGAGTGCAAAGATTTTACACCTTGTGCTCTTTTGATTCCCTCGCTAACGCTCAAGATTCTAATTTATGAATCACTCGCTATGCTCGTGATTCAAATTTAGAATCTTTCGCTTGCTCGGTCATCAAAACTGAGCACGCGGGTAAAAAGCAACTTTGCACTCTTGTATAACAAATAACTATTTTACGGGCCGAAGCCAACAGACGAGTCTCTGGGGGTTTTCCTATATTTCCTGGGGGCTTGGGAAGTCAGACCACAGTCGTTCGATGACGGATAAGTACTATAGTTTTGGATATATATTGTTTTATGCTACTTAGATCGTAGACAAGCATAAGGCCCACTTGATAGAAAGTAGTTATCGTGGCCTATGCATGAGTGCAACACCGGGGGTGAAATACACTCATGCTGCCGACCCTGTAAGAACGGAGCGATTCTATGTCGTCAGCGCAGAAGACAAGCAGGACCAGCCTTTGGTCTTCCCACTGACAGTACAAAACCCCTCCAGGGAGCTCTCGCTACCCTACTCACCGCTGGGACCAACAGAACACGAGGTTATATAGCCGCGGTATTCTGTAGGGAATGTATGTTTCATGGTGCCTCCCTTGCTTATTCAAAATCTAATATTCAAAGCATATCTCAGACCTAATGTGAAAAAATAATTATAGTTTTTTATGCAGTTTACATTATGTTTAGTAAACTATGTACCTGGTGGTTACATAACGTTAGCCGGCTCTTGTTTGCACTGGTTGAGAGTGATGTACGTGTACCTCTGTGCTATTATCTTTACTCTGATTGCTTAGCTTGTGAGTCAGTGTTAATTCAAAGATTGCTAAAACTTTGTTTCGCTTTCACTAACGAAGCTCATGTCTGTTTTGAAGACTTTGAAATATGTAATGAAGACCCTAATACTGTTAGCAATTAGTAAGAATATATCTACGAGTTTCAAATATGTGACCTTATTTGTAGAGTACATAACCAGATGAAATGATTCAAATGCTTGTAATTTCTCTAAGTCTTCAACTTACTAAACATTTATTCAATTAACAGATCACCTCACCTTAGCTTTAAAATCCTTCAAAAGTAACAAACTAGACATGAAATAATTACCCTTGACCTCGTGAAGATGTTAAAAATAATTGTTCATGTATTATTTATTTATGCAAAATCGTTTCTAAATATACTTAGCAGTGATTAGCTACTTTTGTCGCTAGCTTTAAATTTAAATAGACGAAAAGGTAAAAATACCTAGAAATTTTACAGCAATCAGTATGCGGACTATTTAAATCGATTAAGAATGGAAAAAGAGAATCGCTCAGGCAGGTTGGAGAATTCCCGGTACCTAAATTTCTTGGATCACTTCGGGCGAGGCTTAGTAACTCAGTGGTCAGAGCTTTCCCCTTGTAAGGGAGTGGTGGCGGGTTCAAATCTCGCCTGAGCAATTCACTTTTTCCATTCTTAATCGAAAGGTCTAGAATGAATAGGTACAGAAAAGGCGGAAATCGATATTTTTACTATTTTAATAATTATGAGATACTAGCTGTTGCCCGCGGCTCCGCCCGCGTGGAATTCTGATCCCTTTCATCGCTGATATATAGCCTATATGTTAATCCAGGGTATAACCTATATACATACCAAATTTGAACCAAATCGGTCCAGCCGTTTATGCGTGAAAGAGTAACAAACATCCACACATCCACACATCCATTCTCACAAACTTTCACATTTATAATATTAGTAGGATTCTTAAAATGATTTAACAAATTAATGTAGAGTAAAGAGCCGAGAAGAACTTTGTTGAGAACTCCTGATAGTTTTGTGTTAGCAATATATTGCGCACCACTGTATATCGCCGTCATCGATCATGTATTGATTTAATTAATAAAGTCATTCAATATCGCTCTAAAACTCAACTGATTAACACCTACTCGCTGCATTTTTATTTTATCTAATTGAGACCCGAATAATTCCCCACATATTGGTCCATACGAGCTGGATTGAATAATCATCAAGAATCTGCATTTATTATCAAGGATCGTCGTTAATTAGCGGAATTATTAAGAAGACAATTAAACTGCTATTAAGATACAAGTCGGCGGTGGTGTCTGTGAAAAAAGTACATCAAACTGTGGTATTAAATCTTAATTAATTAATATTTACCCATCACTCAATCAGGTATTATTTTAAAACTGAATTAAGGATTTATCAGGTTAGTGTAATTAATATTACCTATGTATCTATAATCAGTGTAATTAATTTTGTTTCTTAACGTACCTACCTACCGTACATTGCATTGTGATAGTTTTTTCTTATTAAGTTACAGATTTGATTAAATTAAGATTATACTTTCTTAAAGTATGGTAATATTAATAGTGAGTTAATATTACATTATTTTATTTAATCATAATTTAAAGCTGTTAACTATTCACGTTATTTTAGTATGCATATAGTTAATGTACAAAATATTTGTGGGCGTTAGTTATTATTAGAAGCAAATTATTTGCTTTAATTGCAATTATTTTCTGAAATATTAATTGTGTACTTAATACCTGTTAAGAGATAGTTATTTTATTCTACAGTTGAGTTGTGTAAAAAATATATACTTAACGCGTTTTAATTGTAGGTATTCGCAATTATAAATGGTCATTATAATTTAAGAATTTGTGTATTACATACAATAGTAGGTGTATAGTAAGACCTATAGGTGCCTAATTAAGCAATTAGTTATTGATTGTTAACTTCTTTACTTGTAAATTACAGGCTTACGTCGCCCAGCTCCCAGTATGACCGAGGAAAAGGACTTAATTAAGAAGCGAGGTAGCTTCAAGGGCCGATTAACTCTTTTTATTAATTATCTAGACGCACTGGATGGAAGACCACTAACAAGTCGTGATATCACTGAGCTACAGCTGCGTATAGAAAAAATTGAGTCGGTATATCAGCAATATGATGAGGTACAGTTACAGCTTGAGTGTGTGGTCGAGGACCCTAAAATACAGTTTATTGAACGATCTGATTTTGAGTCCCTTTATTTTAAATCGTTGTCCAAGGCTCAGAACTTAATCGGTGAGTTTAATAAGGATAATGAGTCTGTCGATAGTACCAAAAGTACTCGTATTAGTACCTTTAGGCCGGTTAAACTGCCCACAATCCAATTACCAAAATTCAATGGGTCATACAATAGTTGGCTGGAGTTTCGCGACACCTATACGAGTCTCATTCACACTAATGATGGTATTGACGTGATCAACAAATTTCATTACCTGCGAACGTCTCTGGAAGGATCCGCGGCTGTAGTGATACAGGCAATTGCTACTAATTACGCTGTGGCATGGAAAGTTTTATGTGAACGCTTCGACAATACGAAATTATTAATTCACAATCACGTATCAGCTATTTTTAACATTGAGCCTATTACAAAGGAATCCTCTGGGACGCTAAAGGGTTTAATTGACCAGTTGAATAAAAACCTGCGTGCGTTAGAATCGTTAGGTGAGCCCGTGAAGCACTGGGACACTCTTTTAATTTATATTGTTACGCGTAAGTTAGATAGCAAAACGTTCCGTGAGTGGGAGGAGAACAAGGGTCGCGTAGACAAGGATAGTAATATTACGTTCGACACATTCCTTCAATTCATGCGCAACCGCGCTGATTTAGTTGAGACACTAGAATTATCGCGTAACAATCAGCCTCACATTAGTAACAAGTTAGGACCCAAGCTAAAGGCTATGGTTGCGGTTCAATCTGGGAATCAATCTGTTACTGAAGTGAGTGCAATGGTTTGTCCTAAATGCAAAGGTAACCATAATTTAAGCAGTTGTGCACAGTTTCTTGCATTATCTAATGAAGCCCGAATGAAAGTGCTACCAAGTTATAAAGTATGTTTTAACTGTTTTCGTTCGGGACACTTTGCAAACCACTGTAAAAGGCCGGGTTGCAAACTGTGTAAGCGCAGACATAATACGCTTGTGCATATAGCTGAATCGAACACTAGTAGTGATAATAACACAAACAACAACTCGTGTGATAGCCCGTCGCCGTCGTCGGTACAATCGCCTTCGACGTCCGCCACCAGTAAGCCGAACAATGTCGCTTTGTCGGCTAACGTTACATCTTTTCCTGGCAGCGTCAACAGCGATGTGTTATTGTCGACTGCGTTAATTAAAATAAGAGATACCTCTGGGAGTGAGCATGTTTTTCGTGCAGTTCTTGATAGTGGGAGTACTACGTCCTTTGTGACGGAGCGCTTGTGTAAACAGTTAGGTTTGGAGGCTAGACAAGTGGATAGGTCGATATTAGGCATAAATAACGTGATTTCCCACGTAGGTAAAACATGTCGAGTTAGTATAACGTCATTAGACGAATGTTTCACTGCCGATATGCATTGTTTTATTTTACCGTCAATAACGAGTAATGTGCCATGTCGTGAGATAAATATATCTACTTTAAATATACCGTCTCATATATGTTTAGCTGATCCCACCTTCTACAAGCCCGCTGACATCGATGTCTTGATCGGTGCTGATATTTTCTGGGACATATTAGAGTCACAAAGTATTAAGCTGGGTAAAGGTAAGCCCATACTTTGTGAGACCAGGTTAGGCTGGATTGTCTCAGGTCCTATCAATTATAATTATAGCACATTACTTTCTAGTAATGTTAGGTGTAATTTCACTAGGATTAATTCTTATCACAACGATAATATCGATCAACTTCGGTTTGATTTAACTCGTTTCTGGCAGCTGGAAGAGGTTGATAATAAGTCTTCACATTATTCACCAGAAGAGAGGCTATGTGAGGAGCATTACATTAAAAATACGACACGATTGCAGGATGGTCGCTTCTGTGTTCGTATTCCGCTTAAGCAAAGTCCTTCTCTTTTGGGTGACTCGATTAACCGGGCCACTCATTGTTTACGTTCGTTGGAACGTAGGTTGAAGACTAAACCCGATTTCGGTAAAATGTATAACGACTTCATGTCTGAATATGAGTCGTTAGGGCATATGACCGAATTCATTATAAATAACACAAGTCCGTCTGGTTATTTTATACCTCATCACGGAGTATTGCGTGAAGGCAGTAGCACCACCAAACTTCGCGTTGTTTTTAATGCGAGTAGTCTCAGTTCGTCTGGTGTTTCCTTTAATGATTTACAGATGGTAGGTCCCACCATTCAGGACGATTTGCTATCGATTCTTCTCCGGTTCAGACAGTATAAATATGTCATCTCTGCGGATGTCGAGAAGATGTACCGACAGATAATCGTCCATCCATTGGACAGGTATCTACAACAGATCGTCTGGCGCGACGGGTCGTCTGATTCCCTGCGGTATTTTAAGTTAAACACTGTCACGTATGGCACGGCTAGTGCGCCGTTTTTAGCTTTTCGGTGTTTACATCAATTAGGCCTCGACTGCAAAAATGATAAGGTGGCTGACGTCATAAAACACGATTTCTACGCTGATGATCTCCTCTCTGGTGGTGACGACTTGGATGAGGTAAGGTTACTTCGTGAGGAAGTCACCAAAGCACTTGCATCGGCTCACATGCCTCTTCGCAAGTGGAAGTCAAACGAACCTCAGCTGTTGTCAGATGTTGCTCAATCTTCGTTAGACTTAAATATATGTTCTAGCGAGCCTGCCAAGTTGCTAGGGCTTGGTTGGCATGCAGATTCCGATGAGCTAGTTTATTCTCTGGACATCACATTAAAATCTTGCCATGGTAATACCAAGCGTGATTTACTGTCTGTGATTGCAAGGATTTTTTGATCCATTAGGGCTTTTAGCTCCCTTTGTAATCACACTAAAAATGATACTACAGAAAATGTGGTTAGATAAACTATCATGGGATGAGCCTTTAACTTCTGAAGTTAGTTCCCAATGGCAGGCCACTGTTAAAGCTTTGCCACTGTTAAATGATTTTCGTATTCCACGTATTATTGTTTGTCATGCATATAAAGAGGTAGAACTCCATATATTCACGGATGCATCTGAACGCGCATATGGTGCGTGTGCTTATATACGGAGCATCAATGATAAGGGGGAATGTGTAGTTCGGTTAGTGATAGCCAAAAGTCGAGTTGCACCGATTAAACCCATAACAATCCCCAGGTTGGAGCTGTGTGGCGCGGTGGTGGGAACTCGTCTTTGCGAGAAGGTGACAAGGTCACTTCGGTTGAAATTTAATCGCGTCTTTTGTTGGACAGACTCGACCATTGTCTTGGGATGGTTACAGATGTTGCCTTCTAAACTTCAGCCATTTGTACGCAATCGCGTTGCTGAAATTTTAGATCAGGCAGGTCACTGTACCTGGAGGCACGTCCCAACTGACAAAAATCCAGCAGACCTAATATCTCGTGGTGTAGATATTAGCAATCTGCGGGGTTTAGATCTGTGGTGGTCGGGTCCTGATTTTCTCCAGCTAGCCTCGAGTATGTGGCCTTCTCATTTCAAATCATCCAAGTTAGATTCACTGCCCGAGATTCGACCTAGTGTTTCATTGAATGCTGTCGTCGGTGACGATAATGATTATTTTATTGATTATGAGCGATTTTCAAATTATTCACGCCTTCTACGTTCAATGGCTTACGTAATAAAGTTTATTAAGTTATGTCGAGGAGAATCACCCTCTAATAAATCATTATCAAGTGATGACTTAAAGCAAGCATTAAACGTGTTAGTTTATCATAGTCAGCGAGAATCATTTCCGGAACATAAAATCCTTTTAAATAAACAAGGTTTGCCAAAAAAGAGCGCCTTATTAAAATTTAATGTTTATTTAGATAACAGTAACATAATACGTGTCGGAGGACGTCTCGACAATTCCGATTTTTCTTATAATAAGCGGCATCCTATTTTACTACAGTCCACTCATAAATTAACAAAACTACTTTTTGATTTCGAGCATAAGAAGTTAATGCACGCAGGTCCTCAACAGTTATTAGCGTCAATTAGAGAATCCTATTGGCCTATAGGAGGTCGTAACTTAGCTAAGGCCTGCTATCATAAATGCATTCTGTGCAATCGCATGAAGGGAAAGGTCGTTGCTCCGTTGATGGGTAACTTGCCACGCCAGCGTCTTCTACCAGGTGGTTACCCATTTGAGAGCACAGGCGTTGACTATGCCGGGCCTATTACGTGTGCTAGTCGCCAGGGTCGCGGATGTAGACTCGTAAAGGTGTACATTGCTATTTTTATTTGTTTCACCACACAGGCGGTTCATCTGGAGCTTGTGGGTGATTTAACTAGTCACACTTACCTATTAGCGTTGTATCGCTTTATTGCTCGTAGGGGGAAACCCAATCACATTTACTCCGATAACGGTACCTCATTTGTTGGTGCATATAACGAATTATCAAAATTTTTAAAGGATAATAATAATTCACTTAGTGATAAAATGGCCAACGATGGAATTAGTTTCCATTTCATCCCCGCGTATAGTCCTCATTTCGGTGGTCTCTGGGAGGCGGGCGTTAAGTCAGCCAAATATCATTTACAGCGAGTGTTGGGCAATTGTTATTTAACTTATGAACACTTATACACCACATTAGCTCAAATTGAGGCGATCTTAAATTCACGCCCACTAACGCCGCTGTCATCAGATCCCGCTGATTGCAACCCGCTGACACCAGGTCATTTTCTTGTTGGTCGACCACTCACAGCATTACCACAGGACCGCTATGAAGACCATCCTACCACTCATCTGTCTCGCTACCAACGGATTGAGCAGCTCCGTCAGCATTTTTGGCAGAGATGGAGTAAGGAGTACGTGGCAGAGTTGCAGCAACGTACCAAGTGGCGTTCTTGTAAGGACGGCCTAAAGCTGGATTCTTTGGTGGTGATAAAAGAGGAGAATCTTCCACCTCTAAAGTGGAGATTGGGAAGAGTTGTCGCCGTTCATCCAGGATCTGACGGGATTGTCAGGGTAGCTGACATCAGAACGTCCAGTGGAGTCATCCGAAGGGCCTTCAGCAAGATATGCCCATTACCTATTTCAACGGCATAGAAGTCTGGTTGAAAGCACGACTTTCAACGCCCGGGGGCATGTTGAGAACTCCTGATAGTTTTGTGTTAGCAATATATTGCGCACCACTGTATATCGCCGTCATCGATCATGTATTGATTTAATTAATAAAGTCATTCAATATCGCTCTAAAACTCAACTGATTAACACCTACTCGCTGCATTTTTATTTTATCTAATTGAGACCCGAATAATTCCCCACAAACTTTGATGAGAAGCCATGATCATCTTACAAATTCAGATCTGTACCTACTTTCAGCTGCTATTCGTAGTCTACATGATAATAGTAGCGATCTTACTGGTGAACATGCTGATCGCTATGATGGGTAACACGTACCAGAAGATCGCGGAGACTAGGAACGAGTGGCAGAGGCAGTGGGCGCGCATCGTACTGGTGGTGGAGCGAGGAGTGCCGCCTGCGCAGCGGCTCAAGCAGCTAATGACGTACAGTCAGCCGATGGCGAATGGGAAGAGGGCGTTGGTATTGAGGATTAATCAAAAGGTTTGTGTAAAACTTAACCTTCTCTTATTTAATGCTGTGATTTTGGTTTCAAAGAATAATGAATCGTACCCTCTACAGAAGTATCTTTTTACTGCTTTCCAGTCATATTTTATTGCCTAATTTATTTGAAATGGATTCTGCGAACTTTTAGCGGTTGCGATTTATTTTATATCGTTTTGTATTTAACTTAACTGTTCAGCATATTTCGGTTGCTTTTCAACAGTACCATTGTCTATTCTATAAGGCAGTAGGTACACTAACCATGTGTAAGAAGAAATCGAGATGAAATCCGTTATAAATAGTTTTATCTCTAAGTAGATGTAAACTTTTAACAATTACTTACGAGTAGGTACGTCTTCATTTTGTGTACCTATTACGGTACGTGGCCCTATAATGAATAATTTTTTAATTTTATTCATTCACGATAAGGACATAATTAGCTCAAGAAATTTGTTTGTTTATATTTAAGTTACTTAGGTCATCGTGGGTTCAGGGTGACACAATTTAAAGAGTGATTAAATTTAGGAGTAGGTACACAAAAATTTAATAAGGGGCTCTACATTTTAAAATATGTAAATGGAAGCGTGTCTAGGTCGCAATGAACATAAAATGTACAATTATCATAAGGCAATAATGTACTGATTTTATTACCCTGTTAAATAACTATTAAAAATTACTTAAATTACCTGACATAAAAATTTCAATAAATTATGAACATTAATTAATATTTCAATTATTATTTAATTTTCGTTTTTTTTTTGTAGGATGAAGATAAGGAAGAGATGAAAGAGATACTGGAAATGAAACGCACTCACCAACGTATCGTAGAGAAACGTAAACAGCGTGAAGCTCGGCTTGCTGCTGCCAAAAAGGGAGGTCTGCCGCTGTCGCCAGTCCGAGACTATCCTATTAGAAAATAATCGGAACAATCTATTCGACATCCCTCCTAAAAACATTGAGTAAGGGATTGGTTAATTAAGTGATTGGTTAAATGATAGGTTAAGTCATTGGTTAAGTGACAGTGATAGGTTCTCATTGGTTAGTCGATTGGTTAAGTGAAAGTAGCAATTAACTTGCACACATTTAAGGTAAATTGCACAGTTTGGACAGCGTTATTGGAAAATTTGTAGTGTAATACGAGTCTTTTTTTATTTATAAAGTGCTCTTATATTAAATTCAAATAAAAATGAATTTTAAAAAACGAAAGAAATTGTGCACTACTAAGTTATCTATTACAATTTGAACCACTCGTCGGTATAGTAGGCAGGTATTCTAATTCATATAATGTTTTATCGTCACCATCTAGTGAAAAATATTCGTGTCAGCAATCTGACCTTTTGTCACACTTGCACTTTGTAGAGTTTAAATTTGCACACATTTTAGATTAGGCCCGTGTGTCACGTTACACAAGATACACAATGTGAGATCTGATGTCTTATACAGGGTGAATATGAAATGCTAAATGGTATTTATTTTATGTAATATCACCAAATGCGACGGATTTGTTAATTTGATAGATGTTAGACTAAACAGCTGCTATTCACGCTGCTACATACACGCGATTACGCGAATTAAAAAAATAGGTAAGTAATCATTTTTTTTTCGAATTTTACTTTTTATTCTCTTCTAATTCTTAGATGACAAGTATACAGTCTACAGTATTTTATTTTGTGCATTTCTTATAATGTCCTCAAACAGGCAAAAACTGTGTCATAGACTGTTTAACAAATTTTAATGTATGTATGTACCTATTTTGTTTTTATTAGTAGATATCTAATGATTTTTTTAAGTGAAACATTTATGAAAGAAAAGAATGAAAGAAAATTTAGAAAAAGTTATTATGTACTTAGTAAATTAAATTCAATGAACTAAACATTCTTTGTAGAGAGAATCAATTATCTTGTGTCAGATCATGTGACATACGACTTATACAATCAAGGACATCCTGTATATCAATTAAGTTGTATGCTTAAAATAAAAGAATATTTTTAAAATATTCCGTAATCTGTTATAAATGTTCTGTCATATAAATATATAGTTATTAGGTTATAGGTTTTTGTGTAAATAAATGTGACCTTTTCTATAAATTTTTAGCAGTCTTAGAAATAGTAGTGGCTCAATTTTTATATCACCCTAATAACTCACAGCGTAACTTATTGAAAACTATTCGAAGACGAAAAAGATATAAACACCATAGTACTTTTACTTTTTTTCATTATTATTTTTTTTATTCTTTAAATTTAAAAAACACTGACTACGGGCTACAGGATCACAAGTCATCCATCTGTGGAATTAATTGAAGGTTAAAATTCCACATTAAATAAGGTCACATTTCGCTTTTTCTGATTTTAAACGACATGACAGAGAATTTAAAAAAATACCAACAACTCGCAGAATTTAATCGGCTGGCCATATCTACACAAGAAAGCCGTTGGAGCAAATATATTCTAGAGTGGAGACTGCAAAACGGCAAACGAAAAGTGGAACGTCCGCCAGACGGAGTGACGACATGGAAAAGATAGCTTAGACTGAATGGCAGCAAGCAGAAGGCAGTGGAGAGCTCATGTTCAGCAGTGAACTGCAATAGGTTATCTAATTTTGAAGTCAATAATTTGGTATTGCTATGATATGAGCGACTTCTATACAATTTTTTGGTAAGCATATACAAATGAATAAATCAAAGTAGGTAGATAAGTAGGTACTAGTATCATGTAAAATCATAGAAATAGTCAAATAACTCATAGAGTATCAGTATTATATAATGTACGAGGTATTGTAATGTATCGGTTCGAATAGCTATACAAATAAATAAATGTGTGAAGAGACAGCCGTAATCAGTGGTTTTCTCTTTTAGCTTATTGTCCGAGTCAATAGTGAAATATGATAGCGCTAAGTATATTGGTCGTTGTTGTACCAGTGTAGCTTACAATATCTAGTGCTGCCATTTTGACTCATTGGGCCTCTGTTTGGTACTTATTTTGATTTATTGCAGTATTAATAAGAGCAATAACAGTTGATGAGAACGGTTTCCCGGTATATATCTTGACCAAGTCAAGTCATAAAATGTAGTATACCTAGTGTAGGACACGTATCTTGGACCTAAATAGCGAGACAAACGAGGCTCTAGCACCTGCGGATTGTTTTGTAATAATCTATTTTTGGTGAATTTGAGCTCGTTCACCGCAATAGCACCCCTTGCTATCCTCAAAAGACACCCAAAAAAATTTTTACTGCGTGTATAGAGAGAACATTTTAAGCTCTAAGCGGGGCGTGAAAAAGGATCTGATGAGGCCGTCAAGCTGAGTGCCACCAATATAACATGGCACGTGTCTATAATGGTGAAACTTTTCTCAGAGACTTTGCCTTCAGCTTATCATCAAGTGAGCTAAAAAATTATATCCTATATAAAAAAAATCCATACTAAAATCTACCTATTAAAAATGCGAAAGCAACTCGAACTGTCATCTTTTCACGCATAGACCGCATAGCTTTCTCGTGGTAATAAAACCTGAATATTAAGCACCATTGTGACTCCCATGAGTTAGTAACCTTTTGACGGTAAGACAGGTCGGTCCATGTGTCCATGGTATACCTAAGTAAATCGTTATATTATATTTAATTGGGGGTCAGGGTCGGTAATACGCAAGTGTGATTCTTTTGGTGTTGTAAGCATCCTTAATAGTGATGGCTTACTATCATGCGGACCATGTACGGTCGTGTGTTAGTTAGACAAGTGGTGATTTACGTTTAACCCTCACGTCAATTCCTTATCTGATAATCGTGGAGCTCATTTTAGTGTCGATCATTCAAAAACATCATACAACCTACCTATTTCCTTCTTGACAAATGAAAAGCTCGTGGAATCCATTCGGCGAACAAATTTCTCCTACCAAAAATCTGACACAGCCTTCTCATACAATTCTAGTGGTTTTATTGAGTTATTAACTAACAAAGTTCTAGTTGGAAATAGGTACTTCGAATAGTTGTACCTTGTGTTAGTAGCAGAAACAACCCAAAACTCAAAAAGAAGAATAACTTTTTGAAATATAGATCTGGTCACCTACCTAAAATTGATATCAAGGCAAAAAAATATTACAATTTCGTATGTTTACCATATAGCACGATGTTACAAGTTAACGAGTGCAACACCCGCACGCAATATTTGATAGCTTTGATTGTTTCGTCACAGCGGCTACCGACCGCGACCCAAACCATATAGTTCTTTGACAAACTCACTGCGTAAACTGTGTGCGTTGCAACTGATCTTTAATTGTCAAGGTCAATACTATGTTTACACTTTACACTCCTATTCAGGGGATCCACGTTAATTGTGTTGAAATATCTCAATAATTCATTGATAGCTCTTATTACGTCATACATTTGCTTACCGGCACTTAGTTTTATGTATGAGTGACCATGCAATCAGGCATTTCGTAAAGTTGGGATTCATTGTTCTTATGGTATCCTTAGACCCTTAAAATCTATTCCCAAGTCTTAGTTTCCCAGTGGCTTGGCACCATCGCGGATGAATGGGAAAATTGATCCCAACTGACGTAACACATAACTTCTTGTATCCCAGCCCATGTTGTAGCCACTGCATTTATCACCGCACATTTATCACAATTCAACTATCGCCAGTGGGGACGTGGGTTTCCTACGACACAAATATGGTCGTAAATGACGATAGCGATATTGGTGTAGATGGGATGTTATTTTCTCATTTTTCACCAGTGGTGACACAGTTTGGGGCTACTACTGAAAAAGTAGACATAATTATTATTATGTATGACGATGACGAAATCGTCACCACTGTGGACAATCGGGATAATTTTTCCCATTTATCCTCGGTGGTCACAACTGAGAATTAACGCCCTTAAGATGTACAACCAGACAATTAATTTTCCCTAGGTTCCGTACTTAACCGCAACTTAACTATAACTTATTGTTGATCATGAAGTTGAAAAATCATTGAAAGTATTGAAAAATCGTTATGGTCGTTAAGATTGAAAACTACAAAAATATAATACAGAGTAGTGGAGATAGACTCATGTCTGCTTTCCTTGTCATTAGGTTTCGGAAAGCAGACTTGCCTACAGTGATAATGGCATTAAATTATATTTTGATAGCCAAGGTAATCCGCAGAATAGTTGAAAGGACGGATGGGGTGACTAATAGCGGTAGAGTATTGTAACGAAATTTCTATGACAATTGAGCTTTCTATTATTCATTTGTGACGTAATTGTATAACATAGTTACGTATTTTAGGTCATTATGATACATTTGTATGCCATCTAGATATTTAGAAGATCAGGCTTAGGTATCATCATTGATCACAAGTGGTGCGAAGCCTGCATTAGTTTGGACTTAAAATGCTCATTGCATATTGGTAGGAACTAATTCCGGACATCGTATTTATAAGAGAGTAACTATTGAAATTCTTTATGTGTGATTTCAACAGAGACTGGCTGTGTCAATGACTCAAAGTTTTATGTAATTCTGAATTTATATAAAATTTCTAAGTAGATACGCATTGTTTTGCCTAAATAATACTGGGACTGTAGTCAGCGTTATTCAGGTGGAAAAATTTCATGCACCTTTCAGGCTCATTTATAATTCCTAACATTATATTACATACTGTTTTAATTTGCTTGGGTGTACGCGGGACCTTACCAACATCCTTGAGGTTCAACGGAAAATTATGTCAACAAAAAACGGCAATAATTATGTATATATTAGCTTTTCACGCCTAAACTTATAAACCGATGTGACATATTCACATGTAAAAATGAATATGACGTTGCCTAAAATTATTGTTCTGTATCATCTATCTTATATATAAAACTCTTAGTCCTGACTGACTGACTGACTGATTGACTTAGAGACAACGCACAGCCTAAACCGCTGGTCCTAGAGACTTGAAATTTATAGAGAGTGTATGTTTTGATGCGTGGGGGTGTACTAAGAAACGATTTTTCGAAATTCGGTCCCTAAGTGCCTAAAAAGTGCCAAAAACGTACTTTCTTAAAACTGAAGAACGGGTGAACAGATTTTCATGATCTTTGGTTTTTTGAATGTGGCTTTGTCGCCGAATAGCAATTATCACAATTCCAATGTGGCAAATTTACGAAATAATGTAATATTAAAGAAAATACGAAATATTATGGCGCTAATATCGCTAGCAAATTTGTTACCATGACAACGGGTACTAAAGTGATGGTGTCAACGCTAGGTCACATTTTGATCTGTCAAATGATGATATTCATAAAACGTCACTCTCTGTCACGTATAATTACAAAGAATGTGAAAAATATTAATTTATGTACTATGTAAGAGTTATGTACTGCGGTTTCTTTATTTAATTGATTGGAAATAGAAAAGAAGTTTTTGAGACTGGCTCACTTCGATGGAGTATCCAATCTTCAGTTAAATTCCACGGACTGCGAGTGGTATTATAGTAGAATAGCAGCGTGCGTCGCGAGGACAACATTCGGAACTACATATCAGACCCATTATTTGTAGTATTGGCATCGAGCATTAAATAATATAAGTACTAGAGCATATACTGCGTCAGCTGCCAGCTACCATGATACCATAGTATTTCATCACATTGACTACACGACATGATAGCACAGCGATTATAGCTATAGATGTACCGTATATATGAAAGAAAGCCTAAAAGTAATACAGCACGTTATCATTCAGATGAATACTAACTTATAAGCCCTCACACAGTAAGGTACGTGAATTTAAATCTATACGCAGATATAACACAAGAGGCGGCTTCATAGCTAGAAACAAAGTTACAATTTATATCAATGGCTCGAAACGTTTTACCAAATGGGCGAAAGGGGCGAACGCCTGCCTTCTAGAAAACTTCACTTCCTTTCTTGACGAGAAGTATACTAAGTCAATAATTATTAGAGATAGCAGAACACAATAACTTCCTTTTATCAGCTGTGGGCTCTATTAGTCAAGCACAGTGCACTTCTGATTTAGATGACAAGGAATATAATACGAAATGTTTATTTTCTTACTATATTTTTAGATAATTATGAAAAACTAAACCACCACAAATGATAATTATGTTGTTTTATTTATATTCATTTCCTCAACATTTACCAACGCATTGGAGGACGTCTACAAGACTCTGGAGTAGGTAAATCTCGCACCCACTTCGGTTCGCCGGCGACATCATCATAGTTGCGGAGTCGCTGGAACAACTGGGCGAAATGCTGCACAGCCTGAATGGAGCTTCTCGACAAGTCGGCCTTGGTGTAAACTTGGATAAAACCAAGATTATGTTCAACACTCGAAGTTGTTCAAAAATATTATCTACCTAGGGCAGGTTATCCAGCTCGGTAAAAGCAACTCGGAGAAAGAAATAGCCAGAAGAATCCAACAGGAGTGGGCAGCTTTTGGCCAACTACGTCGGGTCTTCTCCTCCCCCCTGCCGCAATGCTTCAAAACAAACATTTTCTACCAGTGCGTCCTGCCTGTTATGACCTACGGTGGTGGCCATAGAAGGTGGGGTTAGTCCGTCCGCAGCGGGCTATAGAGCGAGCTATGCTTGGAGTATCTTTGAAGGATAGAATTCGAAACGAGGTCATCCGACATAGAATCAAAGTTACCGACATAGCTCACAGAATAAGCAAGCTAAAGCGGCAGTGGGCTGGCCACATCTGCCGAAGGACTGATGGCCGTTGGAGCAGACGAGTCCTAGAGTGGAGACCGTGAGAAGGAAAACGGAAGATGGGACACCCCCTAGCCAGGTGGACCGACGCGGACGGCCTGCGAAAGGTGGCTGGGGCGGATTGGATGCAGAAGGTGGAGGATCGGCAAACATGGCGTATATTGGGAGAGGCCTATGTCCAGCAGTGGACTGCAATAGGCCAATAGGTGATTTATTGTATCCTCAGCATACTACAGCAACCTTCATACTGCTAATATCGCACTGGCGGACAGGGCTCTTAAAAGCAGGGGATATCCCAGTTCTAACAGAGCTTGCGAACCTCTTTGATTCCGTCATCCAGCGGAAGCATCTAGGACATGGAACTGGAGTGCGGTGGTACTGTTCTCCAAGAAGACGAAGAATTAATTATAGACTCCTGAGTCATAATTATGTCTATACAAGTTGTTCTTGAGAGTCGTCATGAATAGTTGTGAGTTCCACCGGAGCAAGCTGGGTTTCAAAAGGGTTATAGTATTAAGCCAATACTGTTCAGCAGATTATACAAAAGACCTGAGAGTATAATCATCCGCTATGTATCACATTTGTAGATTACGAGAAGCTTTCTGACATCATCAAGACCTGGGCATTTCTGGATTGTCTACGACTGTGTCGTGCTGATACGATATTTCATTGCTGAGATGCTAATTTTAGATTAGAAGACGAAGCCCAGAAGGAGATAAACGTCGAAAGGTCGACAAGGGTTGGGCAGCATTGGGCAAAGTCATCGAGGTTTCTACTCCCCTGTTAAGACTCATGGGGCCGAAATGTGGGAACTGACAGTGGGGAAATACGGTGGATGATTGAGTGCTATGGCATATATTGGGTGAGGCCTAAGTCCAACAGAGTGGACTGTAATAGGCTAATTGATTGATTGATTTATAAGAACGAAATGTTAGATAATAGTATGTTTTTCCTACCAGTCTTTTTCTAGCCATTTACTAGCTATTGATATAAAGATACCTATTAATAATATTTTTATTTTGATGTACTTATTATTCTAAAAATCTGCCACTTATTTTTATGACAAGGCCTACAGTTTTCATTTAATATTTTGAAAAACTCACTTCTGAGAGAGCAAAATAAGGCGTCAAACGTTTATACAACAAGTCCATCAGTTTAGAAAAAATACTTTTGATGGCAGTTAGTCGACATCCACGCAGGCGGAGCTGCGGGCGAAAAGCTAGTACTATTATATAATTGTAAAGTGGTCGTGTCTGTACATTGGAGATATTTAAAAAAAAAATACTTGGGTTATGTTATGTTAACGATACTGAACACGAAAATATTTTTTTTTAATTTCCTGTCTGTTTGTCTGTTTATCTGTTTGTCTGTTTGTCCGCGATGGACGCAAAAACTACTGGACGGATTTTGATGCGGTTTTTTTTTGTTAGAAAGGGCTTGCTCAGACTTAAAATCTTACGTTTGTTTGATCGGAATCGGTTGAGTAGAACCGAAGATATGAGCAAAGGTCGCGGTAACCGAGATGCACGCGGGCGGAGCCGCGGGCGGAAGGCTAGTGTAATATACAATTTATGACACAACGTATACAATCGTACACAATACATTGCTCCGACAACTTCTGGGCCCGACAATGGCTACCTAATGAACTATTAGTGCTTGTCATCTCGTCTCATCACGTAGACAGATTCAAAAGTGCAACCGGAATAATAAATACGCGAGATAATTTATTGGCACACTTCATCACTTGGCCCAGTGCAAAATTAATTATTATTGAATGATAGTTATGCTCAATGTACCTATTACGGCATTCTTTAGTTACACTTGACTACCATTTTAATGAAATGGAATGGTACTTAAATGTTCGAAATGAAACGGTAACGGCAAAATGTGGTAATATTAAGAGATAATCAAGAAAAAATATATGTATGAGGACTATGAGGTCCCGTCAAGACGTTCAGGGCCCGAACCAACTTATTGCCTTGCTGCTGTTCAACGCATGAGATTCTCCTGCACGGCATTTATAGACCCAATACTTGCATTTGGCTAGTTTGGAGTCTATAAATACCATGCCATGAAAATTCTGCGATTCAATTATCGGAGAAATTGGTTAACATTTTGAAAATTCAACCTAAACCTAAGGAAAGTAAACAGTACCCGGGGCTCCGAAGCAACCGAAATTTAAAACTGAGATGATAATGGTACAAACAAAATTTGTAACATTCTCAGACAGCAGTCTACACCATAGAACGTTAAAAACCTGCGAAATGGACTCTTCGCTGCCGCTCCAACCGGAACCACGCACGACCCACAGCTGTCTGTGTCCACAACACGCATGCCAGAAGCTGCCACTCGGTAACCTATTAAAATTACTTAGAGAGTATTACCACAGTTGTACTAGCGGTAATATTAACAGGTATTGTCAACAGTGGTAACACAGTCTAAGTGATTGCGTTAACATTGTCAATTGTTATCCCTTGAAACATGTTCTACTAGCAAATGTACGCGTTCTATAAGATACTTTATACTTCAAAATAAGGGTAAGGTATAGGAATTGTGTTTGCTAGCTGGTTTTATTAAAGGGCTCTTATTTGGAGAGGTTTGCGAGAATACAAGAACTTTGTGATCCACATTATAGTTACTGTAGTTAAAAAACCTTAAACATTCATGAATAAAGTCTGCTGTTTCTTGATAGAAGACCGCTTCGCAAAACGAACGAAAATTTCATCCCGAACTCTCATTATTCTTCAATTTAGGTAGAGTTATTCGTTTCATTTGGACTCGACAGCGGAAACACCGACCTTTCTCATTTTTTTATTTATTAAAAACTAAGTTTTTATTGCTGACAGTAAACATCATCATCCTCCTGCCCTTATCCCAAGTTTATTTGGTGTCGGCGCAACATTATTGCTGACAGTAAACATGCAACCTATTCACCTAAATATAATAATTTATTTACTAATACTTTAAATTGCACGGTTTAGTAGTTGTGTCACATAGGCCACTTTCAAACCCCTTCCATTCTTTTCTATCTTTGGCTGTTCTTGAGCAAATAGTGTCTCCGACTCTCTTACTTCCTCAGAACACATTGTTGTAATATTTATTATTGTTAGATTATTGTTAGATGATTGTTGGTGATACGTCCCTGTGTCATAAATTTTCATGAAAATACATTTTCACAGGGCGTAAATGTGAAATATATTCAAAAAGGTTCTAAAGCTTTACCAAAACGTATTCATTGTATCGCATTAAAAACCTTATGAATTGTGGTAAATTGAAAGATCACAAACGTCTTAGATAATACTAGTGTTAGTATTTCATCACCGAGCCGCACAATAGCTGCCTCACTATGTGTGAGATTCAAGCGCTTCCAAATTTTAGTGGCTCGTAGAGGTGGTGCGTATAAAGTCACAGACGTCTCATACGACACATCACACATAAGCACGCCTCCGCGACACCATGAGACGCGCGGTGAGTTAACACGAAAGAGAAACTTGTGTATACACGCATCCAACTATGCATATTTAATTTTAAACCATGCCTTTGCTCTTCTAATACTAATTTTTTTTGCAGTTGGTTTTGTTGTCACTGGTAGGGGCGATAGTTAGCGAGGCCCCCTATCACCTGCCTCGACCAGGCGCCAACGCTCCAGCTCTCCACTACCCAGCACCCAGCCCTCCGCGCCCTCCACCACCACCGCCACCGTACTATCCGCCACAACAGTCTTACACACCTAACTCAGGGTATAACTATCCTGTGCCGAGACCAAATTATGTACAGCCTGCTCCGCAACCCGCACCAGCTCCAGCCCCACAATACCAACAGCCAGCCCCACAATACCAACAGCCAGCTCCACAATATCAACAGCCAGCTCCACAATACCAACAGCCAGCCCCACAATACCAACAGCCAGCCCCACAATATCAACAGCCAGCCCCACAATACCAACAGCCAGCCCCACAATACCAACAGCCAGCCCCACAATATCAACAGCCAGCCCCACAATATCAACAGCCAGCCCCACAATACCAACAGCCAGCCCCACAATACCAACAGCCAGCCCCACAATACCAACAGCCAGCCCCACAATACCAGCGGCCAGCCCCAGCGCCCCAGCCTCAACCAAGTCCGGAATACGGAGCACCCCAGATAGACGTGCGCAGCGCACTGGCACCGCAGCAGCCCGCACCGATTTTCAACCCCACCTATTACACTCCTCAACCAGCCCCTCAACCACAACCATTACCTCAACCTGTACCATTACCAGCTCTCCCAGCCCCGCTTCCTAATCAGCAACCTGTCCCATATTACCAACAGCAACAGCAATATCAACAATCAGGATATAGCTATCAGCAACCAATCCAGCCAGTCCAGCCTCTTCAGACCCAGCCACTGAGCAGTAGCCAGGAAACAAACTCATTCTCTAGTTATCAGGCAGACTCTAACCAATACCAGGGTGCCAGCGAACAAGTTCACAGGGACGCCCTTGATTCGATAGTCGTGAATCGTGTCCAGAATATCATTAAGGATGACGAGCATAGTGCAGCCCGTAATGCTGGGTACTTGTCCCTCGTGTCGGGTGTATCTCTCGAGAATGCAAAACCCAGCCAGGAAATCTTATCATTCACACATACGTCTAATTCTGCTTCGACTGCATCTGCCTCTCAGTCATCATCTGCAGCAGAAGGTTCCTCATCAATTTCGAGCCCTTCAATAAGCTACGGTCAACCATCACAATCAGAATCGAGTGGCTCCATTTCATCGACTATTAATTTCTTACCCCAAAACAAACCAGCTGTTGCTTATGGCCCACCAAATTAAATTAATTTAGCCTTAATTAACGAAACGCTTGTATATAGAACTTTTGTGTAAATAATTAAGAAATAAATATTAATACTTTTAAATTTTGTTACACTTCTTTTATTTCGAGAAAAATAGAAATCTTAACATTTTCGTGTCCAATGGTTTTACCCACAAAAGCCGTCGTTCAATTTGTCAGCACAAACAATTTTCAGAAATAGCGCATAGTCTTCTTTCTCCTAAAAGTATGAAAAGTTAGTAACTAATTCTTATGCAATGCGAAAATGAATTTTACATACTCGTGGTTATTAAATGACTTACGAGGCTTATAGAGTGATCTGATGTTTGCATACTATCACTTCTCAGTATTGCTGAAGTGCGAGATAGTTTTCTCACTTGCAAAGAGTTCTTTACTACAAAAGAGTCTGTACCCTGAACTGTACAAGTAGGCCCTGCAGCTGGCCTTACCTACAACGTTATGCAATAATAGTACATTATGGTACAAGTGAGCAACGTTGGTGATTACCGCCGAGGCGCCATTGAGACCCGAGCCGCCAGGCGAGGGTCTTAAGACAGCCGAGGACGGTAATCATCATGCTCACACGTGCCATACGACGTTTTACAACACACTTGCGAATAAAATAATACTACAAATACTAAATAAACAATAACTACTACAAATTAATTCGTTTTCCTATGCGCGCGCATTTAACAATGGCGGTCGACCATATTTAAAAAAAAATGAGGTTTGAACTTAACTTTTTTTTACTCTGTTTTTTTTTTCTGTACTTAGAGAAAAAAAAAGTTAAATTTGAGTGAAAATTTTGTTTATTACTTATACAAGTATTACAAGTTGAAATTATTTATTTAAATACGAAAATGCATCAAATGACCATACAATAGGCGTATTAATTTATTCGTACTATTAAACACGTTATTTTTTATATCAAAACTTTTTTAAGAACATAGACAATTATAGACACTTCCTATAAAATTTAAAAAAGAATCTATAACTCACTTGTGAATAATAGCAATGAAAAAGTCACAGTTTGATAATAGGTGTCATTACGTGCCTAATTGCGGTAAAATAATATCACTTTTATAAGCAGGTGTGTTGTAAAATATATTATACATCAGGTTACAACACATCAAGGTGATAAATACACTAACTAAAAACAACTGTAAATTACCAGCTTTCGATGAACACATGATGTGGCATCGCAATTCTCGAAATCGTTTCGTCTATACTGGCATGGCGTGAAATATTGTAAAACGTTTTCTTCCGAACATTGGCATGATACATTAACCATTATCTTATTCTTCTCCTTGTGTATGTATGAAATGAAGGAGCTAGTAGTAACTTGTTTAATATCACTTTCGGAACACTGACATGATACGTTTACTTTAATAGGGCTTGTTTTGTTTGGATATTGCGAAACGTTTACCGACTTAGTTTTAGCTTGAAGACATTTGCTTTTGGGGCAACACGTGCCACATTGTAGGCTATGTGTTTCTGAGCAACCGCAGGATACATTGCCTGTAGATTTCTGCGATATCTTAGTAAAAACTTTGTCTGAATAGGCAGATATAGATTTATTTTGTAGATTGGGCTGTATCGCACGTTGAATGGGTTTTGCCTGTAATATGGAAATATTGGAAATATTACCAAGAACATTTATTATTTAACTTTAAGATAAGATTAAGAGCAATTAAGTACCTGCACAGGAACGGGCGGAATTCTTTCAAGTTCGATACACTGGCAAGGAGGAGTAACAGGCTTTTCTTCAGGGCATTGGCATTCATTGTTCCTATTTAATCTTTTGGAAGATACATTTTTCATACTTGCCCTCGTATTATACTGTTTTTGCTGTTGTGTCACTTGTGTCTCACTGCTTAGTTCACAAGGAAACATAGTCCCCCGTGTTTCCATAGGGGTTCGTATTTCTTCAACATCATTGTTTGTATACTTTAATGGACATGTTCGACCCCAACGTAGTCCTACACTGTCCGATTTTTCAGGCATCATGCACTCAACAGACTTTTGTTGGGTCGTTATATTTTGATCATAAGCTGTATTCGTCGTTAGACGTGTTGAAGAAATTTGCTCCGTTTTTATTTTTACTTCATTTCCCGGTCTACAGAACTCGTTCGGTATATACTGAACCTGTGGTACCTGAAAAGTGGAACGTTGTCTAAAAATATTTATTTTTGTGATTAGATTCGATTAGAAGCATTCTTATACCTGCACTGGAAGCGGCATTTGTTCAGTTATAAAACACTTGCAAGGAGGAAAGTCTATATTGCGAGGTTCTATAAGAACCTGACGTGAATATGGCTGTTCCACAAAAGGCTTTTCTTCAGGACATTGACATTCATTGTCCGTGTTTTTTCCTTTAGAAGACACCTTTTTCGCTTTTGCACCCATTTTATGAAATTGCCTACCGAGTTGAGAAGGAAACACTGGTACACGTGTTTGTGGTGCTTTAATTTCTTCAACGTTGTTGTACTGGCAGGTTTGGTCACAAATCCGTTCTACTCTTTCTGATTTTGCAGGTATTATTGTGGTAGCACATGGTGGCTTAACTACAATGTTCTGATTACATGGCGTTTTAATGAGTTGACAAGCTGAAGTATTTACTTCGGTTTCTATTCTAACTTTGCATTCCTGTCTATTGTTAAAGTTCTGCACCAAACTGTTTCTTTGGTTTTCCGTACAGTTTTTATCACAAGTTTTGTCCCCTATAGAATATTCAGGCAGTTCACACATTTCCTTATTCGCAGTAATTTGACCAGCAGGCGGGTTTCTCTTTTGTGACTGTGTCTCTTGGGCTACTTGGCAGTCTTTACTTTGGTCATACAGAAATTGTGATTGTGCCAAGGATTGTTGAAGCATCTCTTCATAAATTAGGCATTCCTCTTTTGTTGGGCAATTTTTTTCACAAAGGGTTTGTGATTGACTTTGTAAAGGAGGCTGTCGGGGTAGCTCATGAATTTTTTTGTTAACTTTGCATTTCTGGTCACAAGGAGCCAAGAATTTCTGTGCTTCCCTCATTTTAGGACCCTCTTGAACAGTCATAACATCGATTTGATTGCGAGTAATGTTCTCAGAACAAATACTAGTCATACTACGAGATTTCCCTGCGCTCTGCTTGGTTTCTAGGGCTTCAATTGACATCACTACGGTTTCAGATTTGTTGGGACAGGTTGGTAGAGCTCTAGAAAATTCAGTAATCATTTAATTCATTTTAGATTATTTTTTATTAAAGCGGTAATTTCCATGTATATATAATCCACAGTAAAAATACGTTAATATAGTCACTATTTCTTCTTAAATAAATTCTTAATTCCACTATTATATAAATATAATTGAAGTATCTGTTTGAAATATTAAAATAACAGTGTTTTTAGGAAATACGATGCAATAAATAAACATAGGGTAGGCACTTACATAATAGAATTAAATTAAACTAAAAGCAATTTTGATCTACCTGTCTATCCGATTATCTATCTCAGGAACCCTATCTCAGGACGGGGCGGGGCTATCATAGGCTACTTTTATTTTAGGAAAGAATTAGGGTTCCGTATAATAAAATGAAAACATTTTAACTACCTACGTCTTACATAATTATCTAAGTCCACCTTTGAGTTACACAGATAGTTCAAAAATAAAATAGATAACGACATGGATACTTACTGATAACAATATTCGGATACTGGTCGATTTAAATCTTGTGGTTGCAAAAGAAACTGACAGCTCGCGTTTGGACTGAAAAGAATGATGACAGACTCTAAGTCACACCAGGTTGTGATATTAATGTGAATGAATAGTTATTTAATATGTGTACATGATAATATAATTTGCACATTGATATGTGCTTGTCAACCACCCAAGTGGTATAAAAAGAACTGAAAGTTTTCTTACGATTTCGATTTACAAGGCACATCTCCTGCTGGTCTACATGCAGATTTACGTTTGCTCCATGGACTGTAAAAGTAAACGGAGAAATGTTAATTCATCAAATAATAATGTTTTTGACACTTCAAAATATTGCAAAAGTTTAAAAAGAGGAGAGTTTATAAAGAATTCTTTATTATATTCCAATTATCACATGTAGAACACATCATAACTTTATTTTCACTGTCATTTTATTTTGTTTTCCCAAGCAACTAAAATAATGGTGTTCTTTAAGAAGGGCATTATAAGGTTTCTTCAGCTTCGGCAGCACGAGTGTAACGCCCCTGTTGTTGCATACGTCCATAGGTCACGACCACCACTTCCATCAGGTTTTGTACCACTTAGTACCTAAGTGGTACAAAACCTGATGGAAGTGGTTGTCAAAACATTTTTTGTACCACCTAAGTCTTAGGTGGTACAAAAAATGATTTTTTAACTCGCCAGGACGAGATGGTATCAATTAGAAGAGAGGATTAGTCGGAATTTATGCGATTAATAAGCTGGTGGTAGTTGTTGTGCAGTAGATGCCGATGGCGGAGTATTATTGGTGCTAAGGTGCATATTGGGAGAAGCATAATGCATACTTATAATCAGCAGTGGCAAAAAGTTCATACAAAATGGGTCTTTAAAGTGCAATGTTCGATTGAAAATCTAATATCATAAAAAGTTATCCAAAATTATTGAAAAATATAGTGTCGTCACCTTCTCAGTCTTGGAAATCTTCTAGTCGTAGTTGTTTGGCTGAAATGTATAAAATTATATTAAAGCAAAGTGAGCTACCTATTAATAGAATTATTTAGTACAATATCAAAACGCGGACCACATGAGAAAAATCTAGGACTCGGTAATGGGACGCATTCCTATTATGGGTTTCTATTGAAAAACTAGGTACCTATTATTCAACAAAATTAATGTGATAATTTTTATCCAATAGCGATAGTTTGCCTTCCGCCGGGTTGGGATAATATTTATAAAATATCTTAAAAATATAATTTTGTTGGTTGCAGCTTGCAGCCATACCAGCTTGGTCCCTGTGTAGCTCTGAGTGAGGCTTCAACTAAGTAATCGTAGTGGATTATACCTAATACCTGGGGGGACAGGTCGTGGTGTCAGTAGTGGAAGCCCGGTACGACTGCGGCAGAGTCCTCGGACATACTTGCTGTGTGTCACTCTCTCGCAGGTATTCGCCATACTTCGTGTCCAGCCAGGTCGCGAAACCTGTCAAATCTGGAGACGCTGTATTTGCCTGATGAGGCGCCTGGCCAAAATCCTGTCATACAAATTTAATATTTATACATTTATGACTCATAAATTACCGGTTGATTGTGGAAAGAATGACCCTCAGGAAGAACAGGCAAAGTAAGAAGAGATAGGCAGAGGTGTACTGACACTGAATGCTCTGTTGGTTGGATCTCGGCAACAGAACTTCACTGTGGTACAAAACTATCGCAAACAAAATGTACTAACCTGGGTGTACCACTTAAATGCTTTTGCGAAACAGTTCTTATGTTCTTTTCGTTTTCTTTCACATGGCTTACAATTTTGTGGCTGCTGCAAACGCGACAAAATTATCTTTAGTTTTAGAATAGCTTAAAAAAGATCTGGCCCTCGATTCTGCTACAGCACAACCACTGTCACACCCTTTCGGCTGACAATGTCTCCTTTTCAATTTATACACTTCACATAATGTACACTTTCCCGAAATATGTATTCCCACAGAGACTGTCAAAAATGGTATTTAATTTTAGACCTTATTTCCATACTCTTACAGTCACAAAATTAAATGAAAAGAGTTACATTACACTCTTTCATTCGTTCTACAAAAAGCCATTTAATTTTAACACTTTAACTGCATTACTATAAAGGCTAAAATCAAATGGAAATTTCTCGCAGTGCCTGTGGTCTGACAGTGGTTGTGCTTTAGCAGAATCGAGGCCCGGGATCATTTCTTAGTGTTTCTCTATCTAAATTTAAAAGATGCGTGCTCTGGTTAATGGAGCAATCGCCATTCTTCCAATTCCTCCGCGAATTCCTTGACCTCTACGTCCTCTCCCTCCATCTCCTCAGTAAGTATACAGAAAAAATTACAGAACAAAAAAAAGAACAGAATATAGAACAAAAAAAATAGTACATTATGGTACAAGTGAGCAACGTTGGTGATTACCGCCGAGGCGCCATTGAGACCCGAGCCGCCAGGCGAGGGTCTTAAGACAGCCGAGGACGGTAATCATCATGCTCACACGTGCCATACGACGTTTTACAACACACTTGCGAATAAAATAATACTACAAATACTAAATAAACAATACTACAAATTAATTCGTTTTCCTATGCGCGCGCATTTAACAATGGCGGTCGAACATATTTAAAAAAAAATGAGGTTTGAACTTAACTTTTTTTACTCTGTTTTTTTTTTCTGTACTTAGAGAAAAAAAAAGTTAAATTTGAGTGAAAATTTTGTTTATTACACAAGTATTACAAGTTGAAATTATTTATTTAAATACGAAAATGCATCAAATGACCATACAATAGGCGTATTAATTGATTCGTACTATTATTAAACACGTTATTTTTTGTATCAAAACTTTTTTAAGAACATAGACAATTATAGACACTTCCTATAAAATTTAAAAAAGAATCTATAACTCACTTTTGTGAATAATAGCAATGAAAAAGTCACAGTTTTATAATAGGTGTCATTCCGTGCTTAATTGCGGTAAAATAATATGACTTTTATGAGCAGGTGTGTTGTAAAATTCTTTATTTTGAGACCTCTTAAACGATACTTATATCTTTTCCTTTATCTGTTCCACAAACATAAATAAATTGAAAATAATGGTGTTCATTAATTGTATTGCTAATCAGATGTCACAACCACTATGCAACTAGCCATAAAATTACAAACCTAATAGGTGGTAAACCTTTCAAGGTTAGATGACCAAATCTCTTATTTATTTAAAAAAAAATAGAATGCTGATCTCTGAAATATCTTGTGTTTTGTAATAAGTATAATAAGTAAACATTATTTTATGAGACATTTATACTGATGTCTTTTCCCCTTAGGGTCAGACAATTTATGCCTCCATTTGTTTAAGTAGGTATGTCCTTACACACTTCAAGTGTTTTCAATATTTAATTACAGTTTAGAGCATTTTATAGTGCATTTAAGTAGAAATGTAGGTATATCATATTTTCTACTTAACCAGTGGATTCGGAGCGAATTGATTGTTACATGTGCACAGACAAAGCACAAAATGATCCTATAAGGTTCTGTTTTTCGGACGTGCGGATTTCTAGCTCGGAGTTGATGATCGTACATACATAATAATCATCGTGTTTAATTATGTTCAAAAGTCTTGTCTACACATTGCAATGGGACAAAGGTCTCGCTATATTTGTACACCAGTCGTAATGCATAGCTTTCTCTTACTTAAATAGTCTACACTAAAATTGTCTAACCGAAAGCATATTTGTTCATCAATGTGTTTGTTTTTCAAATGTTACGCTCGTGAGTATTATTACTCAGTACCTATACATTTAATTATTGCTACTTAAATGGTGAACTAGCACCCACTTCCGCCTAAATGATTAGCAGAACATAATTATTGACCTTGTAATGCTGAGGGTTTGACATATATATTATCAGGTATATTTAAAACATAAAATTATATATAAGTTTTATGAGGCAGAAATTGGCAACTAAATTGTAGTAGCCAAAATTGGGACTAGCAATATCAGTAATCAGAGCCAAATGAAGGCTTATATTTCAGCAGCAAATGGTCGAATAAGGCTAAGATGAAAGAAAGTACATTATCCTTTTTCCTACCATCGCACAACGATGGAAATTTCTATAAATTATGGACCTTATCCGAGCCCAACATGTGAAAGCAGTCCTATACCAGCAATTAAACTTAGTAAGAGGCGCTGGTGTGTCTACTACTAAAAAGTTGAAATTATTTAATATGGAAATTATTTATATTTCAAGGTTTAGTTACAATTGATTTCTAAAAGGTTACGGATATTGAGACAGAACAAGTTAGGTACGTTCTAAACATCTCTTAAAAATGAAGAGGTTGATTAGCTACATGCATAAAAAGTGTAGCTGTGATGGACCCGGTGCGGAAGGCGGTGGATCGGGTGCTATGGCGCATGTTAAGCCTATGTCGAGCAACGGGCTACAATACCCCGACTTAAAGTTACGAGTTAGAAGAGTTAGAGCAAAGCGGAGTTACTTTAAGGAGTCAGGGAATATCTTGAAGGGGGAAATATCGCCAGCCAGTAGGCAGGTGTGGTTTAACGGTCAACCACAAGGTCGTCAAAGCTCCATAGCGAAGAAGGCAAGCGAACCCGTGAGTGACACCAATAACTACTTCGAGTACCGTATACCTCAGGACACGTATTTTGGTCTTAAATCACGAGACAAACGAGGCTCTGGCGCGCGCGGACTGATTTGAAATAATTTATATTCGGCTAATTTAAGCTCGTCCACCGCAGTAGCACCCCGTGCTATCCTCAAAAGACACCCAAGAAACGTGTTCTGTGCATATAGAGCACATTTTGAGCACATTGTAGGTCCAAGACATAATGTCCCGAGCAATATCATTTATCGCTTGAAAAATAATGATATCTTCAACTTACCACTTGAGCATAGTAAACCAGGGGCTGTCCCATTGTGTTATAGAAGGGTCCCATCAAACCAGGCTGAACCCTGCCATAGATGTCTTCGTATACACAACTGCATTTCGACCAATCGTACTCACTACGGCCACAACTGCTCAATGATGTCGTAGACATGGGTATCACTGGGAATATGATAATGTTAGTGAATTTTAGCTATTATTTAGATTTGTCCCTTGAATAAGTAAATGTCCTTTTAGTTTGTTAGAATGTCATGTCCGATTTGGTTAGTGTCAATTTTACTGCCATTGGCCATTTTCTTTATAGTTTGTCGTTTCTACGTTGGAGATTCTAGCAAAGAAGATTATAATTTGTATACCTATAGTCTATTGTAGGCCTTCCCTTATGTCTATGGGACAAGCACATGGGGCAGGCCGTGCCAGACTGCAGTCTTTGCAGGACAGATTCTGATAAAAATCCTCCATTTCCCTTGACCCTACTGCGCGACACTACTAGTAGTGTCACGGGAGATTTCTATTTCCCGTGACATTACCAGTCACTACTGGTAGTGTCACGGGAAATAGAAATCTAACGACGAAGTAAAATTTCCCATGACACTACTGGTAGTGCCAAGCAGTAGTGCCACGGGTAATGGAGGATAAAAATGTATTATCTATACTTCCATCCTTACTCCATACTAATATTATAAATGCGAAAGTTACTCTGTCTGTCGTCTATCTATTTCGCTTTCAGGCATAAACCGCTGAACCGATTTTAATGAAATTTAGTACAGAGATTAGACCTTGGGGAGGGCATAGGCTATGACCGACATCTACGCGAACGGTGCTCCGGGCCACGGCTAGTTATTGATAAATAATAAAACCAATTAAAGTACCGCAAGATGTATAATACCTACACATTACACAATAAGATACACAAATTATAATGCTACGTTTACATACTCGCGGCAGAGCGAGGGAAGTGGCGAGAGAAGTGGGCAGAGACGTGGTGTGAATGGTATATTCGTCATGCCTATAGATGTAAGGCCGGAATAATTCCAAATATTCCGATGAGGATAAAACGAAAAATCCCGAATAATTCCCAAATGACCCGGAATAATTCGGAATTATTCCGGTCGATATTTATGTAGATAGATGTAGTAGGTATTGAGAGTCTTGACTCTTGTTGATAGTCTTGTGATTCGAAATGCAGTTATGATTCGCGTTTTATACGGTTATAGATATATCTAAATTTAAATAACTCAAAGGTGACTGACTGACTGACTTACATAGTGATCTATAACGCACAGCCTAAACCACTGGACGGATCGGGCTGAAATTTGGCATGCAGGTAGATGTTATGACTTAGGCATCCGCTAAGAAAGGATTTTGATTAATTCTACCCCCAAGGGGATAAAATAGGGGATGAAAGTTTGTACGAAACTTTGTCAATTTTAAACCGATCGGGCTGAGACTTTGCATGCATTAAGCTACTATGACGTAGGCATCCGCTAAGAAAGGATTTTGATTAATTCTACCCATAAGGGGATAAAATAGGGGATGAACAACATTCCGAACTTAACGCGGACGAAGTCGCGGGCAACAGCTAGTTGGTGTATATACCTATCGGTATAATTAAGAAAATACAGTCTAAGACTTATGTTTTCTTGAGGACCTACTTATACACTTTTAAACTCTTTAAGAGTGTTTTCACACCATCCAATATCCGTATCGGACGACGATGGCCGACATCCGATATCCGACACCATATTATTATGTTGTTTTCATATAAATATCCGATAAGATCGGTCCGATTTGGCTATTTGCTACATAGCAGAGACTAGTTATGGATGCTAGGGATAAAAAACCTTAAAAAACGTAGTGCAAGCAATTTTCGACCTTATTGGCATGACATAGAATCGAGTTTTTTTTCTTATATTCGTAATCAGTGTCATCTATTAGCGCAAAAAGACACGTAATTAAGATAATGTCATTAAGGTCCAAAGTCGCTTACAGTCGCTGTTTTAGTATCTGTGTGAAAGTTGTAGCAGTTGTAGTCATATTATATCATATTACCTACATATTATAATAAAATAAGTAGGTACCGTACATCTTGACTTGACCCCAAGTCGTGAGAGATGCTCGAATTGGTTTGATATGGTCTACGATTGGTGGATTTGAGCTTCTCCGTCACCATGGTACACGGGGTGTACCATGGTGACGGAGAAGCTCAAATCTACCTAATCCACAAAAGACATCCAAAAACGCGTACTGTTACTCGTACTGCGCATATACATACATATAAGTAGGTACATTTTGTGACGTCACTGAGGTCAAGATATATAATATTCCGGTATCTACCTACCTATATACCAATACCTAATTAAGTTTTCGCTTAGTAGGTAGGTGGAAGCACAGTTATTTCATTTTTTGTAGGTGAGTTCAGCGGGAATAATTCCGGAATATTATTTATTTATTATACACTTTATTGTACACCATTAAAATACACAATTATTATGATCTACAACTATGGAACTAGTACAATGGGCGGCCTTATCGCTTTAAGCAATTTCTGCCAGGCAACCTTTGGATGGTAATTAAGGTTGTAGGATTGAGTGGTAGTTGTTCGGCGTACTTTTAAAATGTTAATGCAATAAGTACATATTAATACCTAATACACAAATAAATATATTAACATATATATGTGCCTACACAAATACATATAATACAGCAATCATATCTAATGCTTACATATAATAAATAATTATAATAGGTATACATATATATAATACAAACACAATACATATATACATATAATACACTGACTACACTACATATAACTTGACATAGAAACTTGCTAATTTTTACAGTGATAAATAGTGTTCTTTGACCATAGTTTTGAACTTATTTAAATTCTGGGCTTTTCTTATGTCTTCTGGTAACTTATTCCAGAGGCGGATCGCCGTGACTGTGAAGGAATTGTCGAAAAATGTCGTTTTATGCGACGGCATCTTTAGTCTTAAGTTATCTGACGACCTTAAATACCTCGTATGAGTATCATGTAGGAACTCAAAACGTCCCTTAAGATAGAATGGAGTTGAAGGTTTAAATAATATGTTGTACAGCAGAAAAAGGATGTGAGCATTCCGGCGAAGTCGTATGGGTAGCCACTTAAGCTCTGTTCGAAACTGCGAAACATGATCATATTTGCGTAAACCAAATATAAATCTTATACAGACATTTTGGAGGCGCTCAAGTTTATCTAGTTGGCTTTCGGTTAAATCAAGATAACTGACGTCCGCATAATCAAGAATGGGGAGTAACAATGTGTTTGCAAGCGAAATTTTGGTAGCAATGGGAAGGAAATATTGCAACTTTCGTAGTGATCCCACCGACGCAAACATCCTACGGCTCACCTCCTGGAGTTGCGAGTCCCAGGAAAGATTAGAGTCCATATATATGCCGAGATTCTTTACTTTATCGCTGATAGGGACTACTGCGCCGTCAAAAACAACAGGCGGAAGCTGCGAAACAACAACTTTTGCTCCAGTCAAGGAGCTGCCTACAATGGCCACCTGAGTCTTCGCAGGGTTGACTTTAAGGCCATAGGTTTTACTCCAGGCAGCTATATGAGCCAAATCCTCGTTAACCATCTCCACAGCCTCCGCCAACTGCGCATGTGGCGCCTGTGAATAAATTTGTAGATCATCTGCATAGAGGTGGTAGGAACAACGAAGATGATTTGAGATAGAGTTTATAAAAATTGCGAAGAGTAAAGGAGATAGAACGCCACCCTGGGGTACACCAACAGAAGCATTACACCAACTAGACAGAGTGTTTTCATTGCGAATACGCTGTCGGCGACCACACAGGTAACTGCGAAGCCAATCAGTCACCGTCGGAGATATGTTAAGAGAGTGCAACAGGCAGAGTAGAACATCAAAATCAACAGTACCGAAGGCATTGCTGAAGTCAAGCAGGGCGATGACTGTTAGCCTACCGCCCTCCATCCCAGCCCTGATGTCATCAGTGATGTTGACTAAGGCTGTAACGGTGCTGTGCCCAGGTCGAAAGCCAGATTGGAAGGAATTGAGGATATTATTTTTAGCGACGAATGCACTAATTTGACTATGTACGAGACGTTCAAGGACCTTTGAGAGGAATGGGAGTATGGATATGGGTCGATAGTCTGTGAAAGATTGTGGCTTACGTTTTTTAGGTAAAGGAATTATAATACTATCTTTCCACGCAGTTGGAAAAGAACAGCAGGATAAGGAATAATTGAGGATGTAGCAAATGATGGGAAGGACTTCATCAAGAATGGGAAGGATCATCTTACGGCTGATACTGTCATCTCCAACAGCATTTGATGTGATTGCCATTATACTCTTCTTAACACCACAAGCAGTGAATAGATTAAAGACGCAAGGTGGATAGTTAGGCGTTGGAAGAGTTGAAAGATAAGCCAAAGTTTGCGCTTTCGTGGTCCCATCAAGATTGGACGAGGCAGCGAAATGTTGATTTAGTAGATCAATATTCAAATTTCTAGGGATGATGTCTTCACGTGATTTTCCAACGCCCAAAGTTTTCAGAAATTTCCAGACCTTTGCTGGATCTCCATCCTGAATGGTATTGTCCATCCTGAATATTTGAGAATATTTGGGAATAATTCCGAATAATATGGAATAATTCGGAATTATTCGGGATTTTTACATCTATAGTCATGCCGCGAGTACTGCCGCGTATGTTGCGCAAATACTAGCGCGATGAACTATACGAGACCGCTAGATGGCGCTAAGCTAAATAAAACACGACTTTCGTTATTGCTCCTCGAATATTTACTTTTAAAAATATTTATATCGATCTACGGAAAGTGTATAGTACTTGAAAGTGATAGTTTTTATTAATAATCTATTTAATTAATTCGCTATGCTGTAAAAGCTTATTGCGTACACTGCTACAGCGTTGTCCTCCATACGTTTACGTCCGTCTCCGTTGCAGGGCGAATACTGTAATGCGGACCAACGCGATGATGGGAGTGTGTGAATGCTAGGGCATTAATCGCGCGAATATTTCTGGCAACACGATGAGCAATGCGAGCGGCAGTATGTAAACGCGGGGTAAGCCATTACTTACTATTTATTTATTTTCTTCTTCATCCTAGCGTTAATCCCCGTTGCATCCGAAGCTTTTACTCGGAGTCTGGGGTCAATCTGCAATTAGACTGGACTTTGATATTTTAAGTGAACCGACTGCCATCTGACCTCCACAACCCAATAGCGATATTGGGCGATATCGAAGCATTTGTAGCTAGATCAGTTGGTGGACTTTTTAGGACTCCAACTACCCGTAACGACTGCCATAAATGTTCATATGGCAAGCAGGACCGACGGCTTAACGTGCTTTACGAGGCACGACCAGACCAATGCAAATACTCATATTCATGCATACAAATATTTGCACTGAGTGGGGATCGAACCCGCCACTTCTACGTAGCGGCTGCGTTCACTACCGCTACGCCACAGGCAACTATTTATGTACTTGTTTATTGTTTTATAAAAATAAATAATATGTAACTATTTGTTCAATTCAGTTCATTTGATCCACAGAAATTTTGTTGATCCACCGAAATTCTATAACGCACTAACTAAGTACATGTGTTCTTAATGGGTTCTTTTTTTTCTGCTAGCAAACTCGACATGCAGATTATCTACCAAAACAGTAGATAAGTGATAAGTAGGTAAAATTAGACTTTTATTGATGTACCTAATATGCATAGAAAATTTAAAAACATAAGTATTTATTGCATAGCCTCACTGATTTTATCACACATCAGTTGACAATTCTCTCAGCCGTAGCACTCGTAGCAGACAATGCTTACAACTAATGTGATTTTACTTACGGTCGGTGTTCAGTTAGTGCTGTGCTATACTAACAAACAATTCACTCTTATGAAGAAGGACTTGATGTCTGGTAATGTCCTGAAATCTACTTATAAGTACCAATATTATAAATGCAAAAGTAACTCTGTCTTTCTGTCTGTCTGTCAGATTTCACGCCTAAACCACTAAACCGATTTTGTTTAAATTTGGTACAGAGATAGATTAGACCTTGTGAAAGGACATAGGCTATGTTTGGTCGCGATAACCGACATCCACGCCGGGAGAGCCGCGGGCAAATACTTAGAGAAAAAAAGAGAGACCATAAGTGATAATGTTGAGATCACCCGGATATCGTCAAAGAAATAGCGTCAAAGAATATTTCACATTGCATGGAGCTATAAACAAAAACCTTAGCGTATATTAACCTAACATATCTTTATAAAATTATGTTACATATCCTATCCTATTATATTAATATTATTAAATGTGAAAGTTTGTGAACATGTTTCGATGTTTGTTACTCAATCACACCCAAACGCCTAAACGGATGTGACTCTCTCGAAATAAAGACTCTCTATCGTCTCTCTTGAAAAAAAAAGACGCTCTTGAAGTAACTACCCTTTCGGAGGAACGAAATGACCCTCTCCGGCTTTTCCAGAAACTACTGATATACCTAGATATTTATTCTGTGCTACTGACCTTCAAACCCTGAGAGAAAAGTCTACACCAGAGTCTCGTCTGTTAAAATTTCAAATACTTTTCAGATTTTCAATGTGACGTACACAACAGTCAACCTCTAAAAGAATTGAAAGAGAATTTAATGAATCTAAAGGACTGGCAGATCACCAAGCAATATATCAACGTACACAACTATAGCTTTGCAACTATTAAACCTGTTGTCCCCACACTTCAAGGTTAATGTTTACTATTTTTTACGTCGATGCGACGCACCAAATCCGCCACTTTCTAGTCTAGTAAATGAATGCTTACAAGAGGGGTGTGACTTTTCCATCCACAAGTTATTCATTTACTAGGCTATTCCCTTCAATATTGACAAATCATGCTAAATTTTCTTTTACGCAATAAAACAGTATGCATTTGACAGAGACAAACGTAGTTCCGATTTTAGTGAAGCAAGGAAATAGAGATTTTATTTTTATTCACCCTTTGATCTCCCTATTTCACGGAAACGTTGGTTTTACTGTTTTACTATGTACTATATGTACTATATTTATACGGGTAATATCTGTAAAATTCTCGTGTCACAGGGTTTGTTGCAATCTCCTCCAAACGGCTGTATCGATTTTTATGAAATAAGGCCTGAGAATAGGTTTAGTTAAAGGCCTCTAATAGTAGGTTGTTTTTATCACATTATTGTCCAAGCATTTCAAATCACATCCCAAGGTAGCCTGCAAGAAATAGTTCCCAGCAATAAGGCCGCCCATTGTACGTTATGTTGTTTAAATGCCTCTTACTACTTGTCCTACTGTAAATCTATTGATGTTCAGTAAAGAATTTGCCTATCTACCTATCTATTAGATTGTAGGCTGATCTCTGTACGGTCTGTAGGTACCCCTAAGATAAAAAAGCGATAAGGGTTGTTCGCACTTGACTGCTTTCATAATAAATTATAAACATAACAAGTTTTCATAATGTACAGATAAACAAAAATACCTACTCATATTAAATTATATCTGCTTTTAGATCCGTTAGAGATATTCGAAGAAGTTATTGAGCAAGTTGTGTACGGTCAAAAACAAGGTAAGTACCTATTCGTCTATAAGAACATTAACTATAAGTAATCTATTCTCCGCCACATTGAACAAAAAACTCCATTTTATTTGCTTTTTATGGCACTATCTTTTAAAGCAACAATAAACGCTCTTAGCAAAGTAAGTAAGTACTGTGAGTGTGACTTCCTTGGTGTTGCACTCATTCATGGTCAACGGTAAACACTTTCCATCAGGTGGGCAGTGTGCTTGTCTGCCACCTATGTGGTATAAAAATCCATAGCAAAAGTGATCTATAGTAGTTAACATCATTGTACGAAAATGCTTTCGTTCGTGTTTCGTATTACGCGGCCGGAATTTCGGATTTATGTTGTTCGGCTGTTATAAAACTAACATTCTCCATTCGCTTTTAGTTCCAAATGACAAACAATCAACATCAAACGAACAGAACAATCAATCGGCTGTGGATATGATGGCCCATTTGCCTTCAGGAGGAGAAATGAGGTTAGTCAAATGGTCAAAAATGTCATAAGCATAACAAATCATAACCTCTGTGATTTAAGGTCTCTGCATACGTAACGGATTTTTTCACGGACGGGACGGGACGTGAAGTTTTGGAAATATCGTTTCATACAAAATGTATGCGGCAATGCATATGTCACGGAGCCACGGACGGGACGGGACGGGACTGGCCGCATACATTTTGCTTCACGTCCCGTCCCGTCCGTGAAAAAACCCGTTACGTATGCAGAGACCTTTAGCGGTAAAGTGTTCACTACTGAGTCAGAGTCGCGGGTTCATTCGATTCCCACTTAGTGCAAATATTTGTATGTATGATATTATAATCACTACATAAGGTAACTGTACCAATGCTCGACACTGTACCAATGCTAGACACTTTCGAACAAAACCCAGTATTTTGAGAAAATTATCCATTTGTTTTATAAGACTATTGACTTAAAAGATGCCTAATGGTATCTATAAGATATGTTCAAATATTCGCAACACCATCCGAAGTAAATTTAGAAAGACTGTTGACAGCAAATTGTGACTCCGTGAACACGGTCGTGTTATTTCTTAAGATTTTTGCCAAGGGTACTGATTTTTATAGGTGTGATTTTTTTGTTTATAAGTTATGATTATTACTAATTTTAGTATAAACGTTATAAATATTGAAGTTATTGACATACTTGGACCATTGGGACAATGATGTCTAGCATTGGTGTTTTCGACCAAGTGCATAATAATTTAATTTAAAGTAAAAGTATGATAGATTTTAAAGATTTTATGGGCAAAAGTTAATGTCTAATTGTTGCTGTAACAGTTAAAAAAGAATGTAACGACCATGCTGTAATTAATTTGTTAAATTTTTTAGATTGAAATTTTATTTTTCCTTAAAGTGTCTACCATTGGTACAGTTACCTTAATATTATAAAACAAAGTCGCTGTCGCTGTCTGTCCGTCCCTATGTATGCTTAAATCTTCAAAACTACGCAACGGATTTTGAAGCATTTTTTTTTAATTGATAGAGTTATTCAAGAGGAAGGTTTTATGTATAATACATGCATAATATTGTAGAGAAACACTGATAAATCGTGATCAGATCAGAATACCACGCGGGCGGAAGATATGGCGGTAAGAAGTTCGCCGGGTCAGCTAGTATATTATAACATAATCTGACTGTTTCTATTGTATAATATCCGCTCTGCATGTTGGTGGACACAGTGGCGAACGCATTGGCCAACACACTCCTTACCAGTTCACGTGTTTCCCTCCTCCTACAGTCCCGGGTCCTTTAAGCGGAGCGTGAGAAACCATCTGATGAGGCCGTCAAGCTGACTGCCCCCATTGTAACATGGTACGTGTCTGTAATGGTGACGCTCTTTTCATAGACTTTGCCTTCAGCTTACCATCAGGCGAGGCGAAGTCAAATTGACGTATCCTATATTTAAAAAAAAAACACCCTCCCGACGCCCAACCACACATCAAGAAAGGCACAAACCTACGCTCTACACATTCGCCAACAACTATGCAATTCTCAAACGGCCGTTCCCAATAACATATCTACAGATAAAGGTAAAGGTAGAGATAGTTCCTTTGTCAAATCCTATTGCGTCACCATAGAGATTGATGACGTTTATATCCTTTCTAATGTCAAAACTGGCGATAGATAGGTTATTGGGAACGGCCGGCGCGCGGCGGCAGTGATTACATCGGTCGATCTCCAGTGACGTCATCCAGTCCGACCAATCTGTCGCAGCGTTGTGCTCGAGGCTGTATGCTTAGAGCATTGCACTGCAGGTGTTGGCCAACGCGTTCACCACTATGTTCGCCAACGTGTATAGCGGAAAGGCCGCCAATAAATATGTCTCTCTCGTTATTCTTTATGGCGAGGTAGGTACTAGGTACTATATCAAAAAACCGGGCACTCTACATTATTACGATGTTCAGTCTCTACAATTGAGATTTAGTTTTTTTTACATCTTGGGATACATATCTTGGACTTAAATCGCGAGACAAATGAGGCCCTGGCGCCCGCCTTGTTTTATAAATACACTAGCCTTCCGCCCGCGGCTCCGCCCGCGTGCATCTCGGTTAACGCGACCTTTGCTCATATCTTTGGTTCTACTCGACCGATTGCGATCAAACAAACGTAAGATTTTAAGTCTGAGTAAGCCCTTTCTAACAAAAAAAACCGCATCAAAATCCGTCCAGTTGTTTTTGCGTCCATCGCGGACAAACAGACAAATAGAAAAAAACAAAAAGAAATTAAAAAAAAAATATTTTCGTGTTCAGTATCGTTAACATAATATAACCCAAGTATTTCTTTTTAAATATCTCCAATGTACAGACACGACCACTTTACAATTATATAATAGTATAGATTTTAGGTCCAAGATATACAGTCCCGAGCAATACCTTGTTCATGCAAAAATTTTAATACTAAGTGTGACTTCAGTCTTCAACACACGATGGACTACGATGGACACGTGTTTTCGATGTACTATTTGTTTTATAAACGTGTTCTAGCTGTGAGCCACTTAGGTACGCAACTACAACACGCAGGTACTGCAAGAATTCGTTGATCCCTAACCAGTTAGTACCTTTACTATGAGTTATTCGCGCCGGTTATGTAAAGAGAGAAATTCGGAACCGCCAAATCGTCGTTGCGAGAACATGGGCACATACACAACACATTCAATGATTATTATTATTTACTAGCTGACCCCGCGAACTTAGTACCGCCTAACAATCGATTATTTTTTTTTTAATTTTTCTCTCCGTAAGAAAAAATAATTAGCGAAATCGGTTCAGCTGTTCTCGAGATTTGCGCTCAGCAACACATTCAGGGATTCATTTTTCTTTTATAAAAAGATTTGTGAAAGTACGAATTAGTAGTAAATTTACTAGAAACATCTAACTTCCTCAACTAAGTATTAATATGACATATCACATAGTTACCCATGTACTTAATATTTTCTTTCCATATTTAGATCAGAAATGTTCCACAATAAAAGCAGCGTGCACCTGGCCTTTACGGAGTACTTGCACCGTGGCCACGCTTACCTGAAGGTATCCCGAGACCATATGCAGACTGCAGTTGATGCTTTCGCCATATTCCTGGCCGGGAGCATAGAGGATGTTATGCGATTACCTGCAACTTATGTTTTACAATCTGTAGGTTCTATTAATATTTAACTCATTCTTGAAAGGATATGTTTGATGGCAACTAATTGCCAACAGAAAATAAAAATTCCTTATTCGCTACCGGTTGCAAAGTTTAGTTGCAATGGCGGCCGAAAGGGATAAGATACCCAGAAACGTAATGAGTCCGGCTGAGGTGCGAGAGATTTGTTTCAGCCAATCTCACCTCCGACAACCTACGAGCCACTGACGGCGCGTAGTCGGTTCAAGTCCGACATAACCACCTCTGCGGCTTCAGCGGATGGGTATCTGACTATCTGTGGAGATCTTACGCATTTAAAGAAACTTAATGAGTACCTACACGAAAAAATTGTGTAGGTATCACTGTCAATTTGGTTCGTGGTGCACTAAAGACCTTTACTTACTGTGCGTGAAGTTCTTTCTGATAAAAAAGTTATATTAACCATCATTTTATCACTATCAATGCAGTAAAGACTGTTAGGTATCTTTTTTATTTAGGACAGGTCAATTTGACTTCACCTCGCCTGATGGTAAGCTGAAGGCAAAGTCTCGGAATAGAGGGTCACTATTATATAGACACGTTCCATGTTACAATGGTGGTACTCAGCTTGACAGCCTCATCAGATGGTTTTTCATGCCCCGCTTTATTACTTATGTTATGTATTAATCCAACAGGCTCGTACAATAGCCATGATGAGAATCGCTCGGGAGAAGCTGGCAGCCTCCTGGCTCGTGGTAAAGGGCTCGACGCCTACGAGCGAGATTACTTACGAGACCCTAGAGAAGTTCCGGCCACTGTTTAAGTATATCAATGGCAAGGAAATGGCCAGACTCAACTTGTTGGACAAAAATATACTTTCTTTTATTGGAACTTATCCTGATTTGAGTAGGCACCAGGTGCATTATTATTTTGGATTTTTAACTTTGTGGCATAAGATATAATTCCGTAGCCGACCGCATACGACAACTGCCGACGCACGCGGCACATGCGCGTAGTTCTTTATTCGTATCGGAGTTTGACAAGTAACGGGTACGCTGTATGTGCTGCATGCGTCGGCAGTTGTCGTATGCGGTCGACTTCAGAATCATACCTTTACGCCTTTTGGTCTTCGAATGACAACGAAGCTTGACTGGGCTCAATTATTTTTCGATATATCATTCACGTTTGGTTTCCCGCTGACTCTAGATACCGTAAACTTGGAAAGGTTTACAAATCCAGTCTTCATATATCTCAGGGCCATACATATAGGCCCTGACGGTACGGCTGCTTGCAAACGAATTAGCCCAGTCCAATAAGGTGTCAACCCCACAAGATCCGCCTGCACCCATCCAGGCCTCTCCAAATATTCGACTTGAAAACTTGCTTGCAACAACTTTTTGAATATAGACCAAAAACTTACTTAACCATGAAGTACCTACATATTATTATTTATTTCTGACGAAATTTCGAATGTCTCTGGGTGCTCCCATGGTGGTCTCCGGAATGACCTGTCATTCCACCTGTGTTCAATTATTATCGATAATACGAAATACACCATTGAGATTAGATAACAAATTCTGAAAATTGCAATATAAAATTTTGTTGACCTTATACCACCATAAAAGCATATAAATAATACTAAAAGTCACGTAAATGTCTAAAGGTCGTAAAAGTTACTCAACGCAACCATTTTCTATGTAAAACAGGTGGGCGTTGTAGCAAATAGGTACATACAGCTCAACGAGAACTGGACACAAGCACGGTACCTCAATACTATGAACAACCTACTCTGCGGGGTACCCATGATCTTAATGAGGCGAGTACCTAAGTCTACATATTTGCAGCTGACACATCAGGTACTTAGCTTGTTTCTTGCAGTTGTATTTTAATGAAGCTTTCAGAGGATTTACTATGACGTGTTAGGAGACGCGTTCCTGGAGAGGGCAAAGGGTAGAGCAAAACTCTATTAGCTTCATGTTTCTTTCTAGAGTGGAAAATGGATCGATCAACATGTCGTTTTTTATACTACCTACTTAGGTCGCAGATAAGCACACGGCACACCTGATGAAAATGGTTACCATGGCCTATAGATGAGTGCATACGAGAGCATCGTGATAAGTCTACAAAGATAAGATAGTATTATTTTCATAAATCATTAATGACGACACTGAATGCAAAATCAGGAAAATTGTTTATTGAATAGAATAGGATAAATAAAATAAATATATTATTTAAAACGGAAACTTCAAGACATACTATCAACGATCTACTTTATAGCGATGATCACAGTTTTTAGGTACTTCCGAGTTTCGCTTTACAATTTTTTCTATTCCGCTACGCCCTTGGTAGTTAAACTAAGACTTATACCAGAAGATGATACTTCTAACAAACATAATAGCAGCTCGACACGAATAAATTCATATAGTACTTACCTACAGTTGAAAATATTTAAAAGATACGATTTGACGTTTATAGTCTAGGGATGGAGCTTCTTAAATCAATTGTCAGAATAATCGATTCAAGTAACAAAAGATTAATCGCATAGCTGCCAAAATGTAACTTTTGTAACATTGTAAATAAATAAAACTATTCATCATAACCGCGCAATATAATAATTATCCGACAAGATTTCCATACCATAAAACAACGTTACTTTTTCCCTGTTAAGTAACTTTTTAAGCTATCTTGTTTACATTTACACTAGACTATCTGGCCCTGGCAACACTGATTAATCATGTAATATATCTAGTATTGATATTTGGATTAGTACCTATATGTGTTAGGCTTAATGAAAACATTGCAATAATATGCGATTGCAGCAATCGCGGCTGATTTCCTGGTACTTTTTGAAGAGTTCCTTGGTCTAATCTCGGAAATCCATCATCAGATCTTTACAAAATTTAAATGGGACCATTTCGAAATAATCTACTTACGAACAAAAAAAGAATTTTCAAAATCCGTCTAGAATTGGCTTCACAATCGCATAACAAACATACAAAAAAAATAGATAAATAGGTTAAAAATAATAGATAAATAGGTATTTGTAGTTATTCGGTCCCACGTAATAGGGGGTGAGCCTATTGCCATATTCCTGGCACTATTGTTGACTCGAGGTATGCATCTGAGGCTAAGTTGTGGCTGTACCTATATAACTGTCTGGTGATAAACAGCCCTATCCCTTAGTCGCCTGGTACGACACCGCATAGGAAGAGATGGGGAGGCCCAAGTTCTACTCTGCCGGGAACCACGCGGCTCCTACGGGAAACCTAAAAACCTAAAAATTATAGCTTTGGCAAGCTTTGGCCTCAGATGCAATTAAGAAAATACGTCTCCATGCGCATGATGATGCTGGTAGGCAAAATATGCATTTTTACAATCAATTTAATATTTATCTAGTATTGATATTAGGTTCAGGATATATAATGTTAATAAAGCAGGGTAAATGAAAATACGAAATGGGTATTTATAATTTTTATATATTCACTGTCTGAGCTACTTTCGATTTCAGTATCAGAAAAAAAATAAAAAAAATTCGTTGTCTCTAGTATGCGATACGATAAAAGAAAAATCTAAGCAATATTTTCATTTGTATTACTTAGAAGAAACATAAGAGGGTAAAAAGAAATACATAATATTACAAAAGTTACATTCTGGCAACGCCGACCATAAACGTAACGAGTTGACATAAACTCCATACGATTAAAATGTAACAACCATAGAGAACACAGCCGCAACACTCAAATGAAAAAATAAGAACGATATGACGTAGCTGTCACACGAGATTTCGAAAAATGAAGAATCACGTCTTATTTTAAATTATTTGTAGCAATTCTTAAAATATTTGTAGTAATTTAAAGTGAAATAAATGTCACACCATATTTTTTATACTTACTATTATAAGTTATTACGTATTTAGAAATGGTTTAACTTAATTTATAACAGTTTCATGTATCCTTTCAATAGTGCCTAGTTACCTACCATGAATCCAGACATCTGTCAAATCGTATCTCTTAAATATTTTCAAGTGTAACCGGAAAGCAAAATATATATTTTTTTTTATATGTATAGGTTTTATAATATGGTAACAGATTCTGAATGTCATACGTGTCATGTTTTCTTTCAGACATTTTACCACATACGAGCGTGTGATCCGTTGCAGCGCAGATTTTATCTTCAAATCATGACAAGCACACAGGTATTGTATGTATATTTGTATGTATTACTAATGTTAATGTAAGAAAATAACAACAACGTTGTTTGAACGTGGTATGACGGCCTCTGTGACGTAGCGGTAGAACGTTCGCCTGCTACGCAGGGTTCGGTTCACGCTCAGTGCAAATATTTTTATACATGAATATGTATTTCCATCGATCTGGGCGTTGCTATGTATAATATGTATGTATTTACCAAAAAAAGTATCTGAGTATATTTCCGCATTCTAGATTCCATCACACAAGCTAGTTAGCTATGATGACCGTAGGTCTAGATAGCGTTGTATAGATTTTTTTAGAATATTATACTAATTTATACTAAGTAATATAACTATTTATATGATCTTAGTAAACAGAATAGGCAGCATCGCCCTCATAGAGCTACCTCATCTAAAACATTGACATACTAGTTTTTTATAACAAAAAACGCGAATAGCAAATCGTGGCAAATCTCAGTAACATTTTGCTAATTTTTTTTATCAGGCGTTGGGAAAATCTTACAGCTGGAGCGCACGAGATGTATCCAGACTAGGCCTGCTCCTAGCTGAGGTAGATGGACCGAGTTTGAGTGCAATTAACCCTGAGGCCCTGAGTGGTATCACTTCACAAGTAAGAAAATATTTGATTACCGATAAACAGGGTGAATAGAGATCGAAGGGTGAATAGAAATAAAATGGTCAGATAAATTCTGTTGGTATTTATTTTCTTTCGAGTGAATAGTTCAATGAACAGAGCTATCAAATATCTGGTTTACACACTTGAAAATGTGCAAAAGACATTATTTAAAAAACCTAACGACCATTTCGACCACGCCTACGCATTAAGTCGTAACGCCATTTTTTCACAAATTGAGATTTTGGTGCCATAAGAACAATATTATATCATGCTATTTTTCCATGAAGACAGAATTTTTAAAAACTCAATAAGTAAGGAGATTTTCGATCGATAATAGTTGTAACTTTTAAACACAACCGCACATAATATAGTCGCATCGCAAGTTACAATCTTATGCGCTGATCAATCGATTGCTTACGGGTCAAACTCAACAGAGTACCGACGTCGTATGACACGAGGGTCCAACGCATAACGTCCCAACATCCATGTTACGACTCTATGCGACAGTCTATTAGTATGTTTTGTGGTTAGTTACGACTTTATACAATTCAAAAATATTACACTAGGGGTCGTAACTTATACGTACGACCATACGCACTGTTGTAATTTGAAATTATACAAACGTATATAGACGTAACACAAAGTTAAGACTGTATGCTTGGTTACATTGTAAAGATAATGCTATTTGTTTTTTAATAATTCACATAAATACTATTAAAATTTAACTTTTTCCTATATATTTTTCAATTTATTTCAATTATCATTATTTCCCTATGTTTTAGAAGTATAGGTGGCAGTTGAAGTTGAGTTTCAAATATTTGATCATGAATCAATGTAAGGAGAGCCAGTAAATAGTTCACTACAGTTTTGAATAAGAATACTTTAGTTTGTTTGTCTTATAACAGTGACTCAACATAATTAATGCAAAAAGATTAAATTAAAATATCTGAAAAGTTTAAGAAAAGTGAATTTGAGTAAAAATTAAGCGAGTAGAGATGCATAGATTTTAAAACGACAATGTTCAATTTCTGGGCTAAGATTCTTCTAAAAGTTAAATTATTAGGGTAAGTATAAAAAGTTAGATGGACTAATAGCAAAAGGGATACAGATATATGTAAATGTATACCATTACAACTCGGGTATCATTCTAGGTAATGCAATTACATTGTTAATCGTACATTTTACTTAATATACGAGTACCTAACTTAGATGTATCAATGAAGGTGTTCATCTTCAAAACGATATTACTTTACACGCTTTCAATACGGGAGAGAATAGTTCAAACATTCTTAAAAAAATGGTACTTAGGTAGGTGACCTGTATCTCTGGATTAGTTTGAGTGAACTAGATAGATAGATAGATAGATAGATAATTCTTTATTGTACACCAATAAATTTACAGTAATACAAGTAGGTAGCATGTTACGGTTCAATGTACAATGGGCGGCCTTATCGCTAGAAGCGATTTCTTCCAGGCAACCTAGAAGCGATTTCTTCCAGGCAAACTAGACCTATTTTGATAGGTGATGAAACCAAATAGTGAGATGGAATTAACATGCCCTGTACTAAAAGTCACTGTTCCTGGTTAAGTATTATTATTATGAGTGCAAAAATTTCACAATTTTATCTATAGATTAATAATTGATGATGATGATATTTCCAAAATCCAACAGAAACTGACATGTATTTACTTTCATACTTATCTTATTATTGCTAGAAAGTATGATACGTTGCTTAACTATTCAAAAGGTATTGTGAGTTTCAGAACTTTAAGATCAATTTTATGTTGATTCTTTTCTTAATTACATAAACTACATTTATTTTAATGATTTATTAAGTAGGTAACGTCCCACACCATGAAGCTCTATGAGTGGATAATCGACTCCCAGATCCGACAGGAAATTACACTCTCGGAGTATCAGTATGGGTTCCGTCCCGGGAACGGGACCATGGACCCAGTGTTCGCCCTAAGGATTGTGGCGGGGAAATACAGGGCAAAGATCACGCCCCTGCACTGCCTATTCTTAGACATGCAGAAGGCCTTCGACTGTGTTCCTCGCGCGGTGATCTGGTGGGCACTGCGGGCCAAGGAAGTTCTAGAGACTTACATAGACACCATCCGAGAAACGATTTGCGTTTGGTTTAATAAACCAAACGCAAATAAAAATTTACATATTGTGAGTTGAAAGGAAGTTGATATCATATCATAATTATTACTTTATTAACATTTATTATTAATTAATCTTTATTTTTCAAGCAAATTGTCAAAGAGAAGTTCCGTTAATTTCATGTTATGTATCAATAAAAACATATATTACAGAGATGTTTAAAGAGAGCAAGCATTGTGTAAGTTTGAATTTATGTAAGCTGATTTGAACAAGCACTTTTTTTCAGTTTTTGTTTTGTAACGTGCTCTGATACGACTGTCTGCCTTAGACGTATGCGGGTATGCCGCGTAAAACAATACGCCGTATACCGTCTTATCTAAAACATACGACCTTATTCGTGTTGTCTAAATGGGTCTGAACAGTGGCATATGGTTGTAACAATAACATACGACCTTTGTGCCACTAGTATAAGGTCGTAATTCACTAAATAAGGCTATATTTACGTAAATATGGCTTTTATTAAATTCATACTTCGGCATGATATTACTACACCAATTACTCATAACATTACACAAAAACATCGGCAAAAACGATTTCAAAAAGCAAATTAAACAAGAAAGTTTCTTAAAACGGCTCTCCTGAAAAATCAGCTTTTTAGCGTTTCGACCTTATGCGTAGGTGTGGTCGATTTTATCTCTATTCACCCATTAATCCCTATTCACCCCGTTTTACTCGGTACCTGCTCAACTGTATTTGGTAAATAATTAATATAATAGCAGACAACACTATATACAATACAAACAAAGGGGAGTAAAAGGGACAACAATAAGATATTTGGAGCCCAAACTAACCTAATAGATGATTGACCTCCTGACCGACGGGCGAGGCTCTGAAGAAGGTATAGGGATCCCAAGCTTCGAAGGACTAACCCCATGATGACGGGGATGATAATCATACAACTTACATACATACATACATACAATCACGCCTTTATCACTGGAGGGTTAGGCAGAGGTGAATTAATACCCACATTTCACCAATCATTGTATTAGGCCCCATGTAATAGGGGGTGAGCCTATTGCCGTATTCCAGGCACTATTGTTGACTCGAGCCATATATCTGAGGCTGAGTCTGGGCTTTAAATAACTGTCTGATGTTAAACAGCCCTATCCCTTAGTCGCCTTGTACGATACCGCATGGGAGGAGATGGGTGGCCCAAATTCTACTCTGCTGGGAATCACGCTGCAACTTACATAGTAAATATGACTGTCTAGGTTCCTCTCATCAACAATCTGTCTAATTTGTCATCTAAATCTTAAGCTAAAAATTTCTACAGGTAATGCTCCACATGCCGACGGAGATCTTGCTGTACTTGACCGAAATACAGCTGCGCTACATAGAACCGAAGGCGCTGAACATACTTGCAAAAAAGATAAGCACCTACCGCAGCCAACGAGTCAGTAATTCGGGATATGATCTATCTATTTATTCATTTAGCGTTATATTAATGTATGTAATATTAGGCCTATTATAATAAAAGATTTCCCTTCACAGGCTTTTAATTTAAAGTTTTCAGTTTTCTGCTTTAGCATTACCTACTATTAAGTTCCTCATGAAACTAAGTCTTGGAGAAGGCTGTTCCTCTTACCTTACAAATAAACATATTATAGGTAGTTTTGGTACCTATAGAACATTTTTTAAGGTTAAGCCAACGCTGTCCACAGCAGGGAGTGAGCGTTCGAGTGATGGAGCAAAAGCAATATCGTCTATCACCGTGTACTATAAGAGAAAAGTTAGCCCTACTCTATAGGTATGCCTTTTCAGCTTTACTGAATACAGACAATACAGTACGTAGGCACGTGTAAAGGATTAATTAGTTACGGATACAAACACGGATGTAGTAGTTTTGATTGTTTATTATACCAAAGAGTAGTATTTGAGAACTTGCAGCGGGGGGAGATGAAACGAGTAGCGACCGTCCTCATGTAGCTGCGCTTCCAACTACAAAAAAAACAAAAAGTAATGAACAAAAATAAGAAGAGTGCAGAATGATATGGTTGGAAGTTTACGTGAATATCATGTCATGTCAAAATAAAACTATTTTTGAAGAAAATATAGTTTTACGCCAAGAAGAGAGCTAAACCCTGGTGTAGATACCATAGTTTTGTCCATTTGCCAGCGCTGAGTATTCCCTCGCCCAAGTGGGCAGTGATATCGCCTAATTGCCCGGGATTGTGGAAATGTTATGAGAGATGATTAATTCTTCACATAGAAGTGATATTTTAGCCATCGGGTGAATAGCTTCTACCTCTGCTCCTTCAACAGGTTCTTTAGCTTTTTTTTTTGTTATAATTACAAATCCAAACTACTTGTCAGAAGCATATTTTTTGTTAACTAAAAGTATACAGTCCACTAAACCTGCCCGGCTGTAGATAGGTAGGTCAGTAGGACTTGAACGGAAAAAAGTATCAAAATATTACGTTCACATAAGTAAGTTTAATAATATGTTTACTCACAAGTGCCTGCATTTGGAAAGCTTAAAAGAGTTTAACAGTCCAAAAAGAAGTTAAAATTTTACTAATAACCTATAATATAAAAAAAAATTGTCATCTCACCAAAACGTTGCACCATTCAGTTTGTGTAAACGAATCCACACGACTATGATATGGCAACGCTTTCGGCGTTTCTGATGTAGACACGACGTATTCAACCTTGAAGATAGGAGGAGGCGAAGTACCGCACTCTTCTGCACATCTTGGACGTTTATTGAAATAAACGAAATCATTGTGAAATCCACGTTTAGCCAATAGAATGTCAGCTACGTTTCTCTTAAATTCACCAGTTTGAGAACCCATAGACTCAGTTATAGTCATCACCATTCCAACGTCTTGTGGTACGCATGGATAGATTGTGCTGGACTTCGGCTTACATAAATCTTCTACACATGCCGATATACCCGCTTTATCTGAATATAGTCTTTGATGATTTGTACAACACGAGCAACTAAAACATACAAGAGATATCATACCAAAAATAATGACAAGTAATAAATAGCTTTGTTAAAATAATCACTTACTTATGAGTATCATATTGGGCAGCTGCAGTTGGCAATAATATGAAGAAGCCATTTGGATCTTTATACATAGGTAATGTATTGACACGCGGAACAGCAGTTTTATTCCCACAACACGAGCATTGAACCATTACTATTTTAGCATAGCATTCGTTAATATTACATATAGCTGACTCCAATGATTTTGTTGGCAGAATCGACTGGTCATCTTCGCGATCAGATTTTTTCTTTTTAAATAAGTCCGATAAGGAACTTGCTTTTCGAGCGCATTGGTTGAGATTTGAAGGTTTACTTTTATGTTCACTACTATTCACTGCATCATTCTGTACTTCAATGTTTAAATGTAAAATAGCAGCATCTCCCTTATTTATGACAGCTATGCAGTTACTACCAAGAGGAATATCACAATGAATAATGTTAGACTCTGAAGCCACATTTACGGGATACACTTTTATTTTACTGTTAGAATTAGACGAAATTTCGGAGGTTATTGTGTTCACTTCGCAAGTATATATATCTATCTTAGTCTGCGTTTCCTCCTCCACCCCAAGAAGTGGAATGTTACAATTTGTCACGTCATCCACGAGAGATTGATTGCGTGTCATATTCGATAAATTAATTCCATTCTGATTCAACTCTACATTCTGATTTAGACCTGTGTCCGTTGCTATGAACAGTATTTCTTTATCGCTTATCAGGTCTTGAATTGGAAGGGAGTCTGTAGCTAAAGCTTTACTAGTTACCATTGTCGTACCTGGGCACTTGGGTGGTGATGCAGGTCTCGATACTGGTGGTTTATTTGTGGTGTGGGGGCTATTTGAATATTTTATTGTTCCTTTAGATTTCAGATGTTGTTCACTTGTTTTAATAGATATTTTTTTTATAGATTTTGTTTGAATCATCCCTTTGTTCGAGCTAGAGTTCCTCTTCGATCGCTCGGAGGTCAGTGAGCCGGTTTTATCAAATGACGCGCTAGGTCCGTTTGGCCGCTTTCTTTCATTTCGAGTGTTTGTTGGTGGAGTGATGATACTCCTTGGCTGACGGGCTGCTTTTTCTGGTTTTATATAAATCTGTGAATTGTTGTAATACAAATTTTGGAGGAAGGTTAGCAGCAAGAAAACTTATATGAAAAATATGTACAAAGCAATTAAATAATACTAGATTATGACAAACCTAGACGGATTACACCGTCATCGGTATGTTATGTAGGTACGTATTAAAATATAAATATCACGTACAGATGTCCTAGTAAAAGTCTCTTCAGGGTTTTTGATAATTTTAAGTTCGCTAGCTAACGTCAATGAAGGATCATCATTGTCGACCTGCTGTGGACCTGAAAACCATTTTCGAAATTAGCTAGGTAACTACTGTACTGTATTTCAGCAACTATGGTTTCGACCCCACGAGTCTATTATCATCAATTGCTCGTAATAGTACTGCTACTAAGAATTTGATAATAGAAAAGCTCAGTAGATAACCCATGAAACGAACCAGGAACCTCTTGCGCACCTGCAGCGAACTCTACCAGTACCTCACCGAGACAGTCTGTTAACATTTCCATGCAAGTTTATATCTCTAGATACTCTCATTCAGGAGATGGGCTTTATGAGAAGAGGTAGGCCCAAGCAAAAATGGATGGAGCACGTGAAAGAGGATAATTATGGCAAAGAAAGAAGTGGCTGAGGAAATGACTTCTGACAGAAATGTATGAAGGAGATTGTCATGATATACCGACCCCAAATAATTGGGGTAAGGGCAGGTAGATGTCATCATCTACCTGCTCTTACCCCAATTATTTGGGACAACTTATATAGGAACTCTTTTTTTTTTAGTCCTCTCATGTACCCAAGAAGGTATTAACATGATCCTTTATTATTTTTAGGCATTTTTTCGATTGAATGTCTTCCTTACACAACTATACATTGTATATTGTATTTAGTCAAATTTAATTACATAGCGTAACTTCTAATTTTAGTAATCATGTTGCGAGCTTGTTGAGTCCCGTCCCACCCCACTAGCTTCGATAGTCTTAAACTCGTAGAAGAACACCGATCCAAGGAAATGAGCATCTTGATTGTCGGTTTAGAGTTCTTGTTGGGCTGCTCTGAGGAAGACATAGGTAGGTATGACTAGTTCTTACTCTTCCTTTGCTGGCTCCAAAGTACAAGCTTTACACCTTGGAGCTCGGGGTCCACTTTATTACTTTCTCCTTTCTATAATTCTTATATTTTAGTCCTTACTTTCACTAGCTGTTAGCAATAGGGGTAGTACTTTCGTAGCTCAATGCAGAAACTTATTGAAATTACCAGCTAGTTGGCATTCGCTTCTGCTCCTATTGGCCAGTCAGTAACATAACTCCCTACTGATTTTTTGGAGAGCTTACCAGAATCATCCGCGACACATAGACAGCAAGTCACACCGTTGGCAACACATTCTAAAGTAGAAAGATTTATTATGTACTTATTACATAAATTAAAAAAGGAACTTGTAGCTTAAAATAGATGCGGCTAACCGACACATGCTTAGGTATAACTAATTAGCTGTTACCCGCGGCTCCGCCCGCGTAGTGTCGGTTTATCGCGACTAAACATACCCTATGTCCATTCCCAAGGTCTAATCTATCTCTATACCACATTTTATCACAATCGCTTCAGTGGTTTAGGCGTGAAAGCGTAACAGACAGACAGAAAGAGTTATTTTCGCATTTATAATATCAAATGCCGCTAGTTCGTAGCAACTACGTCAAAAAAGGTCCTTCGGCGTAACTTGCGTGTGTTTAGGTATATAGGTATGTGTGTTAAATATCCGAACTCTTAATATACATAATAGGTACTTACTCAAGAGCTGAACGTGGATTGAAAAAAGAACTTGACCAAAACGAGTCTACACTGAAATACAGATTGCTGCAATAATAAAATTAATCAAGAATATTTATTTACCCAAGTTTATCACTTCTGACTCCTCAGCTAAGGTATCTTTTTTGGCTTGCCGCTTTTCCCAGGACCTTCAATATAATAATAGCTATGATTTCTAATTAACGATATTTTTTTATGCACTCTAGTTTTCTTACTTAAAAATTGTTAACCAGAGATTGAGAGAGATGTTAAATCAAGTAGATTGCATGATGTTAACGAAAATCATACAATACATTATTAAAAAAAAAAAATACTTTCCACCTATCACATTGCTAATGGCATATACTTATTACACTGCCATCTATCGTAACTAGCGAGAACTGCTAAAAAGTATAAAAGTCTGTTGTTCTCCAACTGAAAACAAGGTAGCGCCACTGTCAAAACATTTTGTTTTTTAATTTAACCCCTGTTGTCACACTGCTCTGATGAAAAACGGGAAAACTGGTTAGGTGAGAAAAAGCTGGTGGGAGGACCACAGATTCCCTTTGTCCCAGAATGGTGTGATGCGATCTAGCAAAAGAGAGAGAGTGGTGGCAAGATTAGGGAGAGGCCTATGTCCAGAGATGGGATAAAAAATATTTAATCTGTCTATAATTTTGACTCGTCTGTATATTATTGTGTTTGCATTATTTTGTACCTACATTCAACATAATTTATTTTCTCATCACCAAAGTATCTAGTATCTATAAAAAGATAACACAGTTCTGCTTTATGTGAGCAGTTCTGTTTTTTCACAGCTCTATTTATCAGTGTGAATATTTCCAGATGATTATTTAAAAATATTTCTATCCTTTTATGGAAAAACTGTGCTTCTCTTCATCCTAGCGTTAATTCCAGTCGCATCCAAAGCTTTCACCTCGGGGTCTGGGGGGACCCCTGAGTAGACGACGTTCACTATCACCACAGAGCAAAAACTGTTATTTTATCCTACTTATATCTTTGGGATTTGTCACGTGGAAATGGAAATCAGCGGTGTATAGATAAGTCAATAATTAATTAAATAAGTCACCGTTTCATTTTGTAACTAAGTAAAATTGAACCGGCTATGCATGGAATAAAAAATCATATATTTTTAAATGAAAAACTGCATTGGGGTTGATTAAAGAAGATATCTTTTTCCGGTAAGTACGTCCCTATAAAAATTGTGTTTGTATAAGTTGGTATAATTTTGATGGTTAGATAAGTCGGCCGACTTTGTTTACTTGTTACTTCTGTACCAAAAGACTATAATATTATACGCATCATTATAATTATGACAACTTGCCTTGAAGCCTTCATCAGATATTTCTCATAACCCGCATCCGTAAAAGTGTCAGGTGGTACAACAGCCACATAGGGCATGCCATTAGAGAGCTCAAGAGGCCCTTTCACCTTGCTTCCATCTAACGTGTACAACTCTATAGCTGTATTTCTGCAATCAATAATAATTATAATCTTTCACTGACAGATAATCTAAACCTATTTGTTTATTTTCAGAAGAAAAATAAAAATATCCAAATATTATTTTAAAGGTTAAAATGGTTAAACACTCCAAAGATTGTGGTTTTTATTTATTTATGATGGAAAGCGAACCCTCATCTCCTCTAGAAAAGCGCACGCGGAACATAAGCACGCCGTAAACTGACAACCAAATTAAGAGACAAACCCTTAATCCAGGTCTCCAAAACCTACAACCCCCCCCTTCAGTGATTTTTATACCTACAAGTTTTCATCCTCAGAGCCTTAAAGAGCCAGTTTCTGTCCTAGTGAAGTGCCGTACCTAGCTGGGTCTATCATTCGTCTGAATCACATCCGTTGTCGAGTATGCACCATGAGGTCTTCTAATCCCGTCTATCACTTATTTGTGTCGCCAAAATTGAAGCAAGATAATAAATAAAATAAAAAAATAATTACGAAGTTCCGTAGTGAGATCTAGCCAGGTGGCTAAGTGTGGCTTCCCACCAGTCCAATTCATTTGTACGCAAGTGATACTTTCTTGGAGGTGAACACTGTTGACCGTTTGAAAATAAAAAGATGTCTATTGCATCCCAACCAAAGCCCACAATCTTAGGCTTCATGTCTACTGTACTCATAATTTTGAATATAGTTTGTTTTTAGGTAAAATATACAACGATTGATAACTGAGCGAATTGTTATATGCATCAACTTTTTGTGAGATATAATAAAAATAATTATGTACAAATATCGATGTCGTTGTTTAATAAATCATTTACATAGTTGTGCGTCTTACTCAAACTTGTTACATTAAAATTTCCACTTAAAATTAGTTCAAATCCGCCACGAACGACATAACAAATATTGAGAGTTATATGACATTGACATTAAACTTTTTTATGTAATTACGCCAGACCAAGTGCTGGCTTAGAATCTTTTTGTCTGGTCTATTTTTGGAATTATTCTCAACAGTGCTGCAGTGTGACCGTACTAGTCAACCCATTCGTATCCTTGTTTAAAGCTAATGTGGGCTAGGTTTCCAGTATGTCATTTTCTTTCCTGTATTTCAGTTTTTCTTAGACTCCAAATTTCAGAAGTTCGTACTTCCGTAGGCTAGAAATGTAGAGCAGTAGCTAACTCTCTATCAATTACAAGAATAAGTTCCAATGGTTCGTGGGAACGAACGGGATCTGTATTGCATTTAACATTTTTTATAATCCTAAAACACTGCTCACAGGTTAATCGCAGTCCTTTATAAGTAAAACCACTAAAAAGGGTTGCAATGAACCTGTACCTATTGTAAGTATAGGATTACATAGACTAAATTAGTAATCAGACCCATATGGCTATTGTCATTCGATTTCCTTGGTAGGTACCTAATGGAAAATCAGCAATCAAGGCGATTCCGGTATACTTAATTTCCAGTCCTTCCAACAGCGTTGCAAATTATATTGAGCATCGATACAGCAGCAGCTATGTGATCAACACAAGCAATAGCTGTAAAGTACTTACTTCACCTATGTACCTATTCTATGTCCAAAACCACATAAATAGGTTATCGTGTGTAAAACTATGAAAGAAAAGTGAATCGAAATCGTGTTCATGAACACTTCCCCACGGTAAAATACGTAGAGCAGTGATTAATTACTGAAATGACAAACTTAATGTTATGGTCTCGCCTTTCTGTTTACTACGCTCCGCTCCACGGTTTTATTTACCTGGAGGACAGAGTTCAACGGTCGCCGCACCTCGCAAGGGTAGCCGCCGCACTTGACATTTTATTAACGTATTATTTCACGCTACCCTCAGTCCTGTTACAAAATTTTAATCTTGCTTTATTCATTTGTAATTCTGAAAGACAACAAGTTTTTAGTACTCTCTTCTTTAAGCATGTTCTTTATTCTTTCCAGTAAAGAGAGGACCTCGTTGAGAACCCTTTTGTGAATTTGTCAGTGATGCTTTTTTAGTATAATGGTAATGGTTTTCTAGACACTCTTCAGGATTTAACTTATCTACCCACAAGATGAATAATAATTCAGATAGATAGATAGATAATACTTTATTGTACACCAATAGATTTACAGTATATTTATTATTTATATAATTTAGTCTGGTAATAAATTAAAAAGTTTTAGTGCTTCAAGAATGCCTACCTACAGTACCTACTGTTATAAAATAGAATGCCTAATGTACAGTTGGCAAAGGAGATAAGTAATCAAAAATAAAAGAGATTTAACTCGTTCGTTACCTCCCAACTTATTCTTTGAAAGTTCTGAATTTAGATAAGTAGTAGGGCGACACAAGCCTTAGTATACAATAGGTCCCTCTCTTCCTCTCATGAAGACTAAATTCAGGAATATGGAACTTCTAGGTACTTTTAGTTTCGTTTTTCGTTATATAATCCATGGCATTTATAGCACGCTGAGTCAACCGGACCCGAGCTTAATGCCATATTAATATGGCAATAGAAAAGTGAAAACACGAATGCAAATGAGAATCGATTGTGAAGGCCAAGTTGCCGAGACGCACTGTTGATGACGTCACCGAATATTTAAAATGATTACTTAAATTATTATAACGTATCTACATGTACTTATGTATTCAAAACTAACAAATTTATTGAATGTTATTTAAAAATTATTCTAAACTTCAAAAATAAACTCATACATATGTTAATTATTAATAGTTTCTGATTACATCTGCTAATATTATAAAAAAATATTTATTATTTTATATGAGAGTTAAAAGTAGATATTAGAGGCCGCACTGCGTTGGATATGCAGGGCCCCACACCTTTGGGGCCCAGGCCTTTTTTTATAGTGCGGAAATCCGTACGGATATCCTCCCGCCGGGTCTGGTTATTTCGGACTCGAACCGACTAAAAACTACACGTCTATGTTCTTCAGGTGCTGTTCATCTCTGACCAATCAAGATAGTCAGAAACATATCTCGCTCACCGGCTGATCCAGAGCTATCTCTGGCTTCGAAATGCCCCCCCTTGGGTATGGAAACCATGGTGTCCCCATCTTGGCTCCGGACATCGGGAGGCGCGCTGGCGCCACCGCCTTAGCCTTAAGCGATATCCGTGGGGTCCAAGTCTACCTCACCTTCCAATCTGTGCATCTGCTAAGAACGGGCAAGGCTTTAGCGCCGGCTTTCTTCTTGGCACTAGAAGTCAGGCGGAAGTCGCTTCAAGATCAATCAAATACTATAAACTGACATCGGGCTCCAAAAAGCAAAGCTTGCAAAATTTTATAGTCTGAGATCATCAACACCATCCTCCTTTACGTCTTTTCTAACACAGTTGGGCGACCCCAACTGGGTTTACGTTCGTTACGTGTGGTTACCGGGAAGCCAACGGTTCCCAGTCTAACTGTGAAGAGACCTCCACAGGCAATTGCCGATTTCGAAGATAAAGCATGCGATTAGAATAGTTATAGCGATTATCGATAATAGAAACTGTTCTAGTGATCAATGAGTTAGCAGCTCGAGGCAACAGCTGGTAAAAAAACGCACATCCGCGTTTTCCTTTGCCCAAGAGCTCAAGCAAGCGTAACGGTATAATTAGGTAGTATTATAATACGTAATGAATGGTTGTTTACCTATGGTTTACAATACAAGGCTAATTCTATTATGGGGCGTGTCAAATAACTGAGGCTACCGAGAACCGTGATCTTAGAGTAAATTCGGAGCTAAAATCAAACTTCTAGTTCTAAATATGGCAACCGAACGGGTAAACGATTCTATTCTATGTATTTGGTTCCGTAAAGAAAGATAGTAACTACCTAGTTTACTGTTGTATATTTGCTTATTCAAGGTATAAGAGGCTATTTAAGGTTTTTTACCGATAATATCATTCATACAAGTAAGGTAAACCACCGTATCTCCGAGATGCCACCGGTAATCTTTAATTAAGAGGCATGGCCCGCCCATTCATAATAACAAATCATCATTAAAATATTACATAAATACTGTAAAATTCAACATTTTTAATTTCAGGCAAAGTAATTAGTTACTTAAGATTTTCTCGTCCTTTTAAGAATCCACTTGCATAATACCGACATTATAATTTCCTTATTAAAGGTAGTGCATGATAAAACAACAATGTGATAACTAAATATACTTAGATAAATGCAATAAATTTTAGTACCTACCTACCTAGTTGTATGCAACTCTGTAGTCTGCTCACAATCACAATTAACCAGTCTACATGTTTATGTAAATGAACAAGAAGCAGTGTGAAAATAATTTAATAACCAATTTAAATAAATAAAAGCGAAATTGTTAAAAGAGTGTGAGTAGAATTTATATTTAACAGAACAAGTAAGTAACAAAATACAAATAGGGCACGTTTTGATCATTTTCTAAACAAAATTAATTGTAATTTATAATTACATTAATTACTTTAACTAGGTGTCAAATTTCATGGCCTTTCTTTTATATAAGATCTTATAATATTTAGGAAAAAATAATATAAATATGTATCTACTAATGAAATATAAAAACTAGTAAAGGGCCCAAAAAACCGATCGTTGGTTCGGTTTCCTTTGTGGTTTGCTATATTAAAATCTCTTTATAAATCTACTATCTACTATGATAAGATATGACGAATAATTTTTCGAACTGCACAACTAACTTTGTAATCGTATGTATAGTGTAAATCTGTGTTACCTCGATAGATAGGAACTATTATAAGTACTGGAAATAGAGTACAGTCCAAGTAGAGACAGCTCTCAGTAAAAACTAAATAAGCATGGATTGAAATAAGAATAGGTTACAGGAAGTGAAAAGATGCTCGATTTGGCGGACTGCCGTGGTGCCCCCAGATATCTATACTTAAGTAAGTACAGATATTTTTTTTTACAAATTATACATATTAGACATAGACTTAAGTCGCCTTAAGTCATCCCCGGAGGATTAGATCCCACGTATTAGCGAGTGAGTCTTTTGCCGTATTTCGGGTACTTTTGTTGACTCGAGCCTTGGCTCTGATAATGTTAAACACCCCTGTCCCTAAATCGCCTTGTTCGATACCACATGGAAAGAGTTGGGGTGGCGCAAATTCTACTTTGTTGGGAACCACATGTTGCATAGAAAATGTTTGCCACTAGTCGAATGCACTTCCAAATGCCACGCACCACCACAGAGATCGTTTGAGGATGTGTTGTGTTACCTAGTTACTTTTGCTACCGACTGTACTATACGTAGCATATCAATAACATCGACCACTTTCATGCTACACAACGATGGCGATTAAAAACGTAACTTTATTGATATTTATCACATAACGCTCGTTGTGAAAGCAATATCATTTGAAAGCGTTAAGCTGCTCAATTCGACGCTGCCTGTGTATAATATTGTAACTGCATTTGAATAACTTTATAAAATATTTTTTGATTTGGTCTGCTGGTCACATTCTTGGTTCCAGTACACAGTGGCGAGTGATAAGTGGAACTGCCATCTAACCGCAAAGGTGTTCGTACAATAATATATATCTCATTGCTATGTAGTGCATAGTATTGTATACCGCGGCTAAATCTTCTTCATCCTAGCGTTAATCTCAGTCGTATCCGAAGCTTTCGCCTCGTAGTCTGAGGTCCGCTTTACCAGTCTAACTGCGGATTTGACTGTACTTCGATATTTTACGTGAAGCGACTGCCATCTGACCCCCATAACCCAATAGCGATATTGGGTGATAGTGAAGCATTGCAGCTAGTCCAGTTGTTGGACTTTTTGGTACTGAAACAGAATACCGCAGCTAAATAACCTCGTGTTGTGTTCCCGACGTTGAGCAGGGTAGCAAGTGCTCACTAGAGAGGTTTTGTGCTATCATTGGGAAGACCATAGGCTTATTCTACTTATCTTCTGCGCTGACGGCACAGAATATCTCTATTCTTACAGGGTCAGCAGCACGAGTGTGACTCCCCTGGTGTTGCAGTTGCACTCGTCCATAGGCTACGGTAACCACTTTACATTAGGTGGACCGTGTGCTTGTCTGCGACCTAAATAGTATAAAAAACTGCATTTGACCAACGTTGCCGTGTTGTTGGTCACATGTAGTTACGATACTATGCATGGAGAGTCTCGAATTATCATATCAACAAAATCTATTCGTCATTGTAGTAAAGTAGTACGAATCATTTCGTTTTCCAGTGTCGATGATATCATTGTTTACGTTAGTAATACAATTCTGGTTTTATTATAGATTCGCTACATGCTTTAGCGGCCGCCATCCCTCGTTTTAAGAGGAGCATTTTGATGAATATCGAAGAGTTATCCAAGACTAACTGTTTCTGCGGCTCCACTTAAAATATTAATTCCGTTTTATTAACCGACTTCAAAAAAGGAGGAGGTTCGTCGGCATATTTCTTTTTATGAATGTTCATCGATTATTCAAAAACGCCTGGACCCATTTTGATAAAATTTACATGGAAACACGACGACCTGGGTGGGAAGTACCTATAACCTATTAAACAAAAAATTATTTTGCAAAATCAACAAAAATCGGTTGAAGTCGGTTTTTAAATTTTTTAAATTGGGGATTATTTATTTAAACTTCTTGCACAAATACAAAAAAATTGTACAAAGGCGGATTTAATACCAAGTTAGGCAATTTCTGCCAGTCAACCTTTGCGTAATGCAGAGATATGTCAAAGGTGGTGTAGGAAGTATTGTGGTGAGAATTTGACCTAGTTTGGTACAAATAATAAATTTTATGATAAAAATAATACATACTTTGTGAAAATTTATAACTATAATAAGATTTATCCATATAGGTACAGAGGGATCCGTTCTCGTAACTAACAGGAACATGTTCTCTCTCGGGATAAAAAGTAGCCTAAAGTTCAAGACTATAATCTGTTTGAAATTTTATCCAGATGCGTTCAGCTGTTTTGGCATGATTGAGTACCTAACTAACATCCATCCAAATTTTAGCAGGTAGATACACCTCCTGCAACCTCCAGCCACCATGATTCAAGGTTCAAGAATGATAACGAAACAAAGAGTCAGTCTTTAAACATCATAGTTTGATGACTGACTTGATTTATCATGTCTGACATTCGTGGGTCCAGTGCACCCAGTTTATCAAAGTCATGAACACACGTAAATGCTTACGACTCCGAGAGCTCATACCCGAGGGCCCTTTACCCTTCAAGTGAGGTGTAACACCCGTTCATGCTTACGACTCCGAGAGCTCATACTTGGGCCCTTTACCCTTCAAGTGTTCCTCCTAGCGTTAATTCCCAGTCGCATCCGAAGCTCGGAGTCTGGGGTTCGCTTTACCAATCCTATCTACGGATTTGACTAGACCTCGATATTTTCCGTGAAGCGATTGCCATCTGACCTCCACAACCCAATCCCAGTGTCTTAGAATTTATTTATTAATTCATTATGCGATGCTGGAGTCGACGGCTTTCATGCCATCGTACGTAAAAGACTTGCTTCCAGCTTAAGTAGAATACGGGGTAGCACTAACAGTATCCTGAAGGTCATTGCAGATAAGCAGGACTCGGCTATAGTGAAAGCCTTGATCTGAGCACACGTATCTAATTGATGTGTTTGTTCAGTGTATGTTTTTCTTTTTAATTATGGACTATGGTCTGAAATAAATGTTTTATTATTATTATTATTATTCTCAAATAACTATTTAGATTCATCTTTGAATCGGTATTTTTAAGGATGTCGGTCGCACTGTACCACGACATTCTTATGAGACAATCTACAAAAAATCCTTCCTCGATTGATAAAAAATAAAAATAGGGAGAGCGTGTAAATAAATACATGTCTCGTGCTATTTGTAGCGGGACGCGCGTGCGCGACGCGCTGCCGACCACGCCACAGATTATAAATATTATGCTCGTTACAGATATGTCATTCAAAGGAATTCTTAGTAAGTAGGTACATAATCCTAATGCAAAGTTTAATGGCTATATCGACAACAGAAGTATCAATTAACGTAAAGGACATTTTGGCCAAAATGAGTTTATAATACTTTTCGATTAAGAATTTAATCCTAATGCAAAGATAATGGCTATTATGTTTTCTAAAATGTGTACACACTGAGCAAGAAGCCTCGAAGTTCTGCACAAAACCGATACCGAATCTAAACACTTGACGCTTTCTTTTAGCGACTAATGAGCGACCCGCGGAAACCTTAATGGTTAGTGAATTAATAAAATTGCAGGTAAGTACCTAAACATAGGTACTTACTACTTACCTATCTTGTGGTAGGTACATATGTATGTATCATAATGTATGATACTGGTAAGTACACTTTCCCCACTTGATAATCTTTGGTCGTCAAAGTTCAACGTGCAGCAAAGAGCCCAAATACCTACATAAAATGCATTCTTTTGATTACGCCCAACTGCAGGCTCAACCCAAGCGAATAGGTACGAGGCCATGTCCCATGTCCTTACTAACTTGTGGAAATATTGATGGAGAAGTTTTTCCTGAACTCATCTCACAGGGTCATTCTATTTTATTACAAATAGCTCTACCCACAAGCCTCTACCTATCTAAGCACTGAAAGAGTAGCGTTGTTGGCGTTATGGTTAAGATTTCAGCTTCAGCTATGTTACAGGGTGTCGTATAGCCAAGACCATCATTTTGTACATTAGTGTCAGTGAATGAGCATGGAGGACGTGTATGTAGGTAGGTATGTAGCTGTGTCTGTGTCTGTGTAGGGAACGGGAACCAGGAGGCAGGAGCGGCGCAAAGAGCGCGGGGCCAGGGGGAGCGCGCGGCTCGCTCGGGCGTCGCGCCGCAGTCCGCGCGAGCGCCCGCTTGTGGTTTGTTGTCTGTTGACGCACGTCGCGTGCCGCATCGGAACACGCGATCGTCGCCTTTGTTTATAGTTGGACGCGCGCGCCCGTACAGCTGTTCCAAGTGCTGCATTGCCGCAGTGTAATATTAGTGATTTCGTTTAGATTAGTGCACCTTAGAGTGGAGTTTTTGTGTGACCTGTGAGTGTCGATGGGGTTACCGGTGTGGCCCTAGAGTTGCCGCCGGTACGGTGTGTACCATTTACCTAGGACGCAGGGGCGAGGATCACGGCTATGGCGGCCACTGCCCGCCGCGAGATAGACACGGGCGAGGAAGACATCGCCGCTATAGCTAAACAGATATCGGACCACGCCGAAGCTATTTACCAAACATGGAAGGCACGCGGCCTTGCGCCCACTGAGATACTGTCATGCAGGCCTACGCCTGGTATCAAATTGGCAGAAAGTCTTCGGACCAAACCTCGACCTGAACCTAAGCCGGAAATAAAACAGAGACCAGAACTTAGACGAGATTATCGACCGGATATTGGCAGAGACCAGCGCCTGGAGGTTCGCAGAGATCAGAGAATCGACCAACGTCGTGATAGATTAGAGCCCGAGGGTGAAACTATAGAGGTGACTCTGCCACCGGATCTGGTACCTGAGCGAAATGGCATGTCAGGCGCGGGCGCAGGCGCGCGGCGCGCCGACCCCGCAGCCATGAGGCTCGAAGTCGCTCGGGAGGAGGAGAGACTGCTGCGGGCGCTGCGCACGGGAGGCGTGGTGGCCGAGCGCACCGCCGAGCGGCCAGACGTAGTGCCGCCGCTCTCATTAGTTGATTACGCCAAGAGCAGATACCAGGACAGGCTGGATACGGGGGCTCGGAAGCCGGCCGCCGGCGCCAGCGGCGAGCGCCGGGCGTCGCTGGGCTCGCACGTCACAGAGGCGCGTTCAAAGTTCGAAGCCCGTGCCAGGCGCGCGTCGAGCGCTGGCGCCGCCGGCGAACCCGCCTCTGCGTCGGGAGCGACGCCAGTACGCCCCTTCTTAACGCGTGGCTCAGTGGCTGAACGTGTGCTTATGTTTGAACGATGTCCAAGTGAAGCTACGCTAGAGCTTGCCAAAAGAAAATCACCAGCAGCCACTACATGGCGAGGACCACACGATGTTATCAGTAGAGCACAGGTAAGAAGAGGCTTTGGTACAAAATTTAGGGACAAATTAAGAAATAAACTAATTTTTATCATCCACCTGTTTGCTCTCCTCATTCAACTCAAAATGCCAAATAAGTACCTAGGCTATCAATAAAAAGAGGGTAGTTCCAGTTGTTCTGAAATATCCTAGTGAGACCTTGGAGTCTGAGAAATAATTTTGATGATAAGTTTTAACGTCTCAGGCAATCTAAAAAACAGAAGCCGATTCTCGTACTTCATATCTGTCCAAAATTCAGTCTCGATCTAATGTCAATCTCCCAAATATTAAAAACTGAATTGTCGTAACATTATTTTCAAAGAAATCGTGATCGTTTTTGACATTTGGTAGATTGAGGTTAGATTGAGACTGAACTTTGAACAGATACAAATTGACAAATTGCCTTTATGTCTACGCTATGCTAACGTGTGCAAAGTTTGCGCGTAACTTATTCACTGTTATAAAAAAAAATGTATCTAAGTATGTTTATCCGCATTCTAGAACCCATAACACAAGCTAGTTTAGCTATGCTTACTTTGGGTCTAGATAGCGTTGTGTAGAATGTCCTACAATATTTATTTATTTATTTATTTATGTAGAGCGCTACTGTTATTTCGTTAATCCAGAACTGACATGACATCAACTGCTTATTCCATGAAGTGAAACAAGTGTAAAAGTGTCTACACGACACGGTTTACTTTCACAAACCAAATGTCACAAACAAATAGGCACCACTCATTTCCAGCCCACTGCAAGAAATCATAATTGCTACTTGGCTATCCATTCCGTAGTTCAGGTAGAGCCGTAGAGCCTGTAGAGCAACAAAACCTAGATTTGTCACATGTCAGCAATAGAGACGTGCTACGAAACGCATGGCATAACCTAATCAAAAGATTCCACATGTATTCAAATTACAATTACAGCGTTATCGTAGTCCAGCATGATGATGCGTAGAAACCCTGAAAGGTAGCAAAACCTTGGTTTATTAGAATGAGAGTGATGAACTAATGTTAGATTGGTTTATTCGATCATGGCGCATGGCATTCTGATTTACTAGTGTATGGATAGGTAGATACATTGTTCAGTACGTTTCGTTGCATTGTTGTCAGATTGCCAATTCACGCTTGGTTATACAGGGTCCACATTTGACATCGTGCGACGCGACGTTCACAGAGGATCAACCCTTACTTCACTAGTATATTTTTTACTTTGAGCTGTATTCTGTTTTACATGTTAGATTCAGTTTGACCTACACAGAAGCGGTTTTTCCAAACAAGCGACTATACTACATATGAATTGATGTCTGTATGGTACAATAACAAGGTTGCTCTTAATATTTGTTTAAACACTAAATAACAAAACGTTTTCCCGTAATACTGGCAGCGTCCTCATTCGTGTCATTTATGTGTGATACTGATGAACAGGGCAAGATTTTCCTTCTGTTGTTTTTCCTTGAATGGCAATTGTTTGTATTGTGCTACTAACGATGACTTAAACCGTACTTACATAAATATAGCACAAAAATAGTCACATCAATAAGAATGAGACTATAATTATGCGAAATAATACTTACACAGAAAGTTTATAATTCATGAAGTGTAATATAATAAACATGCGTTTTCGGGCAACCGTTACATTTACGCACGTGGAATCATCAAATAGTATAGGCAAGCAGGATATGAATTGAACTATGTTGTGGTATTCGGGTCACGCAGTGATGTGCAGCAGCGACCACTGTTTTCTAACAATACCAACATTTTAAAACAGCTTAATGTAAAACCATACATGTGACTTTGTATATTTCTAAACGCAAAGATTGTTCACCTCGTCAAACGTGTCTACTATGGGTACAGAAAAAAAAATAGTGTTCCAAATTTAAATCCGTCGGAACGACGGGATGGTTTGGCTAACGCCCAACAGCGTCCGATTAGAGCCGACGGTCTTCCGAACGCATCCGAATGAGCCGAGAAAATAGAAGAATGGATTCATCAGTAATAATCGCCACAACTCGTGGAGTCTAGACTGGACTAAAGTGTGAAAACGCTAGTCAATTGTACGCAGACTAACGTGAATTACCTAAACGGCACAGGAAAAAAACTGCAGTATCATTCAACAATCGACAGGAAGTGACTGACAGATTGGGCGGAAGTGAGTGTTCATAATTAAAGCAATAAAATTGTGAACGACATAGGTGTCGTGCGTGAAACCGTGCAGTACTCGATAATTGGGACGTGGTCTTATGCAATTCGAAGCGAGAACTGTTCCAAATGTCATGAATCCAGAACAATTGCGTTTATCTCGCTCGAGTCGAGCACGCCGATAAATTTGCCCCGCTTTGACATTTTCTCACAAGACTTTTGCCTAAAAACGTCAATTGCTAAGATTACTCGTATTCCTGCATTGGTATTTTGAAATGTACTAAAGCTACACGATAGCAATATATTTTCGCCTTTTACTATGCCCATGCACATTTCTATCGTAAAATTCAAACTTTCCCAGTTTCTTGAGCATTTATGTGCTTTATTAAAAGACGATGCCCTCGTTTTTGGTGTTCCGCGTACATTTTGTATTCCAAGCGTTGGCAACTGTCTAGCGAGAGATGTGTATAAATAAACAGATTGTGGATATATTGGGCCTATACGTAGCCCTAATTAAGCCCCCACGCAATGCGTGGTTCGCTACTCATTAAGCACTTCTTGCCCTTTACCTCAGTTTTGCCGACATCAAACAGTGGTTTAACTTTAAAATTACCTTTTATGGATCTGTCACTCATTTTTCCTTTGGTCTTCAATGATCACATTGCTGCCTTGCTACTGTTACATGCATCATTTATGCTTAGCTCAGGCAGCACTCAGAAGCTCAACCTACGGATTTGACAAGAAAATAGAACTTGTTATTGATTTTACAGAACTAAATTAAATTTTACTTTTCGTATCCTTTAAAGTTTAAGTTCATTTGAATCATCAAGAAATTTGATACAGTATACAGTAAATAATTAGTATTGATTTCGTAAACAATTACATACACGTATAGAATTTGGGTGCCAAATCAACATTAGTTAGAACATAGTTCTTAAAGATAAGAAAACCAAGTTTCTGGAATGGGGTAATCTAAAGTGCCACGACCTTGATGCAGTAAGTTTAGGCCCACAGAGCAGAAAGTTGTCCAAGCAATAGTGTGGTAATAAAAGTTGATTTGAAGTAGTTAGGCTAGGCTGTAAGGACCCAAGGTCGACGGGCCTTTGGCATGTTCGCACGCGATCCTGAAGCGTACGGAAACATTAATGACGTGATGTGTTGTTAGTTAATTTACTTTGATTATTATTATTCGTACCTTTCATCTGTACTTGTCCATAAATCCAAGTACATAAATAAGTTTAATAAAGATAGATTCGAGCGGCATAAATAAAATAGAAAGTGTCCATTTAATATACGATAAGATATCTAAGCTAAGATTATATTTAGCGATAATATGGTAAATATGACACATAATGTTGCGTAAAAATACCATATTAAGTGGTTATGTATTATTTGTATTACGTTGATACTAGGGACCTATTTGCGTAAATATTCTGATAGATAAGATTATAATTACCTTGCACGCCATGTTCACCTCAATTTCTGGTTTTTAATTCTACCAAAGATCCTGCCCTAGCGCCCTAGCATTATTTTCTCGTTCATTGCTATAGTGCACATGTTGGGTTGTTCTGTGAAAAATTTAACTGATGATAACAGACATATACATATACGGACATTGCGGCGCCTAATAGTACCTCGGTAATTTTATCACGATATACTATTGTTGCACATGTCTGTAATTTCATAGGCAATCAATTTTATATTGCTCTCAATATTAAACGATTTACGAGTAACCATTAGATTATTTTACAGCAAGCCAAATCCTAATTAGAACTTTAAAACCGAATAAGATAATGAGAAGTCCCTGAGGATTTATGACACACGATGACCAGAAATGCACCAAGGATAGCAGCTCAAATGACAAGAAGATTTGTATCGTAAGTACTATGTAGATTTCAAACCATGCTAAACTTATTAATGTGGATAAATGTGTAAACTGGTTGTTGCCAAGAATCACACGGCAGTACTGTAGGTTCATGCACATACTGCTAAGCATCTCAATGAAATCTTTTTCGACTAGATCAAGGTTAGTTCGATAAATGCTCAGGAAACTTTCTTAGAATGACTAGAATATGTAACTCCCATCTAGAGTTAGCAAGATATTAACGCATGCTTTGTTTAGGAGTTACTCCGTCATATAACTCGTTGTTAAAAAACCCTCTTATCTGACACTTTAGTACCGCTATACAATAGACGAAAGTCGTTTAGTTCACGTCACGGTTGTCACTACAGATGAATCTCATTATTTCTAAACTTAACAATTTTGATAGGTATGTGATCCATGGGATGTGATTGTCGTGCATTTAGCGATAATAAATTACTGGCTTCGGTAATGATTGCTCCGGGGCGTGTAGACTTATATTATACCTTGCAGCGTTAATAAAATGCATAAATAAACATTAGGTAGGTATGTTAAATCTTGACTACGTATGAAAAAGTTACGTGCAGCACGATTGAGCTACTTGCCATGTCGTTTAAACTCTCTGTATTGCATAATACTATTCTTCAGTGGCGAAGTAGGAAAATTTGCAAAAGGGAGATGTATTTTGTCATGCACCATGCGACCTATTGGGAATCCGGCATGAATCAGCTTGCAGGGACCTCTCGCTACTACTCTTGCTAATTTTTTGACGAGGCGGCAATGTAGCGTATGCTTTAAGCTTTAGCCTCAAAGTCCTGCCGCAGTTTGAGCAATGCAATACAATTTGTCCGTCCGCAAGGTCATAGGGAACCTATAGAAAAATGTTGGGGTAATCTAAAGTGCCACGACCTTGATGCAGTAAGTTTAGGCCCGCAGAGCAGAAAGTTGTCCAAGCAATAGTGTGGTAATTAAAATCTGAATATTCTGAACTCCAAACAGATCTTGGTTGGTACCTAATCAAATTGGTGATAGTAAACCTTTCTCTATATTAGAACAACAATCTTGGACAACCTACTTTTGGATCTGCGAACTGCGTAATACAAAATGGTAGGTCTCTACCTGATATCTTAAGGTCGACATTTGCGGAAAACGAAGGTAATCCAGTGCGATGATACGGTCGAAATTTTATTGTGATCTCCTTGGCACTGATCTTGCAAAACGTGATATTATAAATTCTGTGTTAGATATGGATCTAATACAGAATATACATATACTATGGAGCTTCGACTTGATAGTTGTTGCTCGTGTAGTACTGATATTTTTGCAAAAGCCATTGTAGAACTGACAGTATTGTCTTTTCTACGAACAATTCTCCATAGCAGACCTTTCTATCATGATGGTAGTTCATCCGCTGTGGCCGTGTGGTCGAAGAATAATTATGTAAAAAATACTTAATTTGTTGAAACTGTATTTTGATAGGGTTGGGTCACGCTACCTTGTCAAAGATTAGGTAAATTTAATACAAATTTATAGCCCGTTAATCTGTTGAAAAAGGTCCATTAAATCAAGTAAATGTAAACAAACATTATTATGTACATAGACGAATAATAAAAATTCTACATAATTAAACTTGTATTTTCAAAATGGGTAAATTGAAGAAGGCTGAGAGGCTAGGTTACTGAACCAACATAACCGAACAAATAAATCCTTAAAGTCACATTTTGTAAAGAAGAAAATGAATAATATGTCGCCTATTGATACATTTAACAAAGTGCCCGCTAGACGGCAATAGGCTCGCCCCCTATTTGATGGGACTGAAAACTTGCCTACCCCTTCGGAGATTTATAGGTGTGTAGATACATTTGAGTATAATGTCAAGCAAATATACAATATACATTTAAAACGAGAGAAGGGTAAGAAAGTCCTTATTCCTATCTTTGAGATAGTCTTTGCTGTCTCCGACTAATGTTCCACTGAGATAAGAGTAGACCACGTTTTTTGTTACTCTGATTAGGAGAGGGAGTAATATACCCAGATCATTCTAGCACAGACCTCTACCTGAATAAACTGTAACCCTGAATTTAAAAAATCGTCTTCTGATTTGTTTCTCTCGGCAATAAGATTGAGGTCAAAAACATGTTTTTGACGTTTTGACTCCTACATAAATAACCGTTTCGTCGTGACCTTGACGATGATACCCGCAGGTATACTCATGAGCCAAAGTTGTCGTTAGCTATCCCATTTTATTATTCAATCAGTGGTGAAGTGCTCTAAATTATACTAAAACATTAAACGAAAACCCTGCGTCGTGTTGGCAGGTATAGTTCAATGGCGCATGAGGTGGGAATTGTCATACTGTTCTAAGTTTATTGTGGTTTTTAACTTTTAGATTATAATAAATTTCACTAACTACGCCTTTTGTGAACTGTTTTAATAATTCACTTCTAATTTATTTTACTACATGTTACCGCTTTGCTAGTTGTAAGTATTTGAATAATGTTAAAAGAAGTATTTTATATTAAGCAAATTTTACACAAATAATCTTAAAAAAAAATATTTTAATTAAAATACATACTAAATGCTTGTGTCAAGAAGTATTTCAATGTCAATAATAGCACGTTGATGCATGAAGGTTAGCCCCTGGCATAGATGTAGGTACCAATGATTCTGTGAAATGGCTAAAATCAAAGGTTTTGAATTTATGGTCTGAATTATTTAAATAATAGAAAATGCAACTGGATGTGCTCTTTCAGCACATCACTATTCATATAATTCATACGTATTACTCGTACCTATTCCATTTTTGTTTTGAGTATACACAGTTAACTTTACATCTCGGCCTGCCAATATTTACTCGGCACAGAAGAATTATTTCTATAATTTCTGTTTACAAAACCGCGATTTTTATGTTCATTATTATACCTTAGTTCATAAATCTCTTACATCTAAATTAATAAATAATGTCTGCACGAAATATGTTTACTGGTATTTCTAAGTTTTCTATACCCAAGGTCAGAGTGAAGGGCGGATTTAAAATTCGGCTAATGACCAGCCAGACCGAACTTGCAAGATCGATATACGCCTCATTAGTCATAACGTGTGGGTTGATTCCCGTATACCTAGAGTAAGACAATAGTCACCCACCTCAATTGGCGTCTATTGTGTGTGCTCAACAACGTAAATAAACAATACAGATTAAATAAACAACTGCCATCGTAAGATGCATATAATCGTAATCTCAATAATTTGGTTACGTAAATAACCACACCTAACTAGGCGTACCTACTTACCCACCTATAGCAGATAGGAATAAATTGTAGTTTGACACTCTTCTTATTTATACTCAGTTTTGACACAATTCTGATACATAGTTTTGACACAATTCTGATACCTAGTTTTGACACAATTCTGACACAATTCTGACACCTAGTTTTGACACAATTCTGATACTCAGTCATCTAATATAGATTTTGCTTACTTTTTCTAACGAATCCTTTGTCCCAGATCGGGGGTTCTAGTAATGAAAAGATAGAGAGAACCTACTTCACAAACTTCCTCTACTTGCTCTACCTCCCTCTTCCTACTACCTCTACTGCTTCCTCTACCTTCAACGACAGTACTTACAATTGATTAATAGCTTGGTCTTTGTTTACCTTTCATCCAAGCCCGCCGGTTTCAAGTGCTTCTGGCCTGCCCTTTTTCTAACTTAACTAATTTAAGTGTTGTTAGTAAATAAATAATAATAATAACAGTTATTTTTCCCTACCAGACTCATTTATTTTAACTTTTGTTTTTAAAAATTGATTAAGGGCGAACACTAGTTAAATTAAAAACAATTGACCGTATCACTTCACAATACCTTAATCAGACACATTCATTGAGATATCCACTGGTGTTCCTATGTTATAAAACTTTCCAATACCAAATATACAAGTTCCGATTAGTTACGAAAGCGTTTTGTCGGTAGTTCAATATCTTATTAGTGATTAGGCACAATTAAATACGTTGTCAAAATAAATTGAGCGGTGAATCTGACCACTTTCACTTTCGCATGTTCAGTTCGTGTGACGTTGCGTAAGTTTGCACTCGTCATACACTCAGATTGCGGCGATTTTAAGTAACTTTAAGTGGCATTTAATCGTTTGTGTGGGTTGTTGTATGAAGGTTGAATGGAAATATTGCACACTCTACAAAAGCTGTAGGTGGTACTTGTGGAAAAGGATAAAAAGCTCTTTTGGGAAAAAAGTTGAGTTATAAAAATCATTCCGTAAGGGTCAATTCTCACTGAAAGAGCAGCGGCTGGTAGCGGCAAAATATCAAAACCCCTTTTGAATCTTATGTACGAATTGGGAGAAAAAGTTCGTAGTCATTTGAAGGAGAGGAAGAGTTAGCGAGGTTAACAAATTCTCTCTAAGTCCATTCTTAACATATTGCAATATGAAATTGGCTTTAGATAATATAGTTACGAAGTTTATGTTATTCTTGCTTCAAAAAAAAAACAACATAATTTAAATCGTAATCAGCTTAAGCCTCATAATCGTCCTCCAGACGAGTACCTACGATATATATAAATGTAAAACTGATTTCACTAAAACTCACAAAAAAGGTATCAGATGATTCAGCATTTTTCAGTTAAGTAAGGTTTTGGTCCTTCCATTACCATCAGTTCGGTTTATCAAGAACAAACAGACAGACACATTCATCTTAGTGTGAAAATTTTATTATTTGATACAACATTTATTCATAAAATATTTAAATTCTTACTTCAAACGATAGTAAAAAAATGCATTCGAAAGTTTTCTAATTTGCTTCTTTTCTATTTCCATCGATGCCAATATCGAGCATAACTAGCTAGCGTTATATTATTTATTTGTACGTAATAATTGTATCTATTTCCTTTGACCACGCGTTTTTGCTGTGTTGGTATGGTACCCGGTGGAGTATGTAGAATAGGGCCACCCCATCTCTTCCTGTGGATGTCGTAGAAGGCGACTAAGGGCTAAGGCTGTTCTCCATCCGACAGTAAATATATATCCCATGACTAAATGCCCGCTTGAAGGCAATAGGCTCGCCCCCCATTACGTGGGATGGGACCGAAAATCATAGTTGGCGAAATTTGGGTGATATCGGTTACCTCTGCCTACCCCTTCAGCGATTCACAGGCGTGAATATTATGTATGTATGTATGTTATTATAAGATTTATACTTGTACCATTGCGAATAAAAAAAACAGGATACGATTGTTGTATTGTACCTACAGAATTTCCTTATAAACAAAGGTCCTTTACTCAATAAGTATTATTAGAAGCCTATAAAAGCAAGCCTCACGTAATGAGCGGTCTTCGTATTAACAAGATTATTTTCTGAATATCCGTAATCCGTAAGTAAAGTCGCGTATAATTGTGTGGTTTCTTTAATTACACTTCAATTTGAGATTCAGCCTTGAAGGCAACTTTAAATTTACAATGAATTAACTGTTAAAAAATGCTGGCCATCATGAATTGCTACTTTATGTTAATTAATGTAAATAAAATGCGACTTACCTAATTTTTTTTTTTTTTTTTTTTTACGGTTTTGGACGGTATCCTTTCCGTCAAATGTATCATTATGTACTCCTACAGACCTTATACTTAATAACCCGCATCCTGTCAATTCCCTCTTGACAGGTATATAATTTGATATAGTGATCTATCTATGCCTTTATTGACTGACTCTTTCTCATGGGTTTTAGCAGCTATGGTTATAATCTGAGTCTCTATCCGAAGTAAGTACTTCAATACAATAAACACTAGATGATATTCGGTTATATTATTATTATGTATGGTTTTTTTGTTAATTTGATTGTTAATTTGAACTTGTACGAGTATCACCGAACACCGAAGACGACCATCAAAAGACAAAGCACTAATTCGTATCGAAATTAAAATGTGTAAAACATACTTACATAGTTATTATAATTTAAACTTAAAAAATATGTGTACAAGTATTAGTAATTAATAAATACTTAAGTCTGGCACTTAAAATATTAATACATATAATGCGCGGGACGCCAGACATAACGCGCAACATTCAAAAATGGAATTTTTATATTTTTAAGTTTTTATTGGTACTTCGTAGAGTAATTAGCAAAGAGTTTGCTAACGCATTATAATTTTTATTTCATCTTCCCAAAAGAGCCTCAAAATAGTGTTTGAACAAGTGATTTGATGTCATTAGTCGCTGTTAAAACAAGTTCAAATAAGAATTGAATCGTGACGCAGTTATTCGCGACGAATACGAAGTTATAGAAGGCCGCGTAAATATCTGCGTATAATGTGTTCATAACAAAAATATTGAATAAATTAACACTTTTGTGTCACTTAAACGTCTGTAACACACAGCTGCTGGTAGAGCGTCGTCCTAAGGCACGGGCACAATAAACATACGAAATATTTAATTATCTATGATATTTAATTTACATAAAAAGTCACTTTGAGATTTTAGTAGATAAGTTCATTTTCCTGTTTATTTATAGTACAATAATCATAAACTGCAGACAAAAAATATCTAAGGATTCTTATTACTGTTAGAGCTATCGGGATTCGTCAGCAAATATCTATAAAAATATCTCATGAACTCATGATTCTCTACAATAGGTTACAAATATGTAGTTACAATTAAGTCAACACTTTTGACGGTATTGACTTGATGGCTTGTATAGGTTTTTTACCTACTGGTGGTTTCTGTTCCATTAGTATATTAAGTATATTTATTATATTTAATAGTTTTTCTAAAGTTGTGTCCACGTCAATGTCATTCTATTGCAAAAGGATACGGTAGAAATAGCAACTAAAGACTATCTTATTCTCACAAATTGTTGTTATTTCGCTAAACCAAATTTACAAAATTCGGAAGGGCAAGTTACAATTCTCTTAATTTTTTTAACAAGAGCGAAATAAGCAAATTAGCAGACAAAAGTTGATTTTGTCAGGTAGATCACCATCTCAAAGATATCCTCAGTGACTCGGATATCTTTAAGATGGTGATCCTGAGTGGACTTCACATAACATACATCCAACAACTATCCGTGCGGCGTGCCTCATACAAATTATGCCAGAGTTCATATAGGGCCCGAACCCAAAACACTCGAGGCAGGTGACAATGACCTCATCATAGACCATCGCCTTCCGTATATTCACAAATACCTAATTCAAACATTCCACGTTTGAATTCACGCTTACGATTACTGGAATACGTAACTTTACTTTTTTACATTTTTAATGAATACATCAAAGCATATTTGCGCTCCGTTTGATTGGGTATAGCCATACCTTCCGGTCAATTACTGGTGTGTACCGAGAGAGAAAAACATAAAACACATTCAGTGTTGCCAGTGTTGCACTCCGGCCTATGGTTACGTAAACGCGTGATTTATATTATATGATTCTATGAGCATGGGTTTTATTCCTGTTGATTATATTCGTTTGGCTTTCTACTAAACTTACTAGGTACTAAATTATTTATCAGTAGCAATTGAATGAGACTGGCTTCCATTTACAAGTGTCAATGTGTGAATAGTCAAGACAAAATGTGCTAAGAATCTATTGCTCTCAGACCTCAGCCACATGCTTTTGAGTGAGTTTTATCACTTTGTAGGTGTCTTGATGTTTCAAATAAATTGCTTAGCGGGCAGAAGCTCTATAGCTCCTAGGTATTTAGAAGCGCGTATTATTGGATTCAGTTCAGGCTACATCTTGCGACTACAATAACGCCGAAATGCAACTTAAGTAGTGCCAAAAATTATAATAATATAGACCCCAAGCCAACATCTTCTTGTCATATTGCAGCAATTTAAAAAGTAAATAAAGAAAAAAAGACCTATAGCGGAGTCTGCGGAGTATTGGCGCCAAAGCGAGAATGAACGGTCGCGGTGTTATTTTATTTTCCAAAAATAGTGTGAGTTCGAGTTTTTATGTGTGAAAATGGTGAATTTTTAGACATAAAGTCTTGGAAAACGCGCACAAGAGTAGGAAAGTGAAATATTACAGTGAATTGTGACTTCTCGTGTTGGTTGCAAATCTCCGTAAGAAGCCTTTAGTAAAGTTTCCACCACTTTACTGAGGCAGCAATCATCATCATCGTCATCATCATCATCATCATCATCATCAACTCACCATTATCATCATCATCATCCTCATCCAAATAAGAATAAAAATAACTGATGACAAGGCAGCATGGTCATAGAACCTTAGCCTGTTCCGAAAGCCTATAGCAATTATGTGGCGCGTAATCAAGATGATTGTATCAACGAACTTACGTACTCGTACCTATACTAAGCTAAATGAATTATATAATGCCAATTAAAGTAGGAAATACTTGATTACTGACAATCGATGAAAGAATTTTTATATGAATAACTGTTCTGTGATAACAATGTGATAAAGTTATGTAACGTCTCCTAACATATTTTTAGAATTTCACATTGAATTAAAAGTACCTACCTTTTAACGGATTCTACCGTTATATATTTGTTATTATGTATTTACTTTTAGCCGACGACGGTCATGGTTCACACTAATGTTGAATACGTGGGTGGAGCCTTAACGCACTATATTTCGTATTTTCTTAATAATTTTTTTAAGTGTTTGTGGTAAGTATTTTATTATTATCCATATGGGCAGATAAATATTGAACACAGCTCTTGCACGCTTTTCAATTAATACGAATCCCACAATTATTTTTTCAGGTGATTCAGGTGAATTTGCCAAGTTATTCGAACGGATTATCACTGATTAAATCCAGTCTCTAGTACGTAATACGTTCAACATAATATTATTTAACGTCTAATTTAACCAACTATAAAACATCGTATTCAAACATGGTTCAAACTTTGTAAGCACGTGATATCCGGATGACAATACATTAATTTGACATTATTATCTAATTTATGTATATTTATGATATCATGTAAAAGTCGGATTTAATTAATACATGGATTTGAATAGCTGCTTTGTATTTTGTATGAACTTCAAAACTTGTTTTAATTTTTTTAATTTTGTTGATCTTGATTTTGGTGATATTATATTCACTATTATAAATACTTATAGGTAATAGTGATTCGTAGATAATTATATTAAGGCGTCGTGGTTCTTAACACTAGGTATCTATTTACCTTGTCTCCTAGTGGCTAATGCCACTTTACTGAAAACTGCGATAAAAAAGCTAAAATATTTTTGGAACGCAGCAAATTTTTTACTCGAATTTTAAATTATGTCAATATTTTTAATAATAAATTAACATTTTATCACACGGAACTGAAAATATTATACAATAAGCAAATTCCACCAGCAGATAATGGCAAACGTTTTAATTTGAGCGCTTAGATATGATTTTATAACGAAAGCCAAAAACATCCACGAGTATTATTTATTAACTGAATAATCAATAAAATAATCATACTCCTCTGATGTCTTTCATTTCATTTTCACTCATTTGACCACTAAAAACAAAAAGTTCGTATTCATAAAAATTCATTAGGTAGATTTTATATTCAACAGTTTTCACAGACATATTCCCAATGCACTTTGACTTTGACACTTTGACCTTCTCTGAGGACGAAAGTGTTTGTCGAAAAGAGCAAAAAAGGCGCCACAGTAGCAAAAGGGTAACTTGAAAGATAGTGCCAATAGTTTGTATGCATTCGATTATCTATTGACACCATGTATCAATATTTTTAATACATTTTAACACATCAGATATTCATTTACATTAGCCACGTCGAATAATAATGAAATCCATATAAAAATTCAGAAAATGGCGCGTGGAAACTGAAAAATAAATTTACAGAGTGACGCTTGAACAAGTACAACTGTTCCAGTTAAAGTTACTAGTAACTTTAATATTTAATTACTACATGCTGGATCTGACTCATTCTAGTAGATGACGTGGATGTGACCAATTTAAAATGGCAGCTGTTTAAAGGTACCTTTCGGTACTTATCTCACCTGCACTTGACTTGGGACTAAAATATATACCGGTTATTGCTTGGGAGATATCTTGGGTATATAGGGCACATAAAATTTGCCTAAAATGTGCTCTATTATGCTGCGGTTACACATTGGATTCAACTTTGCGTCCAAGCTGGACTCAAATTCCAAATGATCAGTATTGAGTCCAACTACTACACCACACATTGGCTTCAATGTGTACTTTGTAGCAAAATACTGGAAATAAAACATTGGAGTCACAGAGCGACAAGACGATGGACGACAATTTATTTGCACTAGCAGCCTATGCATATGGTTTAGGTACATATGCTTATTATTTGCATCGTACAAGAAAACAACGAAAAAAAAGGCGGTGGTGGGTGATTAAATTGCACTCTTCAGGAATAAAGTAAGTTATGTATTATTATTAAGTACTAGACAAATAACTACAGCATTTTGGTTCGCTGGTAGAACTAAGCTCGCCATTGTACATAAGTTATTTGTATTTTGCTATTTGTTTGTAGGTATGTTCTTTTATTTTGTGTGCAATAAAGAATATATAGGTAAATATATGTGAATAAATAGAAAAGTCTATTCCTACCTAGAGAAATACATTTCAACTGTTTTTTTTATAGATACGGAAATAATTTACTGGCGGAGATGCTTCATGAACCTTCGGGACATTTTGAGAATTTCTGCAGAATGTCATCATCTGATTTTGAATATTTACTAGAAAAAATCGGCCCACTAATAGCAAAGAAAGATACCCTCTGGAGAAAGGCCATCCCAGCTAAAGTCCGTCTGGCAGTGACTTTAAGATTTCTTGCAACAGGCGACACATATAAATCTCTTCATTTTCTGTTTAAAATATCAAGCCAAATAATATCAAAAATTGTACCTGAAGTATGTAAGGCGATTATTAATATTCTCCAAGATGAAGTCAAGGTAATTAAATAAAAACAATAATTTCCATCTATTTATTATATGTAGGTATGTAGTATTAATCATAATATTTATCACTTATTTTTTGTTTGTGTCACCTTCACCGCTCATTTCAAACGCTTTTTGTATGATTTCTTGTGAATTAATTACAATTTTTGGCTGGGAAGTATATACCGGTTGGTTCGTGGCTGTAGGAGTAGGAACTGCATACACATGAGCTAAATCTTGATTGTAGGAATAGCCTGCAACTGGATTCTGGGGCACATAGTACTCTACACTAGAGTCGCTGTATGTGGTTGCAGGAGATGATTGGTACTCGTTGCAGTTTGAATTATACAAAAGTGTGTGAATGTCGTACATCAATTTGTCGCGTTTTTTTTCATCCATTTTTTTCATTTTTTTTGCCAGCATTTGGCAAAAAAAGTCGGTGTCATCGTAATCTTGCTGGCGTTTTGAAGCGACAGTTATGGCTTTGAAAGCATCATCCATCTGGTTTTTCACCTCTTTAATATCAGAAGGTATATTTTTTTCTGCACGTACGACGGGCCTGGTCTTACTTTAGTAGTTGTTTCTGCAACAGTTTCTTGTGGTGCGATTGTTTGACATGGAGAACGAACCGACTCTTCCATTTGGGTTCCGGATGCCTAAAATAAAAAGCACATTTAGTTAAACAATTTAGGTGGGGTCGACCACTACGGCGCGCGGCTGTGATCCACTTTTCGGCTATATTGCTATAAGCATTAAAATTCATAAGTGCATCACCGTTGCTGTGGCTGACTGTACATTATTTAATACTAAAAGAAATACATATATTATAAATATTATATTGTTTTTTCAGTGGCCCACCACAGCAGAACAGTGGCAATGGATAGCATCACAGTTTCAAGAACGTTGGCAATTCCCGCACTGCCTAGGAAGTATAGATGGAAAGCACATCCGAATACAATCACCCATTCACAGTGGATCCGATTATTATAACTATAAGCAATATTTCAGTATCGTTCTGCTAGCGGTTGTAGACAGCAACTACAATTTTATGTTTGCTGATGTTGGATGTCAGGGAAGGATTAGCGATGGAGGTGTTTTTAACAACAGCGCTTTGATGGAAAAAATATATGGTGAAAACACAAGTTTTCCTAATGATACTTGTCTACCTGGACGTTTAGAAAACTGCCCTTTTGTATTTGTTGGTGATAGCGCATTTGCGCTGTCTAACAGGATAATGAAACCGTTTCCTGGGAATCCACCACAAGGCAGCAAGAACAGAGTATTTAATAAAAGGCTATCTCGTGCACGAGTTGTAGTTGAAAATGCTTTCGGAATCATGTCGTCGGTATTTCGAGTTTTTAGAGTACCACTGTTACTACAACCCGAACAAGCAAAAGTTATCACTTTGACTTGTATTTATTTACATAATTTTCTAAAAAAGAGCCGTTCCTCTAGGTCTCTTTATGCCCCAGAAGGAACTTTTGATATTATAGAAAATGGTGAATTACATGAAGGAGCTTGGAGACAGCAGGACCAACATGCTGATGCATTCAGACCACTTCCGCGACTTCCTATTAGGCCACCGATTAGTGCTTTAAATGTAAAAGAGGAATTTGCAAATTTTTTCATTCAATAATTGTATTACCTACTACATAAGTATAATTTTGTCCTTGAAATAAATATCGATTAAAAAACAACAAAAGTACTTGATTTACTATGTATACTAACCTCCGTGTCCTGTGTAGGCTTGCACTCATAATTTTGACCCAAAAAAGAATGCATGGCCTGGAACGCAAACCAATTTGTTTGATAAATTTCATTTTGACCGGAACCTGATTTTATCGATCTCTTTCTTTTATTCCAATGATATCTATATGTTGTCATTAACGACTCCTTTTTTCTTTTAATTTCTGCAATGGTGACACCACTTAAACTAAACGAGGAGCGGATTCTTTCCCATGCATCTGCTAAAACATTTCTGTTTTTATGGAATTTATTGGTTGAATCCCATAATGCTGGTTCCCCTTGGTATAATTCAATAAACTCCAAAACATGTTCATTTGACCAGTCAATCGATGGCGTTGTCATTTCGAAAATAATTACGTAGCTGCACAACTAAGTACACGTACGAACAACAGCAATTCTCGCGACGAATGAACAGACCAATGTGTAGCGCGCGAGTGGCATTTCGTCCAAGATGCCCGCGCGCACTCCCCCTTCATACCCCTCGCCTTTGAACTTACTTCAAAAACCGACTCGACGCGGGTCGGTGTTGGACATTCGATTGTGATTGGATGCAATGTTCACATTGGATCCAAGACGGATCCCCACATTGGTGTGTTGGACCCAATACGTAACATTGGTGCAAATATACCCAATGTGTGGCCGCGACATTACACGCAGTACACGTTGCCTGGGTGTCTTTTGAGGATAGAACGGGGTGCTATTGCGTCGAGCTCAAATATACAAGGCAGTGGCCCCCAACGTTCTCAAATCTTCGGCACAGTGAGGTCGCTCCGTGAAGCCTGTGAAGCTCCCAGTAAGCTTCTGCGCTTCTGGGTGGAGCTAGGCTGGCTACTTTAGACAGCACTCTTTACGCACAATGGCCCAAAAAGAGGCTAAGTGCGGACAAAAGAGTCCTCTATCCATTCCATTCCATTCCACGTGACCCGAGGTATACTATACCCAGTAAAATTTATCTTGCTAAGCTATAAACGACACATTTATTAAGTAGGTACTTGCCATCCGTTAACGATCTTGTCGCTTGTCGCATAACGGCATGGACCAGCCATTGACACTGTCGCAATATTAAAAAGAGACCTAGCGACCTATGTGTGCCTAAAAGACTGACTATTCTGACTAAGCTATGTTTAGCTCCTAAACTTGATATTCGATGTAGTTAAGGGTGCAGCTTCAAGACGACGAGAAAAAGTATTTGTTTTGACTCAGTAAACGATTTTGAGTTTATTTAGGTCTGAAAATCGGCCAAGATCACGTACGAATCATATGCACTACGTAAGCAGCATGCGTAAAACTTGACGCTTATTTCTTTACACGAGAAAAAAAGTGAATCATCACGATTATTATGGCAAAAATAATAATGTTGGTACTTATTAAATACAGCTGTCTAAAGAGACGTCGGCGGCCACAGACGGTCTTCTCAAATAACGCTTCTTTATCAGTAAGAAATGTCACAACGCGATAAACTGCAGACGAAATTGCTTTTGCGAGACTGCGGCGCGACGGGGGCAGTTTGTTTTTAAAAAATATGAATAATAATATCACTTAGTCTGTGAAGGTCAAGCCAAAACATTAAAGTTGTGTTCTTCATTTTCATAATTTAACATTCGTTCAATTTATTCAGTAGCGTATGTATTCTGGAGACCTTCGTAAAATATGGAATAACGTATGAGAACTTGACGCTGTGGTTATACCTATCTACATAGTAAAAAATTCACACGATATTTTTTCAAATTTTCAGGATTCTCTATATTTGTAAAACAAACATGTGTGTTACTTTACATTACAATAGATCAAAGCAATAGATGTTACAATATATTCTTTCGGTATAGAATATAATATATTATTTATTTACAATATATTATTTTGCACAATCGAAATGTGCACATCTTATGCTAGGTTTGAATAAAAATATTTTCTTTCTTTCTTTCTTTCAAATACTGTTTTGCACATCCTTGTTAACTCCTGCATTAAAAACTATGTTCATTAAGCTATCTTATGTCTTATTTATTGTCATCACAGCGCGGCGCAGCGTTAGTCCCGGTTTTTTTATACCACATAGGTTGCATCCAAAGCTGGTACTTTGGAGCTCAGATTACTAAATAGTTACTACGTCTCAGGTTTCCGTTATTCTACTCTTTCTCTTGTTTTTGCGGTAACGACTGCCGTCTAAACTCCCAACCTAGATATGTCCTGCATAAGAACCTGGTCCGTTCCTCTCTCATATTACCCAAAATAAGGCGGAATATTAGGAACTCATATTAGCAAAAAATGGAAAGCGGGTCCGGGGTCCGAAGTAAGCCTTGAATACCATGCAACTGTCCCGGACCAACCATCGCTAAGATGCTGATGATAGAGTTAAGCCCAAGATAGTAAGCACCTACGTCTCACGGCTATTGAAAAATTTAACTGAGTGGAACGTTATGTACAAGAAACCCTTCATATGTTATGTAAGTAAACTTGTAAATTAAATGGGAAAGTGAAAGTTTAGTTTTGATCTCATCACACGGTTCTCTGTATTAAATTTACAAACGGAATACCTTTGAGAGGTGTTACACGAATACTTTGTAAAATATGTGTGTGTTTGATAACTTGTAATAATTGATTTTAATCTATTTTGGGTGCCAAATACGACATAGATCAATTTCACAGATAACTACTGAAACTATACTGAGTTCTGACGCTTGGCTCAATGAATTTACTGCATAAACCGTGAAAGCGAGTTCAGTTTGATCCAGATCAGACTGCTGTTTTAATTATAAATCTCGTGTGTTACTTTTTCAAGTACTTAGTTAAAGTACTATTTAAACTGTCATGGTCGTTCACATTACTATTAGAACTATCGGGATATTTACCATGTATTGTTTGGAGTTTCCGATATTTCGGCGCCGTTGCAAGCACCATGATCGCCGAAATATCGGAAACTCCAAACAATACTTACATGGCCTGGTAAATATCCCGATAGTTCTAATAGTGAAGTACTATTGTCATTTGGTTACTAGACACCGTGTGCTTGTCTGCCACCTATGTGGTATGAAAAAACACACTTGACAAAGTACCTTATATGATCGTACCTACTATGTAAGAACTATAAATGACATAATATAAGAGGCCACTTTATTAGTACTTTCTTTCTATTTTACTTTCATAACTTTTATGTCTAGACATCAACTTTACTGTTGAATCCCTTGAGATATGGTTCTGTTTTGGCCACGAATACACTATCGTATTTATGTTATTTTATTGTATCAGGGATTAGGTAACATATTAGTTAACATATGTACTACATAGTTAAGTATTATGTATATTCTTTTCATTTTCTTATCTGTCACTAAGTAAAGAAGCTGTTACAGGTACTTACCTACCTATGAGTTTTTTTTACGATAAAGAAGTTTGTTCTGTATACCTCGGGATACGTATCTTGGACTTAAATCGCAAATGAGACCCTGGCATCCGCGGATTGTTTTGTAATAAACTATGCCTAGTGAATTCGAGCTCGTCCACCGCAGAAGCACCCCGTGCTATCCTCAAAGACACACGAGAAACGTGTACTGCGTCGACTACGCGTATCGAGCACATTTTGAGCAAATTTTAGGTCCAAGTTAGGATGTCCCGAGCAAATAGGTACCTTCCTATCTATCATTGGTACATTATTCGCGCCAAAACATAGATAAGGGAAGTGTCACTAAGCGAAGCCTTTATCATTTAATTATATTTTCAGCCAAGCTTCGGAAAATATAGTATTTAAACTAAGTATTTACACCAAGATTCATTAATAAAAAAAAAGCGAAAAGAGAAAGTGAAAAAATATGTAAATTTTTAAAAGTAAAAGTAAATCTAACAACATGTGATACATTGTCTTCAGTATCCACCCATAGTAAACATAATCTTAAAAGTGAAAAGAATATCTTTTGTCTGACGCTCCTTTTTCACACGATGCGGCTTCGATAAATTAATGGAGTTGGTATCTAATGGATCCGATGAATGTACGTTAACAAAGAGATACGGTTGCATACATACATTACAACTTTATAAGAAAAAGTGCAACCGTATCTCCTTTGTACGACTGTACATGCCTAAACTTTTGTAACAGTAAGAACTTTTTTTACTAAATGCCTACGTGTCGGGCTAAAAGTAAATATGTAAATACAAATATATCGCGATAGAAGCCGTTAAAAATTGGTTTTATTGCCTAGAATTAACTAAAATCGAAATTGAATATCAGTTAAAACTAATTGACTGCCTCTGTGGCGTAGCGGTAGTGAACGCGGCTGCTACGCAGGAGGCGCGGGTTCGATCCCCGCTCAGTGCCAATATTTGTATGCATGAATATAAATATTTGCATTGGTCTGGGTGTTTTTATGTATAATATGTATGTATTTACAAAAAAAAAAGTATTTAAGTATGTATATCCGCATTCTAGATTCCATAACATAAGCTAATTAAGCTTACCATGGGTCTAGAAAGCGTTGTGTAGAATGTTGTAGAATAGAATTGTAGAATTATATTCAAACAAAATGCGCTTCTCCGAAACGAGTCAGTAAAATTTTAGATTGGGTTAGAACTCTGACCAAGTAGGAAAGCAATGCAGGCTGTCGTGAGTTTGTGACAATTTTGTGCACTATGTATCTCAATATTCCTAATGCGTACAGACAGTACTACTGGATTCCGAGAAAGTGACACTCGATTGTAGTTAGCCTTAGCATAAGTAGGTATAGTAGGCGTCACAAGACTTGAGTACAATGTTTATGTCCGTATAGAATACTGATTTTGTTCTCGCGACCTAGAAGACCTATTGGGCGCACTTTACCTGTGTTTAAACTGTTTTGATTTTCATGATTGAGTAATAAACATACAGTCATGCTAGTGTATATATCCCCAAGATGTCCAGAAGCCCTGGTGGGACCCACCAAGACCTCTGTGGTCAACTCAATTGCAAAAATTGACTCCGTTCAACATTCTCACTACTGTGGTGTTTTCACCATACTTATCTTTTTATAAATTAGCTGGGGCGAAAACTACCCATTCCCTGGGTTTTAATATCTCTTATTATTATTAAAATTATAACAATATACAAATTTTAATTGTAACATCTTTTATTCTTTAGCTCTCCCGTTGACCGAGGCAGGGACATTAGCTTAAACTTTTACTTAACTTCAATGCAATCAACGCAGGTATTAGGTATCTAACATTTAGTTAGCCAAAATTTGAAGTGAACTTATTTTTTAACACGCTTTTAAACCTAAACATATTACAATAATCCCTACTAATATTATAAATGCGAAAGTAACTCTGTCTGTCTGTCTGTCTGTCTGTCTCGCTTTTACGACTAAACCGCTGAACCGATTTTGATGAAATTTGGTATAGGGGTAGATTAGACCTTGAGAAAGGACATAGGCTATGTTTGGTCGCCATAACCGACATCCACGCGGGCGGAGCCGCGGGCAAAAGCTAGTGCAGATATAAAAATAGACTGCTAAAACCGAACCACCCTTTTAGGTTATGGTCCCTGTCCGTAGTAATGTCCGTAGTACGTAGTGGCACCATAACCTAAAAGGTTATGCGCCATAGTCTGGTTAAAATATATGCCACACAAAACTCCATTCATTCAGCTAACGAAATTATCAAGATGAATGTATGAAACCGAATACGTCGCTATTCTGCATGTGTGCTGTGTGAAACCGTGCCACGAACCACGAACAATGCACGGGGACAGTAAGGGATAACAATACCATAGACAACACCCAAAACAATACCTTTTTACGTAATTCGTACGCCCAACGAGGCCCAACGTTTTCACGCATTTGTGGAAATAATTAGTTCAGTATTGCGTATTCCGGATAGAAAAATTCCCAGCGTTATTTAGCTCATATGGAGAAGAAAGTATATGTAGCTATTGTTCTTAGGAAGTGAATGTTGCCAAAAATACAACAATTCTACGTTTTTATTGTTTGACATTGTACTCGTTAAGTTCTCCTAACATTCCTATACGCAGTTACAGTCACACCTCTTTACCATTGGAGTAGGCAAAAACCAACGTCTTTATTTTGATTTACTTGCTATCTGGGAACACATGTACTGATCTGGCTGAATTTGACCAAACAACCTTCACGGAATACCGACCAACGGACAAGTGATAGAGCGTGTACACTCAACCCCAGTTTGCAACTAACCCACAGAAATTGGACATTTCTGTCAAGTGCTCAAACTTGCTAGTCAAAATTGATCTGATGCTGACTGTACAGTACACCCTTACCTTATATTATGTGTAGACTGTATACAGATGGTACCTACCTACGTACCTACCAACGGTATACATATTTTATCCATGATGTTCATATTCAATTACAATACAGGAGGATAAAATCATTGAACATTGCAAAAAAGTAATTCATGTAAAATTATAATTTGTACATTACTTTTCAGCAAATTAAGTAATTTGCGTCTCCAATAACAATTAATACAGGAGCATCATTATAATTAGGTATAACTGTGCCAGCAATATCTCCAGTAGCACCATTTTCCGCTCCAACTGTCGTGGCATATGCACGAGCAACTAAATAAGTGCTCATCATCAATATGTAATTATCAGCACGCTTTCTCAACGCTTAAGTTGCTTTCTTTTTTAACTAGATGCAAGAAAAAAAATTGCGTTCATTTACTGTGTTTTTGTGCCGGCTTCCTGTCGTTATCTGATCGGAGGTGTAAAGAACCCGGTTTTTTGGTATAACATTCATTACTATGTCTACTAACTGCTCGAAAGTATTATGACAACAAAAATTGTGTCACGGTTCAGGAACCGTGACACAATTTTTGTGGCGAGAATGAATTTTGAATTTCGAATTTGGAATGAGATGCAGAAACCAATGATATTTATTATAAGTAGTTAAGGTAACTGTACCAATGCTCGACACTGTACCAATGCTAGACACTTTCGAACAAAACCCAGTATTTTGAGAAAATTATCCATTTGTTTTATAAGACTATTGACTTAAAAGATGCCTAATGGTATCTATAAGATATGTTCAAATATTCGCAACACCATCCGAAGTAAATTTAGAAAGACTGTTGACAGCAAATAATGTGACTCCGTGAACACGGTCGTGTTCTTTCTTAAGATTTTTGCCAAGGGTACTGATTTTTATAGGTGTGATTTTTTTGTTTATAAGTTATGATTATTACTAATTTTAGTATAAACGTTATAAATATTGAAGTTATTGACATACTTGGACCATTGGGACAATGATGTCTAGCATTGGTGTTTTCGACCAAGTGCATAATAATTTAATTTAAAGTAAAAGTATGATAGATTTTAAAGATTTTATGGGCAAAAGTTAATGTCTAATTGTTGCTGTAACAGTTAAAAAAGAATGTAACGACCATGCTGTAATTAATTTGTTAAATTTTTTAGATTGAAATTTTATTTTTCCTTAAAGTGTCGAGCATTGGTACAGTTACCTTAATTGGCAGAAACTATTTAAATGAGAAAAGGTCACCATTTTCTTTTTTTTTTGTTGCGGTTTTGTTACTACACTCGTAATACCGATAATTAAGATTCACGTATCTTATTTTTTTTGCACGAGAATATCATTGATTGAAGATAAAATTAATGAGATGTATCATAAATTAACAAATTAGGTTGCACTCTAAAGCTCATTCATAATTTAGGCATCGTTAAAAGATGAACAAAACAATTATCATAATTATAGTTTCATGACAAACTTAAATGTCGATACCATACTTCTCATACTAGTCTATACCGCCATATTTACTTACAACGAAGTAAATTTTCACTTGTACTTTGAAAATTTGTTCAGATGCACGAACTGAATTCAACCAGTGATGACATAGGTGCATACATTATTGTAATTTACAGAGAAGTGTGTCAAAGTCACTGTGTTGAGTACCAATGTATTGTTGTTCGACTTTTGAGGAACAAGGTTAAGTTTATTTACTCATATCTACTCAACGTCTCCTACTGCATCTGATAAAGGCATGGTTTCTACTCGATGAACTCTGTGAGCAGTATTTTTACTAACAAATATAGGTATTTATATAAGGAAATTCTTCCTATTCTATAGATCTATACTCTACTAGCCTTCCGCCCGCGGCTCCGCCCGCGTGCATCTCGGTTAACGCGACCTTTGCTCATATCTTCGGTTCTACTCATCCGATTGCGACCAACATCATACATCCTACTAATATTAGAAATATGAAAGAAGATTGTCAAGATGTTTGTCAATACATCACGACGAACGCCTACATATGAACACTAATTGATATACAAATGGTGAGATACCACTATACAATATATGTAATATGCATACCTACATACCTAGTGGTATCTAAAAAAATTGTTATTATCGTAGAGTAGTTTGAAAAACCAAACTCCCTCTAGGCCTCCTCAACAGGATCACAACAGGATGGTCCAATCTATTACAGCAACGCGCTCTATGGCACTTCGTGTATTATGGTACTTATTAGGTTTGTCGCAATTCAAATTCCTAACCTCACTAGCAAGCATCGTTTTCCACGTCCTTATACTGAGATCGATCTTGAGTTCGAAAACTGTCAAACTTGAAGCACTTGAACCGTAGATGAACCAACGAGTCCGTGAAATGGTGAAAATCTGAGCTATTCTTCAATTCACGGAGTTATTGTGCCGACTGACCTCAAATTTAACAGTTCTCGAAAGATGGAACTCAGTGTTCCTATTAATACGGACCTAAGATTATTTGAGAGAACTGAGGAGCTTTTGACTCCTTTTCCCCTTTAGTGAGATATCGTGAGATTTGTCTCGACCTCCCTAAATCTCTAGATAACACAATTTGAATTATTACAGTTAAGATTGAATTTAATGAGGTTCAGGTTTGACCATGATCCTTTAATTAATGGACGCCCCTTTCGTGTTTATAACAGTAGGTACAGTAGAATGAAAAAGGTTGAATAGCTATTAATAGTTAAAAGTACCAAAGTAAATTAGTTATTTCAAGCCATTAATTTATTCTTTCATGTCTTTTTAAACACTTCTTTGTTAGGTTATTTCTTAATATTTTGTGTTAAAGATCTGTCCTAATTAAAAACAGTTATGAAGCCGTTAGTTTTTTAAAAAAGAAATAAAAAACCAGCGCTGCATTGGCAAAGTACAATAAACTCAATTTCTAAACGACTATAACACACAACTCCAAACAAAAGTTGCAATATGGTCACGAACCCACGCACTGCAACACATAACCGCCAAATCAAGGTAGCCAGACGAAAATAAACAATAAACTATATTTTATCTGAACGTTGTGAAAGTCCTAAGACTTAATATGTAATTTCATGACTGTCCACAACTCTTATAATATTTAATAGCTATTTTTTCGATCCGATGCGCAAAAGGCAGACGTACCTAAAGGGATGTACGGGACCCATCAAGATCTCTCGAGGTTCGAGTGTAAGGAGGCATTCGATCCCAAAAAGGCAAAGATAAGCCACATCAGCTACTCTAGAAAAGTGGCAATACGTTTGTGAAATAAAATAGATTGATCTATGTAAGGGATTGAGATATGTAGACGACTTCCATAGATACTCATATTCATAATTATATTCTACTTTAGGTCGGTCAACGAATTGCCTAGATAGGGGCCCTTGTATAGGGGGCCAGGACGAAAAAGTGTACTTGGTAAAAGGTTTGGAGGAGTCCCATTTGATTAGACGCCGCTGACAATGTTTCACACAGAAGTGCTTGACAAGGAAATGGTGTTGGAATCGATTTGACAAGCGTGCTTCCCACTCTCAAATAGCAGAAGTCAATATTAAGGTTTCAGTTTGCAATAAAACCACAATTAGTAATACCACAATAATACCTTCAAACTGTGTTTAAAACTGTCTGAATATTAACTTTATAAATAAATAGGTAGGCAAAGTTAATAAAAACAAGTTCTTCTTGACATGCTCAATCCCACAAACACTATGCGATCATCATTTCCAAGTACAAACCACAGATTACACACGAACCATAGCGAATATCTAAGCGGTGAGAGTAGTCTCTGTATATGGAAGTACCTACTCAAACTGAGCGTGACCCCCACTCGCGACGCCCATTCATGCGTGCTTGACGGCCATGTGAACGTCAATTTTGCAGCTTTAACGCTGGCTTTTAATGGAGGAAATTAAGGATTAGACCGTTTCGTGGTGTCTTTGATTCAGTATACAGTGAGATACGAGTGAATTAGCTAGATTTTAGATTATATCGTGTGCACTCTGCACATTTCTTACGTGCGAATATTCTACCGGATATCCCTCGGTGATTGGCAGGGGTGGTTCGATCGGGCTGTTCTTGATTGGTATATCGGCTTTTCAGAGAGAAATTGCCGTTTAATATCAAATCCTGTGAGGAAAGAGGAAAGCCTACACTAGAGTCTCTTCCGTTGTTCAGCAAGTGCACCGATTTGTAGGTGTGCCTCAAGGATGTTGCTAGGATCATGTGCATTTCAAATCCCTGCTTAATAGCCTTTATCATTTAAAAACACTTCGCATTCCACAACATGTCCTGAAGAAATACCAGGAAGTATTGTACTCCAAGTAACTTTTTGCAGAGGCACAATATGGCGTTAATGTGCGAGATAAACAATTCAGACATAACAGATGGATATCACCGTCCGTGTCCGTCCGTATCTTTGTTGTAACTTGTAATCAAATGTTACACTGACCGTGAAGCCCACGCTTAGGACATAAGCGTTCATTCATGCGAACATTGCGAACCATTTTATTTTCCTCTTTCCTACACCTACGTTACCCAATATGGCTTAATTGTGTAGGTATAATGCCTTTTAGAAACAAAAAATCCATTCAGTTTTTTTAATATTATATTTCGTGATTGCTACGTCTATTCCACAGACTTGGTAAAAGTAGATGCTCGTATACAGATCCCTACTATCCTACTTCCTACCAATATTGTAAATGTGAAAGTTTCTGAAGATGTTTGGATGTTTGTTATTCAAACACGCTCTGACCTCTGAACGAATCTGGCTGAAAGGTAAAAGGATAGATTATAGTCGGGAATAACATATATAAGCTGCTTTATATCCCAGGAAAAGGTTCGCATGAGTTGGTGGAACGGGATCATTATTCCATGCGTTTTGAAGGTATATTTCTGCTTCCAGCTACATATTACTGATTTGAGATTATCGTCACTCTGGGAGTGATGTACCTGTTACGAAGTAAATGTTATCTAATCTTTGCTAATTCTATTTTGCATACATACAAATGACAAGATTCGCTCTTCCTCTTTAGATGGAATAACCAAAATATTTCATTTATCAGTTTATCTGGCTTATCGAACGATTGATGACATAAATGTAAACACATAAAACTAGATCAGTTTTTAAGACAAAATTCATTCTGTTTAAGTGATATTTAAGTTAAAAACGACGTGTTAGTAGTTTGGTGATCGGTTTACAGATGCGTCATGAGTGCGTCATACAGCACATTACAAGTATAAATTATTGCTCGTTAGTAAAACGCACACAGTTTCTGCCTTACTTTCAATGATGCAACTGCAGTTATAGATTCTGTAGTCTAGTTTCACTGCATATTATCTAGTGTTCCATTGCTATGATCAAGTATTCAATAGATATCAATCAATTAGCCTATCGCAATCCTTTTCTGGACATAGCTCTCTCCCAATATTGGGAGGCTTGGCCTACAAAGCCACGCTGGCCGGAGACTGGGTTGGTACAGGGTTTTATTTCGAGTTTTCCATCTCTCGCAGTGATATCGTCTGCGTTTTTTACCGTTAGTCGCCTCTTACGATACCCTTCCGATGAGACGGGGTGGTGATACCTACTTGTATTGTCATTCTCTATCTTAGATATAAATACTTATCACGAATTCAAGAAGGGCATCAGATGGTTCTTACAAGGTCGGCGGCGAGTGTGACGCCCCATCAGACTACAATGCTAATATGATTATAACGAGTAATACTTTCGTCTTCCAATACCTATCAGACAACTAATAGGTATTCCTATAGTTAAATCTAATCTAGAAAAGTAAACCTAACAGCGTAAGTTTTAAAGAAAATAATTTCTGTTTCACTTATGATTTTCGTCGTTATAGAGTGATAACAAGTACTCAAGAGCGGCTCTAAAGGGCGAAGCCATCGAGGTCTCTTCATTTAATTAACTAAAAGTTCGTGAGCATGACAGACTCCTTCACAAATTATTCAAAGGTGTAAGAATGCGGTCGTTAATTATCCAAGCAAAACTTTATGCGTACTCGGGAACAGCCATTGTTCTTCAACAAATGAAATTACATAATTTCAAATTGTGGCGCACTTGTTCACGAAGCTCTAAATAAGCGATTACTGTATAATTTGTAGAGACTTTCAACGTAATCTGAATTCTTAGTTATTCTTAATATCGCCAGGCAGTCCAGCACACATAATATAAATCCTCAGGTCACTAGAATTTTACAGAAAACTGTTATTTCGCGCGTGTGAAATATCGCTTTCAGACCCACAGGCCATAAACACCTATTCCCGACGTGAAAAGCCTGTTGTTATTCCAGACTATAATATAAGCTAAATTTAATTCTGATCCGTTCAGTCGTTTAAGCGGGAAAGAGTTACAGAGCACACTTAAAATGTTGAATAGTATTGCACCAAACGACAAAGACAGAAATTCCTCAGTCCTCTTAGATGATCCTTTTTTCGAAATGAAATGATTTATTATCTATTATTAGTGGTGCGTATAATCAAACTTCGATTGTTCTTTTCATAATAATGTTTTTTAGGATTATAAGAACACATGCATTGTTTTATTTCAAAATAATATTCATCTGAATTTTATTGTTCTGCCGCATTTCTATGCATCATTAACAAAAAGACTAGCCGGTTGTTTTCATAAAAACCTCAAAATCAAAACCTTATTCATTTTTTTTAAGTGAAAACTTCTTGATGCGTGTTGGGCATTATTCGTAGAAAATGTTTGAAATGGGAATTCGATGACAACTTTGAACTTCGACACCGTTCTTCTTGTTCTTCTTTTTAATGACTTCTGCACCAGATCGCCGCAATTTTGCCTATGTCGAGAAAATTGTAAATGATTATAAAATGTCAATATAATTTCTGTAACAGCTGCTTTGCGACACCGTTATCTATACCTCTTGTGTGACAGATTGTATGTAAACAATTCCCATGTGACAACTAAGTACTACATATCGGCCAAGTTTTCACTTCTGTCGTATTCCCGGAGTGCCATGACTGTTTAAATAGGCCTGGCGAATTGCGAAGTTAGGTTGTAAGTATGATACACCTTTCTGTCCACTTCTTCGGAGATTTACAACCATGAGTGTAAATAAATTCAAGTTGATATTCCAATTTCCTATTATTCGAATGACTCACGATAACAATTAGTCCGGTTAATTGAGTCTTCTCAGTATAATATTCATAGTTTGGACTATTTGTGGCGAACAGTTTGAAGTAATTAATTTATTTTGAAGCAGCCATACTCATCCTGTCAGCGGCATAAGGCTTACTGAGCTACTTGAAACTGAAGCTACGACCAAGTTAGGGATACATTTTAGCCCAATCAAATTGGTTAACATTTTTGAAAGGAAAGAATTTTCACACTTAGTTATTTTTAATACCACTTAAGTGACGGACTGATGGCACAGAAACTCTCCGCTTGAGAGTTTCTGTGCCATCAGTGCAGTAAACAAAGCAGGACAAGCTATTTGTTTTCCCACTGCCGGCGCAAAGACTCTCCAGTGAGCTCTGGCTACCCTACAAATTAGTAACCTTAGAGTATACATTATAAATATAGAGCGCGCCTATCACTCAGGTCTTTGGCGCCGAGTGTTAGCAGATACTTTGCGATGGTATAGCGCATCTATAGTGACGTTTTATGCATTGCACATATTAATGTAGTTTGCTGTTATGAAGTTTTTTGTTCGATTTTATATGCATGGATAAAATTAAAGCCAAAATACAAAAAAAAGGCGTCATTTTGCGTTATTTTTGCGTCATTATTACTACAAATAATATACGATGTTGTATAAAATTTTGATTGAACATATCGAATTAAATATTATTTGCGAAGTCATTTTGACGGGTATTGTTTTGCTACTGATTGAGGTTGAACCAGGAGCCTCGGTACTGTTCGTACCCGTGATAGCAGTTCACACTTGTAAGGCGCGCTCTATAGCAATGTATGCTCTAAGTTAGTAACCTAATAATATGGCAACTCTGACTTGAGTTGTATACATGTATATTTCACTTTAGATGTAAACGCCCTGAGTTAAAAAAATGTATTGAGTATGGAGGCTACCATCGAAATTCAGGTCACTTTTATACACGGTCACTTTAAAATAATCAACATAGTTAAATGCCAGGTATGGCGGCATTACAAACATGGAAATCACATGGTATTTTCCAACATAATATACTGGTAGGTACATAATTAAGCCATTCGCATAAACGTATACATAAATTGCTGCCTTGGTCTCATAATTTAATGTAAATTTGTATTAATACAAAAGAAATTACTGGCGTGTTTAAAGTGATTGGAGGTGTATTAAATGATTTATGATCCATATTGCTCGTATCTTTAAAGTGTTTTGCCGTTAGTTAGGAAGTCTAGGGATGCTTGTAATAGGTACTGAAACTTATTCATTTCCAATTTTTACCAACTTCTAAACAAGGAGGATGTTCTCAATTCGAATGTTTTTCTGTCAGTTTTCTCATTGGTTACTCCTTGGAGAACAGTAGAATAACAAACCAACGAACAACTCTATACTCTAAATGACTATGAGGAACGAATTGCCAAAATTGGTTACCTATCTTAATCCCGAATTTTAATATTCCGAATATCATAATCCCGAAAACGTTTGGCCATTTTGTCATAATCCCGTTTTTTTTAATTCCGAAGTTTTATTTGCCATATAATCGCAACTCCGAATTTCATTTGCCCAATTATTCATTTGTACGACGTTTTATAATCCAGACGAACGAGTTCCAGGCACACGAAATCTAAATGCACAAAATCCAGATGACCGTAATCCATATGCATGAATGCCCAAATTTTAAAACACAATTTTTTGAAATGCATTAATTGATAACCAGACAATTAACAATATCCAGATTTTTAAAACCAGCTAGCATCAGGCATGTAGCATGCAGCAAGCATCAGGAATTTAGCATGCAGCAAGCATCAGGCATGCAACATGCAGCAAGCATCAAGCATTTAGCATGCAGCAAGCATCAAGCATTTAGCATGCAGCAAGCATCAGGCATGCAGCATGCATCAGGCATGCAGCATGCATCAGGCATGCAGCATGCATAATGCATGCAGCATGCAGCAAGCATCAGGCATTTACCATGCAGCAAGCATCAGACATTTAGCATGCAGCAAACATCAGGCATTTACCATGCAGCAAGTATCAGGCATGCAGCATGCAGCAAGCATCGTTTCTGTCACAGCTCCGGCGCTGCGGGGCTCCAGCGGCCCCACACGAGCTTATCGTCGCAAATGGTTGTAACGCCCACCACCGCAGCTTCGGCTTGCTGGCCGGCTGCGCCGGCCTGCCTCAGCCGCGGCGGCGGCCATTGTAACCACCTGCTCCTCAGTTCGTGGGCCGCCTCGCCCCTCCGCGCCTACGCAGGCTTAAATAACACTCTAGGGGTAGGGCAAACAAGACTACGTGAAGTCGGATTTGCGGCAATGAGCAGTTTTCCAGTAGGTATTTATAGGGTTCCTAAAGACAAGCTAGATGGCGCAGCCGGCACTTTTGGTAACTAATTTATGGAAAAAAATGATCTTCGGTTTTGTATTGATTTACTTTACATAGATGTTTTGACATGTTTTCTGATGAAATTATTTTAAATTATAATATTATTATTTTAAATTACAGACCGACGCGAAAAGAACAACAAACCACAGATTACATTAAAATTACCAAAAGTTATGCTAGCGCCATCTCTTGATGAATTAAAAACCAACTGATTATTATACCTACTGGAAAACTGCTCATTCATTTCTTTCACTAACTTTTTTGTGACAATTTTTGACTTTTCAAACCAATAATTTAAGGGTTAAACTGTTAATTTTTCCGCATAAAATTCCGTACAGGGATAAACAAAAAATAAAAAAAAAACAAAGAAATTTTAATAATTTCGACATTGAAATTTCTAAATTAATGTACCTTAATTTCTAAATTACTTACTGTACCTAATAAATGAATCATATACATTTACTGAAATTGACTATACTTGTACTGGGTGGCGCAAAAGTAGTGGCACCAAAGAAAATACCTTTATTTTTTTTATATGAAATTTTCTGTCATTCTGTTGTTGAAAATTGTGTAGTGAACAAATGTAAAATACACTGAAAATAAACATGGACCGTTTTACTCCCCAAGAACGTGGAATAATTGTGTCAAACGCTTTTCCAGGCCGAGTTATCTCTCGTTTTGGCGATTTGCCTTGGCCTGCAAGATCACCCGATCTGACCAGTCCAGACTTCTTTCTTTGGGGTTTTTTGAAATCTCGGGTGTATGTGAACAAGCCACAGACTCTCGCAGCTCTAAAAGAAAACATTCGTCAAGAAATAACGAACATATCGCAGGTAGTGTTACGGCAAGTTATGCAAAATGTCATAAATAGGGCTCAAATGTATCAACTCTGGAGGTCACCATTTAAAAGACATCATCTTTAAATCCTAATGGTACGAAATTTAATGGTACAAATATACATTTAAAAAAACCTAAATCTAGTTTTCTAATTTAGAAAAAATGTTATAGCCGAACCAAATAGGGTCTTTACTTTTGCGCCACCCGTTATATAGTTTAGCTGGAATACGATTGTATGGGAACCAAATAAAACGATTATGAAAGGGGATTGGGTAATCTAGTATGGACAGTGGCGTTCTTAATTTTTTCAGCGGCCATAATTAATTTTGATACCACTTCATTGTACTGTGTTAAACACACGTACAAATGTCATTATTTTCATTGTAAGTAATATCGAAGCTGCGATATACAGGGTGGAACATTTCGACTTTACCTTGAAGGAAAGTACCCTCATACTAAAGATAGCGAATTTTACTTAAAGGAAACTTTACCTTATTTTTTAAAAGAAACAAAACTGCATTCAAAGACTTTTGAAAATGCCACACCCGGTAGTCGAACCGACTAATATTTTACAAAACCTTCTTTTTCATGGACTTCCTTTTATTTAATTTACCAAGTTTGTTAGAGAGATTTGATCCCTATGATCGACCCTATCGATTGATGTAATAAAAATACAGGGTGTTATTTTTTTGAAAAGTAGTCGGTTCGATTTTAAGGCGTGGCAAACGATTTTTCAGCATTCCTTAAATGCAGTGCTGTTTCTTTTTTAAAAACACACTAAACTGTATTCAAAGTTTTCTGAAAATGCCACACACGGTAGTCGAACCGGGTAGAGTACTTACTCTTACTACCGGAGATAGTTAATTTCGTTCAAAGGAAACACTCTCTTATTTAAAAAAGAATACAAAGCTGCATTTAAGGAATTTCGAAAGATCGCTTGCCACGCCCTGTAATCGAACCGACTAAAATTCTAAAAAATAACACCCTATATTTTTATTGCATCAATCGATAGGGTTGATCATAAGGATCTAATCTCTCTAACAAACTTGGTAAATTAAATGAAAGGAAATCCATGAAATAGAAGATTTAGAAAGATTTTATTCGGTTCGACAACTAGATGTGGCATTTTCAGAAAACTTTAAATACAGTTTAGTGTGTTTTTGAAAAAGAAATAGCCCTGCATTGAAGGAATGCTGAAAAATCATTTGCCACGCCTCATAATCGAACCGACTACAATTTGAAAAAATAACACCCTGTATTTTTATTGCATCAATCGATAGGGTCAATTATAAGGATCAAATTAATCTCTTTAACAAACTTGGTAAATTAAATAAAAGGAAATCCATTAAATAGAAGATTTAGAAAGATTTTAGTCGGTTCGACTATCGGGTGTGGCATTTTCGGAAAACTTTGAATACAGTTTAGTATGTTTTTAAAAAAGAAATAGAACTGCATTTAAGGAATGCTGAAAAATCGTTTGCCCCGCCCTATAATCGAACAATTCGAAAAAATTAACACCCTATATTTTTATTGCATCAATCGATAGGGTCGATCATAAGGATCAACTCTCTCTAACAAACTTGGTAAATTAAATAAAAGGAAATCCATGAAATAGAAGATTTAAGAAGATTTAGGAAGATTTTAGTCGGTTCGACTACCGGGTGTGGCATTTTCAGAAAACTTTGCATACAGTTTAGTATGTTTTTAAAAAAGAAACAGAACTGCATTTAAGGAATGCTGAAAACTCGTTTACCACGCCTTATAATCGAATCGACTACAATTCGAAAAAATAACACCCTGTATTTTTATTACATCAATCTATAGGGTCGATCATAAGGTTCAAATCTCTCTAACAAACTTGGTAAATTAAGTAAAAGGAAATCTATGAAATAGAAGGTTATAGGAAGATTTTAGTCGGTTCGACTACCGGGTGTGGCATATTCAGAAAACTATGAATGCAGTTTTGATTCTTTTTAAAAATAAGGGAATGTTTCTTTTCAGTGGAATTCGCTATCTTCAGTATTTAGAGTACTTCCATCTAAGTAAAGTTGAAAAATACCACCCTGTATAGCTAAGTCCCGATATAGTTTAGAGAAGTTTGTCCATAGTAACTTTTGATCACTTTATACTGTACTTTCATATTATACCAATTTCATTGATGGCCGCTCAATTCCGACACGACGCCAACATTACCCAACCCCCTTTGGTAAATGGTACGATGGGAAACAAAAAAAAATATTTTGAGAATCTGGTATAACTATATTTGGATTATGACAATATGGGAAACAAAAAAAAGCTTTGAAAGTAATTGATTTATCTGGGAAATGAAAAACGGAATTATAGAAAGTTGTCATTCATCACATCTGTCTTTTAAAAGTTCTACCAACCGTTTTCGGGGTTTTAAGATTCGGGTAACAGAAATTCGATATTTCAATAGGTTACCGCCAAAATTCCGTAAATATTATTGGATATCGAAGCAGCATACATATGCGCAAGTTGCGCATCGAACTTTCCGGCGATTGGTACCATGAAAAACATTTAATCCGCAATCCGAAGATGGTACTTCGTTCTATCTAAACTCTACCGAAAAAATCCAATGTGACTTCGTGGTGCCTAAATAACGTCTTTCGTTCGTTTTTTAATCGGATGTACAACCGCCTAATACGATTAAATCAATACTCCATCACTTCCAGAAGTAGATTAACACTAAAAATCATTTTTATGAACTACTAAATTAGGTCAATAAATTGCTCAAGTGCCCAAGACATTTCCCCATGGCCTGACACAGTTCAAAACTAATCCAATAAATACCAGAAACCGCTTCGCTCTAGGAAGGATTGGAATTCGATTATAAATTGATAGATGTACAAGAATAAAGAGCTGCCTACATACTCCCGCCTACGTTGTGTGACGTAGTGACCCCATATTTGGATGCTGCATCTATCTGCATAGAACCAGTTGTTAACAATGCTCACCTGTTTGACCTAAGTGGGTTGCAAAATGCTGGGCTTGTCAGGTTGGCTAGTAGAATGCTGCGCGGTACCTGTACTTAGGGCTGCCAGTACAGTAAGCGGAAGCAAAATGGCGCCTTATAAATATTTACGATACTAGAGCTCAGACTAAAATAATAACATAGACGGAACATATAGAACTGGTGTGTGAAGCTGCTTCAAGTAAAGTAGAACCATTTCGCTCGCACTCGTGCGTGCACACAAAACACTATTAGGTAATCTGTGACAAAACGTGCAAGTAAAATGGTACTACTTTAGTATTACTTGCTAGTTCTATGCGCTCCGACTATGTTATTCTTTTATTCAGAGTACTAGAGTTATTTATCACTTGCGAGTTTTTATATAGTCTCTCTCAGGCACATGACTTTCGCATTACGACAGACATTGAACAACTCCCTTTACTACGATCCTGGCATACGCTTCTCGCTTCTTCTACTTACATAATTGTATTAATCTATGCTCGCCGCTTAGGAGTACCTCTTCGCCTAGTCTTTTGTACGCCTAGATCAACCTAGTCTGCAATAAGCATCATTTTGGCGTCGTTCCCGGTTGCAAAACCGACTTTTACCCCAGAGCCCAGGGTCCCCTTACTTTCTTCTCCTGGCTTATATTGCAAGAGTTTTGGTAGAACCCCACAAACTCCCTTGTCAGGTGAATACAGAGTTAATAAATGAGCAACTCTATTTAAAATTATTTGTACTGGTATTTTCTTTAAGAGGCATATGAACGACTAAATATTTAGCGAGGGTACGTACCAGGCCAGCGCCTCAGGCTATTTTGTTGCTCTTCTAAGTTTAAGAGACGGCTGGAAGCGCTAAAGTGCCTCTTGTATCACTGAGATTGTCTTCTTATTGTACTGTCTTGTGTACAGTGTGTAATTGAGGCCGTTTGGTCGTTAAGTGATATTGTTAGTAAGGTAACAAACGGTTAATGCTTACAAACTTTTATCCAGCTTTACCTGTCCCAATATCTATCTAACTTGGGTTCTGTAATAAACGATAGGTACTGAACACAAAAATGTCTTTTTTGGAAGTCCGCGATGTGCGCAAAAAGTATTGAACGGATTTTTATGCAGTTTTTTTTGTTTGATAGGTCTTGGTCAGACTTAAAATTTTACGTTAGTTTGATCACAATCCGTTCAGTAGGACCGAAGATATGAGCAAAATTCGCGGGTGGAAGGCTTGTTTGTACTGAAATTGTCCCATTTCCCGGTGTTTGACTAAATTGAAATTATGTATCATAGGTATGTAAATCAGTTATCAATGTAGCATTGTGTGACCAGATAACCAAAAAGTGATCCGATACTTACATTTTTGTTCATTTGACCAAATAAAATAAAAAGCTGTTAAAGAAAATCTTTTTAACCTGCACATGTTCTATGCAAGATATTTAAATGTTTATCGGATGAACTGGAGTGAGTGATGGCGCCTTAAACAGCTCTCCCAGTGCGTTCAACACTAAACACTCAAGACACTTGATAAATTGTGTCTGGCTGACGGTCGTTTACATTTCTACCTCAAAACTCCCGGGAACTTGAGGCGACGCGCGACGCTATGCGTGTTGGCAAATAAACATACAATCTCAAAAGGCACTTAGTTAATAGCGGTATATTTGAATGTTCTCAAAAAATACTTATTTTACGTAATAATTCCAGACGTTTCTCGCTTATTTTACTTTCATAATTGTATTAATCTACGCTCGCTGCTTGGGAGTACCTTTGGCCTGACCTTTCGTACGCCTAGGTAGGTAGGTATACCTCGGGACACGTATCTTGGACCTAAGTCGGGAGACAAACAAGGACCTGCCCTGGCGATGGCGTGCGCGTTTTGATTCGTAATAATCCATGATTGTTGCGCCGCCGCAGCATCAGCCGCTTGACGTCCCGCTTCCCCGCTTCTTTCACGCTTTCTTTAGGGCTCCAGGAAGTTCCTCTCCCTGGAGTCCTAACCACCGGTACCTTAGTCCCTATCCCTAATGTCGGTGGGCGACCTATTTCTTATTTTTAACCGACTTCAAAAAGGAGGGGGTTCTCAATTCGATGTTTTTTTTTAAATATAATATTCTAAGGTTAAAAGGGTGGAATGTAAGTAAAGGGAAACACGTATGTTGGTAAAGAGTTCCAGACTCTAAAAAGTGCTGCAAAGTTAAAAAGCCATGTATTTTTTTTATTTTTTTTTACATTTCTACTAGTTATAACATTACTAAAAATAAATATAACTCATCCGAAATATTAACCATTCGGCTAAAAAAAATATATTAAAATCACCATAATTTTCGGGCGATTTAAACGCGCCATCTTGGCGCGCTTTTTCTGTGACGTCATAGTACAGACGCGTAGGTACTATGTCAACCATAATGTCAACAGTCAAATGTCAACAAAATCAACAACTTTAAATTGTAAACAACGCAAAGTTATTAAAAGTTAAATTAAAACAGTGAGTTACAAAATCAACTTATTAGCATGGACATGGAGAAGCACAGAAAAGCTAATTATAAAAATTGTGTCGTTCCTATGTGCGAAAATAACACGAAAACTGCACCCGACAAAGTATATTTCCTTATGCCGAGAGATGCAAGTATTAGGAAAAAGTGGTGCAATGCAATGAGAAGAGATAATGTATCGTGTTTGAGCCCTTTAAACTGCTGTGAAGATCATTTTAACGTAAGTATTCTGTCACCAGAATAATAACATTAGCCCCCTTTGTTATTTACTATCTATTATTTATTTACCTACTCAGGTTATGTTTATGGTATATTTATTAGAACCATGGAAAAGATCATGTATTAAATATATACGACTTATTTACCTCGCAGCTTTAACTCCTCTGAGTTCAGTAGACGTATAATCCGAATTAGATGCGAAATATGTAGTCATCATAAAGACATCAATTTTCGGCAGGTTATCTGATTGTCCTTTGACAAAACCGGACTCAGTCATTGTATTGTCTTTTTTACTAGGTAATAATTGTTTATACACAGAAAACCAGAAAACTAACAACTCAATATGGAATAATCGCGTAACAACACACTAGAAAGTAAACAAACAACTTGTTGCGAACTCAGCGAAGCGAACTGTCATCAGTGTCATCGGCTGTACTTTGACGTCACATTTTATTTCACCAATAGCGTTGCGTTTTAAAAATTTGCGAGGGAATTTCAAAAAATCCATTTTTTGATTATTAAATTTCACTATCAAGTATTGAAAAAAAAATAAAAAAATTGTATAAGTATGTTTTATAAACAATAAAGATTACAAATAAAAACATTTTGTCCATTTTAGCGTTACGTGCATATTCCCTATTACACCTATTACTCCTGTCATATGCCGGTGCGGTAGTGCAGTTGTGCAAGCGACCTCGCGCCCACGCGGCACCGCCCCCATCCTCTGCGGCTTGCATCACGCCAGCTGATCTCTACAGCCGTGACAATTCGGGGCAAAGGTCACATCACACTGTACGCCCAATTAAAAGAACATTCCAGAACATAACAACAAAAATGCCTGTTTCAAAATGTACTTGATTGGAAATGAAACCCAATACATGTTATGATCACGGCTTTGCGGCTTATTATTTCATTTTTTAAAGGTTAATATATTCCCAAATGGTAGTCAAAAAATAGACTAGCGAAAACATTAAGTGAATACTTTACGCTGCTGAAAATTCTAGCGCCATCGCCACACCACTTCATCCGAAACCGGCATTGGCGCCGGTTGCATTCTTGGCCGTTATGACGACTACCGATGCTACCACGATAAGAAAACCTACGCCAGAGCGTCGTCCGTCAATCGGGAGGCCTCGTTCGTCAATCGTAATTCGTGTTCCGACTTGCATGTGGGGTTGGCTGGCCTCATACGCCTATAATATTACGACGACCAATTCAAACACTTAATCTAATTTAAAGATATTGTGAAACCTCACAACCGTTGGATTATTTGTTATCTTTAATCTTTCAGCATTTCGTATAATTAAGGCCTGTTCAGTAATTATTTATTTCGGTAACAATTAATTACATCAAATAACCCTATGTCTAATTGTCAGATAGGATCGGAAATATTTAAACGTAAACACATACATTGTTGTCAGTCAATTAAACCTTTAAAACGAGTTTAGATTACAAACTTCTTGCTCGTGGAGCGCCAGTTAAAAGTGAAATTTACTTTATGAGCTGGTTTATGGTTCAGTAAATACGCCTATTAGCCACTTACACCAACTTTGACGATTAGCTGATTGAAAATAAACGGAAAATAATCACACCAATAGACAAAATAGTCAAGAATAGTCGGACGATACAAATATGGTCGAATGTTGGTATAAAAACTTTTCAGAGAACATCATAACACTGTAACTGCTATTATTAAGAAAGAAAGAATGATTGAAAGAAAGAAGAAAAGAAGGAAAGATATCCACAGCGGTATTAAGTAAATCAAAATAATATTATAAAATACTATTATTAATGTATATCCTAATATTATAAGCTTGAAAGATTGTGAAGATGTTTTGAATATTTGTTACTCAACTACGCTCAAACGACTGAACGGTTAGAACCCAGGGATATATTATACCTAGTCTGGAACAACACATACTTTTATCCCGGGAATAGGTCCCCATGGGTTGCGGGACCAGTATCAGAACACTAGGATTGATCCGTAAATTATGTATTTATGTTTGCGTTAAGTACGGATATATTAATAAACCTCAACGATTAATTCGAAGAGATATCCTAAGTTCACGAATACCTTGCAAAAGTACCTTCGCAGGAGACAGTCATACTTAAGTCGTTGTACTTAAGCCAAGTTCCATAAACATGAGAAGCTGGAATATCAATCTTACTTGTTCATGAACTACCCACAACGACCAGACGTATAAAGCCATTCGCCTCGAGATACTTTTACGACACTACTTCTCATGCGTGTGGTGGAATTCCTAAACAGGAATAATACCCGCGCGGTTTAGTTATATAGGCAATGAACGCCGCGACTGAGGCATTGTCCTAATAGAACGCGAATGCGCGATCATCGTAAGTTCGCGCGAATTTTACTCGTACGAACGCGCGATCAAACATATTGAACTCTAATAGGTGTCCTAACTGACAATCGCACGACGCGGTCGCGCGACTCAAATGTTTGAAACCCTATTCGCGCGAACTTAGTTCGTACGAACGCGCGATCAAACATATTGAATTTGAATAGGTGTCCTAATTGAAATTCGTGCGAAAACGTCGGAGTGGTACCGCGCCCGCGCCCCTCTCGCCTCTCGCCTGTGTCCCTTCGCCCAGCATACTCACCATGGAATCTTGATATTTCATGAATGCCAAAAAATAGTTCTGAAATAGTTTTAAATAGTTGCGAAAGGAAAAAAATAGTTCTCTTATACTTACGAAATTACAGCCATAGTTCTATGAGTATGCTGGGCGAAGGTTTCGTCCAGCATACTCACCTCCGTTTGGGGAATCTGCGTACGCTTCAAACATAATTCATACTTCAAAAAATAGTTCATAAATAGTTCATAATGGTGTCCAAAAAGAAAAAATATTGGTCTAATAACTCCGGAGTTATAGGCTTTGTTCACTGAGTATGCTGGGCGTAGGTTCTACGCCCAGCATACTCACCTCACTGCGCAAATACCGAACGAGCTATAGGTACAATTTATGTCTCAAAAAATAGTTCTTGAAATAGTTGTCAATATCAGTCTAATTTTCACTTGAATTTTGACCTAGAAAACCATTAAATTTGGTTGTAAACTTCTACATACATTCGATTTTAGTACAGTCGGATACAAAACTTTCTAATATCTTAGGTACATTTTGTACTAGGTATAACAATTTTTTAACCCCCGATGCAAAAACGGACGGAAGTTTGACGTGTCTGTGTGTATGTCTGTGTACATCGTAGCTCCCGAACCGATTTTTTTTTTGTTTGAAAGGCGAATTAGTCGAAAGTGTTCTTAGCTATGTTTGATGAAAATTGGTTCAGTTGTTTAACCACGGTGTATATTATACGACAATCTACACAACGCTATCCAGACGCAAAGAAAGTATAGCTTAACTAGCTTGTGTTATGGGTTCTAGACAGCCTATAAACATACTTCATACAATTTTTTTTTTGTAAATATATACATATTATACATTAGCTGTTGCTCGCGGCTCCGCCCGCGTGAAATTCTGATCCCGTTCATCGCTTAATATAGCCAATACGTTATTCTGATATTCAAGCTATATTATCGTAAAGTTTCATCAACATCCATTTAGTAGTTTTTACGTGAAAGAGTAACAAACATCCTCACATACTTACGCAAACTTTCACGTTTATAATATTAGTAGGATAGAAACCAGACCAATGCATTCATGCATACAAAAATATTTGTACTGAGCAGGAATCGAACCCGCGCCTCCAGCTTAGCGGCCGCCTTCACTACCGACAAAGAGGCAGGCAAACGGAATGTGACACGTCGCGGCCTGCCGCGGCATCGTTTGACGAAATAAAGTCAAATGAATTCTAAAGTCACTGAAATAAGATTCAAAATAACTTGATTAGTAATAAAATCCTTTGCCATGCCGGCAGTGGGCGCCGGCCCTTACGACCCCCTCAAGCATGTAAGGGCAGGCGACAATGTATTCTGAGGCCGTCGCCTTCTCGGCAGGCTGCAATAACTTTAGTGTCCAGACAATTTTTTTGGCAAACAGTTCACCCTACAAGCAATGAAGTAATAGGATTTATTTACGCTTACCTACAGTTTCATTTATTTTATTATTATTAAAAAATATATACCTACTTACTAGCTAAATGCTAATGTATTTTTTTCGACTGTTTTTGAATGTGAGATAATACCACAATATTATTTCCAATCACAACGCCCACCATTAGAAATTTTAATATTTTTATATTATAAAAACATGTGTGGACGACTGTACCTCATTTAACGTTAGTATGTAGAAGTTTACAACCAAATTTAATGGTTTTCTAGGTCAAAAGTCAAGCGAAAATTAGACTGATATTGACAACTATTTCAAGAACTATTTTTTGAGACATAAATTGTACCTATAGCTCGTTCGGTATTTGCGCAGTGAGGTGAGTATGCTGGGCGTAGAACCTACGCCCAGCATACTCAGTGAACAAAGCCTATAACTCCGGCGTTATTAGACCACTATTTTTTCTTTTTGGACACCATTATGAACTATTTATGAACTATTTTTTGAAGTATGAATTATGTTTGAAGCGTACGCAGATTCCCCAAACGGAGGTGAGTATGCTGGACGAAACCTTCGCCCAGCATACTCATAGAACTATGGCTGTAATTTCGTAAGTATAAGAGAACTATTTTTTTCCTTTCGCAACTATTTAAAACTATTTCAGAACTATTTTTTGGCATTCATGAAATATCAAGATTCCATGGTGAGTATGCTGGGCGAAGGGACACTCTCGCCTTGCCGGCCCAGCCATCCGGCCGGCCGCCATTTTGTAAACTTGACGTCAACGCAACGCACGTGTTTGATTGCGAGAATTGTTTAAAATGTCATTTGAAGATAAATTGATAATTGAGGTGCGTAATCGACCAATTCTTTGGGACAAACGCAAAGATGACTACAAAAACCGTCTAAAGAGTGACAGAGAGTGGAGTTTGGTTGCGAGAAGTCTAAATAAAACAAGTGAGTATATTTTTTATTTATTACTTATTTTCTTTACTACATTATTTACGACGAATTTGAGAAATAATTAGTAAAATTCTGTCTTGCAATAATCGCAGCTCTGGAAGTGTTATTATTACGCCTGGTCCTGTTTAATGTCGTCAATGTGTTGTGCCGTCGACGATTTATAAGGTGTTGTCGATCGCTATCGCTATAATATGTTTTGTCTATATCTATTAAAATATTGTGCAAGAGACAGATTGACATTACAATTTTAATAGCGTTTTCAACCGAGGTCTCTATAGGTTTATAAAGTATTCGAAATTTCGAGGCCATCATTCCAAATGTGCATTCTACGCCAACTCTCGTAGCAGATAATCTTTTATTGAATCTTATTTTTGTGACATCTGTCGCTTGCCTTCTTGGATAAGGTCGCATTATAAATGTTTTTAGTGGGAATGCCTCGTCTCCTAAAAACACATAAGGTGCCATAATGTTAGAGTTCGGTAATGGTTCTGCGGGAGGAAGTTGAATATCTCCGTTTTCCAGCTTTTGATAGAAACTAGAATTACTGAGTACACCGCCATCACTGTCTTTTCCATATGCACCTACGTCAATAATTATAAACTTATTTTTTGAATCTGTGACAGCTAACAGTACAATGGAGTTGTACATTTTATAATTGTAGTACATGCTGCCACACTTCGCCGGCTTGTTGACACGAATGTGTTTGCCGTCCAAATTGCCACAACAATGTGGGAATTTATTTTTCATTGAAAAAGATTCTGCTATAGTTTTAAATTCTTCAGTACTGGGAAATTTCATGTGTTTGTTATGCATATTTTTCCAAATAGCAGTACAAACTTCCAACACAATGCTTGCTATGGCTGTTTTTGAAATACGGAAAGGTACTGATAATTTCCGGAATGATGTTCCTGTTGTTAGGTACCTGTAAAAAGAGAAATATTTTTATTTTATTATAATGTAATATTTTAAAATTTATTTTGTATTCAACCTAGGTTGCTTATACTGGATGACTTTTTTTACCGTCTCGATAAAAAATGGGTATAATAGGTGAACGGAGTAGAAGCAATTGGCATACTTAGTTTTTTTTCTTTTTTTTTCGAAAAAAAAAAAAAAAACTTCCAAATTAAAATCATTCGCGACTTGTGTATGATTTGAAATTCGATATGTTTTATCAATTGATATTTTTTTAAGGTTTACTTTAAATTTATAGCGTTTTTTGATGATAGATCAATTTTTTTCTAAGCTTTGGAAAAAAGAAAAAAAAAACTAGGTATGGCATAAGCTTCTACTCCGTTCACATTATATACCCATTTTTTTTCGAGACGGTAAAAAAGTCATCCGGTATAGAGAAAAATTATTTGTATATTCTTATCACATTAATATTTTTGTGATTGTTATAGAAGCCGACGTCAAAAACAAGTGGAAAAATTTGAGAGACGTCTTCATGAAGGAAGCCAAGAAAGTACGTCGTCCTCGATCGGGTGACCAAGGCAGTCCTAATAGCGATGAGACTTATATAGGCAAATGGTGTTTTTTTAAGGAACTATCTTTTTTAAAAGATATAGTGAAACCTAGGCACACCCAAAGCAACTTTCAGGATTTAAATGCGGGATCTGATAACAATGAAACTCAAAATTCAGACACGGTTGAGATTCCAGAAATAGATCAAGTTGAAACTTCAGAAATGGATCAAGTTGAGACTCCAGAAATGGATCAAATTGAAGAAGTGGTGGAAAATCAAGAACCTGTTTCGGAATCTGTTAACGCAAGTTCTCTAGCTAGTGGTAATTTGATCCCCCGAAATAGATTCCCTACGACGACAGACGACAGCGAGTCTGGTTCATCTAGAGCAAGCGAGTTCAGGCAAAGGCAAAGACAGGCAAAAAAACCAGAACTGACGCTTTTTCAACAAAAAATGATTGAAGTGGAAAAACAAAAAATACAAGCTTTTAATGAGAAAAACAAAGAACAAGACGATGAAGACATGTTGTTCTTAAAATCATTGGCGCCATATTTCAAGTATTTAACGCCAGTACAAAAACTAAGACTGAAAAGTAAAATTCAAACTTTTATTGCTGATGAAATTAGTCTCACTACCTCTTCAACATCATCTACGCCAATATCGCAATCTATATTACCCTCTCCGGTAAACGCGTCACATCATTCAATGTCGTCGGTGCGGAACTACTACGAAAATGATCCCCTAGGTCTACACGAGTACGATACTGAGCTATCCGTAAATGATTACTAACTTTGCAGTTTGTTTGTTTTTTTTTACTTTGAACTTAAATAAACCTTCATTTTAATTTATACCTACGTGATTTGTTTTCCTTTCCTTCAATAAATTAAATTAGTCAGCGAAATTCAAATCCAAAAGACTTGAAATCTCAAATATAATTTATACAAAGTGCGTAGTTCCCAAATGTTCTGCAGAAATTGGCTGACTGATTTAATTAAAAAAAAAAAACAATAAAATCGAAAAGGTACATAGTCAACAGCACATCAAGCGTAACACATTGTGTGACTTTTATACGCATGATGTAGTGTTAACTGTTCAAGTTTTATCAACTTCATCAAATAAAGAGGATTGATTCACATACAATCACTCGATTTTTTTTTGTTTTGATTTAATTTTTTTTTCTTGGCTTTCTTTTTCCTTGATTCCTTTATCGATACTGAGTCTACCCCTAAGCTATTGCACGCAATTACTTTAACACCCTGTATATTTGAACAAGTACCTAGTAAATTATTATAGAAATTACACTCACCTAATCGTCAGCACCAATCTTTCCTCCACACTTATAGGTTTTCTGTAGTTGGTAACAACATGATTGCAATCGTCTCTGATCATATTGCATAGGTAGTCAAATGCTTCTGGTGACATAGACATATAATCATAAAATGCAGACTCATCTTCTCGTAAGTCAAAATATTGATTGTGAAATTCACCACGATTTGGTCTCATTTTTAACAAAGCACTTTGCGTCCCACGTTGTTTTTTTTCATTTCCATCTAAATCCGCACAAAACGTCATCCAAATATTTCCCGACAGCAAAAATTTTGCGTGTCTGACGTCCATGGTTGTTGGTATCGACCACAGGGGGGCCCCGTTCAACATATAGAAATTCTAGTTATACAAATATGAGGCAAACATGAATTGAACCTTGATTATATCACTTTGTCTCTTTTTTTCCAATATACTGTTGTGTCTGCTAAAAAGAGACAAAAAATTTAAGTTATTGCTCACTTGGGAAAATGAGTATGAGAATTTGACAGCGTGCCAACGGTGCCAACATTTATGAATGATTTGCGCCAACATTATGAATGATTTGCGACAGCCATTGTTGAATTTTTCTAGAACATACTACTACAAGCATAATAGTGATGTACTCCAATAAAAGATTTGACGACGAAACTATTCTTCTTTACAAAAATGTACTCTTTTGAAGAAATACGAATTGACAAAATTGTAATGTCTTCTGTTTTTCCGTATTAGAACTGGGCAATTGTGGTATTGTTAGAAACGTCTTGATCATCCGCTGGTTATAGGCAATATGACGTGTGAATGACTCTCTGAAACTCTGACTATAATAAAAAAAAACTTGAGATATATAGACCGTGTTTTGTATACATTATTAGGTGTTGCTTGCACCAAAATAATACAAATAAAAATCAAGTTTCAAACTAAAATCCGACTACTGCAAATCACGCTATAAGAAGTATTAAGCAAAAAAATATCAAGAATAGCCGTGGTCGTATACCATTTACTCTAATAAAACAATACATTCTAGAGATTCGTGATTTTGCAGTAGTCGGGTTTTAGTTTTAAAGTTATGGTTAGTGTACACTTTAACAGGTAGTATAGAAAGATATCGACAAATGTTACGATAATAAAAGGTAATCCCTAGCATAGTAACCGTCGGCAAACGTTCATTCATAAAAATGGAACGTAGGTAATACACGTTAATTCTGTAGGTATAACCTATCTGTTCTATTATAAATTTATGGTATCGACCGTGCCACTGCCCGGTCACGCTCGCTCCCGTCGTCAAATCGCGCGAGCAAGATTCGCGTAGGGTGAAGTCTCCTAGTATCGGCCACGTCCTAATATCGGCCTCTTCGAAAAAATGGATCATAACTACGAAAATAACCCTAAAATTATGATCGTTTTTATGCAAAAAGCGACTCTATATCCATACGAATAACATTCCATATTTTGGTGCGGGTACCTCCACATTTGAACGCTCAGGTGGCAATAGAGCACGCGCAGGTACTGACTTGTGTCGTTTGTTGGCATTTCCGAGTCAAATCCCGGAGTCGACGCACTCCGTTGATAAGTATTTGAATGGAATTAAACATACCTATGGTATTTTATATTATTTTATAATAAAGAAAAATAGTCGAAGTACCGTTTAGGTAGTGTGTTTTTAAATTTATTTGTACTTTTTATGAAATAATCAGGGGGTCGAGATTAGGGATCTTTATTTTGGATAAATCTCAATATCGGCCACCTGGTCGATATTGGGGAAATGCATGAAAACACTAAACTATAGGTTTAGCTATTTTATATATTAGCAGTAACATTAATAAGGTTAAAAATGAAATAACAGCTCTGTTTGATGACTAGATCCTAACATCGGCCGCCTAAAAACTTTTTTTGCCAGCTACGGCCGATATCTAGAGAATCGATGCGTAATAACGGCCACCTTATTTTGTATAGGGTACTTACCTACTTTCCTACAACCTTCGAACCTTACAATAAACAGGGACGTGGTGAAAAATGAACAAATACTTAGGTATTTTAGTCAACAGGTAGGTACCTATGCCATAATGATGTCCCAACAAAAAGAGAAAGGTTTCAAACATATGTTTATGTGACCATAGGTTCTATGACCCCTACAGGTTCAATGAACCCTATAGTTTCTATGACCTCTATAGGTTCTATGACCCCTATAGGTTCTATGACCCCTATTGGTTCTATGACCCCTATAGGTTCTATGACCCCTATAGGTTCTATGACCCCTATAGGTTCTATGACCTCTATAGGTTCTATGACCCCTATAGGTTCTATGACCTCTATAGGTTCTATGACCCCTATAGGTTCTATGACCCCTATAGGTTCTATGACCGTAGTCATAGTAGAATAAGAGATGGAGTAAATGCCGTTCAAAGAAGCAGGCAGTAATACAATGCTTCGATGTTACCATTGGGCTTGTGGAGGATAGATGGAAGACGTTTCGCGGAAAATATCGAGGTCTAGCCATATCCGCAGTTAAGACTGGCAAAGCGGACCCCAGAATCCAAGGTGTAAGCTTCGATTGCGACTGGGAATTAATGATAGGATGAAGTAGAAGAAGAGTAGCATTTCGACAATACGTAATTTCCAGGCTCACTTTACAAGACAGACTTCCTAGAAGAATAGATACCTACAGAGAGAAAGAGAAATCTGGACAATAGAATATAAAACATAAACCAGTCAAATAAAATAAAACTAGTAGTTAGAAGAAGAAGAGTATTAAAATAGAAGAGGAGAATATTAACGGCCAGCGTAACTGACCTCATGATTTACCTTTTTAAGAAGAAAAGGTGTAAATTCTTCATGGTGGCTGTGAAGTAGAACTAATTAGTGATGTCGAAGAAGATGAAGCCAAAAATATTAAACGTGACATATGTATACAAATGGTTCCACTTAAAGTGTACAGTTCATCGTGGGCGAAATTATATTTGTGTGGTTAAAGAAGATTTTACTTGCCGTCACTGTTTAGTGCATTTAAATTGAAAAGCCTTTAAAGAAAGTCAAGTTTTCTGTTGACTTTATAAATAATATTTTTTCTTTATAATAATGTATTTTGGAAATCTTCATTTGTCTTAAATTTATTTAATCATTGTGATCATTAGTTTATAATAACAGCAATTACTGTAATTTTCAAGGCTAAGATATAAAGAAAAGACAAATTAATGATGGATAAGCGTTAAAAAAAATTATTAGAACCTGAATTGGAATATAAAACGTTATATTTTTTTACTTTACTTAGTTTTATTGACCTAAATTCACGTTGGAAAAGGTATGACGATATTAGGGTCACAGGCGGCAGAAATTAGGGTGTTAGAGGCCGATATTAAGGGAAATCGACATACTCGGAAAAAAACATCCATATTTTCAAAAATAACAAAGAATTGGTAATTTTACGAATGTAGTAATGGAGTTTCAGTATCCCTCTACCCAAAAAAGGCATTGCAGGAAAGCAAATGCTATAAACTAAAAAATTACAATCAATCAAAGGTCAAAAAATGTTGACATGGCCGATATATGGTGCCACCACCCTAATCGCTTATTCGCGTTCTATTAGGACACCCAGTTTTTGACGTCGCGCGAACACGCGATGGTCGCATCGCTCGCATCGCGCATTCGCGTTCTATTAGGACAACGCCTGAGAGCCAATAAATTCGTGAGAGTAAAAGGGCCGGTCAGCGTGGCCGATACGGGCTTTAATGAAGATTTATGTACACAGACGAAGGACGCTGTCGTATTATGAGATGAAATAGTATTTTGTTTTCTTTTTTTGGGTAACTTCGGAAAATATTATGTAAATATCTGATGAGATTCATGCTAGCTTGATGTCGTAAGGGGTAGGCCCAAGAAGTCCTGGCTTGACGTCGTGGCGATATATACGTGCGAATGGTCTCACTACCATGGATACCTAAGATCGTGTGAAGTGGAGGTCTCGCCTCAGATGCAATCAGGAAAATACGCCTCCATGAAAATGATGATGATGTCGTAAGGGGTGATAATATTGCCTATATCCGAGTACCAATGCAAAGTGGAGGAGTGAACACGGGGTCCATAGTGGAAGATGGCCAACCGAAATTTAAAACTGGAATTATGATACATATCTACCTACTTAATTTACTCTAGCTTAGCTCGTCAGGCTTTGCAATGTTTATTTTTAAGGTTTTGTTTATCTATTCTTCTTCTTGTTTATCTATAATCTGTTAGTATTTGGTAAATGATAAATCGAATTTTAAAAATTAATACTTAACGAATCTTTGTCTTTTCAGGTAAACATCTGCATTACATACATACTGCTCGCGTTTGGTAAGAAACAACTCTTAGCTCTTTTATTCTTCAAAATATTTTTCGAGTTCTATTCAGCAAGGCGCGGCTAAATAATATATGAATTCTGCGGCTGTGTCGGCCTTCTGGCCTCTACAACCCAAAGTAATAAATATCTTGTATTCCTGCTCCGTTGTGAAAATTATAATATTTTGTTTTCGACTGTCACTGAAGGACTTTTACGGTAAGTTGAACCTTGAAATGTACCTATCGTAAACCGCAAGTCGTGGCTATCCGTAGCATTTAAGTACAGTCAGCAGCGACAAAAGATGATCCTTTCCATTAAAAAAAAAAGTTTTTAAGCGAAGTCATTATTATAATGCCATTTCTCTCTCCATCCGAGCGCCTATCACGGTGGAATCTGCTCCTAGGCTTGTACTTTGGAGCCCGGGGTCCATTCTCCTACTTTCAATTTTCATAATTATGTTTTTGTTCTTTACGAGAACGTAGACCGTCTAATCCCCCACCATGGTAGGAACACTAGTGACTAGAGCCATACACCCAAAGGTCACTCATAGAAATGCTGCTCCGCAATAATATCTAGTTTAAATTACATTCCAAAACCATTGTTTTAGCTTACCTACTCACAAAGTACTGATCACATACGCTTACAAGATTTTTTTTTCTACAAAAAAATATACCAACCTATATTGTATACCTACTTGTTACCTCACCTACAATGAAAGTGTTTTACCATTACACGGTTACGAAATAAGAACAATGAATGGGGGAACTAAATTATCGAGGAGACCGCGTGGGAAACTAGGTCTCAGGAACACAAGCGTAATTGACTAAATACTATCTGTGTATCTACAAGATTTGTCGGCTACTGATAACAAAGTTGGCCATTGTACTGTACATCGTGCTAACAAGAAGATTTCTGTATCACTAAAGTTGTGAATTTGATTAAAAAGAATTGTCTGTCTAAAGGAGACGATTTTTTATGTTAGAGCTTTCGGCCACCTACAAATTTTGGAGAACAATAATGAAATGAGTATTGATTTATTTGTAATTTTATCGGGATTACAATGGTACATTGCTTATTAGCTAGTCTAACCGGAACATTGATATAAACCAAATCAAAACTGATACTAAAATCAATGTGAAACTAGGTGAAACTGTCATGGCGCCAATCTCAGAAAATTATAATTTTATTGATTATTTAGTATGACATAATAGAGGTCATTAAAATCATGTCCTATGCAATGTATTGAATAAATAGAAGATGGATAGGGCAATAACCTTCTTTTTAACAAGTGGAAATCCACTCAAATCCGCCGTAGCCAGTGAAGGTGGTTATGTCGGACTCGAACTGACAAAACCCGCATGAGCCGTCTTTCACTATGTTTTTCGGATGTAGAAAAGCAGGATTATCCTTACTAGTTGGGCGGTCAGACGGCAGCCGCTGCCATAAAAGGCATATTTCCAAACCGAATAAAAGAGAAGGAGCAAGCGGCCGGTAAAAGCCTCGGTTACAACTAGGCACAATTCCTAAGATGATGATTCATACTTACACCATGAAATGAAAGTAGGTATCCAATAAAATAAAAACAAACAAAACCATATTATATTAATATTTATTTTTTACATAGGTAGGTATATAAAACGTTTCTTGGAAATTGTTGGTAGGTATGTCGTCCAAAAAGCATACAAATCATAGTGATTGTAGTAAATGAGCAGAAAGAAAACTCAATTAATGTAAATAACATACATTCTCCTAATACCTTGGTTTATGTTAGTAATTGTTTGTTTATTGATTTGCAGTAATGATGCATCTGAAATAAGATGGTTGGCGGCACGGCTGGTATATTTATTAGAATTGTTTGACTACATCACTTATAGACACTGTAATACTCCACTCGTCCATATTATTCAATACTAGCCATTGATTTATATAGCAGCTGCCTGGTGTAACATCTGTATTATTTATTACTATATTTTTACAATGAACATTGAACAACAAGAAAATTCACTAATCAATCACTCGAAGTAATCACAAAATAACTGTCAAACAATTTTTGGCACTTTTGGGATTGTATTGCCATTCGAAATAATGAAATCGTAATCGCTAACAATTTTTACCACATGGAATCGATTCCTCGATTGATACTTTAAAATAAAAATAAAACATCAGTTTTAAATTAAAATAATCTTCATTAACGGGTTGTGGAGGTCAGATGACTGGTAGAGGTGCACCCGGGACTCCAAGGTAAGGCCAAGATAATGATGACGACAACCAAGTAGGTAAAGAGTGCAATGCCCAACCTAACGTTGTATTTTTGTATTCGTAAAGCTATAACCTGAGAGTATCATAGTTTAGAGTGTTTACTTTCAGACAGGCATAGTGTAAATAATATGGACTGTTGTATGAAATAAAAATATTTAAACGGATTCTATTACAGCCTAATAAGTAAATTAAGGGACCTAATACAATGATTGGTAAAATGTAGGTGTTAATTCACTCTGCCTAATCCTCCGGGGATAAATGAGTATAATATGATGATGACAGTAGGTATATAATGAAGTAACTGAAAACGAATCTTCATAGAATGCGTTGTAGATAGTTTTATTTCAATTACACATTGAAATAAAACTATCTACAACGCATTCTATGAAGATTCGTTTATAGCAAAATACTTTTATTAGCAAAAACTTTCGATAATGTCATATGGAATGAGAATTGTAAGATTGAAGATTTGAAGAAAAAACCTATTATGTGCCTGACCTTTCATCGAATACAATCGCATTCTTAATCGATTTGAGTCTATGGTAAAGAAGATGTCTGGCAACATTCTAACATCTTGTCATGTGAAATATTAAGAATTTTCACAAATACAATAAGTAAAAAAAACACTCTTTAATAAGTTATCGTGAATCGGTTAGACTTTGGAACATTCTTCGTCCAATTGTGATAATAAATGGATTCGAATTTTTTGCATATTGTACAATGACTGTTCATGCCCTATTCTCTGTTTTCTCTCTCTTCTCTCACTCTCGCTTTGATGTTTTACATAAGAAACAAAAACTTAAAAGTCGTTGTATTGATGGGCCGAAAATAAATCATCTCCTTTGTACACGGAAATAATTTTATTTCGGTGAATAAACGAGTTGGAAGATTCTTGTCTTCGGGTTTTTCAAAAAAGCGCCAAGGATGTGTCATTAAAGTTTATAATAATAAAATAATACTCGTACGTTACTTAACTAATTAATATATTTGTTTGCACTGTCGAAATTCAAATATTTGAATAAAAAACACAAATTAAGGTGATATGATAATACTGAAGTTCGTTGTTAGGTATCTGTTTAAAAAAAGTACCTAATCAGTTGACAAACGGAGGAGAAAAAGGAAGGTTAACACAGATTACACAGTTTACAGACAAAAAAGAAAATCTAAATAAAATGTTTATATTTTTATAAGAATAAAAGAATGAACAAAGATTGAAACCATAAAACGGAGCCTACCTATTTATGACGCCATGAATTTTTTTTTTAAAGCAAATGTAATTTAAAAAATACATGCCTTACTTTACATAGATTGTAGGTATGTTCTGAAATGCAAAACTCTTATTACTTACTACATATTCTGTAAATAACTCAGAGTAATAGAAGATAGAGAGAATAACATTTTTGAAATGAATACTTTATGAAACTACGTCTAGGTACTATGTAACTACTAAGTACGACGACGACTGAGTGGATTGCCATGTTAATAACACTGAAAATACTGAAATATTCCTAGCGCTTTTCAAGCCATTAAAAAGTTATGTACCTAGGTTGTTTTCTGATTGACCTTTCTTTTGGCCTTATTAAATTGCCAATACTTGAGCAATTGAGAATTCAACTTAATTAGGGTTTCGGTAATGGTCATTTTACTTTTCAATAAATAAACATGTTTATTTATTCAAATTCATCTTAACTTGACTCATTCAAAATGTAATTTTCTCCACCGTTTCAACCATTTCCTGTAAAAAAGTTTCTACAGGCCGTCCGGCGCGAAACTCATTTTCGATTCTCTACACCTACAACCCACGTCTAAATTCATTCGACTCCTTTGGGTTATAACTAGACTTTCCGTAAACAGCATTCATTTAATATTTAATGCAGTTTTAGCTATACCCAGCTAGTCTGAATAAATAAAAACATCTCCAATTTGTGTCAAAAACATGAAAAGTTTATAGCCCAAGGTAGCACGTTAACAGAAAAATAAATGGCTGCTTTTGTTACTTTATTGATTTGAAAATAATAAAATACATAATGGCCAGACTTTAAAAGTGTAAAAAGGTGATAATGACATAATAAAATGTTACAACCTCTTTTTGCTATAGCTTGAAGTTATTGAAGTATGTACTGGGTGGCGCAAAAGTAAAGACCCTATTTGGTTCGGCTATAACATTTTTTCTAAATTAGAAAACTAGATTTAGGTTTTTTTAAATGTATATTTGTACCATTAAATTTCGTACCATTAGGATTTAAAGATGATGTCTTTTAAATGGTGACCTCCAGAGTTGATACACATTTGAGCCCTATTTATGACATTTTGCATAACTTGCCGTAACACTTCCTGCGATATGTTCGTTATTTCTTGACGAATGTTTTCTTTTAGAGCTGCGAGAGTCTGTGGCTTGTTCACATACACCCGAGATTTCAAAAAACCCCAAAGAAAGAAGTCTGGACTGGTCAGATCGGGTGATCTTGCAGGCCAAGGCAAATCGCCAAAACGAGAGATAACTCGGCCTGGAAAAGCGTCCCTCACTAAGTCCATAGTGTCGCGCGCTGTGTGTGCCGTAGCGCCGTCTTGTTGAAACCAGATGTGCTCCAGCCCCAATTCGTCCAAACTGGGTATCAAAAACTCACGTAACATGGTTCTGTAGCGTTCTCCAGTGACAGTTATCGCATTGCCTCCAGCGTCTTCGAAAAAATAGGGTCCGAACACTCTGTCAACACAGATGCCACACCATACAGTAACTTTTAGTGGGTGTAGAGGTGATGCGCGGATTATCAGTGCCCCAGAACCGAGTATTCTGCTTATTGACATGCCCTGAGAGATGGAAATGCGCTTCGTCACTCATAACCAATTTTGAAGGAAAATCATCCTCTTCAAGGTTGAGGTTTATGACGCGCTGGCAGTAATCTAGACGAGCTCGGTGGTCAGCAGGCAGCAGCTGATGAGTCATTTGAGTTTTATACGGGAACATCTTTAAGTCTTTCACCAAAATACGCTGCAGGGTCCGTCTGGAAATGCCCAATTGCGTGGCACGTCGCCTCGTTGATGTTTCTGGACACTCTTACACATCTTCGCGCACAGCATCGATATTTTCAGCTGAACGGCCTGTTCTTGGTGAGTCTGAAACGTATCTCCGACAGTCAATTCGCCGTTTGACACTTCGTCGACAGAACTTTTCATCCTCGGGCAGTTCTCCGACAGAACGTTTCGCCGACGGGCATTTCACCGACGTAATGCTTCACCCTCGGGCAGTTCACCGATATTACCTTTCACCTAATAACGTTTCGCCGACAGAACGTTTCACCCTCGGCCAATTCGTCGACAGAATCTTTCACCTACTATACTATACTATATTAAATACACCGAAATAACTTTGTCTTTTTTATTTACTAATTTCAAAAATCACAATAAGTAAGTACATAACATAACATAATTACATTTAAGAATGAATATTTTAGATGAATATATAGTGTTATTACATAAACATACATATATACATATTATTGAATATATTAACATAATGTATACTATTATATTATAAAAGGAGAAAGCGTAAGAAACAAGTATGAACAAAGTAAACTTTACCTGTAAGTGCCTACCTACATACGTACCAAAAATGCTTACTTTTGTGTATTTAATAAAGTAGTAGCTACTTAATTTATTTAAGAGAACTTAGGTCTAAATTTGTTACTTTTATTATATAGGTACATAAATTTAATGAAATTAGCAGTTTGTTAAGTATATATATTTATTAATTTAATAACGACAACCCATTATGTACTACCCACATTTCCGCAATATACTATTAATAGAAGCAATGTTGCAAGTATTTGCAACATTGCTAGAATATAAATTTAATTTTTGATTTTTTAATTTTTGATACGTATGTAGAGGTACTTTAAAATTATGTTATGTTATGTACCTACTTACTTATTGTGATTTTTGAAATTAGTAAATAAAAAAGACAAAGTTATTTCGGTGTATTTAATATAGTATAGTATAGTAGGTGAAAGATTCTGTCGACGAATTGGCCGAGGGTGAAACGTTCTGTCGGCGAAACGTTATTAGGTGAAAGGTAATATCGGTGAACTGCCCGAGGGTGAAGCATTACGTCGGTGAAATGCCCGTCGGCGAAACGTTCTGTCGGAGAACTGCCCGAGGATGAAAAGTTCTGTCGACGAAGTGTCAAACGGCGAATTGACTGTCGGAGATACGTTTCAGACTCTTAAAAGAGTCTGAAACGTATCTCCGACAGTCAATCGATATTTTCAGCTGAACCTGTTCTTGGTCTCCCAGACTTAGGTCTATCCAATGTTGAGCCAGTTGCTTCAAGGCGTGTGGCAAAGCGTCGAATTGTGCGACCAATCGGTGCCGGACGGTGGGGAAATCGTCGACGAAATTCACGTTGTGTTCTTATCACTGATGAATTATTCCGTAAGAACATTGACACAATTATTCCACGTTCTTGGGGAGTAAAACGGTCCATGTTTATTTTCAGTGTATTTTACATTTGTTCACTACACAATTTTCAACAACAGAATGACAGAAAATGTCATATAAAAAAAATAAAGGTATTTTCTTTAGTGCCAGTACTTTTGCGCCACCCAGTACAATGCACACAAAATAAGCTGAAGTCTAAATTAAAAAAATTCGCGTAAGAGTGCACGTTAATTTTTTTTTCTTGTATTTTTTTTTCTGTTTGTCTGTAATTACATAGCATGTACTTACAAAATACTCTACCCACAGAACATATTTGTGTCTCGAATAAACACGATGTTGAGGTATAAATCCTAAGAATTGTGATGTTTGAATAATTAAGAAGTGTTTACTTACATGCAAATTCAATTTATGTATGGTTATTCGCCGCCATTTGTAGCTTAATACGGTGAGATTGTACAAACAGGATCTCGCTTGTGCCACGAGCCGTGACAATCCGCATATAGATTTTAGTATTATTATTAAACAGTTAATTAAGTGAGCAAATATCTCACGATTTGAATAACATAAGTAGTTTGCTCGTAACATTTTATTAGGAGCTTTTACTACGTATAGAAATCTCGTTTTTACTCTACAACATAACGATGCGAAGCGCTCTTGGCGAATATTTATTTACATTCCTGTTGTTATGTAAGGTGATTAAAGCTTATAAATATTTAAAAATACAAACATTTTTACCTAATAGTTTTAGTGAAACATAATTTTCTTCAGTTTTTGGCTTTCTCTTATCAATTGGATATCTTATATTCCTACTACACTGACTACGGTACAAATAAACTACGTATAGTGAATCGATGGGTCACCAACTCGCTAGTGCGTGCCCGTTAGCATTTTACTATTTTATTTTTATGTCATCAACTCGCGCGCATATAAGAGATCCGATTCTCAGCACTCCATGGATTCACCGTGCGGTCGCCGGGTCCATAGCGTGATACAGAGAGGAACACCGTGACGGCGACTGGGACTTGCGACCCAGATGTAGGTTTAGGGTGGCCACCTTGTGATGCATCAGCGCTCACCTCCACCGTCAGTAGTGTTCCCCCCCCCTACCTATCCAAATTTGGTAAGATCCTATCAATGCCGCTTTTGATATTCGATTTAGTAAAGAGCTTACTGAAGCTCTTGGCAATCCAAAGTCTTCAAGTAAATTGTACAGGGATTTAGCTGGAATTCCCCTTGCTCCTACTTCTACGGCGGCATAGAGTTTAACCACGTAGCCGTTTTTGGTTAACTCGTTAGTCAAGTCAAAGTATTTGTTTGTCTTTATAGCGTGGTGTTTAGGTATATTAGTTTCCCACGGTACTGTGAGTTCTACACGCCTATGCGATCGTGAAAAATGAATATGTCGGGTCTGGATGATGATGGATGATGAGGAGATGAAAATGGACTAAGAATGAACGATCTACCACGTAAAATTTTTTGTATCTGTCATAATGACGTTACGTAAAACCGCGCTATGCATATGCAAATCATCATCGTTCTTCCATTAATCCCGGTCGTATGCGAAGGTCGTAGTCGGCGGACCCTGAGCTCCGAGGTTATCTTGGCCACGGAGGCAACCACCAGGAAAATGCATCTTTATGATGATGATGATGATGATGTATGCGAAGCCTTCAGCTCAAAGTCCGGGGTCCGCTTTTTGCCACTGTTACCCCGGAACCGTGCAACAATTTATGTTCTGCAAATAAGTCATTACTGTCACTATGCATTCGTGATATCGAATGACAAAGCGACCGGAAACAGATAAGCTTATCTCTTTATCCAATAGGATATTGCTATCAATGAAACATGTCATGTTTTTAAAAATATATAGGACAGCAGATTTCAGATTAGCCATGAAGATCTGCCCAAGTTTACCCACTTTGATTGAAGAGCGTTACTGAAGTATCTTTGGGGCGTAGCAATTGTGTATTTGACTGCTGTGTCAAGGGGTGGGGACTGGGGACTAGATTCCCGCTCAGCCCCCTAGACAAGTGGCAATTCGTTGCTCGGCGTATGATGAAATAGAATGCCAAATGTATGGGATTTGACGTATATGACAGGCGTCAACGAATGTCAAAAACGTCAAATCCTATACATTTGTCATTCTATTCCATCATACGCCGAGCAACGAATTGCCACTTGTCTAGAGGGGCAGTGCATTAATATATCTAATTGCATTGGTCTGGGCGTTTATATATACCTATATTATGTAGTAGCCAGCAATCAGAAGTTACCGGCTTGTACCCCTGATGGGTCTGGATTCTGGATCCTAAAGATCTTGTTATGGCTCCTTATACACAGCATACCACCAAGGACTTAGCTCGTTCGATAACAACTAATAAACCTCTGAATTGTTATAAAGATATTTACGACGTTATGCTCGGCTCAATTAGTGTAACAAATACAATCCCATTACAATGGCGGGTCCAGCGGAGCGCGAGATGCGCACGCACACGTGAGATAAATGACTTAGCTCGATAAATCCGAGTTTATATTTAGAACTAAATTTAATTGTCGAGTGCTTGTTTGAAGTATCTCAAGTGTTGTTATTATTCGCTACAAAGTTATGGAGTTACTCTTGCCTTCATTACCTAGGTATGATCTTCTTAGCGTTAGGTATACCTGCATCCCAGGTTTTTCGAAAGATCCGCTTACTTATTCTACAGTTTTATTACTAGTAGTTTATATCGGAACGCTCTATAAAAGGCAAGTCGATTTTAGTATTTCTAGTGGACTCGCAATTACCTGTTATTCCCTATGTGCAAAATCTAATGGCAGATAGGTACTGTACTCATTTACTTTTATTCAAGAACTTATCTATCACTCTATTTTTTACATAATATACAAAAAATAAAAGAAACAGTATATTATGATAGGAGCAAAAAACCTTAAGAGTGAGAGGTAGTTTATATAATATTCAGATGAATATGCACTTTGATAAATCAATTATATAAATGGCTATAAACTAGTTATGGTTCTAATGTGTAATAAATTCAGTTACGATTTATTTGAGTTGTGAGTGTTAGTGTGTATAGAGCCCCACAACATCTTCGGGCAAGCTCACCTCACCTGCAGGAGGCTGCGGGCTGGTACACCTACCAGCTAGTAGACTCCGACTCCGGCTCTGGCTTTGCTGTCAGGCGTGTAAAAAAACGAATTATGAAAAGGAATAGAGCAGTGTAGGAGTAGCAGAGGAGCTGCCAGAATGTTCGTAGATGGGTAGATACTCCTGAGTTAGTTGTACAATATGCGGTCTTATCGCAGTTTGCAATTGCATGGTTGCTTGATTGATGCTCAGTTGAAAAGGAAACGACGCGGTTGAAAGAGTTTTTAAAGTTAGGTTTGATTTATTTTTCTACCCGATGGGGGCGCCGTTCGAGGGATTTGTCTTATTGGCCCCTTACACCATCTGAAGTCCCGACACGGTGTGCGGTTTTAGTCAGTTTGAGTCCGACATAACCGCCGCAATGGGATTTTCGCACGAAAAGAAAAATTTCAAAGATTCTCTCGTACATTCGACGGCAAAATTTTCATATAGTTGCATAAATATATGCACGTATTGTGTATGATAGAAGACAACAAAAGTCAACTCAATGCTCACACGCCTCACGCTGTGCTGTAGGTACCGCGCAGTGGAGCGTGAGATGCGCACGCGCTGAGCCGCGCCTGCGCCGTGGAGCGCGACCGGCCGCCGAGCGCGCCCGTCAATGTGATACCGTGATGTAATCGTGCAAGGCCGCCTTGCACTGTCATTGGAACCGGTTCATCTACCCAATGTAGGTATACCGATACTGTTTTTTATCATTCTATACGGCGATACAGTAAATCATACTTGCCTGTCTTAAGAGTATGATAAATGAATCGTCCAATATCAGGTTTTGATAATAAGACGTGGGGGATATTGTAAAAGATGATTATTATTTTTTGCGATTCATTTTGTATTTATTTATAAGGCTGCTCTCGGTTCGGCTGGAGTCGAAAAGACGTGTCAGGAGGAAGACTAAGCAGGCCGCACACCAAAGCAGCAAGAAACACACAGCAAAATGCTTATGGTAGCAATTAATCATTTAATGTACGACCTAGTTATGGTCCGGCTTGTTTTGGGTTTCATAGAACCTCTCCTCTATCGCACATTGGGCTGACAGTTTGATACTTTATGGAGTAGTTGAAACTGTGTGTATAAAACAATAGTTTTCGTTCGATCTACTCTAAAGCTGTACGTTAGAAAGATCGCTTACACAATCGAATGAACCTAACCGATCTTTACCGAACTCTCACTTTTCTTCTCAAACGTGCCAAATCGAAAGTCCAAATGTCGGATATTGTAGTAAAACGTGTTTCAAACTACAAATAAAGGAAGTAGGCATAACTTATAATATAACATCAACCTTTTGACTTTGTTCTAAGATTTTGTTTTAAACAATCTAGCCTCTTAATTTTTACGTTGCAAAAATAAAGTTTAAGTAGATTTTTTACAAAATAATGTTAAAACTTAAGCAGTTACCGCCAACACCTTACTTATGATATGACACAGCTTAAACAGACTTTTAAATAACGAATCTTACGTTAATGGCAAGATGGCGCCTCAACAATTCCGAATAGTTATTTAAAACTATATTCCAGGCTTACTGTTCTAGTGAAATCTATCTAGAATTGATCATCATCATTAAATCGATGGATCCCGGTTCCTTGACCTGCTCTCCTACTCATGCTATTAATTAGACTTATATTGACGTTTATGGGGGCAACTGCTGTGCAGGCTTGTGCAGGTGCAACCCCGAGATGAAAGCCTGCACGAGGTTCCGGCTTACAAGTTGCAGGTGAGGTTGGCTTGGGATCCCAAAGATTTCTTCAGTGGGTCAAAAACGCACTACAACGAAAGTAAAAGTAAAATTTACCATTACTTTCAATATTCAATTGTATGTACTACAAAAAGCCTACAGAATATAGTCAGCTTACTGAATATATTAGCTAGGCAATATATTTAATCACTCTATTTAAATGCATCAGCACATTGTAAGCTGAATAAGTAGACGCGAAGCCTTCTAACGGCTGTCTAGCAAGCACCTGGATGCATAATCTTTGTAAAGTAGTATTAAGTGCTATTTAGCGCTTAATCGCTGGGTTTCGCAATATAAGCGCTGACTTCACACACTGTTACACTATTATTGGAGGTAGTCAGGTCATGTAGGTAAAGATATTATGTTCGTTTCTTGAAAAATGTGCCAACAATGTGGTTTGAAAGATGTTTATTTCTATGATGGTCCTCACATTATCTGAAAGCCTTTTAACTGCTGGTTAACTAGACGAGGTTCTGGGGTAGAACCTTCTATGGGGTTGGTGTTTAGACTTGTGGTGTCTAAAATAAGCTAAATCATGGAAAGGAGGAGTAGCAGAGAGTAGTATCCCCAGACTCCCAAGTGCGAACTTTGTATACAACTAGGATTAGTCCTCGGATAATGACTATGGAAAAATCCAACCCCGAAATGTAACCCGAAATCTCATGAACTACCATCACACTCACTGCCAGTTTTTTTTTGATTGAGTAGTAATTTTCTGACACCACAATAATAAAATTCTGTCTTTCTCACTCCTGCTTGTGTAAAAAGAGGTGTTAGATGTGTATATTGTATAAAAAAATGTATTGAAGATTCATTTTATTATAATTATTGTCCTTAAAACTAAAATAAATAAATACAACTAAATTATCATATAATAATTTGTAACGGCTTAAACAGAATATTTTCCTTATAACTATAACACATTAAATAACAAATAAATAACTGTACACAACACATACCTACACTAATTCATAGAATTTACACTGCATCATACAAATATTTCACTATACTCGTGTATAAAACCTCAGCACTTGATAGTTGCTTGTCCATAAATACTGGCACCTTTTTGTTGATTGACGATGTTAAATCACCAGAGATGACCTTGGTATTAGGGGTTGGATCAGTTTGGGATATTCTATTAATTTCTAATGGACTATCACCTAATAAACTATCGGTCAGCGTCTTATCGACGTACAAAGGTCTATCATCTGTAGTGATTTCAGATAATTGTTTATTTATTAGTACTTTTACTGCTTCGCTTTCAGGCATGTTATTAGACTTTTTATTATTTGTATCCTTTTTATCCACTGGTATCTGGTCATTAAGATCATTAGTAATTTTATCTATTAGTAATACTTCATCCTCTTTAATATTCGACTCTTGTGAATCTGGAATAGTATTCCTGGCTAATAAGCGTTTATCATTTTCGGTAAACAAAATGTCTGGCTCCATAAAAGCACCTTCGGGTAAAATATCGACGCTATGTGATTCTTGAATCGTGTCGTCATTGTTTTCTAACAGTTGAACAGACAATATATCGTCCCATGTACTATAATTAGGTGGATTAGCTGATAGTCCCTGATTACGTTGTAATGATTCAAGACTCTTATTATCATTAGAAATCAATAAAGTATCTTTAAATGCGTTATCCACTAGTAAGCTATCTGAAAGTTCCATAGGTAATGAAATATCATCCTCCATATCGCCGCTAAGTGAAGCTCCTACCGGTTCCTCATCGTCTGTTAATGATTTAAGACTTTCAATATCGTCAAACGACAATGGTGTATCATCAAAGCTATCTGGAAGTTCTATAGACCAAGGCAATGACACATCGTTGCCAAGTGAAGAACCTGTTAATGTCTCATACATTGATAATGCTTCAAGGCTATCACTGTTGCTAGATGAAGTATCGAGAAATGCGTTATTCGTTAGTAAATTGAAAGGCCCTTCCAAAGACGATGACAATGAGCTATCATCCTCTACGCTATCGCTAAAGGGATTACCCGTCAGATCTTCATAGTCTGGCAGTGATTCAAGACTTTCAATATTACTAATTGTCACTGGAGTATCACTAGATCTATCTGAAAGTTTCGTAGCTATTGGTAATGAAATATCATTCTCGAAAGTATCATTAACTGATGTATCGATAAATACCTCATTGACAGGTATTGATTCAACACTTCCATTGTGGTTGAATGTCAGTGCAGTATCATTAAATGCTTCATTCGTTAACAAATTGTCTGGCAGTTCCATAGATGATGTTACATAACCTGGTAATAATTCAAAACTTTCAATATCACTTGATGTTAATATAGTATTAACAACTCCATCTGAAAGGTTTTTAGATAATGGTAATGGCATATCGACCCCCATAGTATCACTAAATGGAGAACCTATCAATGCCTCATAGATAGGTAATGATTCCAAACTTTTATAATCGTTAGATATCGATGAAATATCGAGTGCTTCATTCGTTAGTATACTATCTGAAAGTTTTCTAGATATGGGTAATGGTGTATCATCACCTATTTTGTCACTAAGTGTAGAATTTATTAGCTCCTTATAGTCTGGCAATGAGTGAAGACTTTTATCATCACTAGATAGCAATGGAGCATCATCAAATGGTTTATCTGTTACTAAACTTTCTGGAATATTTATAGACATCGGCAATGACATATCATCCCCTTTCTGGTCCCTAAGTGGAGATTCTTGTAAACCCTCATAACCTGGTAATGAGTCAAAACTTTCATTATCATTAGATATCAAAGCAGTATTAACAAATCTATCTGTTAAGGACAATGGGAATTCTAAATCCCCCGTAGTGACACTAGGTTGGGGATCCATTAATGTCTCATACACAGGTAATGATTCAAAACTTTCGTTGTTGTCAGATGGCAGTGAAAGATCCGTTAGTAAACTATCTGGCAGTTTCGTATACAACGGTAATGACTTATTATCTTCTATACCGTCCGTATGTGGAATGTCTGTCAGTTCCTTAGAACTGGCTAATGAATTGAAACTTTCAATATTGCTAGATGTCAATTGTGTATCAACTTTATCTGAAAGTTTCATAGAGAACGGTGAAAATATATTATCCCTTATATCCTCACTTAATGGACTGTTCTCATTCTGTGTTGACGCTGGGATATGTTTTGTAATATTCGCAGGTTGATTTTGTTGCACAACATTTAAGACTATTGTCATATTATTCTTGGCTTTGGTACTTTTCTCTGACCAGTTTGTACTATCTTTGATATCATTAGTCATTATTGTATCTTGAATACCTGATACTATGTCTTTTGAAGCCGGCAGTTCTTCCACATTTGTGTCCATGCCCCTTATTGACTTTTCAGGAAGTATCTTATCGACTAACATAAATGGATCCTTCTTAACTAAGTCCTTTAATATAAGGTCAATCAATTTACTTACAGCCAAGAATTTAGCAGTTTTGTCCATGTCAGTGCGAGCATGGGATGCTGGTATAACTTCTGGGAAAGATGTATTGTCTTTGTTATCATCTGTATTAATATAAGGCAGGAGCCCATTATTTTTAGTGAGTCCTGGATGCGTGTAATTTTGAAGAAGATTTTCTACTGAGAATGGAATATCTATAACCGACAATATTCCATTAGAAGATTCTGTTGCATTGTAAAGTTCAGTTATCATATTTTTTGAGTTCGCTTCATTTGGTAAAACATGACACATAGAATTATTGGGTAGTATCTCGAAATCTGGTAACAACAACTTAGTATCCGAAACGGTTGTGCACGGAATATCAAGAACATTTACAGTCGGTATTCCCTTTATTTCAAGAATATTGCCCGGAAGATCTGTTATATTAATTTGTAAAGGTTCGTGAACATCAGATGTTTTAGAAAGATTGCCAAATGCATCATTCGAAACGGTTTTAGTAATCAATGGCAAAGAATGTAGAGTATCGTCTGATGTGATTGTGGTTTTTGTAGTTGGCAGGAATACAATTATTGGTGAGCCCGTGCTTGAATCAACAATTCGTATTGGTTTCTTATTTGCAGAATTATCTATAGGTATCACAATAATATTTGCAAGCGTGTGTTCATTAGTATTTGATCTAGATAATTGTGTAGTATCTTTCATGGAACCGGATGTACGTATTTTGTCATGTGCATGAACTGCTGGAAGTGGTATTTTGACATTCAAGGGATCATCATTTGGTATTGTAGCTATTGTATCTTTATCCTGGACTGGTGAAGAGACCATGTGTTCAATAATGTTTGCGATTTTGTCCGGCTGTTGAGAACTACTTGTTGTATTTAGGATTATTATTCTGACGTCCTCGTCAAGTACATCATGTGTTTTTAAATATGGTGGTTCATTGAATATATATTCATTTTTTTCATCTGTGAATGAATTGATATGTTCGTCTTTTGCGTTGTTAGACTTGAAATCTGAACTGAAATTGTTATTCTCGAAAACTTTATATGAAATCGGCATTGGTGTCCCGTCAAGATTATTACACTCCATTTTCGAAGTCAGAGATAGTGGAGATTCACTAATTGTTGAGTTTACTTGACTTAATGATAGGTTGGGTGGCTCTCGATTTTCTGTAGTACTTGCATTTGATAAACATTCATATGTAATGGCTTCTCGGTTTACTTCTTTTGTTTTATTTGACATTGCTTCTACATCCATTCGTAAAACTTTAATGTCATTTGATTCTGAAAACAAAGTACAAATCAGTATGATTTTTACCAAAAGAAAAAATAAATAACAAAATTTCGATTGCTTACCAGGTTGTTTGGAACTTTCAGAATTCTTGTTGTATGTGTCAGTCAAGTCCTTTTCGTTTTTTGCTTCTATAGTTTTTTGGGATTGTGATCTTGAGCTTCGCATTTGTTCATTAAACAGGTCAATGTCTTCCATAAATTGTTTGGTTTTTGATTTGGACTGTTTCTTGTAGGGTCTACTAGCCTTTTCACCTTTGTCAGACATTTTTGGATTGAAAATAGGAAAATCTGGTGGAACATACTGTTCTTCTTTTTGACTGAATATTGAAGGATTCCAATAGTGAGGTTCCCAAGCGTCAATGGCATTAAGTGGATATTTAACTTCTGGAAACATATCTGTATCTGTCAACTTTATTGTATCAAGACCAGATGAGAAGTTTGGTATATTTGTTTTATGATTTTCATGCATTCTATCTAGTTTGCGTTTCATTCGCATATCTTTCTTTAAGTCGTTACAAGCTTTGCATTTTAAACTTGATACCCCTCTTGCATTAAACGGATTTGTATTTAAGTTCCTTCCTGAATATAAAGGGTCTTTAAGAGAAGATTCGTGTGGAAATTCGATCTCTGGGAAATTATAAGTCTTGTACATAGATGTTTCCGGTGAGGGGTCCTTGTATTTTTTTGCATTGTTAGCGTTCCCAAAAGGGATTTTGTTTCCTCTCGTTTCAAGGTTGCGTTGCAATGCATCCGTTCTTGAAACAATCGGCACACAATGCAATGTCGTGATCTGGAATGGATGATTTTGAAAAAAAATTAGTAGCTCTTTCAGTAGGTAGTAGTTATTCAGCGGCTCTAAGCCGCCATTCAAATATCGATGATATTTATTTCAACTCCAAAATTAGTATCAAAACGCTGTAGACAATTTGATTACAAACAAAAAATAGTTAGGTTTGACCAAAGACGGAAACCAAAGACTTATCTATTAAATGTCAACCAAGCAAACCAAGAACTTGGAATGTATAAGTGAACAAAACATAGTGGCGTCTATTTTTAACGAGAATAACAATACGAATTATCAATTCGCAGCGCATTTTTATGTACTCATTACTGAGTACCAAGTTCTCAGTATTCTGTAATTGAAGTTTTTTCGACGTAAATGATTTCAGATTGCTGAAAAGCCAAGTTCGTAGAAAAATAAAATAATTGGGAATTATCGGCACACGTTCAATAGCCCTGTGAGGAGTGCGAAAATAAATATATTATGTACTTTCCTTGCACGACGGGCTCATGGTTAATTGGTAACGTAGGTTAGCATATTGCTAGGTTAAGTGGTACTACCTACATCAGTCCTAGGATGGGTGACCTGCTTAGCAAAGTGAGACCCCACCGTGCTTCGGTGAGCGCATTGCCATACGAACATCCTTGGCATTCTTTACGGATAGTGGGCTTTCAGACCATTAATTGTGGAGGTCAAATGCCAGTCGCTTCTCGGAAAATATCGAAGTTCAGCTGCAGCGCAGTTAGACTGGAAAAAGCAGATCCCGTACTCCGAGATGAAGGCTTCGCATGCGACGGGAACTAACGCAAATATGATACTGATGACTGTAAGCAGACCCGATTTTGTTTGCCTTATCTTGGCTGTTACGAAGGCGATCCACTTAATCCCAAAAGGTGTTAGAGAGATTAAAATCTGCACCAGACCCTCTTTCGTCCATCAACAGGTGTACTTGCGGGTTTGGGCCCCTAAGACCCTAATGGGCCCCATAGTCATGTGTTTACAATTTATACTTAACAATTGCCTTTAATAATATCTACAAAAACAATCAAAGAAACCCGATATTAGCAATCAGATTGTTAGCTAGATAAACAATCAATTATTATAATACATATTCTTACCTGAATGGTTATTATAATCGTCGTGAACACCACTCCCAGCTTGTCACGAAACCACATTTCACAGCTCAAGAAATTTGCCGTAGTGTTTATCACACGTCATGTATTATTATTAACGATCAATTCACATGTAAATACATGACCATTATGTTTTGTTTGCTAAGGAAATGTGTCTATTATATATGAATGTTTTCATAATACTATAGCTGGGTTATTCTATTCAACGTTATCACAGATCATAGATTTTGAAATATAAATAGAAATTCTACCTTTTCTGCTAAATAGGTTCATACATAGATATTATTGTTGGTTCATATCTATGCGCTATTGATAAGGTTGACTCGTTTCTATTTAATTTTAAATTGAAAATAGTGATTTTTACCAACTTCACTGCCTACCTATCTAATAATCTACTAATATACCACTTAAGTCGCAGATAAGCACACGGCCCACCTGATGGAAAGTGGTTACAGGACACAGGCAAATTAATTAAGTACTCAAATATGGAACATATTTCAGGCCAATACCTAAAGAAAAATAATTTTTCTAAAAATATGTTTTGTTTTGATTAATTATTTATTATTCTAACTTATTATTATAATTTATTGTGACAATTACTTAAAACACTTAGTTATTATAACGTTTCCAAATAATATTTAAAGTATGGCCTCTGGAACAGTCTCCAACTTAGCCTATACTTAAGTTATTCAAGTCTCAATCATTCCAATGATAAAATCACCTTGCGTGTCATTGGAGAAACTGGTGTCATTGATACCTTCATTTATCAACAAATACGAGACCGATGATCTGTTTGTTGAATCGTCAAATAAGTTCATTTCTGTAAGTGTAGAACGTTCATTCAATTTAACAACAGAGTCGCTGTTTACCGACGTCACGTCCGAAGTTATTGTTGTAATTTCGTTTGAGTGTTCACTATCAAATATTTGCATTGTAGAATTGGTAATATCAATAAACTCGGCCTCAATATCAGCTAAAATTGGTCTGAATTCGTCCAAATCGTCGCTAGAATTCAGCGATATAAAATCGTCAGTATCTTCACAATTGCTTGTAGTTTCTTTTTTATTTTCTTGAGGAACAAAATCATCTTCTAAATCTTCATAAAAAGGATATTCTGTAATAGTCCCCTTCGTTTGCTTTATGTTTGTATCCATTTCTTTTTCCGTACTAGTAATTGTTTTATTTTCGACCCCTTTTTCTGAAGTAACAGATTTTTCTTTATTTTTTTCTTTCTGATTGTCACCGGATTTTATATTGAGTATTATAGTAGGCACTGGTTTAGTTGTTCCTCCAGAAACTAGAGATTTAAAAGAAGACTGTACGTCATTGGAAAAAGGGCTCAAATTGAAATAAAAAGGTTTTGAATCCAAAATGCTGGTGGGATACTCGACTTCAGGAAAATTATCTACGGGTACAATTTCTGCAACATTTACCTTCGCTGGTCGGTTTGGATTATAACCATTTACCTGTAAGTATAAAGATAAACGTCAAACGATGTTGAATGGCAATTATGCAATTACATATATACCGATAAACGTATTTCTGTTTCGATTACAAACGATTTGAAATGCGTGATGATTACTAACAATAGTCAATACATTACTTAACAAAAAAAACACTGACTCTACTTACTTTTAACGTCAAAACACTTAATATTATAAAATATAATAAACACATTGTAGTACCTAATTTCTTTTAAAGTTGGTACTAACAAAAATTAGCTCCCGTGTTCCATTTCACGCACATTTATAAAAGTGATGTTTTTATATAGAGATTCAGTGTTTTATTGTATTTTTACAATAATGTTACGAATCGTTGTGCAAAATATCGATGCCATGAAATACACCTAAAACGTGCGATATCTCGTAAATTTTATCAGTAACAAAATATTCAATAATAAGGCAATATGTGTAGATAATAATTAAAACACCTTTCGTTGTCTTGATAGCATGAATTTTTCATAATTGGTGAAAATTGGGAAATTAATGACAATATTGATAACAAATTATTTGTCAAACGATAATATCGCTGTAACGTTTGCCAGTGTCAGTCAGTCGTTCTCTGCCTACTCCTTGAAAATTTATCGTTGAAAATATAACCTACTAGCCTTCCGCCCGCGGCTCCGCCCGCGTGCATCTCGGTTAACGCGACCTTTGCTCATATCTTCGGTTCTACTCAACCGATTGCAATCAAAAAAACGTAAGATTTTAAGTCTGAGTAAGCCCTTTCTAACAAAAAAAACCGCATCAAAATCCGTCCAGTAGTTTTTGCGTCCATCGCGGACAAACAGACAAACAGACAAACAGACAAACAGACAGGAAATTCAAAAAAAATATTTTCGTGTTCAGTATCGTTAACATAACATAACCCAAGTATTTTTTTTTAAATATCTCCAATGTACAGACACGACCACTTTACAATTATATAATAGTATAGATAGATACCTATGGGTTTTTTGGAACAATTTTCAAAATTTTCCAAAGCAAAGCTCAAAATAAGTTTACCTCACAGGTAAGTTGGTTGCCTGCTGTTTCACCAACAAGGCTCTGGATAGGCTTACCTTATGAGGTTGGACAGCAGTCGTTCCCATAAAGATGGTATACGATGTATGTATTATAAATTGCGTAGGTATGCATTAATTCAGACCAGTTTTTACTTATTTTATTTAGCGTGGTTAATGCCCACCAACGCAGAGTTGCTCAGAAAATTACAAGCCTTCAAAGACTTCGAATTCAAAGAACCGCGCGGGGTATTAAATCTAATTATATCTTTCATATAACGTTGTTTTATAAAAGAATGTATCTTACAATGAACTTGGAATATAATTGCGTCCTATGTGGCTTGTGCCCGCAAGGACTGTGAGTTCTATTTTCACTCAGTTTACTGGCAAATTCATGTTTACTTCTTAAATCCCCAAATTAGGGAACTGAAAAATATTAACATGGGATTTTTACTTTTTTAAATATTTATTATTATTGCTGTAAGGAATTTGGACGTGTTGTCGTAAATTTTTTGAAAAACTTTCGTTATTTTGGCAAACTATGTCTTAGTTACCGGTGAATTAATGATTTTGTTGAATGACATTAATTAAAATAACTGAATGACATTTCATTCAATAAAATCATTAACTATACCTACCTATATGAATGTTTTTTTTTTTTTGTATAATGAGAATCGGGTTCTATCTACACAGGCGTCAAAACGTAAGGAAAGTAGATTTTGGATTTGATTGCCCAATTCTTGGAGAAGGTTTGTAGTTAGGTATGTTTTCTATGTCCTGCACCCTGTTAGGAGCGGAGCAATAGAAAAAATGACGGAAAGATGGTTTCCACTATAATGAAATCAAGTACAACAAATGAGAAAATGCGGCACAACTAGTTATATATAAACTAAATTGATATATTTTACAAAACTGCATAATCTGTCATCAATAACGGCCACAGCCTCCGCAACCTCCGCACCCACAGCCACAGTTGCCGCCTCCGTACCCGCCGAAGCCTCCGAATCCACCTCCGCGACCAGCGAGGGCCAGGATCAAGATGGGTAGGATAGTCTCCAAATCATTGTCGTTATCGGATCCACCTCCGTAGTACCCTGGATAGCCGTAACCGCCGTAGCCGGGGTAGAACTGGCAAGCTGCCCAGTGCATCTGATGATAGAAGATGTTAAATAAAGTCAATATGCGTACGACTGCTTTTGTATGGTGTGATTGGTCTAATTGGTTTTGGGCATCCATAAGTGGAGAAGCAAAAACCGGAAAGCGGACCCAGGACTCTGAGGTGAGACCCTCAAATACAAGCGGGATTAATGCGAATATGATGATGTATGTGAGGTTGGCCAGTTTGTCAACACAAGTTTTCATACAAGTAGAGTAGAACGAGTCCTGGAGGCAAACATTTTATGACATTTTTTTATCCCTGAGAAGTAAACTTATTGACCGATTGTGACCGTAAAAGGAATATTTACACTCATCATCATCATCATCATGATGATAGAAAGATTAGGTATTGGCATTTTATGAAAAGAAGGTTCACGTCAAGACGATTCGTAAACAAATAACAAAAAAAGTTTGCTATCAAGTATCAGAAAATTAAATAATTGGGTCGTGAGATATTTTTTCTCTCGAACTGCTATAGAATGGATACATGTTATTAAGGTTATCATGAGATGCGCAATTGCGCATACGTTGCAGTTTGACAAAAATGATTCAGCATCGATGGGCTTACGTGTTAAATACGAATAGATTTTGACAAAAATAATTAAACCAACGTTAAATATAAGTATTAAATTATGTCAAAAAATGTTTCTTAGTAATTATTAATTATTATAACTCACGTTAAGAACCAACAGGAGAACTGCGAAAGCGGCAAACTTAGCGGAGGAAGCCATTGTGACTCAGGTTCACTTCCTGTACACAAACGAATATTAGCTTTTATACATTTTCCGATACATACTGTTGTGAAAGATGTGCTATTTCGTCAAAAACCTATCTAGGGCAGCTGAGGCACGTAGAACCTTGGTTAGAAATAATTTACTTCATTCAGATAATATGTTGCCTATATTTCTTCATGTTTGTACCTACTGAATTTTGGAAAAATTCTTTCGATATTTTGCGAAAAGTGTGCGAAATTGTCACAAACTTTTATATATTATGGTTCCACACCTCGAAAGAAAAATGCGGAATCCTTAAAGGCTCACTTCGTTGTTAGTCTATCTGACGAGATCTTTCTTTCTGGACTGTGTGGAGGCATCAAGTTGAAAGTTCTACCAAATATTCAGGTCTATAATGCCTTGGAGCTGTGAAAGAATCAGATTTCTAAGTCAATGCCATTAAAAGATGTTAGCAATTTAACCAAATGCAAGGGAATCAAACCCTACAGATTGCTTCCTTTTTAGCTGGAAATATGGAATTAGACATGGAGTGAGGTATTATAGCACAAGGAAATGGAATAGTTCAAGGACTGGAGATATAAAAAAAAATTGTATGCCTGTTTATCAATAAATGGTATTGATAAACAGGCATACAAATTTCTCAAGGAACAATTTTCAAAATTTTCCAAAGCAAAGCTCAAAGAAGTTTACCTCACAGGTAAGTTGGTTGCCTGCTGTTTCACCAACAAGGCTCTGGGTAGGCTTACCTTATGAGGTTGTACAGCAGTCGTTCCCATAAAGATGAAGATGGTATACTATATTGCGTAGGTATTGCGTCAAGGTATTACATTGAAATTAATATAAATTACCCAGGTCTGCAATCTCTAGCTGTGAATAAAATCCAACTTCTAGTTTTAGCGCAACAAGTGTTGTTTAAGTAGCGTAACTTTATCCCTTAATCCAGTTTTATACGGAACCCTCGGTGCACGAGCCCGATTCCGCATTTGACCGGTTTATTTGTGTTTATAGTAACGGTATAGCCGTTGGACAGAAAATGGAACATGATATATTTTTCTACACTGTGACATTACATTCTTATTATCCGAGCGCAAGTGCCGGTTGCATGGAGTATGGAGGAGTGACCCCGGATTCCAATACTACAAGGTAAGGCCTTGTAGTATTGGAATCCGGGGTCACTCCTACTCTTTTATTATTTGTTTATTTGGCATTTATGGAAGCGACTGCCATCTATCCTTGAGAAGTAACTCTAGTTTTACTTACAGTCTTATATGGGAGGTTAGCTGGGTTACAAAGATCTTGGTGGTGACTGGAGTCCCATACACCCTTAGATGAATTAAAAAAGTATGAATTAATTCATCTAAGCAAGCATACACATCAAGTTAGCATGCCAATGAGCAGTTTTCCAGTAGGTATAATAATCAGTTGGTTTTTAAGTCATCAGGAGATGGCGCTAGCATAGCTTTTGGTAATTTTAATGTACTCTGTGGTTTGTTAGTGGTATTTTCATTGTATCAGAAAAAATGACAGAATATTTAAGTAAAGTAAATCATTACAAAACCGAAGAACATTTTTTCCATAAATTACACTAGATATGACACCACACTCTTCTTACCAAAAGTGCCGGCTGCGCCATCTAGCGCGTCTTTAGGAACCCTTTAAATACCTACTGGAAAACTGCTCATTGCTTTAAAATTCCATTCGAGGCATTTGGGTACGGAAACCCAAATGTCTCGAATGGAATGAAAGTGATAGTTCAGAAGCACTCGCAGCCGGCAGGTTTGCATTACAAGTTTTTAACAGTAGATTCAGCCCCTCTAGATTAGTGGCAATTCGTCGGCCGGCGTATTGTAGAATAGAATGCCAAATGTATGGGATTTGACATATATGACAGGCGTCAACGAATGTCAAAAACGTCAAATCCTATACATTCGTCATTCTTTTTTTTTTTTTTTTTTTTTTCTATATATATAGGACACGTCAATTTGACCCTGCCTCGCCTGATGGTAAGCTGAAGGCAAAGTCTCTGAAAAGAGGGTCACCATTACAGACATGTACCATGTTACAATGGCGGCACTCAGCTTGACGGCCTCATCAGATGCTTTTTCACGCCCCGCTTAAAGGACCCGGGACTATAGGAGGAGGGAAACACGTGAGCTGGTAAGGAATTCCAAGTCTTAATAGTGCGGCAGAAGAAGGAGTCGCCGAATCGCTTGGTTCTTGATGGAATATTTTGCACCGTATGCGGGTGGCATCTGAGTCCTGCACGTGTTGTCCTATATAGGAAAGGAGAGGGTGAGATTACTTGGAAGAGCTCATCAGAACATTCACCATGGTAGAGACGGTAAAATACCGCCAAAGATGCCACATCTCTACGCAACTGCTAAGGCATTCTATGTATTCCACGATACGCCGGACAACGTATTGCCACTTTTTCTGTAGGGGGGCTGAACAGAATCAGAAGGCAGCCGTCTCTATCTACCCCGTAGGGATAAAGTCGTCAGTATGTACTCGTATGTGTGTAAAATTAATATAGCTCATTTTGTCCAATATTATATTTGTCTCAATGGCCTCTACACCTGCTGCAGTACATTCACAGTTAATTATAAACAAAGAATCAATTTAATAAAACGCTGATGCAATATCGGCAAAAATACTTTAGCAGCGTTTTTGCTCTAAATTTTATCAATGTCACGGCGCCGGGCGTGAGATCGGATTTTCTAAACAATCCCTACTAATATTATAAATGCGAAAGTAACTCTGTCTGTCTGTCTGTCTGTCTGTCTCGCTTTTACGACTAAACCGCTGAACCGATTTTGATGAAATTTGGTATAGGGGTAGATTAGACCTTGAGAAAGGACATAGGCTATGTTTGGTCGCGATAACCGACATCCACGCGGGCGGAGCCGCGGGCAAAAGCTAGTATCTGATATTTACGTAGTCTATTTCTGAATTTATTTGATATCAGCTTCGTGTAAACTTACCACCATAGAATAGAAATATGAAAGAGAAGCCTTGTTCGTGAAAGACTTTTATCCAGCTAAAGAAAAACTGCATTGGACAGTGGCGTTTATGAGGTTATTTAAAACATTTACAACGTTATTAAAATTTCAAAATCGAATTGAAAAATTTCAAAACAGTTTGTTTTGAAATAATGTTTTGAAGTATTTCGATTCGATTTTGAAATTTATGTAGTGACTCTGTGTAGTTGTGCAGGCAGAACAGTGTTTTCATAAATTAACTCGTCCTGTATGTTGACTTATTTATCATAGTAAAATGTCATTTTGGTTACCGGTTGAGTAGAATCGGAATCAGAATCAGAATCAGAATGTATGGGTGTCGTAAAAGGCGACTAAGAGATAGGACTGTTCTCCATCCGTTGGGGCCGTTGTTGGCTATGTGGGTGTTCGCAAATATGGACTACCCCATTGAGGATTTACAGGCGTGAGTATATGTATGTATGTAAAATGCTTACCTACATATATTATTTCATTCATCGTAATGCCTACTTACCTTTAATTTCTTCATGATACTGGTGTTGTATATGTTATGATGATACTGTGTTTGCATCTTAATGGTGTCAGGATGCTAAAAATAGTTTAAAAAAATAAAACAACTTCTTTGGGATTTAATAATTATAATAATAGGTACTGAAATGATTTAAATTTTATGAAAATAATATGACGTAAGTTTAAAATATATTCGGCAGTTTATATTCAACTTCATGTTTAATCGTTATCTTATAAGATATGACTTAATTTAATTTATATAATTAAGTCTAATCTTAGTTTGCATATATTTTAAAACTAGATTAATCAACTTATTAATATTTAAAGAGGACAAAATAAAAGATAAATATTATATTATTAAATTTCGTATTTATTATTTTCCTTTGTCTTAGATAGATCATTAATCATTATTTTTACAAAACATATTATTTGGTAGTACAATCGTGATGTGCACAGTAGTTCCACCTCCATTACCGTTATTGCTCTGTCCGTTTCCATTATCATTATCAGAATTACCACAGCAGCTGCATTTATTATTTCTGTTATCATTATTTCTATTATTATTACCGCAACAACACCCACAACAACAGCAACGTCCAGAGTTTTCTTGATTAAATTGAGGTGGGGGAGCAGCGTCTCTACCTCTGTCTCTCTCTAATCCTGTGGTCAACAGTAACGTGAGCAGCTCTTCAAAACCAAATCCATCTTTTGATGGCTCGTCATCATCATCTTTTATGACGATAATGTTCGGTTGGTTAGGGTTTACTGGAGTGTCTATTACCTCTGGTGGATATGGCAGTGGTGGTTCGAAACCGGGAGGAGGAACAGGACCGTAGGGCAGAACAGGCCGTCCATTGTATGGTCCTGGATAACACCTTTGGCAGTGAATTAGCTGTAACTGTCAAAAAATAATAAAAGTGCATTACTTATCTAACTAGTTTTCGTGTAATCCACCAAAACAGAGAATTTGCGGAACGTCAAAGCCAGCAATGTTACCACCAATAGAGAGAGCGTGGTTGTTTATTTATAGTCGTAATCTGGTAGAAATAGTTTACTAACCTGCGTTAATAGTAGAATAAGCGTTATTTCTTTTAATCCACCCATCTTGCTCTTGTATAAACAGATCTCTGTGTGTCATTAAAACCATCGAATTCCTGTTTATATTCCTTCCTACCGTCAACAAGCTACGTGATATTTCATCATAATTAATAGCTACATTTTTATTATTACAGGCCTATACCATTTTAAGGTTAATGTAAAAAAAACACTATATTTTTCATTACGTCGCGTTTTATTTTATTAAAACAATATATGGTGGCACACAAAGCATGTATTATAATTAATTATACTAATCAAAGTACACAACTAAGACATGCCCTGGTCAGTTCTAATAATGAGATTGATTTCGTTTCCATTTTGACACCCTGAACCACCGTCATCCATGCCTCCACCTGAATTATCAAATCCGCAACCATAACCGTACGGTGGTCCGTTCATAGGAACGGCGATAGGGTAAGGGATGAACGAGTAGCCACTATTACCTCCATAGTAATTGCCACTGTTACCACAGCCAAATCCACCACCGCCAAATCCACCACCGCCTCCTCCGCAGCCGCCATTATTACCACCACAAGATCCTCCACTTCCCCCACCGCAACTACAGTCATATCCACCATTTCCACCGCCGTTGTATCCCCCACAGCTTCCTCCGTAACTACCTCCACAACCGCCTCCGCAACCACCTCCGCAACCACCTCCGCAACCACCTCCGCAACCACCTCCGCAACCACCTCCATAATCATTCATATAACCTCCTCCGCAACTACCCCCACAACTGCCACCACATCCGCAACCACCTCCGTAACCTCCACCGATTCCTCCCCAACCACCTCCACAACCACCGCGCCTATTTCTCAACGCAAACAGCAAGAAATATAGCATATGATGCCAATTATTGTCATTATCATCTTCTAAGATAATAGGAGGCATAGGTGGTGGCATCGCAGGAGAATATCCACCACCATAACCACCGTAGCTATTGAAATTTGGTACTGTTGGTGCCATTTCTTGACCATAAGTTTCACATGGCTGGACGACGGACTTGATGATAGCTGGCACCACGAGTTGGGGTGCGGTTTGGATGACTGGGGCAGTTGTTACTGTTGCTGTGCCGTATGGTTGGTTAAGATACTCAACGCGGGCCTGGCTGAGCACACTGCATACCTGAGTAGAAAAAAAAGAAAAAAAAATAATTTTTGAGAAAAGAAGAGAATTGACTTGTCTATCTTTCTTTTTTTCAATACGTTTCAGGATCTATATTTTATTGGGGCTGAAAAAATCTGTTGGTGTATATAATAAACTAGCTTTTGCCCGCGGCTCCGCCCGCGTAGATGTCGGATATCGCGACCAAACATAGCCTATGTCCTTTCTCAAGGTCTAAACTACCCGTATACCAAATTACATCAAAATCGGTTCAGCGGTTTAGGCATGAGAGCGTAACAGACAGACAGACAGACAGAGTTACTTTCTCATTTATAATATTAGTATGGATACTCGTCAGAATGACATTATCTGTAGTACATTTTTACCGAAAAGATACGTCATAGGCGCGATGCGTAAGCTAAATTATTTCAAAATTCGCCATCAATTTCGAGTGTATAGCTAAAAATATTCAATTGAGGTATAATTCAATCCAACTCCTGAAATTAATTAATTGGAAAAAATTAAATCTATAGGTATTCGAACTTCTGCCCTTATTATGAAATTGACTAATTGTGTAATTTGATCGAAAAAATCTATAAATTCTGCTAATTCATAGTAAAAATAACTTACTTGTAAAATTAGCAGCGCAGCCGCGAAAATGAAAACCTTTTCAGGTCCCATTTCGAAGAGTTGACTTGTGATTAGTAAACATATCGTTGTGTCTTTATATACATTTGCATTTCAAAACTGGTCACTAGGCAATGTTTGGTGATGTAATTCAGACCCTTTTGGTGTAGAAGGCACGTTTTAGTTATTGATACTGTTACTGCTAATATTTGAAATAGGTATCATTTCGGCTTAGCACATAATTTCGTAATGTGCTTTTAGTACCGTTGTAGGTTCATTTATGGGTGGACCAGCAGTTGTTGATGTATAAATTAATTGCTCCAAGAGGTATTTCAGTCTGCTCAACATGTTGAGTCTTTTGTAATACGCTGATACAACTGAAGTACCTATCAGCATTGGAAGGGTTAATCCACTTCGTTCGTCTAATGTAAAGGCGGAACCACTCTTATAGAGTTTTTGTTAACAAACCATCGCAAAAATCTTGCAGGTTGAGCATAAATTTAATACATAAGTACATAATTAATTATACACACTATCAGTTTTCATTACTTATATTTTATTGTTTCTGAACTTTAAATACCTACTATTGGTGTTTTTCGGATTTATGCTAAACAAAAAATAATGTTGTATTTATCAAACACACAAATTGCATTAGCAGAAACTATATTTAAGAGATAATGGGATTATTCATAGGGATGGGTATAGGGTATGGAATGGGGATGTTCTGGCCACCACAGTTTCCTCCTCCGTTGCCACCGCAGCCGCCTCCACAGCCACCTCCACAGCCACCTCCACAGCCACCAAAACCACCGAATCCACCACCGCATCCACCGTCAAAGAGAAGAAGAAGAAGTATCGGTAATATATGTTTCAGACCATCATCGTCATTGTTCCTCACTATGATAGGGTATGGAGGTGGAGCCCCGAATCCTGAATAACCTCCCGCGTACTGGGCTTGAATGAGGAGTGCCTGTAGATAGAGGGAGATATAAGATATTGCCAATATAAAATATTAAGCGTAAAAAAAGATTGTTGTTAAAAAATATTCATTAAAAAATAGCGATTGGTGCCTGAATAGGTACGGTGTTGAACTCGGTTTGATCGGCTTACTGAAATATTGAAAATAATTTTATCTTAGATTTTAAATCTTCTTAAATCATGATTATTACTCTTTTGTCCGAAAGAATAAATTGTTTGAACATAATCAAAGTTGAAACGTAATAACCGAATGACAGGTATTGGAAATTATATTCTTGTAAAGAAAGAAGCCATTTAAAATCGGCTACGTCGAATTGGTGAGTTTTTCTAGGTAAAGCAAGAGGACCATTTAATTTAAATGACAACTGTTTACGCAATTTAAATTTTTAATTATGTCAGAGATTGTCATAATTATACTTATGGAACAAGTTAATAATTAAAACGGTACAAAAACTGTATGGTTATACAAAAAGTAATCGTTTCTTACATTTGTAAGGAGTAAGATACAACCGAGCCACGCCGCCGACGCCATTTCGACTATATTTCGCGAAACTAATAGTTCCCACTTATATAGGTATTACTTATATCTACAACATTGTAATCTTCTTCGAACATTACTCCGTTATCTCCTATCGTGTTACCGAAATTACTTAACACCTATGATCGTTGTCACGTAGAATTATGTAAATATCCGTAATATACAATATACATGTATTATTATTTTTTGTAATAAATGAGATTTCATGTAATATGAGTTTATTTTTTAACCGGCTTTGAAAAGGAGAAGGTTCTCAATTCGATTGGTATTTTTTATTTACAATTAATATTGTAAAGTAAACTATTAGACTACTGGCCCGTGTACAAAAATGATGGGTCATTTGAACCACCAGGTGACCTATATAGAACGATATAAGAACATAAAATAATAAGATTCAGCACTATGCCGTCACTTGTAAGCTGTCCAACTGAGTGCAGGTGAGTACAGGTACAAAGTACAGGTAGAGTGAGTACATTTTGGTCATATATTTTTGTACGGCATTCTTACCATCGATAGATCCATGAAAAATAACAAGCAAACGCGTAGTGCTGTACAAAAAATGGTGAGCCACAAAGTCGGAATTTTTATTTTATTTTCCGACATTACCAGGGTAAATTTGGTCATTTGATTTTGTACGGCATCAGTTTCATAATATTTCAATACTGCTTCTAATCCATTATTCCGCAACGCCGTACAAAAATCATGCGACATGGTGAAGTAATCGTGGGTTACAACCCCCTCTTCTTCACCTGCACTCAGTTGGACAGCTTACAAGTGACGGCATAGTGCTGAATCTTATTATTTTATGCTCTTATATCGTTCTATAAAGGTCACCTGGTGGTTCAAATGACCCATCATTTTTGTACACGGGCCAGTAGTCTATATGTTCATAGATGTCTTTGTATACTGAGCCAGTTGCGGCAGTTTAGGGGGACACCGACGAAAATCATCTGAGAATAGGACAGGACAACCTATTCACAGAAATATGTAACTGATCAGTTCTTTTTTTTATAAGGCCATTACATTATGAATACAATAATTATATCTATGTGCTAACTAATATTGTGATGGCTAGTGTATTTTATTAAAATTAGGACCTGCCTTTGAACTGAATGGGATCTTAGCGAACAGAGTCAATCCTCACAGTTTATGGTATACACAATACTATTGTACAAAATTTAACTGATTGTAAGTAATATAAGTTTAAAAATTAAAAATATATAAATTGTTTTAAAAAAAAGCTTACAAAAAATTTGGTACTTCTCCGTCTGTACCAAATCCTGTGTTGTGCGTGAGGATTTAGATTCCGCTAATCAAAAAAATGATAATGATGACATTCAGGAAAATCGGTTTAATATACTGAGAGATACAAATCAGAGATACAAAAAATATGGGTATGTCAGACTTATTGTATTTCTCACGAGATCATGATTTAGTGCAAACATTTTGTTTATTATGAAATGTGTGTTGCATTACTCGAACTGCTGGTAAACTAACAAATTGTTTCGAGAAGCCACAGCTAGTGCTGTAATCCAGATATTAGCACATTACGATATCCTGCTGGCGATATTAATAGTGTTTATAATATGAGGGTACGAGTATAGGAGAATTTAGGTTAAGAGGAAATTTTGCAGATGTACCAACGAATCAGCGAAATGCCTAAAATTGGAACTACGATTATCACTGTCAAGTGCATATTGTTTTATTCGTGCATATCGTTTAGTACACAGGTAGGACTGTAAAGCGATATTGTTGTGCCAACAACCGCGGTAGCCTAGTGGTATGGGTAATGGACTGCTGAGACGAGGTCTCGGGTTCGATCCCAGGTTTTACCATGGCACACACCAATGACTTTTCGATGCTTTTCGAAGTTATGTGTGTATTTATCGCAGGTTTATAAGTGCCCGGTTAATGGTAATAGGCTCGCCACCTATTACATTGGGACCTAAACATAAACGGCGAAATGTTGGTGCTAGCACCTCTGCCTACCCCTTCGGGGATAAAGGCGTGAGTTTGTGTTATGTTATGTTATGTTGTGCCAAGGTATCCAACTTAAGAATGAGCATGAAGCTATAGGTACTGCTCAGGACTTATATATATCTTGAACCTTAAATGTGCTCTATACTTACGCGCAGTACACGTTTCTTGGGTGTCTTCTGTGGATAGCACGGGGTGCTACTGCGGTGGACGAGCTCAAATTGACCAAGTAGGTATAGGTAGCAATCCGAGAGCATCAAGGCCTCGTTTGTTGTCGCGATTTAGGTCCGAGGTATACGAGTGATTACACTCTACCAATTCTGCCACCCTCAGGCCAATCTTGCCAAAATGATCAAACTTAAGAAGTAATAACAAGTTTTGACGTTCTGACGCGGCAGATCAGTGACGGAATGTCCGTCGAGTGCAGTGTAGCCTGTTCTTCTACTCCATCCAACAATTAGTACGCAATGTGAAGTGATCAGTAAACGTCAATAGGCTCCTATTAAAGAATATACCTAGTTGTTTTTAGTCAGTCGTTATTGAACACTCACGCGTACACACGAGCACACACACAATTTTGCATTTATAAGACATAGTGGAATGGACAACAATAACAAATAATTATAAAATAGAATAAAAAAATCGGGTCGTCTTGGTCTTTTTATTAACTTTTTATAACTTAGGTAATAAACTATACCGCACTAAGAATAGATGCGTCGCATCACTCGCATCGCAAGGAAGTTTCTATGACGGGGGAATTCTAATAATTCCGTGCTTTCAAAGACTCAGTGAGAGTTCATGAATCTCGTCTCTTCTATTATTTTGTTTATTCAACGTAACTATTTCAAAGCTAGGCACAGTCTTCGGTATTAACGCATTCTAAGTTACCGAGTACATTTGCTCAGAAACTTTTCATAAAATAATAAACAAAAATGAAAAAATGTTTAATTCGTCCTCTGTAGACTTAAATAATTATAAATCATTTATTTATTAAATTCTAGACATCGTTTGTAACTTTATTACTTTGAGAGAAAAAATAAATATAGTGCGTAAAAATTCTCACGAATACTAACCGGGTGGTTATGTCGGACTCGAACCGATTAAAACACGCAGTCTGTGGCCCGTTGGTTGCGGTGGTGACATTGTCAGAGACATCTCTCACACCCTGGCCGACACTTTTGAGAGCGACTCTTCTTCATGTTGACACATTTTCCTGATTGCATCCGTGGCCAAGATGACCTCGGAGCTCAGGGTCCGCCTTCCGGCTCTTCCTCCTCCACTTCGCACGATCTTGGGCGTCCATGGTAGTGAGACCATTTGCACATTTTGCACGTATGTCACCCTCCACGACGTCAAGCCAGGACTTCTTGGGCCTACTCCTTCTACCTGGACCCGGCGGGAGCCCCATTGCCAGACATTTGCTACCACGTAGCCCGGCCGTTGCCGCAAGACGTGGCTACACCAGCGAAGGCGGCTCTCTTGCATTTTATCTGCGATGTCAAGGACGGACTTTTGAGAGCGAATGTCCTTTACTAAAATTTACGTGGTATGCCATTCAGCGCACCAATTTGAATCGCACCAAAATTAGGTATAACATGTAAAATTTTACTACACTATTTAAACTTATTACTAGATGTAACCTACTTGTTTTTTTTTTGTACAAATACATTTTAAATTCAATTAGCAAATAAAAGAATCAGCCACGGTATAATCTTCTCTAGGGAGTCATCATCATCTCTCCAATTGGGTGGCGGGATAGGTGGCGGTAAGAACGGTGGCATCCCAGGTTGACCTCCAGGCATTCCGACGGTTACTTGATATCCTCCATAACCTCCTCTGCAACCTCCTGGGTATCCGTATGGATTGGCTTCGGTAACCTTTAAATAAATAAATAAATGAATGTTCCGAGACAAATTACACAGCGCTATCTAGCTTGTTATATCATTAATGTCCTATCGGTAGACCCGGTCGCATCTAATTCATTCACCTCGGAGTCCGGGGTCCGCTCAAATATGGCTTGGTTGGGTTTCCGTTGAAGCACGATAGTGCTCAGATAAAATGCCACTAACCCATCAAAATGGCAACCTCACCTAAGTAGCTTAACCTACTTATTATTTACTGATAAGTGAGCGCACCTGGCCACAAGCGCTTCAAGCTTGTAACGTGGATTGTCCAAATTAACGACTACAACTGTCTAATCTAATAATAATGTTTATCCCTATCCTTTGTCTAGTAAAAGGTACCTATGTCCCTTGCTGGCTAGCCTATGTCCTTTTTTGTATTCCCGACGACCCGATATAAAATTCATAATAATCGGTCGGTCGAGTACTTGAAGCATGAAAGTGTCACTAATATTAATATTTTTCGTGTATTAAAAGTACTTATGAGGTCATATATTTCTATCATATCGGTCACTCTGGTCATTGAATGTTAAGCCGCCGTTACTATAAGGAGCTTTCTACTTTATGCGGTTTTTATTATTCCTTTGGGACTACCTTTATTAAACTAAATGCTGTTTTGTAGACAACTCACGGTAACTCTTTTAACCCTCAAACACTCAGGTGCTTTATAATCGGTAGATAATACCGCATGACCGATAAATAACGCTCTGTGTGCTGTCTGCGGCTTTATCGCAGAAAATAAAAATAATCAGCGGCCTTACCATAAACTCTTAAAACAGGTCAATAATTGAACTGCTGTCATTCTAGCAACTGCAAATGACCTGTTCTAAGAGTTCATGGTATGGGTCCTGGTGGGTTATTTACTATGCCATATATTAGTAGCTACTTAAATATTAGTACCTGAAATTACCAGTATTCCCCATAACCACTCCATCCTGACTAAATTGCCGATACCGATGCAATGGCCAGGATTCGAACCCGAGACCTCTTCTCTCGATCATAAGACCGACTCCTTAAACACTGAGCCACCGACGACGACGATGCTTTAATTATGCATACGTCAGAATGACATCATTGTATAATAATGTATAGAGCAGGTAATAATAATATAATAACTCATTCACGGGTTGTTGTTGAATTATAATAATATGCTTTGCCACCTTCGCACACGGACACGTGTTTTGTGTCACGTGTCTTTCTTTTGTTGTTTTTGTTTATTGGTGGTTTGTTGTGCACATTTATATTGTTACCAAAGGCATAAGGTAGGTACTACGTAGAATTGGTTGCCGGGTCCAAATAAGGAACAAATTGAAGGATGTGCCCAGTTGACAGCAATGGGCGCTGGTGAAATTTATGGGTTTTAATACACCTCTAGCAGCATTTTCAATTATTTACAGTGGGCTTCAGTCCCTCTAGACAAGTGGCAATTCGTCGGCCGGCGTTTTGTAGAATAGAATGCCAAATGTATGGGATTTGACGTATAAGACAAGCGTCAACCATTGTCAAAAACGTCAAATCCTATACATTTGGCATTCTATTCCATTATACGTCGAGCAGAAGCAGCAGAAGTCCGTATACGTTTAGTGCCCGCTAGGAGGCAATAAGCTCGCCCCGTAATAGGGGGCGAAAATCATAGTTGACGAAATGTAGGCACACCCAAGATAAACCCATAAGGATCACACCCAAGATAAACCCATAAGGGTTTAATGGGTGCTTTTATTCAATTTTATAGTGTTTTTGTTATTTCAATAAACAAAATAAAAAAAATTACATCTCTACCAATTCCTTCGGGGATTTTCAGGCGTGAGTATATGTATGTATGTTACATCTATAATTTTCCCGCCTTTACAGATAAGTACTACTATTACTACTACAGATAAGCATAAATTTAAAAGTGACATAGATACGAGAAATATTTTCTCTGTGTTCATTTAAAAATTGCATTTGCTAAACTTACTTGTAAAACAGCAGCAACGCTGAGAATAATAATGCAACTTGCTGACACCATTGTAATTGTGTTATGATTTCACAATAGCCCACAGATTATATACTAAAATATTCCTTTGTGCCCCGTATCTCTTTGTAATTATAATAATATTGGCAGGAGCGTCATAGGTATGAAGGCATTATGAAGATATTTATTTATGACTCATTAGATGTTATACTCGCTATCTGCTATTAATTGCGTTTGTGTTCAAATAACTTTGCTTGAGACGTCAATATACTAGTGGCAAGGGGTCCCTATAACACGATTCCTACCAGTTTGCTCCGCAAAGGGAAGCCGTGGTAGTGATGCATAAGTTTATACATACTCTAATAATTCATATTCATACCAACCTAATGCATTATCTTAAACTGAATGTATCTGAAATTCAGTACCTATCAAAAATTTGAGAGAATTTCATACGAAATTGCCATGATTATTCTTTACGAGGTAAGATTACTTTTCCACCGGCTTCTCTTTTGAAAAATTTCGTCCTTCCCAACTGCAATAGACTCGTACACACCAGCAATTACTTGTTATGGAATCAGCTGAGTTACAATTTAGGAAGGCGACCCTGACTTCTCGGGCTATTTATTGCTACAAAACCGATATCCCCTTTTCACCTTGACATTGAAATATACTCCCAATTTTCCCATCTTTTAATCTCAAAGTGCTCCATTGACGGCCATAAACCGGCCCCCTTACTTACCAATAAATATAATTACAATGTGGGTGTGTAATGCCCCTCATCCGCCGAAGGGGTAGCCCTTCTGGCATAAATAGACGTAAATGTATGCTTTAAACATGAACTCTTGATAATTATATTACAATCAAGACAAAAAATAAATATTCGTACGACAATTCATTTTATTATTAACCCTTAAAAAGTGAAATTCGCATTATTTCTTTTTGCATTATCACATCACAATATTCACAATTCACAAGTAATCTTACACGAGATATTCACGGAGGTCTCACAGAGGCCAATGTCTTCCAAGTCTCACCTATTCAGTGGTCCGGGATGTGTGTTGGGGTCCGGAATTAGATATGTAGTTTTTAAATTAATTTAAAATTAATCAGATTAATTCGCACGAATAGACACTTACTTAATAATAATGTTGGCGTTGTGATGCGTTGACATGGTCATTACCAAGTCATATGCCATCTGTGACGATAACAATCAGAACATAAAATAAACTACGCCCGGAGAATGGTCGCCAGCCTTTACAATTTGGTTGCATCTCTTGTTTCTGGTTGCACCTCAGTCTCTGCACCAAATAAAATAATAAATCGGCAGGAATTACGAAGTGGTGATATTTTTTGCAGACTTAATAAATACATAATTGTATGTACCGCTGTGTAAATAAAGTAATTAAATAAATATTGTAGGACAATCTTCACAACGCTATCTAGACCCAAATTAAGCATAGCCTAACTAGCTTGTGTTATGGGTTCTAGAATGCGGATAAACATACTTGGATATTTTTTTTTTGTAAATACATACATATTATACATAGAAACACCCAGACCAATGCACATATTCATATTCATGCATACAAATATTTGCACTGAGTGGGGATCGAACCCACGCCTCCTGCGTCACACGCCACAGAGGCACACATACCCAGCTGTCTTCCATACCTAATACAGGTATTAGCCTAATATGATATACAGTTTCAGTGTGTTCTGTGATCCATTCTTACTTTGGAGTTATAAATATTGTTGTTTTATCTAAACTTCAGTAATATAAACCTTTTTTTAATATACTCACGCTTTTCTCTATTCAGTGTAGGTGGAAAAAAATTGTCCGCCATTCGCTTCTGTCCTTATACCCACTTCGCGAGTTTTCTCTACTCTCATTAAAATTAAACATGCAAGCCCGCCTGCTCTCGAGTGATTTAAATTGATAATGTGTTGAGAAAGGGCAAATTTATTATTCTTCTTTATTCTGTTGACTCGAAATTTTTTGTTCATCGGTATCGGTAGACATTAGCACGGCAGGTAGCCAAGTAATGTGAAGTCTTACGTTAATTTAATTTGACATTACTTTAAACCAAACCATAATCATTTTTTAAAATTTTAATGAATAAAAAATCTTATCATAGTATCAATTTAATAAATAGCTAATAATAGGAACATTAATATTTATACTGGATTTCACTCATCGTCATCTATATATTCCGAATCATCTTCTTCAGAAAACTCTTCACTATCATTGTTTACTATTTTCTCAACGTCATTTTTTCTTTCTTTATCATTCTTTCTAGCTTCATCATTATCATTCTTCTTGATTCTAGCCGCGGAAACTTCTGAGTCTTGGTTGTAGTCTCTTTGGTTCGAATACCCTCCAATTATTTGAGCCATCTGAGGTTTCACGTTCGTAAAATCGTTAATTTGGTTATTGTTTGGACATCCACAATTTCGACAGGCACAATTTTTCTCCTTGAGCAAACTAATTATTAAAGGAATCAGGGTTTTGAGATTCGTTTTCGACCCTTTTTTTGGCAGGGCAAAGCCTGAATTAACAGCATACTGAGGACCTAATTCTGACAAAATTAGGGACAGTACTGAAGGTTCTTCTTCTGCAATGACTTGCGGTGTTTGATTTTGAATGTAAGTGGCAAGAGGTTGGGCCTGGACTGTTATGTACGCTGGTTGACTTCCGAGCGGTGTCACGATGGCCTGGCCTTGTTGCGGCTGGGATACAGCGCGAAGAGTAATAGCCTGTTGATTATCCATGTTCACTACTCTTGGTTGAGTTTGAACCACATTGAATCCTTGTTGATTTTGTCCTTGAAGTGATCTCACCAAGTATTGTTTTTGGGCATCAGTTAATTGATTTTGACAGTTGGGAAAGATTGGTTGGTTTTGCTGTGGTTGAAAGTTGTTTTGTGGACTCAGCATAGATAGTAATGATTGACCCTTCAGTGCTGCTAATTCTGCGAGGTTTGATACTGTAATTGGTCCGTTGGGTATCTGAGCTGCAGGAGTATTGATTTGTCCATTTAGTTGGACACCTTCGTTTTGTAATTGCTGTATCGAAGTAGGTGGATTGCCAACAATGCCTGGTGCTACTGGAGTGAATCCAATTTTGGTTATTTGGAAGTTATTTTGGGGTGATGAAGTTTGAGATTGGAGAGTAGGCGGTAGATTCAGTTGTTGCTGCAAATTACCTTGATTTGTGCCGGATACGGAAGATGACAATTGCGAATTGGCTTGTAAATTAGGCGGCTGCGATAAATTGTTATTAATGGCTCCATTTGGATTTGGATTGAAGTTTCTTGGCGTACGTGCTAAATTATGGTGCTGCAATCCAATAGCGCTGTTCATGCCGATATTTTGATTATTACCTGACGCTGTCTGTCCATAAGTTCTCTGAAAAAATATTTTATAAACTTAGGCAAAAAACATAAAAAGACAAGAAAGTACATTCAGCTATGTTGGTTAAGTTCCATGCAATATGGGGCTATAGGTTAGGTATCGAGGATCGTGAATAAAAATGTATTTAACTGCAGTAACTACTTTTATACACAAATCGATTTAGATTGCATTTAGGTAGCTCAGTGCTCAGAGCATTCCTGCTGTAAGGGACTCGCGGGTTCAAGTCCCGTTTTGAGCATTTAATTTTTTTTTACCCGTTTTCAATCTAAATAATAGTTAGCATATTTATAGTTTTAAAATTATATTTTTTATACATTTAATTAGCATATTGATATTAAATAAATATTTCAAAACAGAAATTTTGTTGTTATGATATTTTTTTTAGATTTTTTTTGCTTTTGAAATTGAAAATTACCTACAGATTTTAACTGTTCAGTATTGGTTAGTTAGCATTGGCTCCTATGCTGCCGAAGCAAGAAGACGAAAATAACACTGGCACAATATTAATAAAATAAATTAATAAATAATTTAATAATTACCTGTGAGTACAATAACAGCACAAATATACAATGAAGTCTGGCTCCTGCCATCTTGAAAATCTGTACAGTAATCTTTTATTTCTTCTTATATACAATTAATTATCGCCCCAAGAGATGTGACGTAATCAAACTCAATTATCTCAATATCTTTATCTGTGAGATGAGGTACGTTTCATTATCTCGTCACGTACCTACCTCAACTGGAAATCAAACAAAATGTTCGATGAAAGAAGATAAATTTTAGATAATGGGCTTTAATCTTAATGTGTTCTCACTCCTCAGAGCAAAGTTATTTTGGTACGGAAAAACAGTAAGTAATGCTTTCCGAGAGACGAATGTATTTGCTTAAATTTTACGCCTTTTATTTCTTTCTATGGATAAATATAGGGTAGCTGGTAGATCCTAATAATAATATTATAATTATGTATATGGACAAGTTTATAAGCATGGGTGGATGGTTATATGGATTCATTGAACCATACATGATTTGCATTTGATACTATTTCACGTAAAGATTACTAAACAGATCTGTAAGAAATTTCGTACCTAAAGATAGATTATCGTCTGGAATAGCATCTGTGCGAATAGCACATGATATAGTTTAATCGTCGACACATGGCAATAAAGGACCTGTCGTTTGTGTTAGCTAAGTTGTCCACACAGGACGAACGAAGCTTATTCGTTGGCGTTCGTTGTTATTCGTTAAGTCGTTCGCACAGGACCAATGAACTTCATTCTTTGGTGTTCGTTGTTATTCGTTGAGGCGTCCACACAGGACCAACAGTCAGACAGAGTCGTACAGGACGAACGAACGCCATTTGTTGACGTTCGTTGGCCCGGTGTGTACGCAACACTGCACATGTAACAAGAGATATCTCGATAATTCAAATTACCCTTGAATTAATTAACTAACCGGACACGCAATAATAATTCAAATTAAGTACGATATATTCACGAAGCAAGTGATTAACAACATCAGTTAGGTATGTAACGTCCACATCTTTCACGGTCTGCGGCCACGAGATCGATAGTGGGTCTTGACAAATGAGATGGCAGCATGTGGTGAATGATAGATCATCCTGCTAATATTATAGATGTGAAAGTTTGTGAAGATGTTTGTTACGTAATCACTATCAGATTGGATCTTTTTTCTATATCACTTAAGTGGCAGACAAGCACACGGCCTATAGATCCCTTAAGCCTAATCACAGGAAAATCGAACGTATCGTCCATATTATTTACTCGATACTTATGATTTTGCTTTGATTACGCTATGCACTACCTATCCACTCCTTTGTATAAATCTCTCTTTAAATAAATAAAATTCATTTTCAACACACTTGCTTATAAACAGGATTTTATTGCACCGCAATTAAGCACGGAATGACACCTATTATAAAACTGTGACTTTTTCATTGCTATTATTCACAAGTGAGTTATAGACTTCTTTTTGTTCTTAAAAAAGTTTCGATACAAAAAAGATCGTGTCCAATATTACAAACGAATTAATATACCTATTGCTTGCTCATTTCATCAATTTCAACTTGTAGTAAGTACGTGTTTAATTAACAAAACTTTCACTAAAATGTATTTTTTTTTCTCTGAGTATTTACAGAAAAAAAAAATCATAATTCAAATAAGTAGATGACAAGGCAGCATGGTGATAGCACCTTAGCCTGTTCCGAAAGAAACAAATAAAAAAAATGTTAGATGCGCGCGCATATGAAAACAAATAGATTTTTATTTTTACTATTGTGTTTTGATTGTGTTATGTAGTATTTTTAGTATTATTTTATTCGCAAGTGTGTTGAAAATAGTCGTATGCCACTCGCGTGTATGGTGATTACACGCTTGTACCATAATGTACTATTATTTCAGGTAACATAAACCCATAGATAGGTATGCAAAGTCATTTTTTTTTAGTCATTTAAATACCCATAACCCTTCCATATCCGTCAACCATTTCATGCATTACCTTTTATTACTTTCAATAAGCACCTGGTATTTCAAGAACGTTGCTAAATGGACCGTAAACGTGCTCCCAAGGAGCGCTAAGAACAATTAATTGAGTTCAATTAGACATGAAGTAATAGGTTAGAACCTACATGCTCCAGGGATCAAGGACTACTATGTAAAAGTACCTAAAAGTAAAAAAGGTGCAACTATGATAGCAGTGCGGAACCAAAAAATTGGTAAGTATCGCCACACTTCTTGAACAGCAATTTCTGTAGCTGTCATATAGAATAGATGAAATTATAAAAAGGTGCGCTATGTTTATATAGATAGGTGTCATAATTCATTCACTCATTAAATGAAAATATAAATTCAAAATTATTGTCACCTCACGTCCTGACCCACGACCCTGGGACTCGTGAGTCGGGACACCATTTTTGTTTTAAATAGCTGTCTGCAAATTTATCTTACTTGTCTAGAAGTTTTAATACATCAGTGTACGTATTTATTGTAGTTTTCATTTAAAAAATATACTTATCTATACAAAACTTAATATAAAATGCTAAGGCAGAAGAAATGTATCAAATAAGAAATTATAAAGACAAGTCAAGACAATATCAATTCTGTGCCCATTTATTTATACTTATAGCAGACGATCTCGTAACTGTCAGAATGAATATCTCCCTGAGGGAATCAAGTTATGTTAGCGATTCCATCTGAGGAAGTTTTCACTTACGAGAGATAAATCGAAGATCAAACATAGCATTTATCCTCAGGCGGTTTTATTATTTCACGTGATAAATATCAATGATTGCTTGTTTATTTGTATTGTATGACCTGGCGTACTCATCATCATCTTGCCTTGTGTCCAAAACCTTCATCTCTGAGGCCGAGGTCCGTTCACCTACTCTTTTTTCTGGATTTAGTTTACTTTTTTAGCAAGAGCGAGTAGGTACTATCTGACCTCCTATGTAGGGAAACCTGCGGCAGAACCTCGTCCAACAATTAGCAGGTCTATATCAATGTTAGATGCAACCAGACCCTCGATTCCGCTAAAGCAAAACCACTGTTATACCGCAGACACGGAAAAAAACGGCATTGAACTTTAGACTAAATTGGTATAGACTTATTATAGTCCAAAAAGTCAGCCACTCTTTAAAGTCTAAAATTGAATGGATTTTTTTGCAGTTTTGGCAGTATGATAGTGGTTTTACGTTAGAAGAATCGAGGCACAGGACTAACACTGATAATGATGACTATATTTAGAGATAGGTAGATATATGTAAAACGCTGAGTTTGGGTGTATAGTAAGGTATAAGAACCTATAGTGTGTGATAAGACAAAAAGTAACACCTGCAAAATGCAAACAGTTTGCTTTTCCTCGAAGAATGATGAACGTGACGACAGGATTAACGTGAGAAAACGTACGAGAAATGGTGTGGTAACAAGCGATTGATGGATGAGGCTCTCAGGGTTCTACGTAGGTTTCTCCTTGCCTTTACGGAAAAGGTTGCCTTTTTTACGTGTGGAATTGTAACAGTATTCATCAGTGCATGATGCTTAAGATTTTCCCGTTTTTATGTACATTTTGTCAATGAATTCAGTAACGTACTTAAGTATTGTGTTTAATTTATTACGTACAGCTGTTATTTATTAAACAGGTGCGTCAATACAAGCCATAATATATACCTATATTAAGGAAAATTGCTTGTCAATGAATATTGATGGAAACGCCAATATTATGCCATACTTACTTAGAATAACATTTTCCGATTTATGGATAAAATCATCATCATCTGCATATAGACGCATTTTCCTGATTGCATCCGTGGCCAAGATGACCTCGGAGCTCAGGGTCCGCCTTCTGGCTCTTCCTCCTCCACTTCGCACGATCTTGGGCGTCCATGGTAGTGAGACCATTCGCACGCATGTCACCCTCCACGACGTCAAGCCAGGACGATTTATGGATAAAATACAGCAGTAGACAGATTAAGAGCGGATTTCATACGGAATGAATGGCAATCACATAAGTTACTCAACGTTTTGTATTAAATAAAAACGATAACTCATTTAGCCGGACTTGGATGCATCATTGGTGAAATCGGACCTCAAAACTAATGTAGCTTCCGAACAGCTCCCTAGACAAGTAGCAATTCGTTGGCCGGCGTATCATAGAATAGGAATAATAGAATGACAAATGTATGAGATTTGACGTTTATTGCATACGTTGACGACTGTCATACATGTCAAATCCCATACCTATATTCTATTCTATAATACGCCTGCCAACGAAACGCCACTTGTCTAGGTGGCAGACCTTTAACATTTACGAGGATGAGTTGTAAACCTGTCACAGCTTTGTTGAATGACCTCACGAGGGACATTTACAGGTGGCATAACGTGCTAAGCGTAATTCTCTAAAAGCTAGTCCACCTATAGCAATTAATTATAATTATATTACACTTCTGAACTCTCTTGGAAATTAGCCACTAATGTCCCTTAAAAGGCACTTGAGAGAGCAGACGAAGCCCTTATTACGTGAATTATACAGAAAAGGCATAAAGGTATAATCAAGACAAAATCCACGCCCGTTCGTCACTTCACACACTGTTCGATATAAGCCGACTAATGAACCGCTTTTTTCAGCGAAAGAGTCTCTTGTTGCCTGACCTGTATAAAGTGGTGGATGGATAATTAATTTATTTGTATACATTAAAATAAATCTATCCGCCGCAAACACTTGAAAAGTTCAGTTATAATATTTTTTAGCTATTTTTTTATAAGTAGAGTAGGTACACTGTTTAGTAGACTCAGCCTCAGGTGCATGGCTCCTGTCAACAATAGTGCCCGGAATACGGCAATAGGCTCACCCCCCGTGGGACCTAACCTAATGCAATGATTGGTGAAATGTAGGCGTTAATTCACCTCTGCCTAACCTCCGGGGGATAAAGGCCTGATATATGTTTTAGACCACTATATTCGACCAATTAAGCTGCCGTCATCGGACCTCGGCTTATCACATTCTAATTTATTGATCTCTTTAACTCTAAATCCTTTTAAAAGCTAATGAACAAAACATAATTATAAACTTTGTTATCTGGGGATTATAAAAGTACTTACAAATAATCACATATCCATAGATGTATTCAAGTGTAAAAAAAAGGCTCTCTTTAGATTTTTAATATTTTAGGGTTAAGTAACTTCCGTCAATGACTGTACATAAAAAAAAGTTTATTCATCTTCTTTAGAACTAACTGCTGTCGGTAGCCGCAATACTGCCACTATCCGCACTATTGCTATTACTATTCGCGGCACCACTTAAAGCACCTGCTGTACTGCTAACCCCCTGATTATTATCAGTGAGTATATTTATTTGTTGTGATGGTGTTCCGGTTTTGTCAGCTCCAGTTTTGTCAGCACCATTTTTGTCAGCACCATTTTTGTCAGAACTATTTTTGTCATCACCTTCATCATCATTTGCGGGTTTCTGATACCTGGTGATGATAGGATTGTTTGTGGGGAAGGGTATGGGGTAGGGTATGGGGATGTTGTTGCCGCCGTTGCAGTTACAGCAGCCACAGCCTCTGTTTCTGCCAGCTAGGAGTAGAATTGTGAGTAGAATCCCGATGTCGTCGTCATCATTATCTGAATATGATATAGGTCCTCCGTAGTACGGGTGCACTGCTTGTGATGTGACTTCGTATTCCTGTTTAAACAAACAAACTCTTTAGTTGTTGCCAAAATAAGGACATTTATTATTTACTAGTGCATTGTCTATCTAACTTAGTTTGTTCCTACAAAAGTGATAAACAAGTTAAAGGTTCCTTAGTATAAATTAAAAGCATTGTTGACCTACTCTTGGATGGCGGTAAGAAGTTCTACGAAAGCAGGAAAAATACAATACATATTACTTACACGTTATTGTATTCTTGGGGTTTAGGGTTATACGACCCCGGTATTTCACCACCCTATTGACTCAAACTTTACATAAAATGAATATCTTATGTTATGCCTCTCTTGAAAATTGTGGATTTCCTCTAAATCGATTTAGCACTTTTGTGCAGGGCGTCTGAATGCCGAACTCGTGAGGAATAAAAAAAATACTTATGTTATACTTAGAGACCCTATACACGAGTATTTTTTTAAATATTAGTTCATAATAGGTTGGTATTTTTGGAGGGTGAAAACAGTTGCATCATAGTCAATCGATTCACGAGAGACGTGATAGCAAAGTTATAATAGGTTTCGAAACTCGGCGCTGACAAGCTACACATGATTTAGGTACAAAGTTTTACAAGAGCTGTATCGGTTGCATTAATTGTATTAAAAATATATCGGTCTGTTTTGGTGAAATATTGCACCTGATAGAGATCAAATTCAAATTATGTAAACCGATATACATTTTGAAAATTTATTTTATTAGAAAAGAACTTACCTTATAACTAAACAAAAATATTGAAAATACAGCGCTGAAGTATATTAACTTCATATTAACTCTTATTTAATGAATACAATGATTCAATAGATATAATTTAAGCTAACATTGATACTTCGTTAGATAACACTTTCTCTCAATGACTAAGAAAAAAACAAAAGTGATATATTATATACTGGGAAGATTACATCAATGAATGACTATATCTTATCAATATTACGAAATCTATAGTACATTATCTCACGTGCCAGAATTGATAAATAGGCAGTTTTGTTATCTTAATAATAATACCTAGAAAAATAGTATCTAAAAAGAAAATTTTGAAAAATCGTTTTTGTTTATTTTTGTAGGATAAGTGTCCTGTCCAGTCCATAAACTTATGAAGGAAAATTGATTTATTAATTATTAATCTACTAATATCTTAACTAAGCCCTGTAGGTATCGAGGTGGCAAATATTAAAATAAATAAATAAATAAATATTCTACAACATTCTACACAACGCTATCTAGACCCATGGTAAGCTTAATTAGCTTGTGTTATGGAATCTAGAATGCGGATATACATACTTAGATACTTTTTTTTTTGTAAATACATACATATTATACATAGAAACACCCAGACCAATGCAAATATTTATGTTCATGCGTACAAATATTGGCACTGAGCGGGGATCGAACCCGCGCCTCCTGCGTAGCAGCCGCGTTCACTACCGCTACGCCACAGAGGCAGTCATATATTTAAATATAATGTGTGCACCGATGTGGCGCACTTTCGCAATAACAGATTTATGCAGAAAAAATATATTTTGGTTACTCCTTTTCAAAAAGTCAAGGAAACAAACAAGTGTTCGGGAAACACAAATATAAATTGTACTTTTACGATATCGAAAAAACAAAGCAAAACGAAAGCTGTTATTCAAATAAAATTACGGCGTCTTTTCGGGACAGTTCTGCGGAATTTTACGAACTTGCGGGCTCTCAGGAATCCGGCACGACAGATTCAAAACGCTGCCAAGAAATGTGCCATTCCTACTAACTTCGGAGCATTGTTGTTTACCCCTGAACTTGATTCTCAGATCGTTTGCTTACAAATTGTTGTTCTTTCGTTCAATGAATATTACTTTTTTAAGTGAATGCTATTGATAATGTTGGAAAGTTTAAGTGGTAGGTAAAAAGCGCTAATTACGTGCCCCTGCAGTGAGTATTGCTATTTTTTGCATGGACACGGTTACAGGTGTGTAGGAAGAAGAAAAGAATAAGAGGAAAGACCTCTGGTACCTTGTATATAAAGGTGCGACCGTATCTTCTGTGTCGACTCTGCATTTATACTCACAAATATCAGTGAATGGTGATGAAACTGAGAACTGTGGACGTGGACATGGTAAGGAACCACGGTATCACCATACATTCGTCGATCAATTGGACATTAGTTTCATATATTAAATTTACTATAAGCATTTCTATAAATTTATTCGTGTGTACCTTATTTACCAATATAAGGTCTACGTTGTAGTTTCTCAAGAATTTACATTTTTGCTCCAAGTCCCTAAAGTTGTATTGAGATACTTAACATGTTTCTAGTTTCGAAACAATGGTTTCGTTTAGATAAGATAAATGCGACTACGTGTTCGGAAATAAAAGTATTCGTTGTTTATATTGCTTTTTATTAAATTATTGCGCTTATCCCTAGTTATAAATACAATTTACAAACTTACGGCGTAGTTCATTAGTATTCTGTGGAAATAGAATTACTAAAAATACGACCTCATCCTCCTATTACTTTAAATGTAAAGTTTGAGAATGAATGAATGAATTTTCATTACTTTTTCACTCAGAAAAGCCATTTTTTGAGTGAAAGAGTGATGGATCCGAATGGCACAGAATGACATTCAGTATAGTTCAGAATAACAGTAGAATATCTGAGATTCGCGGGTATGGGAACAGTATTCTATGGGGGTGAAATCACGATTATTAGCTACTCATACTAATAAATAAAATATTCATACCATTAAACAATACGAGCCCTTCAAAGTTAGACGAATGGGTATTATTAAGCCACTTGATTATAGAACAATACATATTCCAGATATAATTTGTGTGTATTACCTCTCGATAAATACTTCACAACAGACCACATCATCATCATCATCATCACCCTCACCATCACCATCACCATCATCTATTTCAATTATAGGTTTTGTTTGTTTTCCATCACCACTAAGAATTATTGGATTGTTTGTAGGTATCGGTATAGGATATGGAATGGGAATATTGTTACAACAACCGGAATTGCCTGAATTCTGGCAACCTCCGTCACATAAAGCTATTAATAATATAGGAAGCAAACTCTTCCACTTCGATTTCGAACCTTCGATCACTATTAACGGTTGAGGAGGAACCATTGGAGGTATAGGAGATACGTAAGATGTATCTTGAATACTTGAAGCAGATTGAGTGGGAGGTGATAAGAAAATTATTGGTTGATCCTGTGCAGGTGATGGCATATTGATTTGTAAGCTCAGAGGTAACTGGTACCCTGGTCTAGAATCAACACCAGATTCAAAACCTACTGGGGCAGTCTCTATTGGTGTGAGACTTCTTATTATTTGAGGAGTATTGATTAAACTCTGGGGCATCTGATATCCTTGTCCATAACTGATACCAGATCCAAAGTCTACTGGTACAGCCTCTATTGGTGAAATACTTTCTGTTATTTGAGGAATATTGACGTTTTCTGGATAAACTGCTGGCACTAATTCTCCACAGCTTCCTCCAAAGTTACTTTGAGGGAAAAAATTGGGTACTGATTGTATAAAACTAGCTGAAGGTGTTATTACCGGTCCATAATTAATACTAGACCCAAAATCTACTGTAACAGCCTCTATTGGAGAAATACTTTCTGTTATTTGAGGAGTATTGGCAGCTTCCGGATAAACTGCGGGCAACAATTCTCCATAGCTTCCTGCAAAGTTATTTTGAGGGGAAAAACTAGGTGCTGATTGTATAAAACCGGCGGAAGGTGTAATTACTGGAGCTTGCAGTGTAATTGGTGGCTGGTAAAATTGCGAAAACCTCGGTTGTGTGACAAAATTTTGAGGATATAAAGCTTCTGGTGAAGGAGATGCTTGTGGTATTTGATCGAAAGCCGTGGAGCCAAGTGGGACATACTTCTGATCTATTACTTTTGAATATTCAAGTGATTGTGACTCTGTTTCTATAGTCTCTACTGGTAATATTTCTGGTGAATTTATAACAGGGGTAATAGTATTACGAGTATAAGTTGGATATGCGAATGATAAATTTGGTGCGGGGTTCACATTAACTGGATCTTGCTGGTAAGAAGGTGCGATGGTAACACCAGGAGGTTTTGCCATCAAAGGTGGTGTGGTGATCTCAGGCAGAGGTCTTTGAAATCCATTAAATAATCTGTGGGCAGCTGATAACAGATTCGGTTTTAGGCTTGCTGGTTGGAGTGTAGGACCCTTGAAATTCGGATTTGATTCTGTTATAACGGGTAACGTTTCTTGGGCCACAAAGCCATCCTGTAAAAAATAAAATGAACGTTAAAGCAAGAAATACTTCTCAACTAAGATAGTGCCGTGCCTAGGAGAGTACGTTAAGCCGTCTATCCCGGTTACCATAAAAACAATGGTGGCATTTGTTATGGATAGTTGGGCTCAAAAAGTTTACAAAACTTCGATATCGCCAGTGGATTGTGGAGGTCAGATAGCAGTTCGCTTCATGGAAAATATCGAAGATCAGTCTTTTTGTAAACACTGAGTTAGAAAAAGGTTGGAAGGATGACGTTTTGCCTAAGTTGGTGAGCGATCTGAACATCATATGCGCATGATATAGAAATAACTATATATCTTTTTCGAAACGAACTACATAATAACGAGAAATTATCTTGAAAAAAAAATTAAACCGCTAAGTTCAGACCGGTCATTTGCTTGATCTCCACAAAACAATCTTAAGATACTTACATATAAAGATAAAAATGCAGATATGAACAAAAATGTCTGTCTGCCTCGTAACATTTCGAATTAATTTAGTTCACTGTTTATTAATGTAGGTACTTAATATACCCTGTTTGGTTATTATTACATGCGATAACATACCTTAGCTATCTTTTACATCACTTATTACATTGTTTTTTTACTTGTGTAATGTACTTATACTGCGAAACTCCTGTTACGGGTCATCGGAGACAATTAAATTATCGAAAAGGTCGTATAAATGGTATGTTATGTAAAATGACAATTTATTTAATCGCATTAATTAATCTGTACTGTACAATTTCCACTTGTACTGGTTGTTTTTAAGCTGACCATTTCAATGAGATGCTGGTACCTATCATTGCGGTAAATGATCCTCTTTCAAATCAGTTAAAATTAGTTTTATTTTTACTCGCAAATCGCATATTTCAGCGATCTAAAATTAAGATTATTTTTTTAATAAATGTAATAGAACATTATAGGTATATTGTAGACAGCACTCTCTAGACCCAAAGTAAAATACCTCCCTAGCTTAATATAATATCGCGGATATAATACGCCATACTTAATACGTAATATGTAGGTATTATCATTATACTCTCATAATTAATCTAAAATATCTAGGTATTTAAAAGGTTATCAAATCGTATATTATTATAGGTAGGTAATCTATCTAAGACAAATTAATAAGTCGATCAAAGAAAAACATCGTGAATAGTCAATATTTTTTATAACTTTCTAGAAGGTTTTTGAAGTCTGCTAATCCGTAATTGGCCGGCGAAGTGGATTTCGCCTAATACCTTCAAAGCTGAGAGGATGTCCGTGCCTAGCCGTCGCGTCGTACAGTTTCTATTTAAGAAGCTTATGTTGTTATTATTAGCTGTTATTGATTTTTTATTATAAGCTGTTGATTCATGTATTAATGTACATTTGTTTTGTTTCAGGTGAGGCGTGTTACTGCATTATTTGATAGTACTTCTAGCTGGTACGTTGCTCGTTCTCATCCTTATAACTAAAATCATGTGTATTCCATATTTCAACTATCATGGTCGCTCACATTACTATTTGAGCTATCGTGATATTTACTATGCATTGTTTAGAATTAAATTAGAAGTGCCCCATTCACCCCCTTCCCTCCCCCGTCCGACCTCGCATGGATGACGATTTGATTTCCACAAGATGACCAAAAAATCCCAGTGCCGCAGACATCATGTATTTTCTGACGAACGAAATGTGTGCGACCTGGAAATTGGCCGCCTGGTCAAACTAGCAGGTAGACATGTGATCATAGTAACATACAAACACTACTGAATCGTAAACATTTCATTCGTCAGAAAATTTGTAATGTCTAGCAGCACTCAAATCTTGGAATAGAAGAACGGATGGCGAGGAAGGCACTATACCAGTATGGTCACGCGCTCGAACAGAATGATAGCCTGCTAGGTACCTCTAGCCAACTCCAAATATGTGGTTACTTACATATTTTTATGGAGCGTATTAGCGGCGCCATCCTATGCCTCATTAAATCTAAATTACCCAATTCATTACGCCGACATTACAAAAAAGCCTATTCATCAATAAAAAGAAATTAGTCTTTTCCTCTTAAACGAGCTAATATTTATGAATAAATCTTTTAGATGTCACTTGATTTTGGTACATATTAGGAAGACCGGACATATATTGAAAGATTTATGGAGTAGTAACTCTCCGTTTTGCAAAAACAGCAAACTTGTAGTTATGTGAATGAGGTCTTGCCAAAAATATGTCGTTTAATGTCCAAAAAAAGCTATCGTAGGCAGTAATCGAAACCTTCAATGGGAGATGTCGCATAAGTCGTTTCAATATTCACGTAAAATGGTCATTTGGTTGAATTTATATGTACTTACCAGTTTTTGTCTTCTTTATTGGTTCGTACAAGAGCGGTGTTGAGTGACGAATATTCCAATTTAGCATACAATGTGATACTTTTTTCTTTTGTATTAAATCTTTTTGGGAATGAAACTACGTCATTGTCAATAGTGATTTATAGTATTCTTACTGATGTTTGCCTTAAACGACTGATGGAAAGCGACTTCGAATGTTCGAATTCACTGTACTTGTACCTATTAAGACAATTTAGGCAGACAGCGGCATAACGGGATTTACCGTTGGGATTATTTTTTGTTTCATATTCAGTCTGTCCATTGACTGCCCTACGCTGGATGAAATCTACAAGATATGGGTCGCCATTCCAGATGCGGACGATCCTAAAATGGCAGTCCCTACCTTGACGGCGTCTATAGATGATCTTTCATTTACCGCGTAAAGTACTTGGGATTGTAAGAAGAAGGAAACACGTGTGCGGGTAGAGCATTTCGGATTGATCGTGGTTCCATTTACCTTAGAATTATTAGCTAAACTGTTTAGAACAAATTTGTCTTGCGGTTCTAAGGATAAGACGGTAATGAAACGGTACTCAGTGCAGAGACTAGATAAAGTAAATTATATTTTGGCTATAGATAGACAGATTTATTTATTGTACACCAATAGATTTACAGAGTAGGACAAGTTAAGAAGCGTGTAATGTATACAGTTTAATGTACAATGGGCGGGCGGCCTTATCGCTGATCGCTGGTTATCTAAGAAGGGAATCAAGCAGAATAGGGCCAACCCATCTCTTCCTAAGGGTGTCGTAGAAGGCGACTAAGGGATAGGGCTTCTCCATCCGACATACATGAATAAACTCATGAATTAGTGCCAGCTTGACGGCACCTATTACGTGAAACCGAAAATCATTATTGGCGAAATGGGGATAATACACTTCTGTCAGAAGTGTCAATCAATCAATTGAAAAATTGATTGATTGACACTTCTGCCTGTCCCTTTGGGATTTTACAGGCGTATGTATGTTGTATAGGTATGTATGTAATATGTAGAACCAAATAGAAGAAACACGAAATTCAGTAAACCTGCAATGTGCAAGTTTCCTCAGTGCAAGTCGGGTATGTGTCAACTGAGCTAAAACACGTTTGTATCAGATAACACGGAATGTTATCACCAACGACTATGATAACAGGTGCTGTTGAACGTAAACGCGAGCGTAATTGCAAAGTTATCAGCTACTAACACGGTTCACTTGCTAAATCAAAGTAAATGTTAAATAAACCGGGCTTTTTTAACTGAACTTCTTTCTAGCTTTAAAGGCGGCCACCCACTAACAGTTTATCGAACGACAACCGGATGATATCGGTCTGTCAGTTCATCGCAATAGCCCACACACTTACAGTTTCGTATACGATTTTGGAATGACGACTAATATGTGTGTGGCCGCTTGACGATTTCGGTCAGCAAAGACAGTTAAAGGCGTCTGGCCTTTAACTGTCTTTGCTGACTTGAGTCTCTGGCTGTCGGCATTTCATACGTAATAACATCAGACTAAAAGAATAACACAATGTTATTATTTTAGTCTGAGGTAATAAAATTATGATGACATAAGGACTGCAGGCCTCCCGGACAGACGAAAAACTGCAGACGGACTGTTAGTGGGTGGCCGCCTTAAGAATACTCTCGGTTTAGAAATAGCAGCCCCCTATTGTCAAATACGTCGAATCCTATACATTCATCATTCTAATGCTTTTGTCGTTAGAGTGATCGCCACTTCACTCTTTCTTCTGTTAATTGTACGACCCGGCTTGTATTTCTTAAGGCCGCTTCCCACCGTCCGCGATTCTGCGGATCATCACGCACAGCCGACGATCGCGGACGGCAACGCACGCAGACAGGGCTCTTCCAACGGTGCGTGTCGGTCTGTGTAGATCTTTTGATAACTTCATTTCAAAATGCAAAGTGAAAGAGAACGTGTCGTCGCTGCAGCCGCGGCTGTGGTATTAATTAACAATTACCAAATTATGCGATCTAGTAAAAGTAAAAAGAAACCACGTCGCTGATGGATATCAGCATACAACAAAATGTCGTTTAAAGTAAGTGTAGGTACATAGACATACCTATATAAAATTTTATTTATTTTTTGTTTTGTCACCCATAGCAGTGGAATCACGGTAGAAAATTACCGAATGACATAAAATACTCCTTGTCCTGTGATCCTACCGGTGCGCGGTGGGATTATGATTCGGAAAATGATCGCGCCGCACCGCACCTTTGAAGTTACCGCCTCGCGACGGATACCGGCGCACCGCCACGGACGTCCTCTGCTACCACGGACGAGACCCTTCCCACGGTGTGCCGTGCGAGCTGGTCCGCGTCCGTCCGCGATATCGCAGACCGTGGGAACCGGCTATTAGTCTGTATATTACCAAAACTATATATTTTACAACCACAGCAATAACACATTTATTATTTGCGTTCGTAATGTATGCAATCAGTACCTACCTCAAAACTCAAAAAAAAAAAACCAAAAAGAAATATCAAGATTATCAAGGAAGAAATCCATGTAAGCATGTTACATCAAAATCTTTCTCACATATAATATTATGTACTGACTTATGCCTTACGTACTTAGATCGCTTAGGAATATTTGTCGGAACCCATAGGAACAAAATTATAAATTACAATTATATTTTAATGTTGACTTCAAATCCTCTCGAAGCAGAAGATATTTTAATACATTCAAATGTAGATAATTTTAGAATTCTCATTCCATTATAAAAACAAACCTTGTATGAAGGTTTAGTATCTAGCTAAAATTTTATCACAAATAAAGTAATATTTATTCTACTCATTTCCAACAGCAAAGTTATAAATTATACTTAACTTTGGGCTTGATGTTTATCTTATAATTAAAACACTAACCAACAAAAACTTCAGGTGTGTACCTACTTATAGCGAAACTTGTTGTATTTATTTGTTAGAGCGTACCAGTTTATAGGACCTTAAATTAATTATTATATTCTTGTACGAACGACGTAGTATTCAATCTTAATGCTATCCGCGGTGCAATAATTATTAGGAATAATAAATTGATCATCGTAAAAGAAAAAAATATCACAGGAACTATAATTGCAACAAGAAATTCATCATTTTTTTCAGTTTCTTTTTTCGAAATCTAGCACCATTAAATATCAATAGCAGACTCCAAATGAAACCAGTGACTTACCGAACTGCGCAGTACGTTCTCATGTTCTACTATTGGGCTTAATTTGAGACCCAGCTCACAATATTTACTATTGTCCAAAATTCTATAATATAAAATCTGTAGAGCAAAATGAGACAGATTTTCTATTCATTGTTTAAGGTTTTGTGAAGTCAGCATCTACGGTACGGAATACTTATCCATATCCAGCTTTTACCGCCTCCGTAGATTCACGTACCACTTTGGTTGTTCACAAGAAAATTCAAGTCGATATTTTCGCGCGTTTTTCCGTGTAGATCTCGCGTATTTAGCTGTCAGTTTCAAATGACATTTAGACACGAATATGTTTTTGTTTATTGCAATATTGCAATATTGCGATATTGTAAACCTTGTCTATGAGAAAACTTATAGTTATAAGTTTTTGACCACATGGGTGTTCGCGTTTGTGATTATGAGAACCTTTTTCGTAGAAATTGTGGCAAACAAAAACTCTCCTACGAACTATTGGTAGTCCAAAATAAGTACATACTGGGTTTCCATTCGCCTCAAAACAATGAAAAGTGATAGTTTAAAGCCGTTTTTCGTTCTATTCTACATAATAAAACTGCGTATGTGAGCAGACATTTCACGGCTTCGCTCAATCCAACCCTCACCATTACACGGCACGCAATTTGAATACCAACTGGACTCATAACACAGTTTGTGAACAAATTGCCACAATTAATATAGTAAGTTCACAAATTCTGTAGGGGTACACTCCTAGAAAGCTAAAATATGCCAAGTATTTACTAATGGCTAGTCACGTACTCGTGGGCCTAACTTGAAAGGTAAACTTATTAGTCGAATAACAGAGTTTTATTTTTCTATTTGGATATATTAATAGTACAGGCAAAGAGTTTCGTTTACGTGGGGTATGTCTAATTCGCAGAATGACTACATCGCGTTATGCCTAAACAAATCAAGAGTTAGGCAAAAAGAGAGTTAGACCTACTACAACATAGATCAAATCGCTAGTTAGACAAAAATATAGTTAGACCTAATACGATATAGATCAGCAGATACACTAGCTACTAACATTACTACTCCATTTTGGACCTTTTTTAACCGACTTCATTATGTCTGCTACGAAACAAAAAATAGTTTCGTAAAATAAATCGATGACCAAATTACCAATAATGCGCAACTGTTTGCTGCTGTCATATTCGAATTTATTTAAATATTGGTTGAAAAAGATAGCCCTAAGTAGATACGTACCGGTATAACTTACCGGTAGAATGAGGAATAGAAACCGGTTGAAAGCGGAAACATATTTATCGATAGAAAAATTGCCGGTTGAAAGCGGAAGGACCCTAATTTAATCATCAACGAAGGTAAAAAGAAAATTGTAGTGCAGAAAATGGTTACACTATTACGTACCATATTCTGGTACCATGATTGGCGCAGTTAATGAGGCGGTGTCGCCATGTTCGGGCCGTGAGATCGGAGGACAAATCTGATAAAATAAACGGTGAAACTTTTTTATAATTCAGGAAAAGCAGAACACTGGATATGTGTAGATTGATCTCAATGTATGTATTCGCTATCTATTGATTGCACCTGTGAATTTGCTGCCGTTAATACCACTGGCTGTTATGAATAGGGGAAACTTTATCAGTAAATTCAAATGACCCAAATCTATAGTAGGTCGCTAAAGGTGCCGTTGAAAGGGGCTGTGATTTTTAGGGTTCCGTCTTCTTGTTCGTGTCAATGGCTGATTTTTAAGACTTTACACTAGCTTTTCGACGGGAGACTTTCCTTTCAATAATGTCAAGTCGTGCTAAATTGTCTTTGATTTGCAATAAAACAGCATTTTGATAGTGACAATCGTAGTTCCAATTTTCGCCATTTCACGGAATGATTGGGTTTACTGTAATGTTTTACTATTTTAAATAGTTGCTTAAAGATATTATGACCAGAAAGATGATATAGATAAGACAGGTAATCAGATTCAAAAGGGTTACTTTTTCTAACTGGTGAAACTCAAGTGGCCTCAGTAATATTGACTATCGCGACTTGTTTCTAGTATTTAGAATCTGAAAGTAGCGTTTTATAAATACAAAATCTAACAACCACTCAACGTCTTCAGTCCGCAGCCAAATTATGGCCATCAAAAGATTAATTTTGACACATCAGTTGCTACTAGACGCGATAAGCATGTTCGCGTAAAACAATTAACGCCTTTATTTTCACACTTTCAATGTCAAAATGCGTGTTTACGTAATGCTGTCAGTATTATTAGACGCCTCGTTTAAAAACGAAAACATAATTACTTACAACATTTTAAAAATACACTAGGTATATTAAATAAATTCACGCTCGATAAATTGCAGGAGTCGCCACGCTACGCTCTACGCTACGGCGATCGCCTGAATATGTGTAGGCAACAAAATATATCTGTCATGTTACCTCCACTGGGCCTCAGTAGGAGGAGTAGACCAAAGAATTACTGGATTGGCGTTGTAGAAGAAGACATGTGTGGCGGTGTTCTCACTACACCATGGATGCCCAAGATATAGAACATCCCAGAAACAGACTATTCTGTTTAATCGGACTCTGATTTCTCGAGCTAATAAGATCGATATCAGCCTATCATTTCCAATCCAATACGACTCCTATAGGCTCGCTCCTATTACATACAATCAAAAATATAATCTTGAAATGTAGGCGCATAACCCGCTTCTGCCTATCCCTTTGGGAACATATAAGCGTGATTGTATGCATGAACCCTCGATAGACTTCGTCAGTGCGCTTGCATGCGAACAATAAGAGACGGAAGTCCATAATCAGTGTTGTAATATGATAAAACGCGATAGGCCGTTGCCCTGCGCACGAGTGGAAGTGTCTACGTCTACCTGCGCTTGCGCACTATCGGTCGTACGCGCCTTATCTGCGGCTAGTTGAGCAATTCATGAACAAGGCCGGTTTCATTGTGTAAAGCAAGCGCTATCACTCACGTGTGCTTCCGATATCGTAATTTATATGTTTTTGTTAATTTCTGTGAATCCATTCTAATATTATACTCGTAAATACTAAAGTAACTCTGTCTGTTTGTTACGCTTTCACGCCTAAACCACTGAACTGATTTTTATGAAATTTGGGTCAGAGATAGATTAAACCTTAGGAAAGGACACAGGCTGTTTGGTCGCGATAACCGACGGCGACATCCATGCGGGCAGAGCAGCGGGCAACAGATAGTAATAATACTTATAAAGTTAAAAATAGATTAAGCATTTTTTTATTATTGTCATTGAGTGAGGTATAATAGGCCCATACCCAACGCACCTGCAAGCTTGTACGCTTTCTGATTGAAGAATGAGGCTTTGCCGAAGGTTTTCCCTGTTAAAAAGACAAATCAGACTTCAGCGCTCCGAGCACAAAAAACTATCGTAATCGTAGCGTAAATATATTGAGAGAACGGATCATTGCGATTGGTCGCCTGCCTACTGTGAACCTGTGTGTGTAAAGCCTACCAATCGTAATGCTCCGTTTTCTCTATACGTTTACGTTACGATTACCATCGTTTTTCGTCCTAGGGGTACAGAACATATCGGAGTTTCACTCCTATTAGAAAATCTAACGATGTTATAAAACCGTAAAACAATTTATCTAACTAATTTAATAAAATCATTGCCGTAAAGAGAAACGTGGACAAACTTACGCACTTAATATATTAAGGATACACTTAAGTATGTCTCGTTGTAAATGAAGGGCACTAAACTATTCATGGGCCAAAATTCCTGCATATTTCCCTTGACGACTCCAGTGTTACAAGCTTACAACCGAAACTAATTTGCCAAACGTTATGTGAGACGAGAGCCAGTTTTAAATTAACGTACCTACATGAAAAATAATTGAACGGATTCTATCGTGGTTTATTTGACGGTGTTACTAGCTGTTGCCGGCGGCTCCGCCTGCGTGGATGTCGGGTAACGCGACCAAACATAGACTTCTAATCTACCCGTTTACCAGATTAGATCAAAATCTGTCACGTGGTTTAGATATGAAAGCGTAATGCTACGTTTACATACTCGCGGCAGAGCGAGGGAAGTGGCGAGAGAAGTGGGCAGAGACGTGGTGTGAATGGTATATTCGTCATGCCGCGAATACTGCCGCGTATGTTGCGCAAATACTAGCGCGATGAACTATACGAGACCGCTAGATGGCGCTAAGCTAAATAAAACACGACTTTCGTTATTGGGTAATTTCACGATGCCAAATTTTTTGCTAATTTCGGTGGCAGTTTTCAATCATAGGATTTCCGATGAAAAAAAATTTCAATGTTCTTTTAGAAAACTATATACTACTAGATATTCTAAAAGAACTCCATTAAATTTTTTCATCGGCAAACCTATGATTGAAAACTGCCACCGAAATTAGCAAAAAATTTGGCATCGTGAAATTACCCTATTGCTCCTCGAATATTTACTTTTAAAAATATTTATATCGATCTACGGAAAGTGTATAGTAGTTAAAAGTGATAGTTTTTATTAATAATCTATTTAATTAATTCGCTATGCTGTAAAAGCTTATTGCGTACACTGCTACAGCGTTGTCCTCCATACGTTTACGCCCGTCTCCGTTGCAGGGCGAATACTGTAATGCGGACCAACGCGATGATGGGAGTGTGTGAATGCTAGGGCATTAATCGCGCGAATATTTCTGGCAACACGATGAGCAATGCGAGCGGCAGTATGTAAACGCGGGGTAACAGACAGACAGATTACATTAGTGTTACATATGTAACACTGAATAAATAAAAATAACATATAGCCATGACTGCTGAAAACCAAACGTAACTTTAAACTTGAATGTAAGTAATGCTGAATGAATGAGAAACATAATTTTAATGTCAACCTAGAAAAACCTCTGAGTCTGGAGTCCGCTTTACCAGGGAAAGAGACGTATATGTATGTAATTGATTCATGAATAGACGGTAGGTATTGATATTAACTTATTGGTAAAAAAGAAACCTGAATGAAGCTAGCTCGATCGCACAGGTACTTATTGAAAACTTATTTCAGCAACATTTAATAAAATGTTCTCGGCGAATTCTATTGTCTCTTTCTTCTGTGTACAACGCGGTGTTTATAGTAGTTTCTAGAACATTACACAAGCTTGTCACAAGCAACGCAATTCAACTCCAAGAAACACTATTTTGTTCGTTCAATTTTATACAAAATACTGGAACAAAAGAATTGTTTTGCTCCAGTATTGTGTTCGATTGTTTCTTTTCATTACAACATCTTGTTTTGAAAGTCCATTATCATCTTCATAGTCATTGCCCAGTTGCATCCATAATTTGTAGATTGGAGTCCGATGTCGTACCATTAAGTCCAGGAATGCCTTGCCAGTTTACGTGTTTCTCCTTCCTACAGTCCCGGGTCCTTTAAACGGGGCGTGGAAAAGGATCTGATGAGGCCGTCAAGCTAAGTGCCACCATTGTATTATATTGTGCCATAAAGATCCCGTCGATTCAAAACCGCGTGATTCGTGCAATTAAATAGTTAACTGGATAGAAACAAGACAAGCGTCATAATGACATCTGAAATAGTAGGTACAGACACCGACAAAAGTATAAAAAAATTAAAAGAAAATAAAAATTAGGTATTGCGAAATACCACTTTTTGCTTTTGCTGTCACACAGATGACATTAAAAGCGCTATGCCGCAAAAAATGTCTGCATTCATTTATCTAGTTTCTGTTTACGTTTATTGCTTTTTTACTCTCTTCAAATTTATCTTATTGCATCGCCAAAAGGATACCATTATTAACGCTACTAATCCCACATGTACTAAGTAAGCTTATACATTTTTCACATTTTTCACTTTCAGCCCTAAATGCTTTGAGAGCCTTTAAGCATAAAACAATTCTGGATATTTATAAATGCGATTTCGTTGTAAAACTAAACACTTCGAGTAAATTTATCACAATAGTAAAAAAAATCCATGTCACGCTAAACGAGTCGTTGCTGACTCGCAATTTATTTAATTGGCTACATCGCTTTGTCTGCCATCTAAAAGGCGCACAATGTCTCACCTAAAACTTTCAATTAAAGTACGTATCTTAATTATTAATTACGAGTTACGTAAGTTAACTTTCGAAAGGTCGACATCTAAATCGAATACTGAGTGTGCCTGTGAGAAATGATTTGAAAAGTGGCAATTAGATGAAATCGTCTTGTCAGTGAAGCGTAATCGACAGGTCGCGGTGAACACAGAAATGGATAAAGAAACAAGAACAAAAACCATAGAAAAGTAATTCATTAGAAATATTAGAACTTTGTACAGTCGCACTCTGAAATAACTTAACATTACCGATTATCGTAGCTTTAAAATCTGAAATAAACAAAACTACTTAAGTACCTACTAGGAATTTTTGACGCCTGAAACTATAGCTTTAATGTTGTTTGCATAAATAAAACAATAATAAAATTAAAACTGGTCCATTGAAGATTGCAAAAGTACTTCTAAATCAATTTATTTGTTGATTTATTTCAATATTTCGAAGCCTTGTTCGTTATTGGGTATTTGATAAAGCGGTGCGACTGACACCAACCTCTTCAAATTAAAGGCTGCTAATGCTCGGACAAAAAATAATGATTGCGACAGTTAGGATACGTCAATTTGACTTCACCTCGCCTGATGATAAGCAAAAGGCAAAGTCTCAGAAAAGAGGGTCACCAAGTTATAGAAAAATTTTAACACTAGCTGTGCCCGCGACTTGCTTCACTTGATCTTGGATCTGGGTTTACATTATTTTTTGTACGGAGCCCTAATATTTTTTTCTAAAATTTGAATAACCAGCCAGTCGTATGACATCAGCTATATGTGATCTGGATCATTCTTCACCTAAATGTTCTTCCTTCCAATCCCCACGAGGAGGGGCCCCGTTCCACACTGTTTCCGCTCAGGGTTACGGGTTGGGCTCCGTGGAGGACTCCAGCAGAGCGTGTCAATCGCTCTGAAAGAATCTGCAAAACTATATCACTGATTGGATCGGTGATGATAAGTGAGCTCCATTTTGATGGCCTAGTATAAACCGTTGTTGTTTTTTTTAATAATAAATAATAGATAAAAAAAAAGTGTTCATAACATCTGACGTTTATGTAGGTACGTTAACACAGAAATCGGTTTTTCATTCAATCTTTAATTTCCGATTCCTGACATGAGCTGAAAGGAATTCTATATCTGACCACAAATCATTTTCCTTTTGAAAATATTTTTCGTAAGTACCTCCTTTCTTAATGATTTAGTATAATATTATGTAAGAGAAGTCGGTTAAAAATAGAAATATCTCCTCAACGTACTTAGTTTTCGCTCAATTAATTTAGGATTATTCGATAATATGCTACGAGTTAAGGCTCATTTATCCGGGGAGAGTTTCTCGTACGTTTTGGTTCAAGAAATCGTACGCTACTATCACTAGCAATAATCGCCATACCATAATTGTACGAATATGTTTACACACAGGCAAAAGGTGCGTACAGATTATGTAACATGTTGTATAACTTGTGTTTTATAACACGTCCACATTATCTAACATTGTTTTATAACTTTGCAACATTTAACAATACTGTACACATTAGATTTAACAATGTCATAATTATAACAATGTTGTATAACAATTTCGTTGGACGTTGCAGTGCTTTTAAAATAAAAATAACGTGTTATATAACTCACTAACATGTTTTATAACTTCAGTGTCTACATTACTGAAACATGTTATATAACATTGTTTTATAACATGTTATGCTATATAATTTGTGCGCACCTAAACACTAAATTCCCGCCTACGATTATATCATACGAGATTCGCAAGTGACATACCTATCGCCTTATTTCAAAATACTTACGATTATTGCTTTAAATTTTTGTGTAGACGGACACTGTCAATAGAATCAAAGAATCAAAGAATCAATTTCATTTATTCAATTTAGGCACATAAAGAGCACATATGAACGTCAAAATATTACAATATCATGTCAAGTTAAAATAAAGTAAATTAATAAATCATTTGAAAATGATTCTTTCGCTGGTTCGGTAGTTGGTTCTACTGAGAAGATACCAGCAAGAAACTCAGAGAACTCAATTAATCAATTATCCTTTTTATTTTATTTTTTAAATATAGTTTTTATACAATTTATAATGTGCGAGCAATCAGTGATTAGTAGGTCATCCTAATGACCATGCATTTTTATCATTAAGATATTCATCTACTTTATAGTATCCTTTTTCCATTAAACAATTTTTTATTTTAATTTTAAACTTATTAAGAGGCATGTCAACCAAATCCTGAGGAATTTTATTAAATATTTTTACAACACACCTGCTCATAACAGTGATATTATTTTACCGCAATTAAGCACGGAATGACACCTATTATAAAACTGTGATTTTTTCATTACTATTATTCACAAAAGTGAGTTATAGATTCTTTTTTAAATTTTATAGGAAGTGTCTATAATTGTCTATGTTCTTAAAAAAGTTTTGATACAAAAAATAACGTGTTTAATAGTACGAATAAATGAATACGCCTATTGTGTGGTCATTTGATGCATTTTCGTATTTAAATAAATAATTTCAACTTGTAATACTTGTGTAATAAACAAAATTTTCGCTCAAATTTAACTTTTTTTTTTCTCTAAAGTACAGAAAAAAAAACAGAGTAAAAAAAAGTTAAGTTCAAACCTAATTTTTTTTTTAAATATGGTCGACCGCCATTGTTAAATGCGCGCGCATAGGAAAACGAATTAATTTGTAGTATTGTTTATTTAGTATTTGTAGTATTATTTTATTCGCAAGTGTGAACGTCGTATGGCACGTGTGAGCATGATGATTACCGTCCTCGGCTGTCTTAAGACCCTCGCCTGGCGGCTCGGGTCTCAATGGCGCCTCGGCGGTAATCACCAACGTTGCTCACTTGTACCATAATGTACTATTATACAATTGCCTACAAACGAATTACCAACCTTATGAAGCCTGAGTATTGGCACTGCAAGTTTATCTTCATTTCTTGTATTATAATTATGTGCATCAGAGTTTTTTTTTCATTTGCAAGGCATATTACCACCAGGCGTGGACGAGTGAGCGGCAATTGTTTCTGCGAATGTTAAGCCAAAGCAACTGTTTTCTGTCCTTTCGATAATCGTATCTTGCAGGCGAGAAACTCTCCTCGTCTAAATGCACCTTTAAATATGAGTACCAAAGGAAAAGTCCCAGATTGCAACAAACAATAGCTCAGAGCTACATCCTTAATAGTAATACGACTAGTCCTTTTCAGATTATGGCCTTTAAAAAATAAAGTAGTTACCAACCTATGAAACTGCATATTTCCGCGCGGAAATAACACCTATATGGTGCGTGCAACGATCAAATTGTGTCATCAATTTGCAATAACCAAACGTATATTGAAATACAGTTAAGGTATGTAGGTGTTAGAAACAATGGTGGCCTCTTTCATTCACTCCACCGGAATAGCAGCACGGGCGAGTGAAAGGTCACGTGTGTGATACAAAGGCTGTGTAGTTTGTATGCATCGACAGTGCTGTACGACAGGTGTGTGGCCGCAGCATAGTTCCTGAGGTGATTAGAAGTGGGTATACCTCGGGACACGTATCTTGGATCGAAAGGTCTCTGCATACGTAACGGGGTTTTTCGAACGGGACGGGACGTGAAGCAAAATGTATGCGGCCCGTCCCGTACCGTCCGTGGCCCCGTGACATATGCATTGCCGCATACATTTTGTATGAAACGATATTTCCAAAACTTCACATCCCGTCCCGTCCGTGGAAAAAACCCGTTACGTATGCAGAGACCTTAAATCGCAAGAAAAACGAGGCCCTAGCGCGCGTTCTGTCTTGTAATAATGTATATGTACTTGGTGAATTTTAGCTCGTCCACCGCTGTAGCACCCCGCGCTGTCCTCAAAAGACATTCAAGAAACGTGTACTGCGCGTATATAGGATATTTTGAGCACATTTTTGGTCCGAGATATATGTCCTGAACAATACAGTCAGTGGCAAGTAGGTTAATACATTCCAATTCACAGATCAGCTTAGCCATCAAAAATATAATGGATTTATTACAATTGAATGGTTTCATGTGAGAAGCGTTCAACTGATGTTAGTCAAATAATTAAGTAGGCATCGAAAATAAAATATATCTTTCTTTGGAATCCATGATGTGAAATTCTCTATTATATCTTAAAAATTATGTAGGAAACGAGATCACTTAAAGCCTTATATCCATTAGGTAACAGTTGGCGCTGAACAAATTATTATGTTGTTCAACAAGTTCGGCAACCTTGCGCAACAAGAGCGATATTAGTTTGGCTTGTTGTTTGTTCGACGATTGATAATGTGCCAATAGACACAACATTTTTCCACCTTATTGCGCGACTTCTTTGCTCAACATGGCGCGCAACAATGTTGCCTAGCGGACACTAGGCTTAAAATGAAACAGCTTTATCCAGTTTTACCCATTTACCATCAGAAACCAGTTAACAACTATATTAAAGTCACTGTCGGTTGCTGCCGGCAGCTCTACTCACGTAAAATACTAGCCTCACGACGCTCATACAGAAAATATTCCCAGGATCTTCTTCATCCGAGCGTTAATCCCAGTTGCATCCAAAGCTTTCACCTCAGAGTCTGGGGTCCGCTTTGCCAGTCTAACTGCGGATTTGACAGGACTTCAATATTTTACGTGAAGCGACTGCCATCTGACCTCCACAATCCAATAGCGATATTGGGCGATATCGAAGTATTGCAGCTAGACCAGTTGTTGGACTTTTTAGGACTCCAACTACCCGTAACGATTGCCATAGATGTTCATATGGCAACCGGGACCAACGGTTTAACGTGCTCTCCGAGGCATTACCAGACCAATGCAAATACCCATATTCATGCATACAAATATTTGCACTGAGCGGAGATCGAACCCGCGCCTCCTGCGTAGCTGCCGCGTTCACTACCGCTATGCCACGGGCTGTCAAGGAACTATTCCCGGGATAAAAAGTACCTACCCTCCAGATTTGTTCAGCTGTTTGAGCGCGCAGAGTAACTAACATCTAAACTTTCACATTCTCATAGAGTGAGCGGGTAAAGCCACGGGTATCAGCAGGTTTGGACACTCGCTTTGTTGTTCGAGTGTCGTGTGTAAGCTGCTAATTAAGTTGATTGCTTGATCTCGATTGTGGACACAAAGAGCGTAAATATAGACAGTATAATTATGGCGGAAGGATTGTGGATTTGCTTTGACAATTTAATGCCGTAGAAGATATACCTACTAGTACCTACTACTACTAGGTATGAACTTTTGTTGATCTTCGGATCTTGATCTTACAGCGTTTTCGATGTCATCGAAAACGCTGTAGGTTTGACAAAATCCATTAATCTTAGTATATTCTCAAGAAAGTTGTACTTTTTAATAAATAATTAATTATTATCTATGTAGATAAGGCTAAGGCGGGCATATTAGCAATTTCGGTTACTAATATTCTTTTTATGAACTAAATAAATCGCAATCGTCACTCACTTCACTTTAGCAAATATTGTAATTGCGATCTGTGCAATCGAACGAAACTCCGGGCGTTCATCGCATTTTAGATGATTACCATGATTATGATGGATGTAAAATGCCTTTGGCACACAACATAATGGACAACACATCAAAAACTCATTCCCATCACTAAAATGTAAGTGCTATTTGCATCTTGGTTGACGGTCTTTTACAGATTTTATGGTAAAATAAGTACTCACACTATATTGCAAAAGCATATATATTTGTATTAGAATACTTACATGACCAGTGAACATTCAGCTACTAAACTGAGATTGTAAAAGTTGCTAACACATCTTAAAACGAACGCGTTAACACTTCATATTTCTCGGTGCAATTTAACCAAATGTAATAGAGGCGTGAAAAAGCATCTATCAGGGCCGTCAAGTTAGGGACCACCATTTTTTCAGATAAAGTGACCTGTATCTTCTGGACTGCATCTCAGCTTTTTACCATCTAGAAGGGTGCAGCCAATTGATGGACTAAATATATAAAAAAATAGGTATATGTATTAGATACCTAATAATTTTTATGATTTCGTAAGCAAAGGGCTGCATCAGCAATAAAAATAATAAAATGTAGTATTGGCGAAACACCAAATATTTTCGCGCCTATCTTCTTTTTCTTTTAAAAGTAGGTATATAGTATAACATCTAGTATGCAACATTCTGCGACCGACTTCAGATTTTAAATGCTGAATTTTAACTATAATCTGTAAAAAACTATATCAGCCATTTTAATCAAGTTTTAGTCAACAGCTCACAGCGAATAGCTTTAGCTGGCGAAAGTTTAAGCAATTTCCCTATGCAACTATGAAAACTGCAATCAACAAGCGACTTTCACGTCATAATGTTAGGGTTCGTAATTGCGTGGCTAGAATATTACTGCAATGGTGCATCGCCCTTGACCGGCGTCGAGTGCCCCGAGCGCCTTCACTAAAACCTTCAAATTAAATATTAAATTTTATTAAGACACACCGAGAAGTGTTTCCTGAATTAGAGCGGAAACACACGATGCGTTGCGGCGGCGGCGCGACGCCGGAGCGGTGTCGCTGCGTCGTTTTACATAGAAATATCTGTAGCATGTCACACGATGCGCTGCGTCGCCGCACCGGACTTGCAACCACCGAGACGAGGCGGGGAGGGGTGAATGCGTTGCGACGCCGGAGCGGCACCGCTCCGGCGCGCGCCGCACCGCCACCGCGTAGTTGTTTATGATTTATAGACCGGGCGCTAGAGGTATGAGTATGCAAAATGTGAGTACCGAATTTCGCCAACGGATTTAAGTGAAGAAAAGGTCCAAGAATGATAATGTGGATCTTGCCGGTCTATTTTCTGGTCCATTTTTTTTACCCCCTCTTGTCTTATTCGTAAAGGAAATGTATTGAGTAGGTACATGATATAAAATCATTTTAATGAATATTTCCGTTATAATTTATAGTTTGTTCTAATGGTAAAAGTGAGGATGGGTTCTTAAATAGGTACTTAATAAAAAAAAACGAAAATAAAAGTAATATTTAAAAAAAAAAAAGTTATTCGAACAACCAGCGAATTCAAGCATAAATTTTCTTAAAGTAGGTAAAAAATACTTATTTTTAATTTTGACATTTTATTTGTTATTGATGCATTTACATAATGAAATACAAACCAATTCAGATTTATTGCAATTACAAGATCTTGTGCGACAATTTACAGTTCATTTACATGGGGGGAATTAATAACTCTGGTAAAGACGGCTTGTATAGTCATTTTGTCGTGGACGTAAGTCACTGTTGAGCTTTTCGTAAAAGTGTACTTTTATATATGCCTAGGTAGGTACCTATCTATATTTTGTAGCATTAATGATACTAATGTTGTCAGCAAAATGTTGTTATATTTAATCATCGATATATATTATATTAGCTTTTGCCCGCGGCTCCGCCCGCGTGGATGTCGGTTATCGCGACCAAACATAGCCTATGTCCTTTCTCAATGTCTAATCTACCCCTATACTAAATTTCATCAAAATCGGTTCAGTGGTTAAAGCGTGAAAGCGTGACTGACGGACAGACAGTTACTTTCGCATTTATAATATTAGTATGGAAATATGGATTCAGGGTTGGCAGTCGGCAGCACGAGTGTGATGCCCCTGGTGTTGCATACGTCCATAGGCCACGGTGACCACTTCCCATCAGATGGGCCGTGTGCTTGTTTGCCACCTAAGTAGTATAAAATAAAAATGGATACAAAAACACGACTTAATAAAGCAACTTCTTTACGTCAATAGATGTAGAAACACACTAAACGCATACGCGCGCTATGCTTACTTTAAGGGCGCAGAGGGGATGTGAAGGGAGCGGGAAGGGACCATCACACCCGGCGGTAAGATTTCTTTGTCATTATTTAGAGGATCAGGTATAAGAATCCGGTCATAGTTGCCGTCACTCGGATTTTGCATACTCAACTACCTCTAGCGCTTGCACTATATTAACAGACATTACAACGCAGCTGGGGCGCACGCGGCGCCGCTGCGTCATAACAACGCAGCGGCGTCGCACCGCTCGTGTGCCCGCTACTGCGGCGAAATTTCTGCGGTGCGTCGCCGCAACGCATCGTGTGTTTCCGCTCTAAGACTCACATAGTGAGTTTAGTATAGTATACTACTAGAAAAGTATACTTATCTAGAAATAGTGTAGGTATACACTATACAGGGTGTATTATTGAAACGGGGCAGTAAATTTCATCCCAGAACATTATTAGCTGCCATTCGTTCAGTGCAAAAAAGGATAAACTTATCTATTCGTGAAAATGGAAATCATTTTGAGCAATTTATTTCATAAACTAATTTCATACATTTTTAAATACTTACAAAGTTCAAAATTTTACCCCTATGAGTTTCGAGTTGATTTATCGTATTTCCGTACGAAATGTATGGGAAAAGTTTTTACGATTTCTGTCTTTCCTAGTACTCAAAGCTAAAATGGTCCCATAGAGTCTTTTGATCCCCACAAGAAATAGAATCGATTGGCACAGAAAAAATATTTTTGGACTTTTTGTATCTACTATTATTTATTACTATTATATTATATACTTTTTTTTTTTTTGCTAATTGTAAGATTTTTGCAAAATATGTGAATGCAGTTCAAAATATCTTAAATATCTCAAAAAGTTAGGGAAGGTCTCGTAAGAACGTTTTGCTGTAACTACAACGGTGAAGGTACTTGCCCTTACTGCCCCGTTCAGCTGTGCGATTCACTAACAAGCACAACGATGCGAGTCGCAACGATGTGCGCGATAGACACTGTCATTGGTCGATTTCCAATGACGTGATACAATCTGACCAATGACAATCCACGTTGCGCCTCGCATCGTTGTCGCATCGTTGTGCTCGCTTAGTGAATTGCAGTGCAGAAATACATCTTTTCCCAATAGTAGAACGCGAGACAAGGCTGCTTTATAGTATACATTGGCGGTGGAACAGCAGGCTCTCTATACAATAGCATACATTGCCTAGGCATTGTATAGAATACCTGCATTATACAGATTCACGGTACATACATAACATAGTATAATGTATGTAGTTTTCTTTGTTTCCCTATTCAGGCATAACGGCTGGACGGATTTCGATGAATAGGGTCTCAAATGAAAGTATTAATCTTCCAAGGGTTATAGAGTACAAAAAGGTCAATAAAACTATGCAGTGGATTTGCTAAACTAAAAAACTTTGCTAAGCTAAAATACGTGTAGTGAAAAATTTACTAGGTACTATTTATATTCGCAATAAACAATACTATAGAGTATAGCTGTTAATCCGTTCAGCAATACAGTTCGTAGTGTTCGTAATAAATATATTTCTACCTAGAGAGAGCGATCGCTTTACGAGGTGCGGCACTTTAATTAAAACGTTCACGCTCGAATCTGAGCACATTTGGTGACAAATTGCCCTATAAAAATTTGTACACGTAACCTTCACCGGTGATTTTCATAAAAAGTTACAACATTTATTGTACCAGAATATCGCTCAGGACATATCCTGGACCTAAAATGTGCTCTATACGCGCAATACACGTTTCTTGGGTATCTTTTGAGGATAGGACGGGGTGCTACTGCAGTGAACGAGATCAAATTCAACGAGCATAAGTAGATTATAATAGGTGACAAAAAAATCCGCGCGCTAGGGCCTTGTTTGTATCACAATTAGGTCCAAGATATGTGTCCCGAGGTATACTTTAGTATTAGCAACTCATTTTTCGATTTGTCTTTATAAAGTTTGGAAATAGAAAGTAAAATCATTAAATTATCGGATCATTATCTCGCTCAATGTCGGCGCGTTTTTATGGAATAAGTATCATTGTGCAATTATTTGACATTACGTTAACTTTTGGCGCTAAAAGAGATATTTTGTTTTCTTATATTTATATAAAATTCTCGTGTCACAATGTGCGTAATCGAACTCCTCCGAAACGGCTTGACCGATTTTGATGAATTTTTTTGTGCTTATCCGGTATCTATGAGAATCGGCCAACATCTATTTTTCATCCCCCTAAATGTTAAGGGTGGTCCCCCCTTAATTTTTATTTTTTATTTTTCAGACAAAAATTTTTGTTTTTATTTTTTTATGATACATCATACAAAAATACATGCAACCCTAAATTTTCACCCCTCTACGATCAACCCTTATTTTTTATTTGGTAATTAAAAAGTTTTATTTTCTTTGCAAGAATCTAATATATAAAATTCTTCTGTCACGGGGTGCGTAATCGAACTCCTCCGAAACGGCTTGACCGATTTTGATGAAATTTTTTGTGCTTATCCGGTATCTATGAGAATCGGCCAACATCTATTTTTAAAACCCCTAAGTGAAGTGATAAGGGTGCAGCGGGAACGGTATTTGAATACCACGCGGGCCGAAAATATGGCGGTACGAAGTTCGCCGGGGCAGCTAGTTTTTTTATAATAATTTAGACGTAATTGTTCATAGACTTACAAAGTCTATGATTAAATAGGTTATGATTCTAAATTCAAACGCAGCATAAAAAAAACGAACGTGAAAAAAAAAGGAAATTTGAAAATAGAGAACATACGGCAAAGCCAACCGTAGTCGAGTTGAATAGTGTTGCAATAAAATTTAGATGGCCCGGCCGGTCCAGTTCGGGAGCTCGGTATTGATTTCGCTCGAGATGGCGATAGAGACACGATATCACATTGTTAAGGTATTGTCATGGGAAAGGAGACGATTGATTCTTAATCGTTTGGCAATACATGGACAGACTGTACGATACGTGTAAAGGAATTGAATGTTAGAGAATTCTGTTATAATAATAATTTTAATTTTAGAATAATACTTGGTATCAGACGATATCGATTATGTACAAATGGGCGATATATTAAGAAAGGAAGTTGTTGCTTTATCTGAACTTATAATTTGAAAAAATCGAAATCGCTTTCATATCTGACAAGATTTTCTGTGTAGGTATCCTTATTTTTGGTAATTACGAGTATCTTTGTTTTGGGAGATGACGATACTTTATGTCCAAATGTATGCGGTTCTATAAATAACCTGTGAAAGGTCATGTCACCTATCACAGGTTATTTATAGAGCCGTTACCCAGAAATGGAAGTGTGCTCCTCAAGGAATGGAGATAAAAAGGCTGATGTTGAAATTAAAATTGATGACATGTCTATGATATTAAAGTTACGGCTCTTGACTCAAGTGTACAAATATAGGTATAGAGTACCTACCAGTGGCGAGGCGTCTCTATAACCTGATTCCCGCCGGCTTGTCTTTGTCCCACCTTTGTACTACATGTAAGACTTTGAGCTAGTATACCTACCTATTAGGTACGTGTATAGTAAAGGTAGCAAGAGCATAATACAGCGGTAGGTAGGAGGTGCTAGTTACAAAAGAAGGAATCGTATGGTAGGTACCTACGTGACAAACCAGATCGAAGTACGTTTTTTCCTCTGGCTTCTCTGTTTGAAATGTCCACCCTCCGGCTCTGGTAAGTAGGTACCTACTGTACGTTTAAGTCTAGACTAGACCCAAGTCCTTGAAAATTATATTCTAAAATTAACATCTAGTCTAATTGAAGATTCTATTGAATTGAAATGTAGATACCGTTTTTGATTTTAGAGTACCTACAGAGAGTTAAGACCATGTCTGTACCTAATCGTACGTACCCTAATAATGAAAGGTAGGCAGCGGTCGGGTTGGGTCGATAATATGAATGCGACACCTCGGGACCGTATAATAAGAGAGAACGCTTAGTGCAAAGTTACACAATTCTATTTTCAAAATGTTTCAACCAATAAAATTGTATCGATTTGTGAATCGACTATTGTCTTTGGCAAATTATTATTTATTAGAGGGTTATTAGCTGAGCCGTTTTTTTTATAAAAATAGAAATAATGGAAATGAGAAATTGATACTAAATGAAAGAAAATAGTACGAGTTAGCAGATTTCAGTTTAAACTAAAATAAGATTTAAAGCCTCCATGGCGTAGCGGTAGTGAACGCGGCCGCTACGCAGGAGGCGCGGGTTCGATCCCCGCTCAGTGCAAATATTGGTGTGAATGAAATATGAGTATTTGCATTGGTCTGGTCGTGCCTCGGAGAGCACGTTAAGCCGTCGGTCCCGGTTGCCATGAGAACATCTATGGCAGTCGTTACGGGCCTCAGCCCTCAAAAATCCAAAAACAACGGTCTAACTGCAAAACTTCGATATCGCCTAATGTTAACATTGGGTTGTGGAGGTCAGATGACAATCGCTTCACGGAAAATATCGAGGTCTAGTCAAATCCGTGGTTAAGACTGGTAAAAGCGGACCCCAGACTTCGAGCTGAAAGCTTCGGATGCGACTGGGAAATAACGCTAAGAGGAAGAAGAAGATTTAAAGAAAAGTTAATATTCTACTTGTCAGAAGAATATCTACCATTTTCTAAAAAAAAAATTTTGTTTTACAATTGTTTGCGATTATAGAATGCTTATTTCAGACATCATAGTTTGCAGGTGAGAAATTAGATATTTTTTATTTTTTTTTAGCGCTTATCAGCAACAGTGTTAACTTTTACTCTTTTAGTAATATTACTATTTAAAAATCCATCCGTTAGCCATACTTTAAGTACCAATGATCACCACCACTAGTTTTGTTGTAGATTTTATTAAGTATCAATGAATGCAGGCTGCTTTCGAAAAATAAACAGACAAACAAAACGAATACTTATAAATACAGCCTTTACTTAGAGAATACATTTCGGCTTAAAATTACATATTTTACTTTTTAAAATTCTACAAATCAATCTTCCTTTCAAAAGAGTCTACCACGCCCATCTTTCACCCAAGAAAACAATTTTCATATCGCCACACCTATTTTTAAACGAACCCTAAACCCCATTATTTTGTCTAGAGTACTCGTTTGCAGACGGCTGCATTCAATATGGCGGACGATCAATGGTAACCATGGCAACGCGTCGGGACCGCTCAGCTGGCTGGCCTGAAACATTCTGAAACCAAAATACGATAGAGATACACTTATATTATACGCGATATGTATGACAGAGATGGAAGTTTTTATGGAAAGTCTTGGGGTATTGTGGGAAAAGGACGCCATAAGGATAAATAAGTTAACTTGCTGAATGTAGGTTACGAGGATTTGAGGTGTCAGCAATACCGTTTGTGATACCTAGACATGAGATAGACAAGATAAAATAATTTTCTTTAATTTTTTATGTATGCAGCCTCCCACGGAATAAAAGTTCAAGTGGAAGTGGCTTCCAATATCGTTTGTGTATGTACAATGCTATGAGAAAGATATTTGGACTGGTTTTCTGTTAATTTTTTTAACCAATTACGTCACTATCTTGTATTACGATCCATAGGTACTATAATGGTCGTAGTTCAACTATCCATAAAAAATGTCACAGAGATGATCCCAGAATTAATCTACGGCTAATTGTACTCTCTGAAGTATGAAGGGTTTCACTGTAGAAGAAGAAAGGTCACCCATCCTACGATATGACCTGGCTGGCATTGCTTAACGTTGCAATGTGCTAACCTACTTCGATAAAAATTATCCACGAACCCCTAATTACCCAAGTAGGCTATTTGTAAAAAGTTTTATTAACATAGAATATTATTATGGGGTGTCTAATATAGTATGGTTGGCGACAAAGCGATCCTTGATCTAAATAAAGTTTATTATTACATTTCTTAGCACCGAACAAAATATTCTCAGTAAAAGAAACTCTAATTTCAATTTCTCAGAAGTAATAAATATTCCCTAACTTCGTAGTTCTTTCAAGAAGAACTGTTAAAAGTTAATAGGATGAGGCTTAATCTAGTTACTTTAAGGGCTTAGGCTCCAAACTTAGGCCGCTTACAGCCTCATTCGATTACCTAACGACGTCAGGAGGTTGCTTGCGTATCAATTTCCTCGACCCATTGAGGCGAGCTCTGAAAAAATTATAATGTATAATCGACATTAACGTCTGTTTACTCGAAGGAGTAGGTAAAGGAGTAATATTTTTCGCCATAAATGAACCAAAAATATAGCTTACGTTGATGTAAAATATGTCACTGCCAACCTCTTTGGAATTAGAGTACCTATCGTGAAGTATATGTATACATATAATATTAATTAATGAAACCTAGCGTCTGAAATTGTGATCAAAGACAAAAATTAAAATACAATGGAGGTCTAACACTGTTTATGGCGCAATTATTTTGCAGAAACTTTATAAAATAAACAAAATTTCCAGAAAATAAAACAACGCTCCTCACGCGACTTATTGAATTCTGTATTTAAAAAAATACTCGTACCGATGTGTGCTTTTTATTTTATTCAGCGTCTATGGCTCAAAGATTTAGTTAAACGCACATGCGATCATCTATATTAATAATTTCATAATCATTTAGAAATTTCGCTAGCAGACTACAGTTTGACTAACAAACTTCCCTTCAGAAGTCCCAGTATAATGATTAGAAGCTTCATTTCACGGAAGCCTTATCAGGTTAGCGGTGTCGTGTAGTTGACAATCATTGTCTAGAATTGCCTCTGCGCTGCGGAGCTTCATTCAACTCAACTACACTCTGCCCTTTACGTGCACTGCACTGACTTGTCTCAAATTCCAAATTAACCTAAAAAAAATCTGACTCTCAGTGGCGAAAGGTGAACAATTTTTCAAAAGAGAAGCCGGTGGAACCAAGTTCTTAAGTACCATAATCTACATCAAATTTAAACATATAGATATGTTTAAATTTGATGTAATCATCAAATCATCATCTCTGCAAAGGGAAGCCGGCAGGAAAGTATCAAGGTATTGGAAACATTGGAATTGGGAATATATCCTCAATATGCAATCAACAGTCCTTGATATATTATGTTTAGGTCGCATGGAATAAACTGTCTATTCCAATGTGTTCGCTTAGCGAAATAGACATCCTAACGAGTTGGAAAATTATGTTATAGTCTTTAAAAACAAAATATACCTAAGTAGCCATGTATGACAGGGCCTGATGTCGCCACCAGATACCCTCGATCTCCCTCTCACAATTGCTAAGCATTATTATCAAGACATACATTTCGCACAACAAGAGCGGGTAATCAAATCCGACAAAATAACATGAAATGAAAACAAATATTATTGTTTCGAAGTTCGGGAACCGCGTGTAAAGGCGCTAATCATTGTAGGCATTCACGGTTGCTTTAACAAAATTATCGGAGTACCTAATTGGCAAAGTTCATATCTATCCACAGATCAATTACCTCTATGTGCCTATTAATAACAGTTTCATTATGATATGAACTACGTTTTCTTTTGCTTGAGTAGATAATTAGGTAAGTAAAGTATTAAGTACTAGCTGTTGCCCGCGGCTCCGCCCGCGTGGAATTCGGATTCCGTACAAACTTTTCTTTCGTGCTAAAATTGCCTCGGATACCATCCCCGTCAGCCATCAGGAGTGCCATGTGGAATTCGGACCCACTAAACAGCATGCCGTCGCGGGTCTTCAGTTGCTGGAGTGTAAAATTCCCTAGGGCATTTTCCGCACCCCCCGGCTGACCCTGGGCCATCTACAATTTTAAGATGGCCCTCTCAGAAGTGGGAAGCACGATGTCCCATCGAATTCCGGAAAGGGAGGAGACGGGCGTGAAGGGATGACAGGAGGCCGGACCTATAATCCTCACGTCCGCGCTTGGTGACCAGCCCTTCCCTTTCCTGCTCTCTACTGGCCTCCTCGTAGTCAGAGGGACATGTGGGAAGCCTTTGAGCAGCCCTCTATAGAGCTGCTCCCGTTGCTGTATGTATTTGCCGTAGGCGGTAGCGCCTCCCCTGGGTGAGGGGCGTTAATGCCTCCGTTACCCAGGATGCATCACATGGAGGTTCCAATCCCGCATTCGGATCCCGTTACCGTTGCATCTTGTGTTCAGCTGACCTTCCCTGTCTTCGCTCGTGAAATACTTCGAACACCCGTGGTTGCACCCTTTTAGCCCATGCCCGTAATAATAATTAGTTTTCAAATAATGTATGGTAATTTACCGGATTTATTGACATTATAATTTCGTAATATCTTTTGAATAGAACGTCCGATTTCAATAATTCAAAAAGTAACCAACAGGTATTGAAACAATCTTAAATACCAAACGATTTATTTAGATAAGAATTAATATAACGGTATAGATTCCGTGGTCTGACTTTGATCGGCATTTCGGCTTGAATTTATATCGTCGCGCGTTACTTTCATACTGCAATAGATTCTAAAATATTCATTATAGTTATACAGTGTAAAGGGCAATTTTGATCTACATTAAATGTACAATGTATCTAACGTACCTAGTCAGATAAGGCTTAACACTATATTGTTAAAAATAGCTTCGAAAATGACACATATTTTTTTTATAATTTGTAAAAGATAAAAATGGTTATTGTGAGCTACCCTTATTAGATAGACATATGCTGTCGCGGACTTTTATGTAGACCTTTTTAAGTTATACATTTCTACAGTACATTATTTTGTTCTATCTTCAATAGTTTTCGCAGCGTACGCGATGTAAGGAATTTTTTAGGTCATTTTTTTTACACCTTGGGTTACATTATTGAAGTTTTATCCAGGATCCCTATTTTTTTGAAAATTAATTATAGCCTATGTTAGTCAGTGATAGTGCAGCTTTCTAATGATAAAAGATTTTTGAAATTGGTTCAGTAGTTCTTGAGTTTACTCGAATACAAAAATACAAATCTAATATTAGTAAAGAATGTATGGAAATCTGCCCGATTTATTGACATTTATGCTCACTGCTCCGCTCCCTTTAGTAGTAGCGTGATGTTATATAGCCTATGTTACTCCCAGATAGTGTAGCTTTCTATAGGTGAAAGAATTATTGAAATCGGTCCAGTAGTTTCGGAGCCTATTCGTTACAAACAAAAAAACAAACAAACAAACAAATCTTTCCTCTTTATAATATTAGTATAGATGTTCTATCGGCAAAGTAGCGTCTATCGTGTATAAACAGACAATTTTGTTTTTAGTATCGTTTACATAATTAACCCATTTTTTTAAATATCCCCAATGTACAGACAAGTTCATTTTATATTATATGTATTGTATACAGGTATGCAAACAAACAAAATGTTTTGCTTCCGAAGCAGAATCAGTATAATGCAACACCAGCAAAGTATATATTTATTTATTAAAACTTCATTCGAACATGTACACAGACGGACTTAATGCCCATACACACATCATACATAATTTGTTCATCGATATTATTGTTTTACTTTTAATTACTATAACATTATCTATTCTGTTTTTATTATGAATGGGGTCTGCAGCAGATAGCAGAGTCATCTCAATTTTGCACATGTCAATTAAAATATACCTATATTTTTTAACCAGTTCAGAGAATTTCAAATTCTTGTGATGCTTTACGCAACAACATTCATTACAATCCAATGACATTTAAATTGTTATAAAACAAGGGTTACGAACATAAATGCGAAATAATAAAGAGTAATTATTTCAGTAATTTAGTCCATGACCGAAAGGCTGGGGCTGAATGTCATACAGCCTATGTAACATTAAAAGATTTATGTATAACATGAATTTGTTGGTCCAACGAGATTATATTATATTAAGCGAAGTAAGCCTACATACACATTTTTTGTGTAATTTAATGGTTGTTTATATCCGAATATGGCATATGGCGAAGCTTAAAAGATGGTTTATGTGTACTACTTACGTGCCTATGTCCGTCCCTATGTAACCAAACCACTAACGGCTGTTCCCAATAACCTATCTACTGCCAGTTTTGACATTAAAGGATAATCTATCTATATCTATACTATTATATAATTGTAAAGTGGTCGTGTCTGTACATTGGAGATAATTAAAAAAAAATACTTGGGTTATGTTATGTTATGTTAACGATACTGAACACGAAAATATTTTTTTTGAATTTCCTGTCTGTTTGTCCGCGATGGACGCAAAAACTACTGAACGGATTTTGATGCGGTTTTTTTTTGTTAGAAAGGGCTTGCTCAGACTTAAAATCTTACGTTTGTTTGATCGCAATCGGTTGAGTAGAACCTGTGATATGACCTACCGCCGCGGGCGGAAGGCTAGTTAAAGGATAAAAACGTCATCAATCTCTGTGGTAACGCAATTAATAGTAGCAAAATAAAAATAGGATTTGGCGAAGGAACTATCTCTACCTTTACCTTAAACTGTAGGTAGGTTATTGGGAACGGCCGTGGGTAGAGGGCCATATCGAGAGATATGGCCCTGGGTCGGCCGGGGTGCGAGGGATATGGCTATGACAATCTCACCTCCGGCAACTGACGGCCCACAGAAGGCGTGCGTTTTAGTCGGTTCGAGTCCGACATAACCTCCTCCTCCGACTCCGGCGGGGGAGGTATCCGTGGGGATTTTTCGCACGATAAAAAAAAAAAAAAAAAAGGGAACGGCCGTGGGTGGAACTCGAAATGGATGATCGGCATGTCGTTAAATTTGTTTCTGTTGCACGAGTGTCTAATTGTCTATACTCCATTCGGTTAGGTAGGTATAAACAATCTTGTGGCGACTTTTTATTTAAAAAAATATATATTAAACAAATTATGCGATGTACATTCATAATTATTATTTTCGTATCTTCATCTGGTGTGTTGCACTTGAATAAAATGATTTTTCTTTCTTTCTAGGTAAGGAGCCAAAGGATGAAATAAATGCGCTAGCCATTTGCTAAAATTGAATGAAAAGGTATTAAACAAGATAATGCAGAAGTAAAACAGCTGTCTATAACCGACTTTAAAAAAGACTATGTATATTCGACGTAAAAATATAATTCATGTCCCTCGAATTCTGCGCTATTATTTAGGTACGGTAATCATAATTATATTTTTGTTTAGGTAAGCACTTTAATCAGCCACCCAAGCAATAATACTCAAGAAATTATTTGACAATAAAAAAATGTGATACTTTTTTATTTAATACTTTCCAAACCACTTACTTACTTGCTATTCTGACGTTTGATAAAATGATTCGACTTGACAGTCAGCTACCCAATTAGTGAGGCTTTGTGCCAAAATGAAAAGAGAAAACGTTGTAAACTTAAACGCAGTCGGGAGACGAGAAAATCTTCTACAGAACTGTCCCTCGACTGCAATGAGGATTTGGTTATCTTTTCATTAGCACACAATCTTACACTCAGTTTGTTGGGTAATTCTGACAAATATGTAGATAAGTTTAACTAAAAGTGGAGCGAACAACAGTGTGAGATAAATTATTCTTAGTGCAATATTTACAATTTCATTCACACCTTACGACAGTTGCAAGCATGTTTTGAAATGGTGGCCGTCATCGATTCTAGGATGGAGTAGTATTGTTTACTATCTATAGCATTGTATCTAAATATGTAGTAATTAATCAACACACAGGAGCGAGCTCCGCGACGCCAAGGCACGCATTGCTGCCGCGTGGGCCAAGTGGCGAGAAATGACTGGCGTGACCTGTGATCCTTAAATGCCAGTCAGGTTGAAGGGGCAGGTCTATAAGACGATCATTAGGCCTGTTCTCTTGTATGGTTGTGAGGCGTGGCCGCTGCTCGAGCGACACAAGCAAGAGCTGCGTGTCACGGAGATGAAAATGTTGCGGTGGATGTGCGGCGTTACGCGTAAAGATCGCGTACGGAACTCTCGCATCCGCGGCAGCCTCCATGTCCGTGACATTGCGGATAAAATGCAGGAGAGCCGCCTTCGCTGGTGCGGCCACGTCTTGCGGCAACCGCCAGGCTACGTGGGGAACAAATGCCTGGCAATGGTACCCCCGCCGGGTCCAGGTAAAAGGGGTAGGCCAAAGAAGTCCTGGCTTGACGTCGTGGAGGGTGATATGCGTGCAAATGGTCTCACTACCATGGACGCCCAAGACCGTGCGAAGTGGAGAAGGAAGAGCCGGAAGGCGGACCCTGAGCTCCGAGGTCATCTTGGCCACGGATGCAATCAGGAGAATACGTCTATATGCAGATGATGCAGATGAGGAGCGAGCTCATTGTCGTCAACAGGAACACTTTTTCCACCAACTATTGATAATTTCCATACAACATAACAACTTTTAGAAATTGATGTGTTGAACAATATGGTGATGGAAAGAAAACGTTTAAAATTGTTATATTCTTATCTATCCTCGCCTGATTAATCTGTTTCGTCAATTTTCGTTTATGTCCTTTTTCTTTAATAATTAAAGATAGGTACCAACTTCCACAATGTAGTCTTGCATGCCATTAAGGCAGGCCGAAGACAACTTCTAAATATACTAAATACCTTTGTAATACCTTTGGTCAGCAATAAATTATTGTGATTTTGATTTTCTCTACATATCTGAACTATACATATAAGCATCTCTTTCTCTATCTCAAAATGTAAACTTTAACGCAGTCACTACGTCTCCTACAATACTATTTTATAACGTCTATTGTAACATTGTATACGAGACTTAACCCAAATACCAAAATTGCTATCTATCCAATTTTAGAGATTACCCGTTTTACTTATTCTATCTAACAACATGTATCGCTGTTCTACTGTTTCTAAGAAAATTAATAAAGAGCTGATTGATAGGCGAAGTCGCGGTGTCCCCAATACTTGTGCCAAGGTTGTCGCACATGTGCGCCGGCGCATGCGTGGGCGTGCACGACAGAGTTGGAACGCACGCGCACGTGCTACTGAAATGGAATGCTCCTATTAAATAATAGGCTATAAAAATTTATAGGCACAACACTAAAATCAAGACCGTGTCCAGAATCCGGAGCTAGGGAGGGTGGGGTCCCTAAAATAATAAATATTCTACGACATTCTATACAGTACACAGAGCTATTTAGACTCAACTCGTTCGTGTTTTGGATTCTAGACCGCAGAGGTCGTTAATAAAGCTCATGTAGATAAATAGTGTTTCTTCCTCTCTTCGTTCCTTTTTATTTCCTTTTTAGTTTTTGCGCAAATATGCGCGACTGCCGTCTAACTAACCTACCCGGAGAGGAAAACCTGGGTCAAAGCCTCACCCAAAGGGTGACTTATGCGTCTCAAATTGTTTTAAAAACCTCTATGTCCGGAACTTTATGATGTTAACGGCCCCGTGACGATGTCTTTCCTGTTACGCCATAAACTCGAAATAATTCTAAGCGGATATGTATTTATATTTGTCATTCAACACGCACACTTCAAACGACTGCAGCATCTCAACCCTAGACACAAGAAAAGAGATATTTTTGATGTTAGTTAATAGGTTAAAAGAAATTATAAATAAAGATTTATGGTATAAGATACAAGGCAAAGGATAGTAGGGCTAAGTATAGACAACCGCCAGGGTAAAGACTAAAAATGTATTTTTTTTAGTTAGTTGACTGTTAGGGCATGATTTGTATTTAACATAGCAGTAGAAAATGTCTTTGAGTGTGGCGTGGTGGTAGCGAATATGACTACTACGCAGAGTAGAGGGCGGGGGGGTTCGGTCCCCGCTCAGTGCAAATATTTGTATGCTTAAATATGTCTATTTGCATTGGGCTGGGTATTTCCGTGCCTCGGAGAGCACGTTAAGCCGTCGTCCTCGGCGCGTCGCTCCTCGAACATCTATAGCAGTTACGAGTAGTTGGGGCCCTAAAAAGTTCAACAACTTCAATATCGCCAATAGATTGTATAGGTCAGTCGCTTCCCAGAAAATATCGAAGTTCAACCAAACACGCCGTTAGATTGGAATTGTGAAAAGCTTCGTATGGGATGGGATGAAGAAGAAAACGAAAATCGACATTATCAGAATGTGAAGCTGTGGAATGGACTCCCTGCGGTGGTTTTCCCAAGCGACTACAATATGGGATTCTTCAAGAAGGGCATTAGAAGGTTTCTTCAGGGTCGGCAGCGCGAGTGTGACGCCCCTGGTGTTGCATACGTCCATAGACCACGGTGACCGCTTCCCATCAGGTGGGCCGTGTGCTTGTCTGCCAAGTGGTATAAAAAAAAATGTTACATTTCGCATTCAGCTAATTCTAAAGCATGTGTAGCTTCATGTTAAAGATTTATATTTAAAGATTGTAGACATTTGTATACGAGGTGAAATTTTACGTCAAGAATTTTGTGAATGGCCACTAGTTGCAAAATATGTTGTCGAAACATTCCACGTGCACTCGTAATGCATTGTGCATTATCGTAACGAATGCGACACTAGAGACCATTTCACAACATTGTGTTTGTGTCATTACCTACATTCATTATAGACTACTGGCCCGTGTACAAAAATGATGGGTCATTTGAACCACCAGGTGACCTATATAGAACGATATAAGAACATAAAATAATAAGATTCAGCACTATACCGTCACTTGTAAGCTGTCCAACTGAGTGCAGGTGAGTACAGGAACAAAGTACAGGTAGAGTGAGTACATTTTGGTCATATATTTTTGTACGGCATTCTTACCATCGATAGATCCATGAAAAATAACAAGCAAACGCGTAGTGCTGTACAAAAAATGGTGAGCCACAAAGTCGGAATTTTTATTTTATTTGCCGACATTACCAGGGTAAAGGACATCATTCAGATTGGGCTAATTTTTATTTTGCCGGCCAAAGAAAAAAAATACAATATTCGGTTAGAGCTTGTTCTTACTAACATTTTTTATTAGTGCGTCAAAGTTGAGGGACCACTTCCAATGGTTTTATTAGAGTTTAAAAATCTTAAAAATATACACTTTTTATGATACGAACTATTCAAAATAAATGAAAAATATTGTTATACATTGGAAGAATAGTTAATAAAAGCAATAAAAAATAAACCCCATACTGCATATTGTTGTTTTTCGTCCATTTATTTACGGCTAAAATTAAAAGTGTCGATTAAAGAAAATAAAATCCGCTAGAATTTTTCCTTATTAGCATTTTTTATTATGGCGTCATAGCTGAGGGACCACTTCCCTCGGTTTTATTTATATTCAAAAATCTTGAAAACATACATTTTTTATGATACGAACTATTGAAAATGAATTAAAAATATTGTTCTATATTGGAAGAGTAATTCATATAAGTAATAAAAAATAAACCGCATATTACATATCGTTGTTTTTCATCCATTTATCTAGGTTAAAAATTGAAAGTGCCAGTCAAAGAAAACAAATGTGATATTCCGCTAGAGCTTGTACGCGTTTGCATTTTTATTATGGTGTCAAAGCTGAAGGACAACTTCCCTTGGTTTTTTTTTTTGAGTTCAAAAATCTTGGGTTTATACATTTTTTATACGTATTATTGAAAATGAATGAGAAATATTGATTTATATTGGTTAAAGGTGCATTTCCAATTGAACTTAGTAAATATTTTGCCGGCCACTAAAAAAAAGTGCTTGATTTTGATAGAACACAACATTGTAAGCATTTTTTATTACTACACCAAAGTTCTAAATCGATTCCTTGAGATTTTATTTAGGGTTTAATATTTAGTATAAAGTGTGACTATTTAATTACTTAGTTCAAAAATTGAAAGTGCCGGTCAAAGAAAACAAATAGATATGATATTCCGCTAGAGCTTGTCCTCATTAGCATTTTTTTATGGTGTCAAAGCTGAAGGATAACTTCCCTCGGTTTTATTTGAGTTCAAAAATCTTGGATATATACATTTTTTTTACGAATTATTGAAAATGAATGAGAAATATTGATTTATATTGGTTAAAAGTGCATTTCCAATTGAACTTAGTAAATGAGTTCATCATATTCCACAGTTACAAGGCACTAATGGCAATGCCTTATGGATGATTCGTGGACGATAGCAGTCACGTCATGTCCAGGTTCGTCAACATTATACATACATTATCATAGATAAAACAAGAAGGGTGAAGTGCAATGAAACAGTATTATTGCTCGTGTATTTTATTTTTATATGCTTATGCCAATAAGGACAAGCGCTAACGGAATATCATTTTTTTTTAGCCGGCACTTTCAATTTTAGACCTAAATAAACTAACGAAAAACAGCGATATGCAGTATGGGGTTTATTTGTTATTGCGTTTAATAACTATTCTTCCAATATAGAACAATATTTTTCATTCATTTTCAATATATCGTATCATAAAAATTATATGTTTCTAAGATTTTTGAACGCCAATAAAACCGAGGGCAGTGGTCTCTCAGCTTTGACGACGTAATAAAAAGTGCTGATGAGGACAAGCTCTAGCGGAATATCATATTTGTTTTCTTTGACCGGCACTTTCAATTTTGGATCTAAATGAATGGACGAAAAACAACAATATGCAGTATAGGGTTTATTTTATATTGCTTTTATTAACTATTCTTCCAATGTAGAACAATATTTTTCATTTATTTTTAATAGTTCGTATCTTAAAAAGTGTATATTTTTAAGATTTTTAAACTCAAATAAAACCGTTGGAAGTGATCTCTCAACTTTGACGCAATAATAAAAAATGCTAGTAAGAACAAGCTCTAACAGAATATCGTATTTTTTTTCTTTGGCCGGCACTTTCAAAATCAGCCCAGATATGTATGGAGAGTGAATGTTCTCCTTTGGTCATTTGATTTTGTACGGCATCAGTTTCATAATATTTCAATACTGCTTCTAATCCATTATTCCGCAACGCCGTACAAAAATCATGCGACATGGTGAAGTAATCGTGGGTTACAACCCCCTCTTCTTCACCTGCACTCAGTTGGACAGCTTACAAGTGACGGCATAGTGCTGAATCTTATTATTTTATGCTCTTATATCGTTCTATAAAGGTCACCTGGTGGTTCAAATGACCCATCATTTTTGTACACGGGCCAGTAGTCTATTAGTTACGAACGCGTTGACACCACCACTAAATAAAAACATGCGTAGGAAAATAAATATAGTTTGGTTTCAGAGTTTGTACCACAGTTTGTAATGAAATAAATAAAATTGTAAACGGTTTTAGTGTATTTCAACATTGTTACCTTAATTGCTACCGTCGTGGGGTTAAAGGTTCCATCATGAGTTGCAATAATCATTTGAATGATGAACAGTGTGCTTCCACAATGGAGACCCAATTCTGGATGACCATTTTGGCATCGAAGACGGAGGCTTGGGTATCTAAGGCGGGAATCTCGGATACGTCAACCTACTTCAAACACATACAATTTAATTTAGATTTAATACTAAATTAAAAGTGAATACATTATGCACTGACTCGAGCTGAAAGCTTCGGATGCCACTGGGATTAACGCTAGGATGAAAAAGCAGAATATTATGTTGACAGTATAAATAATTACCTTGCACGAGACAATCCATATTTGTAAACAAATTATCTAAAGCCCAATAATTTCAATGACAACCTCGATTTATAACTAGTAGTGAGGACAGATCCTCACTACTAGTTATAAATCGAGGTTCAGGATTGAGTATCGATCAAGAATACGGGGCTAAGAATAAAGGAATAGAAACGCGCGCTATTATCTAGAATTGCTCACGCCAGTGAACGCAAATTACGTATCTAAAACATGGAATAACAACTTTTTACAATTTTATGTAAACTTTAAGGTGATTAGGATTACCTAGGCGAATGACCATATAACATTTAATGTGAAATTTTAGATTATTTGGATAAGTACATATTATAGAAAATATTTGGTTTCATAAAAAAGTAGAGTGATGTTTAGAGCCTCTTTTCTACTATTTCCTTCTTTTTTATTTAATTTATGAAATGGAGAAATTAATCTGTAGGTATATCCTGTAGTATGCAGGCATATTAATTCCAGATCTGTAGGTTTTATAGTTAATAAGAAAAACCGTTCCGTAAATACCAATCTTTCGATGTTGACCTGATTAGTGGCCTTAAGTAAAGTTCAATTGTTTTCTAATAGGATAATGTTTAACCAGACTGTTAACTAGTGTTCCAACTCCGCTAATCATACTATTTACGGCGACTCTAACCATATTACGGATGGTAATTGACGAAGTTCATCTGCGGTCAATTGATCTGTTGTCTATACCATCTCGGGATATATATTATTACCTTCCACTTCATTAACTGATATTTATGGCCAGTATTGTTTGGTATAGATGTAAGTCGTAGTAACATTTTTAGTACCTAATAAAGTTTGTTTTCGTAATTTTCTTGGTTCTACGCAGCTCGTCTGATGTAAAGCGGTAACCCGTGGTTTTGAATAACGCATGCAATGCCGCATACTTACGCATTGCAGATAAAAATTCTATATCACCTGGTAATATTCGTGAATCTGGATGTATGGACCACCATGGTGCTCAGATGAAGAAAAAGGCATATAGGCATATCTTCGGCAATTTCAATAGTTTGCCTTTAGGCAAACGAGTTACATCCTTGATCATGAAGCAAGAAAGAAACAAAGAAGTTTAGTCATCTAATTAAACACCGCAACTATTTTTAAATATATTATTTTGTTTAAGTTTTAAACACAATAATATATTTAAAAATAGTTTACCTTATAGGTGAGTGATGGATGTGGATAGTGATGGATAAAACAAAACACTAAACTACCAAAAATGTGTATGTAAAAAGTACATACTTAATACTATTTATCTATTCTGTGACGAACACGCGTGATATTCTGTGATGAAGGGTTGTGTCCTATATTTTAACCTAGTTTAGTCGTATACCTTTATGTAAATCCATTATTCTGTCCTCCGTGTGTAAATCCGTTTCACAGCCAACCCTAGTTAATATAATTTACTTGGCAACGCGTAGATATTACTTTTACGCGCAATTCTAGGGAATAGGTGCTAGAATTTAATGTAAAACCTGGTTTACTTGAAAAGCTTTCAGCTAACGTCTGTGGCTGAAGGCATAAAATGCTGCAGACGTCACATTCCTGCTAATATTATTATTTTTAACCGACTTCTAAAAAAGGAGGAGGTCTCAATTCGGATGTTTATGTAGTTTCTAGATATTGATATCTTTAAATGTTAGGACGTTCTCTTCTCTCATAATGGACTAGGAATGCTGCGGCTGCGAAACGTGGCTGCTACTGAAGTAAAATCAGCAGGAGCTGCATGTTACGGAGATCAAAATGCAGCGATGGATACGCCAAATATTATAAGTATAAAGATCTCGTGAGAGTTCCTCACATCGGCGGTAGCCTTGTACTGGTATCTAGGTACCTACCTATTATTATGCCTGGTTATGCCGTTTCCACCGGATTTCGGTAGAAAGTGTAGACCCAATAAATACTGACTTGATGATGATAGACGACTCTGAGCTATTACTCTTCATTCAGATTTGAAATGAAACAGTTATTTGTATCATATTCCTCTATATTGAACAGAATTTTTTTGGGCAAATATTATTAGACCATTATAAGCATTCGATCATTAATACACGATTGCTACGCTATAACGAGAATCGAGATAGTTGGCATGAAAAATGTACTAATAACTCAACCGTTTAGCTCCTTAGCACAACGGTTTACAGGGCTCTGGGGGCGCCCTAACTGCGTCTACCTAACAATCTACACGCTCTCTGAATAACAAAGTATTACAGATACTTCTACAGGTTAAAGTTACGCACGAAGACTCAAAATGCTAAGTAAGAAACTTATCTGAGCCATTTTATAATAATAATAAAAAAAATATTGTTCTAATCCCGGTATGTTACAATATCAATGAAAGTTCAGCACATTTCGCATATTCTCTGCCTGCAAAATGATTAATTTGAACTTGAGAATTATAATTGTATTTAATCGAGGAAATAGAAATTACATTATTGTCTACTCTGATTCAAAAATGTAATATAGCTTGAGCCCCGAAGATCTTGCTGGGGAGTGAAGAACACCTCATTGATTCATCACCCATATTCTTCAAATAGCCTATCACGGACAGCTAGACATAGGTCTCTCCTAATGCGCGCCATTACTCCCAATCCTCTACCGTACTAAGTTCCTTAAAAAGAAAAAGGTTCAACATAGCTAGGACATTCTTAAACATACACCACGGGTTCACGGCACATTAACGTTCGTGAATATCTAATTATTAAGCTTGTAAATTGGCATGCCAACTAAGTAGCCGAAGTGTGAAGAGCTATGTGGAAATTGTAATTAGATTTGTATCTACCACATTTCAGGCACATAAAGACTCATTCATTCGTTCATCGACGGCGATCGACGTTTTGTTCATTCAAGAAGCACGTTATAGGACGTACCTACTCGTCGGTACCTACACATGTTTTCTCACTGCGTTGTGTGTGCAAATACATGGAGCAGCACTTGGTTACACTTGAATTATACAAAAAAAGTATAATCAAAGCAAAATCACATGAATATGTAAGATTGTGACTTAGGGTGCTTTTATAAAGAAACAGGTTATGGGTATCGGCTAGCTACCGCGACAAGTTTCCATGGCAACAAAAATGATGATAGTTCTTCTTTTACGTTCTAACACCATATATCGTAAAAAAAAACAATCGCAACGCATTCGCGCTCTTATGTTTATAAACACATGGGCGCGAATACTTTGTGATTTTTTTGACAAATGACGAATTGACTTGATGGTAACCGATAACGTTTCTTTATGGCGCTTATCCCTTATAGTAAGAGAGCTTGGATCATTAACTCCGGTACCATCAGCGTACTGAATGAGATGTACATCATTAGACGCGCCTTTAATTGGAGAACACGAAATGGCTATGCTGCAAAGTCAAAAACCTGGTGGTGATACCAAAAATCAATTTTGAAAATGCTAAAAAAATCGGTACCTAATATTGAAAGATTACCAATTTTCGTTTGTTCCTGGCAATAGAGGAGATTTAGGACTATATGATAGTGCAGTGCTGCAAGCCTCCATAACTGGCCTTGTCAGAGGCAGCACCTTGCAAAGTGCCGCCTGAAAACAGGTATCTGGTACGATCGAATTACCAAATAAAACCGGGCTCATCTGAAAGATCATCAAATTCTGAGTATGAAAAACTGGTGCTGCAAATCTTAAACACTGGCGAAGGTGGTTGCAGCAGCGATTGAAGATCGCGAGTTGCGCGTCTCGGTTTGGTATTTTCACATTTATACGATCGAGTTACCAAAAAAAAACAGGGCTCATCTGAAAGATCATCAAATTCTGTGTAGGAAAAACCGGTGCTGCAAATCTTAAACACTGGCGAAGGTAGTTGCAGCAGCGATTGAAGATCACGAGTTGCGCAACTCGGTTTTGTAATTTTCACAGTACGATCGAGTTACCAAAAAAAACAGGGCTCATCTGAAAGATCATCAAATTCTGTGTAGGAAAAACCGGTGCTGCAAATCTTAAACACTGGCGAAGGTGGTTGCAGCAGCGATTGAAGATCGCGAGTTGCGCGACTCAGTTTGGTATTTTGACATTAGTACGATCGAGTTACCAAAAAAAAACAGGGCTCATCTGAAAGATCATCAAATTCTGTGTAGGAAAAACCGGTGCTGCAAATCTTAAACACTGGCGAAGGTGGTTGCAGCAGCGATTGAAGATCGCGAGTTGCGCGACTCGGTTTGGTATTTTCACATTAGTACGATCGAGGTACCAAAAAAAAAACAGGGCTCATCTGAAAGATCATCAAATTCTGCGTAAGAAAAACCGGTGCTACAAATCTTAAACACTGGTTTTTTGGAAATTCGATCGTACTAATATGAAAATCAAACCGAGTCGCGCGACGCGCGATCTTCAAACGCTGCTGCAACTACCTTCACCAGTGTTTAAGATTTGCAGCACCGGTTTTTCATACTCAGAATTTGATGATCTTTCAGATGAGCCCGCTCTTATTTGGTAATTCGATCGTACTAATATGGAAATACCTACCAAATCGAGTCGCGCAATGCGATATCTTCAAACGCTGCTGCAACCACCTTCACCAGTGTTTAAGATTTGCAGCACCGGTTTTTCCTACACAGAATTTGATGATCTTTCAGATGAGCCCTGTTTTTTTTGGTAACTCGATCGTACTAATGTGAAAATTACAAAACCGAGTTGCGCAACTCGTGATCTTCAATCGCTGCTGCAACTACCTTCGCCAGTGTTTAAGATTTGCAGCACCGGTTTTTCCTACACAGAATTTGATGATCTTTCAGATGAGCCCTGTTTTTTTTTGGTAACTCGATCGTATAAATGTGAAAATACCAAACCGAGACGCGCAACTCGCGATCTTCAATCGCTGCTGCAACCACCTTCGCCAGTGTTTAAGATTTGCAGCACCAGTTTTTCTTACTCAGAATTCGATGATCTTTCAGATGAGCCCGGTTTTATTTGGTAATTCGATCGTACCAGATACCTGTTTTCAGGCGGCACTTTGCAAGGTGCTGCCTCTGACAAGGCCAGTTATGGAGGCTTGCAGCACTGCACTATCATATAGTCCTAAATCTCCTCTATTGCCAGGAACAAACGAAAATTGGTAATCTTTCAATATTAGGTACCGATTTTTTTAGCATTTTCAAAATTGATTTTTGGTATCACCACCAGGTTTTTGAATTTGCAGCATAGCCATTTCGTGTTCTCCAATTAAAGGCGCGTCTAATGATGTACATCTCATTCAGTACGCTGATGGTACCTGAGTTAATTATCCAAGCTCTCTTACTATTACGCCTTATGCTTTTTCTGTATAATTCTCGGCTGGTCACTCGTCACATGATTTGTTCGGGAGGCAGTGCTGAACCACGGAGGACAGAATATGTGCTGAACGCAGCGGACGGCCTTAGGGCCAGGTTGCAGTAGTTTTTAACATTTTTAAACGTCTGGATATAAAGTAATTTAGCAAATTGCGCCAAATAAAAAGCATATTCATAAAGTAGACTAAACCCTCAAGGGTCGTGTGATAACAGAAACATGATTCGTGACAATTGGCTCGATAGAAATTAGCGTCAAATATAGATCTAAAACGCTCCAAATCGCTATTTCAAACACATTTCTCACTCATTATCAAATCATGCCGAAGTTTGTATTAAAAAATAGAGCATAAAAATATCTAGAGATTGGTGAAGTTATAATTTATCAAGCAGATATTATTTTTTTCAAAAAACCGCAAAAATCCTCAAAATTGCTGTATTGGAGTTCTCGTTTCGTCAGTCAAAATGTTTGAGGTAGGAAGTCTCACTACAATACCCCCTTAAATGTTTTGTCACGGTCAAACAACAAAACTGTGGTAGTCTCTATATAAACATCCTTTTGTTTTTGATGCGACGGTACAGTATCAACAAACAAGTCCCAAAATATAAAAGCAAAATGTTGAACCCTTCACTGAAACTTTGTTCATTATCGGCTTGTCGAACAGTTTAACAGCTCACAGCCGGAAATTTCTAAAATAAAGATTAATGTTAACTCAAGATACCTAAGTATTTTAAAGTAGAATTACGAGTAGGTACTTGCTATAAGCCTAGCATTCTTAAAAGTAATTGTTTTATCAATAACTTTTTTTAATTTTTTTATTGGCTTCTTGCTTAGCATTTAGCCATTATCAAGTAGTTTATAATAATCGTAATTGGATGGGTGGATGGATGGATGGATGGATGGATGGTGAGTTGATGATGATGACGATGATGATGATGGCTGCCTCATTAAAGTGGTGGAAACTTTACTAAAGGCTTCTACGGAGATTTGAAACCAACACGAGAAGTCACAATTCACTGTAATATTTCACTTTCCTACTTTTGTACGCGTTTTCCAAGACGTTATGTCTAAAAATCCACCATTTTTACCCATAAAAACTCGAACTCACACTAATTGGAAAATAAATGCATGACATTACAAAAAGACGCGCTATGTCTATGCAAATATAGGTGTCAAAACTCATTTATCTAGTTTTTAAGTTCTGTTCCAATTTCGAAAAAATCTAATTCGTTCCCGCCTCACCGTTAACAATACTACAAATAACCCAAAAAGGATTTCCTCGAATAAACCTCTAACGTCTCAGGCAAAATACTACATTCTACATTCCCCTAAAAAGTTAAGAACCACTAACGATTAAGTGGACATAAAATTGTTCAGTCAAAATGAAACCTAGTCAACGATTCCGACGCAGGAATTGACGCTAAATGTTTTACGATTGCCCCAATTGTCTATGTAACGGCATGTTGTGGAATTACCACAAGTTTTATGGTTCCCAAGTAGAAGGTAATTTGGAATTACACGTTAATGGTCCCAGCTAGTCTTGTAGATGTTTTTCTCGCGTAAACACGTTTCATCTTACTAGTTTTAAGCGAATAGTAAGTTACCCCATATCTTCGTACAGGTGTACCTACGTAGATGTGAAGAAACCTTTTCATGGTTACAATTTATTTACGCTTAGAAGAGACGGGGGCAATTTTGAATTATTGGATTTACAGCTGCAGTTTTGTTTTCTCTAACCTTCAAAATCTTTTTAAACTGCGGCAAGGCAAAAAGGCTAGGCTAGACAAGGCTACCTTCCTGTTATTTTTAAGATCCAATGGGTGCGGACTGCGGACCCCTCAAGATATTCGAGGCCAATCCAACCTCACCTGCTAATCAATATACTTATCTGTTGCTTGAAAGATGCAAGTCTGGTATGGGAGCGTTAAGCTATATGCTTAGGTACTTTCCTTCGACCTAGATTGCGGTGTGTAGAATGTTCTACAATCGGTCCGATTACTTCAGGAAATTACCCAACTGTTTCATGACCTGAGTTCTACGTGAAAAGCTATCTTTATTGGTACTGAAGGTGATAACAATTTAATGAACCTTTTAAACTCGTTACAGTATCATTAGTGTCGGAGTATTGTTTACCTCTGTATCCAGGCCGTGACCTTTCAATGTAAACCCATCAGGAGTCACAACTGATCGGTCTAGTTTCGATTTTTACTGCATTATGAAAATCTCTTTAATTAGTGAAGAGATAGATAGAGCCTTATCTACCTCTAGGGTCTAGATTTGAGTAGACATTATATAGATTTATTATAATATTATAAGAGGGAAGACTACGCATTTCGCTAGGTGTGGCTTTGATCTCATGTGGGGCCACTACGCTAGCCCTGATTAGGATGTACTTACCCATTGTAATCGTTGAGAGTTTCCTAAAAAAGTATGTACTAGGCGGTGAGTAGGCGCTATCGTTATCGAAAAATGAAAGAAATTGTTAAGCATCTAGTAGTACTTTTATGCTCAAATCATTGATATAATATTGTTACTAAAATCAAGTAGGATTATTTAGCGCCATTCTGGTCTCCATTCAAAAGTTACCATCAAAGAATATTTCGTCGCGGATTATGATAATGGTATTCCATATTATACTAAATTTACATCAAACAAAAGATATCTGCCTACACAGAACATCCGCTTGACTCTGTATTTCGACAAAAACTTCAAAACAATACGCAACATAAAATGTGTTCCGTCAAAAGTTAGAATATTTTGGACATATTTGGAATAAAATGTATTATTCATATACCGTTTAATATTTACAACGTACTTATGTAATGTAATTTATTTGAAGTTATTATAAAATATGTGTAAGAAGTAACAATGTATCTCGATTTCATTTTCTTTGCCAATAACGAAATGTTTACCGTCGAATTAATAGGTTGATAGCTTCTTAAAATATATTGAGCGTAACATTATTTCCAACTCCAATATACATAAATTTTATGTTATTTAGCTTTGTAAACGTGTACAGAAGCTCTTCATATTTTCACAAAGCGATACGCTTGTGTCTCGTGCACGTTTCACAAGAGGGGAAGAAGTTTTGCTCTTGCTTCGAAACGACGACGGGGCTAAAGTCGCAAGTGATGTTGGCTGGCACTTCACTCTACGGGCTTCACTGTACCGCCTCTTATAGTAATGGATCTGATATCGGCGATGTTGATAATAGTCAGTTTGATACCGAATTTCAGCATTTCTGTAGGCATTGAGAATGCATTGCTAACCAGTAAGTATCTAAAAAATTAGGATCACTTTCAGGACCACTGGTTGCGCAAGAGGTCAAAATGGTCCCCTACCCTAAAACAAGCAACAGTACCAACATGACGAAAATCAGGAAGTGTAAAGTAAATATTTTTCAAGAAATTCTTAACACTACAATAACATCGGCATAACCACGGAAGGGGTTAGGGAGAGATAGAAGAATTAAGCTTCGATAGTTCTTGAATAGCTATTAAACATTCCCAAGTCTGAGCAGGGAAGGAATTCAGTGCCCTACATTGCATAATCCTTAAAATCTAAAACGTGATATAGCACACGGATTACTATTTAACCACATGATATATAGCAGAGCACACAGTAACCAGGAGTTAGACACGACTGCATATTAAAATAACCTTATATTTATTGTATATCTACTATTGAGCCCAAACATCGCTCGACTATTCCCGTCTCCCAATTTGGTGTGGCACGAGTGCGCGGGTGCGCACTGTCATGCTCATGCGCATACGACTATTTATACCACGTGGTCGGCGTTACGTCCCTCTCCTTTCCTACCCCCTCAGACACCCGCGAGGCGTCTATTCCACATTTTATAAATAGACTGAGGGAATCCATTGCGAATCACCCGTACGTAGCACAGATTGCCTACGCAAGAACGCACCACGCTGGCGATTATTGATGTTCAATGTTCCCGTTTTGTGTGAGTCAGATTGTAAAATTGTAAATAGACGGAGGTGTTGACGTCACTTACGTATAAACGAATATCTTACTTATTATATCTTACTGGTCAAACTGTGGTGATTATTTTATTGTATTGTAATATAATATTTCGTATTGACAGAGGCGTAATGAATGACTGAGGTGCAGGCGCGGTCACGGGTCACGTGCGGAAATCCTTTCAGAAAATACCTTTTTGGTATTTTGGTAGACTTTTATATTAGACGTGGGGGAGGGGGTCACGTCTCCTGTGACCCCCACTCCCCTCAGAGTGCGTGGAACCTGGACCAATAGTAAAAACATCTTCAGACAAGCGGCTACGGGTTCAAATCTCACATAATCAACTGACTTATTATGAGCACGAGCATTTCATTTTCAGTCTCCTTCATCGCAGTGACAATCCTGGTTGTATCCAAAGTCCAACGTCCGTGGTCCATGCGAAGACATAGTCTACATCGCTCGCTAAGTCATTTAAGATAGAGAAATATCCAAGTAATTCAACCTTCAGTTCAATTTGACCAAATGTCTATTACTTACCTATAGTCATTTTGTCAAATCGAACTAAACGTTTAATCAGCTGGCTGGCTATTCGATTTGATTAGTTGTGTATCAGCAGCTATTTGATTAGATGCCGGAGTTTTAATGCGTTTATTAAACTCTGGAATTCAAGCAAAGGTCGTTTCGTTACCTAGGCGTCCTTGGCAGTATTTTACCGTGTCTACCATGGTGAATGATCTGATGAGCTGTTCCAATGAGGACAACACGTGCAGGGCTAAGATGGCCAAACCAAACGGTTCGGTGACGCTTCCGTTTGCCGTACTATTAAAACGGAATTCCTTACCAACTCACGTGTTTGCTTCTTCCTTTACAGTTTCGGGTCCTTTAGGTGGGGCATGAAAAGTATCTGATGGGGCCGTCAAGCTGAGTGCCCCACCGTGTCTATGGCCACCCTCTTTTTTGAGACTTTGCCTTTTAGGCGAGGTGAAGTCAAATTGATGTGTCCAACATAAAAAGGCGTCAATACAAATATAAACAAATACCCATATGATAATAATAATATACTATATTTATGTATATATATAAATATATACATAAATATATGATGTAAACAAATACCCATGCTTATTCATATTAATTAAACAGTGTGTTCAGTACACATACCCACAATCTCTACTATCGTACGTAAGACTGAAGAATATATTTAATGTTTATAATATTCTGTTCCATATAGCGAACAACTGTTTTTGTTTGCAAATCATAAACACTGTCTTAATACGGTGAATGGCAAGCACAAATTCTCTATAATCTTAAACCTTGCGGTGAAACTTGTATCATGAAATATACTGCTGATGCCAGTATATTTTCTGAATATATGTACCAAGGTTCGTGTTTATATAATCAATGTTTCAAAAACTTGTTCTGAATATATGTACCCTTACCTTGGTAAAAATTAGCACTAGGCCCATTATATCAGCGTTTTATATATTTATGCCCGCGACTCCTCTCGCGTCGATGTCAGTTATGGCTCCGGTTATGCTTAACCAATTGCGATCTAAGTTACATAAGATTTTAAGTCTAACGAAGATATTTCTAACAAAACAAAACCGTAGATAAACTCTGTCTGTCTGTTACGCTTTCACAACCTAACCACTGAAACAATTTTGATGAAATTTGATACAGAGATAAATTAGACCTTGCGAAACATAAATAAATAGGCTAGGATTGATCGCGATACATTCACGCGGGCGGAGCCGCGGGCAACAGCTAGTTGTCAATATTCTTCTTCCTCCTAGCGTTAATTCCCAGTCGCATCCGAAGCTTTCAGCTCGGAGTCTGGGGTCCGCTTTTACCAGTCATAGCTACAGATTTGGCTAGACCTCGATATTTTCCGTGAAGCGATTGCCATCTGACCTCCACGACCCAATGTTAACATTAGGCGATATCGAAGCTTTGCAGCCAGACCGTTGTTTTTGGACTTTTTAGGGCACCAACTACCCGTAACGACTGCCATAGATGTTCTTATGGCAACCGGGACCGACGGCTTAACGTGCTCTCCGAGGCACGATCAGACCAATGCAAATACCCATATTTAATGCACACAAATATTTGCACTGAGCGGGGATCGAACCCGCGCCTCTTGCGTAGCGGCCGCGTTCACTACCGCTACGCCACGGAGGCTGTCTCAATATAACATAGGGTAACCCAAGACTTCATCCAGTTCAAATTAATCGTTTGGGGTGGTTTAGTAATTGGTGTCATTTAGTCAATTGGGTTAGTGTTTCGAACTTGTGTCCTGGAAGTTCCTCTAAAGATATTGTCAGCGTAAGAGTTTACAATAGGTTCACCCCCTATTACGTGGGACCTAATACAACGACAGGTGAAACGTGGGTGTTAATTCACTAATCTGCCTAACCCTCTGGGGATAAAGACGTGATTGTATGTATGTATGCATGAGTTTACAAAGGAAAACACTAAGCAACTTTATTATTACCAGCGGTGATAAAGGCACGCCGCATGTTTAACGTTGCGGTTGGATCCTTTACCTTGTTTTGATAATACGTACTCGCTCTTCTAATCCATTGTGGGGTAGGTAAATGTAAACAGAGGTTTATTAATTCGTTTTCTCGAATTTTTTTTTGAAACTTTTCGAAATATTTTGATAGCAAATCTTTAAACTGCTATCAACGTACAATGGAATTGGAATGCGTGAGCTACATGACCTCACACCGGCAGCAATATACTGGCTTCGCCAACTACACGTCGACATTATTTTAAAAACTCAAACAAAAGCCATAGGATATGATGATGAACGTACAAATATGTAAATTGAACTTGCGGCAATCCTTCTCTAGAGGTTAAATTGGTAACCGGGTAAGTTAGCACATTTACATACATACATACATATACTCACGCCTGTAAATCCCCGAATGGGTAGGCAGAGGTGTATTTACACCCACATTTCGCCAACTTTGATTTTCGGTCCCACGTAATAGGGGGCGAGCCTATTGCCGTCAAGCGGGCACTTAGTCATGGGCTATATGTTTACTGTCGGATAGAGAGTAGCCCTATCCCTTAGTCGCCTTCTACGACACCCACAGGAAGAGATGGGGTGGCCTTTTCTACTCCACCGGGACAACACGGCAAAAAAGCATATTTATTAAACGCGTAACAGAATCATGAGATTCCTTTTGTGATACATCTCTTGAAACTACTTCAAGGCCGAGCTTTCAAGGACCCACTACTGAAATAATATACCGAATATACTCCCACTTGACAAAGGTAAAAAAAGCCTATAGATCATGTGTGACTGCCACAACCAGGCAGTGTCGAGATTATATAAATGTGGTCGTTACAGCCGCTTTCGGCGGGCGAATGAGAAATGTATTGCGGACATCTATACAGCAAACGTTCATATATTGTCATATATGGTTTCACATCCAGAAATAATATAAAAAAAAGAAAACGGACTCTAATAATAGTACATTATGGTACAAGTGAGCAACGTTGGTGATTACCGCCGAGGCGCCATTGAGACCCGAGCCGCCAGGCGAGGGTCTTAAGACAGCCGAGGACGGTAATCATCATGCTCACACGTGCCATACGACGTTTTACAACACACTTGCGAATAAAATAATACTACAAATACTAAATAAACAATACTACAAATTAATTCGTTTTCCTATGCGCGCGCATTTAACAATGGCGGTCGACCATATTTAAAAAAAAATGAGGTTTGAACTTAACTTTTTTTTACTCTGTTTTTTTTTCTGTACTTAGAGAAAAAAAAAAGTTAAATTTGAGCGAAAATTTTGTTTATTACACAAGTATTACAAGTTGAAATTATTTATTTAAATACGAAAATGCATCAAATGACCATACAATAGGCGTATTAATTTATTCGTACTATTAAACACGTTATTTTTTGTATCAAAACTTTTTTAAGAACATAGACAATTATAGACACTTCCTATAAAATTTAAAAAATAATCTATAACTCACTTTTGTGAATAATAGTAATGAAAAAGTCACAGTTTTATAATAGGTGTCATTCCGTGCTTAATTGCGGTAAAATAATATCACTGTTATGAGCAGGTGTGTTGTAAAGTAACTTACAACACTGAAAACATCTTCTATTCTTTGGAATAGTAACAACCAACCTTCTATGCACATACCTCGGGACCTATATCTTGGACCTAAAATGTGCTCTATACGCGCAGTACACGTTTCTTGGACGTCTCTTGAGGATAGCACGGGGTGCTACTGCGGTAGACGAGCTCAAATTTACCGAATTTAGATTATTACAAAACAATCCGCGCGCGCCAGGACCTCGTTTGTCTTGCGACTTAGTTACATGATATGTGACCCGAGGTATACCTAGTTACTGCTAGAGAAGCAGTCATACTCCAACCCTTTCACCAACTCAGTCGATCTACAAATCGGTCGACTAGTTAGCCCAGGTCGAACTTTTTAGGGCTCCAACTACCCGTACCGAATTTCACAGATGTTCGTATGGCAACCGGGACGGAAGGGACGCGCTGTGTCAAGATCTAAGTTACTAATATTATTTAACCTTGCAATGTGCTAACTAAACTCGGGTACCAAGTGTTTCTGACAAAGAGAGGAACGTGGCTAAGTGAACTCGGGCCCATCTTTGTCAAAAATAAGTCAGAAGAATAGGTTATACTTATCAGAATCAAAGCATACATTATTGAAAAATTCTGACAGCCTACATCAAAAGTCAATGAACGAACAAAAGATGAACTTGTTATCCACACCACTGTCCATCATCTTATGTAATTAGTCAATTTGTACTCGTCAAAACCATTGGAGTAATGGTTTGCAGTTTGCTTTGAACAGCAGCTAATGATTTATGCTTCGTTGGACGTGGGACGTCCATATTTGTAACTATGAGTAGGTGTACGAGTCACCTGATACATTGTCAACGCACGGTATTCTGTTTTTTTTATATAAACTTTAAATCCGCAATTAGACTGGTAAAGCGGACCTCAGACTCCGAGGTGAAAGCTTCGGATGCGACTGGAATTAACGCTAGAATGAATAAGCGCTATCGAGATAGATTGGAGCCCTTAAAAGTCCGACTAGTCTTAACTACAGAACTACACAACTACTACTAACATCTGTGGAGGTCAGATGGCAATCGCTTCACGGAAAATATCAAAGTTCAGCAGCATCACAGTTAGACTGGAAAACCGACGCCAACTGTGTTGGGAAAAAAAGGTTCCGAGAATGATGATGATAGCGCTATTAGGACTTAAAGCATTGCTTGATTAGCTTGCAATATGTATTCTGCAATGCATATTTAGCTTAAGTTCTTAGATCAATCAGTCAATTAGCCTATCGCAGGTCACGGCTGGACTAAGATATTTTTTGTAAATACATACGTATATTACCTACTACCTACACATCAGACCGATGCAAAGATATATTTTTAAAGAGAATATTAAGTAATTATATTAATGAATAATAGGAAATTACTAATATTCTCCGTAACTCCTCCAGTTAAGCTAAATTATTTGTGTTATGAGTGAGTGTATCTACACCGGTAGTGTAATTGCCAGAATTCGAACCCGGATCCTCTCGATCGTAACTCAAACTCCTTAACCACTAAGCTAGCGATGCTTTGTACATACCAATAGTTGCACTCAGCGGGAATCACACCTCTGTTTCATTGCTCTACCGCTATGCACACATTAGAAAAAAGGTTGTATTGTAAAAAAAATCTAAGACTGTTTGCTCCACTTTGTGGCTGGTAAAAGGCTTGAATACTAATAGGTTCACCGCAAAAGCTCGCTCAATCGGTTCAATATTATTTTAATCTTCGAACAAATAAAGCTTTCAATTTTTTTCTTTATTTCATTTCTTGTCGTTTGTAACGCTTATGCAAATACTGCTGCTTGAGGGTTGGTAACCCTTTTCACTTTGTAAACACTTTTCTCTGTGCCCTTTTCATTAATAATATTATGTCGAAAATAGGTAAGTCTTCTTATCTATCAAGTATATTCAATGTGAATACCGGTCGTATCCATTGATAGAGATAATATTTATTTGTTGAAAATGCACTGTTTATTTTGTCGTTATAGTTACTTTTTGTTACAATAAGAATATAAGAATAAGAATAAGAACTTTTATTTCCGAGAATATGGTAGGTTTTGGGGTGATAGATTAGGTTACAAGTGTTACAAAAGTTACTTACAAAGTGTCAAAAAAGTTAGAATGATGTTTTAGCAAGGTTTAACAAATGGACCACCGCGGCGCACTCAACACGTCATCGTCTTGAGAGGATTTCGGCTGGAAATTTCGCGGATGCTATTGCCTATTTAGAAACTATACCTTAATTTATTATGTCTGCATTATTATACTCACCGCTCCAAAAACTATCAGCCAAACGGTCTGACTGAAAAAAATATAAGAGATTCAAGCAATACCCATTAAATATAGAGATGATCAGTAAAAATAACAAGTTCTAGTGGATCTGATTGGAACCAAAAAATACGACAAATAAGATGTTGATGCTCCCTACTCGACATTTCGGCCTCATTTTTATTCAATCTTATTGAATCTATTTCCATTTAGCTTTTCAATAACCGATCGATGGACCGCTATACCGATCAGTTCTTGGAATCTATCTTTCGAAGGACTTCTATAACGTCAATGCAATGTGAAAAGGTCGCGGGTCGCCGGTGTTTGGAGGTCTCCTCTAGATTTCGAGGCTAATGCCAACCTCGCTTGCTTGCCGCCGGTCGGCCTGCTTCTACTAAGGTGACAGGCGGTTTCACCTGTCACCCTTAAGCCCGCGCTCATGGAGGACAGAGGCTCCTCCGACGCCGATCCACCGCCTCCTTGAGCATTACTTACTCCCAGAAGGAAGACTTGCTCGCAGAAGGAAAACTTGCTCACAGAAGGAAGACTTGCTCACAGAAAGAAAACTTACTCGCAGAAGGAGGACTTGATCGCAGAAGGAGGAGGAGTAGTGGGGACCCCGGGCTCTTACGTACTACAAACATTATTGATGCAATCGGGACTTATGGATGCAATCGGGAGCAATGCCGTGCTTATGTGGACAAAGTTAAAAAGTCAAAAGTATCCGCGACCGACGAGCTTGTATAAATTTTTTTTCGAAAATATACGGGAATGAGCAAAAGAACTGATTGTATGGTAATGAATGTTTGTACATAAATACAAGGCTAATAATCTACACGATCTGCCCTGCTTACTATGTGCACCGGATCAATGATGACTCTATGAATATGTAGAACTATGTGACCGTGTATCTCAGTGTGTATGAATAATGATTGCGCCGATATGACACGATTTAGGTTTGTCACATTGCCAACTACCACTATATGCACTATATAGAGTGCTGTGGGTTCCAATGACTTAATCAACAGTCACTATTGGAAGTTATGTTCATACTATTTGATGTACACGCTATACAGCCTACTTTTAAGATGGAAACATATTTAAGTCGTGGCGTGTCGTGACGCACCAGACGTATAGGTACTGACCGACGTAAACTAACCATACTCATCAATTTCATCAAAAAGCCTATCGCAGTCCACTGCTGGACATAGGTCTCTCCGTAATTGGAGGCGTTGGCCTACTGTTTCCACCCTGACCAGACGGGTTGGTACAAGGTTTTATTTCGAGTTTTACTCTCGCAGTGATATCGTCTGCATATTTTTTCCATCAGTCGCCTCTTACAACACAATTATGATGAGATGGGGTGGTGTTACTTACCTAAATTCTTTCCTCCGTCACCACACGGATAACCTAACAATACTAAATGTATGAAACTGATATACCTACTTCTTGTACATCTTCAGACGTCATGGACACTTAAATTTTGTTTCCACCTTCAATCTATCCTTAAATGTCACTAGACTGACGAACCAGTTGAAAATGATTAACTGAAGTTAAATAATACAACTTGTTTTTGTGCGACATTCATAAAATGTAGCGACACAAATATACAGCGAGTAAAGTGTACGTACAAAAGTCACAAAGGCGTGAAAAATGAGGAACGCTTACAAAAGAAAAGAATGGTTCTGATTGAGCCGTCTCAGTGTCGCCCACATACGAGCGGCAAAAAACTGATTCTGTGCAGTTTTTGCGAGCTTAATAATACTGCCAAATTTGTAACTTAGGTCTGTTAGTATATTGATGACTATAAGTTAGGGCTAGTGGGGTTAGGGCTAGGACTAAGCTCGGAGATCCTTTGCTTTGTGCATGTGTTCGTAAAGCTACGACCTTGTCTACGACTCTTTCCATTCTAGTCGAACGGTTTAATTTTATTTTCGTATTAAATTTTGCTACATTATATTATTTGTGACCTATAAATATACATACATTTACAAGAATATTTTTTATACAAATTGTTTCGATGTTTCTCTACTACTGTAAAAAAATACATACTATGCGGGCGTGTCACGATGGCTCTAATTTTATTCTGTTTAATTATTTAATTAGGTATGTAATTCCGTTGGACTTTTATAATCCTTGACCATAACATAACAAAGAAAAGAGCATACAATAAGAAAAGAGCACATTTCATTACCATTGTATGGTGAATAAAAAAACTTTTTTCTCTTAACGCGGGTGGTAATATTAATTTATCATTATCACACATCAGGGTGTCATACATTTGACTTGAAATATATTTGTCTAGAACCACATCTGCTTCTGCCATTTGTATTATGATATATATCTCCTCCGCAGAAGTTATGGCAGCTGTAGTAAATGTTGTGAAATTATGTCATTAATTTTTCATCCCACCATCTCGGAAAGAGTACTTTTTTTCTTCGATATCTGAGTGTAAAAGTCGCTTTTATCCTCTAGAGTGGTAAAGTAAATTTGAATTTAGAACATCGTTTGTACTAGGTTTGTGAACTCAAAACATCATTAAACCTATTTACTTCTACCTCTATGGTGCCGATTTATCATACAACTTTTTTTTAATTTATGAAAAACTCAACTCGGAACCTCCTTGGTGTACCTACTTTTTTTTTTAAATATAATTTTTTTTTCACGTCCTATGGTTGAACATTGTTGTTGAATTTTATTTGTTGATATTTTATTATTAGTATTATTACACATAATTATTATACAGCCTCCGTGGCGTAGTGGTAGTGAACGTGGCCGCAACGCAGGAGGCGCGGGTCCGATCCCCGCTCAGTGCAAATATTTGTATGCATAAAAAGTTCAACAACAACGGTCTAGCTGCAATGCTTCGATATCGCCTAATGTCACCATTGGGTTGTGGAGGTCATATGGCAGTCGCTTTACGGTGGTGAAAGCTTCGGATGCGACTGGGAATTAACGCTAGGAAGAAGAAGCATTTCATTATTTCCTCGCTGAGGTGGGATGAAAAGTTACGTGTTGCACTCGAGTGCAAAGATTTTACACCTTGTGCTCTTTTGATTCCCTCGCTAACGCTCAAGATTCTAATTTATGAATCACTCGCTATGCTCGTGATTCAAATTTAGAATCTTTCGCTTGCTCGGTCATCAAAACTGAGCACGCGATTAAAAAGCAACTTTGCACTCTTGTATAACAAATAACTATTGCGTAACATACTTACTGAATGTTTCCGAACTGAAACCGCACGTTCCGGGGTCGCGCGAACGCTGTGGAATTCACCCTCTAGGTACTAGATATTGTTATTCAAATATCTGCGAATATTCGAAATATTTATTTGAATATTCCTGCAGTATTAGTTTCTAATATTACTACAATCACAATAGAATAGAGATAGAATGTGTCCACACCGCTTGAGATAGCTATAGGTCAAAAGTAACACTTAATCCACAAGTAAAATAAATAAGAACCTTATTTTTATTAAAATGACAGTTAACCAGTACATCTCTGGAAGAACAGAAGTAAAAAGAAATCAACCTAAATAACCCTAACAATATGTTCTACTTATCATCGGCAATTAACATGTTGTGTGACACTAGGCTGAACATATTGGCGCAAATAAGGTTTTATGTCCCCGGATTGATTGATCCCTAAAATTCTAAGGCATGGCTAAAATACAATCTTCTGTGGAGCTAATTACGAGTAGGTACTTCCCGATCGTGTAGTTCGAATTTTAAACGATATGTTCCACTATGTCCCACCTTCCTTAACATACTCTTTGAAAGACTTGTAATGCGATTTCCCATGTACAGTCGCTTAAAACAATGCCACGACTTTCTTCGACATGGTTCGCTAGAAGTTGTTACCGGGCACATTTCTAAATAAATAACAGTAAAATGACGTTTGTATACAAGTAATATCGCAAACATTTTCAGAAAAGCTTGTAGTCTTAAACGAATAACTCATGTTTTACAAAAGTAATTTTCTCTCTCGACATTTTCTGTAATTGCTACATAATTCTGCGTCCTGTGGTAACTTTTGCGATGAGTATCTATTGTTAGAGCAAAATTTTCAGGTTTTTCTTGTGCAATTGTTTTTATGAAAGCTTTTTGATAATAGAGAGCTTCGTTGAGCCGCAGGCTTGGGTAACAACGTTGCTGGAAAAGTCATGTTGTTAAATGTCAAAATAAAAAGTATTAATGTTTCTTTTGTAAAACATTCTTAATATTTAATTTAAAAATTCTTGTTATGCTAGCGTACTGGACTGCCCTATTGAACAGCGTGTTTTTCAATCCAAAGTAAACGTATAGGCACCGAACCACGAAAACCTTTGCTATTTACATATCTCTGCCTATCGCATATTAATCCATAATGCTTAATGATTTACTACATTTTTTTTCTATCTATTTATCAATACAATATGAATGTAAAGTACCCCCAAAAATGCTTCTTTAGGAATGTCTTAAACAACTTTTGCCGATAACTGTACCTACACTACCTATACAACAGTTATGTTTTTATTTCGGCTTGTTACAATGACATTGAAATACATAGGCAGGTACTAAATATACACTCATTTATCATTATCACCCATAATTGTTCTAGATACATTGGTAATGTAATACTGCATAATAAAATACAGAAACTGGTCAAAACAGAGCGCTGTAATAAAATTTCGTAAACCAGCAGTAATTTATAGATCATAATTTAGCTTTATCTTGTAAAAAATGACGTAATACAGCAGTTTAGACTTGACCTATTTTTTATAGAAGCGGATCTTAGTAATGATAGCCATTAAGTCTGACCTTAGAAACTTTTTTTGCGAATATTTTATTTATCTCTGGTAACTGGCATTATCCGGTGCGACCTTTGCCTCGCTATTGTTAAACTTGTATTTCGACGGGACGCTTCTGGCAATGGCGCCAACTCGCTATGCCAAATTTCACACCTTTATAAAGTTTGATAATTTTCTAAAAAGAACTCAGTACAGTGAACCTGCTGATTAAAATAATTAGCACCTGTATGAAAAGCCAAGCAGAGTGCTACTATACCTACATATCTATGAAAAAGTTAATGATTCTTTCGTTTCCCATTGATTTTCAAAATCCTCTCTCTAGGAAACCTCGTCCCGAATAGATACAAACATACAACGAACATAACACAAAAAGAAATCCAAAGCAGACGAGTCTTTCATTTTGGAAATTTGTCCATTCATTTTATTTAACACGTTGAACGCCATGTCGGACAATGCTGTCCGACAGGCGAGTTTCCCCTGAGGCCAGCACATTTTACCATGAAGTGTCCAAAATCGCCAAGTTGTTTTTTTGTAAATATTCTTAGGAAATAACTCAAAATTAATGGCCGACTTACGGGAATAACGATATTGTCATTATTTCCTGAGATATTATACATCAGACAACATTGTCCGACATGGCCTGCGAGAGAGTAAAACCGGTTTTTCCCTCGCAGAGGCCGCGCGGGTCACATTGTCAGCCCCCTCCCGCCACGCTTTTTTTACGATTTACGATAAAAAAATATTTTTTAAACCTAATATCTAACAGATAAACCGAAACAGAGTAAACCTTAAAAAAAAATCTTGTTAAAAATGCCTTCTTACAAAAAACCTTAAAAAAAATTCTTGTTAAAAATGCCTTCTTCCAAAAAAATATGACCTACTAAACCCATTACTTGTTTAATATGTACTTGACTGTAACAATTAAACAATTCAAAACACTTATTTTACACACCTAGAATATATTTGATAACAATTTATTGAAAAGCCTATAATTTCTAAGTCCTTTTGGTTATTCTCGGGCCAAGCGGCAAAGAAGTACTGTGGGGCCACGCGGGTCGCGCTGCGTACAATTTAGGCTTGTATTATTGACCGACAACTCAGAACAGACGTTTAAACATAGTCCTGACTGCCGTACAACATTGTCCCCCACGGCCCAAACGGAATATACTGATGTCGCCCAACATTGTCCGACATGGCCTGAATGAAAATATATTGTATTATTCCTTGGCGTTCAACGTGTTAAGTGCTCAGATATTGAGAAAAATACAAAAAATAATGATGACCATCTATAGACCATCAACAATAAGATAATAAAATATTAGATACTAGCTTTTGCCCGCGGCTCCGCCCGCGTGGATGTCGGTTATCGCGACCAAACATAGCCTATGTCCTTTCTCAAGGTCTAACCTACCTCTATACCAAATTTCATCAAAATCGGTTCAGCGGTTTAGTCGTAAAAGTGAGACAGACAGACAGAGTTACTTTCGCATTTATAATATTAGTAGGGATTTATATGAAAAATAATATATGTATTAAGATTTTTTCACTTAATTAAATAAGTTTTGCCCGTTTTAATGTTGCACAAATTAAGTATGTACAAGTAACTCTAAGTAACTTTATTTTAAAATAACGGTAGGTACCTGAAATCCCTACTCGAAATTAGCGCAAACTTCTACCTACACCCCATCCCAAGTGAAACCCTTTTAAACAAGTTTCACTTTTTTTTAAATTTTTAGAGTCAGAGAGCATACATAAACCTTCACAAAAACTTATTTATAAAATCAGAGTAGGTACCCAAATTTAAAGTTTTGTGTTTTTTAAACCCCAACGAAGTAAAAACGACGGGTTGTTAGCAGCAGGTATAGGTACTGCAATCCCTACTAATATTATAAATGCGAAAGTAACTCTGTCTGTCTGTCTGTCTGTCTGTCTGTCTGTCTGTCTGTCTCGCTTTTACGACTAAACCGCTGAACCGATTTTGATGAAATTTGGTATAGGGGTAGATTAGACCTTGAGAAAGGACATAGGCTATGTTTGGTCGCGATAGCCGACATCCACGCGGGCGGAGCCGCGGGCAAAAGCTAGTAGGCTAATAAAATTGATTGATATAATTTTGACGCGTCTGTGTGTGTATGTGTGTATGCGTGGGCAACAAACCTCCGACACATCCAAAAAGAAATAAATACATTGTGTTGGTTAACTTTTTAGCTGTGATATTTTGATTCAAGCGGCATGTTAGGGGACCTTGGATCGTTCCAATAATATGACGTAGTGCTTTATCAGTAAAAGTCCCCCGACAGGACAACGCTTGAATCGAAATCTTACTACTTAAATATAATATTTTTAATTTTTTTTAAATTAAAGTGCCTTTAGTAGTCACTAGCGATATTTTGGTAAGATACGAGCCTTTTATAACCACAGAAGGTTCGCCAACTCCAAACCAAAACCATTTCAATTCAATCAATTATTCGTTGAATGCAAGTTATACCTACCAATAGTATAGTCATGATCATGACAAAGCTTTCCGTACAAGTTAAATACAAGAGCTACCAAACATCGGCTTTTTTTTAATAACTGCGCCACTGTAGTTCAGCAAGGTACTTAATAAAATAATACTATCAGCTGTAGTTGTCGTACAAGGCGATTTAGGGATAGGATAGAACTGATACTAAATTAAACAGCCCATGAAAATGTGCCCGATTGGCTTGGAATTTGGAATGGAACCAGAGGACTAACACGTGGTTACTGGGTAGGCCTCTATTGTCAATCTTTCAAGGAAGATACTTATAACATTTGGTAAATAACAGGTAGGCAAGGCACTCGCTTCAAACTAAGTTTTCTTTTTCATTTATTTTGAGTAAGGAGTCCAGCTACCCGGGTTGCCACAGTACTTGTCTTCTTTAGTTAGTAATGTCTTATTACAGAAATAAAACAAATGCTAATGGAAGTAAATATAAACAATATTAGCACGTTCTTTTTTGTTAAAAGTTCTCGCGAAGCAATATTACAGTACATATTTCCACGTTATTACTGAACAGATAGACGAGGTAAAAAGAAATGTAAGTAGAAGCTATATTTTTTTATTAAACCCACACGAGTTTAATGAAAGCAACTCCTAGATGTTATACCAAGAAATTGAACACACCGTTCCTATTGAGATATTTTTTCGGGTTCGTTAATCAAAAGGTTTGTAGAACTACTCTTAGATTACGCCTTTACGACTGATCGTCAATATCTACTAACTTCAAACGTCAACTTCGTATTATTGGACATGAGGATTAGGGGGGTTAAGTGGATTATTTCTCGGACTCGGGGTAAGTTTGGGGAACCTTTTAGTGCTACCGATTTATTAATCGATTGCCTGTTCAGATTACGTTACCGTATGAATAAAAAAAAAAGATCCAATCCTAGAGAGCAGGCCCTCAATTCTGCTAATGCAAAACCAATGTCACACCACAGAGACTGCAAGAAATGGCATTATATTTTAGACCTTATTTCTATAGATTTACAGTCACAAATTAAATGAAAAGAGTTCCATTACACTCTTTCATTCACTCAACAAAAAGCTATTTAATTTTAAGCTTTAACCGTATTGCCTTACAGGCTAAAATCAAATGGAATTTTCTCGCAGTCTCTGTGGTGCGACAGTGGTTGTGCTTTAGCAGAATCGATGCCCAGCTCTCTGGGATTCGTTTGGTAAACATCGTTCAGTATACAAAAAATGTTCATACGGTGGTCTCTATCGAACGTTGCCTTGCATAACCTACGGATATTACAACAGAATGAAACAATACACACTTCTACCTAACAGTTATAAATAAAATAAAGAAAATAATCTCAGCAACCGTCCGTCACATCCAGGATGTAACGCAACTGTCACACTACACTCAGCTATATACGTCATTTGCGACACATTAGGCGGGAACATCCCGGGAATGTGCCGTCGACAAAGCTCTCTATACGAGCGGAAGAGCAGAAAATCAACAATCTCCAACGCAATAAATCAAAGAAATTGTATTCTCATCTCGCTACGAGATACATATTCCATTTCTATTTCTTTTTCGCGGACCGCAGCAGCCTGCTACTGAATGTTGGGAGCAAAAAATTATGGTTATGGAAAATTGATATTGATGTTCTGTTATATTTTTTTGCAATGAACAATTGTATAAAAGCTTCTATCTGATATAATGAAAGATTTAATATTTTTAGATATCTTATCTGCTATTTATATACTCTTAACGAAAAAGTAAATATAATTCCATATAGGTAAACTTTCAACCATTACTTCACTCTCTATGAAGGAGCTAGAATTTTTAAGTGAAGCTCTGCAGCACCTGAATATAATAACTACTTGCCAGCTTCTGTTCACTAACCTACTGTTTACCATCGAGTGACAAACGACGTGAATAGAGATGAAGGTGTAAACAGTATGAAGGCAAGAATAGAAATAAAAGTATCCGTCAGAATGGCGGGTGTATAACTTCAAAATAGGTCAAAAATGCACTCTAATCTATCATAAAAGGGTTTGTTGAAAATATGTACTTCGTATTTTTTCTACAAACCCTATATACACAGAATGACTTATTCAATGTGGAATTATTTTTATTAAACAATTTATAGAAACTTTAAATAATGTAGATTCATATGGTTCAGTGTTTTTCGTTCATATATTTTATGTACAATCAGCATCAGATCAATATTGACTAACAAAGTTCTCAAAATGATCTTAATTATTGGCCTGGAGGTTTTCTCCCCTATCTGTTGACTGATTGTTTTGATATTTGGTACACACTTTTAGTTCGGACGATAACTGCGCTATATACCTAGCAATTTAGTTTACAAATAGTCTTTATCATTCCTCACACCAAAAATAAGGCAGTATACCTACATGCTTTCAAAATGTTCGTAGACCATATTTCCCCAAAAATAATAAAAGTTTCAATTTTCTTCCACAGAGTTACGCCGCATCAACACCTCCGAAGCCCCAATCAGCGCCCCCGCATACGACGCTACAGCGCACCGTCCGGGGGGCGGCGAGTAGCGGTGCGCCTGCGCGCGTCATCCCACGGTTCCACTTCCCCAAAGGACGCCCCCCACCGGGGCACCAGCAAGACCACGCGCTTCATAAAGTGCAGTCGGCTTTTGCTACTTTCCCTAATAGTCAGGTAAGCAGATCATGTGAAAAACAACGTGTTATTTTTTTATCAAAATCATTAAGATTGTTTTGTTAGGAAAATCAACTTTTAATTTGTTTGTTCTTTTGATCAGGACATACCAACTTGCAACTCAGAAATAGCATACATACATTCATACTGCAAATTATGAAAGTTATTTATACCCAAGCTTTTTATCTCATCGACAAAATTGCTCTTTCTACACGTATTTTTGTCTGTTATGACAACATGTTTCATATTAGCTTCGAAAATTAAGCACAAAGGTCTCAAAATCAATTCACATTGATATGGACATGTTATGAATTATGAAATAGGCTAACATTAGAAGTCTTTGCTGACCTAATGTGCTCTCAAATAAATTTTCTATCATAACTTTCAAAGAGTATTCTATAAATATATTTTTGATAAAAGCACAATGATATATTTTCCTTGACACGTAGGTATATTATGTATCTCATATTCACACATGTTCACAACACGCAGTTGAAAAGCAAAAGACTAAGCGAAATCTATTTTTTATAGAACAAAGCCAAAGGTCACAAACGACCGTAATAGTTATTTGTTATACAAGAGTGCAAAGTTGCTTTTTAACCGCGTGCTCATTTTTGATGACCGAGCAAGCGAAAGATTCACAAATTAGAATCTTGAGCGTTAGCGAGGGAATCAAAAGAGCACAAGGTGAAAAATCTTTGCACTCGAGTGCAACACGTAACTTTTCATCCCACCTCAGCGAGGAAATAATGAAATGCTTCTCCTTCCTAGCGTTAATTCCCAGTCAGCATCCGAAGCTTTCACCTCGGAGTCCGGGGTCCGCTTTACCAGTCTTAACTGCGGATTTGGCTGGACCTCGATATTTGCCGTGAAGCGACTGCCATCTGACCTCCACAACCCAATGATGACATTAGGCGATATCGAAGCATTGCAGCCAGACCGTTGTTGTTGAACTTTTTAGGGCTCCAACTACCCGTAACGACTGCCATAGATGTTCGTATGGCATCCGTGACCGACGGCTTAACGTGCTCTCCAAGGCACGACCAGACCAATGCAAATACCCATTTTCATGCATAAAAAATATTTGCACTGAGCGGGGATCGAACCCGTGCCTCCTGCGTAGCGGCCGCGTTCAATACCACTACGCCATGGAGGCTGTATAATATGTGTATTAATACTAGTAATAAAATACAACAAAATAAAAATTCAACAACAATGTCAACAATATGACGTGAAAAAAATAGATGCGCGCAAAGCAAATTAAAAAAAAAGTACACCAAGGAGGTTACGAGTCTGAGTTTTTCATGAATTAAAAAAAAGTTGTATGATAAATTCGGCACCATAGAGGTAGAAGTAAATAGGTTTAATGATGTTTTGAGTCCACAAACCTAGTACACACGATGTTCTAAATTCAAATTTACTTTACCTCTCTAGAGGATAAAAACGACTTTTACGCTCAGTTATCGAAGAGCAAAAATAGTCTTTCCGAGATGGTGGGATGAAAAACACTTTACAGCATATTATTTCTCCAACAGTCTTTGTCAATTTCAAAATGGCGTTTCTAAATGAAGATTTTTTAAGGATCAATAAGGCCCTTAATTGACTTAATTTAGTGACTGCAGGAAAATCTCAAAAAACAGGACTACTAGTAAAACCGCTTTAATCCACTTAGTAACTGAAAAATAACGCTATATATTTATATCGGCGGGCGGAGCGATGTAACAACTAGGTACTATATAAATACATGCAGAAGACAAACCGAACAGTAGAAATACTTGCCGAAGATACATGAAAACCGTGCACATCTTGTAAGGAAATATATATGTACCTACATGTGAATAAGTAATGTGAGTGGACGGTATGTAAAGAATGTATCGCGCCCCTGCTCAAGATTTATCGGTTTGTTTTGAACAGAACTAAATCGTTCGCTGTTTGTACAATGAAAGTACAGTCACAAAGACGAATATTTGAACAAATGTTATTTTGCAGTCAGTCATTACGAGTGTACCAAGTAAGTAGTACAAGATATTGGGGTATGGATACTTGTACTAAGATATATGGGGCTCAAGCCAACCTCAGCTTTAAACCTGCTGACTGGACTAAGCTCTAGCGTAGGCTTTCCTCTCGTGATCGGGTCAGACGGTAGTCGTTCCCATAAAAGCAACTAAGCCAAATCAAGAGAAAGAGTTGGGGGTGAAGCCCGGGCCACAGATTATAATAATAGTTATTACATTACGCAACAAATAGGTAAGAGCTATCGGGATATTTACCATGTAGATGTATTTGGAGTTTTCGATATTTCGGCGCTGTTGCAAGCATCATGATCACGGAGGATCATGGCGCTAGCTTCATCCTCCGTGATCATGGTGCTTGCAACAGCGCCGAAAGGTCGCAAACTCTGAACAACACATGGTAAATATCCTGTTAGCCCTAATAGTAATGTGGAAGATCATGATAATTTAAATACCTATATTATGCAGGTACATACATCTTTCACATACAAGAGTAAAAATAACTGTTGTTTCTTGGCTTAGGCCCCGTAAATCTTGGTGACCCTTCACTCCCTTCAGCAACTTTCCTAACACCTTTTACTCAAATTTATACCGAGACGAAGTTTGTGAAATGAATTTCTCTAAATCGTTTAAATTTTGTCTTGTCTGGATGTCCGTTTTAAAATGTGAAAAAGATACTATGTTGCGCACATAAAGTTTTATCTCCCATTTTACTAGCGTACTTAACAAATAACCGCTTTGAAAAATGACTAGCTAGGAAAGACTAGAAACAAAATGATCAAAATGACTTGGTTTGGTACAAATAAGACAAAATGATTCAATGATTTTCTTCGACTTTCTTCTTTCTTTCGACTAGACTGTCCAGATCGAAAAATGGTTTCGATTTGTGACCTTACCTGACCACTAACTTCTTCATCCTAGCGTTAACTATTTAAAACAGAAGATTACAAAATGGCAAGTCATTTTACAGATAGGTGTCAAAATTCATTAACTCATTTATCTAGTTTATCTGCGTTTGTTTGTATGTTTTTATATGATTTCTGTTTTATGTGCCAAATAAATATTAGTATTCAAGGACATTCCACACAGCGCGAACTAGTTCCAAAGTAAGCATAGATTAACTAGCTAGTGTTATGGGTTCTAGAATACGGATAAACATACTTATACGAGTACATACCATGTTTAAAAAAAAATGTAATTGAATCGTATTCCGGTCTGATAGCTAAACGTATTAATATCAAATTATAGAAATCTTATATCCGCAGCTAAATATCGCCGATCGGTATTTGTAACCCTCTGGGGTTCAATAAATAAATAACATAGGTAGGTACATAAAAACCGACGGAATTTTCAATCGATGAATCCAATCTAATACAAATTCAATTTGAGCGGCGTATTCGTATTTCGGGTTGCAAAGTTAAAATAAATCCGAAACACATTACGTCTCTCTTTGAAAATAAACATAACGTTACATTTCGTTTATGAGGTTAAAAGAGATTATCTTAATACCTACTTATTTTCCGCTAAGCTCCATAAATAAAGATTACTTATTTTTCTAATTTATCATAATAACGTAAGTATTCATTTACAAGTCTAAAAATAATTATGTAGACGTAAAACTTCAGTGTTACAATTCAGTTTAACCTACAAATACCTACCATTGCACCTACATATCGTCGTTATTCTGCGAAAACCCAGTAAATCAACTTTTTTCATAAAATGAGTTACTTAACACTACCAATCGACTCAGTTTTTCATTCTCTTTCGCCTGCGAAAACTCATTATAGTGATAGTTAGTTACTTTCGGAGATACTGAATGAGAAAAACAATTATCTCTAAACGATTGTGAGTAAAACTCGCAGCTACAAAAAAGTAACCTGACTTAATTCCATATTTTCTCGGGTTTCTCTCCGATAAAACGCATTAAAAATATTTAACTAGGTTTGTTTGCAGGACGGTTTTTGTTACTACCTATTTTTCCTCAGAAATAAAAAATGTAGTTGGATTTAATTGTCTATTTTACAAGATTTATGACAAAAAGTCACCAGGTATAATACATTATCGATATTTAAACGATTTTTCATGAGGGGTTTAAGTTTAGTCTAAGATATAGTTTTTCAAAGTCAAAGTAATGTCGTTTTTCTTTATCTTTAAATAAAAATCACTTTTAGTACATAAACAGTCATTATTATTTTTTGCTATCCAATCAAAGATATTATATATAAAAAGAAGTAGATTCGTTATTGCGCGAAAATCGTGAAGATTCGAAAACGAGTCAATTGGAACGTTTGCCTCTAGTACCGCGTGCCGAGCGGCGCCGGCCGGACGTTGAGCGGAAGCATCAGTGACTTATAAAAATAACGAAAATGCCATCGTATGTTTATAGACACTGCACGAACTATTACTCTAAAGTTAATACATCGAAAGGGAGTTCATATCACATGGAAATAATACATATTTCGACTGATAAAGACCAAATTTCTGACTTTCATAATATTCAAGTTAAAATTGTTAAAAAGAGACAGTATGATATAATTTGGTGCGTGAGCGACAAGGACGTGTGTGATCCGAACATAGATTAAAGTACAGATGAGAATATCGTAGGCATTAAACTCACTACATACTACCTACCTCCCAATTTTAATTTGTTGTTTTTTATAATTGCCTACTAATACTATGTGGTTCAAGTAAGTTAATAAGTGCGAACTTCACTTCACTGGCAAGTATCTACTTAGGTAAGTACATACTTGTTAAAATTTGTAGGTACTATTGGCAGCAACAAAATAATGAAATAGAATAAACATACCTAGCTTTTTTAAACTTAACTAGCTGCCCCGGCGAACTTCGTACCGCCATATTTTCGGCCCGCGTGGTATTCAAATCCCGTTCCCGCTGCACCCTTATCACTTAGGGGGATGAAAAATAGATGTTGGCCGATTCTCATAGATACTGGATAAGCACAAAAAATTTCATCAAAATCGGTCGAGCCGTTTCGGAGGAGTTCGATTACGCACCCCGTGACAGAAGAATTTTATATATTAGAAGATACAATAACAATGACAAACAAACATCTTTGTCTAAACAAAATTACGCAATTATCTCAAACTTCACTTTACTGGCAAGTACCTACTTAGGTACTTGTTAAAATTGTACTACTGACAGCAACAAAATAATGAAATTTAAAAATTATACCTAGCTTTTTCATAATACATTAACAAAGTTAAACAAACATCTTTGTCTAAACAAAATTAGGCAATAACCTCAATTCAGAGAGCTCTGTACCTTCTTTTTCAATAATTTTGTTAGCCTATGTCACCGACTAGCAACCGCACTGTGATTGGTACATTGTTATCATTAAAGTCCAAGTGACAAACAATAGCTGTCTTCTTCTTTTATATTGTATTTTTCATGTCCTCTCTTTTCAATCCATTGGTTATGTAGGGAAGTGTAGATGAATTAAAAATGTGTGTGTGTGAGTTCGGCACATTTTTCTACGTTGATTTGTAAGCATATGACATGTCTATGTTATGAAATGTCTTTGTATCCAATGCAAGGTCTAAAGTAAAGTAAGTTGTATTCTTAAATACTTTCATGGCAAGGAAAACCCAGTAAACATTTTATTTTTTTATTATTACTCAAAAAATACACTCTGAATCCAAAATTAATTAATGTTAATCAGTATTAACAGCAATAAACTCAGTTTTTTTAATTAGCTTGTTTTGATTTAGTTGAAGAATCACCGAATAAATCACAAATAAATATCTTCAAGGAAAACTAAGTAAATAGGTACCCTTTTGTCTAAAATTACTATTTTAATAAAATTCTGAGGGTAAAATACTATTATAATAAATAGTTCTATCAAAATATGAGACAAAGAATTGTTTCGTTACACACAAGTATAATTTACTCTGTTTCTTATTATTAATATTCTTTTCCTAATTTTCATTCGCCTATAACTCAAAATAGTAAACTATCGATTTACTGGGTTTTCGCAGAATAACGACGATATTAAAAAAAAACAAATAGACATACAACACTTTATCGGAAGGAAGTTTTTGATATAGTGTTGTTCCATTTAGTAACGTCCTGCGTTCCTTTTGGAAATCGTCCAGTTTTTTCTTTGCGCTACTGTAGAATAGTAAATAATAACACCATTGCGACATTTCCTTTAAAACCTACACGAATAACATTTTGATGTTCTTCCTAACAAAATGTCAGACCAATAAACTTACATAACGGTAAAACAAGAATAATACTCATATACTGATCCTACACAACAAAATCTTTATAGTCCTTATGGGGCCTCGACAAATAGTTATTACCGCGGCGGCCATTTTTATCATAGCCAAAGTATATATTCTATATTTCAATAAGTTTGTCTGAAAACAAATGTGACTTGGGCGACATCCAAATACGGTCATTTCTTTTCGTGCACTTCACTAAAGCAAATTGAAGAAAGAAGGTTGAGCAGTGACCACAAAATGGCTTATTATGCTCTTACAAGCCACGATCAGGCTTCCCGAATGGCATACATTGCTAGGTAAACATCACATTACTTTAACTTCATATACACTTAGCAAGTATAATTATGTTATCCGAACGTTAGATATTGTACATATTAAGATTACTCACGTTTATTAGGGTTATTCTACCCAGAAATGATATTCTTCATGGTTAGAGGAGTAAATTTAGAAAGTTTTATGAAATACGAAAGAAAATAATAAAATGTTTGGACAAAATTATTGAAGGCGGCAATGTAAACAAAAAACAAGGAAAACGCTCTCTCCTTTTGTTTGTCAGATATTTTCCAAACTATTCCATTGTATGACCAAGATATGAGAGGGATTTTAAGGTCTGATTTCACCAGTGATTTCTAAAACAATTTGTCGCATAAACGGCAATAAACTAGATTCCTATTACGTGAGCCCAAAGAATACAGTTGATGAAACTACCTACGTATATTTGATTTACAGAATTGATGAATATGATTTTTTATCAGTCATTCGGACGGACACAGGTCGCCCGAAACAAAGAAAACCGGGCTTGGTGAGGGTTCTCAGGTGGGGTGGGCCTGCGATGTAAATGTAGAGTTACTCTACAGATAGTGGCCTAGATGCTGACGTGTGCTAAATGCCCATATTGCCCACACACATATACACCGGTGGATTTCATTCAAGAGCGCCATCGAGAACGCCATCCAGGTAGGTACCTGTACTGCCAGTACACTGGGTGAACACAATTTGAATCGCCCCAATAGAAGACGCAGAAGTATTTACAGTAATTTTAATTTCGTCAGTTAATTAACTATAACCTAAATGAAAAACTGTGTCAAAAGTTGAAATATGATCATATTTTAAGATACAAGTCCATGCTCATTCTACATTGAAAGTGGGGTAAAGATGCTTATCTAAGAACCTATAGATTTGAAGCAGCTTCCCTATAAGGCAGTCGGCACGACTGACGGCCACAAAAGGAATGCCAACAGTCAAATATTTAGATATCCTACTCCGATATAGGCTGTAGAGAGACCGCTCGTGTACTTACATAGTACTAGTTATTTTTGCTCAGTCCTTTTTATTAAACTAACTGAACTATGTCTGATATTGTCGGCAACTTACACGAATTACGCACTCACACATTAAAATATTTATACCTACATACATATTATTATTAAACCAAGACTGCCGAAAAGCAACCGATCACCGAAACATGGTCAGTGTAAATAAATAAATAGCGACAATATCTATTAGAAATATTTTTATTTCAATGATTGTCTATTTACTTGAGTGGACCCAGCTTCGATGGATTCTTTTTAAATTGAAATGCGTTGTTGGTCTTAGCTTGATATTACCCAACTCCTACCTCAATTATTTATGAGATAAAATTAGTTTTCATAGCGTATTTTATGTAAAACATTACGTTCTTTTAGGAAAGAATGTAATTGAATACGTGAATACACCTATACCTTTTTTCAAAAAATAAGCTGCATGCTTGTAGGCAGAGTAATTTAACAGAAACAACGCACAATTTATTACTTTGTACATTTTTCAAATGGAGGTAATATCTTTGATTAGTTCTCATTGCGATTTCAAACGGATAGCTGGTAGGGTCATGTTATTCGAACCCTTTTACCAATTTCCTGCACAATATTCCTACAGGTTTAGCCGGTGTAAGCGTAGGTACATACAATACAGCTCCACTTTATACGATCCTTACATACATACATCCCTTGCCTCCCTAATATCCATCAACCTTTCCCATTCATTGCATTTTGTGTTTAGTATTCCTTTTACTACACACCGTCTTTTATACCTAAAAAATATTTGAAATAAAAGTATTCTGTTTGCTTGAAAATCGCATACCGAACACAAAAGTGTAGATACAACAACGACTGACATTGAAAGTACCATGAAATGTAATCAAGAAAATATTAAGATTACTTCTTCAGAAATGTACAACAAAAATAGAATGAGAAATCTGAAAATAGAAATGATCTGTAAAGCAAAGATATTAATATCTGTATAATGTAAGGACATTATAGAGACATTAATATCTTTGCTGATCATTTATCGAATGTTCTTTGAAAAAGTAACTAAGTATTCATATTAAGAGCGGATTACATCATCAATAGAAACAGGATTAAGGTAAAATATCGAAGTTCAGCCACAAGACAGTTAGACTGGTAAAACGGACCCCGGACCTAGGTGCGCTAGGGTGAAAACGTGGAAACGAGAAGGTAAGGAAATGCGTACACACACTCGTCGATAAGTCGAAACTGTAACGTATTTCTCGCCATACTGATGCAGCAAAAGTGCCGTCTTCTATGCAGAATCAGCAAAACATGAGCCTAAAGAGACGGCAGAATATGTATTTAATCTACATCTAGAACATAAGATCGACAAAATGTATAAAATTATTCAATTTAATGTTATGTGAATAGCGATATTTCGCAGTACTAACTTAACCACTTGGATTCCCGCCAAATTTGGCAGCAGACATAGATTGCGTTCCAGCACCGCGTTGACAGAATGACATTGATATCCAACAATTATTATAATAATGCTTGAGACAGTCTGTTTATTCTACCTATTACGAAATTTAAGGTCACAGATTTAAGAATTTTGGACGCAAAATGGAATCAAATTTCGTGGTAATGAATGATGGGTTCATAACCGAGAAATAATTTCAATTCGTCCCAGCAGTTATCCAGATAGAGATAATGATGGAATTGATTGTTCTTGTTAAGTATGATAGACTAACGAAGACGAGCTTTTTGGAATACCTACTGTATATTATATATTTTTCACCATTGACACTCGAAAAAGGGCCCATGATTCATCAAAAACAGTGAATAAAACGCTCTTTGTTTCACCGAGTGAATAAAAATAATTGAATTTGGAACATGCGCGAATGTACGGATTCTAGTGAAACATACAAAGAGGTTGCACACTCTCACTATAAAAACGTACTAAAAGCCACCTAAATGTAATCACTGGCTGGATGGAATGTGGCTCAGTTTAAATTAAGAAAAAAAAATGCCGCCATTTTCTGTGTAATTTTCCTTGTAAAAGTTTATGTTTGTCTCATCTAGTGATGAAAATGAAACTCATATTCTCGAACGCGAAAAGACTCCTGAGTCTTTTCGCGCTAAAGCGGTAGCTATTTCTGATAAATTGCTGCTTCTTTTGTGTACTATCCATAACAAAATGTAATTCATAATCACAGAATAATCGTTTTCTGAAAAGTTGAGTACCTAACACGTGAAAAAAGAATTCATCTCGGCTCTTGTATCTCTCGATCCACTCAGGTTTCTCTCTAGAACCCCTCGCTACGCTCGGGATTCTACCGGAGAAGCCTTCACTCCTCTCGGGATACAACTTGGTGCCTCGAAAAGAATTCAACTTTTTTTCACTTGTTGGGTAATCTACTATTTCCACTCATTGAAATAAAACCACTTTTTAACGGATTCTATCGCGATTTATTTGTTACTAGCTGTTGCCCGCGGCTCCGCCCGCGTGGAATTCTGATCCCGTTCATCGCTGATCATCATCATCTGCATATAGACGTATTCTCCTGATTGCATCCGTGGCCAAGATGACCTCGGAGCTCAGGGTCCGCCTTCCGGCTCTTCCTTCTCCACTTCGCACGATCTTGGGCGTCCATGGTAGTGAGACCATTAGCACGCATATCACCCTCCACGACGTCAAGCCAGGACTTCTTTGGCCTACCCCTTTTACCTGGACCCGGCGGGGGTACCATTGCCAGGCATTTGTTCCCCACGTAGCCTGGCGGTTGCCGCAAGACGTGGCCGCACCAGCGAAGGCGGCTCTCTTGCATTTTATCCGCGATGTCACGGACATGGAGGCTGCCGCGGATGCGAGAGTTCCGTACGCGATCTTTACGCGTAACGCCGCACATCCACCGCAACATTTTCATCTCCGTGACACGCAGCTCTTGCTTATGTCGCTCGAGCAGCGGCCACGCCTCACAACCATACAAGAGAACAGGCCTAATGATCGTTTTATAGACCTGCCCCTTCAACCTGACTGGCATTTTAGGATCACAGGTGACGCCAGTCATTTCTCGCCACTTGGCCCACGCGGCAGCAATGCGTGCCTTGACGTCGTGGTCGATCTCACCGGTCACATGAAGTACAGATCCCAGGTACTTAACCTGGTCCGTGCGCTCGACCAAATCATCGCCTATGCGGACGGGTGTGGGATCTGCGGAGTTTAACGCTAAGTATTCTGTCTTCGCTACATTTAACTTCAGACCGCCGTTCTCAAGCGCTTCTTTCCATCCTTTCACGCGTCGCACCAATCTGCTCCTGTCCGCGTCCATGAGCGCAATATCATCAGCATACATGAGCAACCACGGAGGCTGCTCATGTGAGTTTCTAATGCTGTCCGACAAAACATCTAATACCACGCTGAACAGGTAAGGACTAAGGACGGATCCTTGGTGTACCCCGACGGTGATGGGGAAGGCTTTCGAGTCGCCAACAGCAGTTCGAACCACGGAACCGGAATCGTAGTACATGTCTCGGATGGTGTCAATGTAAGTTTCTGGAACACCCTTGGCCCGCAGTGCCCACCAGATCACCGCGCGAGGAACACAGTCGAAGGCCTTCTGCATGTCTAAGAATAGGCAGTGCAGGGGCGTGTTCTTCGCCCTGTATTTCCCCGCCACAACCCTTAGGGCGAACACTGGGTCCATGGTCCCGTGCCCTGGACGGAACCCGTGCTGGCACTCCGAGAGTGTACTTTCCTGTCGGATCCGGGAGTCGATTATCCGCTCATAGAGCTTCATGGTTCCGTCCCGTTCATCGCTGATATATAGCCTATATGTTAATCCAGGGTATAACCTATATACATACCAAATTTCAACCAAATCGGTCCAGCCGTTTATGCGTGAAAGAGTAACAAACATCCACACATCCACACATCCATTCTCACAAACTTTAACATTTATAATATTAGTAGGACTAGCTTTTGCCCGCGGCTCCGCCCGCGTGGATGTCGGTTATCGCGACCAAACATAGCCTATGTCCTTTCTCAAGGTCTAACCTACCTCTATACCAAATTAAGTGAGACAGACAGACAGACGTAAAAGTGAGACAGACAGACAGACAGAGTTACTTTCGCATTTATAATATTAGTAGGGATTATTTACTTTTAGTCAGACGTTTCGGCCACTTTTCAGCAGCCATGTTCACGGAGTCGTGAGTGTAAACTTCAGAAAATATCATTATTGTTCTACTAAACTTTTTAGCCCTTCGCGATAGCTTTTCTCTATCGCACAAATCGTACTGACGATTTTATATCTTTATAGAGTAGCTAAAACTGGTTGTATTCATACAATTTTATAACTGTAGCTTCAGTTTTAACCACTATAAAAATACATGCTCTGTGCGATGGAGAGAACTACAAGACCGAATCAAATTGATCTCAACTGATCTCATTCTTCTTTCCATATTATGCTTTCATAAATAAAATGGCATGGCCATAACTATTTAGTATACTTGCTCATCATTATGTTACTACATCGATCGAAAGACAGATTAAACCGATTGAGGCCTTCAGAGCAGGCATCTTAAGAGCAGCTGTGTGCTGGATGCCCATTGTACATTCTACAGTATATTACCCAATCAAAAATCTATATTTCTATAGATTTCGATGTCCCTTTGCAAAATGTAAATCTACACCGGATTTAACCAGTTCACTATCCGATTAGCGATTGAAGCACACAACTAACAACATTACAGTTGTATCATCCATCAGTTGAACGCTGCAGTTGGCACCGCGCCAAGGGTACCAACCTCACGTTATTCTTGCTCGTTGTACTAGCTCAGCCGAAGTAAAGGAGGGCATGTAACTTTGTTCACAAAGCGTTCTTTACAAAGACGTCAAATAACCTTTCGTCGGCTTGCTAAGTGTGGGTGATTAATTGTGTATGGAAATGATAGTTAAATCTATGGTTTAGCACTTTATGATTCACTAGGGATCCGCCCGACATCGCACAGGTGCAACCTGATTATTCGTTCTTAAAAAGTTTATTTCATAAATAAATAGTTGTTACCTGCGGCAACCTCGTAGAATATCGCGCTATTCCGGACAATAAGCTCTCTCTCTGTGCTAAAATTATCCATATGACAGTACAAAGTGACATTTGCAGTTGGTAGAATGACAGCAGTTCAATTATTGACCTGTTTTAAGGTTTATGGTAAGGCCGCAGATCCGTTTACATTTGTCATAAAAGTAAAACTATGATCACCATAACCGTGGTAGCTTAGAGTATCTAGTAATGGATACTCTAAGCGTGGTAGGCTTAAGAAGGTAGAGAAACAGACAAATGGCAACACTACTTATTTTAGCAAAGACCCAATAAGTATCATGCATTTTATGGGGATTTGGAAGTTTTTTGGAGTTATTGAAGTAGGGGGGTGGAAGGAGGAGGAGGGCAATATGAGGGTTCTTCGCAAGGTTAACCGGCACCACTTTTTTTTGTATTCTTTATTGTGCACTTACATGGCAATCATAAAAATTAGTGAGATATAATGTATACAAAGGCGAGCTTAACTCAAGGATGTTCTACTACCTGCGTAAATAAAAGATCTTATTTTTATTGCAATCTAAAATTTCGAAGTGCGTCCGCTACACGTTACAAACATAAATCAGGATGAAAGTTGGCAAGGTGCTGTGGATCGAATTGACAATGTATGGGCCTGACAATCTTGCTATATTATAAATGCAAAAATTTAAACATATGTTTGAGATTAATCAGGCCAGAACTGCTGAACGGATCTGGATGGACTTTGAAACAGGGATTCAACATCCAAGCTTTTTCCCACACAGTTGGGGTCGGATTTCAGTGTAACTACGAAACGGACGAACGTTGAATTTTCCCATAAAGCGACTGCTCGAGATCCTCTTATCAAATCTAGGATATTGAGTTAAATCCACTAATAAATGGAAAAATTACGACCGCGTGAAATTGTGTACCGTCCTTACCAGACCCTGTTCCAAATTATTACGAGGGTTGCCTCGCACTACTCGCTTATAAATCTTATAATATTTTAGTAAAATACAATATTGCAACGCTCTTTACACTGTGCAGCTGTGGTACCATAACAATTCATTACTATTGATGATATAGGTAGTATTTGTTAGCTCAGATGATGCGAAAGGAAGTACAATTTTAGAAAGAGTAACTACCATTCTCATCAATTCATAAGCTTATAAATATAAATTGAGGAATCAATTTGTTTATTTGACCTGCTTAGTGGAAAGCTGTGTGTGAAAATTTTCAGGCTTATGTTTCGATGAGCCCTTGATCGTAGCTGTATTAATTTTTATGGAACAGTTATTTTTCTCTCCTACCCTTTTTTATTTTTTTTAATACCACTTAGGTGGCAGACAAGCACACGGCCCACCTGATGGGAAGTGGTTATCGAAGTGGAAACAACAAAAAAATCACTTCAAGAATATTATTTATGTAATCAGTGAAGTATAAGATAAGTTAATTTGGAAGAATAACTTTAGACTTCAATTAGGTATGTACATTCAAGAAAAGTGAATTTCGGATATTTAGTTAGATGAAGGAAATTAGGTCTTAAGAAGCCAATTAAGGAACAATGATAGCACTTCGTTTGACGTCTGGAGGTTGTCTGTAGTTTATTGTAAATGTAAAATATCATAAAGATGGGTATTGTCCAGGGAGAGGCCTATGTCCAGCAGTGGACTGCAATAGGGTAATTGATTGATTGATGGATTGATATACTAGCTATAGTCCATGATTTCGCCTACGTGGAATTAAATTATAGGGACATGTAAATAAATAATCGTTATGGAAGTTAAAGAATTGATTGAATTCTATAAAGTATTTCTTAATGCCCGTGCCCTCTAGCATTATTAAGGTTTGAAGCCTTCGTTGGATCCAGTAGTAATAACAATATAGTTTTTTTTGTGTTTGTTGCAGTTATATTATTATAGTTTAACATAAATAAAACACATATCATGAAACAGGCTTCAACTAGGTAGTCTGTTATGTGCGTACCTATACTGTTTGGTACGTAAAGATTGTTTAAATTACTATGCATGCAATACTAATATTGCATGCATAGTAATTTAAACAATCTTTTGTAATATGCACGTACAAGTATTTTACCATGAACTCGGGTCTATCCCATATAGGTATATATCCTACTGACTAGTACATAGATCTGCCGTTCTTGGCGGGTTAATTACCATTAAAACCTAATATGGCAGCCGACAGAGAAGCCATTTAAATTCTGCAATTGTATAATACCTAATCATTTAATTATATGGCATGCAGCAACTCTCGTCTCGGGGAAAGCAGAGAAAATAAAGATACTATCTCTTTTGCACATAGCATTTGTATCTGTGCCTAGGATGTCCAATTACCGAGTTGAAACTGGCTTCATAGTGAATGCCATTGCCTTAGAATAGATAATAAATACTTTATAGTAGATGTCACATGTCTTAAGCATAAATGAATAATGACTTTAATGTTAAATTAGTATATTAATATAATTATAGTTTATATTAATTTTTACTCTTTAATACAGTATTTCTTTTAATTTTTAAATACTTAATAATTTAATACATTTTTTCTTCGATAATATACTCAATGTGAAGCTACACTGATTACTGATTACAGTGATTACAATATGGAAAAAAAATTGAATTTCGTTCGAAATTTAAAAAATGAAAATTTTACGAATAATTAAAAAACACATTGATTGCATTCTGAAATAAACAAAATTGCCGCGCAAAATAATAAAAATTCTTGTGTTGCTACCATTTTTGTCTGCTTGTCTGTCTAGTGCACACCGTGGAGGACGTGGGACAATTCTCACGGATATTACACTAGGTACATAATACAAATAACGTCCTCACAACAATTGTTCCGTATTCACGGTGCGGTGGCGGGAAATGATTACAGGCAGGTAATTATGTTTTTATCTGTTGTTTACGATTGTTATGATGAATTAGGAGTCATGTTTTTGTACTACACAAGATTTTGGCACAATCTGGACGTTAATTGATATAATAGGTAGTTAAATACAAGTTAAATATCGTTTTTATTGCATTTTATCTCTCGTAATAAAATTATTTTCAGCTAAGATCAGATAGGTGCGATCAATCTTTTTTACTCATATGATATTTGCTTGATCTTCTATTATACCAGTCACTACTAGGCTCTATGTAAGGAACACAATATTGTTATGGCGCAAGACCACAAAGCGACAATGCGCTACTTTTTCTACCCTTACTAATCTGTGTCAAAACCTATAAACTCCTAGTTTGCAATCCGTACCAAATTCAAAATTTAAGGTGTGATTCCGAACTCTGCAGCACAGCACTATTAGTCCCCATATACATACTTCATATGAGATAACATTCCAAGGAACGCAGCTTTGCCGCTGCGACAGTGCTGTGCAGCACTGCTACACGCAAATAAATAAATAAACAGCAGCACATCACCACAAACAGCGCAACACTGCTGTGCAATACTGCTGCGTGCTGCAGAGTTCGGAACCTTTAAAATGCATTTCCACCTCATTCAAGAACCATGACGCAATTTTAGTTCTAAATGCTTGCCTGTTGAAGAGATACGTTTTATGGCTGAAATAAAAGTTAATTTTGGTAAAGTAGTTCGTATCGGTATCAAAAATGTCGGCATGTTAGTCCATCAAAGGGTCACTTGTTCGGGCCCAACCCACTTAGCGGGCGATACGCGAACGCGACCTCTCCTATTCAACCCATTTGGGTCAATCGGAGCATACTGCAACGAAATATAATGCGATAAGTATTTATAATACAGCTCGTGGGACTTTAGTGGCATTTGATACAATGTAGCCATTCAGTCAATTGAATGAAGGATTGAAATTTAGGTACTGTAAGTAAACACGATTCATTCGCAAAATGTCCAAAGGGCGCAATACAATACCCCTTGCCTTAAAGCGTTGGACCCACTACTCCTAACACAAGCAAGTTTCTAATATAATAACTAGCTTTTGCTCGCGGCTCCGCCCGCGTGGATGTGGGTTATCGCAACCAAACATAGCCTATGTCCTTTCTCAAGGTCTAATCTACCCCTAAACCAAATTTCATCAAAATCGGTTCAGTCGTTTAGGCGTGAAAGCGTAACAGACAGACAGAGAGAGTTACTTTCGCATTTATACTATTATGTATGGAGTATGGAGGTATGGATATGGAATAATCTACTTAGTAGAATTTTTCATTTTGGAGAATTATATTGCAATTTTATATCTCGTTCATCACACATCAAGAACCTACTAATATTGATGAGACTGACATATAAAAATAAGTTAAAATATAGTGGGTTAGTGGGATTGGGACACATTTACTTTCGCAGTATTCTTGTGAATCCTACGAAGGTCCAGAAAGGTATTATTACTTCAAAGGCAAAGATAAAATAAAGATGTTTAAGACAACCTAGTTACGTATTATCTAGCAAGTAGCTGCCCACTAAAGGCGCTAACGACGCGTGTAATCTATTTGAATTCTGGGTCACTTCCTACTCGAGGTAAGTGGTCGGAATGACTTAACCGGCTGAAAAATTAATCTAAAATAATGAAATAATCCGTGCTAAAAGTGATTGATTAAAAATTTAATCATAAAATGGAATTTTATCAAGCCTTGACCTATTTAGCCACTCTATACGATACTTAAAAGGCTCGAATCTTTATATTGGAGAGTTATAAAGATAAGATAAGATTTATTTCAGATAAAATCACAAATCACAAAACCGCGGAGGACAGAATATGCATGCACAAAACCCACAATCTTATCCGATCAGGATATTTCCTTTCCTCCGCAAATCCCTTACCTCGGGTGGTAGCACTATTCTCTATTCTGTGGTGGTGGTTAAAAAATAGCTTAGCTTGTTAAAAACAGGAATAATATTACATATTAGGCCAAAGTCCGCTGACCAGCAATGCAATTCTGTAAGCGCTCAACGACGAGCACAACGTTGCGACAACCTTAATAGGGATTGTCATTGGTCGGACTGGGTGATGTCACTGGAGATCGACCAATGACAATCTATATCAAGGCTGTCGCAACGTTGTGCTCGTCGTTGTGCGCTTACAGAATTGCACTGCTGATTGGCATATCGCACTTCGGACACGCCTTTATATGAAGAAACCCACACAGGTATCACCACACCGAACCTACTACCGCGAGATGGGCAGGTACATGCACACGATGCCTCTCGTGGTCACCAATGTTAGTGACTCCACCGACTCTACCCAAAGCTCACTCCTTCAATTGACTGCAGTCGTAATAGTTTCTAAACATATAAAACCGTACGGCGAGAAGACTGAAAAACACTGCAGTAAAATATCTAAAGTACACATGACAATAAGCCTTCGCTCAGTAATAATGTCGTCGTAAAATCTGCTCGTACATCGTACATTATGTCATAGTTTTGTTGTTGCTGCACACTTATACGACATGATCTTATAGTTGATTTACACAACTTTCTGTACCTGGAGGAAACGAGCGAATACTCATTCTATCCGTTCTACGTCAAATTCTTTTAGTGTAAACAGTGACAGAACATTCGTTTGTTGTTTATTAAAAGTAAACGCTGAAAATAATGTACTATTGTCTGTTATGTGGTTTCATTTACACTGAAATATTATGAAAGAATGTTAGCTAGTTCTAGCTCGTTCGTTGTATGTAATAAACCATTAGACAGAGACATTTTAGTATAAGTATGAACATCAATGTCTTCTTTCTGCAGTATATTACCGTCTCTACCATGGTGAATGTTCTGATGAGCTCTTCCCATTAGTCCCACTCTCTCCTTTCCTACAGGACAACACGTGCAGGACTTAAATGTCACCTGTATACGGTACGGAATATTTCATCAAGAACACCAATCTGTTCGGCGTTTCCTTCCTCTGTCGCATCATTAAGGCCCTTAATTTCTTACCAGTACACGTATTTCTTACCAGTACACGTATTTCCCTATTCCTACAGTCCCGGGTCTTTTAAGCGGGGCGTGAAAAAGCATCTGATCGTACAAGACTGTCTATACGAATAACAAAGAATTGGTATCGCGTAAGGTCTTAATCAGATCATCCACCACGCGTAAAGTATTGTGGCTACTACACAATAGATAGTGCAATATGCGAGAAAAAGGCGCAGTATGTTCGTTATGCAGATAGATGTCAAAATTCATTAACTAATTTATCTAGCCTCGTTGTCCGGTACCCCTTTCCTATTCCCGCCTCACTTCACAAGCTCATCACAAGGCCAAGCGTGCGTGAATGAAAACTATTATGAAAGTAAAAGCTAGAACGTATTTCAGGATCATTGCAAGTGGAAATATGTTGTCTTTCCCAACCCGATGAGAAAGAGGTGTGACTGTATGTATGATAAGCATAAAGGCGTGAAATATAGTATAACCCATATGTTGTGTTTTTCTAGAGAAGCTCATATAAAATTTTGGTCACGGCCGCTCGTTAAAAGCCAGTTATTCGAAGTGCTGTCGATTTATACGTCAGCGAGTTGTTAAGGTGGATACTGACTGACGTCACGGGCTGTAATATAATCCAGTTCATCCTTGCGATGTCCCGGTTGCCTCCAAAGCTTCTACTTTGGGGCCTGGGTTGGCTTTTGTACTTCCCCGCGTCGCCGTCGACGGTCAGTATACAACTTAACATTTTGTATAAAAAGTTTGCGCATATTGCTGATCTATCTACACAAACACCTAAACAAAGTTGTCTATGTGCAGTGTCATAATAACAGTTTTTGCACACCCCAAATCTAAATCCACGCAGATGTAGTCGCGGACTCTACCTAGTGTTATAAATTATAATATAATATCAATTCATATGGTTAATAACGTTAAACACTTACCAGATTAGCTCATTTTTAATTTTTATAAGTGGCGTTTTATCGTTTAGCTAAATAAAAGGGATCAAGTTACTTTTGTTTACTCAGAGCCGCGTTTGATACTCGGGGCTCGAGGTCCGCAATATTAAATTAAGGCAATTTACTCTAAATCCTATCTCTTCCGTTGAGAGCTGCTCTTTTAGACGTATGCGGCCTCGTCGTATGTTCATAGTAGCGCACTGCGGTCTGCGGTACAACGCATCTCTAAAGGCTAGTTCACACATCTAGCTATCATACGAGTTAATGTATGGACGTGACTCTAGTAAAAAATAATTGGATTTTTTAAATGTTTTTATATTTTTAATGTTATTTTGTACCTTAATAGACGTGTATCTTAGTAACTATTGGACTCATCACGCTTCAGTTGACTTGACGAAATAACATCGATACTGCTCACATAAACGATTAAATGCTACATCATTATATCACTATGTATAGTGATGTAGTGTCCATTAACGTTGAGGTATAGTGTTGTAAATTGATGCTTCTGATTTACGACGCAGTGTAAAGCTAAATTTATGTCATTCTATTGGTTAGATCGTACTGTGACATTATTTCTGAAGCACATCAGGAGCAGGGTGAGGCAAAATTCTCATTGTCCACCTGATCGTTGGCTCTACTGAAGAGACGCGAAATCTGGGAGAGATACCGTACGTAGAAAAGAGAAACGAATAGCACTATGTAACATGTTAATGGGCACGAACCTACTGCTTCCCTGAAATTCGTACCCTGCACCCACTTGTCTCCTCAAACCCGCCCAAACCAACTGACTAAAACAGCATGGTGTCGAATGACATCTGCCTGCATTGCGGAGGAACCAGGATACGCCTTAGGTTGAATAACCCTGAGACCCCGAAACGGCCTTGGCTCCCAAAGTTGGCGATTCTCGCGTATAACCCTTCTTTGGCTTTGCCATAGTCGGATAAAAATTGGGGGGATCAACGCAATCCTCACGTACCTGTGGCATATAGTGTATCCTACCTACATCTGCATAACAATCATATCATAAAAATTGGGACATTTTTATTACATTTATCTGGAAGTTAATGACTGTCTCTACATTTTTATTACTCGTTTCAGAGTTTGGAAATGGGAACGTAAGAAATAAAATTATTTAATACCTAAAGACTTCTAATCAATACTATTCTCAATGGACTTTTATTGTGTGTGGAAAACCCTTTGAGCTTCACTTCACAATACTAGATTGAGTTGGAACGACGAACTCTAACGCGTTTCATCACATCAGCCTGTACCCTAATCTCCATGAACGTATGAGAGTATTTTATGAGTTGGACTTGCAGAAAAACAATGTGTTATTTAAAGAAAATGTTAGTAGTAACAATTCCTTCCCGTTTTAGAAAATACAGATAATTTTTTGTAGCTGTAATGCACATCAGTAATTACAAAAAGACAAGCTAGACCTGGTTACTGGCGTCAAAATTGATTAGCTCATTTATCTAACCTCCCCCGGGAACCGCGACACAATTTATGTTCTAAACAGCTTATTTCTAGTCATTTAAATTGATGGTCTATCTATCCTATCATGACTTATCCTGTCTGTACTTAAAAGTAGCAAGGTGGTCCTAAAGTTTTTATTATGTGCTCAAGCCAGGCACGTACAGAGCTAACGACATCGCAGTTACGAAGTTTACTAGATACATATGAAACTGTGATTCTTGATTTTTGCTAGCCTCTACTTGTAAACGTGGCATAACTAGCGATGAGTTCGTTTATTCTGTTACTTTCCAAAGAGCACATTTTTTTTATTACTAGGTTCTTCGGTAAAATAATTTGGAATAGGTTACTAATTTGCGATGCACTTATAGAAGTTTGAAACACAGTCTGTAACGAAATATCCAGTCCTTTTTTTTGGACCTATATTTCGTTCTCTCCTCTGTCCGCCGCCTGTGTGGTCGACATTTTAAATAACAATAAGTTAAAAACCGAAGTAGAAAAAGAAAACATAAGTAATGTTTTATTTTGTAACATCTTATCAACCAGCGTTTTTATGTATACAATATTAAAAATAAAGTCTAAAATAAAAGAAGCTAAAACCTACAAGATCTTGGAAAATCAGTGCTAATATTATAAACTCTTAATCTTAGTTACGAAGTCCACTTAGGCTAACTCACTTAAAAATCCTCGAACAAAGCAAAACTTTCTACGTAATTGTAATTACGTCACGTTTCAGAACCCGGCAAATATCTCGGCTTCAAGCATCAGTTTTGACACTAAACCAACAATATCTATCAACTGCAGATAAAAGTACTTACCTACCTATATACCTCACTATTCTGAGCACCGATTCCGAATGATTGCTCTTTGCATCGAGCTCTTTGAAATCCGGAGCCCGCTATCCTTCTTATATTTTGACTTTTAAAGGAAAAACTGCCTTCTGACTAGAACCTCTTAGGAACTGCTACTGCTAGGTATGCTAAGGAACTGCCGATGCCGTCCGACTGGAACTCTTACCAAAATCACTGTCAATATAGAGCACGAATTTTGTTCCGAATAAACTTCTCTAGTACGTAATAGTTGTAAGTACACAGAATTCTATATATTTAATACATAATCTATATCGTAAATCACTCCAGGCATAGTAGCTACTTCGTAGCTACATACGCAAACTGAAAGTTTTACCAGCCCAGCTATTTACAAACGTTTGGATTTCAAATATATTAAATCCTAATTTATTGATCATACGTTTTTAGCGGGCAATAACATGTGAATTTTTTAAACTCAAACTCTCAAACTCGATTTCTTTGCCCGTGGCGGTGGAATGAAGTGAATATGAACCATAAGATAATATTAAAAGCTCTTATAGAGTCTTAAAAGTTCTTTAATATTTTAAAATGTTATTTTATAATTTTAGAATACATTTTATAATTTCAAAAACTTCCCTTGTACCTAATATGTTTTTGAAAGGGGCTCCTACAAATTAAGTTCTTTCAAAAACATCGCAATTATTGCTAAAATTACGTTTGTTTTTAGTGTACTCGGCATTAATCATCAAAACTAAATCTACAGAGATCAATTGAATATTTTTTTTACATTCTATTAACATGTGTAAGTACCTAATGTGGATAATGATATGTTGACCTTGTCAATAAGCAATTTAATAGAGCTAAAAGTATTGCTTCGAAAGCATCGTCCAACCAAGTTTACGTTACGATCAAAGCGTATAGCAGCATTCAGTTAACAGATACTTAACAGAAAAGTATTTTATTTGCTTACGTTTTGCCAAAATTACTAAAAGTTTACAATTTCAGTAATTGTGCCTGTAACATTAAAGTGTAATAATTAAACTTGCTCAATCTTCAACACTTCTGAAAACAATACGCACTCATTATGATTGCTCATGTAAATTAAATGAATTTTCCATTCTATTTACCTACCTTTCTTTACCAAGAACGTAATTAAGGACTTACCCACAAACTTGACTTACAAACATACCAATCAAAAATAATAACCTTATCTCGGGCTCCAATTTGGATGCAACTGATGCACTGGAAAATGCTGTGGGGATGATAACCCACACATAAGTTTAGACACACTCTTGTACTAATCTTGGGCACAGGCGATGTGGATGTATCTTAATTTTTTAATTGCTAGCACCTGCTATGCAATTCTCTAAGCATACAGCGTCGAGCACAGCGCTGCGATAGCCGTGATAAAGATTAGATATCATTGGTCAATCTCCAGTGACGTCACGGTCACCCAGTCCGACCAATCTCTATCACGGCTGTCGCAAAACATTCAACGCCTAACGACCTCAAAATCAGAAACTGTTTACATAATATTCTTCCTTTTTTTTCGTTCATTTTCGATTCATATAGGAAGAAGGGCGAGCTGGCCGCGGGGCATCGTCGCGCCATGTCAAACCTAGCCGTCCATAGGTTATAAATAGCCACGTCAAGTCGGACTGACCTACTTACAGACGGTCGCTGACCCCGCTGACTTGTCGTTGTTAATATTAGGAAGTTGCGCCTAATGCTTATTTTATCGTTCACTCCGTTCAATTCAATTGCCATATATAAAAAGTGAGCAAATTCTAGGCCAGTAATTTCGAAAGGGTTAATTTTTTTTGTCGACTATTTAAGTTAAGTAAGTGGACCCCAGACTCCGAGGTGAACGCTTCAGATGCGATTGGGATTAACGCTAGGATGAAGAATATTGTAGTTTAAAACTCTCAATAATTTTCTTCCTCGTGGATCGATATCGAAACAAGAATAGATCGTACTCAGACAATTTATAGATAGTACCTAGCTGTAGCAAAGTTGACATAAAATACTTCGCGCGATGCTCGAGTTTACTGCAGGATATATTTTATTCTCTGCAGACATCCATAAAACGACAGTTTGATAACATTGAATATCGCAGTATGAACAGTACTGAAAACCTCGGGTACTTATTACGTATCTATTAGATAGATTATACTATATTATTTAAACTAAATTCTCCTCAGAGGTGAGGATTAGAAAACTAATAACTAGAAAACGTTATTATAAATTCAGGAGCTTGAAATGGTTTTGTGGTAAATAAAATATGAATATTTTAGCTAATCTACTGAAGCGTTTAAGTAATTTGCAAACAGCTATGACGTAGAAACTTGAAATGTCAACCATCTCCACGCTTTAAAGTTCGATTCGGTAACAATGAAGCTCATCCATACTGTAATAGCGGTAACAATAGTAGGATGGAACCCTGAACGTATGATTAGGAACCCACTCTATTTCAGGGATTAGGGATAGTTTAAAGATCTGAACACACCACAAGGTCAACCTTGTGGTTTCCCTAGTATATACTCCAGTTTCTCAGAGTTTTCACAGACAATCGAGTAATTATACGTCACCCATTCTAAAGGTACTCATCCTCATATTTTTAAATATAGAAAGAAGTACATATATTTAAAAATATGAGAGCGAGAAACCTTTTAGGACAATTCCTCGAAAAGAAACCGTTAGATGAAACCGTACTACCAGTTAAAACTGTGAAACATTTCGTTCCACACACAACGTTCCATTTCATTGTGTGTCGTGTGAACCCAGAGAGTTCTTGGCCCATATTCAGTAATAGCGGAAGCTGATGGCCGTACGCGAGGCATGCATACCTACAGCCATTTTTTGTCCAAATTGATATGGTTATCGACGCCACGCTGGCTGGCTTTAGGAAACGGAAATACAAAGGATTATGGTTTTGGACCGCGTAACTGTCGGATTCATGTTTGGACACAACAATGGCTCATTATGATCTTGTATTTTGTTGTAAAGCCGCTTATGTAATCTTTATGTCGGTTATGTTATCACAGGGTGCTATGCTGGTACAGCCACTTAACAAATCAAGGCTCTTTGATAAAAAAAAAACATATCTTACCTTTCTACTTACCTTTCTACCTACATAATAATTGTATTACTGAATTCTAATTAGCAGCCGAAGGCAAATTCTAAAGAAATAAGGGTATAATTCTTGCCAAACTTATAGGCAATCATATTATAAATTTTCAAAGCTTCCATTCTTGGTATTCACTTAATTAGTAGGTATTTATCTACAAAGAAATTTTCGCAACTTTTACTGGAAAAATACACTCTAAACCAGGCCATCGATTCTGCTAAAGCAAAACTACTGTCATGCCACTGCCACTGCAAGAAATTTCCATTTAATTTTAGCCTCCGAAGTAATGTCGTTAAAGTTTAAAATTAAATGACTTTTTGTAGAGCGAATGAGAGAATGTAATGAAACTTTTTTCATTTTATTTTGGACTTTGAGTCTATATATCAATAAAGTCTAAAATTTAATGCCATTCTTTGTAGTCTCTGTGGTATGAAAATGGTTTTGCTTTAGTAGAATCGACACCCAGGGTGGTTTCAGACGAAGGCAAATACAAAGGCCTTCATATCCGTCTCGTGAATGTTGTACAAAGCGATAGGCCAAATATTCAAGAACATGTCTATTGTCCACAGGTCCCCCGTGACAGTTTCAAACACATAGTAAAGGCATGCGAGTGCCCCCTCTACTGGAAGATGCCGCTGTTCCTCGCGACGCAGCAGAACCTCCACGTCCCCGTCGATGGGCACAAATTCATAGATTACTGGAGAGAGTAAGTTGTACATCTGAATTACCTACCTTACAATATGTGAACATTTTTCTTCTATACCAGTTAGGTGGCAGACACGCGCACGACCCACCTGACGGAAAGTGGTTGCCGTGGCCTATTATGAACGTACGCAACACCAGAGGCGTTAAGGTATGATTTGATTCCGAAGCCGACCGCATACGACAATGACAGACGCATGCAGCAGATACAGCGTACCCATTACTTGTTCAACTCCGATACGGATGAAGGAGACCATTGAGAAGCTGCAATGAATTAAGGTATGATTCCGTAGCCGACCGCATACGACAACTGCCGACGCATGCAGCACACACAGCGTACCCATTACTTGTCAAACTCCGATACGGATAAAGGGGACTATTGAGAAGCCGCAATGAATTACGCGCATGTGCTGCGTTCGTCAGCAGTTGTATGCGGTCGGCTACGGATCTACGGAGCATACCTTTTACTCGTTCTGCCGACCCTAATGTTGTGTCGAAATTTTAAAAAAAATACAGAATATTTACCATAGCGAACTGTGTGGCATCGGAGTGTGATATGGTTTGCTGATGACTCGAAAACAAATATATATCCGAATCACTTATTAAATTTTACGTTATAACATTCTCAGAAGCATTACAATGCAGCGAATAAGTAAAATTTGAACGATTATTAATTCATAACCAAATATTTAAATCAGCATATAACAGAAGTTTGTATACCTACGATCGCAATCGTCACTGTTACGTTTGGTCGAAAACTCACAATTGAAAACAGTAGATACGCGCCATAAGGCATCGTCCTAATAAAAAGCGATTACGGGATTATTTGGCAAATGAGGCATGCGATTATCACGCGACCGTGCATTCTATTCTATGTCCTAATATATTATGCACATATTTTGCACAAAATCGTGCAAGAAAATTATTGAAACTATTTGTAGGACCTGCGGCGGGGGTTCACTTGACACACATGATGCAGCGGAGGTGGTTACAACTAATAGTAACAATATAAATCAATGGTTACAACGCCATTAATTTAATTGCGGTTAAACGTATCATTCAAGGTTGTAAATAATCGAAATCCTATTCGAAAACATACTACATATCACAGATTCGTACGAAACTTCAGATAAACTGATCGCGAAATCGCTTTCAGTTAGGCCGAGGCCTAAGTCCCGCCCCCTCTGCGGTCATGTCACGACTGAAACTTCTGCATTAATAATCACCATCGATCAATGCGGATGCTGCTCTTGAAAATGATGCTTAAGCTCGACGGATTATCATATTCAATTCATACCCTGAAACATTGATTATTTATCTCTTAGTCACCTTGTACCTACGAAACCGCATGGGGAGATAGGGGGGCCCAAATTCTACTCTTCCGGGAACCACGAGGCAAAACTAAAACACCAATTTATTAAATTCTTCTTACTTAAAGACGGCAGTATCATAAAACGTATTATTAAACGCTTAAAGTAATGACTCCCTTGATAGTCTTCTTTTCTTGAAATTTTGTTCGTTAGATAAAACTTCTTGAGAATTAAGGAATATTTATATCTCTATGACCTAGATATTTCACGTATTTTTGGTAAATTATACTGAATACTAGCTGTGCCTAACTTCGTCCACGTGGACTGTTTAATTATTTTTACGCAGAGAATTAATACCTACTTTATGTTAAAATGGCCTTTGAAAAGTAACCTAAGTTGTGCCTTATCAGCTAGCTGCACTGAGCCCCGGATCTTCAATTTTGTTTAGGCGGGGCAAAAACTGAAAATGCCGCCCCCGCCCACTTTTTGCCGTGCGTAAATTCCCTTGGATATCGGCGGGGTGGGGGGGGGGCATCCTTCAGCAGAGCCCTCATGCGCATGATGGTATCTACGGTGGAGCGCCTCTGGCTGAAGCGATATTGGCCATTCGTCATCTCCGGCCACAACCTGGAGAGGTGTCCGATGAGGCAATTCCTTATAACTCTTTCAAAGAGTTTGCGCACCTCGTCAAGCACCACTATGGGTCGGTAGGCGAACGGTGAGTCCACCGGGCGCCCTTTCGAACGGGGACCATTTACCTTGTCTTCCACGATTGCGGAAATTGGCTCCGCTACAAACATGCGCTACAAGAAGCTCTGTCAGTTGGGGACTTGGAGATCTTCGACTAGAGCAAGGACCCACTCTCGCCCTGGAATGCCGTCGGGTCCCGGGGCGGTTTTGTTACTTCTGGGCTCTGAGCATTGCACCGCCAGCTCTTGTTCTACCCAAGTGACCTCGAGTCGTCGTCGTCATCGGCGGCTGCGCTGGGAACAGGGAGCCATCAACTCCTCTAAATATCACTAGTGGAGACACCGAGTCAACGGGGTCCAGGGGCGCAGCTTGCCGCTTACCATAAGGCTTTGCCTGCCATCAAAATTTCCAGATAAAAGCCCATAAGTCCCTGCCCTGTCTGCACTTCTGCAGTAAACATCAGCTCAGTCACTTTGGAGAGTACTCGCAACAAACAGACAGAAAGATAACTTTTTTTTCTAATTTTATTATTGTTTTATTATGATTGATATTATGGCACTTATGGCACACACGTAAAATTAATTTTTAAAAGCTGTTATTTTGTCATTCTCATTACAAACTACAAACAGAAACTTCAAAGTTATTCAAGTATTTATAGTATAGTTGTCCATTTAACTATTAACCATGCTATCGATGTCATCGATGCTTCAATGTCCGAGGTCCGAGTACACGATCTATTTTATAAAGCATTTTCTTGTTCCAATTCGTAATTGAACCGTTCTTGTTGTTCCCAAAGTTGAGCAATTATCCAGTTAAGATTAATATTATGGCAAGTGGGCTGTTTCGTTTCGGCCTATACTTACAAACAATTACAATTATCGTTGGTTTAGCTCGCAACACAGATAATAGGTATAATATTTGTAGCGAAACACAATAAAAAAAGTTTGAGTGCCACGGGACGCCGTGAAAAATTGTCATATTACTGTGACATCGTCTTTGATGTTACACATCTATCGGGCGTCTCGTGACACTCAACTTTTTGTACAGAATTTATATTAAATCAAAACTACAGTTGAAAATATTTAAAAGATACGATTTGACGTTTATAGTCTAGGGATGGAACTTCTTAAATCAATTGTCAGAATAATCGATTCAAGTAACAAAAGATTAATCGCATAGCTGCCAAAATGTAACTTTTGTAACATTGTAAATAAATAAAACTATTCATCATAACCGCGCAATATAATAATTATCCGACAAGATTTCCATACCATAAAACAACGTTACTTTTTCCCTGTTAAGTAACTTTTTAAGCTATCTTGTTTACATTTACACTAGACTATCTAGCCCTGGCAACACTGATTAATCATGTAATATATCTAGTATTGATATTTGGATTAGTACCTATATGTGTTAGGCTTAATGAAAACATTGCAATAATATGCGATTGCAGCAATCGCGGCTGATTTCCTGGTACTTTTTGAAGAGTTCCTTGGTCTAATCTCGGAAACCCATCATCAGATCTTTACAAAATTTAAATGGGACCATTTCGAAATAATCTACTTACGAACAAAAAAAGAATTTTCAAAATCCGTCTAGAATTGGCTTCACAATCGCATAACAAACATACAAAAAAAATAGATAAATAGGTTAAAAATATTAGATAAATAGGTATTTGTAGTTATTCGGTCCCACGTAATAGGGGGTGAGCCTATTGCCATATTCCTGGCACTATTGTTGACTCGAGGTATGCATCTGAGGCTAAGTTGTGGCTGTACCTATATAACTGTCTGGTGATAAACAGCCCTATCCCTTAGTCGCCTGGTACGACACCGCATAGGAAGAGATGGGGAGGCCCAAGTTCTACTCTGCCGGGAACCACGCGGCTCCTACGGGAAACCTAAAAACCTAAAAATTATAGCTTTGGCAAGCTTTGGCCTCAGATGCAATTAGGAAAATACGTCTCCATGCGCATGATGATGCTGGTAGGCAAAATAATCTAAGAGGTGCATTTTTACAATCAATTTAATATTTATCTAGTATTGATATTAGGTTCAGGATATATAATGTTAATAAAGCAGGGTAAATGAAAATACGAAATGGGTATTTATAATTTTTATATATTCACTGTCTGAGCTACTTTCGATTTCAGTATCAGAAAAAAAATAAAAAAAATTCGTTGTCTCTAGTATGCGATACGATAAAAGAAAAATCTAAGCAATATTTTCATTTGTATTACTTAGAAGAAACATAAGAGGGTAAAAAGAAATACATAATATTACAAAAGTTACATTCTGGCAATGCCGACCATAAACGTAACGAGTTGACATAAACTCCATACGATTAAAATGTAACAACCATAGAGAACACAGCCGCAACACTCAAATGAAAAAATAAGAACGATATGACGTAGCTGTCACACGAGATTTCGAAAAATGAAGAATCACGTCTTATTTTAAATTATTTGTAGCAATTCTTAAAATATTTGTAGTAATTTAAAGTGAAATATGTCACACCATATTTTTTATACTTACTATTATAAGTTATTACGTATTTAGAAATGTTTTAACTTAATTTATAACAGTTTCATGTATCCTTTCAATAGTGCCTAGTTACCTACCATGAATCCAGACATCTGTCAAATCGTATCTCTTAAATATTTTCAAGTGTAGTATAGAGTAAAAACAATAAAACATCAAAAGAACATGAATACGGTGTGGTGTGGCGGTAGTGTTTGACTGATTGATACCTACTATAGTTGTATGTAAAAATATGTCCTAAAATATTTATTTAATCCATACTAATATTATAAATGCGAAAGTAACTCTGTCTGTCTGTCTGTTATGCTTTCACGCCTAAACGACTGAACCGATTCTGATGAAATTTGGTATAGGGGTAGATTATACCTTGAGAAAGGACATAGGTTATGTTAGGTCGCGATAACCGACATCCACGTGTGCGGAGCCGCGGGCAGAAGGTAGTTTCTAATAATGATACTTGTACTGTATTCCGATTCTCATTAAAGTTCTGGACAGTCTAGTAAACTAGCTTAGGCTTAACTTCCACATTAAAAAAAAAAAATACATTCACCTCTTTACTTTTCCATTACAATAAAAATAGAATTTTCTTAATTTCAGCATGACGACACAGTGCCACGACCATGCCTCCCGCTTCGTCCACATCCTAACAAGAGGGAAGAGTAACACATTAGCGCCTGAAGACTTCGTGCCTCTGGTTCAAGACGTCGTAGACACTCACCCGGGACTCTCCTTCCTCAAAGAAGCTACTGAGTTCCACTCCAGATACGTACATACTGTAAGTTTCAATCATATTACCTCAACATTTTCAAGGTATATGAGGCCTCGCCAAGACATTTGAGACATAGATAGATCTCATCCACAGGTAGTTTACTTACCTGCTGATCGATGGACGAGGCTCTGGCGCAGGTTTTTCTCTCGGGGTTGGGAGTTCAGATGGCAGATTTAAAAGAAGGAGAAGGATTAAGTGGACTTCGGGCTCTAAGTTGGAAGACGATGATAATGAAAAGTTTCTGCCGCAGGCATATTTTCATTATAATCAGTCACAGGAGTTAGGCAGCTAGACATCTAGGGACGCTTACTCAGACTCCCCTCTGTAAAAATTGGACGAGTCTGACTTTATAGTAGAAGCAATAGAACACTAAGACAATTATTTAAAAAACACTTTCACATAATTCATTACATACCAAATCATAAATATAATTAATTAGGTAAATATTGATAGAAATACAAGTAGCAATAAATAAATTCGAAATATAAAATGGAGCGGCCATTTAAAATTAAAATTAAGTGTAGACGAGGCAGACCAATTTTATTTAGCCATGTATTTTTAGTATCGTTTTAGAACGTTTCCGGTCTAGTATTGTTTTTCAAATGTTCAAAATGATTCGTTCGGAAAAGATGGAAATTCTAACTGCTATGTTGGGACGGTAAACAACGGTTATCCTTTGGGAAATTTCGACGCTGTATAGTAAACATGTCACAAATAATGGCTGAATGGGAAGCGAACCGCAATACATTGCATTTATTTTATATTTACCTTTTTACTTTATGATTGCTTTGGTAACAGTTTTCTCTAGGAATAGAATATTTTCTTATATTTTTGTAATGAGATTTGTGGGCAGTAGGAACTTTTCAGTTGGATGAAATATCAAATACTTTAGGAATTGCTATATGTAAAATAATCTTTTGATAATAATTGTCTAATCGAAATGTGATTATAATATATGCTTCTATAATAGTTAACCCACAATACCCCTTTCCATACACCCTTAATGGTCTATGGGAACTCAAAACCAAGATTTTAAATTCCGACCAAGAATTGATACCAAATTGATATTATCATTCTACAAAAATAGGAGCTAGAATTTTACCCCGGTATAATTAATACGCTACTCCTAACACAACGTAGGTACGGCGTCCCTAGGGTCGAAACATTAATAAAATGGGTCATCTACTCAAAGGAAAAGGATATTGATTTTAAGGTTGATACTATGAAACATTTGGTGTTTAATCCTAAGTCTGATTGTGATAGATGGTATGATTATTGGGTGAAGAATTATGTTCCTATTATGTCCAACAACGGCAGACAAGCTGAGCGTTATGTGAAAGTTCTCTACACTGAAAGATTGCGAGGTCAAACCCCACTAATTTCATACGCCAAGTTTATATATCGTCGGTGTCATGTCAACAACGTTGTCTACCTATCCCCACTGTAGTTATCTTTACAAAAAAATAAGGCCTCGTCTTTCACATTTCAGTTTTTTAATCGGGACTAGTTTCACCCACACTACCACAACACTATTGTGACTCCTGTGCACCAGGATCACCAGCAGTGACTCACGACATAGCAAGCGAGTCCTAGAGAAAGTTGAAGTATCTTGTGACCCGCAAAAAATGATCAAAAACTAAATAGGGGAGTTTGAAATACAATACAATCAAGAAAATAAAACGCATATTTCATTTTCATTCAATCATGTTTCAGTTATAATAATAGAACAATGTTTTGTTTTCAGGTGATCGCTAGGATATTTTATTGTGTGAACCGATCTTGGTCCGGAAGAATAACCATCCCCGAGTTAAGAAGATCGAATTTACTGCAAGTTATACAATTGTTAGAAGACGAAGAAGATATTAATCAAGTTACGCAATACTTTAGGTAAAATTTAAATATTGAATAAATTCACTTAGGCAGACACTTTTTCCTCTCTTAAGGATTTAGAGTAGGTACTCCCTTAATCAACGTACCTACCTATATCTTGTACCTGAACCTACATAATAGGTTATTTTTTAATTAACACTAGGCCACCCACCACAGGCTTTTGACCACTATCTCACTTGGTGATAAGTGATGATGTGATCAATGGTGTACTCTACGCCATCGATCACACCACCACTGGCCTAAAAACAAACTTATCACTCCAGAATTGAAGACTCAGGTTTTAGCTTTTCGGGAAGCCAGAGTCAGGGAGGACATTTCACTCTTTAGCACTACGCATAACAAATTAATAAGCTAAAAAGTTTTCTGCGTGAGTAGAATGTACTTCCATATTGAATTGCTAAACAAATATCTACTCGAAGCTTCGGTAAGCTATCACTTTGGACAAACTCGGGTAAATCACTGTTTCTTTTTTAAGAATCCCACTACTCTAGTAGCATTTTCAGTTTTGTTCATCCAATATCTCAAAGGAGCTTATTTGTTTTTTCAGTTATGAACATTTCTACGTCATCTATTGTAAATTCTGGGAGCTGGATCGAGATCACGACTTGTTTATAGATAAACACGACCTAGCCAGACACAATGACCATGGTAAGCCTAATTATATCCTTTACATACTATAAGTTCTTCCTCTTGTAAAGCGGATTCTATCTTCATCCTAGCTTCAATTCCCAGTCGCATCTAAAGTTTTCACCTCGGAGTCTGGGGTCTGCTTTACCAGTCTTACTTAACTGCGGATTTGGCTGGACCTCGATATTTGCGGTCGGTGAAGCGTATTCTATACGGGGGCCTTTTTATCTTCTTGGTGGCAGACAGGCACAAGAACCACCTGATGGAACGGTGGTTACCGTGGCCTATGAATGTGTGCAACACGTACTACAGGAATCGACATAGAAACCTTCTGACGCCCTTCTTGATGCTATCTACCGAACTATATAAAGCACAAATCTAAAAATCTATATTAATAAAAATAAATATTAGGTATTATATTGGGCTGTTCTCCATCCGACAGTAAACTTCTCCTTTCTTTGCTGTACAGTATTTTATTTCATCCTTCCACCCCGTCCTATCTTAAGGAACGCTTCGAGTTCCTACACGATACACATTCGAAATGCCTAAGGTCATCAGAGAACTTAAGAATAAGGATGCCGTCGCACAAAACTGTATTTTACGACAACTCCTTCACAGTTACGGCTATCCGTCTATGGAATAACCTACCAGTACACATAAGAAAAGCTCAGAACTTAAATAATTTCAAAACCATGGTAAAGGAACACTATCTATTACTGTGAAGGGGCTCTGTGATGGCGAGTTTACTATATCTAGATATGTATAAACTTTATGTATGTATGTATGTATGTATGTATGTATGTATGTATGTATGTATGTATGTATGTATGTATGTATGTATGTATGTATGTATGTATGTATGTATGTATGTATGTATGTATGTATGTATACGTATGTATATGTATGTGTATGTATTATGGATGTATGTATGTTTATGTGTATGTGTGTATTAATGTAAATAAAATTAGATATGATACCTGTCTTTTATGTATTTACTTATGATATCGACAGAAAGTACGCCAAAACAACTACCACTCAATCCTACAAACATTATGACCATCCAAAGGTTGCCTGGCAGAAATCGCTTATAGCGATAAAGGCCGCCCTTGTACTGATTCCTTAGTCATTATTTTTAAATTTGTATTTTATATGGTGTACAATAAAGTATAAATAAATAAATAAATAAACATACAGCCCATGACTAAGTGCCCGCTTGACGGCGATAGGCTCGCTCCCTTTCGGGACCGAAAATCACAGTTGGCGAAATGTGGGTGTCAATACACTTCTGCCTACCCCTTCGGGGATTTCCAGGTGTGAGTATACGTATGTCTGTAATAATATTACAATAAACGGTAATAATACATCTATCTTTACGCAATAACTACGTACATTGTCACGAAAAATTGTTTGTTGAGTAATATTCGGTAAAAGAGTCGTGTCACGTTACATTAAAAGTTACATTCGTTTGGTAAAAGTTTCGACAGGGCTATTAGTTTGCCCCTACCATCATAGTTACCGTAGGTAAGCGCGTGAAAACGAAATATATTGTGCGAGGAAAAGCGTAAACTGCCTTTATTAATTGTTAGTTCCTTTTGCCTTCGCTTTAAAAAATGATTAGCGCTGACTTCCTACCTTAACGATATTTATTATGCTTATGTCAAAACGCGACGTAATATCGGCTTGATGAGTTCGTGGTAAATTAAAAGTAAACAAGGCTTTAAACCTAAAATACGCTGAATTTCAGTGCTGTTAGCCTGAGGCATAAATGAGACGCGGCGCATCATTGATGTGATATGATATGGCAGATTAATAAACGCATGGTAGGTATATGTCCACGGGCATAGAATAAATAATATGCTACGGGCAACCGTGTATAGCGCGGATCTTGGAACTAAAATGTACTCTATACGCGCGGTACACGTTTCTTGGGTGTCTTTAGACGACAGCACGGGGTGCTACTGCGGTGGACGATCTCATTTTCACCAAGCATAGATTATTAAGGCCCCGAATCAGATCAGCATCGAAAAATCGGTATTTTCGAAACCGTTTTTCTTATTAACTATGAAACCTACAGATCTGGAATTCGCATACCTGTATACCACAGGATATACAGAGTAACTTCTCCTTTTCATAAATTAAATAAAAAAGGAGAAAATAGTAGAAAAGAGGTTCTGAACATCACTCTACTCTTTCATAAGAAACCAAATATTTTCGACAATATGTATCCAAATAATCTAAAATTTCACATATATTTATGTTAAATAAGTGTATTAGCATGACGTGACCTTCTTAGTTTGTAATCGTCGCCTATAAAGTTATCTATTAAAATTGGTTTTACTGATTTTTACGGTTCAAGTATAAGCCAATGACCTTGACATTTGTATGGTCAAAATCATTAGCGTATGTAATCACCTTAAAACAATCCGCGCGCGCCAATACTTCGTTTGTCTCGTGACTTAGATCCAAGATATGTGTCCTGAGGTATACTTACCAGTTTAAAAAACTAGAAAAATGAGTGAAATAACTTTGTCACTTATCTGTACGCAGTACGCACATGGCGCGCCTTTTTGTAATTAAATGTCTGTATAATATAATCAAAATTCCATGAACCGCTGATGCCGCTTTATAAATAGCAATGATAAACCTGCTGATGCACGTCCTTCCTAGAATCACGCAACCCAACCTTTATTAAAATCTTTGTGACCATTTTAAACGTTCACATTTATCGTTCCAGCGTTGTCGAGTCGCATGATCGAGCGGGTTCTCTCCGGGTGCGTGACCCGAGGCAACCAAAACCGCGTTACACCGGACGGCGAGCCTCGTATGTCTTACACTGAGTTCGTGTGGTTCCTACTTGCTGAAGAGGACAAGACTCATCCCACTGCCATCGAATACTGGTTCAGGTAATCCTACTGCCTACTGTCTTCTTCGAGTAAAAGTTTGTGAAGATTGGTTGTTTGGATGTTTGTTACTCAATCAAGCGCAAACGACTGAGTAGATCTGGCTGAAATTAAATTCGGCACAGCGGTAGATTAGATCAGCCACCCTAGACAAGTGGCAATTCGTTGGCCGGCGTTATTGTAGAATAGTAGATATGTATAGTAGATTTTTTTTTTAAATATTGTAGAATATAATGTCAAATGTATGGGATTTGACGTATATGATAGTCGTCAACGCATGTCACAAACGTCAAATCATTGGAATAATTGAATAAAGTTTTTCACACTTTTGACACCTGGAATGGGTCGCAGACTTACGCTGGCGAAACCGCAGGCTATAGCTAGTAGAAAAATATCTGTACAACTAAATAATTGAAGCACCTATTCAATAGATTTTATCTGCCTAACAAAATTGCACAATCTAGGTATTTTGATAAAATTAACTGTGTACAGTACACCTTATGAACCACGGATATACAAGAGAGTCCTATCAGTCCTTCTTTTAGCACGTATTACTTTAGCTTTAGGGTGGAGGGTTGATAAGACTTTCTTACCGTGTATAATTTTAATGACCGCGATTTCCCACAATTATTTTTCTATTTTCACTCTATAGTGAATATAGAAAAAAAACATATTCACTCTTTAGTGAATATAGAATTATTTATTTATTTATTTAATAAATAAATAGATCTCAGATTCTATCTAATCTCTCCTAAACAATATTTTCCCTGTTTTCATCATTCATCATCATCATTTCAGCCATAGGAAGTCCACTGCTGGACATAGGCCTCCCCTATAGATCTCCAATAGGACCGGTTGGAAGCGTCTCGCATCCAGCGCGTTCCCGCGGCCTTTATGAGGTCGTCTGTCCACCTTGTGGGTGGATGTCCCACGCTGCGCTTGCCGATACGTGGCCTCCACTCGAGGACTTTTCGACCCCATCGGTCATCAGTCCTCCGTGCTATGTGCCCTGCCCACTGCCATTTCAACTTGCTAATCCGCTGGGCTATGTCGGTAACCTTGGTTCTTCTACGGATCTCCTCATTTCTGATTCGATCTCGCAGAGAGACTCCGAGCATAGCCCTCTCCATAGCTCGTTGGGCTACTTTGAGCTTACTCATAAGGCCCATAGTGAGGGACCACGTTTCAGTGCCATAAGTCATCACTGGTAACACACACTGGTCGAAAACCTTCGACTTGAGACACTGAGGTATGTCGGACGAGAAGACATTGCGTAATTTTCCGAACGCTGCCCAGCCGAGTTGGATTCGGCGATTGACCTCTTTCTTGAAGTTGGACCTACCTAACTGGACTACTTGTCCTAGGTAGACGTACGAGTCAACAACTTCAAGAACCGAGCTCTCAACAGATATCGGGGTAGGTACAACATGGGCATTGCACATCACCTTTGTCTTGTCCATGTTCATTTTAAGACCCACCTGTTGAGAAACTCGGTTGAGGCCTTCGAGCATCGTGTTGAGATCTTCCATCGATTCTGCCATGACTACAATATCGTCGGCAAACCGGAGGTGAGTGATGTATTCGCCATTAATATTGATGCCGAATCCTTTCCATTCCAGGAGCTTGAAGGCATTCTCCAAAGTGGCCGTAAACAGTTTCGGAGATATCACGTCTCCCTGTCTTACGCCTCTTTTCAAAGGGATCGCCCTCGAACTTTGTTCCTGTACTCGAACCGACATGGTGGCGTTATTATACAAACACTTCAACACTTCGATGTACCGATAGTCAATACGGCACCGCTGGAGAGACTCAAGCACAGCCCATGTCTCGACCGAATCAAAGGCTTTCTCATAGTCCACAAACGCTAAGCAAAGTGGTAAATTATACTCTTCGGTCTTCTGTATAACTTGCCGCAGCGTATGGATGTGGTCTATGGTACTGTAGCCTCTACGGAAACCGGCTTGTTCGGGAGGCTGGAAGTCATCAAGCCTGCGCTCGAGACGGTTCGTAATGACCCTTGAAAACAGCTTGTAAACATGGCTCAGAAGCGAGATGGGTCCGTAATTCTTCAGTAAGGTATTGTCACCTTTCTTAAAGAACAGCACCACCACGCCTCTGTTCCACGCTGTTTACTTAATTCAAATTACCACTACGAGTAAAGTTGAACTTTGCAAGGCCGCCATGTTCTGTACAAGTTTTAATACTATCGCATGCATGATGGACAAACTTTCATACAGCCTTGTCACGTAACTCCGGTTAGCATTTCTGTAATTACTTTTCGTATTGTTTTATACAACTCTATTGTTAGTGAAATATTATATGTACGAGTATTGTGTGAATAAATACTTTATTCACTGCGATGCTCTCATCATCATCTTAAGCGCTGCTTTCAGTTGCCTCTGAGTCCGAGACTTTCATCTTAGAGCCCGGGGTCCGCTAAGGTTCTCCTTTTGGCTTATCTTATACCATAGATTATATAATTGATACTACGTGTCGTGTCCTTTATATAGAAAGGAGCATCATAACTCTCATAACAGTAATAGCTGTGCAAGCAGAAATATACCTTCCGCTAGCGGTCCGAGAGTTGATAACTGCGTGTCTGCGTCATTTGTACTAACGTATTGGTAGCGTTGAGAAGGCTGCCTTTCCACCAGAGATGTGCTATGATGCAGCTATGCTACTAGGATATGAAAGCTAAGCTATGAAACTAATGAAACTATGTGACCGCTCCCCCTGTGCTATGCTATTATTGCGTAGCGAGTAAGATGTGCTATGAAACTTCCTTCAAATATTCAAACTTCGAATTTCTAAAATATTTTTTTGCTAATATATTCTAATATCTAATATTACATACATAAACTCACGCCTATATAACCCCGAAGGGGTAGGCAGAGGTGCTAGCACCCACATTTCGCCGTTTATGTTTAGGTCCCAATGTAATAGGTGGCGAGCCTATTGCCATTAACCGGGCACTTATATACCTGCGATAAATACACACATAACTTCGAAAAGCATCGAAAAGTCATTGGTGTGTGCCATGGTAAAACCTGGGATCGAACCCGAGACCTCGTCGCAGCAGCATCTAATATATATGTATTCTAATATATTTCTAATATATTATTATTCTCCATCCATAGCACGCATCTTCATCCGGTGGAAAGTCAGCCTTATACTCGCCTAGAACGTTAATAAAAGACGATTTTGTATGTTTTCTTATGGTAATAGTAGGTATGTAATATAAATTTCATTTTCTTTTTTCAGATGTATGGACGTGGATGGAGACGGCTTCATATCAATGTACGAGTTAGAATACTTCTATGAAGAACAGATGCAGAGGATGGAAGCGATCGGCATCGAGACCTTACCCTTCAACGATTGCTTATGTCAGGTAGGTTCATTTCCTTATTTTACAATATATTTGTGTCGTATTATATATTTGTAATTGCTACATTGGAAATTATAACAGTTCTCAGTAATAATAACTTAATACTCGCTGATCCGGCCGCGTGGATATCGGTTATAGCAACATTTGGCCGTATCTCCAGTTCTACTTGACCAATTACAACTAAACATACCGTACAGCAGTTTTTAAGTCTGACCAAAGCCTTTCTAATAAAAAAAAGACGTGTGGCACTCGGGGACTGCCGCGGTAAAGCTATTGCATAGCATTTTTTATGAACTTATGCAATTATGTATAATAAATAATAATATAATTTTAATTTGAATTTGAATTTGAATTTGAATCTGAGTCTGAGTCTGAGTCTGAATTTGAATTTGAATTTGAATTTGAATTTGAATTTGAATTTGAATTTGAATTTGAATTTGAATTTGAATTTGAATTTGAATTTGAATTTGAATTTGAATTTGAATTTGAATTTGAATTTGAATTTGAATTTGAATTTGAATTTGAATTTGAATTTGAAAACTAACAACTTATGCAATTATAATTACTTACGTTAAGCGGAGCTACTTCAGAGCAGCTCGGCTCGATTCGTGCGAGCTCGGAGTTGGGGGTGTTACCTTTTTTTCGTTACGGAATTTCTGGATTCGGTCTCCACGCCCAAGGCCCGCGATAGAAGCTATGCAATAGCTTAAAAACACATCAAAATTGTTTTTATCTGCACGGCCTGCACCGCGATTATCGCGAACAAATAGATAAGAAATTCCAATATGTAACCCAATTTTTTTTTTAATTTCGGGGATTTACATGCCTGTAAATCCCCGAAGGGGTAGGCAGACGTGTATTAACATCGACATTTCGCCAACTATGATTTTCGGTCCCACGTATTAGGGGGCGAGCCTATTACCGTCTAGCGGGCACTTTGTCATGGGCTGTATGTTTACTGTCGGATGGAGAACGTAGGTACAATTGATATTATTATTAACGAACAAGTTTATAGAACACTAGCCTTCCGCCCGCGGCTCCGCCCGCGTGCATCTCGGTTAACGCGACCTTTGCTCATATCTTCGGTTCTACTTCACCGATTGCAATCAAACAAACGTAAGATTTTAAGTCTGAGCAAGCCCTTTCTAACGAAAAAAACCGCATCAAAATCCGTCCAGTAGTTTTTGCGTCCATCGCGGACAAACAGACAAACAGACAAACAGACAAACAGATAGGAAATTCAAAAAAAATATTTTCGTGTTCAGTATTGTTAACATAACATAACCCAAGTATTTTTTTTTTTAATATCTCCAATGTACAGACACGACCACTTTACAATTTTATTATATAATAGTATAGATTATGGTACAAGCGTGTAAAGTTGGTGATTACCGCTGAGGCGACATTGAGACCCGAGCCGTAAGGCGAGGGTCTTAAAAGAGCCGAGGACGGTAATCACCATACACGCGAGTGGCATACGATTATTTTCAACACACTGGCGAATAAAATAATACTAAAAATACTACATAACACAATCAAAACACAATAGTAAAAATCTATTTGTGGTCATAGGTACTTGTCATAAATATGCGCGCGCATCTAACATTTTTTTTTGTTCCATTTGAACAGGCTAAGGTGCTATCACCATGCTGCCTTGTCATCTACTTACTTATTTGAATTATGATTTTTTTTTCTCTGTAAACACTCACAGAGAAAAAAAAAACATTTTAGTGAAAGTTTTCTTTATTAAACACGTAATACAAGTTGAAATTATCTTTTAAAATACGAAGTTGTATGAAATGAGCAAGCAATAGGTATATTATTTCGTTTGTAATATTGGACACAATCTTTTTGTATCAAAACTTTTTTAAGAACAAAGCAACTTAATCAATGAAATTTAAAAAAAGAAGTCTATAACTCACTTGTGAATATAATATAATAGCAATGAAAAAGTCACAATTTTATAATAGGTGTCATTCCGTGCTTAATTGCGGTGAAATAAAAGCCTGTTTATAAGCAAGTGTGTTGAAAATGTATTTATTTTAATGTTTTTTTTTATAGATGCTTGACATGGTGCATCCGGCTGAAGACGGCAAGATAACGTTGACAGATCTGAAGAGGTGTAAGCTTACGCCGATATTCTTCGACACGTTCTTCAACCTCGAGAAGTACCTCGACCACGAGCAGCGAGACCCGTTCGCGACGCAGCGCGACTCCGACTGCGAGGTAACTACGCCAAAACTATCTTCTTATAATATAAAAATTATCGCTAAATGTGTTGCTAAGCTAAGCGCAAATCTCGAGAACGGCTAAACTGATTTCGCTAATTCTTTTTTTTAAATATTTCTAGGAAGGATGGTTCTTACGGAGAGAAATTTAAAAAAAAAAATCAATTGTCTTTTAGGCGGTACGAAGTTCGCGGGGTTAACTAGTACTTATATAAATTGCATTAGTAAAAATCATCATCATCATCATCATCATCATCATCATCATCATCATACAACCACGCCTTTATCCCCGGAGGGGATAGGCTGAGGTGAATTAACAACTACATTTCACCAATCATTGTATTAGGTCCCACGTAATAGGGGGTGAGCCTATTGCTGTTTTCCGGGCACTATTGTTGACTCGAGCCATGTATAGGCTCAGTCTGGGCTGTATATATCTGTCTAATGTTAAACAGCCCTATCCCTTTCTAACTGAATGTAATGAATGAATGAATGAAAATGCATAAGTATCTTTACTGTCCTGCCAAGGTGTTTTAATCATATCATCATCATGGTGTTTTTTTTTATATACCACTTAGGTGGCAGACAAGCACACGGCCCACCTGATGGAAAGTGGTTACCGTCCCCTATAGACCAGGAGCATTACACTCGTGCTGCTAACCTTGAAGAAACCAGGATCCAATGCTTACAATTTTGAGGCTAAGCTCCCCTTAACTAGACTTTTATGGGAGCGACTACCGTCTGCTAAACACTTCAGCCAGCAACCAGCAGTTATACTGCACATTAATTAAGCAGCAGTGGATGGTGGGTGGCTTTAGTGACTTGGATTTCGAATATCTTGGATTTAAGAAGAGTGTACCCCCATACACTCTTCTTAAACCTCTCATGAACTCTGAAGTTAGAATATTCTCGAACTGACATTATACCTGTATCGTTTTTTCTAGATGTCAGAATGGGACAGGTTCGCAGCAGAAGAATACGAACTGTTAGTCGCAGAAGAGGGTGGCAGCGACGCACAGGACCAAATGTATGTCTACTAGCTACCATATCGCCCATCTCACTACATTCTTATATATTTTATTTTAATCTCATGCAATAATAATATTTATTTCTATCATAAACAGGCAGTTATATAGAATAATGAGAGATTCAGAGAAAAAGAAGTGTATGAATCGATTCTTTGAATTGTGCAGAACTAATGGACTGAACGGATACAGATTATACAATAAATGATTTGTTACTCTGTGGTAAAGTAGACTATAGATTAGAAATGTCATGAGCTCGTCATAATACCGCACTAGTGGAAATTAGATACATGAAGCCTTTTTAATGACTTCTATGAATACTACTAGACAAGCTGTTTAGAACAAAAATTGTGTCGCTATTCCGAGGGTGAGAAATTTGCGAAGGGTACGAGACGCAGAGACTAGATAAATGAGTCAATGTATCTAAAAAGGTGTAGCGCGCTTTTTTTATGACTTAACAAGAATGGGCGCGCATCTGAAAGTTCATGAATGCCGATATTTGAAATAAGGACTTCTTTTAGTGCGTTAAGTAGTTTTTGAGAAGGGAAATGTACATTTGAACTTACGACCCAGTTACCGTTACCGTTATTACATATCTGTAGTTCTCAAACGATCTACTAGGTGGTGCTAAAACTATATAGTACAACGCCACCTAGTAGAGGGTTTGAGAAATACTAGCGTATACAGTGAAGTTTGTGGTGGCGGTTTTATGGTTGTTTTCAAGTTTTGACTTCTCACTCCCGAAGTGCCACTGTTTTCTGTTCCAAACAAACGATTTATTAGTATACCATAGAAGTCATTAGCATTTTATAAGCATTTTTGATGCATTTTGAGGCAGCACATGTTATTTACCAAATATAAAACCTGCACATTCCCTTGATATGATAATGATATACCTACCCTGTATTATTAATATGGCAATGTTTAGCAACTTCTACGATATGTTCTGAATGCAAACGATCATCACCTAGTGTTAAAACAATAATGATTAGATTTTTTAATACTTAGACTCTGTTCCAAAAATATGTAAACAATCTTTCCAATCCTTCTTCTTGTAAATATAATTATGTCTATCATTTGGGCTACATAGTTCAACTAGACTGAAATTTACGAGTAGGTAGATCGCACTTTCTATCATCAAATCTGCTCAGGCGTAAGTATTTGAAGTTTATGACGCGATGCAAAAACAAGGGCTAATTCTAAAAAAAATAAAGTAAGTTCAATCTCAAGCTATACATAATCATAGCTATTATTATCAGATAAGTGGGTAGGGTACCTATTATGAAGAATTATGTGCTATGGCAATATTGGGAAGAGTCCTATGTCCAGCAGTGGACTGCACTAGGCACCTATTTAAAGTCTGACTGTGCGTTTGGGCTTGTACCTTGCAGTATCTCTCCCTAGATATTATTTATTTTCTGGTAGATACGGTGTTTTAAAAATAATGTTGCAATTTACTAAAAACTTTACGCTGTCGAAACCGTGAAAGAATTGTTTACATTTAATTAAAAATATGAACAGATCCAACATCATTTAACACAATCACCATATAATTTGACTCATATACCTACATATTAGTACCTACCTGTCGTTTCATTTTCTGTTACTTTATTTATCTATCTATATTATACGTATGTATGTATATTGTTATACCTGTTTCTTTTGGTTCATTATATATTGTAATTTCTTTCATCAGGGAGGAAGACAGATCTGGCTATGCTAGGGTAAGAATGTGTTGGTGATTTGCCGTGTATGTATTGTGTACTACTGTTGCACTCGCCATGTTGCGTTAACGTCTCTTAAAACCCGACGCCGCTTGAGAGTTAAGCTTGTCTTTGCAGACCACTGAAACATGGTCTACAATTTTGTATTTTGCTCTATGGAGACCACTGAAATGTCTATGATTTTGCATTTTGCTCATCGATTTGTCGCTTACCAGAATGAACATCTTGCACTGAGTATGACATTCCCACAAGCCAACCATTACAAAAGGATCTCCTGTCCCAAAGTTCTCTGCTGTTTATTTTTGCTTGAAAGTCTTTGTCTGCCTTACTGATGAAACATAAATATCAATTTCTCCTAATATTTAAACCTTCCACTACACAACCGAACAATTTGAGCTTTTGTTTGTAAATAATACCGAATCAGCATAACGCATGATGCGAAACTAACAAGACGAAGTTTTATTTGCATTCAGTACATATGATTTCGAATGACGACTGTGTGCGCTAGATAGCTGCAGAACATTAAGTTATTTTTTTATCATTCCAGCTCATACGATGAGACGGATGAGGATTGTTTATCGCCGAATTTAGACGACATCACAAACACAGAAGTGATCGAAGACTCGAGCGTCGAAGATTCCACGCTGAGCGAGTGCGCCGCGGGACCACGTCGGGAACCCGCCCGGCCGGCCCATCTCGTCCACCATGCTCACCCTGTCGGACCTGGAGCCACTTCCGCTTCCGGCTACGTCAACCTTAGCTCCATATACTCAATAGGCGGTGACCGATGGGCCAACACGCAAAACCCAAACGCCAAAAACGGAGTCGCCGATAAAAAACTTCCCTCGGAAAAACCGATTCCTCCTGAAAAACCCGTCAGCCTGATGATGGTTAACGGGAAAATGGACAATAGATACGCTGGCTTCGGTAACAATAGTTTCCTATATTCCCAACTTCTGGGCACGGCTGGAGCGCGTGCCAAAGATCCTCCATCGTACACGGCGGCCACCAGTGGGACCTTATTCGACCAGTCTGTAGAAGCCAAGAAAGCTGCCACGTCACCGGTGAAACCTGAATCGCCAGTGACGAGTCCCGTCAATGGGATCAACAAAATTTCAGATAACTATGAGCGAGCGGTAGCGGAACGTCTAAGCCCACAGAGAGAAATTTCCAGACTGAACCGCAGCAGTCTGTTCAGCAAAGTAAATACCGGCGTGGTCTCCAGCAAAGTGAAGAAGAAAAGTACTCGCCAAGACGAGGAGGACGAAGATTACGCTCGCGACAGCGACGAATGTTCCATTTAGGAAACACGAACCCAGTGATGTTGCCATATACTATAATTAAAAACCGTTTTATTTCAGTGAACACCAAAGATACACGATGACGTGCTATTCGTGAAAACGATAATTACCTACCTTACCTGATATCAGATTTAGAATAGTGAAATATTCTCTCATGCGTTTATCGAAACAGAGAAATATTTTTTCAGCGTATCCTAGTTGTTGATACGTGCCTTGTGTCAGTGTGGCGAGTTTTAGACGATTCCGCATTCGAACGTTAGTCGATTATAGTGTTGACTTAGGAAAAAGTGCATTAACATTGAGAAACTGTTTTTTAACCTTGGTTTAGCATCGCATAGAGTAGTTACAGCATTTTATTAGTATAGTATTTATGTATGCATTATTTTGATTGTCTCAAATTAACCATATCAAACAAATGTATGTTTATTTCGCACATTTTACTTGTTTCTTTTTTTTTTATCTTTGTCTATGAGTATGTTACAATAAATTCTTATTACGTGATTGGTAATGTATCCTACAATTAATTACGATCATATCATTCCTCCATCCAAATCATTAATCATATTTGGAATAACGTACAACACCGTTATTAGAAATCAGTCGTCCATAAAGCTTTATTTATTTATTTATCATGATAAAAATCGGTATAATAAACACGCACAGATTAATTTAGAATAGTAGATAGAAATATTTTTGATAAGGGGTTGTCTCCTGTACTGTCTGACCTCCGTCTATCTTCTGTTTTCTGAAATTATAATTCATGTAATATTTGGAATGTACAGTTTAAGTGGAGTAGACATCGTGTGTTCCAGCTAAAATCTAATGCCTGTTTATATTATGAACTCATTGGGTCTTGAATCTGAATAAAAGAAAAGTAAATATTATCATGATAATATATTATGTTGTATGTTTATTAAATTATATATAGCCAAAAATGAGTAATTTCGTAAGATCTTGCGAGCATAAAAAGGAGGAGGATAATAATTAATGTAGTGAATGTGAATTATACAGAGGCAGCTGTATAAATGATAAGCTTCTAGATAATGCTAGGTAGATTATGCTAGGTAGATTATACTCTAGTCTACAGGTGCTGAAGAGCCAATTGACGGTCTACCAGTTCGGTGTAATTCGTTTGTCTAGAGTCTAGACTCATATTCAAATCAATTAAATCAACATGTCACAGCCAAAGAATCGGTTGTTAGATTTTGTAATCGCCTAAAGTACTGAGTTATCCACGAGTATATATTTCAGTTTTATTATAAAAAAAGTATTCTCGTTAGGCTAAGTTATAATGAAATTATTATAATGTTTGAAAATAAGTATCGAGTTATCGATTTTAAATCCAATTGTTTTCTAATACGTAGTTTTGAAAAACTAAATGTATGAATTTACATAAATGTAAAAATTAGTGCCTCATTTATCCCTAACGTTCTTATCACGATCGATCGCCGTACCTACCTATCTATCTAATGATATTACTACCTACCATTATATGTCACGTTAGTGTTAAGACTAGTCATTTCCATATCTAAATCATTTCTATTTACAATCCTCAACTGAACTAATTTTACCAAGTATTAACCAAATCGATTGTTCACATTTTTAACAAATTTTATGAATATGTTGTGTACTGTTTATATTAGAATAATTTTATTAGGGTATGTTTTAAATACCTAAAGTTTTGAGCTTAGCTGTTTTAAAGTTGGAGTAATTTAGTTGATTAATTTAGATTATAGATCTGTATTATAAGCCAACGGTCTCTAAGGTAAATTGCTTTTCAGTAAAAATGGACTGTCGTAGTGTTTTGTAGTTGTTATTTATTATATGAGTCAACAGTTTCTCGTTATTGATATTTAAATGTTCCCAGTAAATGTTTACAATCCTTCACTACTTGTAATAAAACGTGATCCACATATCTATAGGTACCTATTACCTATCTAAATTCATGCCATTTTTAAAATAGTGCCATTTTCCAAGAAATGTGAAACTAATATGAATAACATAAATCTAACATGCTAAACTTATTTGCATACCTAAAGTTAATTTTGCATTTGGGAATATCATTTATGTGTAATGTATCTGGTGTGCGTGGTAATGTGTGGAATAGATACGTTCCTAAGAAGCCTAATATTATTCGGGTTAACTATTTTATTTGTTATTGGATTTAGTTGTTACAAAATTGTAATTGTAATTTTACATAATAAATTAGGTTTTCTCAATTTACAATAGGTAGGTACGATTTAACGTGTTGTTATATTTTATCGATACTATATGTATTATTGTTTGCATAATAAAAGATAGACACAATATTTAATCTTCTTTATTATAGTTATTAATGGAAGTAAATGCGCAGTTGTAGACTGTCATTAACAAACTAGTTAAATAACGTAGTGCCGAGAGATTAATCACAATGAACAATTGTTTAAGTATAAGATTTTTTACAGACATTAGTGGTGACAATGAAAATGGTGTGTTAACATTAAATAAACGATGACAGACCTAACGTTAAGTCTCCTAATAAAGTACATTATTGTATTTGTGACGACTTTTATTTGAAACATTTGCAGGATAATTTTTTACTAAAATTAATTTATTTACCTACCTACTTATTCTATGAAAAACTAAGTAGGTAGGTAATAAAATGTAATACTATTTGTCCAATGGAACTATAACATATTTTGACAATAAATCATTAAAAATTTGAACTATCCATTCGTCTATGCAGCGATTGGCGCTGCCAATCTCCCGTTATCAAATTAGTAATTACCCACCTACCAAGTTATTACAAGTACCCTCAAGTTCGCCGAGATTTGATCGGAGTTGACCGGACAAATTATTGAATCGATAAGCGCCACAAGCCACAACCAGTGTTGCCGAATAGTTTGACTATCGATAGTTGACCTCGAAAATCTATATCTATCTATACTATTATTATAATTGTAAAGTGGTCGTGTCTGTACATTGGAGATATTAAAAAAGAAATACTTGGGTTATGATAAGTTAACGATACTGAACACGAAAATATTTTTTTTGAATTTTCTGTCTGTTTGTCCGCGATGGACGCAAAAACTACTGGACGGATTTTGATGCGGTTTTTTTTGTTAGAAATGGCTTACTGAGACTTAAAATCTTACGTTACGATCGCAATCGGTTGAGTAGAACCGAAGATATGAGCAAAGGTCGCGTTAACCGAGATGCACGCGGGCGGAGCCGCAGGCGGAAGGCTAGTACTATTATATAATTGTAAAGTGGTCGTGTCTGTACATCCTACTTCCTACTTCCTACTAATATTATAAATGTGAAAGTTTGTGAGAATGAATGTGTGGATGTTTGTTACTCTTTCACGCATAAACGGCTGGACCGATTTGGTTGAAATTTGGTATGTATATAGGTTATACCCTGGATTAACATATAGGCTACTTATGAACGGGATCAGAATTCCACGCGGGCGGAGCCGCGGGCAACAGCTAGTTGGAGATATTTTAAAAAAATACTTGGGATAAGTTATGTTAACGATACTGAACACGAATTTTTTTTTTTAATTTCCTGTCTGTCTGTTTGTCCGCGATGGACGCAAAAACTACTGGACGGATTTTGATGCGGTTTTTTTTGTTAGAAAGGGCTTAAACAGACTTAAAATCTTACGATTGTTTGATCGCAATCGGTTGAGTAGAATCGAAGATATGAGCAAAGGTCGTGTTAACCGAGATACACGCGGGCGGAGCCGCGGACGGAAGGCTAGTCATCTATAGTATCGATAGCACCGTTAGTATAAATACTATCAACGCACAGTAATACTATCGATAGTATCGATAGAATCGTTTTTCAATACCCATTGTACTATCGATAGTATTGATAGTATCAATACTATTGATGCTGAATATTGCAATGACAATCGCTATTATCAATACTATCGATTCTATCGATAGTTTTACTACTACAAGTTGAAATTATCGTTTAAAATACGAAGTTGCATGAAATGAGCAAGCAATAAGTATATTAATTCGTTTGTAATATTGGACACGATCTTTTTTGTATCGAAACTTTTTTAAGAACAAAGCAACTTAATCAATGAAATTAAGAAAAAAGAAGTCTATAACTCACTTGTGAATAATAGCAATGAAAAAGCACAGTCTGTTTATAAGCAAGTGTGTTGAAAACAACTTTACGGATTTTATTACTTTTAAAATTAAATTATAATCGTCTAGTGATTAAACGCACGTCACTATACTAGCTTACTAAATCTTACTTAGTTACAGGGTTACAGGCTGTTACAGGCTTAGAGTATTAGTGTCTAAACACACTATGCCGAAGTTACGCGACCGAAGTTCGGCACAATTACGCCTGCAATGCTATTTGAATTACTGACGACACACTATGCCGAAATTGCGTCGCGTCATAGCGTACAGCGTAACTTCGGTCGGGCGTAAGTTCAGCGGCGCAACTTATCCTGAGAGCACACATTATACGCGACCGAAGTTCGGTTCGATTGCCGACGAAGATCCGGGGGCGGGGAGCAGCGCAAATTTTTTAGAAACCAACTTCTACCGATTTTTATTGATAAATCAGAAGAAAGTAAATTTACTTCTTTTTTTAATAAATTATCTTCTTTTTTAACCGACTTTAAAAAAGGAGGTTCTCAATTCGTACCCTATATATTTTTTTTTTGTATGTTTGTTACGCGATTGTGAAGCCAATTCTAGACGAATTTTGAAAGTTCTTTTTTTTGTTCGTAAGTAGATTATTCCGAAATGGTCCCATTCAAATTTCGTAAAGATCTGATGATGGGTTTCCGAGATTAGATCAAGGAACTCTTCAAAAAGTACCAGGAAATCAACCGCGATAGCTGCAATCGCATATTATTGCAATGTTTCTGCTATGACAAATCATAACATCACGCCTGAGTCCTTTGAAGGGGTACGCAGAAGTGTTCAGAATATTCAGCTATATTTCTGGTGTATATGCATTGATTTTAAAAATTCTTTTTGTATTCGCTTTGGCATACTTTTGAGGTAGTCAAATCGAATCGTGGTCGATTTAAATACACTGTATTGTGCAACAGATAATGACGCGCGTCGCCGGTTCGATCTACAGTGCAGCGTCAGCAGCGCATGTACAGTCAGGTCAATATACATGCGATGTACAGTCGTGAGACTGTACAAACTCACTAAAAAGAGCAAAATAAATTAATTTTAACAAAGAAGTTTAACCGACTTCAAGAAACGAAAAGGAGGCACTGAAAAGCGAAAAATAACTGAATTTACAGACTTACTGATTTATTAGAAGTCGGTGCCAGTCAACTTTGTTTGTTGTGTCTGAACTACTATGATGCAATCAATTGAAATATGGCCTCTTGGGCTAAGCACCGACTTCTAATAAATCAGTAAGTCTGTAAATTCAGTTATTTTTCGCTTTTCAGTGCCTCCTTTTCGTTTCTTGAAGTCGGTTAAACTTTTTTGTTAAAATTAATTTAAAATTTACATTACTTATTTAAAAAAAAAATCAGCCGCCGAACTTCGGTCGCGTAACTTCGGCATAAGTTCGGCACTTATGGTGTGTCATATCAGCCGAATACGTCGGAACGTAAATTCAGCCGCCGAACTTCGGTCGCGTAACTTCGGCATAGTGTGTTTAGACACTTAAAGAGGTGGCATACCTACGAAAAAAAACTGTATACCTAAACTTGGATTGGAACATTAAATGGCGTCTATAATAGAGAAGCCCAGTAAACTGTCGATAACTACTTATCGATATAAAAGAAGCACAGATTAAAAATGTAAGCAAGGGTTTAAACTATTATCTATCTATCTATACTCTATACTATTATATAATGGAAAATGTTTGTCTTGGATTTTGATGCAGTTTTTTTTGTTAGAAAGCTTTTGTTTGGATTTAAAATTTTACGTCTGTTTTACTGCAATCGGTTGAGTAAAACCGAAGATAAGAGATCCACGCGGGCGAAAGGATAGTATTTAGCATATATTTGCTAAATATAATAGTTTGAACCATTGTAAACCTATGAGAATGCCGTAAGGCGAAACCGGTTAGGCAACAAAAAATTAAATAATTGTGGAAGAGTACAAGTGCTTTAATTCAATATATCCTTTATATTACAAAGAAGAACGGGCAGTTCGTTACATAATATTGTAAAACTTTTTACTTAAATCACAATTTTATTGTTTCGTTAAAATGATAATTATTGTATGTTTAAATACATATTTTTCAGTGCATAGTTATTAATACTGTCTGAAAATAATTATATTTCGCCGCTTCATTCTCGATATAATTAACCAGGTAGTCCCTTAAATCTACTAGGCAACTTCGCACGTTTTTTAAAAGACATGAATATGACTAAAAAGTAAAAATTTACATGTACCTACTGAGCCACGCTCGCTCAGTCACTCCTCCCAGTTACTCATTCCTTATTTGTGCGTGGCAACGCAAGCACGTCTTCAACAACGCAGCGCCGAATAAATCAAATAAAAGTGAAAGTTTCGGCGTCATATAGTTACTTCTTCCGATGCGGAAGAAAACGAGATATGTAAGTACTTACATAAAACATTTTATCATTTATCATATTGTGCATTACCTTCTAGAGTAAACGATATTGCTACAGGTATAATTACAAAAATACCTTTCATATACATCGGGGTTGACCGCGAGTCTCCAACGATGATATTAATTTTACGTTAACCGTAAAACAATCAGTACTCGCTAGTTTGTAGCAATTAACCGTGAGTTAATAACTACACACATTATCAATATTCATACTAGTTAAGCGATAATACCAACCATTACTTTGCTTTGCGGCAATGCACTTAACGAATGATAAAAATATTTTCATTTTTATACCCTCATTCATACATATTAACGAGATACTATTTAATACAAGAGAGCAATGCAGTAAGCGAGTGACTTATATATTATATCAGGATAACTGCGGGTTACCTGCGAACATTCACCATATAGTGTACAATATACCCAATCGTACGGACGTACGTAGTAAGCCTTCCCGAAGAGCGATACCTATGCTCGGGCCCTCTCCGTGAGTAGCGGCACCGCCGTGAAACCAATTACCACACCACGATGGCAATCCAACGTCGTCGACTCGACAGAAGAAGAAGAAGAAGAAGAAGAACCGACCCCGCCTAGAGGATAACCGTGTGTTATCACGAAGGCTATCTGATCCCTAGACGTTAACCGTGTGCTAACACATGGGATTCAGGGGGTTACCTGCGAACATTCAACATATAGTGTACAATATACCCAATCGGGACCGACCCCGCCTAGAGGATAACCGTGTGCTATCACGAAGGCTATCTGATCCCTAGACGTTAACCGTGTGCTAACACATGGGATTCAGGGGGTTACCTGCGAACATTCAACATATAGTGTACAATATACTCAATCGGGACCGACCCCGCCTAGAGGATAACCGTGTGTTATCACGAAGGCTATCTGATCCCTAGACGTTAACCGTGTGTTAACACATGGGATTCAGGGGGTTACCTGCGAACATTCAACATATAGTGTACAATATACTCAATCGGGACCGACCCCGCCTAGAGGATAACCGTGTGTTATCACGAAGGCAATCTAATCCCTAGAGGTTAACCGTGTGTTAACACATAGGAATCAATCATCAATAAGGTGATTACGATTTCAGTTCCATGTCTACATTGACATTACCTAAAGTACGTAATGCCGGTAGGTGGATCGTGTATCCTCACAAAGGCAGTTATCTATGTACTCAATTTGAATAATTAATTACTTAGTATACCGTTTTCTTTCTTCATCGACAGTTTTTCTCCGAGTACCCCCCTAATAACATTTTGTTATTAATTGTCTTTATGATAGAAGTGTTATCTTATTTAAGAAATCGCGGCTTTAGGTCCGTCGTGTAATTACACGAATAATCCGCATAGGAGATAACTATACGATCACAAAATAAACTGCGAGTTAATTTTGAACAAACCAAAATACTCAGTACGCGCAATCCAAAGTAGATATACATGTACACTTCTTATCATCTGCGAGATAATATGCAATACCCTTTTTTATTCAAATTTTGTTACGGTGTACCTAGTACATGAGCTAATAATAAAAAACGCCCCCTGAACTTATTGCGAGAATTGCGGCCGCCATACCGGGCATGGTTAGAAATAGAGATAAAAATACTCTTTCTACCCAGCAACAACAACTCCGTTCAGGAATTATGAACTCACGCAGTGCCATACTAAGCTCATTACGCCCAGTCTTGATATGATAAAACCTGCCTAAATGTAACCCATGATGCAGAAAGAGACAAAATTGAAATAATGTGTTATTACTTTATTAGCGAGCGTGTACAATCCACCGTGCGTTAACACGACGGATAAGTTGATGCTCAAAGATTAAACCCGGGAGTTGGCTGCGATTCAACATATATCCATATGTTATTACGACTAGCATCTGTAAGCTTTCCTGGCGGTTAACCGTGCGTTAACACGACGGATAAGTTGATGCTCAAAGATTAACCCCGGGAGTTGGCTGCGATTCAACATATATCCATACGTTATTACGACTAGCGTCTGTAAGTTTTCCTGGCGGTTAACCGTGAGTTAACACGAAGGACAAGTTGATGCTCAAATATTAAACCTGAGTGCTGACCGCGAGTCAACACGAAGGGAAACTGGTAAGCTCCTCGCTTCCCATCGAACAAGAAGGGGGGGGGGGGGGGGGAGGGAACCGTCGACAGGCACCGACTGCGAGTTAGCACCGCGACAACCAGCGTGTTTCCAGCGCGAAGAGCGCTTCTTCGAACAAGCCCCGAGCCGTAGTTCAGGTAAATGCCGGTCTTATAAACTATTTTTACAATTGTTGGCAGTTTACCCAAAACACTATACCTAATGGTGGTAAATGTTTTACATTAAACTTAAACTATCGAATAAATTCATCTCAAAGTTACACTTTAAGATGGAGGACTATCGTACAGCTAGAAAACTGAAATCCAAAGACAGCTATTTACCTACTATTGATCTGAAAAAGATCTCTCAGATCGTAAACTTTTAAGATCTCAATAAATTCGAGTCCGCGTTCGGGGTAAAAACCAACTATGAATCCTCAGCTTTGCCATATGGGTCATCAGTTATCAGTGACACCAAGAGTCTTCACAAAACTTATGACGGAAAAAATACTGAGTGTCTTAAGAATATAAAATAATCGGTCATTATTCAAACGCTTAGGCTTCGTTATAAATTTCGATATACAAGCAATGATATATTATAAACTATAGATATGTTGTCCACACTCTAAAATGGCTACAAAAAAAAAAAAAAAAATGATGACTTTTGGTTATCATTTTATGCACCAATCAGAATCGCGACAGTGCGCGCGATCAAAAAAAAAAATAAATACGTTTTTAATAATAAAAACGTAAAAATTAAATATTAATAATATAAATAATAATATGATTCATATAAATTAATAACATTGACGTATTTTTAGAAGTAGCTAATATGTTGTGTTTGCGCCATTTTTTCGTGTATGACGTACCTATAAAAATAATACTATCATTGTATACAAGTTCATTGTACCCACAACAATCAGGTAAATAATTTAGGTTCTGTATATGATACAAGAAACCTGACGTTAACGCTACCTATTGAAAAGCGAAATAAAATAGCAAAATTAGTTCAAAAGGCTTCATCTTTACCACAGTGCACTATACGCGACTTAGCTCAACTGATAGGAGTTTTAACCTCTTCGTGCCCGGCAGCCAAATACGGTTGGCTATACTCGAAAATTCTGGAACGATACAAATTTCCTATGTTATCGAAGTACGAAGATTACGAAACAAGGATCAGACTCCCTTCAGAGTTATCGACAGACCTTGACTGGTGGAGCGAGAACATATTCACAACATTTAATTAAGTGACTCGCTCACTTTAAAATTCGAGACTTACACGGATACCCCCCAGACAGGCTGGGGCGCAGTGTGTAACATAATAACCTAATAACAGACGAGCTAACGGAATGCGGATGCGTTTACTATCAATTAGCAGAAATTTTACACTTACATGGTTCCCCTTCCCCTTAGCATAAAAATGCAGCAGAAAAATGGCCCCGACAGCCCCGATTTCCAAAGTTGGAAAAATTTATGGATTCAGAAATAATTCTGATAAATATTCTCTTCAATCTCTTCTTATAGACCAACATCCCCTCCACCAGGACCTTACCCTGGCTGCAGCGAGGTTCTGCGGCAAGCCTTAATCCGGCTAGGGTCTCCTCCCGATGCACTAAATCTATTAATAGCTCCGTTGGTAGACAGTACTATAAAGCAGTATGTTACTTTAAGGCTGTGGTGGCAATTTTGCCAACACAATTATATTAGTTCATTCAAACCTCCAATAACGGCGGTACTACCATTTTTAAGCCAACAGTTGACGTGACGTTCATACAGGAGCTTAGAAATAGTCACCGATCAGCATTATCATTATTCCCCGGTGACAACATCGGTTTAGATGAAAGAGTAAAGCGTCTGCTGAAAGGTGCTTTCAGATTGAAACCGCTCCTGGACGTGACCAACCTATTCTGTTCCTACCTCATTTCGAGGAGAACATACATATCTGCCCCGCAACAGTCCTCAAAGATTACATTTCGTTACAAAAAATAAGAGAACTGCCAGTACGGGTCAATCGTTATTAACATACAAAGCACCACACAGACCAGCTACCACACAATCAGTTGGTCGCGGGATAAAACAGGTGCTGACAGAAAGTGGCATCGACACGAGCGTCTTTAGCGCACACAGCACGCGCCATGCCGCCCCCTCCGCCGCGCACTCGCGCGGTCGTTCAGTCGACACTACTCGGAAAACTGCTGGCCGGACCAGCACATCCAATACACTCACAAAAATTCTATATATCAGTGACGAAAATTTTGCTAATTTAGTATGCCTTACCTAGTTTGGATAATAGATAATTGGAAATTACTTATTTGTATTAGTAACTTAATTAAATTAATTAAATGAATAAGTAACTATGTTTTTGCTCCCAATATAATCATTATGTTCATATTAGGAGTTCCATTGAATTAAAAACTTTCTGTGCTATCTCTGAAAGTCTACCTGGTTAATTATATCGAGAATGAAGCGGCGAAATATAATAGATGATCAAACGAACTTCTCAAGTGAAGTTCGATCATTATTATATGAGCCGCTTCATTCGAAGATATAATCACCCTCCCACCCATAGTACACAAACAGTATTGTTAATACGTTTGATACTATACCCAAAGCAAGAAGGCAAGAAAGTTTTTTTTAGGGTTATTTTACCTCTCTAAAGAATGAGTAACTGGGAGGAGTGACTGAGCGAGCGTGGCTCAGTAGGTACATGTAAATTTTTACTTTTTAGTCATATTCATGTCTTTTAAAAAACGTGCGAAGTTGCCTAGTAGATTTAAGGGACTACCTGGTTAATTATATCGAGAATGAAGCGGCTCATATAATAATGATCGAACTTCACTTGAGAAGTTCGTTTGATCATCTATTATTACTGTTATAATAATAAATAAAGAAATAAATATTGTAGGACATTCTACACAACGCTATCTAGACCCAAAGTAAGCATAGCTTAACTAGCTTGTGTTATGGGTTCTAGAATGCGGATAAACATACTTAGATACATTTTTTTTGTAAATACATACATATTATACATGGAAACACCCAGACCAATGCAATAGTGCATAGTGCAACACTGTTACAGCTTTTTGACGTCAAATTCTGCTTAAAACTAAGTTTACCACCGCTTCCTAGGCGCTAGTGGAGAAGAAATGGTGCAACAAACTCCACTGCGGCATTTTTAAGACGTCAGTTATTGTACATTTGTCTCGCGTCAAATATATAAAGGAGCGATGTGCCAGACTCTATCGAAACCTTTGGCAATGTCAAGACTTATTGCCAGTAACTCGCCTTACTTGTCCATAGCCTCACCCTAAAGATGGGTAACGTACGCCAGAAGATCACCAGTTGACTGTTTCGGCCTGAAACCATATTGCGGGTCGTTAATTAAAGAGTAGTACTCTAGGTGACGCATGAGCTATGTGTTAACGATTATGTGCTTGAATACCTTGCACAGCACTGAGGTAGATAGATTGTTAATTTCATTAGGGTGCTTGTTGATGCTTGCTGCATGCTGCATGCCTGATGCTTGCTGCATGATAAATGCCTGATGCTTGCTGCATGCTGCATACCTGATGCATGCTAAATGCCTGATGCTTGCTGTATGCTGTATGCCTGATGCTTGCTGCATGCCTACTACATGCAGGGTTTATGCTTGCTTGTTTGCATGCATGGATTATGTTAGCTTTTTTATATAGGATTTGTATGCCAATTTGTTTGAAGATTGTGCATGATAAATGTATGCCAAGTGACGATTCTGCGTGTAAATTTTCTACGACATGACGGTTCTACTTTTTGATTATTATGCTTTAAAAGTTATGCCAAAAGATGATTCTGACTTACAAAATCATGCGTTATGAAAGTATGACGAATGACTGTATGCCAAACCTTTTTCTGCGAAATGAAGTTTATGCTATGCGTTGTTATGCGAAACAAAATTATGACATAAAAATTTCGGTGAAACGGGGGGGAAACGGTTTATAATACTAATAGAATTATTGACTACTGATATTTACCATACTATGAGCATCAGCTTGAGACAGTGCCATACAAGGACCTGCATTTCTCTCACTTAGTACATTTTGGGTATTTATAATACCGGCACATCTCTGCAAAAAAAGAACATTGTACATGTGACTTAAAGTATTGTGATCGATGGATGTTACTTTCTTAAACACTAACATGATATTTGAGTACAATAAAGAGTTATCTATCTTGATATTTATCATATTATAACATTATGCATCACGTTGATACATTGTTAATTGTATCAGATTACAATAATATTGCTTGTCCTATGTAAACGACAACATCTTTGTAATTGTATAATATACTTTTACAACACACCTGCTCATAAAATTGATATTATTTCACCGCAATTAGGCACGTAATGACACCTATTATCAAACTGAGACTTTTTCATGGCTATTATTCGCAAGTGAGTTACAGATTCTTTTTTAAATTTTATGGTTTAAGTTTCTATGTTCTTCAAAAAGTTTCGATACAAAAATAACGTGTTTAATAGTACGAATAAATTAATATGCCTATTGTATGGTCATTTGATGCATTTTCGTATTTAAATAAATTATTTTGAACTTGTAATAAGACTTGTATAATAAACAAAGGGGCACGTTGGGTAATGTTGGCGTCGTGTCGGAATTGAGCGGCCATCAATGAAATTGGTATAATATGAAAGTACAGTATAAAGTGATCAAAAGTTACTATGAACAAACTTCTCTAAACTATATCGGGACTTAGCTATACAGGGTGGTATTTTTCAACTTTACTTAGATGGAAGTACTCTAAATACTGAAGATAGCGAATTCCACTGAAAAGAAACATTCCCTTATTTTTAAAAAGAATCAAAACTGCATTCATAGTTTTCTGAAAATGCCACACCCGGTAGTCGAACCGACTAAAATCTTCCTATAACCTTCTATTTCATAGATTTCCTTTTACTTAATTTACCAAGTTTGTTAGAGAGATTTGAACCTTATGATCGACCCTATAGATTGATGTAATAAAAATACAGGGTGTTATTTTTTCGAATTGTAGTCGGTTCGATTATAAGGCGTGGTAAACGAGTTTTCAGCATTCCTTAAATGCAGTTCTGTTTCTTTTTTAAAAACATACTAAACTGTATGCAAAGTTTTCTGAAAATGCCACACCCGGTAGTCGAACCGACTAAAATCTTCCTAAATCTTCTTAAATCTTCTATTTCATGGATTTCCTTTTATTTAATTTACCAAGTTTGTTAGAGAGATTTGATCCTTATGATCGACCCTATCGATTGATGCAATAAAAATATAGGGTGTTATTTTTTCGAATTGTTCGATTATAGGGCGGGGCAAACGATTTTTCAGCATTCCTTAAATGCAGTTCTATTTCTTTTTTAAAAACATACTAAACTATATTCAAAGTTTTCCGAAAATGCCACACCCGATAGTCGAACCGACTAAAATCTTTCTAAATCTTCTATTTCATGGATTTCCTTTTATTTAATTTACCAAGTTTGTTAAAGAGATTTGATCCTAATAATTGACCCTATCGATTGATGCAATAAAAATACAGGGTGTTATTTTTTCAAATTGTAGTCGGTTCGATTATGAGGCGTGGCAAATGATTTTTCAGCATTCCTTCAATGCAGGGCTGTTTCTTTTTCAAAAACACACTAAACTGTATTCAAAGTTTTCTGAAAATGCCACACCTAGTAGTCGAACCGAATAAAATCTTTCTAAATCTTCTATTTCATGGATTTCCTTTCATTTAATTTACCAAGTTTGTTAGAGAGACTAGATCCTTATGATCAACCCTATCGATTGATGCAATAAAAATATAGGGTCGTTTAAAATATAGGGTTAGTCGGTTCGATTACAGGGCGTGGCAAGCGATTTTTCGAAATTCCTTAAATGCAGCTTTGTATTCTTTTTTAAATAAGAGAGTGTTTCCTTTGAATGAAATTAACTATCTCCGGTAGTAAGAGTAGGTACTCGTACCCGGTTCGACTACCGTGTGTGGCATTTTCAGAAAACTTTGAATACAGTTTAGTGTGTTTTTAAAAAAGAAACAGCACTGCATTTAAGGAATGCTGAAAAATCGTTTGCCACGCCTTATAATCGAACCGACTACAATTCGAAAAAATAACACCCTGTATTTTTATTACATCAATCGATAGGGTCGATCATAGGGATCAAATCTCTCTAACAAACTTGGTAAATTAAATAAAAGGAAGTCCATGAAAAAGGTTTTGTAAAATATTAGTCGGTTCGACTACCGGGTGTGGCATTTTCAAAAGTCTTTGAATGCAGTTTTGTTTCTTTTAAAAAATAAGGTAAAGTTTCCTTTAAGTAAAATTCGCTATCTTTAGTATGAGGGTACTTTCCTTTAAGGTAAAGTCGAAATGTTCCACCCTGTATATCGCAGCTCCGATATTACTTACAATGAAAATAATGACATTTGTACGTGTGTTTAACACAGTACAATGAAGTGGTATCAAAATTAATTATGGCCGCTGAAAAAATTAAGAACGCCACTGTCCATACTAGATTACCCAATCCCCTTTTCACTCAAATTCAACTTTTTTGTCTCTAAGTACAGAAAAAAAAACAGAGTAAAAAAAGTTAAATTCAAACCTCACTCTTTTAAATATGACCGATCGCCATTGTTAGATGCGCGCGCATAGGAAAACTAATTAACTTTTAGTATTGTTTATTTAGTATGTGTAGTATTATTTTATTCGCAAGTGTGTTGTAAAACGTCGTATGCCACGCGTGAGACCAACTTTACTCACTTATACCATAATGTACTATTATATGACTTACGGTTAATCGTCGTGAAGGTAGAACATTATCATGCAGCTTCACATAATTCAAAGTGCGATTGAAACACGAATCTTCAGAATGCAGAGAACAAACATAGATAGTTTTGTGTGACTTTAAATTTTCCACCCATATACTTTCTAACCAAGTATTTCTTATTTTAACAGCCGCCGGCAATCTAAAAATATTAATACATTTTGTACCACCGAGTTATACAGGTAATAAAATAAATTACCCGACTGCTGCTGGAAAGATGGGTAGATTTAGTGTAGATATAACTATGTATAATAACTGTATGAGCGAATGCCTACAAACTGCTGTAGCAGTTTGGTGAAGAAAATTTTGTGAATATTATGTATCTATTAATAAATAAATTAATACATACAAAAAAAAAGTACATGCATATAATATACGCGTGTAGAAAATTTGCCTCGTGGGCCAGTCGAATAACAATACGGAGTAGATATTAATTTATGAATATATAAATTACAAAAAAAATATCGATAATCAAAATCGTATCACCGCAACACTAGCGTTTTCCATACAAATATGTTTTATTGAATTTTAGAAAAATACGACGTAATTATTGATTTAAATTGTGAGTTTTACAAGCTCGTTTGCTTTACAGACAGACAAAACGAACTATTGATGTCGTAGGTCAACAAATAACAATGATATCTCGATGAGAAGAATACGTACTTATGTAATGTTATTTCTGGCTTATTTCTTGCTTATATGATCCACATCCAACAATTGAGCAGGTAGGCATCTTCGTCACACGTATTTTTTCACATTTAACACGATTATCACACCAAAATCACTGGATTACACGTTTATTTGCTAGATAATCGTAGTAAACAAAGGTAAACAAGCCTCGAATGACGTAACTATGTACTTGTTGCTTGGAACAAAAGATGGCGATTTGGCGTCAAACTTCAGTCGATTTTATGAATGAAATCGTAGTAGTTTCAGGGTACCACCCTATCAAAAGAAAGCTGTCAAAAATGTCAATCAAGTCATGTTGAGGGCAGTTACTCGAAATGTATTATTTAAAACTCAGTTATTTCTAAAAAGTTGCTCAGTAATTACTAAAATGTCGTTTTACGCTGTTGCTAAAGGACGAACAGCAGGCATATTTATGACATGGCCTGATTGTGAAGCTCAAGTGAAAGGCTTTCCAGGTGCACGATATAAAAAGTTTAAGACAGCTGATGAGGCTCAACATTTCATAGTTAAAGAAGGAGGCAATAGCACGGCTCCTAAAAAGAAAACATCATTATCTAGTACTTCAAATAACCTTAAAAAATCGGTATCAACTTCAAGCAGTAATCAAAGAAAAAGCTTCCCAAGTCAATCTCAGAAGCAATCAAAGACAAAGCGTAACAATGATACTATAGAAACTAGTGACGATGATTTTTCCGACGGTTCCGATGGGTTGAATACTATAATAGCAAAACAGATGGATGACATAGAAAAAAGACTAAAAACTTTTGAAAAAGGTGTTGACAAAATAATCAAAAAAAGTACTAAGAGAACAATTTTAATTGAACCTCAAGGTAATAAGAGACTGAAAACCAGCAATGAAGATGGTTTTGAGGAAGATGACGATGGTTTTGTACAGGTTTATACTGATGGTGCTTGTTCAGCTAATGGTAGAAGTGGAGCCCGAGCAGGTCTTGGTGTGTATTGGGGAGAAGACCATCATCTAAACATCAGTGAACCAGTCTCTGGTAGAGCTACTAACAATTGTGGCGAAATACAAGCCTCCACCAAAGCTATAAAACAGGCAATTCAAAATGGTATCACTAAACTGGCAATCAATACAGATTCTCAATTTGTAATTAATTCAGTCACTAAATGGATGCCAGGTAAATTTATTTATTTTTGATCTATTATACCTATATTCTACTGACTACAAAACAGTACTGGGTACAAAATAAAATTAAATAAGTACAATGAATAAGATTTTGTAATAAGATTATTCTCGTGCAGCTAGGTTTTACCTCCTCCAGAGTTTGGAAGAAATGGCAAAGTTCTCTTTATAGGTGACAGGTGATTATGCCTGGTTCATCAACATGATATCAGGCCTTCAAGATAAAGACCTACTTTCTTGTATGGATCATCACGTTTGGCATTAAATGATGGATGAGTGTGAAGAAGAATGACATGTTGTGCCAACCCCAAATAATTGCAACAATGGCAGCAGATTATAATTAGGAACTCTAGAGATTAACCTTGGTACATAGAGGAACTGGATAATGCCATCCTCTGTGATCATGGTGCTTGCAACAGTGCCGAAATATCGGATACTCAATACAATACATGGTTAACATCCCAATAGCACTACATATATACATATGTAGTGCCATTACTGTAGCACTAATAGTAATAATTATGAATGACCATGTTTTCACATTCATAATTTCAGGTTGGAAAAGAAAGGGATGGAAGTTAAAATCAGGTGAACCAGTAAAAAATGAAATTGACTTCAAAGACTTAGACTCTGTACAGAATAAAATACAAATTAAATGGAACTATGTTGAAGCTCACCGAGGTATACATGGTAATGAGATGGCTGATCAACTGGCTAAAGCAGGTGCTGCTAGGTACAATAAGTGAAGAGTAAATGTTCTAATCATAATCATATTATAATGTTTTAATACTGTCCAATAAAAATGAAATTTAAGTAACTTTATAAAACTTTTTAATTATGGCGTTAATATATGCATATTTTATGACTTAAAAATTATGCATTTATTAATGCCTGTAAATCTTGGGTAGGCAGAAATGTATAACACCCACATTTCGCCAATTAGATTAGATCTCAGGTAATTGGGGGCGTGCGCGTATCTATTGCCATCGCAGAGGGAGTATATACTCCTGTGATTGCCATCAAGTAGGCACACACAAAAGATTAAAGAAGTAGATACGGCACTGGCAGTTAAAAGCGGTCACTCAAGCATAAGTCTGCCTCGCCGTAGTAGGAGTGCAACAGGTGCGCCAATGAGCAGTTTTCCAGTAGGTATAATAATCAGTTGGTTTTTAAATCATCAAGAGATGGCGCTAGCATAGCTTTTGGTAATTTTAATGTACTCTGTGGTTTATTCGTGCGATGTTGCCAAAGTTTAATTTAATTTACCCATATTACAATAGATAAAATAATGATAAAATGCTTAATTCTTTTCGCGTCACTGTCTGTAATTTAAAATAATATTATATTTAAAATAATTTTATCAAAAGAAAAATGTCAAAACATTTATGTAAAGGAAATCATTACAAAACCGAAGAACATTTTTTCCATAAATTAGGGAACACTAGATGTGAGACCACACTCTACTTACCAAAAGTGCCGGCTGCGCCATCTAGCTTGTCTTTAGGAACGCTATAAATACCTACTGGAAAACTGCTCATTAAAAGACTGAATGAACAAGGCCAAAGTATGACTTCTGTCTTACAATATAGTAAACTTCTGACACCACGTGAATATAAAATAAACTAAATAGTAAATCTTTGCTGATGCTAATACATTTAATACAGATTTGTCATAGGAAATCGTATAGGCAGAGACCATAGCCAACATGCTAACGATATAGCTTCACTAATTTGTTGTTATTTCCGGTCAAAGTGCAAGGAGGAAGGAGCATGGGTTAAGCTGTGGCTGGACTCACACATCCGGAATGTCACTTTGAAATCTGAATTAATACTCTCCTCGCTCTCTCTCTGAATAATTAATGCTCTAATTCTGGCACCTTGCCTTATACATTCGTAAAAATTCTGATTTAGCCTGCTAATTCACGAACACGACTCATGACAATGTCTTTAAGGAGGAAAATTGAACACTAATCGCTATTCTTTTCACTCCAGAATCCGAAATTCGGTTATATCTATTCAAATATAAATAGAGTTACGTGCGTTATGCGAAATTAATTCGGTTTGGTCTGAACCCACATCGTCTCAGTATCGAACTGAGATTTCGCAACATCCCTAGTATGGACCATAGCGCCTTCGTATTATGGAATAATTTCGTTTGAATTCTGGGAGATATTCTGGATGTGTGAGCCAGCCTGAGCCAGCCTTCGAACCAAAGAGTATGTAAAAAAGAGTTTCTTCGAACGATCATTTCACTTCAGTTCAATCAGTTCAATTGTCATTTCCGTTTCCGTTTCGATCTTTTATTCATCTCATCTCATTCATAATAATTTCAATTTCTTCACTTTTGTTTGACTAGCTAGTTAGCTTGCGTGTGCGTCGAACTCATAAATTCAAAAACTTTTCTTTAAGGCTGAGTATAAAATATTTCAAAGAGTTAAACCAAGATGAATCGCCGTGGCAATGGATTTGTAGACGTTTACATTGATGGAGCTTGCTTTTCAAATGGAAGGAGTGACGCCCGAGCTGGTATCGGCGTGTTCTGGGGTGACAATCATCCCCTGAATGTGAGCGAACCTGTATTAGGCAGAGCAACGAACAATTGTGGCGAAATACAGGCTGCTACCCGTGCCATTAGGCAAGCTGCTCAGAATAGAATCGATAAACTAAGAATTCACACTGACTCCAAGTTCCTGATTAGAGCTGCTACTGAATGGATCCACGGTAGGCTTTTTTATTATAATAATATTTTATAATGTTTTATACTTTTATTAGTTCTTTAGTTTTTTTATATAAAAATATAGAGGGTAGGTATATAATTATAGCATTAGTATTAAGTATAATATTGAAGGTATATCATCGGGGCTAGGCCACTAGGGTATCTTGGCAAGTGTGTAACTTAAAAAATGATAATTTCGCGCAACACAAAATTCCGAGTTAACAATATATCACTAGATATGAAAACTAAAATGTATTAAGTAAATATATGTAGTTATATATATATTTATATGTAGTTATATCCGCCTGCATGGATGTCGGTTATTGCGACCAAACATAGCCTATGTCCTTTCCCAAGGTCAAGTCTATCCTTGTACCTGTTTTCATCAAATTGGTTCAGTAGTTTAGGCATGAAAACGTAACAGACAGTTACTTTCGCATTAATAATATTAGTATGGAAGTATGGATTAGTATAGATTTACTTAATACATTTAAACAGATTATGCTGTTCATACAAATTATAAAAATTTCAGATTGGAAGGTGAATGGTTGGGTGCGCCCCTCAGGAGAACCAGTTAAGAATGAGAGAGACTTTCGAGAGCTTGACAAAGCTCTAAGGTTCAGCAACATAGAAGTTGAATGGAACTATGTCTGTGCGCATAGAGGTGTACATGGGAATGAAATGGCTGATCAACTGGCTAAAGCTGGTGCGGCTAGATACCAGCCACGTAACTGCTTTTAAACATTTTAAGTACCCATTCTCATTATGTTTTAGTTATGGTACTTATTTTCTTCTTTTATTTTATAATTTTTGATATTGTATTGATTTACCGATGTCCTCTGTACTGGTGTACTGAAAACTATTGATTAGAAAAAACTTTTTTATTTTATAATTACATGTTTATTTGTTTAACTTCAATTCTGTTAGAATTGATAGAATATTAATAAGGAACAGTAAACGTAAACAATGTTCATGTGTCTTTTTACAAACAAAAACTACTGCTCATACTAGAGCCTAGCTCGAGTTCAATTTTATTTTCAACTTAGTTTTTAAACACAAAAAGGTAAAAATATTAATAGACACATCAAGATTTACCTTTAATGTACCTAACCAGAGTATATCTTGGTATACGCATATGACTATAACTATAATTAGGTGTAAGCCATTGAGCCAGTTTAGTAAATACTGTGCAGGATACAGTATATTGTTAGCTGGTACAATATGTTTTTATAAAGGAAGTCCTTGTATTATTTGGTAAGTGTAAAATAAAAAGATTCATTGATTGATCATGACCCAGATGTGTTTTATTTTCCAATCCAAGTACCTACCTGTCTTTAATAGAACATCTCATTTTGGGTATGTAGGTGAGGTGATGCAGTTGGGATTCAACTTTTCTAAGATGGTGGCATTATATTGAAACAATATTTTCAAGATCCACTAAGCATTGCAGTCTGACACGTAGGTATAGTAAGTTCATCATACATCAAAATCATTATAATCAAAGTGGTCGTAAGATTCGTAAGTGACGACGCGATTATGCTTCAAATAGATATACCTCACGTATCTTATTCACGTACGAGTATAATATAATTATTGATCCAAGACATCAAAAAGGAAAGATCTAATAGATATGACTGATTTATAACAAGGATGAATTTTCTTTTTGATCCATTGATCGTGCCTTCCCAGTGAGCCAAGTAGATCGCTCGCTCTCGAGTCTAGCTAGATACACGAAGAAAGTACTATCGGTAACAAATTAAATATTCATCCCCTTAGCGTTTACTTTGGAGCTCGGCATCTTACACTTTTCTCTTTTGGGTTAGAATTATAAGCTTTTATGGGAGCGACTGCCGCTGACCTCCCAGCCCTAAACGGAGAGCCTGCGCTAGCACCGTCGCGCGTCCGTCAAAAAGCAGGAGTACCGGCTTTCAAAACACGTAATTTGTTTTCTTACAGTCCCGCCCGGGTCCTATAAGAAAGGTCTGCCTCTCGGTTGTAACATTGTTGGTGTCTGTAACGATGACCCTCTTTCCTGAAACTGCCTTCAGCTTACCATCAGGCGAGGTGAAGTTCTATTGACGTGTCTGTATAAAAAGTTCATTATATCTTCTACTAAAAGTCGTTCTGCATCAGTATATATGTACCTAAGAATAAACAAATATAAACATACCACATATCAAGTTACAATTTTACAATACAATAGATACTCGTGTTACGCGTCGACAGCATTTTATGGCCCCAACGCTTGTTTTCTTGGAACTCGATTACGAGTATAACGACACCCTTGTTCAAAATGTTCGAGTCGTCGAGTACCTACTTAGAAATATAAGGTCGTAAGGTCAGGCGGGCGGGACGGGACTTAAAGGAGGTCGCACACCGAAGCTGCAAGCTTACAGGAAACACTATAATACTTTTTGCTTGTGTGCAAATAAAATTTTGTGGATGGCCGCGCCGTAGACCATAAATAAAGAATGAACTATAGATACGACATGTCTTTAGTTCATTCTTTTCTTTGTATGCTATATATAATCTGTGATCTAGATGTTTTGTTTATACTTTAATGTCATCAATAATTGTCATGTCATCAATGTCATTGTTATTGTTATAATAATTTCGGACATGTGCATTGCATTATTGCATTGCATTATTTGTATACTTTAAAGATTTAAATAAATTATAAAAAATATACACTGTGTTTCATAACATTTTACTGGTCCACAGTAATTTAAGGATTAAAAATTATTTCGTTTCTCTACTATACTGACTACGCTATACGCTGTAAGTGCTAAATCAACATCATTATCATTAAAAAAATACCATGGAAATTAATTATTTTGTCCATCTGGAATATTCTGACATATAAATTAATTAGAGGAGATCTAAGAAAACGAATTTCCGATACTTAATTCGGATTAGCAAAATATCAGAATGGGAGATTCAGAATTTGCTTATGGGTCATCATTGTCCCTGGATTCTATGAAAGTAATTGCAGAAAGTATCGGAATCGCAACTTTAGGAGATGAGGCTGCAAAGGAACTTGCAGAAGATGTCACTTTCCGTTTAAAAGTAATTGTTCAAGACAGTATGAAGTTCATGCATCATTCAAAAAGGCAGAAACTCTCAATAACTGACATAGATAATGCTTTGAAGATCAAAAATATTGAGGTAAGTTTACTTATGATTACTTTGGTTATGAAGTTTCCTGTTACAAAATAGTGAACTTTCCACCAAGATGGATAATAAGCAAGGGTACCTTTTCAAATGTAACATTAAATATCATTGAATGAGATGTATGAACCCCACCAAGATCTTTAAATAGCATTTTTTTTATGTTACAGTGCCAGTATGGTTTCATTCAGCCAGACTCATTGCCATTCCGGTTTGCCTCTGGTGGAGGCCGGGAACTGCATTTCATTGAAGAGAAAGAAATTGATCTGTCTGAAATTTTATCAGCTCCACCTCCCAAGATCCCATTAGATGTATCTGTGCGAGCACATTGGTTAAGTGTAGATGGTGTGCAACCTACTGTCCCAGAAAATCCACCACCATTGTCTAAAGAAGCACAAAAACTGGAATCTGTTGACCCTATAAGTAAACTAAGCAAGCCTACTAATAAAGATGCAGCAGGTAAGACTGAAAAAAATATTTATGAAGTCAAAATAATCACAAATATTCTTATTAATCCAGTCTAATTTAAGTGAATTGATTTAATTTTACTATTGCCATTGTTTTATTGCCACAATGAACCCTTCCCAAAACTAGTCTTGAACATAGGTTTAATTATGGCATGTTCCTGAACAAACACTGAAAGTTTGAAAAACTGATCAATAAATGATGCATTGAATCCATGATTAGTTTAATATAACTTATGTTTGGTTGATAAGTGCACCTCCACATTTGCTTCCACACTTACCACCAAAAGGTTATGTGCAGCCTGAGTACATTTTCATGAAGTCTGCCGATAACCATATTGTTTTACTCTTTGTTACGTCAGGCCACCTCTTATTACTCTTTTATGTCCCATCTATCCTCAAGAACTATTATTTGGTTTTTATTTTAGGTAAACCTATGTGCGGTAAAGCAGCCCGATTGAAAGCATCAGAGTCGGTTCATGTGAAGCAACTTGCGACTCATGAATTGAGTGTAGAACAACAATTGTATTATAAAGAAATTACTGAAGCTTGTGTGGGCAGTGATGAAGGACGGCGTGCGGTGAGACCCCTACTTATATGCTTTTTTTTTAATATATGATACTAGCTTTTGCCAGCGGCTCCGCCCGCGTGAATGTCGGTTATCGCGATCAAACATAGCCTATGTCCTTTTTCAAGGTCTAATCTACCTACCCCTATACCAAATTTCATCAAAATCGGTTCAGTGGTTTAGGTGTGAAAGCGTAACAGACAGACAGACAGAGTTACTTTCGCATTTATAATATTATAGTATGGATGGATAGATAATTATGGTTATGCAATTATGGATTAGTATGGATAACTAAATGTATAAATGAAGAGATGACAGGCTATTTATCCTATAAGTCCCCCTTCCGTGCTCATGTCGCGGTTAAAAGTAGCCTATGTTATGTCTGAATAAAATAGCTTTTTTGAATAAAATGGTATCTATAGAAAACTACATGATCAGTAAGTAATATAGGGTACCTTTTATCATTTCTTTAAGCAGAGCAAGTTGAATGGTCTATCTATAGGGATGGAACACAATTTTTTGAACTGCACCTCGGCTTAGATGAAGTACATCAAGTGGGGCATTGTCAAATTGATGGACCAGATAGAAATATTAAAAAAATTATTATTATTATTATAGTTTATCAGGCAGGCAGTCGTAGGCGACTGATAACGCCTGTATCCAGTTTTCTTTTCCAAGCTATTTCCTATTTAGAGTATGGTAATATTTGTCAAGTCTGTTCTTGAACTGGTTGATACTCTCAGCTGATATCACATGTTCCGGGAGCCTGTTCCACGCTCTTACAACCCTGTTACTTATGAAATGTTTGTGGGGATTATTATTTGAGAAGCTGGTACATAATTTTAAATGGTGTCCTCTTAGGTGTGCATTTTCATTACGAATGAATAGGGTGTCAAAGTCCTTTATGTCATAGTGCCCATTTAAGATTTTAAATGTTTCTATTAAGTCACCACGGTCCCTGCGTTCCTTCAGAGATGTGAGTTTCAGCATTGACAAACGCTCCTCATATGTACGTTGTTTAAGATTCTTAGGGACTTTGGTGAATCTACGCTGCACGTTCTCTAGGAGATCGATATCCTTTACGAAGTAGGGACTGCAGACTTGAAACGCATATTCTAAGATGGTGGATGATGAAATGCTTCTTAAAATATAAAACTATATTTTATTACTTTCCAGGAAGCTCTGCAATCATTGGCCTGTGATCCTGGCCTTCATGAAATGTTGCCAAGAATGTGCACATTTATATCGGAAGGCGTTAAGGTGAACGTGGTACAGAATAACCTTGCGCTGCTTATATACCTGATGAGAATGGTCAAAGCACTACTAGACAACCAATCTCTGTACTTGGAGAAATATGTGAGTAGCATTTATTATTCCCTCTACTGTTTGTAGAGAAGGGATGTGAAAGGGACCGACCCTTTCATACAACCATTGTAGGGGATACTCTAGATCAGGGGTCGGCAAGTAGTTTTAAGTGGGGTCCAGAGATTGTGGGCAAATTTTAACGAGGTCCAGAAAATACGGATACCCCGGAACGCTCTATACGCGCAGTACACGAATCTTGGGTGTCTTTTGAAGATAGCACGGGATCTGCGGTGGACGTAACAATAAAGAGTCGGAATCTTTCTTTTTCGGAAGATTCGTGAATAAATCGATAGACCAACAGAACTGTGGTATCTTTTTGTTGTATCTTAACATTTCGTATAACTTTTAAATATTAGATATTTCAATTAGTAAAAGTATAGTTACACTAGGAATGATAGGTATTCCTAGTGTAACTATACTCGGGATATTTTAATTTATACTTGGGAGATATACTAAAATATTTGGCGGTCCGAGATTCGACCTTTCGCGGTCCGCAACTGGACCGCGGTCCGCCTGTTGCCGACCGTTGCTCTAGATATATATCCCGAGCTATTGCTCGTCGTCGGACCTAAAATGTACTCTATGCGCCCAGTACACATATCTTTGGTGTCTTTTGAGAATAGCATGGGGTGCTTCTGCGGAGGATGACCCCAAATTCACTAAGCATAGATTATTACAAAACAATCCGCGCGCGCTAAGACCTCGTTTGTCTCGTGATTTAGGTCCTAGATACGTGTCATGAGGTATATTAAGTTTAGTCCATTTGTATTAAAATAATGTATTCAATTTACTCAGTTGCATGAATTGATCCCGTCGGTGTCGACGTGCATAGTGTCGCGACAATTGTGTTTGCGACCAGAGATGGACAACCACTGGGCGCTGCGTGACTTTGCTGCCCGCCTCATGGCGCAAATATGCAAGACATTCAACACGTCTACTAATAATCTTCAAACGAGAGTAACGAGGTACGTACCACCTTTATGGCTCTTCTACACGTAGACAGATTCATCCGCAGATGTCATCGGCGAACGCGACTTGCTCGTGTGTGGTAGATATTTAACGTTAAATACCTACCACAGATGATCAAACCACGTCCACACGTCGGAAGACGCGTGCTCTGCTAACATCCGCAGATGAAACTGTCTACGTGTAGAGGACCCTGTATAGTTACTGGCAAACCTCATGTACAAACATAAAAAAGTTCGTACACTATCGGGCCAATCAATAAAAAAATCTAACCTTTGTCTTTATTTTTTTTTTATTTTTTTCAAATCAAATCGTTTATTTGTATAAACACGTGTCAATATACATATGCATGCAAGATGGTCAATAGTCTGGTTAATGTCCAGCGTGTTTAGCCGTAGTCATGCCGGCGTACAAATGTTTCAATAATATGTCAATTTATATGTATAAAAAAGTCAAGTAACAAAAAAAAACAATTAAAAATCAATTACAATGTACTACTTGAGTTCTTAGAATGTCAAGATATAAAATAATCAAATAAATAATAACAATATAATGTCATAAAAATACTATTTGAATAAGATTTGTATTTCTGTATGTAACGAATAAACTCAAAAGCTACTGGATCGAACGGGACCAGAATTCCACGCGGGCGAAGCCGCGAGCAACAGCTAGATTAATATAATCTGTGATTAGTTGATTGCCGCGCCTCTGATGTCGCACACCGCGCACCGCGCACCAGAGAGACCTAAAGACTCGCATTACGCAGCCTGAGTATCACGAGGTTTGCTAATCACTATACTTCGGTTACCATTCATTATTATCTAGTGTGGAATCTATTGCTAGGTGATCTTGATAGGTGGCCATTTATTTGAGTGTACCTTGTTTGCAGATTATTTGCCAGAGCACTGCAGTGTCCGTCCCAGACCAATAATGAGTCCGGGGTTGGCCCATCCATGGTAACAACCATGAAAGAATCAGAGAAAACACCCCTGGCCTCTCTTTACGGTGCTGTTCAAGGTTTAGCGGAGTTGGGACCTGAGGTGGTCAAGGTCAGTATATTATAGAAAAAGAAATCAATATAGTCTTATTCTTCTTCCTCCTAGCGTTAATCCCAGTCGCATCCGAAGCTTTCACCTCGGAGTCTGGGGTCCGCTTTTTTGTTTTACCACTTTGGTGGCAAACAACTAACAAGCACACGGCCCACCTGATGGAAAGTGGTTACCGTGGCTTATGGACGTATGTAACACCAGGGGCGTCACACTCGTGCTGCTGACCCTGAAGAAACCTTCTAATGCCCTTCTTGAAGAACCCCATATTCTAGTCGCTTGGGAAAACCATCGCGGGGAGTTCATTCCACAGCTTGAGTGTGCGAGGGATGAAGAATACACTAGTCTAATTGCGGATTTGGCTGGACTTCAATATTTTTCGTAAAGCAACTGCCATTTAACCTCCATAATGCAATGGCGATAACGAAGCATTACAGCTATAACGTTCTCAACCAGGCACGACCAGACTAAATGCATATACCCACTTTCTTTCATGCATAAAAATATTTGCACTGAACGGAGATCGAACCGGCGGGCGCCTCTTGTGTAGTGGCCGCGTCGACTACCGCCACGCGGTCGCCATCGCGTCTTTGTTTAATCTGATTTTTTTATTAACTTTTTGGTTGGCCTTCAGCCAGTTAACTAGCGAACTTTTAGACGTTTATTCACGAAGTTTGCCGGCAGCTGTACGTTGTTTTTTTCTACAGGTGTTCATTTTGCCGCGGGTACGGTGGCTAGGCGAGAGGGTAGAGGGTGCGCTGAGCGGTCTGGGCGGCGCTGACAGACTCGCCGCGGGCAACCTCAAGCACCAACTGCTCAAAGTACTGGCACCAGTGGTACGACAACTGCGACAGCCGCCTGATTTATCAGACGAGTACAAGTAAATAACTTTTTTTTTGTGGATGGTATGGTAAGCTGCAGATATATTCATATCCATACTTCCATACTAATATTATAAATGCGAAAGTAACTCTGTCTGTCTGTCTGTTACGCTTTCACGCCTAAATTTCTGAACCGATTTTGATGAAATTTGGTATATGGGTAGATTAGACCTTGAAAAGGACATAGGCTATGTTTGGTCGCGATAACCGACATACACGCGGGCGGAGCCGCGGGCAAAAGCTAGTAGTTAATATATGTAAGTACTACATTGTTGTTCTGGATACAATCTGTAAAAACAAAGTATGATATCAACTAAATTTCATCAAAATCATACATTCCAATGTGATGAAGTTTCAAGTAAGCCTTTGAGAGTTACTTATATTTAATCCTTACATCTTGGGGGTAAGATTCTGCTGCAGCCTGCAGCTTACTGTATAAATCTTAATTCACATTATTTTTCCCCATAACGACATAAAATCTGCCACTTATTTATTATTTTATTATTATTTATTCTTTTACAATTTCTATGTAATGTAAACTTCGCGGCAAGACTACCATAGGTTAACCAAAGGTATGGTTTCTACAGGCGTGACTACGGCTACTTAGGGCCGAGCCTGCACCAAGCCGTGGCGAAGATCCGCTCGTCGCCGTCGGCCGGCGGTAGCGGCGGCGCCGTCGCCGTGGTCACCTGCACCCCGCCGCTCGTACCGTCCGCGCCTTCACCGCAGCAGTCCCATATCACGCACACGCCAAAACCTGTTGGTGAGTATTTAGTCCCATATCACGCACACGCTGAATACTGTTGTGCGTGTTTGGTCCCATATCACGCACACGCTGAATAATGTTGTGCGTGTTTGGTCCCATATCACGCACACGCTGAATACTGTTGTGCGTGTTTAGTCCCATATCACGCACATGCTGAATACTGTTGAGCGTATTTAGTCCCATATCGCCTCAGAGCATATCGCGCATACGCCGTAAACTGTTGGTGCTTATTTAGTCCCATATCACTTATACGCCGAAAACTGTTGGTGAGCATTTAGTCCCACATCACGCACGCGCTGAAAACTATTAGTGAATCTTTATTAGTCCCGTATCACGTACACGCTGAAGATTTAAAAATGGTCGTTTGGTCACTTCTATTTAGCAAGCAATTCAAATATAATATAACCTTTCACAGAAACGGTGGCCAGTCGTAACGTAGTGATCAGCGCGTCCCCCGCGCCGCAGTCGCCGGCGCCATCCACGCCCCCGCCGCAGAAGTTTGTCATCGTCTCGCAGCAGAAAGCGCCGCAGGTTATCAATGTATGTATGAGTACAAGTACAGTAATAAAGTTACTTTTTTGCCTGAAAGAATAATAAAAATCACTATTCTTGAAAACTGAGAACAATAATTTGCTACCCTTTTGCACATGCTAAACAATTTTTTATTATTTTTCATTTTTGACGTTTTGTAAGTGCCGTAAATGACTTTTGACTTTGACACATTTCGCATTTATAATTTTATCGTTTTTTTTTTCATTACAGACACAGCCAGCAAGTGGTGGAGGTCACATAATGGTTCACAGCTCGCAGCCAACGATCGTCCGCAGTCAAAATGTACAGGTTCTTTTTTAATTATCACGAAAATAGATAGCGCAAACTAATAGAAACCGCATGAGACCTGCATTTGCTTGAACTTCTTTAGGACGTCCGCTGCCTCGTGCATGTGCACGGGCACCCGTTTTGTGCAAATAATATAGAGCGAATTTTGTGCAAATAATTTGCATGAAATCGAATACATACCATTTGCACGATATGCAGGCGCCCGTATAGGTGATGTATGAGACAGCGAATGGCTTTATCGAAGGGTAGAAAAGTCGAAATGGCTATAAGACTGGCTAATAGGCTTTGTAGATATTGCTTGTTAACAATTACAAAAAAAGGAAAATATTCTAATTGAGTACTTGCACACGTTTACCATGTAGATTGTATATTATGTATTTCATTTTAATATGTCAATTAAAGAGTCTCAAATGACAATGAAAGAATGAAAATGAGAATGAAAATTTTTAGTGTGCTGAGTGAAAAGAGTGTATTTTTTTTATTTTTTATAATTAGTTCGCAGTAGCTGCATAACAAAAAGTCTAACTATTCACTGTAGTTTATTCAGACGGTTTTAAGGTAGACTCACCAACAGATTTCATCGAGTTCCGAAATGAGGGTTGAAATGCATCGCTTTATATGTTTGTCAGTGCTTTGTAATAAGAATTAGAATATTTATAACGGACTTTATATCTTGAAACTAGGAATTTTTATCTGTCAATTTCAGCCATTTTTAATATAGCTACTATAGATGAACATTACGATTCGCCTGACGCTAACGTAACTTTAAACTTTGGACGCTTACGATAGGAACTCCAGGGATGTATACCTTTGTAAAAATATGGCTTTATAGACGCCCTTTATGAAAAGCCCTCTATAGTTTGAGTGTTATCAAGACATGGTTTCTATACAGAAATTGATTTAGAGATTATAAAAGTGAATTTAAATCAATTACACTTGTAAGTGATTACCCAGTTTAGTTTGATTTGACTGTCCCCTATTTGAATAAAAGCCTACTGCACTTCTAGAACATAAATTAACTTCGAGATTAAGTTAGATATCTGTGGGGCTACCATGAAACTACGGGCCCGCACGTATTATACTACGTGAAGAAAGAAAAATTTTCCTGGAACTGTTTGTTCGCGATGAAAACTCAGTCAATGGATTTTTTGAGATTTTTTTATTTATACAGGGTGTCCCAAAATTCAAGGATAAGCCGGCAACAGAGGGTTGCCCTACTTATGGCTGCTCTGGAAAAAATAAGAAAAAAATATATCTCTATTTTTGTTATTATTTAAACTTTTTTAAAATCATTCAAAATTCGGTACCCCTAATGATATTTTCAACTACCAGGCCCACAATTTTGCAAATATTTTAGAACTCTTTTCTGTATTAGCAAGCTAAAAAGCATGGCTATCCATCACCACTCTGAAAAATTATAGAATATTTGTAGTTATTTTACAAAAATAAGTCAAAATATTTTTTGGTCGTCAAATTTTCATACATTCTACTTTCGACCCACTTTATCTTATCTCGGTGGAAAAAAAAAGTATGGACACCACTATTGCATTCTTTTTTAAAAATTGGCGCAACTATCCAAGATTTCAAAATTACCATTTTGAAATCATATGAGATATTTTTTTTTCTTATTTTTTCCAGAGCAGCCATAAGTAGGGCTTATCCTTGAACTTTGGGACACCCTGTATTATCTTTTTTATGTATATTTAATGTCTTTGTCAAGCTTAAAATTTTCCGGATATTTGATACAGTAAAACCGAAGATATTACCAAAAGTCGGATAACCTCTCTCCACGCGGGCGGAGTCTCGGGAATCAGCTAGTAATGAAGAAAAGTTCAACCATTTTGCAATATGCACATACCCTATTTCGTTTCATGGTACCGAAAGTATTCGGTTCGTTTCGCAGTAGCCCCCACTGTAGCGTAGCGCGAGTGTGCCATACCGAATGGGTCGTAGTGACGTAGAGTGTGCATGTGTCGTAGTCGGTGGTGGTGACGTCGGGCCCGGCGGCCGGCGCGGCGACTCCCCAGAAGGTGGTGGTGGTGGGAGTGCAGCCGTCGCACCTCCAGGCCACCACCTCGGCTCCTGGACAGGTCAGCCAGGTCTGTACTTATTATAAGGTGGATGTTCGAAGTCCGACGGCCTCTGTTGGTGGTCGTGAACGCCTGTTACGTAGGAGGCATGGGTTCGATTCCCGCCCATCGCAAATGAATATGGCTATTTGCATTGGTTTGGTCGCGCCTCGGAGAGCATGTTATGCCGTCGGTCCCGGTTGCCATACAAACGCCTATGGTAGTCGTTACGGTTAGTTGGAGCCCTATAAAGTCCAACAACTGGTCTGACTACAATGTTTCGATATCGCCAATGAATTGTGGAGGTCAAATGGCAGTCGCTTCACATAAAACTTCTAAGTGTAGCCAAACCCGTAGTTAGACTGGAAAAAGTGGTCCCCGAACTCCGAGACGCAAGCTTCGAATGCGACTGGGATTAACGCTAAGATGAACTATGAAGGAAGGTTGTCCATAGCTAGAATTCGAAAACACCTATGGCGTAGTAGAGCGTTTGACTGCTAAGTCGGAGGTCGCGGGTTCGATTCCCGCTCAGTGCAAATATTTGTGTGCTTGGATATGAATATTTGCATTGGTTTACATGTTTTTATGTATATCTCTCGCTCGCTCTGATGTAACATACATGTGTTTGAAACATACACGTGAAACTGCGTGAACGTAGTGCGTACGCGTAGTGGCTACCACAACAACAGTTACATACGCAGTACAGTTAGTGCATGAACATAGTAAATAACCCGTTTTATAAGCTATGCTTTACCATTCTCCTCCTCTACCATAATATAGGACAAATCACAATAAACTGAATGCAATACAATACTAGTTTATTAATTATTCATTAATATTACATGATAAATTATTATATAACATTGTGTATTTTGTACAAAAGGCTCCAGTGTCGGTGGTAGCGAAGCCCGTGTTCGTCCGAGGCGGCAGTGGGCCGCAACCGCCGCCCGAGCTAGACGACTTGTCCCATCTCGCCTGACAGCCGCGAACCATCATCATCAAGCAGTACGCTAGAAAGAAAGTCTAGTGAGCACACGCCCTTACAATAGACCAATAGTGATGGACTTGGAAGTAAGATTGAAAGTATGTTTTTGTAAGTTTGTGATTAAGTGATTTACAATGACGCAAATATCTTTAGATATGTCAATTTGAATTCTCATTTATTAGAGCCAAAGGTGTCTTTAGTCCATGTAGCGCTCTTTAGGGTGCTTTTATAAAGAAACAGGTTACTGGTATCAGCTTTCGGTAGCCATCATGTCAATTCTTCATTTCTAAAAAAGAAGAACAAAGTATTTGCGTCCATGTAAACCAAAGGTAAAGACGCCTTTGGTTAGAGCAACTATTGAACTGAGTTAAATGCTATAATAATATTGTGCTTAAAGATTGTTGTGTAGTGTTAACTTTACTTTACCCGGCGCTAGGGTTGGCACGTCGAGAAGAAGACCCGCTTGGTTCGATTTTGTAGAGCGCTCTCTCTGTCGCACATATTGGACTGAAAATTTGATACTTTTATATCAAACTAGCTGTTGCCCGGGTGGAATTTTAATCCTATTCTCGCAACTCATGGGAAACTATCCTCATGATAAAACCTATCCAATGTATAAATATGGACTGTAATCTACGGGTGTTTACATAGAGAAACCAGTACAGGCGAGCCGGTACGTGTAAACCTATCCGTGTTGCCATTATGTCAATTCGTCGTTTCTCAAAAATGCAGGTAGTCGGAATCGGTGACCTGTTTCTCTATGTAAGCACCCTATATCTGTACCGAATGTCAGTTAGATCCGATCAGCTGTTAGGGCGTGATTGTATAACAATAATATTTAGATAATACATCAGTCCGATGTGCGATTCTTTGATTCTTCCTGTCGTGCCTACCCTAGCGCGCCTAGTACCTACTGTAGTTGATTTAACGCAAGTTACTTGTCAGAAGTTAGGTTCCTATAAATTAAATGATTTTAGGGCAATAATTTTCTTGTAAGTTTAGGTCTATAACGACTGCATAAGCTGTTGATAATGACTGTTCGATCGGTTTATATCGTCTGATCAAACGGTTGAAAACGCCTGTTCTATCGGTTAATAACGCTTGATCAAGCAAGCGATTGATAATGACTTTCGATCGGTTGATAAGGATTGATAATGCTTGATCAAACGGTTGATAACAACTGCTCAAGCGTTCTTAGGTTAGTGACGTTGAATAATATTATTTTTTAAATATTAGCGTAACTAAGCATTTCGATGGTAGCATTTTGACCATTATTTTTTATAATCTGTGAACGATTACTTATTTTGGTTTTATGGTGTAATGCTGTAAAAAATGTAAACAATCTAATCTGTATTATAAGAATTCTGTGATTTTGAAGTTGCTTTCTATATAAAATGGTTTGATGATATTCGAAATGTAAAAACAAAGTTTGACATGTTTTATAACGAACTTAATATCTCGTATTTCTGAAAAAAAATATTACGGGTGTTAAATGCAATAGGTGAACATAATTTCCCCTCTTAATGTAAATATTATGAATTCTGTGTATTACTGTGATGGAGTAGGTACTTGTAAGAAATCAAAAGGAAAATCTGTGAAGTTTGACAATATAAAGCAAATTATATCGGATATCGCTAACTATGGATGGTATGTGCGTTATACGACAGGACTTATTAAATAAAGTCGTAGATTGCTTTCTCATTCTGTTCTGTTTTTAATTTTTTTTATTACAATACCTACATTTTATTGTAGTGTTATTTGGAATCAATGAGTAAATCGACTACATACATCTACTAACGGCGGCCACCCATTTACAGTCCGCCTGCAGTTTTTCGTCTGTCCGGCGGCCTGCAGTCCTTATGTCATCATAATTTTATTACCTCAGACTAAAATAATAACATTATTTTATTCTTTTAGTCTGATGTTATTACGTATAAAATGCCGACGGCCATAGACTGTCCGGCCTTTAACTGTCTTTGCTGATCGCAATCGTCAAGCGGCCACACACATATTATCCGTCAGTCCAAAATCGTATACGAAACGCCTCTGTGGCGTAGCGGTAGTGAACGCGGCTGCTACGCAGGAGGCGCGGGTTCGATCCCCGCTCGGTGCCAATATTTGTATGCTTGAATATAAATATTTGCATTGGTCTGGGTGTTTCTATGTATAATATGTATGTATTTACAAAAAAAAAAAGTATCTAAGTATTTATATATGCATTCTAGATTCCATAACACAAGCTAATTAAGCTTACCATGGGTCTACTCTAGATAGCGTTGGGTAGAATGTTCTAGAATATTTATTTATTTATTTATTTATTTAAACTGTAAGTGTGTGGGCTATTGCGATGAACTGACAGACCGATATCATCCGGTTGTCGTTCGATAAACTGTAAGTGAGTGGCCGCCTTAACATATTATTTTATCCATACTAATTGCAGTTAAACATAGCACATTTTAGGTCACATGATTATTTTATGTATTCCCAACCTATATTTGGCAATAGAAGCCTTACAAAAGCAGTCAGCCACATCGTACGCTTTTCAAATTAGTTGCAGATATTTCTGACAGACACAGCGGACACTCATGAGTTTTAGGCCGCTTTCGGCTTGACTAAATGTAATATTAGAATAGAACGATAAATGTATGGGATTTGACGTATATGACAGTCATCAACGTATGTGCAGTGGCACACGATGCGTTGCGGGGCCGCAGCCGCACCGCAGAAAATTCGGCCAATTGGCGGCCACACTAGCGGTGCGGGGCCGCTCGTATGTCATTTATAAACGTCAAATGCCATACGTTCGTCACTCTATTTTACAATGCGCCGGGTAACGAATTGCCACTTGTCTTGGTATAATATTCACATATTACACAAAACGTATAATATAGTTAAATATACATTAATTGTAATGTCAACAGACACTCACGCGAATTATATCCGGCTTACAATTTATATTGTTTTTTTTTTGCACGTGATATTTAGGTAGTAACTACTTGAATTCTTACTTCTAATTCCATATTTCTACAAAACAACTAATTCCAACACATTTGATCATATATTAATCACCAAAGTCAAAGTCAAAGTCAAAAATCATTTATTCTGTATAGACCATTAAAACGGCACTTACAAAACGTCAATAATATACATATATGTACTAAAGACTAGCTTAGCAAATGGACCACCGGTTCGAAACGCGGCCCCGGCCTGAGAAGACTCCGGCAAGAAACTCAGCGGGCTTTTTTTTTTTTGGTCTATTTACAAAAAATGCTTAGTCTACTTAGTCTAAATACAATAATTTGTTTGAGAAGCATGCATGAGTGAACAGCTCAATTCCAAGCAAGTTTATCATCTAAATATTCTTGTATTTTATAATAGCCTTTTTGGCACAATTTCCTCTTAACTTCATTTTTAAAATTATTTATAGGTAAATCCCTAATTTCATTAGGGAGCTTGTTAAAAAAGCGTATACAGTTACCCTGGAAAGAATTACTAATTTTTTGGAGTCTGCTATCACAGACTACAAGATTGTTTTTATGTCTCGTATTTACGTTATGCCTGTCACAAATTTTTGGAAATTTGGAAATATTTTTCCTTACATACATTAGGTTCTCGAAAATGTATTGTGACACTACGGTCAGAATGTCTATTTCTTTAAACTTTTCTCTGAGGGAGACTCTTGGGCCCAAATTATAAATAGCTCGCACAGCCCGCTTTTGTAATATAAATATTGTATTCAAATCCGCGGAATTACCCCAAAGGAGAATTCCGTAGCTCAAAATACTATGAAAATAACTGAAATAAACTATTCTAGCCGTATCCACATCTGTCAGAGTCCTAATCTTTTTTACAGCGTAGGAAGCTGAACTTAATCTACTGGCTATTTTATCAATATGTGATCCCCACTGCAGTTTGGCATCAATACTTAAACCTAAGAACACTGTTGATTCCACAAGGTTCAACACCTGACCATTGAGTTGTACATTGGTTTCCACCTGTTCAACATTAGGTAGGGTAAATTTAATACATTTAGTTTTATTCCCATTAAGGCAAAGATTATTTGTACTAAACCAATGGACCACTCTTGTTAGTGCACTATTCACTTCGTCATAATTGTTTAGTTGCCTCTTAATTTTAAATATTAACGAAGTATCGTCAGCAAATAAAATAATACTATTTTTGTCTCTTACGTAGTAAGGGAGGTCGTTTATATAAATTAAGAATAAAAATGGTCCTAGTATCGAACCCTGTGGAACGCCCATCGAAACCACAGATCCTACTGAGCGTGTACCGTTAACATCGACCCTCTGAATTCTATTGTTCAAATATGAAGTCAGAAGATCGAGAGCCTTGTTCCTTATTCCGTAATGTTCTAATTTCCTGATTAATGTGTCATGGTGGACGCAATCGAAAGCCTTGGATAGATCACAGAAGACACCCAATGCATCATGCTTATCTTCCCAGGCTTTGTGAATACAATTTAATAATTCTACACCAGCATCGGTGGTCGAACGTCCTTTAGTAAACCCAAACTGTTTATCATGAAACAGTTTGTTTTCACCAAAATGGGTTAGCATCTGTCCTAGAATTAGTTTCTCAAATACCTTACTCAAGGTCGGCAACACAGAAACGGGTCGGAAATTAGAAGGATCTGTGGTGCTGCCAGCCTTGAACAAAGGTATGACTTTGCTATGTTTCATTAAATCAGGAAATATACCGTTGCTGACACAGTCATTAAACACAGTTGCTAGGTGGGGAGCAATGACATCAATAATACTTGATACAGTTTTGACTGATAATCCCCATAGATCCGCGGTCTTTTTAATATCAATAGATTTAAACGCTTTGGTGATATCCTTGCTATTAACAACTGAGAATACGAAAGTGTCCTCACATTTTTTTACTGATTCCATAAGCAATGACTCGGCGGAGGTGGAAGACGACTGGAGAGTTTTGGTTGTCAATAAGGGAATGTTTGTAAAAAAATTTTCAAACTCTGTCGCAACTTCCATGTCCTCCGTGACATGGCGATCTTCTATTTTTAAATGGAAATCTCTTGCAACTGATGAAGATTTCCCACATTCAGAATTTATTATGTTCCAAGTAGTCTTAATTTTATTAACAGAATTCGCTATTTTCTTTTTAATGAAGTTTGACTTCGCAAAGGAACAGGCTCGCTTGAATATTTTGGAGTAATTTTTAACATAATTCTGAAAAGCAGGGTTGAAATTGTATGATTTTTCAGAATACAGATCAAACAATTTATCATTCTTGTATTTTTTATTTACTTTCACACATCGTAGGTTTCTTTTCTTCTAGTTCGTAGGTACGCTAGTTATAGGAAATATATATACATTTAAAGATAATTTGTACTCTGTTACTTGTGTATTGTGTATCATAAATACACTACGATTTTCGAATATATCATAATAATTTAGGAATAAGTTCATAATGCATCGTTCAATAGTCCCTAACTATAATATATAATATTATTAGTTCAATTTATTTCATTACGTATTTGTAAAATAAAGTTAATTTGAATATATAAATAAAAAATAATGTTGGTTTTTATTCCAATCTCGCTTTAGTGTTTACCTTTCAAAAAATAAAATACTGTTTTGTGTGCACGCTGAGGGCACGAAGGGTTTATTCGTTAAGTACCTATGTATCAGTGAAGTAACTATGACGTAAGTCCCTAATATAAATCGAATCAGTCTCCAGAATAAAATAATTTAAAAAAATGACAGAATCTCTCTGTTCTTAAAGGGTCGGCAGCATGGGTGTGACTCCCGTGGTGTTGCACTCGTCCATAGGTCACGGTAACCACTTACCATTAGGTGGGTCGTGTGTTTGTCTGCGACAAACTGGTATAAAAAATTTGATATACATAATAAATAAGTAATCGGCAAACGTGGCGCACATTGGGAGAGGCCTATGTCCAGCAGTGGACTGCAGTAGGCTAATTGATTGAAATAATAAGTAAATCATTACTTACTAATTCTAAAACTCCATTATCTAAATAAGGTTATCATCGTTACATAGATGATAACCTTTTAGATTTAAATTTAAATTAGGTACCATCTACTACTGCCAATACGACACTGAAATGTGAAAAAAATAAATAAAAAAAGCCATAGAGAAAATTGGAACGACGCGCGACGTAAGTACTTAAATAATTATTTTGTATTGAAATTTGTTTGTTGTTTATTAACTTTAATATAATGTGTATTGTGGGTACAGGTGTGTGCATGACCGGGAACCTCACTGAGCTACGAGTATATAGACCGCCGAAGCGAGGGTCTCTGTGGGGATATCCGCACGCCAAAAGGCTACAGGTAAGTAATAATCACGCATTTGACGCATACGTACCTACTATTTATGATGCCGAATCTGACGATGATTGCGCAGTGGCTTTGCTCGTCTGAAACAAATGATATACAAAGACGTCACTAACCTAAGAACGTGTGGATTATCACTAAAAACTGATTTGGATTGAGATAACCCGAACATAAACTTGTTTAAAGAATTAACAGATGAAGGATTGCATGGTACTAGTACAAAAGCCTTTATGCCCACTGACAAATTACTTTAAGCCTCGTATCCACTAGGCAAAGAACGTTGTTAATTAGTCACATGTCACGAGTTAATGTGGATTTCAGGGGCGATGGTGTTAAGCGTCACTTCTCCATTTGACAACACATTTGACGCCCAACTGCTTTATGCAGGGAAATCGTGCGGCATAGGGCACGCCAGATGACAACGTCGCGCGTTGTTGTGCAACGTTGCTGTTACCGGATACGAGGCTTTACTAATCTGCGATGAAACTTAGGACATAGTAAGGAGTCATGGTTTTTTAACATAAGCTCGACTTACCTTACAACAATCGTAGAATTTCAAAGCAGTGTCATTATCCAAAAACTTGAGGGTGACTGTTTTGTCTACTGGAACATTGTTGGCGAAGTCCTTGTCGGACCAGACACACGTGTCGCCTGTCACCTGTGGCAAACAAACAATTAGCGTGAATTAATTACTGATATGGGTTAGAATGAGGATGACGTGAAACAAAAGGAGCTGCAAGAGGGCCTTACCAACACCATCGGGGCCAAGTCTCACCATCTTTGTTCTCTATACGTCAGATGGAATGATGGAATTGGACAGATTCGTGGATTGGGCAGATTCTTGACTCGACAGATTCGCTATACGACAGAAAATGGACAGTCGTGCACTTAATACTTATTAGCGTAGGTATTTATGAAGGGTCTATATTGAATCCCAGAATTTTTTTATTTCTATTTTAGTTTTGCGACGATGACGTTGACGCGAGACTACTTCGACGGAGACCCGCGAGCCTCTGCGAGACCTCCGCCCACCTCCGTTGGCCATCGGGGTGGTTATGTCGAACTCAGACTGACTAAAACTATTTGCCGCAGGCGGCAGCATCTCTCCTGAGTGAGAGACACGCTGCCGTCTCCGTTGCACAGGGTGCACCGCGTCCTCCAAGCGGTGCACCCTGTGCCGGACCACGCACCCCAACGTATGAGGCTCTGGTATAGGCTTTCCTCTCGGGGTTGAGAAGCCAGGTGGCAGTCATCATTACATCACCCTTCTAAAAGTCAACAAACCAATAAAAAATAATAAGAAGTGTAAACTTTAAACACAAATGGTAACGGCTAGATTGATGAAAAAAGAGTTTCATGAGAGAAAATGAGAATACGTTAAAATGAATTTAGAACAACTTTGCAACGAATCTTTAGCAACCTCATAAGGAACACGTTGGCACCACCTTTGCCACCCGTTAATCAGATGACAACGACAACATAAATGGACGTAGCTCCAGCGGAGTGTTTCTTTTTGGGGATAAAATTTAAAAAAAAACAATCCAATCAAGAGAGTAGATGAGCAGACCCCAGTACATCCCCAGTCCAACCAAAGTGCATGATTTGTATGCAACCGGGATTAAGGCTGCAATGACAATGAAGCTGAGGGTTATCTAGGTGATTTTTACTGAAGGGTCTCCTCGTGTGTCTACCTAGGTCAAAGTAAGCAACGTACCTGAAACTCCGTATCTGTGTGGATAACCATACCAGCCATAACTAAGTCCGTACCGGAGTCTGTGATCAGTACTTTGGGTGAACTAATGTCTTGGTCGAACAAAACTTGAATGTGCGCGAATCGGCATGTTGTTTCTTCGTTACCCTGCCGGATGACTGCTTCACCATGGCACGCAAGTAACACACTTTCTTCATCCTGAACATGATAAAAAAAGCGAATACCGTAAGGTTTAAGTCACTTTTGTGCAGCTATGGTCACTCACGGGAAGACTAAAATTATGGCCGTTAGTGTAAAGTTATATTTAAGTATTGAGTACAATGTATCGTTTTATAAGTTCCATTGTAATGGGCTATACAGATCAAATGATTTTTGACTATGACATCGTAGGTGTCTTTATGATACTAGATAAGGGGAAAGCGGTATCCGAAGCCTATGGACATAACTATTAGATGTTACCTACTACTTACGTAGAATGCGCTCAGTGTTTCAAATTTGCAATGGATTTTACTTTGTCTGGGGTTCAGTTAAATAGTGTGTTGTAAAGAAAGGATCTAGAAAGCTTACCTCATTATTATAAGCGTCATTATCCTCCATATTCGTAGCTTCTTGTTCCTTATAAACTTCAGGCTCTTCCTCTAAAATGTGAACTTCCTTCCTTACTTCCGTAGCTACTAAACATGCGGCATCACTGCTAACTTCGCTCTTAGTTATGGTAGATATAACTTCGGTAGGCGCGGCAGCTGCAGCTCCCGTAAATGTGTTAGGTGCCGTGGTAGGTATAGTCGCAGATAATGTTCGCTGCACAAATTCACTTGACATCGCGTTGTCGGCACGCGCACTATCTTGTAGATGTTTAGGTAGCGGTGGTGCGAAATCATTAGCCTTTTCTTCTTCGACTGCGCCACTGTCGTTATCCGACTTATCATCATCTGGGCCAGATTGTTTCTTTGCGACAAATGATTGCTCACCAGCACCTTCCCATTTGAAATCTGGGTTTTCTGAAAATTCTGTCATAAGATTTTTATTTACGAAATTAAATAACGGTAATATGATTTTCAAAAACCTCAAGAAATATCTTACTTTTACTCTTATCGAAGGCCGGGTCACTTATAGATGACAACGCAGCTAATGATGTACTGTTATCAATACTAAATAATACAGTATCGGTCTTCGTTGCATTTTGCTCCTTGGTCTTGTTGTCAGAACTTGCCTCTTTAGACTTTTCAGCATTTGAAGCTACGACGAAGGTAGATGCCTGAGATGAAGTACTAAATAAAGAATTCATACTTTCAAATGCTTTATTTTGAGATGAAATGGGGCCAATCTCAGAAACACCGCCTACTGCGCCAGATCCAAAAGTGTTGGCACCAAGCTTTGGTTGATTGTTAGTTAAAGCACCAGATTCGAAAATATTCCCTTTATCAACACTCGTTAGCGGGTTTTCAGATTTACCATAGTCTAAAAATAGAGACTTCACTTCAGAATTTTGACTATCTGTTTTATTATCGAATACAGATTTGTTACTCAAGATGCATATTTTGTTGGTTGTGGGCATAAACGGATTATCACTAAAAACTGATTTGGATTGAAATATCCCGAAACTAAAGTTGTTTAAAGAATTAACAGATGAAGGTATCGGTGGTGCTAGCACAGAAGCCTTTTTTCTATAAGTGAAACAATTTTCTGGCAACATTAATTTTGAAACCTTCAGTTTTTCTTCTTGAGTAGCTTGTATTTCATTCACGAGTATGACATCATCACTATCATCTTTTCTTAGGTTAGTGGGCTTTGAATTTACTGTATCAGTTTGAGCAGTTTGTTTCGCAGTATTTTCATTTTCCTCTGTTGATTTTGATTCATCTTTTATTTTAGTCTGTGCAGCTTTGACAGCTTCGATAAATCGATCACACAATAAAGTCGTTTTAAAACGTAAGCAAAGTGTTTCTGCTATGAGTTTACTTTCCGAAAAATCTTTAGCACACCATGTTACAGCGTTTTCTTCGTTATGCATTTTCTGGAATATCATATCTTTAGTAATTGTAAGATTACAACATACTTCCATTATTTGTTCCCGCCTCATTAATAATCTCACTTTTTGAATATTATCTTTATGGACAAGTAGTTTAATATTACCCAAGCCGCGTTCTTTCCATTCTTTGGAAGCAGTATCGAACCTAAACAGTCTAGCGCGATGTTCAAACAAAACATTTTCATCTTCTTCACCACTCTTTTGATCAATTAGGGGTGGTAATGGAATAACGGGCTTAAAATCTACGTTTCGTTCAAATTCTTCGACACTATCGGAGCTATTTAATTTATCTGATCCTAATGGGTTCGATGGAATATTTTGTGTTATGTTGTTAGGCGTACGTATGTCTATAGAGATGCTTGTATTTGCACTAGGCGTTATATTGAATATTTTACTACTTGAAGAACTAGTGTTACATTTAAAATTTAATCCGCAGACATTGACTGTATTAGTAACCTCTAGCGGCTTCTTCACTTCTGATACTTCATTATCTAGTTCAATATTACTAGATATCTTGCTTGTAGGCATTAGTGAATTATCGTTCAAGATTGACTGGGATTCCAGCGGTAGAGCGGAGTTTTTGTTGCTGACTAATTCAGAACCATTGGTTGGTTTACTTAGTGATGTTTGATTGACTGTGTTTCCTATTTCGTTGCCTAAAAATATGTTTGCTATTTTGACAGATTTTTTTTTAATGTTTGTCAAGTTTACACTGAAACTATTTCGAGTGGTGGCTGTTATTGGTGGTGTTCCTACGGAAAATGATGGCATTATAAATGAAGTACTTGAGCTTGCTAGCGAAAGTGGGTTCCTATCAACATATATCTGACCTAAAGATGAGTTTTTAAATAATGTCACTTTTAATTCTTTAATTTGTGTTTCTATACACTTAATATCTTCAGCCATGTTTTTGTACATGATAATTTTATTTTTCATTTGATTTGTCACTAATTCAAGTAAGTTTTGATTCAATTGAGATACAATATTTAGTTTTATCAACTTGGAATTTAGTTCCAACCAATTTAAAATAGCATCAGTAACTAAATTACTATTAATGGCTGGAATACTTTCGTTTTCTGAATACTTGCTATTCATGAGATTAGCTGAATTTATCTCAAAACTTTTAAAGTCCATTTCTATTTCTTGAATTAGTTCTTGAATCTCAGAGTAAAATAGGTAAATTTTATTAGTTTCTTGTTCTAAAAGTTTTTTCAAAGCTTTTGAAGCAAAAGTTTTAGCTTCTAATAAGGATTTAGTAGCTTTATCTTTTAATTTAAGATCGTTAAATATTAGAGCGTTTCTTTTGTACGTATCTGCAAGATTGTAAAATGTTTGGTATTCACCATAAGTCAGACTATTTTTTATAATGCCTATTTTACATTCCTTAAGTAAGTGTTTAATTTTTATATCATCCATGTCTTTGCATACGTAGTTGAACATTTCAAAATCACGGTATTGAGTGACATTTTCAACAGAAGTGTTAATTAACTTTTGTAGAAATAGCAGAGCTGTTTGGTAATATAAGCTAGCCCTTTCTTTTAATTGCTGAATTTCTTTTACATCCATAGACTTCTCAACTCGATCACTAAATATGTGACCAAGATTATATAAAAGTTCTGGGTCCAGCTTCTTGTTGCCTATACACCTGATAACCTTAATGCCATATGCAAATGTAGCGTCAATGGCAATCAAATCTGATCCAACCTTATTTGTATAATATTCATATGCACTTTTCCACCACTTCGCCTGGACGTCCGAACATAATATTGAAGTAATGATCGCAGGTAGTGTATTATTATCGCTTCCGTTATTTCTAGTCGTAAGAGCCGCACAGTAAAGAAATGCGTAGATATCTAATTTATTCAATACATGTTCCGAGTCCATCGATGAAAAATTGAGCATATCAAAAAGAGTACATTCGAAATCTGCCATCTTTTCATATTTCAAAAGTGTCCAGAGTATGTGATGAAGGGAATGTGGGTATTCTTTTTGAGCATCTTTATCATAAGCTTCTACTTCGAACCGATTAGGAAGTATGTGACTGTGCGGAGAATAATTGTGCGAAAAATAAGAAGATGTATTAAATCCAGACCTATCTCCAAAAAGGACTACGTAAATGTAAGGTGTCCGTTCAGTACAATTGCTTAGTGGCTTATGCGACAATTTACTTAAATACAGACAATAATGACCAGCCTGAGAACATCTATATGTTCCTTCAGTGTACCAACGCTTAACAGCAAGTACTTGTTCTTCGGCTGCATGTCTCAGCCAATTACGCTTAAGATTTGGAGGAACTGATTGCCATGCCACCAACATTAATGTAACCATATTTTTATATTCCAAACTTATGATTAGTTTTGTCTCTTGTTGAACTTTTATTAACAAAATTATTGCAGAATATAATGCAATCTGAGCTTTATGATGTTCTAACAAAGCAGTGTGGAACATTTCAAGTCCTAACGACGGCCCTACTCTAATTACTTTATAAATGGCTTGGTCGTAGGCGTGAAGAAATTCTGTCAATTCAGTAAATACTGATGTGTTGCTCTTAAATTTTACTGCTAAATTTAATGAACAAATACGTTCTGTAACAGTAAGAAGAAGTAACTGGTAAAGCCATAGGTTGGCTTTATCGTTGGTATGTGATATGTCTCGTTTTAAAATTTCATAAACTATATTGTACCAATTCAAATCATTGCTGAATATTTTATCTCTGAATTCCACATTGTAGGCATGGTTAAATGCATTTTCAACTTCATTGATTACTATATAGCGTTTCAATAAGGTTTCATGGAGGTGCAAATCTTTTGGGGTCAGAGCCAATTCAGCTTTAATAGTATTAATAGTAGAATCACGATATAATGATGTCTTCGAGATTCCCAAGTTTGCTTCTTCAGAATAACTCTTAGCTGAGGCTGATTCCATTTTTCGTTACGAGGACACGCTTCATCAAAAACCTAAAAATAAATACTTATATTAAAATTAAGATTTAAATTTGAATATACATACTTACCTATGTAACATTCAGATCGGCAAAAAGTCAAAATCCATGACGGGACACAAACCCGCGACCAGTCCCTTATCTACAGTGGGAATGCTCTAAACTCAGCTGAGCTGACTAAGCTACCTAGACAAGTCCTGGACATTCGAAATTCTCCTATAAGTACATACTACTTATTCTTTAGTATTTATGTTGTAGGTACGTTTATTAACTAAACATCAAGCACCTACTCTGTCTGCATCGGGTCCCGTACGTAGTTTCGAATGACGTTGCAGCGATAGGTCGTTGTGGCGAAAAACTTTCAGCGTGGTACGCTGGAGCGAAAAGTCATTGAAGCGAATTCCACCAGGGCGAAAGACACTGCAGCGACAAACATTGTGGCGAAAAATGTTTGAAATTACATATATGCAACTTTAAAACTATGAAGGCGAAATAAAAGACAGAAAGTAATAGTTTTAGTTTAATCAACAAAAAACAACAGTTATTTACTAATGAATATTTATTTGATTGTCAGTTTTTAACTAAATTAAATTGTTATTAACCCTAGAAAGATCACCTTATTTTGATGGCTATAAAAGATAACCATACGCTTCTTAGGCGTATGATATATGAATGTACACTACAGTGTAATAACAGTATATATTACACTCATACACTGTTATATAGTATACATAATTGTAAGTTTGTTGATATTTAATTAAAATAATAATTCATAAAAAAATGGGTTTAAAGTTGCATACCTATATATGTAATTTCAAACATTTTTCGCCACAATGTTTGTCGCTGCAGTGTCATTCGCCCTGGTGGAATTCGCTTCAATGACTTTTCGCTCCAGCGTACCACGTGTCCCTTCGCCCAGCATACTCACCATGGAATCTTGATATTTCATGAATGCCAAAAAATAGTTCTGAAATAGTTTTAAATAGTTGCGAAAGGAAAAAAATAGTTCTCTTATACTTACGAAATTACAGCCATATTTCTATGAGTATGCTGGGCGAATGTTTCGTCCAGCATACTCACCTCCGTTTGGGGAATCTGCGTACGTTTCAAACATAATTCATACTTCAAAAAATAGTTCATAAATAGTTCATAATGGTGTCCAAAAAGAAAAAATAGTGGTCTAATAACTCCGGAGTTATAGGCTTTGTTCACTGAGTATGCTGGGCGTAGGTTCTACGCCCAGCATACTCACCTCAATGCGCAAATACCGAACGAGCTATAGGTACAATTTATGTCTCAAAAAATAGTTCTTGAAATAGTTGTCAATATCAGTCTAATTTTCGCTTGACTTTTGACCTAGAAAACCATTAAATTTGGTTGTAAACTTCTACATACTAACGTTAAATGAGGTACAGTCGTCCACACATGTTTTTATAATATAAAAATATTAAACATTCTAATGGTGGGCGTTGTGATTGGGAATAATATTGTGGTATTATCTCACATTCAAAAACAGTCGAAAAAAATATATTAGCATTTAGCTAGTAAGTATATATTTTTTAATAATAATAAAATAAATGAAACTGTAAGCGTAAATAAATCCTATTACTTCATTGCGTGTAGGGTGAACTATTTGCCAAAAAAATTGTCTGGACAATAAAGTCTATTGCAGCCTGCTGAGAAGGCGACGGCCTAAGAATACATTGTCGCCTCCCCTTACATGCTTGAGAGGGTCGTAAGGGCCGGCGCCCACTGCCGGCATGGCACGGCATGGCAAAGGATTTTATTACTAATCAAGTTATTTTGTATCTTATTTCAGTGACTTTAGAATTCATTTTACTTTATTTCGTCAAACGATGCCGCGGCAGGCCGCGACGTGCCACATTCCGTTTGACTGCCTCTTTGTCGGTAGTGAAGGCGGCCGCTAAGCTTTAGGCGCGGGTTCGATTCCTGCTCAGTACAAATATTTTTGTATGCATGAATATGAATATTTGCATTGGTCTGGTTTCTATCCTACTAATATTATAAACGTGAAAGTTTGTAAGTATGTGAGGATGTTTGTTACTCTTTCACGTAAAAACTACTGAATGGATGGTGATGAAACTTTACGATAATATAGCTTGTACCTACATCAGAATAACGTATTGGCTATATTAAGCGATGAACGGGATCAGAATTTCACGCGGGCGGAGCCGCGGGCAACAGCTGCTGTATAATCCCTACTAATATTATAAATGTGAAAGTAACTCTGTCTGTCTGTCTGTCTGTCTGTCTCGCTTTCACGCCCAAACCACTGAACCGATTTTGATGAAATTTGGTATAGGGGTAGATTAGACCTTGAGAAAGGACATAGGCTATATTTGGTCGCGATAACCGACATCCACGCGGGCGGAGCCGCGGGCAAAAGCTAGTATGTATATATTTACAAAAAAAATTGTATCAAGTATGTTTATAGGCTTTCTAGAACCCATAACACAAGCTAGTTAAACTATACTTACTTTGGGTCTGGATAGCGTTGTGTAGATTTTCGTATAATATACACCGTGGGTAAACAACTGAACCAATTTTCATCAAACATAGCTAAGAACACTCCCGACTAATTCGCCTTTCAAACAAAAAAAAATCGGTTCGGGAGCTACGATGTACACAGACATACACACAGACACGTCAAACTTCCGTCCGTTTTTGCATCGGGGGTTAAAAAATTGTTATACCTACTTAGTACAAAATGTACCTAAGATAGTAGAAAGTTTTGTATCCGACTGTACTAAAATCGAATGTATGTAGAAGTTTACAACCAAATTTAATGGTTTTCTAGGTCAAAATTCAAGCGAAAATTAGACTGATATTGACAACTATTTCAAGAACTATTTTTTGAGACATAAATTATACATAGCTCGTTCGGTATTTGCGCAGTGAGGTGAGTATGCTGGGCGTAGAACCTACGCCCAGCATACTCAGTGAACAAAGCCTATAACTCCGGAGTTATTAGACCACTATTTTTTCTTTTTGGACACCATTATGAACTATTTATGAACTATTTTTTGAAGTATGAATTATGTTTGAAGCGTACGCAGATTCCCCAAACGGAGGTGAGTATGCTGGACGAAACCTTCGCCCAGCATACTCATAGTAATATGGCTGTAATTTCGTAAGTATAAGAGAACTATTTTTTTCCTTTCGCAACTATTTAGAACTATTTCAGAACTATTTTTTGGCATTCATGAAATATCAAGATTCCATGGTGAGTATGCTGGGCGAAGGGACACCGTACCACGCTGAAAGTTTTTCGCCACAACGACCTGTCGCTGCAACGTCATTCGAAACTACGTACGGGACCCGTCTGCATCGCCCTAAGGTTGACTGGTAGAAAATGCCCATGGCATTAAGTCCGCCTTTGTACATCTATTTTTATTTGTGCAAAAAGCTTAAATAAAATAAAATAAATCTATAGAGAAAGTTAGCATAGATATATCTCATCGTCGCTTCCTGGAGACTTTTTATTTATAATAATAGACGTTTCGTGGAAATCAACATCTTCACTATTTCTTATAACAATTTAACATTCAGATGGTTTCTAACAGTTAAGTCTCGAATAAAATGACATAGGTAAATACATACATACATACATATACTCACGACTGTATACCGCCGGAGGGGTAGGCAGAGGTGTATTAACACCCACATTTCGTCCACTATGATTTTCGGTCCCACGTAATAGTCAAACGGGCACTTAGTCATGTATTGTATGTTGACTGTCGGATGGAGAACAGCCCTATTCCTTAGTCGCCTTCTACGTCACCCACAGGAAGAGATGGGGGGGGGGGGGGGGGCTTTTCTACTCCACCGGGAGCCAACACGACGGCTGAATAAAATATATTGAATAAAATTACTTAATAAAATACCGACTTAAACTCTTACGTAGGTACTTACCTACAAATATCTATACGTAGTAGATGTTGTCGTAAGAAGAATTATTTTGTTTGTATACCTAATGTAAATATTTTTAATCAATAAACCTCACAAGTACTTCTTTAATGAGCATTGCTGTACCTAATGGTATCAATTCTGTAAGGTGCAATGAGTGTAGTTACTATAGATATAATATCAGAAAGATAAGACAAGACATCCGGATCACTTACATAGACCCATTATCTATTCGATAGGAAAGTAGGTACCTACCTTCTGACTCAGTATAGAAAGAACGTAAGGTAAAGTACCTAAGTAAGGACTGAATTCAGTGTAGAATGGTACTGATGACTTCGCTGTATATTATGTAATTTTTCCCTAGTTAAAACTAGTTTTACTTAGTAGATACCTACCTATGTTAAACTAGAAAACTACCTAGTTAAGTACAACTATAAAACATCCATAATACATATTTGAATAAAAAAGTAATATGGGTGTGTGTAGGTAATAATTATGTGTGTAAAAATGTATTACCTAAGTGTGAAAATCTCTAATCTCTACATGATTTGTTGTGTTTTATTGCGAAAAATATGAGCTGTAGCCTGTAGCCTGTAGCCATACCTTTACTGGTTAATAACTATCCTCTTCACAGAACTTCACCCGCATCAGTGTTGGGCATACTTTTTTAATGGGGGGCCAGGAAGTTTAAGAAATTTCAGAGGAGGGCCAGAATTAGGTATAGAAAAAATGCAGTGCTGAAAATCACAAAGCCCACTAACGCGCTATTATACCGAGGAGATACCCAATAACGAGCAGTGCGAGGTAGAGGCGGCTGTCAAGTAGCTACTGCGATACCAGAATATACTTCTTTTTTTATCGCGGGCCATGAACCTAGGTAGGTAGGTACTATTCGTGTCGAAGGATTATCGGCGCCGGGCCGGATTAAATGATTTCGCGGGCCAGAGATGGCTCGCGGGACGTAGTTACTTTGCAACACTACGCTAGATTATAAGTAACTGACAATAGCTATAAGAAGGCAGATTCAAATCGCTTGGCTACTGCACTGAAAATGTTAATATTTATTAACATCCTATTGGGCATTGACATTGCTTATAAGCCCACCAATAGCCAGTCAGCCAATAGTCGTTAGCAAGTCCAGCATAAAAAATATAATTTTAAGGAACCTACCACTATAGGTACAGGGTGTCTCAAAAGAAAGTTTATATTTAGTGGATCGATAAAAAGAAAAGTAAGCCGTGTATCGAAAAAATGTTTATTATAATAAGTACTTAATTAGTAAAGTACACACTTTGGGAATTTATTTCTTAAAAATTCGCAGCACTCATTTAATCAAACACTAAAATTGCTTCTGACGGCTCGGCAGGTGAACTCAGTGATAGCTGCCATTTCGTGACGGATATTTTCTTTCAAATGCGCCTGGGAAGTCGGTTTACTGGTGTTAACTTTAGATTTAAGATACCCCTATAGAAAAAAGCCCATAGGGGTTAAATCAGAACTGCGTGGACGCCAATTTATGTCACCTCTCCTGGAGATCAATAGCCTAAGAAAATTTCACGAACTCGTGGCAGAGACGTAAGACGCGTGTGACGCGATGACGTTGCTCCGTCCTGCTGAAATCATGTTCTTTCTCTAAGTCTTTGTGCCAAATGCGGTACAATGATGATTTATGCACATTTAAAGCACTTGTGCGCTTCCGGATTCAAAGGTTCGTTTCGTCACGAACAGACTGATTAACACTCTCCACGTTTTCTTCAGTTTAGTCGCCCGGATTTTGGTGTTTCGAGGGTTTTTGTAAAACTCTCGCACGAGAAAAGCTCCATACTCCATAGTGACAGAATTCCCAAGAGCCACGCGATTTCCATAACCCCCGCACCCCTCAGATTCGTTGCGTTCACGCAGTAAGCAAAATAAATATAAACTTTCTTCTGAGTAGTAGACTATCAATTTATTATCTAGGTAGGTACGTGCATGTAGATAATACCTAATGAATGTTTTAATCTAATTTTTGATAAAAGGTTATCAAACTATTATAGATAGTATGGAGTATCGCAATTGATATTAATTTACGTACCTATACAAAATCTACCTATGCCTTTTCATAAAATACGTCATTTCTCATTAGGTACGACATTACAAGAGATTTACAAAAGTCACTAAGCCTCAATCGATCGATCAATTAGCCTATAGATCGCAGTCCTTTGCTGGACATTGGCCTCTCGCAATTATGGGAGACAAAGCCTATAACTGTCCTAATAATTTGGTTGCCTGTTAGGGTAGAAATTAATAAAATTTCAAATTAAAAATCCACTGGGTCGGTCGGCCGTTCGGTGACGCCCCGGGCTCGAACAGCTTGATTTTTTTATTGCATGTTGATTGAAAATTTAACAAGGCTTGCTATGATCAAGCAGTAAAAGTAAAGGTAGGTTTCCAAGAGTTTGACTCTACACAGCTCGGTAATACCTGCCTGTCAAAATTTTCTCAAGAGGTAGGTAGGTACGTTGTCGTTTTCTTTGGTGTCGGGGGTGCTCTGCGGTGGACGCACTCAAATTCACTAAGCATAGATTATTACAAACCAAAGTCCAAGATACGTGTCCCGAGGTATACCATTCTATGCGCCGTAGTGCACTTGTTTGCCATATATAGCGTTATAAAAAACGGCTGCCAATGTAAAAAAAAAATCATCTGCTGATTTTCTTTCACTCCTGAATTGTATTTTTTTTCATACAGTATAAAGAAGAAGAAAAATTTACCTGTATTTGCTAGTTTATAGGTTGAAGTACCTACTTAGTCCTACAACCATAACCTGGCTGAAGTTCTTACCTACCGAACTACCTACTTAAGTATTTCGCAAGGTGTTGTTGTAAATTCTATAAACATTGTCCAATAAGTATTATACAAGATATGCTTGCGGCTACTCTAGTGGCATGTGAACGGGTAAATAAGCACCGAATCCGCGTATAATAGGCACAATGCTTCACAATGAATGAATGCCCACTCGACTGAATTGATAAGTGGGTTGTGCCGCTTGCGTGGGGAGCGCGTGTGCGCCCGCCCGCCCGATCCATCGCGTTCCATAATTGAGTGATAATAAACTCGTTTTATGTTTATGCCTACTAAAAACTATCCGCACTGAAGTTAACGTTTTAAATGTTACTGATGGAAACTACTACCTAACAAGGAAAAAATGTAGAAATGAACTCTACATTACAATTAAATTTTACATAATATGTACTACGCGTACGTACAAACCTATTATCACAGAACAGATCATTTCAAGTACTAGCGTACTATTATATAATAAATTAATTTTAACAAAACAGTTTAACCGACTTCAAGAAACAAAAAGAGGCACTGAAAAGCGAAAAATAATTAAAACAGACTTACTGATTTATTAGAAGTCGGTGTCAGCCAACTTTGTTTTTTGTGTCTGAACTACTATGATGCAATCAATTGAAATATATGGCCTCTTGGGCTAGGCACCGACTTCTAATAAATCAGTAAGTCTGTAAATGTAGTTATTTTTCGCTTTTCAGTGCCTCTTTTTCGTTTCTTAAAGTCAGTTTAACTTTTTTGTTAATATTTATCTAAGTCTAATTTATTACTACTAGTAAAAAAAAGGTTTTTTACTACTTAATTTTAACACTTAATGGCATGTGGCGTCACTTTATATAATTAGATAATAATTTTATTTTCAACTAAGTTTCACTAATGTCAACTAAGAAGTGCCAGAAAGTAGTTACTTTCTGGCACTGCTTCTGGGGCACCTAAATAGGTACTAGGTTATTACTACTTGCAACTCTTGCAAGGCTTTCTAAATTGATCTTTTTCAAGTGAAAGTAAGTCAGTCCTCATCTTACTTTCTCTAACGTTTGCTCTGACGAACTATTTGTCCACTGAAAGCTTGTTCACAAAAAATATGGCTTGTCTGTAAATTTATAAATCTTTGACCAGTAGTGCCTGTGCCCGGTTGTGGCGGCGGCGGCGCGTTTTGTCTGCCTGACCACTGGTCGAGACAGTCGAGAGTGCCAGAAGTGTTAGCCGTGCATTCTGTCGCAGTCGCAGCTGGGGTGCGCTCATCTCCCGACGCTCGCACTTGCCGGGCTAACCCGCGAGACTCGTACCGACTTTTCCCGCCAAAAAATTCGCGCCCTACTGACATGTCGCGTTTTTTAATTTATTCACATCTCATTGTTGTTTCCATGTAACACAGTGATCGATTTTATTTTGTGATGCGTTCTTATTTTGTGTTAATTTTGTTCTTTGTGTTTTTACCGAAGTCGACGAAGGCAATTCGATGGTTGTAAGTATCTTATTCAATTTTTATAGGGCAATAAATGATTATAATTCAGAATAAATTGGCGTAACTTTATCTACCTTATCTAGGGTTGCCAACTCTTTTTTCGAGAAAAAAAGTATATTTAGGTCTGAGAAGAAAATTGAACAGTATTCTAGAAAATAGAACAGTATTTTACAATTACATAAATTAATTTTAACAAAAAAGTTTAACCGACTTCAAGAAACGAAAAAGAGGCACTAAAACATAACATAAACTCACGCCTAAATCCCCGAAGGGGTAGGCAGAGGTGCTAGCACCCACATTTCGCCGTTTATGTTTAGGTCCCAATGTAATAGGTGGCGAGCCTATTGCCATTAACCGGGCACTTATAAACCTGCGATAAATACACACATAACTTCGAAAAGCATCGAAAAGTCATTGGTGTGTGCCACCGGTGGATAAATTAAAAGATTTAATATATGGCTGGCAAATAGAAGATAGCTGTGAACTGTATTATTTTCTATATTTATGATTTATCATTAATAAATTTTGGATTATCATGGGCCAATCAACACCTAAACTTATAAAATAATAGCAAATTGGTGCCCAATTAATTAAAATTGTATCAATTGCTGCACATTTTTGTAGTGTTATGCATTTTGATGCTGAAAACAGTATTTTGGATACTGTTTTTTTGTTGAACAGTAAACAGTATAATTGGGTGTAAAACAGTATAATACTGTTTTAAACAGTATGGTTGGCAACCCTAACCTTAACCCAACCCGTACTTACTTGTTGCACAGTCTTCTATATTATACACAACTGAATAAAATCACAATTTTTTTTCCATATATACCACGTTAAGCCTTTCTTTAACTATAAAATAATTAATGTATGCAGTCAATAATAAATTATAATTATTATGTGTTGGCGATTACGCCACCGGGACAGTAATCATTATTTTTCGAGAGCATTACATTCTATAGTATTATTTAAATTCAAATAGGTACACCGCTATAATTTACTGAAGAGGTTAAATGAAAAGGTAAGTAAGTACCTACCTCCATATTTTTTTTTTATACCTATTGTGAATCTAGGCACCTAAGTAGATACAGGCTTATGGAGATACACAATTTATGGTTCATCAGGGTTCACCCTAAACCAGATCTTAACTAGCGTGACCGAATGCAATCTCAACTACAACCTGCATAAATGGGTCAACTCTATGATTGCGGAAATTCTGTTCTTGACTCTACCTACTACTTATTCTGCAAAGAGTAGGTACACCAATTTTCTATAGATCCTAGATAGATACTTCTAAAAACCTTAATTTAACAGAAAGATATACAACAATATGACAAATAAAATTAATAAAATGACACAATATTATTAGAATTTCCCAGCATAAATCAAGTTCTGAATTCAAAGAGACCGAAACTTTACAACAGAACGGTCAAGAGAGGCGAGGTAGAATTGTATTAGGTATGAACATATTGTTTTTTTTTTTTAAGATTCATATCTCTTGTGTACTTACATACAAGATTAAGTATATTGAAAATAATCGTTTCCTGAAGAAGGTCTGAAACACAAAAATAATGCGTAGATTTTACCTACATGCAATTCCATCTTCAAAAGCGAGAATAACAGCTTTAATTGCCATCAAGGGCGAGCACGCGACGATGTAATTTATGTATTATGTCGGAGGCTGCTAAAACTGAAACTAAAAATACATGTAGGCATACGGTGTCCTACCTCTGTATTCGGTTTCTGAATATAAAGATAGGTACTAAAGTAATAATATAAAGGTACTAAAGAACTAAAATATTGGTAGAGGTATAATAAATCAATAGAAATTACAAGCTATTCAGTCCTATGTGTTGATAATTGAGATATAAAAAACATTCCAAGGAACAAGGCTTAACAAAAGAAAATACACCACAGGATCAGAATAACGTATCCATACCTTCATAATTAATAATACCTATATTGTTAAAACACGAAGAAAGATAGCACGAAGGCAGGTGCTAGCACAAAATATAATTAAGGCAGAGTTCGACAACTTGAATGAGCATTTTGAAATTTATTACTTTACTTTTGAACCGTTACAGCTTTTTAATGTTACTTTTTGTACCTTCATTCATAGGCCCGCCATCGCCATTCCAAATCTGCCTTCTTAGTAACCTCTTTTTCATAGGGGTAGGTAGAGACAACATCTTCGCACTTGCTACGATCGTTGACCCTAGCAAAGGCACATTTTTCACTTCTTTTACTTTCAGAATTGTTTTCATACATTATACACACGTTGCGAGTGGGCATTAGTGACCTAGTCTTTCCTCAAAACGTCCTCGATCTGATTGGCATAGATACGTCTGCCTAGGTTGACCGGGTTGCCCAATTTATGAAGCGAGTACTAATAGTCCTCGCTTCATAAATCTGTTTCGTTAACCTTCTTTTTTCCATCCTCTCTCCGTGTCCTAACCATCTAAGCATCCCTTTATAGTGTCTCTATCTTGGTCACTACATATTATGTATTCTACCATATTATAACCCATTACACTATTCCTCACTTGGTCCATCAGAGCAAACGTACTAGGGGTCACTTAAATTTATATAATGTAAGTATTAAAGGTTTTTTAATTTTTTAAGATACCTACCTACTATAATGTTTCTATAATTAGGTATTTTGAAACGTATGGAATATACCTACAATCCCTATCCCTACTAATATTATAAATGCGAAAGTAACTCTGTCTGTCTGTCTGTCTGTCTGTCTGTCTGTCGGGCTTTCACGCCTAAACCACTGAACCGATTTTGATGAAATTTGGTATAGAGGTAGTTTAGACCTTGAGAAAGGACATAGGCTATGTTTGGTCGCGATAACCGACATCCACGCGGGCGGAGCCGCGGGCAAAAGCTAGTTAACAATAAAACTAAAAGTACCTAAAAGAACTATTATATCCATGAAAAATAAAATTTAAAAGCATCGTGGAATTCCTTCGCAACGCGTGCCTCTTAAAATATTAAAGTTGGTAGGTACTTTTGTGTCCAGTTCCTACCTAATTAAAAGAAAACACATAAATACTTTTAAGTAACTATATCTTTCACTATCATTGTAGTTATTTTATTACAATTTATGCGATGACAACCCACACCAGTTGACCCCATCAGTCATATCGCCCAACGATCGCATAGTCATTGCATTAGGCAAATCTAAAAAAACCATAAAATGGTTCGGCTGTCCGGGGTCTTCAATGGTCGGCACCTTGTTGGCGAATGCTTTTACTAAAATTAAAATCCCGTGTGCTGTCGCGCGGGAACAAATCTAACTTTTACCATCAGGATGTATGTATCTAGCTACAAGACACACGATTTGTCACTTAATCGAATATAGATCGGGACTTAAAAATTTGGCAAAAAAATATTTGACCAGAGACAGAGTGGGTGAAACCCTTAAGTTATTAAAAATTCTAATATCAAATCAGTCCTATTCACAGATATCCGAGTCCTATCCTATCCATAAATATTTAAATCACTATTTTGCTATTTTAACTTCACACTGAACCTTGGCTGTTCAGTGTGAAGTTAAAATAGGATTACCTAGGATACATTGATATCCTAGGTAATCCTATTTTAAATACACACTGAACATCGCAACTGCGTAGCGCACACCTTTGGAACTCTACTACTCTTGAGCTCTAATATAAATATATTTATTCTTTATATTCATTTATTTATTTTTAAATTTAATAGATAATAATAAATTAATGAAATGGTATGTAGCTTCATAACTTACAAGAAGCAGCAAACCTCAGGTAAGTTATTATTGAAAAGGAACCTTAGAGGAAAGAACAGTATATTACGGATGCAATTAACGAGTGCTTAAAGCGAAACGAATTAATCAATACAAAACCACAATACAATACCTACAAAACGCTTGTAATAACATTGTTATTGTACCATTCGAAACATCCGTAGGATTTAAAGCGGTTGTAACGGCTCGATTCGCCCTCGTCCATCGGCGCTCCCTAATTGAACATCGCACTAATGAGCGCCGTTGTTCTGCTGCAACCCGCAATTATTCGCCCCCGAGATTACACCCGGTAATATCCCCGGAAATGTGAGTTTTGGTTGGTGAACACGATTTTCGGCAGTAGCTCTAAGTACCTAATTATTTCAATATTACGGTTGTTGGTATTTATGTAAATAGCGCAGTTACGTCCTCTTGCGCCTCGCTAAATTTGATGTGGTGAGGTAATTTTTTTATTCATTTAGTTAGGGTCGTTTGCAGTAACAATAATGTTATAGGAAATGATATCTAAGTAATACCATTCAATTCAATGCTTCCAAAACAAGAAATATGCAGTAGGGGATAATGAATCACTTTTCTGTTTGTGTGTTGATGGAAAAGTTCTTTTTTACATTCCTAACATTGAAATATTATTTATACTTTAAGTACATGCGATTTTAATTAGGTGCACACGTTAGCCACCTACTTGCTATCATAAGGCATGAGACTATTGAACATAAATTAGTACCTACATGAGTAAAATACTGACTCTGTGGCGTAGCGGTAGTGAACGCGGCTGCTACGCAGGAGGCGCGGGTTCGATCCCCGCTCAGTGTAAATATTTGTGTGCATGGAATATGAATATTTACATTGGTCTGGGTGTTTTCTATGTATAATATGTATGTATTTATAAAAAAAAATGTATCTAAGTATGTTTATCCGCATTCTAGAACCCATAACACAAGCTAGTTAAGCTATGCTTACCTTGGGTCTAGATGGCGTTGTGTAGAATGTCCAACAAAAAAAAAAAAAAGAAAATAAAAATCCAAGGTAAACGAACATATCCCGTGGCTTCTGTTTCATCTTCCAAATTCTAACTAGGTACATATTGGCCTATATAGTTTTTACGGTCACAGTTGCTATGAATACCCTCATCCTTGCAGATATTTAATATGCTGAAAAACTACCTCATCGGCAGTATTTTAAAACCTCTACCACGGCGCGTGTCTCTATATTTCAATTGATTTTACCCAGATCCAGTACAACAGGCCTGAAGGTACCTACATCGAATACGATACCTCCCGGGTACATAAAACTGAAGAGTATTCAGATCAAATAATGGTCTTTCTTTAAAATCGCTCCAGATAGCTCTACCAAGGCGGCTGATTTCAGCTTTGCGAGCCATAAGTAATAAATAAGCAATTAGGTACTAACATAAAAAAAAAATCCGTGACGGACCGGCTTTCTGCTTGTATATAAAAAATTGCAATCGTTAAACATATAAAAATTAACTGGTGCCTACATGCGTACACGATATTTTCTGGAACTTTTCAGTCTCTACAAGGGACCTACAGATCCATGATATTTAAAAAAAAAAATATCAATATTGCCAATTAATAAACCACAGTATACCCCGCGACTAGTACTTGATCCTATTATACAATATTGCCAGTATTGCCACATAACTTTTCATATCCAAAGTTTTACAGTAAAATATCCTTATGTACCTAAGTGATTTTTGTGAAAGGAGCCGTTTCAGTATTCGCTGAGTTAGCAAGGGCCGTGTGTGGTAGACCGAAAAAAATAATTTCCCTCGCTCGAGTTCCCACTGTGACTTTTCCAGGCGGCCGTCCCGTGCATCTGGCGGGGCCTATTATTAGGGGACGGCTCTTAATGCTTTCTTAGGTATTTTTATATGGCTGCCGTCTTAGTTTTTACGATTGTGATTTTTATTGAATTCTCGCCCAACGTTACGTATGTAGGTGCCCGAAGTATGCCGAGAGCGGACGAAGGTGAAATACGAGCCACTTACTAAGAGATTTATTTTATTGCGCTGTGTTCGACATACGTTTATAACAAGTTTATGTTCAAATATTAAAAGTAACGAACTAGGTACATCAAATTTTAATTTGATTCTGATTATTACGGTATTTATAACATACACCGGCAATTTAGGTTGTAATATGTGATATTTCTGAAGTACAGGTACGTACAAACTCATTATAAACTAAATCTCTAAACTTTCTTGAAAGCCTACAAAGACTGCCGAGAGTGAAGTATAAGTCGAAACATGAAGGGCTTCGTGAGGGCCGAACTTTGTGCTATTACACGAGTTCGCAACTTGCATTGCAAATGGGTAGAATTACAAAATTGGCTTTAAGCCATGAGCAATAGATACGTACTTAGCAGCAACTTGTTTAGAAATTAGAATATTTAGGACATAACAGTCGGGGATTTCCGCATAAATAAAAAGCTAGGTATACAAAGAATAGAATAGAATAGAATATGCTTTATTTCAGATCATTACATCCATAGTTTGTTATTGAGTCACATACAATAAATTATAAAATTCAATAAAAAATAGCATACAATTAATTGAATAAATAAGATATAGAATAAAATAAAATTTATAAACTAAACATTGATGTCAGGTAATTATTAATTAAATTTGAGTCACTTACAATTCATTAAACATTCCATATAAAATAAAATACAATTCATCGAATACAATAAAATAAAATTTATAAACTACATTGATGTCAGAAAATTATTATGTATTTAAATTTAAGGCTTACAAAGCTACTTAGGTACCTAAACACTTTCCACCAAATGACTAAACTAAACTTTAGTCGTTTCTTCTGCCTCATCCCTCATCCGACTGACTGGTTGCATCCAAAGTTTTTTTAATTAAAAAGGTAATCGATATTTGTTACTTTCTCGTGTTGATATAAACCGGATGAAGACTTGGATCGGATAAAAATAGATTTTGTTCATCAATGCAATGGCTTACACATTGATGCGCTACCAATTTATCTTAACGAAGAACAAACGACTTAATTCCTGAACATCTCTAAGGATTGTTTTTGTTGTTCTCGGAGGGCGGAGTACGGCAATAAGTGCAACAAATCGCTGTGTGCACGATTCATTTGATCTGACACAAATTTATCCACGCCGAGCCGCTCTTTATTTACAGACGATGTTCAGTTTGGCCTGACAAATTCATAAATTACCGACATCCTCGCCGCAACGCATTTGTTCAACTTTTATTTTTATCACACATTTCTTGTTCGACCGTATCGACGGCAACCGTTTTGATGTATGGTTCATTAATCGAATTTACACGATACTGTTTCGAATTCGGAATATTATTCACCAGCGCAAGTACTTTTTTTTTCAATTCTATAATTCGATTTCAAGGTAGATATTAGCTAAAGCATTATCTGTTCTGTGCTAAAGCGATAAGCGATACAGTAAGTTACAGATTTAAGAAAACAAGATTATTATGCCTGGGTAGATGTCCGTCTTGGACATCAATCTTGAAGTTTTTTACATATATATGCTCACGCCTGTAAATCCCCGAAAGGGTAGGTAAAGATGTAGGTATTAACACATTAACACATTTCACCAATTATTATTTTCGGTCTCACGTAATGGGGGGCGAGCCTATTGCCGTTTAGCGGATTTGTATAAAATAAATTTACATTTCAACACACTTGCTTATAAACAGGCTTTTATTTCACCGCAATTAAGCACGGAATGACACCTATTATAAAACTGTGACTTTTTCATTGCTATTATTCACAAGTGAGTTAGACTTCTTTTTTAATTTCATTGATTATGTTGCTTTGTTCTTATAAAAGTTTCGATACAAAAAAGATCGTGTCCAATATTACAAACGAATTAATATTAATTCGTTTGTAATATTGGACACTTCGTATTTTAAAAGATAATTTCAACCGTGTTTAATAAACAAAGCTTTCACTAAAATGTAGTTTTTTTCTCTCTGTGAGTATTTACAGAGAAAAAAAAAATCATAATTCAAATAAGTAAGTAAATGACAAGGCAGCATGGTGATAGCACCTTAGCCTGTTCCGAAAGGAACAAATAAAAAAAAATTAGATGCGCGCGCATATGACAACAAATAGATTTTTACTATTGTGTTTTGATTGTGTTGTGTATTATTTTTAGTATTATTTTATTCGCAAGTGTGTTGAAAATAGTCTTATGCCACTCGCGTATATGGTGACTACCGTCCTCGGCTCTCTTAAGACCCTCGCCTTACGGCTCGGGTCTCAATGTCGCCTCAATGGTAATCACCAACTTTACACGCTTGTACCATAATGTACTATTAATGATAGCATAGATGATTATTGTACATATAGCATAATTACTTAACTACTATGTATATAAGTATACATGTCATGTCATACTATTCGCGTCACATGCTCGATTTCAAAAACAAATCCTTTCACTTAAAAATAAGATCCGCGTCCCACATGCCAACAACGGCATCACCTTTGACCTTCTAGCCGACTCACCCGGTCTGGATACATTTCATCTCCATAGTAGATACCTATGTACTACTCAGTAGTCAGTACCCAGTTATGCCTTAATGTAGCCTTGGCTGATATTATCGATATTTCGACACTATAACAATGAAGAGAAAGGTTTTTCGCGTGACTAACTCATCAGTGTAGAGCCGAATCTAGGTAGGTCGTGTCTGTGATCTAGGCATAATATGAAAGATTTTTGGAAAATACAAAGTGTAATTCCTTTTCCAAAATCTTTTTAACCTCTACCTCTACTTTACACATTTACGCCCCCGAAGGGGCCACCTATTTGGGGTTAACCCTTTTTCTCCAAGCTGGTCTACCTATATTGGAGGGCAATCAAATGACCTACTCCCTTTAGGATAGTGAAATGGCTTTATTCACTCTTTTTAAAGCGTCTCTAATATATGTACTTTAATATGTAGGTACCTACATACTAATACATATTTCTAAAGATACCTTCAAAGTACCTACTTTTCATTTCGTGTCTCGAATAAAAAGAAGGAAAATGTTCTATTAATTAAGCATTGCGTTGACAATGTAATTAGAGAGTGCTACTACAAAGAAAATCTGCAGGTAAGAAATAAGTAATTAGCGCTTTGAGGGAATATTGGTAGTTCTGCGGGGAGCGGGCGGGGCCGCGGGGCGGCGCGCTGTCTGGCGCGAGCTGACTCACACGCGGGAAGTCCACCCGCCCAGCCGCCCAGCGACGCACTCCACCAACACAACTCCACGCGATTATCCGCCTTTACTTGTCGCCACGTGTGACGCGTGTTATAATGAATGACTACGCTCGACTCTATTAGTCTGAGGCTCGACTCTAACGATGTCCGCTCTAATCTAAGCTTATTTTATCTTCATATAATAGGATATGTAGGTAGGTAGGTACTTTCTTAGGCATATAGAGGTTTTCTAATATTGAAATCTGTTGCTTTCTTTCGAGACTAAGTATATTCAAAAAGATTAAATTATTATTGTCAAATACAACTTATATCTGATCTAACATCTGCTTTGTTATATAATAATTTGACTTGACCTCGCCTGGTGGCAAGCTGAAGGTGAAGTCTCAGGAAAAGACTCACCATTACGGACTCATATCAACGCTAAATATTGTTTTTATTGAATAAAAGAGTAGATATCTAATACAGGTTTTTGTACCTACAGATATTTTTTATACCACTTAGGTGGCAGACAAGCACACGGTCACCTGATGGAAAGTGGTTACCGGTAATTATTCGTAGATCTATCCTAGCACTTGTATGCATAAACCTTAAACCTCATTATGCAAGTAAACATCTATCCGGTTAAGTCTACAGAATCTAACATTTTTTGTATACCAGTAGATGTTAACCTAACCCTAACCTAATCAAATCAAAATGCAAATGATATGTACCGAGTCGTTTTGCCCAAGCGTTATTAAAAATGCTATAGAATCGGCTATCAAAAATAATTGTACGCTGTGTCCGACTCGGTAACAGCTACAAGCATTTTAGTTTATACAGATAAGGCACGCTCTTGTGCTTCGCCTTCTCTCGCTACTTGCAAAAATCACTTATTACGATGTGCTTCATTTCTCTTGTAGGATTACTCGCTGAGATTTATCGGCGAGTGTTTTTTATCCTCGCGCGGCCAAATCCTCGTTTTAACATCTAAAATAACGCAGCTGCAGTTTCACTTCTGACTGTGTTGAAACATGTCTCGAAATATCCAATGTTTTGCAGTTGGACGATAGGCAGGCGTCAGGCACAACCCTTAGGTAATTTATTGTCACAGTTTTCAACGATCTTAAATTCTCATTAAGTGATTAAATTGTAAAAACTATCGAAATAACTATACGATACGGTCAAAGTTGTCGAGAGATATTTTCTCTATAAAAAATGTTTAATGCGGTTGCTCTAGTAAACAAAAATTAAGGGCTTATTTGGTTATATTTAACGAGTCCATTATACCTATATTTGGTAAGTGGTGTATTTTTTATTTTTAAACAGCATTCAAAGTTTATTATTGATTTGATGAAATAATATTGACGTGCTTTAGATTAAAATGCCTTTTGGTTTCTTCTACCTTCATAATTGTGTAGTGTAGTTATAGGCTCTACGTTGGCACGATATGATTTTTTTACTTCATAGTAGTGTTGACCACACATTCAGATCCTACCATATAAATTGCTAGTGTTAGAAGCGGGTTCATGTCGATGGTATTATGGTAGGTATACTGGGTCAAGCCATACATCACTGCCACAGAAGAAGGCTCATTTAAGGAGATACACATACGAAACACCTGCAGACTAACGCTAACAATATTCCTGCGGCGTAATAAAATTCCTAAATTGCGAATTATATTAGCCCCTTAGCTCGTTTCAATATGAAACAGCTTGGCGTCATTTCACTTTGACAAGGGTACCTTCGCGTCAAATTTATACCAATAAGTGCAACGATTGTTCTTTACAAGCAGCGCGACAAGTGCGGCGACTTAGACAAATAGCCCTTGTATTGAACAATTTGTTGAGTAATCCCTACATTTGTTTCAATTATTCCGGCTTCCTACTTAATGGCCGGTTTCTACATTTAAATCTAATGGGACATTAGGCACGTGCCTCGCATACACATTTGAATGAAAATCACAATTACACTGACATTCCTGTTTAATATTCATTTTATGAAAGGTTGATACGATCCTTATATTAATATGTTATTACAGTTCTCGAACGTGATTTTCATATGAATACATGCATAACATTTATTAAATATTAGGCATTTTCAAGCACAGGGCAATTTATCTAAGTACAGACCCCCTTTTTTCACGGGCGGAAACCCTCTCGGGCTTTTGTGGTACCTAATGTGCTCTACGAGGGTATCCCTGACACCTTGATTGATCTTGGACTCCAAAATTTGCAACCTCGACGTGTTATTGGGAGTCAAAATTCCTCTCCCCTATAGAGAGGCACGCGCGGCAATATAACGCCGCGCCGTTTGGTTCAGCAGGCCTGCTTTTATGAAACTACTAAAGCGACGGTTATCTCACCCTAACCGTCACCCCCAGGCCCGCGCTCATAGAAGACGGCGATTGTTCTGGGATCTCCACCACCCGGTGCACCTCTTGCGGCACGGAAGAATGCTTGATTTCTCTCGTCCTTTACTCCTTTTCCGTCATCTCATTTCTTGGCGCCCTTGTAAAAGGAGCGGCAGCATACCGACCTAGTCCAGTTTCAGGCTTCAAAACGGGACCCGATCAAATAATAATAATAATAATAGGTAAGTACCTTTTTCTTCGCCAGAATCCGAAATGGGCCTAAACTCCGAACAAAAAGAATTGACTCCTTGAATGCATTCCGCTTAAATGCTAAATGACCCAGGCGATTTGGCAAATGGAATTGTTCATCTTGATAAAATATAGTTGTTAGGGACAATGTATGTATGTGTGCGTGTGTCAAATGTGTCCTAATTAGTGTATCTTCTTTGTTCAGTGTGCAATGGAGTGAAGTAGTTCCTGCGATAGGGCGGAAATCCACCTCTTGTCCCTGATTATAACAAATTATGTTTTCTTTCGGTTACAGTCAATTCACTAATGGATTGACACAGTAAAGGATGAAAGCATGTGGGTTTGTGAATGAGTCGTCAATTCTACAATTGCATGTATTACCGAAACTAAATGTCACTTAGTACGAATAAGATGTATGGTGGGCAGATGATACGTTGCTTCAAGATTAATAATATTAAACACATTTGATTACTTTTACATATTTTAGTGAATGCTGAAATATAGAGTGAAAAGCTGTCTAGTCACAGAGATAGCGGGCCTTTTAAACACGTTTTTTTTGACTGAATTTTCATCCATTACCTCTTTTGATTTTCTTTTTTTTTTAAATCATATTAAGTACTTAACTACACAGTAGCGTAAACTAGTGTTTTTGCTGTATTCAGTCAGCGTTCAGAAAGTAAACGCATGTGATCTGTGTCACTGGTACCACACAGTACACGGTAATGATCAAAGTCTCCATAATGCCCCTTTAATTAGTCATTATCAAAGCTATCTAATTACCTGTATAGGTACCTAATAGAATAGGTACATATCTGACTGTAAATGTCCGTTTGTTTTAGTGTGTTCACGGTGCAATTTATCAGCTTCAAGTAAAAAACATTGGTGAGTACCCACCTTAAAGGTGGGTACTCACCAATGTTACGAAGTGTAATGTAACATTCGCATCGAGCGTGTTACGCATTGAGCATGTTACGCTGTGTTCTAAAATAGGTGTAACATGCTCGTTAAAATTTTGTGCTCCGCTTTCGCCGCCAGTTCACTCCAAGATGGAGGCATATGTGGTGGTTTGTCATTAATGGCAATATTAAAAAACCAAAATGATTACTGGACAGTATAAAAACTTTGTACGTATGTCTCCGATCGATTTTGAAGAACTCTTGAATTTAATTGGACCAAAAGTACATAAAAAAGATACAAATTATAAAAAGCGGTCGTGTCGACTTGCAACAGCGTACTGACTGAACCGCGTAACATTCAAAGGATTCGCCAAAAAACCGACAGCCGGGTGGAGCACTCTAAGCGAGCAACGAGCGGCTCGTTGCTCGCTGGTTTCCCCGTAACACGACGTACTGACTGCTCGAATGCTCGCTGTATAATAGGTTACATTACACGTCGTAACGTTGGTCAGTACCCACCTTTAGGTTGTTAGTTAGATGAACATTTTAAAGTGGGATTAAGCTAAACTTTTCTTTAAACTTCCCTTGTATCGAGGACCGAGCCGGGTGCGGTGGTGGCGCGGCCGCCGCAGGGTTAGTTACACACGCCACGACAATCATACAGCATTTAACACGTTCACTGCGGGAGGATTTTTAGTGTACTTTTATCTGGTGCGTGTGAGGTTATATAGACTCATGGAGGACTTTTTAACTGTGCGTATGTGGTCATATTGACCCATAAAAAGTTCAGTTTTAATATAGGTTTTATTCAGTGGTGGTAGCGATTTTTGTCTGTTTTTTTTTTGCAGTACATAGACCTTTATATGGTGTATATGTGACTACCGGCGTTTTTGGCTCCCATGTTTCGTTTATGCTATAGAAGAGAAACAATTTGTGAGTTCATTTTGACCACACAACGCACTGAAGATATCAAAAGGCTAGTGATGGGAAACACTTCTGTTAATATTCATATCGATAAATTGACGTAGAGCTGTATTACTTATAGGTTATACTAATACCATTGGAATCTTAGAGGCTTAAAATGAAAAATCAAAGACTTAGTAACGGTTTATTTTAATATGATGGCACCTATGTCACGTTCCTCAACAGTGCTGCCCTTCTTCCTCAATAAACTATTCATATCAAAACATATATGTTAATTCAAAAAATTCTATTGAATTTGAGTAGATAATCCATAAAACTATTTTATTGACTTTAAAATCAATCCCTATGATTAATAACCGCGTCTATCTTGTTCATTTTTAACAATTTTTTTTCGATATGCTGGGTTTTCTTCTCTTCTATTCTGCTCTTCTCTTCGTTTTCTACCTCACTGTCATAATTTAGTTGTTTCTACTTCGTTTAGGCATTTCTAACACTTGCCGAGAACACCACGTTACCTAACGAGTATAAAATACTAAAATTCAACGATACAAGAAAGATCGAAAATATAGGCACTTAAACGACGTGACATCTACGATGTCGCTCTGCATTACAACACTACCCGCACAAAATGACGCCAGCGCATCGTTCAGTGCGGATGTGAGGTGCAGAGAGTGTGTGGTCATATTGAACTCACACCGCACTGGAATGAAATATTTTTCTTCTGGTGCGGGTGAGGTCACATTGGGTCACGACTATTTAAAAATGCTGGATTGTTCACATTAAAGCGGTGATCATAATGGTATATTCATCTCTTTCCTGTAAAATATATTCTTAAAGTTATCCCTCTCGCACCAGGGGAAAGTACACTATTTTCGTCCCGCACCAGACAAAAGTTAGCTATGAGCCAAAATGACCTCACAACGCAGCGAACGTGTTAATCATCATTAAAGCGGAATCAGCGCGCGCCGCCGCGTCGTTGCAGCCGCGTCAGCTGTATTGCGCCCCAAAAGTATTTTTTGCCAACATCACCGGCTTTAGACGATGTTTTAATTTTTTTTTAATACTTTTTACCAGTAGTCAACTGGCGCATGGCGGAGGATAAATTTAAATGGTTTTTGCGCATTCCGTGTAAATAAATGAAAATTGGAGAAGAGGAAGACTGTTTTATGGCAACCACCCAGATTTCATGTCTAGGTTGCGAAAAAAGAATTAACAAAATAAAATTTATATGTTTATGCACTCTACGTCTTGAAGACTCGCAGAGTGTAAACGGACCCACCCAATTCGACCTTTGCTAATAGCCAAAAAACTTTAAAAAGAAAATTAGAAAATAATTCTGTGGTCATATGTCAAAACAAGACAATAGAAAATACTGAAGAGCATAATATTATATTAAAAAACTTTTCAACTACAGTTACGAAATTCCAACATTTGTCTTAATGCTGGAATAGATAAAGACTCCCCTTCTGCCAACTCAACCTTTAAAGAACTTCTAGCTAACAGATGGAGTGGTTTTCACCGTTTCTTCACAGATGCTTCTAAAATTGACAATGATAGTTATACGGGTGCCGCAGTTTATTATCAGAACTCCCAGATCATCCTCCAGTTCAGGTGCCCTAAGGAGTCATCTGTTTTTACAGGGGAATGTGTGGCTATTCTGGAAGCTTGTTTGTTTGTAGAAGCACATACTAATATTATCAATAGTGTAATCTTCACAGACTCTTTAAGCTGCCTTAAAGCTCTTGAGCAGAACCCCTATCGGAGCAAATTGCATAGCTCCCTAATCTTGGACATCAGAAAGTCTCTTCATGCATGTGTTAGCTACCAAAGGACAGTTCAGTTAGTTTGGATTCCCAGTCATAGTGGCATTGAGGGCAATGAGTGTGCCGATTCTCTTGCCAAAAGTGCCATCAGTTCACCATCTAGCGATCCCAAGCATCTTGCATACCAAAGCTATGACTTGCTGAGCCTGCCTCAGGTTAATTTAATGTCTTCATGGCAGGCCCTCTGGTCTGCGAGCTGCAAAGAGAAAGGTAAATTCTACCATGCTGTTCAACCAGACATATCACCAAAGCCATGGTACTACCGTTTCAAAACTGTTCCTAAAAGGGTCATATCTGTTATGTGTAGACTGCGCCTTGGTTTTTGCTGCTCTCCAGTGTTCCTGAATAAAATTCGCATTTATAAAACAAACGCAATAAGTTTTATTAAACTGTAAGGCAAAGATATCCATACTTACCAATAAAAACAAGGTTCGTAGTGGAACATAAAAGTAGCCCAGCGTGACGCACAACTAGTCACTACATGACTTTCCATAGACTTTCTGAAGCTATGCCGCTAAAAAAATTAAAATGGCGCGTGTTTTATAGTGTTAAATGTTGCCATTCATAAAAATAGACAAAGTTAGTAGAAATTTGTCGTAAAAACTCATTTTATAGTCGTAGCGTTCCGGAAAGTGATTCATCATTGTGCGAATGCGGCCTGGATGAGGGTTCACTGGATCACATCTTTTTTAACTGCCCGAGAAATAACAACTTGTCTCCTGACTTGTACACCTGTCTTCGGGAACTAGACGTCCCTACCCCCATCAACTTCTCTTCACTACTAACTGACTCGTCAAGAGATGTTCTTAGGTTGTTGATTTACTTCATTAGACGAAACGATATCAAACTCTGATGCAGCCTACTGCCTCGTTACCTTATTTAGTATGGTACTTTTTTTGCTCATTTTTCTTTATTGTTTGCTTGCGTGTATTATTTCTATTCGTGAATAGTTATATATTATTATTTAATTTGTATTTTCTTAAGTGTTTCGACTTGCTCACAATCAGTCAAATTAGACCCTATGACAAAATTGCCAAATTCAAAATGTATACTGACTGCGGCCTTTTAAGTGACTATACTCCTTCGCACGTCTGTACATGGCCAAATTTGCCGACAACTTCGGCATAGCTTGCCACACCAAAAAATTGAATTGAATTGAATATTAAAAAAAAATAGGTATATTAAATACCTTATATAGCGGACGCAAATTTTGTTATAAAATATTAATATGCACATGTAAAGAATAGAATTGGAACGGCATGGATATTAGCAAAATTGTAACGCGCAATGTAACACTGTGTGTAACATTAGACACGCTTTTAATATAACTTTGAACGACTGTTGCGTAGACATGTGACCCTTTTCAGTATTAGAAAAATTACATTGTAACTTGACGGGCCGCTCTATCTACATAAACAACACAAAGAGATTTACCCGAAAAATGTTGGGTGGTCTTTTGTGTCGACGACCAGTTATGACAAAGAGGAACCCTCCGCCCCTCTGGAGTTCTTTGTCTACCAGATCGAGATAGGCGCGTAAAATTTGATACGGGAATTATTTTATTAGATCAAACGCACACGTGCAAAGCATGACGAATGCGATAATGTTCCCGGCAGTGGGTCCAACAACGGAACAATTACATTCCACATGAATTAACCATAATAGTACGATTACGGAAGCTTTGTGTTCGCAGCACCGTGACTCCATGTCCGGAGTCAATTGCTGCAGCGCTGTCCTGGAGATATTTACTGCGTACTTGCGTAGCTTTTAGGTCTGGTGTGATTATTGAGTTGTGTCAGTGTTGGATCCCGGCAAAACATTCGTCGTTAATGTAATCGTGCCTGCTCCTCTTGCAGGGAACGACGAATTGCCACTTGTCTAGGAGGGGCTGTACACGGGCGTACAGCCATCCCAGTATAATGTGATATTACATCTTTAAGAAATTAATTAATATGTAATCTTTAATATATGTTCCTAATGCAGTCAGGAACATATTTATTCTTATCGATTAAGATAGGAAAAAAAAAAGAAATGTCTCAGGCGGGACTCGGACCCGACTCGGTGACTCAGTGGTCGGAGCAATCTCACTGACGTGGGTTCGAGTCCCGACTGAATAGTTTCTCTTTTGTTTATCTTAGTTCATTTGCATAGTTAGCATATTATTTGCTTTAAAATTTCATTCAAATATTTATTTACTAAAGGGGCTTAGTCACTGATTACCCAGTGACCATGTCACCCCTATAGGTGGGAACCCAAAGGCTTGTCCTATGTACTTATCTTTTGCGCTGACGGCACAGAATATCTCTGTTCTTACAAGGTCGGCAGTACGAGTGTAACTCCCCGGTGTTGCACTCGCCCATAACGCTTACCATCAGGTGGGCCGTGTGCATGTCTGCGACCTAAGTAGTAGTAGTAGTACGGTGAGTACTAGTAGCTTCCAGAAGTTAGTATTTCAGAGCAATCCTAAATTTAAACAAAAATATTCGCATGAAAATGTTTCAGTTCGGCCAAACCCATTTTAGTATTCGCTTAATCTAGTAGGACCGGTAGTCTGTGGCATTATAGCTATTATACTCGTAGTATAGGTTGGCAGTTGCATGCGATACCGTGACGTGGCCTGTCGTTTGTTGCCGTGAGTAAGTGGTGACGTCGCGTGCGCTGTCCCCCATCACATTACACGGATATCGGTTTTCCAAGGGATACACAGTTAATATTAGAAACCCTTGTGTAACGAATTTATTTAAATAAATGTAAATTTTTGCAAATTGAATATTCGATAGAAATTGTATTTCGTTTAAATTACTACTTTAAAACATCTCTCGTAGACACGCTCGTAGCACTTACTGCTACGAGCTACGGTAATTAAAATAAACTTTGTTAACAATTTGTAGCAAATGCGTCATAATTTAGAATGTTAACAATGTTCAAGATTAAGAAACTTGGTAGTAGATAAGTATTACAACATAATGGTAAAGGAATTCTAGTCGGTATGAATTTAGAATTCAAATACCCTATATTTTGAAAATTTTCTGTGGAGTATTGCTGGTATTGCTGTAGGGAATATTACAAAATAAACATACACATACTTCAGTCCCACTCAGGTAGCTCACCTTAGAACTTATGCTATTTACGGACATCCTACAGTACGTAGCCGCAGGTTGTGAGGTGATGTCCGGTCAGTCGTAAAGATAGATGCGCGACCAAGCGACCGTTGCTTTGTCGCAGAATTAGCGCAACGGTAATAAACTTACAGTCATGTACCTACATAATATTAGGATTATAATGGTAGAGGGGACAAAAGACTTCGCAACATTTACGTAGACGTGATTTTTCGACACTCATTCGTTTGTATCCCCTAAGGGGGAGCCCGACGTAGGTATATAACACTGATATTACGTTTTCTGTACTTACTTATGAAAAAATTATACTTGACTCTGTAATAGAACCTCGGACTTGCACCACCGAGTACTTTTTGTACACAGTCACCCTGCTGAAACATTCAAATATTAATAAATATAGTATCGGCTTATAAATAATATATAGTATCGGCTTATAATAAATATTATTAGGATCAAATAATTCCATAGATTCAGTTAATTTCAAAACAATGTCACTTTGACCCAAATAAATTGAACAAAACGTTCTCCATCATGATATTGGAAGTGGTACCGTCGGCAACGCGTGTCCTTGGCAGGCTCGACGAAACATCAATGAATTTTAATACACCGTCTACGGTAACCCAGTTATCGTAACGTAAGTTGTATAATATAAAAAGCGGCAAGTACGCCTGCCGCATCGCATCCCTCGCGGCACAAATAGTACCGATTGCCTGCCCGTCGCCGTCGCACGTAAGCTCCCTTCGCCACTAACTTACTACGCACGCACAAGTTGCCCCGCACGCCGATGAAAAAAGCACAATAGATTATGTTAAAACAAGTTATATTGCACTGTTGTTAGCTTGAGTAACAAACGCTGGGAAATCTGCGTGGAATAACTTGATCATCGTAGGACTAGAGAAAGAATTGAATCTAGGTACGCTAGTTAGTATGCTGCAGCACCTAAAATATCAATACGGATAGGCACTTAGTTTCGGATTTCAAATATAACCGACTCTACTTAGATGGGTGTAACTTGTGAGTAATCAAGCAAATCGTTTCACTTAGTTCACGCCATTTATGTGTCAGCGTTTTGCACTGATTTATTTGTTTGTGTTCGATATTGCAAGTTAAGTATCTAGATTCTACTGATGAAAGCACTGTTCTATTATAATGCAAGCACTTTTAAAACATAAAACTAGATACTATTCGTTGTAGTAATACTTAATAACGTGATGCGTATTTCTTTTTTCAGCTAATGGTTTATTATCATAAAATGGATCAAAACATCTGACGCATAAAGAATAAAATGAGTTTGTTCGTCGATTTACGTCAAATTAAATCTTCAGTAACAAACCTATCCGAAATGGTTGATAAAATTTCTTCATCTATGAGTAAAGAAAAAAAACGTGAAGAACGTCCAAATAAAGATGCGATTCTATACAGCAGTTCCATGTACAAACCAACAACATTGGGATTCGGTGTTCGGTTCTCCAGTCAAGAAGATGTATATCAAAGCCTACCCATGCCCTCGTCTAGGCTACGAAGTCACATGTCATTACCTAATTTGGGTAAAACAGACAATGCCTTCGATAAAACTACCGGGTCACGACACGAGGACAGAACGAAAATTGTGGATATCGAAGATGAACGAGATTGCAAAAATAAACCAACGATACAACTATCTACAGAAAATCTCAATGAATGGATTATAGCCTCCATAAATAAGCGACCGCATTTTGATGATGTTGGAGATACTCATCCGATGGACTTTATAGAAAACATACAATATTATATATCCGAATTAAGGATGGCTGAAGAGAAACAATTACCATTCATAATATCGTGCTTAGAAGGCGTACCGCTATTGTGGGCTCGTTGTTTTAGGAGTGAGTTCACGGATGTTGAAACATTTTATGTAGCATTTGAACAGGAATTTTGGGGCCCGGATAGGCAGAAAGCAGTACTGTACGATATGAAACTTGGGAAATATGATGACAAAAAACTACGAATCAGTATGTCGGAATACTTCTTACATAAGGTATCTAACTATAGACACCTAATGCCACCACCTTCGGACTTGGAAATAGTGTACTCCCTGGCTGCCCACTTTCCTACGGCTGTGGAGTTGGAGCTACGGCTTGCACCAAAACCCACATTACGTGAAGCGTACCGCGTACTACGGCGCAGAGAAGGTGAAGCTGCCGATTTTCTTCCAAATTATTTGTATGAAATGTGCGAAGCGTTTCAACGAGGTGAAAGACCTGAATCCGCACGGCGTGATCCATCTCAGTCTTCTGGCACTGTAGACCAAGACAAAAAGTAATGAAATGATACTAAGTGGTTAATAAATTTCGCCAGTGACAATCCGTTTAGCTAAACTGAGTACCCACGTTTAACTCCAAGAAGTTCATTGAGGCAAACGTTCGAACGCAGTTTAGTTTCATTTATCTCGTTTCCTATTGTTGGTAAAATCTTCTCTGTGTCCTGCATAAAACTTTGTACATTCATGTCACTCACTGCCATCAGTTATTAGTTTATTGAAATTATAATAAAAACGTTCTTTTCAAATAAATAATATAAACTAATCCAGATGTTTTATTTCCCAGACTTTTTTTTTTAACAAAATTGCACAACTTTCTTGTGAATGTCACTTTGAACTTATGACGCAGAGCATTGCACGAGAGCGAGGGCAACTGGACGGAAAGTGATTGCCTGGAGGCGCGTCGCAACGGCGTGCTATGGGGCGGGCAGCTGCGCGCGTGCCGGCGGCAGCCTGCTGCCATGCCGCATGTGGCAGCCGCCGCGCGGTTGGCCCGAGCCGCCTGCCTTGCAGCACACGCCGGAGAACGATGGAACTGCTCATCCATCGAACTCGCACCCAAATACACCCCCGACTTGCTCACTGGTGCGTATAATTTATAGTTCAAATTTATAAATTATAGACCCTCCTTTGTGCGCTCTCCCGTACAGACCCAAGCACCCGTCCGTGACCGTGTGAAGATGATCACTTCTAATTACTCACAAATTACTTTCTCGCTTTAGGGAATTCTGTACACCAGTCTGGACTCTAAAATGACTAAATTACGTGATTTATTGAAAATTGGTTAACCTCTCGCATGACCTCTACCTACACCTTTGGGAAAAGTAATAAAAATACATAAGACATTCTGAATAATAACGTATTGCAGTAATAGATGCCCCGTCTCGAAAATACACCGTGTATAAGTGAAGACTCAAGACAGGCTTTTAAGTCTGCTATTCCATCACGAATGAATGAGAGATAACAGAGGACAAGTTTGTCGAGACTTTTAAATCAACGTCGATGCATTGTACGAGCGCGGCCGCCGTGAGCCGTGACGACAGCGCAGCGCCCTTTCTTTCGGGTTGCTCACGGAGTCGTTCCGCATCGGCCATTCTTTTATCTTCATGACACATGAAGTTATTTATCACTTTTCGGGTAATTAATTCCCAAATTACTCCTTTGTTTAATGTTCGTTAGGTTCCTAAAATTAAAATTATATTAAACTAGTCGTTGCCCGCGGCTCCGCCCGCGTGGGTGTCGGTTATCGCGACCAAACATAGCCTATGTCCTTTCTCAAGGTCTAACCTACCCCTGTACCAAATTTCATTAAAATCGGTTCAGGGGTTTAGACTTGAGAGCGTAACAGACAAACAGACAGAGTTACTGTCGCATTTATAATATTAGTATGGACTAGCTGATGCTTGCGGCTCCGCCCGCGTGAAAATTTGATTCCATTCCCTCTACCTATGAAATCCTATTCCCAGGATAAATAGATGTAGATATTATTTCAGACTATAATTTAACCCTGTACCTACCGTTTTCAGCCAGATCTGGTCAGCTGTTAAAGCGTGATTGAATAACAAACATCCAAACATCTACACAAACTTTCACATTTATAATATTAGTAGGAAGTAGGATTTCTTTGTTGTTAATAACAATGCAATGAAAGAGCGTATAAAGACCAATCGGAGCCATGCCAATCCTGTGCCGAGTCGGGAACCTTATTAAATAAGTGAAGACGTCACGCAATGTCTTCATAATTCTAAGCCAGCACGAAACTCGTTGAAACTACATCAGCTAAGGCCCCGGTTATAGAAACGCGGTGCGACGAAAGCTGCGTTGAGCGATTAAGTAGGTACGCAATTTGTAATTGCAGTGGTTCGATCATGAAGGGGTGGCGTAAGCGCCGCGTTGCTTGAAGCATGGCAAGACATAACGTTTGCAATGCGGCCTGTGGCGTTACACATGCAAACACAAGGTTATTATTGTTGTCTCATATTTCCACTTAGAAGACGTATAGCGTGGCAAAAAATAATATTTTAGCATTTAACATTGAATACTACAACGGCAAAGTACATCGCCTCACACTGCACACATCATAATAATTGAAGCCCTATCGCGCGCCCATGGAGTTGAGCGGAAGCGGTAGCGGCAAAGAGCACGGAAGGTCACAGAAGTACCTAAATGTTGTATAGAAATGTGCAAGCCGCTCATTACCACCAGGCCGCCTCGCTAGTGTCCGTGGTTAGACCTTTATTAAAACGTCGCCAGTACAACACGTTCGTTCTCATAGCATCACGTGACTGCATAGTAAGTAAGTAAATATTGATCTAATAAATGAAAAAAAGCGATGAGCCCCCGTGCGTTATCCTTCCGGCCGCCAGGTTCGATCGTATAGTTCGATCAATCGAACTACGAGATATTTTATTTCCTTATGGTTCGATCAATCGAACTACGAAGATTTGTAATTCCTTATAGTTCGATCAATTTAGTTTAATCGAACTACCAGGAATTTTTAAGTATTTGTTGTTCGATCAATCGAACTACGAAGATTTGTAATTCCTTATAGTTCGATCAATTTAGTTTAATCGAACTACCAGGAATATTTAAGTATTTGTTGTTCGATCAATCGAACTACGACGATCTGTAATTCCTTGTAGTTCGATGGGTAAAAAAAGGTGGAAAACGTTTATGTGAAATCCTTTTTCATTAATGTTAAAGGTAGAATTGGCCACTTAGTTATAAAAAGATATGATTATAATACGAATATTTTCCACTTCAATGCCGTTGTCAATTTACTACTATAATTTCTACGAGACTCTTGATTTACTTTAGTAATTATGTCGGAAGAAAATGAGAATGGCTTATTTTTTATCAAACGTAATGGAGGCGTAGTACTTCAGTACAGCGGCTATCAATTTTTTCATAATAAAAAATATAAAAGCGGATCTTCGCTTTGGATGTGTAGCTTCAAGAAAACAGGCTGTCGTGGATCGGTTACTTTACATGTAAGTCATCTGTGAAGTCACTAGTCAAAAGTCTAAGCATATTCGAGTTATAAAACTATTATCCATTTCATAACTCATATTCTTGATGACTTGATACTTGGATTTTTTTTTGTTTCCCGTTTTTTTTTTTTAAGATCAACCCAAGTTACTAGTATTCCCGTTAAACCCTCCAGCTAAGCTAAATTGCTTGTGTTAGAAGTGGGTTCACGTCGGTACCTAGTGTACTGGCCAGGATTCGAGGACCCACGATCTCTTGATCGCAAGTCCAATGTCTTAACCATCAGGCTACCGCCGCTGTGTTACGGATCGTATTTCATTGTTTACCATTTGTGTACAGGATTCACGAATTATGAAAATGAAAGACCACTCTTGTCTACCAGACCATAGCAGAAATGAAATTGACAAACAATTATATAAAATGAAGCTAGCAGCATGTTCTAGTATCACACCTATGAAAACAGTTTATGAAGATCATATTATTCCATTAAAAAATGCAGGCTTAGATTTAATCACAAAAATACCTTCATTTACTGCCGTAAAAACTGGCCTTTATAGCAATCGTAAAAAAGCCTCAGGAATTTCAAAAATAGTGTATGGAACACCTTATGAGGTTGAAGTGCCACCAAAATTCGAAAAATTTGTCTTGGCAGACTATTCCTACAACGGAAGCCGAATCATTGCATTTTGCTCTAAAGATGCCAAAGAACATATACCTAAAATTGACCACTATTTTGGTGATGGTACATTTCGCAGTTGCCCATCTCCTTTTGTACAATTGTACACCGTGCATGGGGATGCTGGTTCTTCGGTTGACAGTATAAACGTAGTCCCACTTGTCTACGCATTTATGTCAGATAAAAAAGAGGATAGTTATATTGCTCTTTTTAATATGATCAAGTCGCAACTTCCAGACTTTAATCCTCGAAAATTTCAGACTGATTACGAAGCTGCGGCAATGAACGCCATAGAAATTGTTTTTCCACAATCTATCATAAAAGGTTGTTTTTACCATTTTGCTAGGGCTGTTTGGAGAAAAGCAAAGAGTCTTAAAATTGGTAAAGCACAAAGTAACAAAAGGATAGTAGCACTGAGCTCAGCTCTCCCTTTCTTGCCATATCATTTAATGATGGATGGTTGGGCGTATATAGTGGAAGACATTACAGAAGATACGGGAATGAAACAATTTAAAGAGTACATGGAGAGTCAATGGCTACATAATATTGACTTTATAAAAAAGTGGTCTGTTTATGGAGAGCTACACCGGACAACAAATTGTCTCGAAGGGTGGCATAAAAAAATCAATGCTCTTATAGGGAAAAAAGGGCCAAATTTGATGACCATATTGACCAGTTTGCATCGAGATTCTGAGTATTATATCATCAAAATGAAAGGAGGATTGTTAGAGAAGCGAGAAAAAGAACCACGAAGACGGAATGAGTTCATAATTTCATCGAATATGATGCTTGCTCGTGGCGATATGCATGTGGGATTTTTCCTGGAACGTATAGCATGGAAAGGTTCTTTATTTAAATAAAAGATAACTATTATATAGCAATTACTTTTCTAATAGGTACAGTAGCATGTTTAAATTATTGATTTTAATTTTAATCGAAGCACGTTTAAATTATTAATTTTAATTTTAATAGAACTATAAGGTTCTAAAATTCCTCATAGTTCAATTAATCGAACCACGTTTACTTAAAATAGCAAACACCGCACAGTTCGACTTTTCAATCGAACCATAAGGACATAAAATTCCTCATAGTTCGATTAATCGAACCACGTTTACTTAAAATAGCAAACACTGCACAGTTCGACTTTTCAATCGAACCATAAGGACATAAAATTCCTCATAGTTCGATTAATCGAACCACGTTTACTTAAAATAGCAAACACCGCACAGTTCGACTTTTCAATCGAACCATAAGGACATAAAATTCCTCATAGTTCGATTAATCGAACCACGTTTACTTAAAATAGCAAACGCCGCACAGTTCGACTTTTCAATCGAACCATAAGGACATAAAATTACTCCTAGTTCGATTAATCGAACTGTGCGATCGAACCTGGCGGCCGGAGCGTGCGTTATCCCTATAATACCTACTTAATGTCATTCTTACTACTCGTAGTTGCCAGCAAAATTACTTATTTGCTAATATAACGTGCAACATCAATCTTTCTTGAACATTTTGCACAACATACCTACATTGTTCCAAGAAACGTAAAAACAACTAGGTATCTAAAAGTTAGGAATAGCAAGACGACAAACAATGGAAGAAGCTTTTCTAGTTTTACATGGTCGGCGACATTGTGTAGTTGGCAGCGAGTGCCGGCCGGATGCCGGCGGACGACTACTGCAAAATACGGAGCATCGTTTTTGGTCACCATTTCGGCGTCCGTCTGCCCACTTTAGGAAATTAATTGACACGGAACGTTGTCGGCTACAAACAAAACCGTTAGGAATCTTTGGAGTGCTCTAACTTGATACATTTTAATTAAAAGTTTTACGGAGCGAATAAAGTCTGCGGCCGGTGCGGCAATGAACAAAGAATAACTTTTCATTAAGACCCAAAGTGTCTGCTTAGATAGGTGTCTGTCTAATTATACATGCCGTAAACTGCACGGAAGCTTTTTATGTTGATAATCTGAATTCTGAAGCTGTAAAATGATCTTGTTTTGAGATTGCCGTACGTTTCAGCTTTGCTTGTCCTCATGAGAATCTAAATAGAATTGTTGTTAAATTATTTTAACACGGTTGTGGTGGTAATGATGCTTTTTAGGTTCGCAACCGCGCTTTTTGGGCTAGAGTACCCTCCATCCTTAGAGTAATCTCACATTTCGCAGCAAGAAATCGAACTTGTTATTCAAGTCAATATAAAAAAAAATGGACGCTTTTCCTGAAAGTTTATCTACTCACTCGATATTCATTCTTTTTGGTGACTTCCTATAATCTTTCGCTTATCTATATTAATTTGCTATGCGCATAATAATAAACAAAAGTGAATCAGTCACGAGATCCAATCCTTAACATGCAAAAATGCACGACACTGATAGGACGAACCAATAAAAGGGTACCTCTGAGCTTCAATACGGAACCCTGGAAGGAAGCAAATATCATAAGTTAACCTTGGTCATTTTTCGATGTCTCCACATTACATTGCGCCAGGGCTCATCGTGCCCTCGCGTGACAGGTAGTGCCTATCACCATCTTCAGGACACACATTGTTGATTTTATTTCAAACTCGCAATCTCGACATATTTCTTCTGTAAACACGAGGATTCAATGACATTCAAATTAATGATGCTACCGGAATATTTTGATTAGACCAAATCGATTGAAATGTACCTAAGACCTGCAGAACGATACCTACTCCTGATAGCTAGGTAGATATATACCTATAGGATACCTCCGTCCTGAATCTCGATTTATAACAATTGATTCACAACCGAGTTTCTGGAATACTTGCCAAAAATTTTAATATAATCATCATCATCATTAAGTATAAACTTGGAAGGCAACTGGGAAATTTATTGTTTAGCGGACACTATCTTGGATTGAGGCTTGGGTCCCTAAGGTGTTGATAGGCTGTTGTACATAATCACGCACTAAAATGAGAACGAGTACATACATAATGTTAATACTGCTTTAGGATATAGTTATCCATGATCCGAGGTTCCTCGTAATAGCTTCCTGCGTCGGACACATCGTGGCATTCGTGGCACATAGGTTCGACTCCGACACATCCAATAGTTTTAGTAGATTCAGTTTATTGATTTTAATAATTTTAATTAATGATTATTCAGTTTATATGGACTCTCCGCCATTGCTAAATTTAGTTTTATGTAAACTGATAGTCCATATAATAATATAGGAACCTAATTAAACGAAACCTGATACAGGTTACTACAAACAAAACTACCTATAAATAGATAAAACCGTTTAACGTGAGGTAGGTATTTTTATTGAAATACTTTCCGCTTGCAACTGCAGTTCAGTAAACTCAATAAAAAACCGCATCACGATGTTTAATTAAATGGTGGGTCCTCGTTACAATGTTTCAGCACTCAATATGTTAAATTATACCTATGAAGAGCTATGGACATGTCAAGGAAACCTATGAAATAGTTTTTTTACATGAGATCGACAGCCTGTGAAATATAAATTGATGCGAGGGGTGAATTTAAATGTAAGCAAAATACCGCCAAATAGATAACGTTTCTTCGCAACTGTAAAGACTATAAGGCCTAGGCGAGGCGATTACCTGAGGACTCCCAATGAGTCGACAACACGCCGCCGCTGAAATGCAAAACACTGCACTTGCACATGCACAATCTGCTGAAGAAACTTTAAATTAAGTAACTGAATAGGTACTGTACATAGCTGTAAAATATATTTTGACTCTTAAATGGCTCTCCATAAATATTTTACAGCATATAATTAGGTATTTTTCTTGTAATTTGGTATGCTAGGTTACATATAGACATAATGGTCACACCTCTTTCTCATAAGGGTAGAGACAACATTTTTCCACTTGCTACGATCCTGGCATGTACGCCGGTTACGGGTACCTTGACCTAACCTGTTATGTTATAGACCGTGAAAATGACCCGGTTAAAAAATATAAAATACACGTATCGTTTTGAATAGTAGGTACCTACATCGAGTAAAGCTCGAAGAAGTTTTCAAGATTTTCCGAACTCCGCCTGGGCAGTTGGAGTTCTCAACTAATCAATCTTGCGAATCCTTATTGATGAGAGTATCTAACCTTTTCTTTACAAAAAACCAAAGTTATCTTTGGTCTACTAAATTAGAAAGGCAATCGGAAGCTCGTCTTACAATGTGATCGAGGGTTTAGGGTCGAGGTACAGCGAGACGGACAAAAGATTTAATTACACGCATGAATCAAGCGTGCAGGGAGTGAGGGATGAGGACGTGTACGGGGGAGGGACGTCATTCAGCGATAACCGGGACTACCGTGAGCTGTGCACTCACGCGCGCTGTGCGCTGCCGATGTGTTAGCTGATAAGCCCGTCAGATGCCATTGTTTCGCGAAGCTAAGGACGTGCGGGCGATATCGTTCATGGTATCATTTATAATTAAAAACTTTTCTCTGCATAGAAATAAACAGCTTTAAAAGGATATTTAAAGTAGGTAGGTATCTATTTTATGTTAACATTTAAACAACACTTTGATCAAGAGAGAAAGTACTACAACAATAAAGAAAATGTAGAACCAAAAATATAAGTGAAATGTAGGCGCTCTGAGGACCCGGAATTTCAGTAGCAAGGAAACACAATACATGTGCTGGTAAAGGTATCCAAGACTCTATGATGCGGTAAAAGAGAAAAGTTCCGAAAGGCCAAGCCGCGTAGCAAACATTTTCTCGATGGAAATGTCTTGCATCGTGTGATTCAAGTATCGACCAAAAGTTGACGAAATAAAATTATCATACAAACACAAAGTAATTTCAGGAGAGCCGGTAGAAGAAGCTAGTTTAGCAGGCATTCTGTCAAGAGCTAACCCACATAGGCTAGCCCTGTTACAGATATATGTATAGTCGTATATATGTATGCAGGTACCCGTGAACAAGCGTACGTGTACGCCATGTCAGCGGCTGCGCTGGCGTGGTCAGTGGCACGTGCATGCGCGGCTGGTTCATTGCCAGCGTGCTCCTGCGCATCGCCTCCGCGAGCCCCACCTCGTCCGCCAAGACAGGCTCAAATCACGCCTGCTGAACCACATGCTCGGTTCAAATGGGGTGGTTGTGGTGACAACTATCAATGGGCTGAAAGGTAGGTCCAAATTTTAAACTCCTGATTAAATATTGAATTATGCTCATAAGTCCCGGTTGAATCCAAAACCTGAAGTTTGGAGCCCAAAGTCTCTCTAACTCTTTCGTTCAATTTGGCTTATCTTGATTTTTCCGGGAGACATTGTTCTCTGATCCCCGCAACCACGAAATCTTGCAACTCTCTAAAGGTAAATGCAAGAACGATCAATCCTCGTTCTCCGAAACGAAACTTCGTTTGTTTGCATTCTGCGTAGTACGCGAATTGAAACAGAGTTGATAACCCAAGGGGTGGAATCCTGCGTCGGCTAATCTTTATTAGGATCAGCAAAAAATTTCTCAAAGAAAAATGAAGGTGATTGCCACTTCCATCACCTAGGGTGCACCACGAGGATATTTTCTGACCCAGCACCCGAACTACGATTCCAATCATAATATCCTTCTAACTTTTTAGATTCGCCAAGCAGTTCTTAGATAGCCACGAGATAGACGTTCGCGAGGGTAACGTGGATACGTTTGTAGAAATGGAAACGACGACCACAGAACTGCCGACCACGACAACGACTCTGGAGCCGACCACGATGCCACCGGTGGTCATTTTAGTGGACGATCAACCGGCACCGGGCAATACAAGCGATGCTCCAAAAACTAGGAGGAAAGGACGCCGCGGTCGAAAGCGTCTCCCACGATCGCCGCGACGAGGCCGGCCCACAAGGAAACGATTCAGACCTCGATCGAGGTACAATAATAAAAAATAATAAAATACCTATATTTTATACTGTTTGACTAAATACAAAGTATTAGTAGTATAACCTTCCTCATCGTTTGTGGTTACTCTCGCTCACTCGATCTTTTTGTTTAGAGAAAACGTACTGGCAGCATTAGATCGATCTTGATTAACAAAGTACTCAAAAGATCTTAATGCCTTGGTTTTTCCCCCCTTCCTGTTGACTGATCGTTCTAATATTTGGTACTCACCTTTAGTTCCGACGATAATACAATTTAAATTAATAAAACAGTTTAGTATTAACGTCATTATTCACAACATCATTATCATTTTAAGTACTTTGCTAGTCAAGATCAATCTGATGCTATAGATAGAAAAATAAATAAATAATTAATACTTGTTTTATTGTCAACACTTCCGGTTTACGTCAGGTTTTACGTTGGTACTGTAATGACCAAAACAAAACCCATGACAATTCGATCGCAAGTTCGACGCCAATGGGCAATATGGTCACCTTAGTTATTAACTCGTATTTAACGTTCAAGGTACGATTATGAAGACAGAGGCTCAAGATACCGTAATATAGAATACCGAATGGCGGCTGACGACCCGAGATTTGATCCGCAAGTTGATCTGCAAACTCGACTCGAACGATTGAGACCACTCATAGCGTCTGCTAATTTGATGAATGGACGATTTGGACGCAAGGTGAGTTTTAGATTGTTTATTTATAATCCACTAATAAAAGAAGTAAGAAATCACGCAACTGTCGTTATGTTCAGGTGTGTCTGGACGTGTGTGTATATTTTTTTTTATTATAGAACATTTACGTAGGCAATAAAAGTAATGTTCGTATCGGTGAGGGTTCGTAAAATACAGACGTGAAACTTTATGGAACAAAGGAATTTTAATCTGGTTGGTGCAAGTGCGTAAATTCGAGATGTTTGAGTGAGGTACGTAGCGCACATATTCGAAAAATCGGAATTTAAAACAATGCTACGAGTGCTACGATGTTCTACGAGTACGAACATTTTCTATAGGCGCACTGATTTTCGAGTATTCTGAGATAAATTTTATGGCTATTACTTTTTTCTCTTCTGTTGTTTACGGTGTCAGTGCGATAACATCGGTTTTTGCTAAAATTCACGGTTCACGGTAGTTCCGGAAATCGATTAAATACTAACCATTAATGTATAAGTATCGGTCCAACAAAACATATAGGAGGAGATGTTTGGAGACCTGTGTAAATCCCTTTTATTAGACAGACGGACGGACAGACATGACGAATCTATAAGGGTTCCGTTTTTTGCCATTTGGCTACGGAACCCTAAAAAGGATTATATTTTGGGGGTCCCCATACTTAGAACTGAAACTAATTTTTTTTTTTTCCATCAAACCCATACGTGTGGGGTATCTATAGATAGATCTTTAAAAATGCTATTGAGGTTTCTAACATTATTTTTTTCTAAACTGAATAGTTTGCGCGAGAGACACTTCCAAAGTGGAAAAATGTGTCCCCCCCCCCCCCCTCTAACTTCTAAAATAAGAGAATGATAAATCTAAAAAAAATATATGATGTAAATTGCCATGCAAACTACCACTAAAAATTGGTTCGAACGAGATCCAGTCAGTAGTTTTTTTGTAATACGTCATAAACCGCAATTTTCGCCTTTGCTACTACGGAACCCTTCATGGGCGAATCCGACTCGCACTTGGCCGATTTTATTATAATAAGGTGTCAACAATATTTATTCTTACTAATTAAAGCGTTTACACACACACAGGCTGTACCATACCACAGTTGGCTGGGTGCTTTATTTTTTTAAATTCAACTAGAAACTCCGACTTAGTCACAGCGGAGGCATATTCTGTGAGAAATACAAGGCATATATAATTTTCGAATTTTGAGGGAAATTTTCGTAACAATTCAAATTTTCACTGCTGGTTAATTCGTGTACTCGCATATATAAGTTTTCAATGCTCGCTCAAAATATGCGTGCACGCTCATCTCTACTAGAAGAAGAGAAAGAAAGAGAAGACATTATTAAAATAAGATAACTTCTCTTCTCGTAACTTAACAATTGATGTTTACCCGAAACGGGTAACGATGGGTTATGGTTGATCAAACATCTACGTGTACACTTTGCTGTGCGCTGACGTGGCGTGGTTGTGGTGCAGGCGGTGTCGGCGGGCATGCGCACCAAGTGCACGTGCCACGGCGTGTCGGGCTCGTGCTCGGTGCGCACGTGCTGGCGCGCGCTGCCGGCGCTGGCGCGCGTGGCGGGCGCGCTGGCGGGCGAGGCGGCGCGCGCGGCTCCCTTGCACCCGCGCCGCCGCGCCCGCCGCGCGCGGCCCCGCCTGCGCTACGTGACGCCCAGCCCCGACTACTGCGAGCCCGACGCCGCGGCCGGCTCGCTCGGCACCCACGGCAGGTGCGTATCACGTTTCAAATTTGCGGCGATATTCCAAATAAAAATGAACATGAGGCCTGCTGCAAGTGCGTTGTGGGTCTTAGGAAGTAGACTGGGCGTATTTTTGTTTTTGTTGTATTTTTGGTAGTTTTAATCAAAACTACATTGCCTTGATGACGTCAAGTGTGGCCACAGCGTACATTTACTTGAGCCACCTCCTCTCTGTTTTTGCTTTATCATCAAAAGCATTTGTTACATACCGGTTTACATAGTAAGATCAAAGCAGCGCCCAAACTACGCGTGGCAAACCATCGAACATCATAATGCATCGAAATGTAGACGCATTTGGCTCTCACAGCAGTCGCGCCCAAACGTGCCGGTTTTTGAAACCGCATCTTATCGTATTAGCTCGAGTGCAGTTTGAATGATTTGTTGTGTCAGTCAATAAGCTCGCGCTCTGTTGCGCTTTGAGCTCGACCAACAAACCTACCGCGCGCGGCAGTCGCGCTCTACTAATTTCCTATCTGCGTTTTGGCTCGCGAGCCAAATAAAGATCGAGCATTGGCTCGCGCGGCAACCACGCTTAATTTATACGCACCTTTAGAGCAAGTTCCCTAACGTCCGTGGTCGCCGCAGGAAGTGCAACGCGAGCGCGGGCGCGGCGCCGGGCGGCTGCGGGCGGCTGTGCTGCGGGCGCGGGCGGCGCGCGCTGCGCTCGTCGCGCCTGGAGCGCTGCCACTGCCGCTACCACTGGTGCTGCCGCGTGGACTGCCAGCTGTGCCGCCTCACCAGCGAGGACCACTACTGCAACTGAGCACTACGCACTACATAACTACAACTGAGCGCACTACACACTACATACACCATCGTCAGTCAGTATCTCAGCGTTGAGTTTCGTACGAGGCTATCACCTCGAAGGGTGAGGTCCGTTTTTCCTCTTCCACTTCGCGTGCTCTTGGGCATCCCCGATAGTGAGACCGTTCACCGTTGACAGGCATTATAGTACTTGTTGACGGCGGCGCATTTTATCAGAAGGCGCAACATAAAGATTGCTCCAGATATGTAGAGACCCCTTTTTTTTTTACTTACGCGACTATGATCTAGTTTCTAAACTAAGCTGTCTTTATGCATAAACTCAACATTTCGTAGTTGTCATATAGGTGCCATTACAAAGAGGCACGATATCACAGTAGTTAAATAAAGGTCAAAATAATTCTTGCTGGAAAGACGCCAAGAGGAACGAGCAAAAACTATAGAAGAATGAGGTAGGGGTACGCCGCTGCCTCTTTCCCATTGTCATGTTTTTTTTACGAGGGGCAGTCAAATCTCTACTTGTATTTAGTTCAATATCGAAGATATGTAAAGGTATATTTAAATTCACATTTCATTAACTATATTTTTCAGGCTCGCTTATCAGAAGGAATAAATAGACTTCATCAACATTTTTTATATCACCCATCCATTATAGGTATCATACACAATGTTTACCAAAGATAATACTCCATTATTAGCTAGTCATTACTTGTACAATGAATTAAGAATCATAGTGTAAACTACCCTCTGTCTATGAAGTAACTAGGAACTAGCTAGTACGTAGTGGTCACAGGTATATTCAGGACCGTGTTGCGTACAGTCAACGACAAAAGTAGCTTAACAAATTCTTATTTATTAAACGCATTAGCAAGAGCTATTACCACAAAACGTTCAAGAGACATTCAAGATTCATGATAACCTCGTAAGAAAATACTCAAAGTATACATTATACCTACTAACTTTGTAGGATTATAAAACTATTTAGATATCATATCGACATAAATTTATTTGGTAGGTTTTCCATGTAGAAAGGAAACTAGCCCCCTTAGAAAAGTGGCAATTCAAAATGGTCAGCGTATTGACAGCGGGATTGACACGTTTATGACGATTATGATAGTCGTTAAAATTTGTAAATTCCGTACATTGATCAATCTATTATATTCTTCAAACGTATTGCCACTCGCCTAGAGGTACTGGTATCCCTCCCATCACGATAATAGCTTCTCACCATATTACATGAGGCAGAATAAATATGACTGGCGAATTATGGCCAATTCATCTGCCTCGTTTTACTCCTTTAGGAATATGAGTACAAATGTATGCGCTGCTGAATGTGGCACACACAAAACTTTATATTTGTATTGTTTGAAATGATAAGTCACTGATAGATAAAATGAGATGCGTTTATTGATCACTTAACTATCACGTAACTAATGCTAAATGGATTAATGAGTACTGCTTATTATGAGCTGTGAATGCGTACTGTCGCGAAAATGTACAATTTATGTGAGGCAACAGAAAAGTGCTGATGTGAATGATGCGCGCGTGCCATGTACGATATATGACTCGTACATATTCCCCAGCGCGAGATGAGAGAGTGAATGATGACAATGAGTAACAAAATTAAAGGTTTAAATACTAAACTTATAAATTTCATTCAATTACATGTCATGGCTTAATTCTATGCTTATACATTGAGTCTTAGTCACTTTCACTAGATACAGGCTTTGTAAAGACAGGTGGCATCTTCTTGTGACTTTTCATGCTGCTAAGGATGCTGGAGAAGTTTCTCAATTCAACGCCCTCCTCTCGAGATTGATGTGTGCTTCTGATGGCAGGCGTCGGTCGTCGGGATATCTTCGATGTTGATGGCTGCCCCTCGGAGTCCGATCGCAAGATGGCGCTCCCCTGCCGGCGGCGGTAGGCCCACCGACAAACAAAAACTACCATTGTCAATATAGCGCCCGTGAACAACAAGTAGATCGCTGAATATTGATGAATATCATGACTTGATATTCCGGTGTCTAAGGTGTTTTCAGATTTCATCTGTTCAATTTGTTGCTTGATATGCTGCAGTGAGATTTGCTGGTCGGTGGTGTTGAGTTCTATTTGTGGCACAGAAACGTTAATGATATGATTGATAGGTGCGATTAACGGAGATTCAAACTCAGGAGATGTTTTCATTTCTGTGTATCGCAGTTTGTGTGAAAAAACTGTGAAGTCTTCACCTTTGATTATACATTCTGAGTCAAGAGCTATCACTCCGGCCTTAGTGACTCGTATAGCCGTAATCTGATGCTCACATATGATGCGGAGTGCACACTGCCCGCAACAATAAAATAGGTATGTATTAAGTTTGTTCAACTCGATCCAGTCATTACGGCATTCTGCGATATTGGTAAGACATTTGTTTGTGCTATTATCCTTAATACACAAACTGTCTGCAGACTTGAACTGAAAAATAGGCTTTTGGGAATGACATAAGCGAGTAAATTCGTCGTATTGCACACACTGTTGTATGTCTCGTGCCGTTAACGCCAGATATGTATCCTTGCGTAGATTAATTGCAATGTAATCTGATACCGGCACAATAGCCACTGTAATCGTATCGTTTTGTTGTTGTTGTGGAACTGATATTAATTGATATAGATCATAACTTTCTCTGTTGACAAGTGGTATGCCGATTTCAAATATAATGTATTGTTTTGTTATTCTTGCTCTGATTTTTAACAGTTGATAAATTTTTGGCAGTTCAGTTTGTATGTTTTCTATGGGTAAGGATAGTTCACGCGACAATTGGCCTGAGATAATGCTGAGCTGGTCACGCAATTGCATCGGCGAGAGTAAATGGACACTAAACATTCCATGATGGATATCTGTTATAGTGTCGATCAGTGTGTCCTGTAATGACTTCAGTTTCGCAAGCATGTTTGTTGCTATGATGGCTGAAAGTGCCAATTCGTTCATAACTTCCTGATCTTGCACATTTTTGCTCAAGGTGTTAGTTGCCTTCGTCAGATTATTTAAATACCTATTGATTGTTTTATGTTGGCTGTTTATGGACTCTTCAGTTCTTTTTAAGAGATTGTATTCTGCTTCTACAACTGAGGTCTGATTTTTCCATAAAAGTGCCAAGTGATTTTGGTTTTGTTTTATCAGAGATATGTCCTTCTGGTATTGATCTGCGAAACCTTGGTCTAAAACTCCAAATAAACTGTTAGCCACATAGCCAACCCCATTAATGAGACCTCGACGCTTACGTGTGCGTTCGAAACGTTGATTCATTAACATTTCATTGTAATAATTTAATTCGTCATAAGAGTGACGTAATTGTAGTAAGATGATATCGCACAGCGCTTTGTTTCTTTCTCTTTCACAAACATCGTTTATTTGCTTCAGATATTTTTCAAGCGTTGCTGAACCTTCCCAGTATGGGTTCATGTCGTAATACACGATGAGTTTCCATTCGTCGCGTATAAACTGCATGCTTGACATTCGGTCAAAGTATAATGCCTTGTGTATCGCTGTGATACTATATGGCGACGGTATCTGTTTGTCACCAAAGACTGACATCATAAAGAAGAATAATGTAATGAGAGTTGTTATTAAATTGGACATCGGGTCAGTTCGTCGTTTTGATTGTTTTTCCTTTGTCCTAATGCTCTGCTTGTTTGATGTATAATCACATGCTGTAGAAGAAATATTGTCAGATACAAGTACTGTCAAGTTGATCACTGGGCGCTTGATAGTTCCATTTTTTGTCTTCAGGGTAACAACCCGGACTAATCCATCTGAACCAGGATGTACCTCAATTACTCTGCCTAGGACCCATTTTCCTGCGGGAACGTTTGACTCGTGAATGATGACAACGTCATCGACTCTAATATTTTCGTGTGGGTTCTGCCATTTACTTCTTGTTGAAAGTTGAACAAGATATTCGGACTGCCATCTCTTCCAAATATCTTCGAAAATCTTCTGAGTCTTGTACCAACGTGTCCTTTCATCGTGTTCTGTGTTCAATATAGTAAGTATAGGGCCGCTGCTTAAAAAATGTGAAGGTGTTAGGTAATTTAAGTCATCCGTGTCCTCTGTAAGTGCGCACAGCGGTCGACTGTTGAGACATGCTTCCAGTTGTGATAGTAACGTATTGTATTCTTCGAACGTAAGCTTTTGCTCACCAACGACACGTCGGAGATGGTGCTTGAGGCTTTTTACCGCTGCTTCCCATAGGCCTCCTGCGCTCGGCCAAGCGGGGGCGTTAAAATGCCACTGAATTCCCAATTCATGGATCTCTGAATAAAATTCGTCACTAAATATTTTGTGAAATTTCTCAAATTCTTGCTGCAATACCTTATTGGCCCCAACAAAATTAGTGCCATTATCGCTGTAAATATGCTGTGGCTTGCCTCGACGCGCTGACATGCGTTTCAATGCAGCCAAAAAAGCGGATGAAGTAAGATCTGATACGAGTTCGAGATGCACGGCCTTTGTCACCATGCACACGAACACCGCGATGTATCCTTTGCTTGTCTTAACACCCCGCCCTTTATTCAGTTTCACGTCAACATATCCAGTGAAGTCTACGCCAGTGTGCTGAAATGGACGTGAGGGGTTACTCCGAGGTTCAGGGAGGTCACCCATCATTTGTTTTTGCTTGTTTGCTTTGTATTTCTTACATATGATGCATGTATGTAAGCGCTTCTTTACAGCTCTGTTTCCGCCCAATATCCAATAACACTTTCGGATGTGTGCGAGTGTTAACCGAGCTCCTGCATGAAACGAGCGGCGGTGAGCTTGGTCAATAATAAGGTCGGTAATGTGGCTGCTGTGTGGTATAATAAGGGGGTGCTTCATCTCAGTGCTGATGTTTGCATGCTTGAGTCTGCCTCCAACTCTTAAAAGACCGTTCTCGTCTAAAAATGGCTTAAGATTCAAGATTTTGCTCTTGCTGTGCACTGGCTTGCTTAAACGTAGATTGCTTATTTCTTCTGCAAACTCTATTTCTTGAACATACTTTATAATCATTTGTTTTGATATAGTTAATTCATTGACATTCAAGTAAGCCGAACGCTCAGTCTTACGTCGCATGAAACGTAAAACCCATGCTAGTACGCGCTCGGCTCGTGTTAGGTTGCTGTTTCTACGTAATATGTTTTCTATGACGTCATTACTATAAGGTTGACTAATGGTCGTGACGTTGTTTTGTGCTATTTTTTTCACCTCTTGACTCGTGCTGTAGGTAGGTTTTTCTGTCATTGATGACCTTTCAAATCCCGAAAGGAAGTTAGGACCACTCCACCACAGCTGTTCTCGCTTCAAGTGTTCTACGGTAATACCACGACTAGCACAATCAGCTGGGTTTTCTGCAGATTTTATGTAGTACCACTTGTCCGACCTTATGACTTGTTTGATATGTTTGACTCTGTTCGCAACAAATGGTGTCCAACGGTTGATATCTCCTTGAATCCAGCCGAGAACCGCAGTAGAATCAGTCCAACCAAATACTTCAATTTCGCGTCCGGTGAAGGCTTGTTGTATTTTGTGTATAAGTGCTGACAACAAATGCGCCCCACTGAGTTCTAGACGTGGTAGAGTCAGCTTCTTATTCTCCGGCACTAGTCTTGTTTTTCCGGCGACAAGTGTAATGTAGTTAATATATTTACAATATACTACACATGCATAAGCTTTTATTGAAGCATCGCAGAAACCGTGTAATTGAATGGGATCATTTTCTCCAATCTGGTACCATCTTGGTATTTTAAAGTCTCTTATGCCTTGTAGATCTTCCTTAATTTTGTGCCACTCTGTACTTATTTCAACCGGAAGCTGATCATCCCATTGAATGTTAGACAACCAAACTTGCTTGAATAAAAGTTTCAGTTTAATTGTAATTGGAGACAGCCAACCGAGGGGATCAAATATCTTAGATATATCTGATAGTAATGAACGTTTGGTATATATTGTGGTTGACTTTGCTTGATTTATTTTTAACTCAAATGTGAATGTATCTTCAAATGGTTGCCATTTTAATCCAAGGGTCTTTGTTGATTCCGCCTGCTTAAAGTCAAATGAAGATTGATTTGAGCACGCCCTGCTTACATCTTGAAGTAGTTCCTCATTGTTAGAAGACCACTTCCGTAAGTTGAAACCTCCCAAGTGCAATAATTGGACCAAATCGCGTTGCAATTGTTTGGCTTTTGATAATGTGAAGGCTCCACTTACAAGGTCGTCCATATAGAATTCTTCTTGCAGTGCTTGAGCGGCTCTGCTGTTTTGATACTTGTGCCCCTCGTCCACTGCCAACTGTTTCAAAGTCATCATGGCCAAAAAAGGTGCTGCTTTCATGCCATATGTGACTGTAGTGAGCTGGTATTCACGCAGTAGTTGATCAGGAGAACTCCTCCACAGTATTTTCTGGTACTTTTGATGATCAGGACTGCATTGTATCTGGCGATACATTTTTTCAATGTCAGCAGTGTACGCGAATTGATATTGTCTCCACCGCAAGATTAATAGCATGAGATCTTGTTGTAGGTTCGGCCCACGTTTCATGAGATCATTCAATGTATAGCCCGTGGATGTTTTGGCCGATGCGTTAAAAACTACTCTTAACGCTGTAGTTGTCGAATCAGCACGTTGAACACAATGGTGAGGTAAATAGCAGCTCTGTCTCGGGTTACTAGTACACTCAACCATATGATTTAATGATTGATATTCTTGAATGAAGTTATTATATGCTTCTGCTAATTGTGGTTGTCTGCTAAACTTTCTTTCAAGTTGTCGAAATTGTGCTAAGGCCATTGGTTTCGAAGCTCCCATTTTCTCTTGAATGTTCGACTCGAACGGTATCTCGACAACGTAGCGACCTTCTTCGTTGCGAGTTGTTGTATTTTTATAGTGTTGTAAGCAATCCAAATCGTCCTGTGACATGTTTGAGTTCTCTTCTATATCTTCCACAGACCAAAATTTTTGGATATCTTCGATGTTGTTAATAACGACGTTGCAGTGGAATGTTTGCACGTTTCCACATAAGATCCACCCTAGGCGTGTTTGTTGTGCAACCGGTTGTGACTGTTCTTGCCTGATGATACCTTCTTGAATGATATTTGAATAAACGTCCGCTCCCAATAAAATGTCTACAGGTCGACTCAAATGAAATTCAGGATCAGCCAACGTTATATTTTCTAAAAATGTCCATGATTCTGGCTTCTTGAACGATTTATTTGGCAAATTATTTATCAAGTTCCTCATTATAAATACATCGGTATCAAATGTATAATCGCTGTGAATGGCCTGACACGTGATTTTCATGACTCCTTTACAGCTGTTTTCTTTAGCGCCGACACCGAATATGACACCTTTACATCGGCCGCGTGGTAATCGTAAGATTTGTGCTGCTTTTTCTGTAATTAAGGATGTTTGTGAACCCTGATCCAGGAGTGCTCGTAAAGTGATTAGGGACCCGTCACAAGCTTGTACCTTAATCAATGCTGTTGTAAGGAGGGTTTCTGATAAGTTTTCTTGGGACACGTGATTGCTATTCACGTTTGACGGTTTCTTGCTATCAGTGACAATATTATTTTGTTGCACTGATTTACTGTTCAATGTCTGTCCGCCCCCTTTACCGTAAGCGTCGTGAAGTAGTGTGTTATGATCCGAACTGCAAACGCGGCATCTTTTTCTTGACATGCATTCACCGCCACGCGTATGAACATTTAAACAGTTTTTGCATAAATTGTATTTCACAACTGCCTTCCGTTTCGCTTCGGGTTGCAATTCGGCAAACGCCTTGCACGCGAATAACTTATGATCTTGATTGCAATGTGGACATTTTGATGTGTCCTCATAGGTTTTTGAGCTAGATTTTTGAATGTTTTGATTTGCACTGTACGCTTTGTACGAAGGATATCTCTTATTAGTAGATGCCGGTTCAAGCTGCGGTGTTTTTGATGCTTCTGGCTTGCGCCGAGATGATTCCCATGATACAAATTTGCTTTCTAGAAAACTAAGAAAATCTTCGATGTTCGGTAATTCACGTGGGTCTTTCAGGGACTCTATGTAGTCATTGTGAGTTACTGTATCCAATTTTTGACAAAGTAAGTCTATTATTAATGGATCCCACGACGAAACATCCACGCCGAGATTCTTAATCGCGTTCAAACATTCCCTCGTTGTATCGTGAAGCTTTTTGACTGAGGCTGCAGATAAATGAATAGTGTTGGGTTCACTAAACAATGACTTGATGTGTGACGAGAAGATCAACTTTTTGTTATTATATCTATGGTTGAGGATCTCCCAAGCTGTTTCGTAATTTTCCGAGCTGATTGTTAAATGTTGAATGAGTTTCTCGGCTTCGCCTCTTATTTTACTTTTGAGGAACTGCATGCGTTGAGCATCTGATAGTGATGGGTTGGAATGAATGGTCTCAACAAACAAATCCTTGAAAGAGGTCCAGTGTTGATAACTCCCACTAAAAGCTGGAATTTCGATCTTCGGAGTTGATTTTTCTCGGTGAGAAACTGAACACATTTTGGAGTTGATTTTTGTTTTCATCTCGTTGTAAATGAGTTCACACGTGCTGTAAGACATCTCATATTGTTCGTCGGCTTTGTTGGGCAAGCTGTCAAGGTCCCAATAAAGCGAATCAACTGCATTCCACCTTGATTCTAATGCCTTTAATGCGTCTTCAAACTGCCATTTATCTTTAAGAAGATCCACGTTGATGTTCGATGCTGTTCTCTGGAACGCCTTGAAGTTGCTTCTCTGTTTGCGAAACATCTCGTCTGTTTTGCTATTACTGTTAGACTGTCCTGCTTCGGGCACCTTTATTGAAAGCGGTGATTGAACTCCAAGTTCAGCTTCACTTGTACTTTTCTTTTGATAATTTGGCTCTAATAATTTTGAGGTTGATGGAGCTGGATCGAATGTAAAGCTTGGTGACTTCACTACGGGAGAAGTTAGTTGTTGCTCTTTTTTGAAATACCCAGCTAGGAAATCCCTGGTACTTTCGTAAAATTTCCGTGTCTGTTGATAACTATCTTGCACGAAGTATGGGTGTGAGGAGTCTTCGCCGTGGCGAATTTTCTCATGATTTATCTGAAACTCAGCCCAATACTTATCCAGAAGATCTATTCTCTTCTGCACGTACTCGGGTGTCTTACGACCCGGCCCATCCTTTTTGAAGTTAGTCAAGATGCTATTAATTGCTTCCATGAGTTGATATTGAGTTTCCACAATGTCCTCCATAATAGAAAATTGAATAATAAATACCTCAAATCCCCAAATTTGCTGCTGTGTTACTTGTTGTTGCTGGTCGTTTGTTTGATCTAAGCGTTCTGTGTCCTATGTACGGCTAATGCGCCTTCTCAATTGAACTGGTGAGACCCGCTTCTGGGAGGCCAGCTCAACCGATTCGCCACCGCACAAAGAAACCTCAGAACCCTTAAAATCTTCACTCTCGAAGGACCAAAAGTATGTATGCGCTGCTGAATGTGGCACACACAAAACTTTATATTTGTATTGTTTGAAATGATAAGTCACTGATAGATAAAATGAGATGCGTTTATTGATCACTTAACTATCACGTAACTAATGCTAAATGGATTAATGAGTACTGCTTATTATGAGCTGTGAATGCGTACTGTCGCGAAAATGTACAATTTATGTGAGGCAACAGAAAAGTGCTGATGTGAATGATGCGCGCGTGCCATGTACGATATATGACTCGTACAACAAACATTTACGTATGTGTATGTGTGCAACTTTTGTCGTTGACTGTACAAGCGTATAGGTAGATCTTCTTATCCTACTTATTTAAGACTGTTATTTATATTTTCTGGCATATCGATTTATGATTGTATTGTAGTAGGTATTTATGTAATTAGAGTGTAGCATCTAATTTTCGACAATAAAGAGTACTAGGTGTAACGTAGAACCTACCAAAGACTTTGTAAATTCGGCTTTATAATCTTGTAGTATTTTAATTATAGGCACGTATCTATACTAATTATTATAAAGCTAAAGAGTTTGTTCGTTTGGTTGAACGCTCTAATCTTAGAAACTACTGGTTCGAATTGAAAAAATATTTTTGTGTTGAATAGCCCGTTTATCGAGAAAATGGGCTAAATATCATCTCGCTACTACTCAAGGGAGCGGAGCAGTAACCATAAATGTCAACGAAACCGGCACATTCCCATACATTATTTAAAAATTAATAAATCGTGGGCATATAATGTTTTATGTTTTGGTTTTCGGGTCAGCTACTAATAACTAGTAATATAGCTAGTATGATACTAATCTTATCATCATGATACAATAGTGATTTACATACCACCATACCAACCCAATTATATATAGATAAACCATTTTCTTGTTATACTTAATATTATGATGTATCGAGTAGGTTGTAGTACCTTGATGTATATATTTTCTATCCTTTTAGTGAACTATCAATTAGACTTAGGTATCTACGTTTTCTCTATTAGCATAATAACGTGTAATTTTAATGGACAATTGCAGTACGAAGAAAATGGAAGATTTTGATTTTCAGTCGAAATTCCTACACAACATGGGGGTTTTGGGGTTCATAAACTAACCAACCAATTAGATCCAAGTACGTTATCATAATACCTACCTGCCTTTAATTTATTTGATCCTTCTACTAACAACGTCGAATAATACAAAATGATATAAAAGAGATTGTAGCATAGAGCAAGCACAGAGAGGAGGTGGCACCCAAGTAACTGTAGTGTGACTCTCGGGTCTAGCGTGACGTCATCACAGTAGAGATGACCTTAGTGCACGGCTCTCTTAGCTCCAAATATACCTAATTCTACTCAATGCTAGATGGCGATACTTTGTATCTGAGTACCTCAGTTACATTTATTGACATCTAGTGTCCGATATTACTATTAGAACTATCAGGATATTTACCATGTATTGTTTCGAGTACCTATCCCGATAGTTCTAATAGTAATGTGAACGACCATGAAAGCCTAAATACCTATATAGTATCCGATAGTTATACTTCGTGAAAACATCGACATAGATTAAAGTGACTAGCTTTTGGGGGTGTAGTCTAAAACCTTTCCACTCAACATTGAGGAGGGGGGAGTTAAAAAATTGCTAAAAAATCACGACATGATTAATGGACAGCCCCAAACCCTAAACCACTCTTCACCACACCCACACAAAGCGTCCAGCGGTCTTCCATAGGGTTAAGTTACAACACCTCCTCTCTGTGTTTGCTATGTGGTACGAAAGTGGTACTTCAGTACCAAGAAATATGAATGTCGGCAATTTTATTCGTACTGTACCTAGAGATAGAAATTTTATGTAAAATAGTTTTAACTACATAGTGATTTTAACTTTTAAGTACCGTTGTAAATAAAAGTCGTACTTAGAGAAGTTCGTTTTATTGTGATATCTCCTTTTGATTTGGCTTATTATTTTTTTAGCTTGCTTTACTGTCGCTTACCAGCCTTCAGACCTCTAAACCCCAGAGAGCCTGCGCCAGAGCCTTGGGCCTTACTCCGAAAATCGAAAACATTCGTATTCGTTGACGTTTCGGCCATTTAGCTACCCCGAAAGTGTTTCGTGTCGTATTTCGTATTTGTTTCGTATCCGAAACGATCATGTTCGATTTTCGGAGTAAGGCTCCTTGTTCCGTGTCCGACAATCGGCAGATGTATAGTTACCGCTACATATCTTGGACCCTAAACGTGCCCTGTACGCGCAGTACGCGTTTTGTGGGTATCTTGAGGATAGCTCGGGGTGCTACGGCGGTGACGAGCTCAAATCCACCAATCAAAACAATTCGCGCGCGCCGGTGTCGCTAATTGCTAATTGGATTTAGGATATGTGCACGGACTATACCAGGCCCTCGATTCTGCTAAAGTAAAATCACGGACACTGCAAAAAGTGGCATTCAATTTTAGACTTTATTGCTATAGGTTAAAGTCCAAAATTAAATTAAAAGAGTTTCATCACACTTTTTCATTCGCTCTACAAAAAGTCATTTAATTTAAGACTTTAAAAGCATTTAAAATAATGCTTTTAAAATTAAATGGAGTATTTTTGCAGTGTCCGTGATATGACAGTGATTTTTGCAGAATCGAAGCACAGGTTGCAATTGAAGTAGGCTTGGATTCTAAAGATCTTTATGGAGATCCATAGATCCTTTAAATGAGAGATTCATAAACAGACTAATGTACATACACCTTCTAAACACAAATTCTGAAGCCATCGCATTTATAACCGGTACTTGTGGGATAGAATAGGTTGTAGGGAGTAAATAAAATGATAACAGGAATGTGACTTAGTATTTATTTACAGTACTTTCGAATTTAACGTCGTACAATAGGGACCAATTACAGTGCAGTCTGACATGTCCACTGAAAGAATATGTACATACAACCAATTAATTAATAATTACACCGTATATTACTACGAATTCAAGACTAGCTGTTGGGATATGGGATGATTGCTAAATTGTCATCTAAGATACAATATGTGAGCATTCTATTTAATATTACGATATACCGAAGCGCATTTGAGCGAAGCACTTCGGTAATTCAGGTCCTAGAACGAAAAAAATGGCAAAAATAGGCTCCCAGTGCTATGTTAGTACAGTCAGCGTCAGAGAAAACAGACCCCCTCATGCTTTCATATCATTAACAAGGGGGGTCCCTTTTCTCTGAAGCTTACTGTACAAGATACAGGTCTCACTTCTGACCAAACAGAAACACTTAAATAGAATTTTACATCATTGCTAGTACGAACAATCCCAACATCCTTCAAAACGACGATTTAATTCACTGCAACGTGTTTTATCATGTTAGAAGATTTCATCTTGAAGTTACACAGATAGACTAGTTAATCTTAATTATCTGTGGATCACCTCTGTCTAACCCCGCGCGGATGAAGGCGTGATTATATGTATAATCTATGGATCAAACAAAATCGTATAGATAGCGTATCTTTAGGCATAGGCGTGCATGTAATAATTAGCACCTAATTGCACAGCAACAAGATTCGGCTTGTTGAAATAAAACTATTTTTAGCGGATTCTATTGTCCGTCGAGGGAGGCCCGAAAGCACCCCAGGACCGTGGATCTGTTTACATAATTAAATTAATCACAATAGAACATTCGCGTATACTTTCGACAATGTCATTATACATTATTATATTTTTGACAATTACAATTTCGAATATTTTTTTTGCAAAACTTTTGCCCTTATTTCTAATAAATCAGTCGAATATATACGGCATAGACTATTACAGAGAATTAAATCATCATCCTGCACATATCTATTGTCTATAACGGTTACTTCGCAGTCTTAAACAAACACAGTAGTTTTTAATTCTAAACAAAACTAGTAAAAGTAAATCATTATTGTTTACTTTTTATGAATTACAAAAATAAAATCATGTATAGGATAATATAACAGATAGAAAATCCCTTTACTTATGAACTAAACAATCACGTTTTGCTTATAGCGAAATTGGTGGTAGGTAAGAAAAATGTTGTCTTCAAATATTGCCTAGAGTAAGATTATATTGCTTTAGTGTGATGTGTTCTAAGGGCAGAGTTTCACTCGTCCAGTTTCATTGGCCATTCAGTAGTTCTTATTTTTACATTTGAATAGTAAGACTGTCACAAATTGTTTTAGCATACCTACACATTGTGAGGATTTAAATAATTTTTATTTCTTTCTTTCTTTCTTTCTTTCAAGAGACATTCTATAATTTTACACTTATACGTGACCTAACAGGCAATCTAAAAATATATTTTTTAAATTTTGTCTTTATACTAACTTTATATTTATATCATATAATATTTATAATAGTAAAGAGGAACATTTACTTTCAGATGACTTAGACTGCATGAAATTAGTAACAATGATCAAAACGACGACCACATAACTCCCACCGAGGAGAGTGAATAGATGACATGCATCTATTCACTCTCCTCGGTGGGAGTTATTTGGTCGTGTCGCAAGCTTAGAGCTTGATATTCTTTGATAGACATGAATATAGGAGAGAGTGATCAGCCTAACAATAATTGACAGTTTAACTCTCGACATAGAATGATGTCAAGAAGAATGCTGTACGTCTTTTTTGGTTCAATTTAGAAAATGGACGAGTGAATCACAATATAAATTCATTTGAAGCTGACTGAGAAATACAATAAATACCACTATAGGGCATTGCAAATTATCCATAGCACAAATTCAAAATATATTTTGTTCTGAAGTCAATTGAAAATTTAACTAGAAATAAAGTCTCATCATTGAAATCATTTGTCAACGTAACGATTGCAACTGTCTTGAATTTGCCTCTATTTACAATTTTTTGATATGGTATTCTTTATTATATCAGTAGATAAGTTCTATTTAAATTTGGAAAACATAAGAATTATAGCTTGTAACAAAATAATCCGGGTCCATAAAACGCACAGATAGTAATCATACCCTACGAGCCATTCACTCACTCACGGATGAACCATTCAACAGGAGTTGGAATAAGCTAATAATATCAGTACTGTAACTCATCATAACTCGGTGTGCTCGTCGTGTTCTGAAACAAAAAGATTTACAGCTTTACTAATAAAAAAAATACACAGTCTTAACCCTACAATGTGCTCTATACGCGCAGTACACGTTTCTTGGGTGTCTTTTGAGCATAGCACGGAGTGCTACTGCGGTGGACGAGCTCAAATTCAGCAAGCATAGATTACTTATTTATTTATTTTTTATTTATTTATTTATAGGACCGCCATTGGTTAATACAACAATACTTATCATTCTAACACATACATAATTATTATTTCTTAGATGTTTAACCTTCTAAGGCAGCCACTGCATTCACAATATTATTAAGTACTGATCTAGTGTCGACTTTCGATTAAGCAAATTATAGAAGTTAAGTAGATCGACCAGTACTTTTCACGTAATCACACTTATAAAAATTACAATTGAATGTTATAGTAGTTTAAGATACACCATTATTTTTAAGTAAATGAAAATCTTTAACCAGTACTTACTTGGTGTACTATCCGGTGTGGATTCTTGAAGATCAGGTGTTTCGATTTCCTGAAATAATTCGGTTTATTTAGTCACCCTTTATCACATTTTACTAAATGAAATTCGTTGAACTTCAATCATGATCGGTTAATTTGAATTTGCTCGTCATTTAGTAATTTAGATATATTTATTGTTTAACTCATTTTTAACGGGCAAAAAGTGGCACAGCTTGACTGCAAGCAGTTTATTGAATTACCGCATATAGCAAGTGCCTAAGGTAACTCTAAAACTTCGATACATAATTTTTTTTACCACCGTCGCTCCAAGAAGACAGTAGTATAGGACAATTTCGAATGCTTAAGACAATTTGGAATGGCTCGGTAGCTCAGTCGTCAGAGCATTCCCCCTCTTAGGGACTGGTCGCGAGTTCAAAGCCCGTCTGAGCGTTTAGCTTTTTCTAATCTTAATTTTTTTTCATGCTTTTTATTAATTCATCAATGGTTTAAGAGCTAGGATGTCGAATAAATTGTCATATGGATAGTTATTTGTGTAGCGGATGGTCCGTCAGCTGTTACAGTCGGTTACCTGTTCGTGATCCGAGGCCTGGTACAGTCCGCGGCGCACTCTGGCCTGCAGGCCCTTGATCTCGTCGTCGTACTTGCTCCACTCGGGCACTATGCGCATGGCCGCTGATAACTTCGCCTCCTTCGTCATTGGGTTATTGCACTGTAGAAAAACAATCAAGTTAATTTTATAAATACCTACGATTAATATGATTGAACTGCAAGTCTGCCAACTCATCTGTCTCACTCTTTAGTTTTAGCAGAACTATTTATCTACGTTTTGAGCCCAATTGCTACGTTTCTTTTTAAAACTTTTTTTTTATTTCCTATATATACTTTATTGTGCGCCAAATTACAATATTTTAATACAAAAATTAAGAAGATAGGAGCAGTACAAAGGGCGGCCATAAGGCCAATTAATAATAAAGGAAATTGAACCAGGTGGCAGATAAGCACAGGGCACATCTGGTAGAAAGTGGCTACCGAGGCCTATGGACGTAACACCAGGGGCGTCACACTCTGCTGATCCTGTAGGAACCTTTTACTGCCCTTCTCGAAGAAGCCCATAGTGTAGTCGCCTAATTATAGATTTAGGGTGGAGGTACGCTCTCAGTCACACGCAACTAATTCTAAAATAGTCCCAAAAGCTCTACTAAAATGTACAACTACTAAGATACTAACCAAATCGATAGTCTTGGCATATGTCTTTGAGTCGTTGTCGCACCAAGTCTCGCACCACAACCACTCTTGAGGCAAAGATTTGATTGCTACTTGATGAATCATATTGTTCGGCAAATCTTGATCTGAAATAAACAAATATCGTACATGTTTTTTTGTCATTGTAAATTTCTTAACAAACCTTATTCACTTCAAGAGTATACTGGTAGAAAACTGTTCTTAGTAATATACCGCCAATCATATCTACTTGAATCTAATAAGGTGAAAGAAATTCTTGCTTGACCAAGTCGGTGCTACAGACCGTGAGTAATTCGGTGCGCGGTGTGACGAGGAAAAGAAAGAGAAAGAAAGAGCATGAGTCGAAAGTGAGCGAGATACCGCCGCGCTTGAGCGTTGGCGGCGGACTGACCAAATCTGTCGGTCGATAGGTCGTATCACCAAGAAGGAGGGGGGAGGGTTTGAAATATTGCTAAAAAAATATCACGTGATTATCGTTCATCTGTGGAAGCAATGCATTCGTGTTGATAGTTACTAAACTAAACTGCAAGTATTACTTACCCAAATTCGATAGACTGTTAGGATCCTGGCTGAGCGCCTGGTACTGCCCACGCAGACGGTCCCCAGCTGCGATACGCCGGAATCGCTTCAAGTCTACCACGTACAACGCACTGATGTGATAACTGCGACCTTGCAGGTGATTACGCCAGTAACCTTGCTTCCAGAATCTATGAATATTAAACAGTAATGTATTCAACTATAATAATAAACCTAGCGTATATGTGCGGTATTTAACTAATAGAAGTATGAAATTTTTGGGTGAAAGGTCAGATAACAGTCCCTCCCTCTGAATAGTATCAAAAGGATCCATTCATACATAACATACATTGTTTTGAATACAGAATGAAATACTACGAGTCACGCAGTTGTTATTGAAAAACTCAGTGCAAATATTTTACCAATGGATAACCGCGACGGGCACGTCATGTAAATTTGTCTATGAACATTAGCCTAAATGTTGCTCCGACATTAATAAGACACATTTGAAACAGCATAACACAGTAAAAAGAAACACACCTGAATCCTTCCATCTCTCTTCTACTGTCACAGAATGGTGTGTAACCATAAGGAGCGCCACCCAGGTCCAAGTCTACAAGTTCTTTCAAGTCAGCGCGAACAATCTGCAACAAGATAAGGATTCAAACTACCTACTTTTTAATATAGGTGCCACTGAAGTAGCAAAGGGCCCATCCTGTTGAAAAACGTTCACCGTAGCCTATAGATGTTTTCAAAACCACGGCTGTCACAAGCGCGTTGCCGACATAAAACAACTTCTTATACCCAATTTGAATAATTAAGTAAGTCATTTGGTAAACATTAACATCATCACCATCATCATCATTATCATCATCATCATCATCATTATCACCATCATTATCAGCATCATCATCATTATCATTATCAACAACAACAACAACAACAACATTATCATCAACAACACTATCACCACCAATGAGAAACAAAGGTGCAAAGATTTTACCTGATCAGCATCAACGAAGATGATCTTCTTAACGTGTAGCGGGAAGAGTACATCGAGGAATAGGATCTTGTATCCCCAGATGGTTCGCTGTCGGTCACGTTGTCGCTGTAGCCAGCGCGGCCACTGGTACTGCACCAACTCGTACTCGAATCCGTACTCTTGGGCCATGTACGGTAAAATATCCTAGGAAAATGAATAGGACATTCTAGTAGATTTCGCAACACAAAGTTTACAGTCAACCAGCCAAAGTGCTGGAAGTTTTCAAAATACTAAGACCACGCCTACAAGTCCCCGAAGGGGTAGGTAGAGGTGTAACACCCTCATTACGCCAACTATGTTCTTTAGTTCTACGTAATAGCAAGTAGCAACAAGCGGGCACTTCGCCAAAGTTTGTTTGTATGTTTACTGTCGTATGGAGAACAGCCCTTCCTTTTAGTCGCCTTCTACGACAAGATGAGGTGGCTCTATATCTACTCCACCAGGAACCAACACGGCATATTTTGCTTTGCTTACTGAAGAACTTCTAAATCAATTGCTGATAGCTAACATTGACATGTTTACAATTAATTCCAATCAAACATTTATGTCTCAATTTTCACTATAAATAACTTACCTTGAGTGAAGGACTGAGATAGTTCTTGAGGAACCAGAACTTGACAGGTGACTTGGTATGTTTGAGTACAGACAACATCATGATGCGTAGGAATCTCTCGTACAGATGTCCTGAGGCGACTGAGAATACGTTTATAGTCTCATCTTGGGCCTCTTGCTCTTCGCCCCCGCCAAATGAACTGATAACATCAAAATAATCATTATTTATAACAGATGCAACGCCCAAACTAATATTGAATGTGAATTGTTAAGAACTTACTAGCTTAAATATCGAGTTCAGCAATCGTTTCCCGACTTCAAAAGCAACAAAATAGATAAGTAAAAAGAGATAAATCTAATCATGTAGATTTATCACTGGACTGAAACATCGCACCCCAGGTTCAACAAAGCCACGACCTCGGACTCAGACTCGGAATGCATAAATTATTATATAAAAACTATAAAACTCCATTAAAATTAATATTTTTACGGATGATATTAAAGGTCCAACCCCACCAAACGGACGGCATCGGCCCGGATTTTACAATCTTTAAACAAAATTTAATCTTATTATCACAGTATTTGAAGTTTATATTACCAAGTCACGCACAACAGCTTGACAGCGACGTGCGGTGGCATGACGCACGTCAAGCTGTCATGCGTGACTTGGTAATATAGACTTTAAATGCTGTGATATAAGATTTATTTTGTTTAAAGATTGTAAAATCCGTTCCGATGCCGTCCGTTTGGTGGGGTTGAACCTTAAAGGTACGTTTTCAACACATATTTTTAATTCAATTAAAAATTTCATAAAACTACTACTCAAAACATTTGGACTCTTTATTTATGACAATATACTAAAAGGATAATAGCTGTACCTGGCTATCGAGTTCCATATACCGCCCGAATTGTTGTCGTCGTTCTCTACCAGCAGGTCGACGTTCTGCTTGTCCGGCTTCTTGCTGACGCGCAACTTGATCACGTGGCTTCGGAACGAACTCATCAGCACCTGGATGTCTTCGCTGTCTGCTGGAGTGTCTGTGTTCTCGTGGCTACACATTTACAATATTTTATTAAGATACGAGTTTGGAAGCAATAATTGTAGTATACATTTTAGGATATCCACATTATAATAAAAAAAATTACCTAAAGAGAGCAGGTTTTATTTAATGCATGAATCGTGCAAAGTGATTGAAACCTCAGTCACAAATTAAATAGACGGTTATCATATAAATTCGTGTCATAATAACTATGCTTTTTTAAATTTTGCATTACACGTTTTTTAACTGTGGAGAGACTATAATGATATTGTTATCAAATTATAAATTGATTTTTTTTACTAGAACCATTTACAATGCTTATTGGACTCCACTTATTTTTACTTCACTTTTTTTTTACTGGAACTGTTAGGACTATCATACAGACAATGTATAGCATATTATACTGCTATAAAACAACAAAAGAAACGCAAATTAAAAAAAAAAGAATAACCAAAACATACCCAACAATCTCATAAATATCGTCAGATCTTCCAGGCCGGAGCTTCAATACCCACGCTCCAGGGTTGGCCTTCAGCTGGAAGTAGCCCAGATTGGCCATCACTATGGTATCCATGAGCTCAGCCTTGTCTCTCGTACCCAGCACCAGTTGGAGACCACGTGGGGGGGTGCCCAGTGTCGTGTCCCAGGCGTGCCCTTCCAGTAGGAGGTATTCTAGTTCGAATTCACTGCGAAAATATTATTCCAATAATATCAATTGGGACTTATAGAATAATGAACACTTATAGTAATTGCCGTGGACTGCAATAGGCTAATTGATTGATTGATTGATAGTAATATGGAAATGAATTTCCATTTAATTTGATTTATATTTGCTTTGAAGCAGCAAGCACATGTTGGAGGAACAAGATACTATGTTCCTCTGTCACAAAGGTTCCCTCGAGCAAGTGTAGCTCAACGGTGGATGATGACCAGCAAGTGAAAGTTCTCTGTATGAGGCAGAATCGGTAGTAACCTAGAAGTTTAGGAATACCACACTATAAGATCGCCACAGTTGATTTTGAGATGACAAAATACTGCTTCTACTCTCATTCATACTAAGTACCCTAAACTTCATTTTGATCACAGTGTGTTTAATTTATCCTATTAAAACAAAACATAATGTTAGTAAATGAATCCTTACCTGTGTACAAGTGTATCCACATCAGCCAAGCGAATGTTATCGAGGTCGTATACCGACTTGACGCACTCCACAAGCCAATTGGGCGGTGTCCTCAACTCCATGGACAAGAGAGGCGCGTGAGGCAGTCGGGCGAACCGAGCTAACGCACCGCCTGTTAACGCCCCCGATGACGTGAATTGGAGTTCTGGCTCTAAGACGTAGCGGTAGAAACTGGACAAAATATAAGATATTTTACATGAGATATATGAGTTCATGATGGATGATACATGAGATACCTGATGATATTATGATGATAAATGAGAAACATGATGACACATGCTGATACACGAGCTGCATGATGATACATCAGATACATGATGATACGTCCGATATATGATGATACATCAGATACATAATGATACATCAGATACATAATGATACATCATATACATTAGGATACAAGAGAGAGTGAAAGAGAGGGAGAAAGAAAGAAATTAAGCTATGCTCTATCAATTTATTTAGCCTATAGATATTTTGCAATGCTTACCTCTTGAGCGGCATATCGGAGTTCTTGTCTTGTGGATTAACGAACAGTTTAATACGACAGTTGATGACGCGGCGTAACACTAACAGCAGCGGTGCGAGTCGTTGTGCCGCCGTCGATGCCGGGTCCAGCACTGCTACGATCTGGTGTTAGGATATTCACGTATTATTTGGAATTAAAAGACAGCATGCAAATAATTTATTACTAAATATCTCACGTTTAACGGCACATTACATGCTAGTAACGTCACGTTACATGCTAGTAAAGTCACGTTACTTGCTAGCAACGTCACGTTACATACTCTGCATTATTGAGTAATGGTGGTGATGTAAAACTTTTTCACATCTTTCTATTGGACGTATATAGTTTTCAATTCATGATTCCACTGCTTTTCAAACATTATTCTCGTAGAACTGATTAGTTTTGAACATAACGTAGATCTGTGCATATCCTCAGTTTAGTTCTTCTACATCAAAATCGCGCCAAAAGCCGCCAATGTCAAGTGTCATAATATATTTAAGTTTATATAAAAAATACTAATGAATACATCAAAGTTAAGTTTTTTTGTCGATTTCAGACACTTACCTCAATAGCCGCTTCGTTATCGCGCAAGGGAGGCAGGTCAACGAGCGAATGTTCGGTGCGCAGCCCTTGTGGGAGAGCCGTGCGAGTGCGGGGGCTCCGAGCCGCTACTACTGACACTACCTTCAGTCTTTCTTCCACATTTAGGTCCTTGCTATCATAATCTAGAGACATAAAAAGATATTCCTATTTCGTAACACGCTGTACACGAGGATAGAGTAAAACTGACATTTTATAAAAGCGATTAAAACTCGACTGCATTGGATTGGTCCAGATGGGTCTATAAAGACGCTCAAAGACGCCTGTCAAAGATATAACTCCGGACACGTATCTTGGACCTGAAATGTGCTCAAAATGTACCCCATACGCGCAGTACACTTTTTTGGGTGTCTTTTGAGGATAGCGCGTGGTGCCACTGCGGTGCACGAGCTCAAATTCACCAAGCATAGATTATTACAAAGTAATCTGCGGGCGCCAGAGCCTCGTTTGTCTTGCGTTTTAGGTCCAAGATACGTGTCCGGACTTATACTGACATACTGTTACGACTCAGAAATTCTTCTGAAGTACCCGAATAGACATAATATCCGAAAGAAAAGGCAAAATGACTGAATTAAGATTAATCCTAATTCAGTCTTATCATCCGTCGCTAGATAGTTTTCTTTTCAATTTTACCAGTCCAGTTATAACTACGGATTAATGTAGTTTTTCCAAACTAATTTGATACGGGATAGGTCATCGGGTCAGGTTAGATACTAATAAAATTGTTAGATATTGTGCAAGGTTTACAGTAACAGTTTTCTTACCATCATCATCATCATCATCATCGACTTCGTTAGATTTTTTCGATTTCTTCTTATCTAAGACCTCAGAAAGCTTATCGGCGTAGAGTTGATTACTGAACCTATGAACAAAAAAACATGTACAACATAAAATTAACACTTAGTATGAATACGAATTGACTATTAATATACATATATCTATCAATTTTTATTTTATCTGATACATTAGAGTTTATTGTAAATTATAATATAGTAAAAGAAAGTCGCGCTTGACAGCAATAGGCTCGCCACCTATTATGTGGAATCGACAATCATAACTGACGAATACAGTTGCGATGACGGCCGAAAGTGAAATGGGAGTGTTAATATACACCTCTGCCTGCCCCTTCGGGGATTTAAAGACGTGAATATTTATATATGTATGAATATTTCTTGCATATAAGTCGCACAACATATTACAGGAATTAAAATACATTGAAATTTAATTTAATTATTTGAAACAACGCCTCCTCTCTGCGTTTGCTGTGTTGCGTTGGTAGCTTAGTGGTTAAGGAGTCGGCCTTACGATCGAGAGGTCCCGGGTTCGAATCCTGGCCATTACACTACCGACGTGAACCCACTCCTAGCACAAGCAATTTAGCTTAGTTGGAGGGGTTAACGAGAATATTACAGTAGAATCCGTTTATTATGACTCCGCCTATATTGACCAACCGGTTATTATGACTTAATTGCACTACGAAGTTTGGTTTTCATATAAAATTCTTTATAAAAAAGTCGGATATAATGACTTCCCTTACAGTGACATGTCGCTTATTATGACCCATTTTTAATAAATTATGTCCGGTTATAATGACCGATATGATTCATTACACCTTCGGTAATTTTCGTTGATTTCCGATGACATTCGGCACGTGGCTCGTTTTTGTTTTGAATCTCAGTAAGAAATTTACGGTTGAAGGTCACGCATTGTTTTTCGTTTGTTACTGTGAAAAAAATGTCATTTCAACGACGTAAAGCATTTACAATTGAGGAGAAAGGTGCAATAATATGCAGATTAGAAAATGGAGAATCTAACTCATGTCTCGCAAAGGAATTTGGCGTGGGTCATTCGACAATCTCAATGATTTTTAAAAACAAGAACCGCATTAAGCAATCGTTCAATTCAAATGTTTTGAAACCAAAGAGGCTTTGAAAATCACGACAAGAAAATGTTGATCAAGCATTAATTCAGTGGTTTAAAAACATGAGAAACAAAGGAATACCTATCAGCGGTCCTATGCTACAGGAAAAGGCAAATGGTTTTGCCGCGCGTTTTGGTATTCTCGACTTCAATTGTTCTGCAAGCTGGATCAGTCGTTTTAAAGTTCGACATAACATTGTGGCGGGAAAAATTGTCGGTGAATCTTCGTCTGTTGTAATTACTATGTTTCTGTATTAAAATACTTAAAACCATACATATTTACATAAAAAAGGTTTTTCATTTCACATAACGCTTTTTATGACGTCCGCTTATTATGACGTGTTTGTCAATTCCATTCGATGTCATTATAAACGGACTCTACTGTAGTAATTTCGGTTGCTAATATTCTTTACAAAAAAAAAAAAAAAATATGTATAGGTAAACTATCGTGGTCACTCACACGACTATTAGAGCTATAGGGATATTTAGCAATTGTATTTTTTGGAGTTTCTGATATTTTGGCCAAGCACCATGATCACGGAGGAACTGGAGTATTAGCGCTAGCGGTAAAAAAAAAAACGATGAAAAAAGTTTTTAGAAGTAAATATCTATCCTCTTTCGAGTTATCTTGCTACGCGTATCAGCAATACCTCTGCAACAGCGCCACAATATCGCAAACTCCAAACAAAACATGGTAACGTGGCCCCAAGACGGATGTATAGAAAAAATTTAATAAACTTCGGGCGAAGCTCGGTAGCCCAGTGGTCAGAGCATTTCCTCTGCAAAGGAAAGATCACGGATTCGAGTCCCGCCTGAGCTGTATTCGCTTTTTTCTATCTAAATCAATACATGGTAAATATCCCGATAGCTCTAAAAATAATTGCTGTGTGTAGTTGAGAAGCCTACCTTTCAAGTAACGTGAAGTCTTCTAGCGTGAAGGTCTCGTTGTCGTGTAGCGGGCCAATGAGCCGCGCGTTGTGCACGAGCGCTCGGCCGCCCGCCCGCAACTTGAGCGAACGAGCACATAGTACACGCGACGCTTTCAACACCCACGCGTGTCTGTTCAGCGCCGGTACTAGCTCCGGCTGTTCAAAATAACACTTATACTCTCATCTCGGCTTTCTATAGTGTGTAATATTGCTCGGGACATATATCTTGGACTCTATACGCGCAGTACACGCTTCTTGGGTGGCTTTTGAGGATAGCACGGGGTGCTGCTGCGGTTAACGAGCTCAAATTCTTGGTGAATTTGAGCTCGTTGACCGCATAGATTATTACAAAACAATCCGCGCGCACCAGGGTCTCATTTGTCAAGCGATTTAGGTCCAAGATACCTGTCCCGAGGTATACAGTTTCCATCTATATTAACAGACTAACTGTACGCAACAAAAAATTGGTATCGCGAATGGACAATCAATAAAGGTGCGTACAAATTATATAGCATAACATGTTATAAAACAATGTTATATAACATGTTTCAGTAATGTAGACACTGAAGTTAGTACAATGTTGCAAAGTTATAAAACAATTTTAGATAATGTGGACGTGTTATAAAACACAAGTTATACAACATGTTACATAATCTGTACGCACCTTTATGTGTAACTTTTTGTTGCTGTCAAACACACGGCAAAAAGGTGTAAAACTCATGAATTCGTTTATCTAGTTTTTGTATCGTGTTCCAAAATCGAACTTCACAAAAGAACGGTGCGTCGTCGGTGCGATTTAGTCTACTTCCGTCCGCAGAATCACACACGGTGGAAACTAGATTAGATAGATAAAGCTGATTTTTCGGTAGATTTTCGCACGATCGCATCAAATAACTGCGAATAAGGACTTCTATTCGAGAGCACAACTGAAGTCAAAAATCGTTTACTCTGCACAGACTGTATAGAGCTTGTCAATAGCACTTACAAAACATAAAAAAAAGTTATAAGACTAACTTACGTTTATCGCATTACGTTTTTTTAATATGTTTGATCGTATATTCGGAAAATCCGCGTGATATTTCGATGACGTCATACTAAACCATAAAAGAAACATCAAATACAGTACTAACAATAAATATCTTATCATCCAATAAAACATGGCTGTCTAAGGCGGATATTGTAACAGCGGATATAAAGAACCGCTTTTATGTTTTTTTAATTGTTATACCTTTCAATATTTTTTTTTGGTTTACTTTGCAAATCAATGAACCATTTTTCAACCTTCAATAAGTCATAATTATATTCTATGTACTTGCCAAGATATCGCAGGTCTGCTTCTCGTGACAACCCTCATCTTCAAGTAGTCTAGTCACATAAGTTGTAGCTTTCGGAGCATCGAGTGTCGTGAGCGCTGCTAATACTACTTTGTTCAGCGATTGGTCCGTACTTGATGTACCATCTACGTTTGGAATGAAGGCCACACGGACACCACCAGATTCACGCTGTTGGAGACAATATTTGTTAAAAACTGACATTGAGAATAAAATAATTGAAGCTCTAAGATAATAATATAAATGTTAAGACAGAAATAAGGGGGCTGTATTGTGGAAATACATAGAGTAGCGAATGAATTTGTAGAAGTTTCACGATAAATATCAAAGTACAGACCGCATGCGTACACACGCTAAAGGCAGCGGACGGCCTTATTCATAAGTTGCTTGACAAACATATACCTACCTATCAAATGAAGCCAATATTAAAATATATTGAAAGTTATTTACCATGAATGTCAAAGCATCCCTCAGGAGATCCCTGGACTTCTTATCGTTCAAGTCACCCGCTACCCAAATGGTCTGAGTTATCTTTTCCGTTTTACCCGACTTAGCGAAGTATCTCAGCAAGGGTAAAGCAGTTGCTAGTGCGTCTCGACCTGAGGAATCACAATGAAGTAGCTTTATTGAATTGGCTCACGTATTAATGAAAGCAATTATCAACGTAGAAGAAGCGAAAGATGTATGCCAGGATCGTAGCAGGTGGAAAACTGTGGTATCTGCCTATCCCACTAGAAAAGAGGCGTGACTGTATGTATGTATTAATGTTAAAAGTATTTCATCATCATCATCACCATTTCTGCCACAGGAAGTCCACTGCTGGACATAGGCCTCCCCTATAGATCACCAATAAGACCAGTTGGAAGCGGCTCGCATCCAGTGCGTTCCCGTTAAAAGTATTTACTACCACACAAATAAAGAACGTCATCAAAAACTTATGAATCGCAATTAATGGACGTCGATTTTTTCTGTTTATCTCTCTGTTCGTCTGTTCGTTCGTTTGTCCGTTAGCCTATTGATTTGTCTGTCCGTTTGTCTGCCTATTTGTCCGTCCTTTCACCTGTTTGTGTGTTAGTTTGTTTACCTATCTTTTGACTCTCTGATAATCTGTGTGCGCTTTGAATGAGAAGTACCTAAATAATTTCTCTCTCTAAAGTCTCTAACTCGTTTAGATCATCATAATGTCATTTTCCGATATCATTTTAATGGACATATTAAGTACCTGTTAAATGTAGGAGACGGTGAATCTTATCCTCTGCAAATAACTCACTAGACGACGCTACACCTGACAAATCTAAGTATTGCGATGGTTCTGAAGCCAAAACTCGACGATTCAATCTGTAGACAAAGTTTCACCTTAAAAATATCCTCTTTATATGTTCCACCAAGTCATAATACTAAAGTTTTACGACATACTGCACAGTAGTAACTGAACTCAAAATAAGCATAGCTTAACTTGTAAATACGAACCTTGGCATGATATGTGACTGTTTCATGAGATAGTCCAGAGCGTCATCCGAGTCAGAGAGTTCGCCTCTGAACACGGCGCGCTGCAAGCGACCGGTGTGACGAGTTAACGCCGTCACTAGAGCTTCCTCCAGTAGTTCCACTGATGACGTCACTGGTAACGAACCTTCCTCCACAAGTGGTACGCCGTTTACTAACACCTATAAAAGTTTACAATTCATACTAATATTATAAATGCGAAAGTAACTCTGTCTGTCTGTTACGCTTTTACGCCTAAACCACTGAATCAATTTGGATGAAATTTGGTACAGAGATAGATTAGACTTTTGGAAAGGACATAAGACTATGTTTGGTCGCGATAACCGACATCCACGAGGGCGGAGCCGCGGGCAACAGCTAGTAATAAATACATTTTCTACGATATTCTACCAGCCTTCAGTAACTTTAGCTAGCCTGTAGGCAAGTTCTAAGTGCGAGCCTTGCATATTATTTTGTAGAAAACATGTTTTCTCATATTAACAACAAATATTTTCCATTTGGTAACTACAAACCTGAGGGTACTTATTGGAACCGATTTTCGCAACCAATTCTTCTGACAACTGTCTTCCAAAGTTGTATTCAGAATCTTCAGATACAATATCATCCAAATTAGTATTGAAACTGGTGTATTTGTTCAATTGTTTCTTCACCAGTTCTATAGTGAGTTCTTCGCCTTGGGCCGGATGTAACAGCTAAAAATTACAACAGATATTAGTTCCTTATGTTGTTTTATGGTATGGGGATAGCTTGCTAATTAAACACTGAAAGAGTATAATGGCACAGTGCTTCCCAGAAACGTTTCCTATAGTCAAAAGAATAGTTTATCTGAGCCTACCAATAAAGAATTGTAGCGCTCAAAATTATGCCCCACTGGTTTTTACTTTTGATAAAAAAAATACTAATTTGACTTGACAGTGTAACTACCCTAATGTATGTAAAAGACTTTGTTTCCAGAAATAAGGACGGCAATAAAAATATAAGTATGTTAAGTATACCTGTGTCAGGAAATAGTAAGCTTCTTTGTTAGAATTCCTCTCCTGTGCGACATAGTTGAAGGCTGACCTCACGGCGGCTTCGAGAGCGGCGTTACCGGAGCTTGGAGCTAACACGAGGCCGACTCGGACTGGAGTCGCGTGTTTCAGTAACGTCTCGCCTAGTTTCAGCGGCGGACCAGACGCGACGGATGTTGGATCGACGATAATAACCTGTCATAAAACCAATATAACTCTTGTAGTTTTTATAGGGAATTTTATATAACTCCTGAGTCCTCCTAGCCTAGCACATTAAAAAACAATCTATACTGACTACTAGCCTTCTCGAAATTCGTGCCTTTCGCCACAACCTTCTACCCTGGCAATTGAGACCCGAAACAGCGTGCGGTTTTAGTCGGTCCAAGTCCGACATAACCACCGCCGGTAGTCGACGGAGGGATTTTCGCACGAAAAAAAGGTACTACATATTGGATAGCCCTATATGAAATTTTTGATGGTAATAAATGTACTTACATAATTGTAAATGTTTCTTCTAAGATTGCGCAACATCCCTGGATATGTGGGCCTCAACAGCTCCATATACGAAGCGGGCCAGCGGCGGTAGCGTTCATCAGTTTCCAAATCATTGAGCCATGTAATAGCCGTATCGCGAATGTCGAGTCCATACTCTTCCCATGTATGAGATTCGCCCAACTCCAAAGACATTAGAGAGTTAATCAGCTTCTTGGATAGTCCTGTGAAAAACAGATTAGGGTAAACATCAAATAGTTTTCAACAATTAGGTAGCTACGGATTATATTTTTAATTTATAAAGGTTTACCAAGTGCATGTAGTGTATTCATTGGTCCAATATCTTCTTTCAAGGCAGCTAGCAAGGCCATTACATCGACTTCTTCAGCGTCGTATTGCGCCCCTGAGACCAGAAGAAGAGGCTCCGCAGGACGAAGGCCCAACGAGGACGACCAGATATCTTGATTGAACAAAACTTCCTCGCGGAATGCTCGGGGGACATTCACATGTATTAGTGATTTCGTCTACAACAATGTTAATGGCAAATATGAATAATTAGTTTAACGTAACTATCGACATTTTTTTATGAATACGTATATTTCGGGTTTAGATTAGAATAGATTTCGGGTCTATGGCGCTTGCATCAATGCTGAAAAATTGGACACCTAAAACAATACCATGATAAATATCTCATTAACTCTTATGCTGATTTTAGTGCCATATTAATAAAATTTAAATACCCAATTCAAAGCATCTTCAAAAAATCTGAAGGGGCTATTTACCGGCAACCAGCTATGTCGTAATACCATAGACGCTCATTTGTTTCTGATCATGTACTGTGTCATATATGCTTTCACATATTTGATGCCAAGGATCACGGATGTAATAGTAATTTTTTATTAATACATCAGTTCCTCCTTGCATGTAATCCAATTAAAACCTATAGCTGTATGTATTTAGACACGTTTCCAAACAGAGCAATGTCTACAAAAAATCATGTTGTAACTTCCTTATAATTATGATAATTTATATAAACTGCAGCTAAATTTCTAGTGGTAAATTAAAGAGGGTAAGACGATGCTTGCGACTGCTTTCCTTGCGGACATTACAATCTTAATCCTAAGTAACTTTCCAAGGCATTCATCCTGCCAGGATCTGTATCACCCAGAAATAAGTCACCTCTCCAGGATACTCTACTACTAGTATATTCTAATATTCAGAAGTTGGTGGTTTTCATGTGAAAAAAAAATGTGCATACCTGCATAGGGAAATTTTGAGCAATAGATGTAAGCACTTTGAGTGCTTCATCACCCGCGGCATCGTTAGCATCAACCACAGCTACGGCGGCCTGCATACTCAAAGCCTGCATTTGCCACACCTTAAGTGGCGCCAACTCTTCGCTTGACTCAGACAAGTGTCGGCGGAATCTCTCTAGAGGTGATCGAAGGGCAGGGAATAAGTTCCTGTAAAAATTTGCTACTTGATAAACATGGTCCAAACATTTAAAAAAAATATTATCATTACTAGCTGATACCCGCGGCTCCGCCTGTCGGTAATCATCACTTTTGGTCATGTCTCTGGGTCTATACAACAGATTGTGACAAAATATACATAAGATTTAAATATGACCAAGACATTTCTAAAAAAAAATAGGTGCATAATCCATTCAGTAGTCTTTGCATCCTTTTGCATCAGAATCAAACTAACATAACCCAAGCACTTTTTCTAAACATCTCTTATACACTAAACATCTTTATTACAGTTGATAAAATTACATATATGACACTAAAATAAAAATCGAGGTCTAGCCAAATCCGTAGCTAAGACTGGTAAAGCGGACCCCAGATTCCAAGCTGAAAGCTTCGGATGCGACTAGGAATTAACGCTAAGAGGAAGAAGTAAGTAAAAAGTAAAGATAAATATGTTTTTTCGTGCATCATGAAGGGTAATAAATTTTTTCAAGGTAACCTGGGTGAGTATTAATGTAATGAACCAACTAAAAAAATAATAATATTACACTCTACATAAAATGGGAAGGAAAAGAAAGTATTGAACCTACTTCAATCTTCCGAAATTGAAACCATCAATTTGATTTTGTGGATCATTCTCGTCTTCTTCCTCAGAAGGAGTATTGGATTCTCCCCCATCTGATTCTTTTGGTGTGGAGTCATCTTGACTTTTGTACTCTGTACTTTTCAGTTGTAGTTCCACTCCATAGCCTGATAGGCGTAATTTAGGCTTGCCGCGAGGCTACAAAATAATTAATAGCATTTAATTTTTTTGTACAAGAAAAAGCCAATTCACCAAGTCCAATTCAAGCATGAAAAGTGGTGGTAAATATGATGCATTACTCACCTTCACATTCCATCTTACTACATAGTTAATGGCTCCCTTATCTGCATATGCTGACAGTATCTTGTGCTTACTGGTAAAGTCTTTCATGCCTAGCTCTCCATACAAAATAGCAGTAAGACTCTTGTTGTCACTGCTTGGATATGAGTGGTCAAGGAGATAAGTTTGCAACTTATGTTCTTCCTAAAAAATCACATCACAAGTATTAGTTTTTCTTTTTTAAGGTTTATGAGTATATTAGCTACCTTATTATTTAGTAACATGTTATAATTTGCATGCTCTACATGGAATGTTTAAATATACAATCACACTTGTTTATAGTTTAAAGAATTGATAAGAAATGAATGTAACATTATATAATGGGGTGAATGGGCTGGCAAACTGCTTCATATTCCATAGTGAGTATATGGGAATGTCACAGTCTCAGCAGTGTGGCAGTAATGCATGTGACCGCTACACAGGGGGCACTATTTGTTTTCCCTTCAGTGCAAATATTTGTATGCATGAATATGATGTCTATTTGCATTGATCTGGGTATTTCCCTGTCTCAGCAAGCAGTCAGTTCTAGTTGTCAAATAACATCTATGGCAGTCATTATATAGGGGAAATGGGTGAAGTGGCCCACATGGAAGGGAAGGGCTGATGCATGATAGCATGCAGAGGAACAAAGAGTGGGCAGAGAGACAGAGTATGTATAACGTAATGCTCAAACATTATAAATATTATTTGTGAATTAGTATCTCTCAATGCATACCATCAACCCCCCTACTATGCTTTGCAATAGTATCTGTGAACTCCAAAACAATAGAAAAAAGATTATGAAAACATTATTCATACTACATTAACCATAGTCACATAATTGGATAACTGTGATTGAGAAACTGAAGGTTTTCACATACACAACTTCAAGTACATTATCAAATCATAATACACTTACCACATCATAAAGACTATATGATTTAAGCGTATCTCGTAACACATCATTATCACAAATATTTTTAGAAGCAATGGATACAAAGGCTTCACATTGGATATCTTTGGCACCATTCTGTGTTGCAACTTGATCAAACATTCTGACTGTAGGTGAGGTAAGGTGCATAGAGAGTGCAAGTTTTGCCATCCGTAGCTGAGCCGGAGCCAACAGGGTACTTGCAACACCAATACAGGCATCATAAACCTGTTTGTCTGTTTCTGAAATTATAGTAATGAAACTATGTAGCTTTGCTGTGGCCATAAAGGTTAACCACTCACTGGTTGTTTACTGATAATGTGATAACAAAGTAAAAACTAATTATCCAATACCAATAAGGGGCTGTCCATTAATCAAGTGAGGCAATACAGGGGGAGAGGGGGGGGGGGGGATTTCGGAAAAAATCACGAAATATGTCCAGGGGGGAGGGAGGGGTATATTGAAATGTCACATGTATTTATTTTTTCTTATAACTCGCGATTTTAGTCACGATTCTTAGTTTTGTAGCATTAAAAAATAAATAAAATAATACACGCGATTTTGGCTTGGGGGAGGGGTTAGTCTAAAACCTCACCACATATCACCATGGGGGAGGGGGGGGGGGTTAGAAAATTGCTAAATAAACATCACATTATTAATGGACATCCCCTAAAGACATTGTCTGATAATAAAGCAAAAGACCAGATGAATCCTAAAGCTATTATATTAAATATATTAAGATTTTTATTATATTTCAGTCTGTATATTCACAACACAATATTTTCCAGTATCTATTGCCTATGTATAATCTGTATGTTGCATGTTCTTCTATATAATGTGTGTATTTCAAATAGTAATGTTAATCATAACATAATTGGTGCCAATAAGACTGCTATAGTGCTCACCACCGGCAGCTAGGTCTCTGTACCAGATGCCGGTTGGACACTATTTTTATATTATTTTTTTATATTTTTAAATGTACTTACTTATTTTTTTAAGAAGGTATATTTAGAAATATAATTTATATGTACTATATACATACTACTATATAACACAGAAATATGTTCTTTTATATTATGCTTATTCTATTGACAATAAAGCAACTAAGAAAATAATATTTTTTTAATATATTTTTATTCTACACATGTATGATGCAGCAGAAAAGCATAACAGTCTAAGGATGATACTCATCATCATTATTTATCTCTTAGTGAGCTTTGATAAATAAAAATTACTACAGCATAAGGAAAACTAGTGTTATTATGTATCATTTGGCCCAGGGGTTATGAAGTTGTCTCTACCTAAATAAGCTGCAAACATAATATGCAGTTATTTATGTACTTACCTAGTGAGTCTAGACCAGATTTCAGGGAATTTATACCGTCCACGAAGGACCAGAACAAATCAGCACTTTCGCCTGCAAGATATTCGGCAAGTTCTAAAACTATCGGGGTAGCTTCCCATTTTGCACTTACGAACGAAGTCACAGATTTTGATTTCTTTTCCTCGCGTTTTACATTATCGTTAGTAGAAACGTAAGAAACAAAAACGTAGGCTAAAATAACTAAAGATATTCTAAACCCGGTGGCTCTCATCGTGAAGAAATTAAAGTTCTATGCTAGTATTAAAGTTTTAATGTACAATTAACTAGAATAGCCACATTTACAGAATATTTTATGTACGGTCATACTTATCAAGATAGTTTTATGTGAACTAATACGAAAAGTTTATAGATTTCGGATATTAAAACTCATCCTAACAAGACAACACAACCACAACCACCAATGACAGTTGAACACGGCATAATAGACAGCAATTCTCTTTTACATACGATTAAAAATAAGAATGAATTATAATTTTTAATGTTTAATACTTTGATTGGTTAATTTTTCCTTAATTGAAGTTTGGGACCAATGAACATCTTTGTTTTAAAAATTTTCGTTTTCATTGTCGAATTTGTTTATTGTATAACCCGCGCCACGTAACTTGGACCTAAAATATGCTCAAAATGTGTCCTCTATACGCGCAGTACACATTTCTTGGGTGTCTTTTGAAGATAGCACGGGATGCTACTGCGGTAGACAAGCTCAAATTTACCAAGCATAGACTATAACAAAGCAATCCGCGGGAATCAGAACCTCGTATGTCTTACGATTCAGGTTCAAGATACGTGGCGCGGGTTATACATTGTTTTCGACCAAAGACTAAAGAATATACAAATATGTACTATTAACCTTAAAAATTCAAGTCTGTAGTACCCTTAAACGGGTGTTACCATACTTAATTTTGACTAGTGATAAAGTGCCAACTGCCAACCTTTGTCATAGTTGTCATCAGTTGTCATTGTTGTCAACCAATTGTGTAAAAGTTTATGTGAAGTGACTGCCTGTGAAATAAAATCTGATTTGACTCAAATTTTCTTTTTTACAGGTACCCAGATGGAATAAACTATTGACTATTCAGAGGAAAAGTAAGTTTGTCTTTTATATACTGTAAAATAATCCCCGTAAAACAACATACCCCGCGATTTATTATATGGTAATTTGCTAGTAAATTAAAAAGACATATTTTACACCTTGTGTTACATGCGATAAACCAATAATTTTAGGTGTTATTACATTATATTAACTATGTTCAATTCTTTTGCTTGTTGTATGTTATGTATCATACTGTATAATCTTTATAAAATACGATTTAAGGAATTTCTATAGATATGTATTGTATTGTTTATTTCGTTCAGGTTTATTTCGCTACAATGCAGTACACATCTGATGAAGCTTATGCACGACTTATCAGTCACCATATGACAGTACCTCAACGAATCAAGGTAACAAAATATAATGTAATTATATATAGAACAAAAACTAATACATTTTGTACTTGTGCTAAATGTATTTCATATTGGAATTTAAATTAATACAAATTTAATGGACAGTTGTTACTAATTTTATTAAACTAGCTGTTGCCCGCGGCTCCGCCCGCATGGATGTCGGTTATCGCGATCAAACAAAACCTATGTCCTTTCCCAAGGTCTAATCTATCTAAGTACCAAATTTCATCAAAATCGGTTCAGTTGTTTAGAAGTAAAAGCATAACAGACAGACAAAGTTACTTTCGTACTTATAATATTACCTATACCTATTTTTAGACAATATGCACATATAGACAATGTATGACTTATAAATGAATTTTTAAAGCTTTTATTATGCTATTTTTTTGGAAATTTAATTGGAAAATAACTTCTATTAGTCCCTATCTAATAAGAATACTCTTCCAACTGAATAGCTGAACTTATCCTGAATAGTTGATATTTGGTATATCTTAGGGTAGGTAACATAAAATAACATCTACCAAAATGCTGAGAACCTACAGACTGTAATAAAATTGGCACCATACCTTAAATTGTTTACCTCGAGTTAAATATTGACATAGATTACAAACACCAAAGCTACTCTATGTGCGCACTGAACAAGACTTCTTCTCTCAATTGTATCTCATATTAAAAATTGTCACCTAATAAATGTTGCTCCTAATCCTGAATGAGATTATTTTCTATCTTATGAGTTGGGTATTCTGGCCCTAAACCATTTTAATTTTTTTTTTAAATATCAAAGGATAAATAAATTTAATGACATGTTTAGGCCACTGGTGACATTGTGGATGATGAACATGGTCCCAATGGAATTGTGACAGGCTGGGACTATTCCAATGAGAAGTTTGATATGAAAGTACCAGAAAGGATACTTGTTGTTGGACAAGATCAGCATGTTGGTAAGTAGTTTTTTTATCACACATTCTAGCTAAGCACCCAGGGATTACAGAGGGATGCCATAAGATACTGACATGACAAGGCTTAGTAAGGCAAAGATTACTTTAGTGATATAATGCAGGGGGTTTTCTGCTTGAGTAGATTAAAAGATCCCTCATCATCATCAGATCGATATGAGAAACATGATATTGCTTACAATCTTATGTAATGTTGATAGCTGTAATGTCTTAAATTAAAACCTTAATATTTAAGTCAGGACTTCCCTTTTCTAGAGCATAATATAGAGAAAAAAACAACACATTACATGATACTTACAAGTAAATTCTTCACATTCTCGTTAAACACAAAAGGAACTTGTGTCTCAGATTAAATAATAGTTAACTACTTCGTAACCGGAACTTCCACGCGGAGCAATGGAGGCGGCAGCGTCACTCCCGCCCAAGGTAGACGTGGCCGCCTACATACAATACTGGCCGCGACGGGAGCGACCCGAATCATAACTCGTACACACCAGACCTACAGACTTCCTTCCATACAAAAGCGATAATAATCTGAATATAGTAATAGCCGCAAGCAGAAATATACCTTCCGCCCGCGGTCTGATACCACGGGCAAATAAAATACCCTTGGATCTAACAGTAGAACTCCGCGAGCGGACCACGTTCAACTAACTACGAGTTGAGAACTGCGCGACTGCGTAATCGAGCCAACTCATTGGTATTGATGATAATACTCGCCTAGTAAATAAAAGATGTTTTTGATATGTTTATTGTGTCATGTCGTTCGAGTTGCATAATGCGTCTGCGTCTCGGCTAGGTACCATGGTGCCGAATAGTGCTAGCCATATTCTAGAACCCATAACACAAGCTAGTTAAGCTATGCTTACTTTGGGTCTAGATAGCGTTGTGTAGAATGTCCTGCAATATTTATTTATTTATTATTTATCCCCACCCCCGACGGAGCAAGCGGGGATGGTTATATTGGACTCGAACCAATTAAAATCGCACTCCATCTGGGGTCGTCAGTACTACAGTGGGGGAAATCTTTCCCCAGAAAAAGGGAGGATGGTGTATCGCGTCGTCGTCTCGGTCTGCTTCTGCTAGGGTGACAGGCAACTCCACTCGTTACCCCCGGGCCGCGCTCATGGAAGACGGAGGTCGTTAAACGACCTCGGACGCCCGAATCGCCATTGCGTCCGCGACCTGAGTCTCTTCCAACCCCGCTCCCCCGCCTCCTACCATTCCCCGTTGTCGTCACCTTCACATTTTATTAACTACTAGCTGACCCGGCGAATTTCGTACCGCCATATTTTTTTCAGCCCGCGTGAATTTCTGATCCCGGTCCCGCTGCATCTTCTATTGAATTTTTTATACAAACTTTGGCCACTCAATGACGAATACAAAACAAAAAGAATTATCCAATTTGGTGCAGTTGTTAGGAAGTTATGCGCTTATATACATTTGGGGAGATTTCATTTTTATTTATATAGATTCACGTTGACTGACGTTAGTGTTCAACTTGTTTACAGGTACAAAAGCGACACCGAGGGAAATTCAACTAGACAATGCGGTGTTGCCGACCGATCCTGGTATGATCAGAGTCAGCACGCCACCACGCGTGATTACACTTGACCAGCACTACTTTCCTTCAGCTGATGACTTCCCACAGCGAGCTCCAAATAATTCCCCACCAAAGAATGCAAGGGCATTCCGATCTCAAGGTGACGGAGCCCGTTCAACCACTCCTCGTCCTGATATCTTCAATGAATCGACTATGACTGAATCACGCTTGGTACTGAGGTATGTACCAAGTATTTAATTTACATTTACACATCATATTGTTAAGAATCCCTTTAGTAGCCACCAGGAAGGAAAAATAACGTATTACGTTTAGGCTTTACTTTAGGCACTTGCTTGAATAGTTTGGTGATATAATATAGATGTTATAGGCAATGTGTATAATCCGGCATTGTATAGAATGCCTAGGCATTCTATACATTGCCTAAAACGTTCAGGCAATGTGTATAATACGATTAATTTCATACATTGCCTAGGTATTGTATACAATGCCCGAAGCGCATCAGGCAATGTGTATAATGGACGGGTTGTTGTAAATTCGTCTCTTCAAAATGATATTTCATGTGCGAAAATTCGTCTCACCTTGATAAATAAGTACTGTTAGCAAACAAAATTTGAAAAATGGATATTACTGCTGAAAGAAAAATTGTTCATTCCGACTTTTTTTTAACCATGCAGAACTATAGGCCACGGTAAGAACTCTCTTTCCATCAGGTTAGGTGGCTGACCAGCACAGGGATGATGGTAAGAGAGTGGTTGCCGTGGCCTATAGAAATTCTGTATGGTAATAAAAAAAAATAACCACGAAGGCTAATGCGGGAGCGGAGCGGAGCGAAGCTCCCGCATTAGCCTTCTAACCTAATCTATCCAAGTCGGAATGTGCAGCTTTTCTTTCACTACTATGTGAGAAACATTCTACGCAAAAAACACGTAGGTACTTAGGCATACCTACCAATAGAACACAACATGTCTTATCAGCACTGTCTGCTGGTGGAAGTTGAAATTAGGATTAGCTCTCAAAAGATTAGTATCTATCTAACTAAATCATAGAGAAGAAAAATAGATTACATACATTGCCTATACTTCGACCGGCATTCTATACAATGCCTAGGTATTCTATACATTACCTAGGCAAAGTGTAAAATAGTTTAAAAATTGAATATCATTTCATACATTGCCTGAACGACCCCGGCATTCTATACATTGCCTAGGTATTGTATAGAATGCCTGCATTATACACATTGCCTATAACATAGATAAGACGAAATAAACTTAACTCCGAAGGAATATTATTAAGGCTCGGTCAAACCAAAGCGATCAGCTTGCGTCCGCGGTGGCGTGCACGGTGGCGATCAGTTGCTGGCCAATCGCAGACCGCGGCGGTGGCCTGCGATTGGCCAGCAACTGGTCGCCACCGCGGACGCGACCTGAACGCGTTGGTTTGGCCTTGCCCTTACAAACTACGCTCAGATGATGTTATTACGTACTATAATTCTAAAAGTGAAGAATAGTAAGTAAATCAAACTTACGTCTCGTACGGGACTGCCGCTTAATATTTTCCCCAAGGCAGAAATGCAGGTAGTTGCGATATACCCTGCTTGTGGAATCGTGTTTGTACGGACATACGATTTCAAAGCGATTGAGTATAGTATAAATATTCCTTTCTTTTTTGTTCCACAGAGACCCGACCCCTCCAATGGGTAACGGCGAAGGCTTATCATCGGCTGAAGAGTTAGTGCATTTACGACGTCAGATCGTTAAGTTGAACCGACGCGTCATGTCAATAGAGGCAGAGCAGTTGCAGCGACAACAGAAGGAGAAGATTGCGTATGCGATTGGAATCGCTTACTTGTTGATTAAAGTCATTGCTTGGCTCAATAGATCCTAAGTACACTAAGAGCAGTGTCATTACAATGTAAGATGAATTTTACCCAAATATTTGATGACGTTATGAAATTGATCACTGATTGTCCATTCCTTATGAGGTCTAGTAATAATGTCACTAATTGTAGTAAAGATGGAAATGTTATTGTACATCAGTTATTATTTCTTAGAATTTAGGAAACACTTTTTTTATTATGCTGTGTTGTACATTTCTCCAACTTGTACATTGGATTCCAACACTATACCTACTTACAACTTTTCTTGCATTTCATCTACTTTTAATGAATTGTTGAGAAGTTATTTGACCCTTCCTTTAGTGTATAGATAATGTATGAACTGGGTCTTTTTTATTTAAATAAACATTGAGAGTTCAACTGTTTTAGTTATCTGTAAAACGATAGTAATCCCCTGTAATGCGTGCAATAAACAAACAGGCCCATTTTTTTTCGCAATAGTATTCAATGTCGATATTGCTTCATGGTTAAATAACAATTTTTGGCAGTTTTGTACCCCCCCTTTCGGCCTTCGTCGAAACCAATGGGTCGTACCAGTTGAAGAGGAGGAGAAAATTATCTGCGTACGAAACTAGTTTCTTTTCACGAAACCACGGTTACGTACAAGTTTCTTTTTATGGTTTTGATGAGAGAATCTTGGGCCTTGATTCCGCTAATTTTGTTCCGCTGTCATATCAAAACCACTATCATACCACTGACACAGCAAATAATGTGTCATTTTTTAGACTATACATAAAGTGCAAAATTAAATAAAAAAGATTAAATTAAATTTTTTCATTCCTTACACAACTTAGTTTTAGACTAACAGCATTATAGTAACGTCTAACATTAAACGGTTATTCCCAGTCGTCACCACTGGTGCCGTTCCCAGGTATGATAGTGGATTTACTATAACGTAAAATTAGCAGAATTGGGGTCCTGTTTTCATATTGATCTAGGAGACTTTTAAAAACAAGTCCACACAAAATAGAGGAAGTTATTTAGGGCACCAACGCACTAGCGACCAGGCCGCGGCGGCCAGTGAGTTCTGATTTTAATAATGGCCCCTGTAATTTTGTAACATTTTTCTTAGACACATTAAAATTTGATCTTCTCTAATGGACTATTCAACACAAAAAGAATTTTTAAATTCGAACGAGTAGTTCCTAAGATTAGCGCGTTCAACAAAACAGTATAGAAGAATATTATATTGGCATTAATAAATAATTATAACTGGTTAGCATTTCATGACTCATAAGTTTGTTCATGTTCCAGAATAAGGAAAAACATTTCCCACTTCTGTCTAAACGCCTGCGTAACTATAATAGTAGGTTTCCTAAAGGAAAAACTTGCTAGGGAACTGTTTTCGTACAAAGATTATAAATAAAAAGCGACTTCAGGATAACACTCAATATATTCCGAAAATCACTATAAGGACATCAACACAAGACTGAGCATTCTAAAATGTGAATGCATCACAAATTATTACAGAGTTTACTAGTAGAAATTGTGTCAAAAGGTCAATGGCTTACACATCCTAAGGTAAATGAATACTGGGTCAGTCACATGATTATGCATTTTAAAACATCCAATTGTTATGCATTTATTTGTTTTTCTTCATAAATGAAAATTACTGAAAAAAGAGGCCCTCCAAGTCTCTGGGCTAACCATGCGTTTTTGACTACAGCCAACTTCAATGAATCAACAGCAAGTCGAGCATTCAAGTTTGTATGAAGGGCTCTGCCCATTCCTTCTAATATTATTAAATCTACACCACGAACTTTCATTTCGGTGCATAAACCTGTGAAAAAAATATTTTGTTTAAAATCTATTTGCAAAAATAAAAAAATAGATGATGCCTCATATCTTGTTTTCAAAGTAGGTTGGAGAGACTATGTATGACCCTTGGTACTCAAAATGGTAGATTTGACGCCAACAGTAACGGGGGGTTCCTATTCCGGCCGGCTTCCCAATGGTGCATGACAAACTAGATAGACTAGGTAAGCTTTCCTTTCCACCAGCTTTCCTTTTGAAAAAATTTCACCCTTAGCCACTGGCACTGGTCGCCCAATATATTGATTATTGTCCATAATACGACACCGCGCGCCCCGCCACGGATAGGTGTAGGTTGTAATGCAGCAATAGCTGATTATAGTTATAATGTAGACGATAATCTACGAAGAAAGTAAGGGGCCTCTTAGACGTCACTCGAGACTACGTTTTGGTGACAGCTTGAAACACAAGGGCAGTCCATTTATTAAAAAATATTCAAAATTCTTACTATCAGATGTGTTAGTTCTCTCGTGTCCTCTTGTTTATTTGGTGATCATTTAAATTAACCCAGCTCTACTAAATAATAATTGTCACTTACCTACACTAATAGTCCTAAGGTCCAGACATGGACCTCTTTGTCCACTTGATCTTACTACTAAATCGCCAGTAGAGAGGGCTGCTGATATAACTGGGCAGATGTGGGAAGCCCGCTGCAGTATTTCTTCTAATTCCACATTGGTAACATCATTCAGTGCTGGCCACTCATTAGCACATAATATAACTGAGGTACCTCTTAGTAGCAGTGCTCTAACAAATGGCAAAATACCAAGAACTATGTCAACACCACTATTGTCAACAAACACTGCAGCACAATGGTGGACAGTTTTCTGTAACAATGGAATATTAAATTAAAATGTACCCTTGGGTTCATTCACAGATATCTTCAAAAGTTGAATAAAATTATATATATTTTTTATCAAACAGGTGAGAATGTGATAGTATCGCTATGATAAAAGAAAGGCAAAAAATATCACAACTGTCCATGTTGTTTGAGCCAGCCAGGTTTCTATTGTAATAAAGGTTCATTGGAATAAAGGTTTTTGTCTTCAACCCACAACACTAAAATCTGACTATGCCCATCGGGTCTAAAAAGGCCACATCAAACGATTCTGCTAAAAAAAATCTGATTCTGATTCCAGTTACAGATCTCTATAGATTCATGTTGCTGCATGACATAGGATTATCCTAATACAATTCCAATAAGTTCGCCTTTTTGAGACCTGCATGTCTTTTTGTAATCATTATAAAAAAAAGGTGATGCCTTAAAGAAATTTTCAGCCATATTTCTATTTCTTACCTCTAACTTATCAATCCATTTCTCTAATCCATCATACAGCCATGGCCTCTTCTGTATTTTTTCCAAAGCTTCATACAATCCACTATCTAGAATGCTGGTTACGGCCTGAGCTCCCCAATCAAACATATTACCTGGAGACCAATTCATTTCATGTTGACAGTCCTCATCAAATACTCAATTAGTTTCAGTATAAACATATTATATTTACAAGTTATACCTATCACTGAAGGGGAGAGAGGAGGCAAAGGCCAATTGAAATACCCACATTTCATAAACCATATTATTAAGTAAGAAGAAACATTAGATGGATATGTTTTACAAGGATTTAAGGGAGTATGATAGAGGATCCTGAATAGCTCAGGTGATATCGCTAATAGCCAATATAGCGATAACCTGCCAACTAGCTGTTACCAGGGAGTCTGAGGTCTCATACCTGAGATAAAATTTATTTTTTAAGAATGTTTTTTTCTGCTATAAAGTGACTGAATACATAGTAGGTTTAAAGGTAGCCAGTGCTGGTGGGGATGGCATTCATGGGAATTTCCACAGGAAAAAGAAATAGGGGTATAAGAAGAATTTGAGACCAAAGAAAATAGACTTCAAATTGTTACAATATTCTTTGATTTGAATGGACAATACAAAAGCACAAATTCATTATGTAGTATTTTGTTTATAATAATAATAATAATAAATTCATTTATTTCAAGTAACAAAGACTCATTATTACATTAATTTTCATTGAACTGCATTATAAGGATACAATGATTAAATTATATCTAAATATATATCTTTAATGAATATATTTTTATATAACAAATCAGTATCTACTATTGGGTTGGATCTTTGGGACCGAAGTCATCATCATCATCATCATTTCAGCCATAGGAAGTCCACTGCTGGACATAGGCCTGGATGCGAGCCGCTTCCAACCGGTCCTATTGGAGATCTATATAGGGGACCTAAGTACACCTGCTGATTGACTGATAAGTGGATGATGATAATAGATGGACCTACAGGAGAACACCAAGGAAAGAGTAGTGGACTACAAGCTTCTAAGTGGAAGCTTTGGATGCAACCAGAATTATTGCTTGAATCATGATCAATAAGTAACTACTAAATAATGTTGTTATTACCAGCAAGCACTCCTCTGCACAGTTCTGTCCACCTATCTCTAGTATTGTGTAGGGCATCAATCTCCGCCAAACGTGCTGCTAGTGTGACCATTGCATTTTCATTTTCATATTTCTTCTGTTGTTTCCATAAATCAAAAAAACCCTGGGAACGAAGGCATGTTTCATTGATGTCGAGGAGTAACCGTATGGTCAACTGCCCATGTGCCCTATAATTGATTAGACAACATTATAGTTGAGAGTAAGTAATTTTCAAACTAATGGCCTCGTATTCAATATATTGCAATCTGAAGCAGTGCAGTAGAACAAAACAAAGGATGGGGAGAGACCACCATGAATATAAAATCAAGAGGGAGTGCCTCACAACTGTTGCTTGTATTGTGTAATAAATGTTGAACAGTTGCTTGGCATATTGTGGCATGTAATAGCCTACTATTTTTATAATTAATAATAATAAGTGATGACCTTTGGCTTATTCTGTTGAAGTATTTGGTCAATGACCTCACCATTTTGTATGATGTGATTGGTCATAACTTGTAAGAATTGGAGACATATGGAAGCTCCTACTACTAACATGGTTTAAAAGCACTTCCTCTTATGAAGAACAGTAAACAATAAACTAGACTGCACAACTGTAACAAAATAGTAAAATTAAGAGAATAAAACAGGATTGATAGAAGGTACTTACAGTGGATTAATTCTGAGTTCTTTTAACGCTTCAACATAGCAAGTTTTGAATTTAAGTGCACGTATTTCAACAGTAGGATCGTCGTTATTTGAAAGCGCAAAATTTACATATTTTTCAGTCAGTTTTTCACAAGTGTTCAGCCAGTATTCTCTTGCTTCTTCATCAGACAGCAAGTCCAAAGTATCAGGATTATATTTATCTGGTTCAAGCAGGATGTGAGACAGGCCAAAATGTTCCATTCTGTTACTCAAAATCAACAACTCAACAACTAAAACGACAATTTAATCTTCAACTAATGCCTTAGCCCATTGTTTGTTTTATCAATATGCAAATTGATATAGGTACTCTAACAATTATCTTATCAAAATTCTGTTATTATGTCTGGCGACAACGTAGAATAAAAGACTTTGCTTTTGTTTGAATCACAGATTAGATACCTATTATTAAATCAAAATTACTTTAATGTTATAAATATAAATACACGACGTTGACAGTTCAGTTTCCTCTCCCTCCTCCTTTCTAGGGCATAGATTAATATTATACTAGAGATGTTGTTGTTGTTGTTCTAGGGACTTCTTTCTCTATTTTAATCATAGACTTATTTTAATGACATTTATTCATTTATTTGACAACAATTTGGTTATTTGGTTATTTTATTAAAAAATAGAAGGATAGCGAACGCAGTTTCCTGTAAGTGCGATAAAGACGCATGAACTTATAGATGACTTAAATATAGTTTTACTATTATTTATTAGGCTGGGATTAGACAGTCAATAAATATCGCTATATTCGCGTTAATCGCGATATCTCAATATTACTATACCTACTTACTCTTTGGATATCTGTAGCAAAAAAGAGTATAGTAAATACTGTAAATAGATATCGCGATATGTATTGACCGTCTCACATTTCCCATGCTTTTCCAATGCTTTGCATTATCATGAAACTGAAGTTTCATGATAATGCAAAGCAAAGCCGTAAATAGCCCAGGTAGAACCCTGGGCTGGATGCAAAGATTTTGCGTTATTGGGTTTTAGTCGGATCGAACCTGATATAACTTGCTAGGGAACTGTAAAGAATTGCGCACGAAAACTATAGGTACCTACCAAAATTCCTTGAATTATATTATACTAGCTTTTGCCCGCGGATGCCGGTTATCGCGACCAAACATATGCCCTTATATAAACATTGCCTATGTCCTTTCTCAAGGTCTAACCTACCTCAATACCAAATTTCATCAAAATCGGTTCAGCGGTTTAGTTGTAAAAGTGAGACAGACAGACAGAGTCACTTTCGCATTTATAATATTAGTAGTAGGGATTGATAGAAGTCACCAAGTTACCAAGTCACTCTATGGTAGAATAGTCCGTTGATGCCTTATACTTACCAAATCACATAAACCCAAAGTCAGAAACGAACGAGTCAAAATGAAAGCCCTTTTCAAGTTTCTATTGTTTATGGTTTGTCTGACGGACTTCAATTTGGTTCGTAGAGGTTTTGCTACTGAGTTTCCAGAAATGTGTTTGAAATGGATAAAACTTATTATTTTCAAAAAAGACTGAGTTTTACGTATAGTGAATTATGATACAATGTCTGTTTCCTTAGGTTATTGTAATTAGTGTTGTGAATTTAATGATTGATGTAACGAACCAGTGTACGGCAAGATGGACGAATTGTCTAAGGGCATGACACAAACAGGAAACACCGCTGTAACTGACAAAATTCAAGAAAATGATGATGGTAAATATTCATAAGTATTTAAGAATGTAGCTCCTTCTATATACAAATGCACCCTTAATTGATAATCAAGCCCTAAAAAAATTGTAAACAAGAACTGAAATGTTCATAAAATAATTTGTTGCTATTTTTGTTGATTGATGATTTTGCATGTAATAAAATAAGCTTCACAATATTTCCTGGGCATGTTTTGTTCTATTATCCTTTATCACAAGCTTCAGGTCAAAGTAGTCTTGTGGTTGTGTACTTAATATGTTATGAAGGGAATTATAGTTTACAGAAAATTCTTATTCGTTATTTTCTTGTTAAAAATCATATGTACTGAAGGAATATAAAGGCCCTGTAAATAAAATAAATAATTATAGAGTAGCAAGCAATACTAGTCAGTATGGCTTGCAGAAGGTGATAGAAACCAGTGCCCTTTTTATGACATTTTTGTTGAGTGCTATTCTAATACCAAATGTTAAATTATTGAAATTTAATTGTACTCCATTTGGCATAACTAAAATAAAGGTTAATCTTGTAGCAACTTTTTAAAGAAACACATTAAACAAATAAACTAGGCTAACTAACTGATTTCAGTTTTTGGTACTCAAAATAAGTTTCTAAACAGAAAAATTGTGAACATGGTTTTTAAATATAACATATTAATAGACACATCAAGATTGCTTATGTTTAGTTATGTTATGTATCTAACCAAATGAAGTATAGGTAGAGCTTTTTACAAGCTCCCACTATGTAATACCAGTAAATCATTCATATTCAGTATTCATCTAATGGTAGCAGTAAACATCCAGAAGAAATCATACACTGCTGATATTATCTAGATTTAAACATTTTATCATATCTACAAGCGTTTCAGATGTTATTTTTAATTTTGATGATAATATAAAAAGAGTAGATTTGGATAAAAAGAGTATCTCAGATAGTTTACATTTTTTATAAACAGAAAGTAGTATTTATTACTTGTGTGTCTTGAAAATAATATCATTATGAAAATAGGTTCTCATGTCAGTTCCTGCAATCTTCCTCTGCTTTATGTCACCCATAATATTACCCACAAGAAGTAGATAAACAATTCGTACAGATGTGGTAATATAACCCAATACAGCCAGACCTGTTCTCTACTACATTTCGGTTGGTACTTAACTAAACATATACAATAGATTTGTCTTTTTAACATGTTTCATTTTAAAACTGAGTTTTTGTTTTCTGTTTAGAAATTCATTTTAAAGACTAAAAACCGAAATTGAGCTACTAATTACCTACTTTATTTGTTTAATATGGACTTTTATAAAAAGTCACTACAAGAATGGAATATAGGTAACTGTTTGCTATTGAAAAAAAATCTTTATCACTAGAACCATTATCAAAACAAAAGTATAATACAAAACAATACAACTCAAAACAACAAAACAAAAAAAAATTAATCAAAACATCATCAAAACAAAAAACAAAACATACAAATGGCATTCAAATAGAGCCGGCACAGACAAAAAGATCATGCAATGAATGAAAAACATAACAATAGCTGTCATTAAAGCTTCACAGTCATTAAAAATATAAATTTAATTAAGTAAAGGAATATTAGATAAATTATTTTAAATTACAAACAGTATACATAAAATGTTAGAAGTAATATCAATTGTATCATGAAAATTCATTAAGTAAAATGTAATATTGCAGTTTACATTGAATTACATGAGCTTAATCCTTAGTTGGTCATGCAAATATTGGCTGATAAAATTAGATTAATTCTAATAACATCCACTCATTTAATCAAGGAAATAATAAAACTAATCATGGTCTGTCTTCAGGACTATCTGATCTATCTTTCCTAGTTCACAGCTTTAAAATCAAATAAATACTTTATCTCAGAAAACCTATTTGAACCATAAAACTAAAATGTTTTTATTAATTAAAAATACCTATCTAATTTATTGTGAAAGCTGTGAATAGATTATTAAGTGCGGCTAGGTACCATCCCTCCCCTTTTTGTTTTATTGTTTGAAAAAGTTCAACAGAATGTCTTTATTAATATATATTTATTTAAGTTTAATCAAACCAGGAATCGACCAGTTCATTTCCAATTCAAAAAACTCTCATATTAAATTCTAATTGGGTAGTGTGGCCACTTTGTTTAAAGTAAATTAAATGATAAATTGAATTTAATTATACAACCTAAATGTTTACTATGAGTGTAATAATTTTAAATATTTACTACATCAAGGTTGTAAAATACTCTAGCGTCATTTATATCAGACATCCTTGAAGTTGCCACTTTAACAGCGTAAATTGCTTTTCAAATGGCAATGTCTCTAATTCTCTAAATACATAAAATAATTTAGAAGGTATTTGTGCTTACAGGCAACCTATTGAATGACATAATTTCAATTAATTATGTTATCATTCTAGTTTCTATGTGCACATTTATAATACTGCAGAACAAATAACAAAATATATTATATAAATGACGTCATAAATCTTTGAATGAATGCATCTGAATAGAACATTTACATTTTGAGTAAGTAATTGCATTTAGTCATATAATACAAATAAGATATATAATCATGAAGTATAGATGTTATACTAGAAATGTTTCTAATACTGGTTTGTCACAAGGTGATTAATTTAAATGGCTTGACCCGTGCAGTGATACTGTTGACAACCTCACATTATCAGATGTACTACATAAACAGATACACTAGTAGTGATTTACAATCATCAATTCCTTCTGTAGATCATAATATCGCACCCCCGCACAGTGGTCTCGCCCATAGGTCATAGGGCGAAAATGTCGATGGTGAATTTATGATTTTAATTATTGTTAGAGGGAAGACAAATAACCCTTTTACCCCTAGGTATAAAATAAATTGCAATAAAATATGTAGAACAATTAATTTTATACACCCAAAGTGGTAACACTTCAACAGTGCTCATTAACGTTATTTTTTCACTGAAAATTCTGTTATGTTCAAAGTATTATTGCTATCGGACGTAATTGTTTGTGATATTAATTTGCTATGCATATTCAAATAGAAGGTATGTACGACATTTTAAGTCCTATTACGTTTACTTTAAGCCTGTTATTATTGATAATAAGCACCGTCAAAGAGAGAGTTCCGAATTTCTTTGTTATTTGCCGCTCTCCTATATTCAAGTTGACTTTTACTTAGGAGGGAACGAATCGCCAAAGATGAAACATGTATCAAAATAATCTCTAGTTTCTCTAGTTTCAAAAACTGTAACGTTTAGGTGCTCCAAACTGCTCCGAGGATTGAATATAGGTCATTGAAAGTACTAGGTAATATGTAGGGAAATTGGATACCTTAGGTCATTTTTTATTTTATTATTCAGCAGGGACCACTATAAAGTGCTCTTTTCGTCAAATACATGTTCTACACACATGGTTATCCACGAAAACTAAAAATAATGTGGCAAGATAGCTCTCGTGAAGTGTTTGAAATGCTAGCAGACAATTGGCCAGGTGCAAAAAATATCGAAACCTATTACTTCAGAGATTTAATTTAGTAAGTTTTCTTATTTTATATACCAATCCAGCAATGTTCAAAAGCAGAAGTAAAACTAGTTTTAATGTTACCTACCTGCTTTTTAGACGACAAAATATTTTTTTGGGAATATCATATCTAACTTGCTTCTAAAAAATACACTTTTTTACTTGTTATAACTCTTAAAACCTCAAAACAATCATTTCTTGGGTGAAAAAGTCATTATTTAATTTTTAATCCGACTTACAACTCCTATGACCGCCCTTCTTAAGAGCCGGGACCACTGTGCCCCGGTGCTAGACTGTCACTTTTGTAAAAATTCCAAAAATGAGTTAAATACGTAATAACTATCCTAAAGCATCCCTTTACTTGGTGCAATAATGTTACTTTCGTAGTACACATAGTTTCCGTATGAGGTCGTGAGTGTCATTATGGTTTTGGCGCGAATCACGGCGACGCTGGGAGCAACATCGTTTAATTGGTCAGTTGTGCGCGGTCCCCCCGCAATTGCTAATGTGTCGTGGAGCTACACTGTTACTAAGGCAATTGTGACATAATATTTTTATTATTCTGGAGCAATATTGACCTAAAATGCAGTTGTGACATTGTTTCCCCAATCTTTAAATATTTTTGAAAGTTAATTTAAAAGAAAAAAACATACAGTATATACATACATATATACCTACATATATACATACATATATACCTTTCCTTTCCTATATTATATATAAAAATAAAAGATAGTAAACAGTTTGTTCTTGTTTTCTTTTTAACTCAGTGTGACATAATTGCAGATATTATTTTTCATTAGTGCCACAACGTCACTTCTGGGGGGGTTGAAAGGTTTAACATAATCTTATAGTATTGCTTTTACAGTATTATGTGGTTATTTTTTATTCAAAAGTAAATTAAAAGTTGACTTAGCAGTAAATGCTTTACATTTTGTCTAAATCTTGAAATATCATAATTTTTTGAGATGTCAAAGTTTTGAATGCTTCTCCTGAAAAAATGCATTTTTGCATAAGTGACAGTCTCGCACCGGGGGTGCGATATGTATCCATAAGATTTTTGAGATTTTTATAACACTTGCATAGTTGACCTCTATTTAGGTAGTACAAGCTAGTCTGATTCATTCTCTATCCTTTGCACAGCATGTAAGCATTTATGTATAACTAGCTTTTGCCCGCGGCTCCGCCCGCGTGGATGTCGGTTATCGCGACCAAACATAGCCTATGTCCTTTCTCGAGGTCTAATCTACCCCTATACCAAATTTCATCAAAATCGGTTCAGTGGTTTGGGCGTGAAAGCGAGACAGACAGACAGACAGAGTTACTTTCACATTTATAATATTAGTAGGGATGTAGTGTATGTCAGTTGTTTCATAAAACAGGCAGTGACATACATATTGATTACTATAGAGAGAATATAAGATTAAAAAGTTCTTATTCAAAGTCATATTGTGTAACACATTACAACAAGTGTATGTATGGAAATTTGTGTCTTAGAGAATGTACAAATATTTTATCATGTTGCAATATTATCAACATCCATTGTGTGTAGGAGAGCCAGCAGATAAAACACTTCTGATATCAAAATATGGCTATGGTTCAGTTAATTAATTGTGAAATAAAAAAATATATTTTGGTGGTTTATTTGTATTATACTTACTTAAATTATTCATATTTATTTTGCAACACTTAATTTTGAAAAATGAATTTGAATAGAGTAGGTATAAATATAAATAAACACTTGCAAGTATTGTGTTTTATAATTTTATATTTCTGTTACATAATATTCTGACAATCTACTGCAGGAAATGGTGCAGTACTTTAGGCCACACGGCCACATTGCTTACTGCCACAGTGTCAAGTTCTAACTCTGATGGTACCTACCTTGTTAACATGTTGACACAATCCCTGCTATGGGCCCAATTCCCAAGTTTGGAGTTGTGACTTGTAAGAAAAATGAAAAAGACACCCATATTATTGTTAAATAACGTGGTGTGTACAGTGATGATTGTTTTAAGCACTAATGTTAATATTGATAAGCATGCAAAATTTCAAATCTATCCAACATTTTGAAGGGGCCCAAAATCAAGTTAAAGATGTGTTAAAATATATTAGGAATATTTGGACGTAGTTAAGCAAAAACGTTCCAACCCACAAGTCACGTGAAATGAAGTTTTTTATTGCAATAGACTTGAAATGTCATTGTCTGTCAGATGAACAAGATCTCAAACTGAAAATTTATTTATTTGTCATATATCCGATGTTCCAATCCACAACCGTCGTTCAATAAAGTACATAAGTAAAATATAAAACGTTTTAATCCGCCTGAAACATTAATGCTTAATTTCTATTCATTAATTACATATTCTCATAATGTTTCAGTCATTCTGGAACGTTATAACAAATTAACATATTATTTATTTTCCATGGATATAATGTTCCAAGATATTTGGAACCTTGTTGCAAATTTATCTAAAGCACTCTGTCCTTGATAATAACGTTCTAATGCTCTTGGAACGTTATTGCACAATAAAAGAAGCGCTGTTTTTTTGGCAACAATGTTTCAATGTTTTTAGAAACTAACATATTTGCTTTATTTCCTCGGTAAGAATGTTCCGTTCAAATTCAAATTCAAATTCAAATTCAAATTCAAATTCAAATTCAAATTCAAATTCAAATTCAAATTCAAATCCAAATCCAAATCCAAATCCAAACTATTTCAGCCATAGAAAGTCCACTGCTGGACATAGGCCTCCCCTATAGATCTCCAATAAGACCGGTTGGAAGCGGCTCGCATCCAGCGCGTTTCTGCAGCCTTAATGAGGTCGTCTGTCCACCTTGTGGGTGGACGTCCTACGCTGCGCTTACCGATACGTGGCCTCCACTCGAGAACTTTTCGACCCCATCGGTCATCAGTCCTCCGTGCTATGTGCCCTGCCCACTGCCATTTCAACTTGCTAATCCGCTGGGCTATGTCAGTGACCTTGGTTCTTCTACGGATCTCCTCATTTCTGATTCGATCTCGCAGAGAGACTCCGAGCATAAGCCCTCTCCATAGCTCGTTGGGCTACTTTGAGCTTACTCATAAGGCCCATAGTGAAGGACCACGTTTCAGTGCCATAAGTCATCACTGGTAACACACACTGGTTGAAAACCTTCGACTTGAGACACTGAGGTATGTCGGACGAGAAGACATTGCGCAATTTTCCGAACGCAGTCGAAGTCATCAAGCCTGCGCTCGAGACGGTTCGTAATGACCCTTGAAAACAGCTTGTAAACATGACTCAGAAGCGAGATGGGTCTATAATTCTTCAGTAAGGTATTGTCACCTTTCTTAAAGAACAGCACCACCACGCCTCTGTTCCACGCTTCTGGCGTTATGCCCTCGAGAACGACGGTGTTAAAAAGCCTCTGAAGGACTTTAAGTACCGGTGTTCCACCCGCTTTCAGAAGCTCTGAAGTGATTCCGTCGTCACCCGGCACCTTGTTGTTCTTAAGCTGATTCAGGGTCATTCTAATCTCGTACAGGCTGATGTCCGGGATATCCTCGGTGAAGTGTCGGGTCAACTTAGCTCTTGGGTCGGTCGCCCTGTTGCCAGCAGGATTAGCGACCGAAGCGTATAGCTGTCCATAGAACCTTTCGATCTCCTCCAAAACCTCAGCCTTGGTCGGCGCTATACTGTCATCTTCTCTTTTCAGCTTAGTCAACTGGCTTTGCCCAATAGACAGATTTCTTGCGAACACTTTGGAGCCTTTGTTCCGCTCGATTGTCTCTTTAATATATTATTATTTAGTATTAAAGAGACGTATGTCGTGTCGCAGAGATTTGGAAATCGATCTGTTGAGCTGCCTATATGACTCTGCATCATCAGAAGACTGCAGTCGAAGCGAGCGTCGTTTAGCCATGAGTTTTTGAGTGTGATCGGAGAGTTTCTGAGGTCTATTTGAACGGCGGGGTCTGAAGTGCTTAGAGCCCACCGTTTGGACAGTTTCTATGAGCCTGTTGTTAATCTCGTTCACCGACGCAAAGTTCTCTAGGCAATCAAAGCGATTTGATAGCTCAAGCTGAAAGTTCTCGGGGTTTTGGATTTGGGAACGAGTAGGTCGGAGTGTAGACTTAAAATCAGGCGGGACCTTTCGAGTTTAATGTTAATACCCAATGTGCCTCTTACGATTCTGTGATCACTACCGGTTTTCACCCTGTGGATCACGGAGACATCACTGAATATTCGTTTCTCGTTGGTCATGATGAAGTCTATGTCATTCCTCGTGGAACCATCAGGGCTCATCCAGGTCCATTTCCTGTGCGGCGGCTTCTGAAAGAAAGAGTTCATCACAAAGAGTCCCTCTTTCTCCAGAAAATCAGCCAGCCTCTGTCCCCGCGGGTTCCGTAGTCCATATCCAAATTGCTTTGAAGTCCCCCATAACAACAGTGAAGTGGGTCTTAGACGTATGTTTGGCCCTATTTACGTCCTCATACATAGTCTCCACTTCATCATCTGGGCGTGCTGAGGTCGGTGCGTATACCTGAATGACCTTCAGCGAATACCTCGTAGATATTCTGAGTATTAGGTATACAACCCTGCTCAACACACTTTCGATGGTAATGATGTTGTTAATGAGGGATCTGTGAACGAGAAAACCGACACCACCTTGCGACTGCTGGTCGCCTTCCTGGTAGTAGAGCAGGTTGTCGGATCTTAGGGTTATCGTGTCCTCGCCCTCTCTACGGACTTCAGACAACCCCACAATATCCCAGCGCAACCTACTCAACTCTTCTTCCAGCTCAGCAGTCCTCTCGTCAGTCCACATCGTGCGTACGTTGTGCGTTACCAGGGCCAGTCGTCGTTTGGGGTCGGAGCCGGATCTCTGCCGGGGATTCTTAGCACCCCCTGCTCCGCCGTTATCCTGACCGCTACCGGAGCCAGGACTAGGGGAGCTGCCGGGGACTAGGGGCCTGGTCCTATTTGTGCCTACCATAGAGGGAGTTTGCCCATAATCGCCACGCTGGGCAGGCATGTTGGCAATCGCAGGACGTAGCTTTGTGACGAGAATGCTGCGCCGATTTGAAATGGTTATACCGCCATTGGTCGGTTCCGCTGTATCTCAGTCGGCTCCTACGACACCTGGTACTATTCTAGTACTGGAGGGGGGTACTATTCTATTCTGCCGGTACCCCACGGCCCATATTTATATATTTATAATATATTGGAACGTTTCTGCAAAATTATTTGAAATGCTACTTCATACAAAAAACAATTTAGCTAAAACGTTCCAGTACCAATTTTCCTTTATTACTATAGTTATACTGAATATATAAGAAAAAAAGATACATAATTACATAATAATTACATATTTCTACAATAAATTCGAAAGCATTCATTCTAAACATATTAAAACAAAAAGTGTACCACTAAAACAGTAAATTGCGTTTATCTCGAATTGCAGTTGGTGTGGACTGGAACGTTTCTGTATAACGACGTCCATTTGCCCAACAGATATCTACATAGTATTATAATAAACACCAGGATTTTCAAAACTGCAACTCAATATTTCCTATTATTAATGCATTTGTTTGCCCCATTATATTATAATAAATTATTTTACGTTAATCTACTAATCATTTCTTTACTAATCATAAAAGGTTTTACATGGAATGCTTTAAGTACATAGAATAATGTTTGAATGTAGGTATTAGAGCTTCTGTAATGTTATCATTGCTTTTGTGTTGACTAGTTTGTTTTCTTTCAATGCCCAACAGTCACTATCTGTTTACGCTCAAGATTGGTGAAGAGCACTGCTTTTGCAGATGGCGTAAAGCGTGGTATGCGGCACGCACGCCAACTATGCTAGCGTTGGTAGAACAACTACGGTCATACCTCGGTGGAGGATGTGAGTGAGAGTGCGAGTGCGTTTGTAGCATGGCGTGTTCTCGACTGTACGACTTGTTATGATCATGATCATTCGGCGAAACCTTGTGACCAACTAAATTACACAGCAAGGGTTCGACTTACGTCCATGGTAATGTGTTAGACATTACCATGGACGCATGTCGAAGCAGTTTGTATAGTTCATTTGAACTTATCTGATATCATCATCACCATAACGACACCTCGTCCCGATTGCATCAGAGGTCTTTACCTCGGAGCGCGGGATCCGCCTTGTAACCGTTCCTCCTCTACTTCGCTCGGTCTTGGGCCTCACTGGCAATGAGACCATTGGCACGCATATCACCTTCTATGATGTCAAGCCAGCACTTCTTGGGTTTACCCCTCCTACGGGGGGCGAGGATGCCATTGCCAGAGATTTATTACCCATGCAGCCGGGCCGGCATGACGGCTGCTGTATAACATGGCCGTATTGATGGAGGCGATATCCTGCATTTAGTAGACGTAATTAAGGAACAAGTCACAATGAAAACTTGGCTTAGTAATTTATTAATCTGTGGCTTAGTTAAATTTCAAATTATGGTCACTGCTTTCTATCTCCTCCAAGTTACTTCCAAGACAGTTTCCCTGAGTCACCCCGAATATTATATTCGACATTTCGTGGCTCATGCTGTTGATCCTGGTGTACATGAGTCATAACAATGAGAGTGTTATTATGGGATTAATCCTAATCACTGCTTATTATTTTGTACATAAATACTGAATACTATTTCTTAGCAGTGTCTTGGTTATTTTTCTCGTGTTTACGCTTTCTATGCAGCTAAGTAAGACGCTATACGAATGCTAAGTAGCAATTCGCAACATGGAGTTACAATTACAAATGGAATCTGTAGAATACATAATTTCTGCATGGTTTCTTTACATAAGTTTAGTTATTATAGTAGATACAATATTATACTACAGATATCCTTGAGTGTTTTTGTCTGTAATCATCAGTCCATCATATTTTTGATAACATTATCTCTCTAAAGTCACACGCTAATCAGTCGTCTTGAGTGTGTTGTTTTGAATCATTGTTAGACACTTCAACCTGCCCACTGAATCGAGGTACTGGCAACAGCATTTTGCGTTCGCGTGGTATTGCATGCCAAGAGTGCCGGGTGTTCCCTGTGTCGCGAAAGTGACTCAGCGGCCCTGAACCATTAACGTTAGTGTATACGCACCGAAAGGTCACATTAGATGTTATTTTGAACTATTGTTTTCACCTACTAAATATTATCTATCTAGGACGTATTCCTTATTAACAATCGAACTCTTTGCCACCGTTCATTATATTCTTATAGATAAACTGCTGGATTTATATGTTTGACAACCCAGACGTTCTTCCGTATGTGTAACAAACTTTTTCAAAAGAGCTGGTGCAGTGCACTTTATTGCTGCACAAGACTTTAATTTACTTGACATTTGAACGTTAAATTGTAACAGAAATAACAATAATGTGTGGCGATGACCGATGTTTACAAGAGTTGGAACTCAATCTGCATACCGCTACAGCGAATTCTTGAAGGATCAAAGGAAGCGCTGGTTGTCAGCATCTGTTTCTTTTCAAGGGGATTTGTCGTAATCAGATAAATCGTGCTCATGGCTCACGACTTCCTTACGCGAATGATTAAGTACATGCTTGTCTTCAAAATGGAGCTCGATAAATATATTAAACATCCATTTATTTATCATTTACTTAATTGTTTCATCGAGTATTTGTACTCAACTATGTCATACTACCTTCATAATTTATAATTTACTGAAACTGTAACAACAAAATGCCTGCGTCACATTGCACTTAGATATTTAATTTATATATACAATTTAAACAGGACCTAATTAAAATTTTTGCAGCGTTGACGCTAATCAAGCAATCATTTTGCTGTTTTTAGATAATCACGTCACTATGTGTTGCTATTGGAATTTGGAATGTTTGTGTAGCCAATGTTAGGGTGAATATATCCAGGCCACTGGATACACAGTAACCTCCTTAGAATTCGAAGGAGACTTATCAGTTAACTAAATATTACATATTCACAAATAAAGGAAAATTGATTAAAATGTTTATTAAAGTATATGCATGTATGATAATATTAGTTAAAAACTGAAGAATCTATGCTGCCGAAACGAATTCCGGATGTCGTAAAATGAATACTGCTTTGGGATTAGCGATGGTTATCTGAAAACTGACTTCTGTTTTTTATTACGTAGCTTGGGTAAACTAGTGCTAGAAGTATAGATGGGAAAATTAACAACATTATTAAAAATATATCTATTTGACAGGCACGTCAACTCCAATAGTGTACGTGAATGAGACGTGTTTGGAGTGCGAGAGGGTGCGCGCGGCTTGCGAGCGGTTGGGCACGGTGGCGGTCGCTCCAAGCCCAGAAGCTCTGTCGCCGCCTCAACAGCCCCCCGCCTCTCCTCCTTACCTCATCACCACACCATTCGAGGGCGAACTATTTGACACTGCACATAGGGCAAAATACAGGTTAGTAACAATTTTATTATGCGCGCTGATGCATCACAAGGTGGCCACCTTAAACCTACATCTGGGTCGCAAGTCCCAGTCGCCGTCACGGTGTTCCTCTCTGTATCACGCTATGGACCCGGCGACCGCACGGTGAATCCATGGAGTGCTGAAAATCGGATCTCTTACATACTACTTTGGAAGTACTTAGGAAATCATATAGGAGACAGAACTAGGCATCTAAAATGAACATGACTGATTACTGTTATTATTAGGTCACACTGTGAACAATATCACTCAATCAATATCTATAAAACCTCCATAACCGGCGCCCACACCGTTTGTTATGCGCCCAACTCGGTCGGGAAACGCTTGCGCCGGTAACTCCAGACTCCAGATCGGATCATATTATTATCATTTTTATTTATTAAAGATAAATATATATGTACTGTACATACATATCATGCGTATATAATATTTTTGTTGATAATTCAGGTGTCATAGAGACCAATTCTCACACAAGAAGATTTTCTAAATTGAAATGGCAACACCTCGATTCTTTATAACTATGTATTTTTGTAGGTTGAGGTAATATGCTCAAATACGATAATTATTGTCATTTATTTTGGCATCGCACCCAGTCGATCCCTAGACTAAACCACAAATAAGCGCGACAAATGCTTTATTTTTCGTTTACATGATCTTTCCTTTTGCATCCTCCTTTGTACGTCAACGTACAAACGCAACTGACGACACGTCTTTGGTGACGTCACTGTCTTTGACAGTCTTTCGAAAATAGTACTCATTAAGATGAACGTCCAGATAAACTTCGCTTTTAACGAACATTAAAACTAAACATATTTCACTCTCATATTTGTAAATGTTCATGTGGCACAGATATTTGTAATTGTTTTAATGAATATTTCTCACATCTTCAGATTCGTATTTCAGCAGAATCGAATTTTTTCAGAATCTCATTTCTTCGGATTCGTATCTATTCATATTCTCGTTTCTTCGGAGTCTCAGGTATTCAGTTCAGAGTACAGTTAGAGTAGGGTTGCCATAAGTGTGGGGACGCAGACCGGGACATTTGAAGAAAAACTAGTGAAGGTAGAAAAATAGGCACTTTTATTACAACAGTGGGTAACTTTAAAGGTTTAAAACAACTTTAAACACTGCTATTCAATGCCAGCGGGCAGCGACCCGCCAGTCGGGCTTTCTTTCGTTGGGGCTTTTCGCTACGAAGGCGAAAAGTTAATTCTGATAATTTTACAAAATATTTTGACGAAATCAACATTAACTTATACTTGTACGGAAAAATGTCGTTCTATCCACGTATGAATAGCCTAGCTAGTTAGTCGCGTTTATTGTAGTTATATTACTGTTTACCAATACGACCTGATACGACACGACCTCCGACGCTCCAACGCCCGCACCATCCAGGAGGCAATCGAGCGCAATAGGGGGTCGAAAGTGTTCGCTCAGCAGTTGGGGAGGCCCCATCTGACGAAACTCAAATTGAGGAAGGCAAAACGATTGTCTCAAAGAACGAGATACTCGAAGAGATCGAGAAATTCTATGGACAGCTGCTGTATGCATCACGGATGAGTAAACCGACGGGACACAGCCATGAAGACCACAGAGCCCACTCACGCGCTATTACACCGAGAAGATACCAGATGTCTAACAGTACGAGGAAGAGGCGGCTCTCAGGCAACTGAAGAACAACAGGTGCTCTGGTGATGACGAAATTACGACTCGCTCGACGAAGTTGCGCTCCAATCCTGAAAGATCTAGCGAGTTTAATTCCATCATCCAGCAAGGGCCAACACTTAGGGCATGGAGTGGGAGTGCGATGATACTGTTCCTTCAAAAAGGGTGATAAGACCTTACTGAAGAACTACAGGCCCATCTCACTCCTGCTGTGCAATTCACTAAGCAAGTACAACGATGCGAGTCGCAACGTTGTGATCGATAGAGATTGTCATTGGCCGATCTCCAGTGAAGTGACCCAATCCGACCAATGACAATCTCTATCGAGCACATCGTTGCGACTCGCATCGCTATGCTCGCCGCTGTGTATGGCATTTGTGGACTACGAAAAATCCTTCGACTCTATCGATACCTGGGCAGTGTTGGATGCTCTGCAGCGATGTCGTGTCGATTGGATCGAAGTGCAGAAATGCTTGTATGACACTGCCACAATGTCTGTCCAGCTCCAAGACCAGAAAACGAAACCCATTAGCCTCCAGCGTGGAGTGCGCATACTATACGCGTTGGAGGACGTCTTCAAGACTCTGGATTGGATAGACCAGAATTATCAACATCAATGGTGAGTACATCTCGCACCTTCGGTTCGCCGACGACATTGTCATAGTTGCGAAGTCACTGGAGCAAATGAGCGAAATGCTGCACAGCCTGAATGGAGCTTCTCAACAAGTCGGCGTCGGTGTAACGTCGGGTCTTCTTCTTGCCTTTACCGCAATGCCTCAAAACAAATTTTTCGCCAGTACGTCCTGCCTGTTTTGGCTTACGGTGCCGAAACGTGGCCATTGAAGGTAGGGTTAGTCCACGACCTAAAAGTTGCGCAACGGGCTATGGAGCGAGCTTTCTTTGAAGGATAGAATTCGTAACGAGGTCATCCGACATAGAACCAAAGCTACCGACATAGCTCGCAAAATAATCAAGCTGAAGTAGCAGTGGGCTGGCCACATCTGTCAAAGGACTGATGACCGTTGAAGCAGACGAGTCCTAGAGTGGAGAGCGTGAGAAGGAAAACGGAAAGGGAGACACCCCCTAGCCAGGCGGACTGTCGACCTGCGACGGTGGCTAATTGATTGATTGTTTACCAAGTCCAGCCCTCAAAAATATAAAACTTTATTTTTTAAACCGGGACAATTTGCTTATCGGCCGGGACGCCGGGACACTAGGCTTCAAACGGGGACATGTCCCGGCGTACGGGGACGTATGGCAACCCTAAGTTAGAGTCAAATACGAATATGATAAAAAAAAAAATTACAATAAGATAACAAAAAACTATTGATAGGTATACAAAAAATCCAAAAAACTCAAACAACACAAAACAAATGCTAAATTGATATGATGGTAAAATGATTTGGTCTGTAAGCATGCAAGTAATGTTAGATGCATGAGCGTTCGTTCTATGAATGTTGACACTTTAGATTAGACACAGTCCTTTGTTTATAATGGTTTAAATTTTATTCTTAGGCCCTGCGCAGACGGCACACTTTTTGTGCGATCGAGTGTGCGGCGCACAAAAAGTCTGCATGGCGCGCAAAAAGTCGGTCGCGGATTTTTCACAGACTCAACGCACACGACGCACATCTTCAATCATTTTGTCGGCAGAGCTGAAGGGACGTAGACACTATGGAAATCGTGCAGAGATCGCGAAGTATTATTTTGTACATGAAGTACAGAAAAAGAAGAAGAAATAGAGAATTTTGGATACATCCTATACTTTCGGAAAGATTACTGAAGGGACAGTTCCACCCCTAGCAAATGCAGATTGCCGACTAAAGTGTGCGCCGTCTGCGTTAGCGCGCGTTGAAGCAAACGTTCAATTTTTTTCACACACTTTTTGTGCGGAGCGGCGCGCCGCGGGGCGCGGTGCGGTCTGCCCGAATTACACGGATTTTTTGTGCGCCGGACTTTTTGCGCGTCGTGTGCGTTACTGCTTATAATTGCATAGGTTCTATTTTCACAGACTAAAAAGTGCGTCACGGATAGTCTGTCGTCTGCGCAGGGCCTTTACCGACTAGCGAAAGAGACGTTTTACGACCAGGGCACATTTTGCGAAAGAGACGTTTTGCGCCTGAGCCTTCAAAAATACCAGAAGATTCTCTGTTCATTGGGGGGTTCTCTGTTTAAGTTACTTATATTCAGCTCCATTATCGTTATATATATCGCTCTATGTCGCTATCATAGTTGTCCCATAGAAATAAGATGATGGAGATCCATGAGGAAATAAACTATTCAAAGGATAGCATAATTCGTGCAAAAATCCCACTAACACCTTATTGGAATTTGTTTATTATTTGTTGAATTATGACCCGCATAAGAACCACGCTCGGCATTTGAAAATATTTTTACAAGATCGCAATTAAGTAAAGTATTAATTGACTGTGGGCTAATTTATGAGATCCGAGCGAATATTTACTGAATTGAACTTGTCCACGGTTAATGTCAACTCAATACTGACAATTACACTATCGTGATCGCCGACTGCGTTCTATACTCATTCTGTATCTGAATGTTCTTGGTAACTCGCCTTTTTGTGAAGGTTTCGATTCTCGCATAATCGTTAATTCATCAAATAGATTACCTATGCGTATATTACGTATTACTACAAGATTATCGGTAGCGCATATACATAGCTCTGCGGCTTTGATTAGTTTGACTTTGATTTGACAGCTGTTTATTAATGAAGATATCACTTCAAATAAACCGCCTATCTTTTTATGAAAATGACTGTGCATTGTGCATTTGAATTATGCAGGACTCTAAAACTACTTCATCTAAGGAAATACTACTGCTGATATCTCAACATTGAAGTGCATTTCAAAGCATCGACATTAATTTAAGTTTTGGTACAAATCAATGCACGGAATTAACCAAGATTCTATCCATAACCATCTACTCTAATTTTGTGCTTGCTTGCTCTCATGTAGGGGTTCACCGTCAGTTTTAAAAACTGACGGTGAACCCCTACATGACTAACTGCGCGTGCTAACTTCTGTGAAGTTCATATGGATTTTCTTCCTCGTAAAAGAATATACTCCCCACTGCATTTTTTCCTAGATATAAATTATGTAGGACGTTAACGGAAGTAAATTTGATACGCACGTTCAATATCTGTTTTAAGGCTATGATAAGCGCTAGGAGTAAGGGGGACTATATGTTTATTATTATAAAATAAGAGAAGAAGTTATGGCTAACAAGTCAGTCCCTCCCGACTGAGAAAATTACACCTGACAGGAATGTATGGAGAAGAATGACATGTTCTGCCGAACCTAAATAATTGGGACAGGGGCAGGTAGATGATGATGAAGTGAAGAAAAGAACTGATAGTACACGCATACCAGTGCCTTATATACGAACTGCCGCATGCGATGCACAGCCTATTAAAGATCTGTGAACAAGTATACCGCCTACATAAATCACCTCTGTCTTTTGATATGAATCATTGTGATTTGTACTTTCTACGTGTATGTGTATTCAATCATTCATCCTGGCGGTATTTAAAGAGGAAAGTACCTATAAGTATCTATATTTGTGATTTCTGAAAACAGCTTCCTCGTTAAACGTGAAAAGCTAAATTTTATAGTGTTCAAAGCCAAAGGAAATGACTAAATCCGGGTTTCTTAGAATTTTAAAATTGTTTGGCTTGTAGTCTAGTTTACATAGGTATATATGTGTCAGGGCACTCAGGACTTATGGGATTCACTTTTGGACTAAATACTAAACAAAAATCTTACAATCATGAATGATCGCATGATAAATAAAATTTAAATCGTTGGTCTAGACTAGACTGTAAATTGTAAACATATTTATATCTTTTCTTTCCATACACTTATTCTGTCTCGGGTAAACGACCGATCTCCCAGATATTTTCACTTGCATCCTGATTTTTAAAAATCGTAAAGCACAGGCAATATGAGGAAGATAGCTGTGGTACCTAGTACTTAACAGAATACACACAAAAACATATAGAAATAGATAAACCCATAAGCCTGCGCTGAAAATATTTTTTTCTCTGAAGTTATTACCTAGATAAAATTAAGAAATTTTGGTGGAACTTCAGATATTGTAAGTATGCCGTTTCAAAGTTGTTATTGGCATGTATCTGATAAGCCCTTACACATATTCTTACGTTTTTTAACTTGTATTTGTCAATGCAGAAAGTAGACGACAAGTGTATTTGTTTATCACTTATTAATTTAATTTATTAGTTCAGCAACCCTATTTTCCTATAAGTTAGTAATTTGTTTGCATTGAAACTATGATCTGTCTCGAGTATGATTTATGGGTGGCAATTTGGCTGCCCCTTATCATTGAACGTATTCACTTGTGTTCATTAAATACAACAGCGTTTACAATGAGCTGTACAACATGTGTAGCGCCGTATTGATACTGGCTCTTAGAACAGCGGGATATTAATAACGCTATTCTTGTTTAATTCCTCGACCATTGCTTGAACTGTATGGTATTTCATTCCTTTTGAAGTGGTACAGCTGGCATGGTACTGTCTGAGCGTTTGCGAAGAGATTTAATTGTTTATTGTTCTGATCTTCCATGATCGCAAATGTATGTTAATTCATGTTTAGCTGGAGTGTTTCAATTTGTGTTTGACGAAGGAATTCGTTTCACAAATTTTCAAACATCTATCTATCACAGTTCATTCAACAAACAGTGACGTCAGCTTGTGACGAAATAGCAAATCCCAAGGTTGTCACATAAGTACAATAAAAATAATGTGTGTGAAATTGCCAAAGTCGAAGTTTTCAGAAACGCGTTTTCTTTTAGCCTTGTAAATGGTTATACAACATGGCTCCACCTAGTACATAAAGTCGGGGTTGTTTTTACTCATGGGACCTTCCTATCGCCAAACAGTCGTATGTTAGATGACTGTTTCATAGAAGGATGGGATGTAAATAAAGGTGCGTGTAGTAGCCGCGGTCGGCGCGCGAAGCTTCGCGTAGCGCGAGGGTCGCCCTTGTGGCCGCGCGACGCTCCTTGCTATTTTCGGCCTCACATTCCTCTCGAGTGTTTTTCAATCTAACGTGAAACTCATAACGCGCATGCCGCTTGTGCCTTTGTTTTCGCGGCAGCTGCGATAAACTTTAACTGTTTCTTTTCTCAAATTAGTACGAACTATTAGTAAACGAAGATGCGAAATGAAAACGAAATCTTAAATTTGTAGTTCTTATATTAGGGTAATGAGATAACCCTCATTACAATGATCAAAAGTGTCAGTGAGTGGGTCCCGAGTAACGAGATTGTGTCGAGAGCACGTCGGACTAGTGCCTGATTACTACGTAGTGATTGTGATGGGGCCCACGTGGTTACCACCGACACCCGAGGAGGAGGAGCCTCCAAAAGGTCTCATCGCCCATGTTGAACCGAAAGCATCCAATAGCATTCATCCGCATTGCGATGTGTAAGTGCCCATTTGAAATGACTGTGTTCTAGTTCTATATCTGGTATTAAATTTAGTACATCGACAGCGGATACTCCTCGAAGTATCTATTAACAAGAATAGATCTAATGATATAACTAATCTTAATTTTCTTGAAATGGCTAACCTCAGACCGAACATTGTACCGGCAAATATTACCGGTATAATTTTCTGTGTAATAAATAGAGAGAAGCCGGCAAAGCCTAGGTAAAAACCGATAACATTTAAAGAAATGAGGGAAATGTGCAACTGTGCATACGAAACCTTAAAAAATATTATTACAGACTATCTTGCTAGCCTGTACTGATATTTTTGTGACAAGCATAACATAGGTAACTCAAGTATATTTTTAAGAAACGAAGATATTTTCTCACATAGAAACATGGTAATTATACAAACAGACTATATTCATGCCGGTATATTCAAGTTCAATATTATAACAAATTTTCCTATAGGTATTAGTACTGAAACTAATCTATATTTGGAAAATTGTCGATCTCTATCATATTTAATTGGAAGACTTCGTCAATTTACGTTATGATTGTTTACAAATTCTTGGAATTTAGATGTAATGATCATCGACTATTTCTATAGTTACACGTATTTTATATTGGCTGTGTGTAGTGTATCCTGTGACGTCACGGCGCCGTCCCAATACCGGTGTCGCGAAGAGTCTTGTCTTCCCGAGAGTACGTCACGATTCACCGCCCACCACATCCAAGAACAATTTTAATTCAATCTTCGCGGATAAACTTCGTGCCCTATTAATATTTTTTTTTACAATGACATACATTGAAATAAAATTCTATAATAAAGTGAAATGACTAACAACCGGTCAGTGTCGTTCAAACAAATTGTTTGTCGCGATTAATACCTTTGGTATGTATGATAGAATTCCAGAAGGATAATGTTGAATTTTGTTACCTTAGTGAAAGTAAATGCATTTTCAATTGCTGTACATGATAGTTAATGTTTTTGGAAGTTTACGTGAATATCAGTCATTGAAATAGAACTTAAATAATGAAATCACAATAATTTCTCTCGTACCCCGGCGGACCATGAGCCATTTACAGTGTTTAAAGTGCCCTTTCGGGTGTAGAAAGGACGGTGTCCCCATCGTAACCGGAAGGGGCGAGTGTGACGTCCCTGGATTCAGGGACGAACTTGTGTCACATAAACGGCAATTAAGTACGTACTCTATGGCTGGTTTGAGATATGGTGGTTTGGCGGGACAAGCCAGCCAACCTCCCCTAAAAGCCGAATCCAATTATGGAAAGAAGTATGAGAGAAACTTCACTTTCCAAAGAGCAGGTTTTGGATACAACCGGGTTTAGTGCACGTATGAAGGAAAAAAAAACAATAATGAGATTATTGATACACCCTCTCACTTATCTTATCTATAGTAGGTACCTACCTACCCCTTTATTATCACCCCGATTATATACTCTGATATTTTTTTCAATGAGATGAAAATTTTGGTAGCAAACCGGGCAGCTATCGTTGTTTCCTTGTCCTGAGATGGCGGTCGGTATTAGTACCGAATTATTAACCTTGCAATGATTCTTGCAAAGGTATCGTCGAATGTATGACTGACCGTCAAATACTAATGCTTATTTACAAACATAATACAGTTAGCATATAATGACATCTTTTAAATATTCTTAACTTCAAGGATTTTAGGAACTTCAGCAAAATATACATTATAAGTAGTTTTACGTATTTCCAACAAGGTTACAAATGGTTTTTTGTGTATGATAATATAAGATCAGAATTCACGGATTACTAACAAATGTAAGTAAACAGCCACTTGTAACTAGGCAATAAAAATGCAAACTAGTTTGTGCGCAATGCATGCTAGCGACAGCCTCCGTGGCGTAGCGGTAGTGAACGCGGCCGCTACGCAGGAGGCGCGGGTTCGATCCCCGCTCAGTGCAAATATTTGTGTGAATGAAATATGAGTATTTGCATTGGTCTGGTCGTGCCTCGGAGAGCACGTTAAGCCGTCGGTCCCGGTTGCCATGAGAACATCTATGGCAGTCGTTACGGGTAGTTGGAGCCCTCGAAAATCCAAAAAAAAAAACAACGGTCTAACTGCAAAACTTCGATATCGCCTAATGTTAACATTGGTTTGTGGAGGTCAGATGACAATCGCTTCACGGAAAATATCGAGGTCTAGCCAAATCCGTGGTTAAGACTGGTAAAAGCGGACCCCAGACTCCGAGCTGAAAGCTTCGGATGCGACTGGGAATTAACGCTAAGAGAGAGTAAGAGAGAGCATGCTAGCAGAAAACATATCCGTACAATTTTAGCATACTTATTCAACAATCTTCATACAATCAAACAATCTTCATCATCCTCATAGCGATTTCGCAGTTGCGTCCAAAGATTGCACTTTGGAAGCCGAAGTCCGCTTATTGCCTGCGCCAGAGCCTCGTCCTTTGTTAACAGTTGCATCATCATACAGATGTAACAGATGAGGTTGGCTTGAACCTCAAAGATGTTGATGGGCCCTGAGTACCCTATTATTAGATATGTATACTATCAAACTCAGTACAACATTGACAGGAGCCTTAGCCCAAGAGTTTTATTTGACGATTGTGTATACTTGTGATGAGATAAACAAAACACATGCCGCTGCTCGGGTGCGGGTAACTAAGAGTAACACGAGCGGTGCGGCGCCGCAGCGTTATTATCAAATAACTGACACCGAGGGCACACGATGCGTTGCGGCGCCGCACCGCAGAAATTTCGGCCAATCGGCGGCCACACAGGCGGCGCGACGCCGCACATATTGGCCGCCGATTGGCCGAAATTTCTGCGGTGCGGCGCTGCGCATCGTGTGCCCTCGCTCTTACTGTACTGGCTAAATTTGCTTATTTGAAGAATTCGTACGACAAAACTATGAGAGATCCTGTAAACACAGTATGATTGTCGTCTACGTACGACACTACACTGGTTATCTTATTTTTTGCCTAGTGCTGTCGCAGTTATCAATAATCACACTTTAGTATGATGGATCGCGCAGGTCGCCGCACGTTCTCTATTCACACTGGGACGTGTGAGTTGATGTACCTTTGTTATTACTTGCACCTGATCTTAATCGTAAGCTGGTTAACAGAAGTTATAGTACTTTGCGGTTTCACGAATTGACTCTGATCGTAATATTTTAAATCTATCCCTGAACACAAAACAAAAGCTTGAAAAAAAGGACTCAAGTTTGACTTCAACAGCAATTTTCATGAAATCACCATATTTATAGCTCGGCTAGTAATTAAACGCGGGCACTGTTGTGTGACATTGGCGAGCTGGATCATCAAAATCCATTATAGACACGCTGAGTACTAGTTGTACCGACTATAATTATAAGGTACGGATTGCTGGGTTGAATATAAGATGTATGTAAGCGCAATTTTAGCGATTATAAAAGGCTACGAATTTGTTGATGACCCCGTCTCAAGAACCAGCCGCTCTGGTAAACAGTAAACACACCACTAAACAACAATAATAGGGACACAATTTATTAGTATTGAGGTTTCTTGTAATTAAGCTCTACTCTAAATCTATATTATTATCATAAAGAGGTAAGTTTGTGAATTTGTGACGTTGTAGGAGGTAATCTCTGGATCTTGATTTTGAAAATACTTACACTAAAAAGAAACCACATTATTTGTACGTGTCATAGGTTAATATCATCATGCTATCGGGGAGCGTCAGCAGTGGGATCGGGATCAGAAGCCGCGGGCGACAGCTAGTAAGCTGACAAATTTACGGTGTTAGGCAGTTTAGCTGGCACCGTCTATGATTATAAGAGGGCATTAACAGTATTAACACTTACTATTACCTCCATTTCAGCAACAGCGCTTTTGATGCGCAATTGATGATAGCTAGAACAACATTAAACAATAGCTAGAACAACATTAAACAAGGCAACTTATGACATATCATATCATTCAATGTCTACTTATTATGTGATAGTCTTGGTATAAGAAACTAAACTGAAATAGAAAATTTAAAACAACGCCATAAGAGCTGATTTCAAAATGAAATTAAATGCGATCAAGTTTACCAGTTTTACGCAATGAATTAAACTATGAGGACTAGGTTTTATAGGTTTAGTTCATCTTGATCACGATAAAATTGTTTTCACCGGGTAAAACCAAATAGAAATTTGGCCTGTATACTTAGACTAAGCGAATAAACTTTCTGGAATAACGATTTCACTTTACTTCTTACAATCAAAAGTTACCTATACGAAAATAATCGCAATACGTGCATTAATATTCATTTGAGTTGAGACCGGACATACATTATACTGTTATAATAACTACAGTCGTAAGCGTAACTGGTGTCCACATTGAGCAATCTATTCCGAAATATATCACTGCTTCCGACTTTATTTGATAGGAATATTTGTTCGCTGATAATGATAAAGTGTAACAATACTATGATTAGTTTTTTAAGTGTAATTAGATAGAACGGTAACTCATTATTGCACACCAATTATATTGCATACTGTGATTATAATATTGAAAGGTAGGCTAGAGTGTAATCTGTACGAATTAACTCAGCGATCCTCCTAGCCCTACATCTTTTAAATATTTGTATTTGCACTGGCGGGTGATGTACCCTTTATGGACCATTTAAACCATTGCTCCTGTTGCTCCCTGTTTCATTGCATAGTCTAAGATCTGTTCCACTTTCCATTCTTTCAGGTCTTCTGTATCTAGTTTAGTTTGTAATAGTCTCCCATTTTTTAAAATTAGTTGCTCCCTGTTTCATTGCAAAGTCTTAAGATCTGTTCCACTTTCCATTCTTTCAGGTCTTCTGTATCTAGTTTATAATAGTCTCCCATTTTTTAAAATTAGTGAGTAGTACATGTTACATTTTAAAAAGTTTATATGCCACTCGCAAGTTTCTATTTCATATTTGAAGAATATCTTAGACTAGCTGTTGCTTGCAGCTCCACCCGCGTGAAATTCTGATCCCGTACAGCACTGGTAGCAGCGTGATGATTACTGATGATATAATATATAGCCTATGTTGGCGAAAGAATTTTTGAAATCGGTCCCGTTGTTTTTGAGTTTATTTGTTACATAAATACAAATCTTTCCCTTTTATAATATTAGTATAGATTATTGACTTCCTAATATAGTAATGAGGGAAGGAACTTCGTCGGCCTCTCCAAATTATTGAAAAATAATGTATTTACATCGTAAAGTCATGGTGGGAGGTATGAAGGTTGCATACGGTTACGGTATGCTGTATACGGCTTAATCGGCGTCATAACGAAGAAGTTGGCGAAGAAACTATTAGGCCATAAGGAAAATGAAGTAAGATCCAATACGGGCGGCAAACATGAACTTCCTGAAATTACCAAAGTGCGGAGGGAAACTTTTGTCTGGCAATGCGACCTAAAAAGTTAAAAACACGAAATCAAATTGCGTCATCATTCCATCACCGCATTCCAATCTCATAAATTAAGACAAATCCCACGCATAACCATTCTGCATCAGAATGATCTACTTAAAACTTACTCTGTTATTAATCAATAATAATTGTAACCCCAACAGTACACTCAGTTACTAGCATTTCATATACCATTATTTTTCATTTAACCGACAGCGCGGCCTTATACCAAGCGATTTAGGGTCGGCTTCCAGTCCCACCAAATTTCGATGATGTCAGTTATAATATAACCTTCCAATCGAAGGTTACGCTTTCAATGTTTATATATCCTTTTGCAGGACATTATTAAATAATAATAAATAAATAAATAAATATTGTAGGACATTCTACACAACGCATTTATCAATCAATGGATTTATAGTCAACGCAGCTATTCTTTATTAATACATAGTTAACTTAAACCACGTAACTATTTATAAGTTTTACGGAATCCAAATCTCTGATAGTTCCGTAAAGTCATTAAGTGTAAAGTGTCCGTTTCCGGCTTACTCGTTACAGAAATATAATTCCACTCCCATTGCTTACTTTAAGTATAAAACAGGTGCCATCTAAAGCGTCTGAAATTTTGTTTAGAGAATGATCAATATCTTTTCTTTGTATTTATGTGTCTGGTGGTTCCTACTTCACAATTCTAACAATTTCAAACATGTTTACGATGCTTTAGATTGCCTTAAAACACTATAGACTAGACATTCTGTTTCGACTTCAATTCATTGAATTGATTTTTTATGTCGAGACTGGTATCTTTTAGCGCTATAAATGATTTATGTACATCTTTAAAGTCAGTTACGTCAATATATCCGTTACTGTTTGTATTGGCAATGTCCAGACCTTGTTTAAACACAACACATGAACGAACGTGTTTAACATTTGATTCTACAAATTTTTAATCTTGGAATATAACAATATGAGCTATTGTGTTGATGTGCAACTAATGAGGTAAACAAGCAATGCGGTCAAGTCAAAGTCAAGCAAGTTAAAACTAAGGTTTATATTAAGTTCCTACACTTGAAACAGTGGCAGTTGTTAAAGTTTATTACCAACTAATTCATTCAATCAGCATTCAGCGGTACATTAGGGTACGGGAACATAAATCCAGTTTGTTATTAAGACACATTACCCACGGATTTTATTTTAAAAATATAAAATAATAATAGAAATTAGTTTCCAGTAATAGGTTCACACTAATCTTCGCAACTGACTGCCACACAATACAGGCACAGCTCCGGATATTGTCAGTAAACTATAGTTCTATTTATTTTCATACACATGTCGATCTAACTAAAGCATAATGATATGTAAGAGATCCGATTCTCAGCACTCCATGGATTCACCGTGCGGTCGCCGGGTCTATAGCTGGGGTCATCCGGGCGACTGGGACTTGCGACCCAGATGTAGGTTTAGGGTGGTCACATTGTGATGCATCAGCGCTCACCTCCACCGTCAGTAGTGTTCCTCCCCTCCTCCCCCTACCTATCCAAATTTGGTAGGATCCTATCAATGCCGCTTTTGGTATTCGATTTAATAAAGAGCTTACTGAAGCTCTTGGCAATCCGAAGTCTTGAAGCAAGTTGTACAGGGATTTAGCTGGAATTCCCCTTTCTCCTACTTCTACGGCGTAGAGTTTAACCACGCATTTTTGGTTAACTCATTGGTCAAGTCTGTTGTATTTGTTCGTCTTTATAGCGTGCGTTATAGCACTTATAGCTGGTCTGGATGACGAGGCACAGATATCCTCCGGTATTTTATAGTGCCTACGAGTATTGTCCAGTCAACGGCAGCTATTAAAATTGAATACGGCCTTTGAGGTGATTTCTTTGAGCAGCCTTCCTTGACAAACACAATGTCATTGCTTTGGTTTGTGGTTAATCCGTTTTTCGCTCTAGCTACCGCCAAACTTACAGCCTCACGTATGATTTCTACTATCTTACAAGTCCCACAATTTCTCTCTAGAGGTTTCTCTCAGATTAGGAGAAGATATCTTTGTTCTGACTTGAACCGACTAAAACGTACACCATTTGTGGGTCGTTTGTTGCCGGAGGTTAGACTGTCTGAGACCAGGGTCATCTCTTTCGAGTTGGCTCCCTTCGGGTGTGGGAACCACGGAGTCCTCGCCTATGGTATCCCCAGGTATGGAGAGGCAAGCATCGCGCGTCTGCGGCCTGCTTCTGCTAGGGCGACAGGCAGCTTCACCCGTCACCTAGAAGAAGATATCGGCTATATCTTCTTCTAGGTGACGGGTGAAGCTGCGCGACGTAACTTCAACTCTGTTAAAATTCAATTATCCAGCACAATTCCAGGCAGTTCAGTAGACCGCTACTTGTCCGTAGCGGGGAATAGCTGCCCCGCTACGGACAAGTAACGATATTAACTTTTTTTTATTCGTATGCTACAGGGTATTGGGTCCAACCGCGGTGTTACAATTAGCGGAGCGCGATGAGCCACCACCGGCGAACTCTCGCCCTCTTTATTCATTGGCGATGCGAGGCGCCGTCATATGTTTTTCCGGATTTCGGAAGAAAGAAGAACTTGTGAGTATATCTTATCAGTATCTTTTATAGGTTTTTTCTTAGGTTCTGAGCGTATGATATTAACGCGTATCACATTTTGTTTTGTTTTGTTTTTGCCATCATTTATTAATTTATATTTACCCTTTACGACAGTTGCGTGATAGCAGTGAATGTCATGTATAAATAACTTATTTCTATCGATTTACTTCCAAAAGGGTAGTTGACTGTCAAGTAAGTCAGTTACTTTTTATTACATTCCAAGCCGGTAACTGCTATTGGAATTGAAAATTTGTATCGAATAACAAGGTATGACGGCATGCCGTGCTATTGGCAAATAATAATAATTCAATGAACTCACTAAAAACAATAAATTTTAAGTACTAAAGCTTAGCTACCCGAATAGGGTCGTTTTAAGTATATTCGTAATTAATGATGGATGTTTCTTTGCAGACGTACCTGATAAATCTGATACACTATATGGGTGGTTCGATTCGGAAGGACATGTCCAGTAAGGTGACGCATCTAATCGCGGCGGCGGCTACGGGTGACAAGTACCGGTACGCATCCGGGTTTGGCTTGCCCGTGTTGGCGCGCTCCTGGGTCGATGCCTGCTGGGAGCGTCGCGATGACCCCACCTGTTTCGCCACCAATGATGATATTATCGTCAGTATAATATGTTACGATATTTTATAAGTAGCTGATAAGGATATCTCGACAAGAATATACACTCTGCACAAGTGTTCGAAGTAATTCTCTCATAGATGTCAGTGAAAATCAGTTCTATAATAAACAAACAATTTACATTACACGATTTGTGATGGTATTACCTTGTTGTTTTGTTCATTTATTGTTATTAGTACTTAGTAGAATTTGCTTCATAGTTTAATGGTGCAGTGGAATAGTGTTACATAACTGACTATTTATATTGAAAGGTAAAATGTTTATTAATACTTCATAATACGGTTGAAAACTCATTTTCATAATTGCCTAATGGTAAACGGTTACCGTTAGCTATGGCCGCTCTCAATCAGATCTGTCAACCCTTATCTACCTATCAGCAAAGACAAAACTAAACAAGTCGGCAGTTTATGCCGCGTATTTTTTAGGGTTTTAGAACCTCCCTTGTACAGCTATCTATTTTAATTTATGATATTTACAGAAAGAGCACAAATTAATGGTATTCGCGGGTGCACGCGTCTGCTTCGTGGGCTTCCCCGAAGATGAGACGCTACACATGGCCGAGGTGCTCGCCAGCAATGGCGGTGCAACCTGCCCGATCGACGACCCAGACTGCTCCCATGTTGTGAGTACTTCTCCCAGTAATACTACACAAACAGCTACCCAAGTCCCAAACATATCTACATATAGCTCAACAGTCCCACATATTATATCGACAATCACTTTCAGCCTTGTTTCAAGGATAAACGTAACTGAAAAGCGACGTGTGTCACTACTATCCGAGTAATAAATTACTATTGGTATAGCGCTACCATGGCAGAACGTTTACCTCTGAATAATTCGCATACCTGTTTATTTATATACTTTATGCTACATTATACATTATTAGCAACTAATTTTAGCGTTATGAAGTCAGCATGCACGTAGTATACTTGGGTGCACAAATCACTTAGTTTAGTCTGTTACACTGTAGACAATATATATTAGTTAGTTGTATGCTAGGTTTCAGTAGGTTATTAGTTGTTACACATTTATATTACTTCTTTTGTTTCTTTCAACTTCAATGCAATGCCTTTAATGCCAGCAGGTGTTTGAATAACATTTTATCCGTGTAAACAAGGACCACCACGATTTCGTATCGAGTAGCGTTATCATATTCAATCGAAGCAAAGCCAATCTATTTTCGCGTAGTTATCGAATAATTCTTTTCTTTTTTTGATTTAATTCCTTGTGTGGCTTGAACCACATCGGACCATCTTAATATTGCACCGTATCCAATCACATCCTCACCGTGCGGCACAAAGTCAACCCATTGTTATATTTCACACTTTAATATTGTTTTGTCATTCATAGTCGCTGTTGTACAATCGCGCACATGTATCATTTCATCGACCGCTTGTGTGTATATTACACGTCGCTCACATAACTACACCTATCTACTTCTAGTGTTGTTTACGTTCACCTCACATATGTTGTGTAAAATGTCCATATGCTTTGAACTATTTCTCTTTAATGCACTAGACTAGACATCGTAAACTTATCATATAGTTAATTTATAAATTTAACATTACTTTCAAATCTATTTCAAACAAATCACTTGTTCAATTAATTTGATAAAACATCATATTTAAATTCTAAACTGAGCAATTAAATTACAAAGTCTTCACTAGGGAGCCGCTTTCTGTGTCTAACTACCTCTATCACGATAATAATATTTTATTATCGTCGTGCATGTTTGTATTGGAATGGCTTCATTACATCATTGCGTGGTGTGTTTCACACATGTTTCAGGTAATGGCCAATGGGGAGACTTTCGGTCGTTCGCTTATCCTATCACCTCATCCCAATACACCTAACTCAGCGAAGCCATCCCGCGCCACTCCGAACCGCTCCCAGTCAACTCCCAAGAGCTCGCTTTACCGCAGACTATCGGCGCGGCTGTCGGGCCGCCGCACCAGCCCCACTAAACTTAGCGATACCGTCGAGGACGATCGCGAGCAGCGTCTGCAACATGCACGCAACAGTATTAGAGACAAGTATACCAAAGCCAGTAGAGATGAGACAGATAATATATACAGTATAAGTTATGCAGAGAAGTCGTTCAGCGACGATTTATATTTCAATTATGATAATGTTAAAAGTCCCTCGCATGTAGAACGTGTAGAATACCGCAAGTACAAAATGTGTGATAAAGAGAACAAAGCCGTATCGCCACTTGTACACGAATCTGATAGACTTAATACTAAAGATAAACGGGAAGTATTCAGAAATAAGTCTATGAATGTATTCAATTTGGTAGATTGTCTCACGGAAGCTGGATCCGTGCATTCATCACTTACCAAAAGTTTGTGTGATCTAGATTCTAAAGATGAACCAGTGTTCCTGTTGGCTAATTCAACAGCAGGTAAAGAACTACAACAGTCCAATACAACTATTTCTTCCGGAAAGAAAAGAAGTCGCAAGTCAACCGATTCTAATTTTCAAGTTAGCACCATTGATTCAAATTTGTCACCCGATAAGTGTGAAGATAGCAATTGGAAGTCAATAAAAAGATTGAAAATAAAGGACTCTTTTAAGTTCAAAAATAGACCTACAATATTCAAACGAACTAAAAAGGATTCTGTATCCAAGCCAACGGGAGACATCATAGTAGAGCCAGTGAGCCCCGACAGTGTAAAACCAACAGATCCAGCTGGGGAATTTGTTGCTTCCACTTCGTCTCCAATAAAGGAGGATGATAACGCGTCTGTTTGCTCTCTGAATACTAGTAAACAATCTGGATTCTTTGACATTTCCTTTGCTTCTATAAGAAGCTCGAAAACGGTGAAGTCAGCATCGAAATTACGCAGGAGTGTCAAATCATTTACGGCTTCCTTTAGGAGTGAACGAAAAAAGAAGTACGAAAAACGAGCTGAACGCAATACCGTGGAGGTAGACGCATGTCACCTGCCGTCCAATCTTGAACGTATTTCTACACCAAAGAGAGAATTCGATGGGATGAATTTAGACATCTCACCGGTGCAAGTGGACACGGTAGACAGCACGGATGTGGTCACTCCGAGAAGAGACGCTGATGTGGATGAACTCGATGATTCAACCATATTTAAAACACCTCAAAGTGTGTGGCTCCGAACACAGCGCCACTCAATTTGTGGGGGCTCTGAGCTGCGCCTGAGTTGCGCCCCGGCGTCCCCGCGCCCCCGCCCCGCCCACCTCGCCCCACCCGCCCCCCGCCCCGCTCGCGACCAGCCGCCGCCCGCCTCGACGCCTCCCATCCGTGACGCCCACACCATTTCGCAATGCCATGGAATATCGCTGCCGGTACTAACACTATTTTATTCAATACTACTAAAATTATAGTAGCTTGTCGATCCATCAAAACATCAGTGGTCATGGTCTATGTCGTATCCTGGGTCGTTCGAACTCGATTTGCCCCATGCATGTCTCTTAAAGATTATAATTGCACTATGGAAATATCTAGAAGCTTTAGGGGGCGTGCGCACACGAGTACGTCATCACGAGATTGGCTTAGGAAATCCCGAACCAATGGGTCTAGTCTGCAGAGGTGATGGATATCATTTTGTGAAGTTGTCCATACTTTTATTAATTTATACTTCGTGAATACAGGTGGTCGACGAGCACAATACGATAGTCGCGCCAGAGTGCCCTCTGAAAGTACACATCGTGAAGGCGGAGTGGTTCTGGGCTTCCGTGCAAAATGAGGAGGCCCAGGATGAGCGAGACTACTTATTCAAAGACGTAAGAATTTTAATCTGTTATTCTCTTTATGACTAGCTAATCACAACATATACATAAACATTTTATTGTTATTCATCTAAAAGTACCGGTACTATGGGGTGAATAGGGATCAATGGGTGAATAGGGATAAAATGGTCAGCTGAATTCTGTAGTTATTTTTTTTTTTCAAGTGAAATTATGGATTAGTTCAATGTGACAATGAGCAGAGTTATCAATAATATCTGGTTAGATACTTGGAATTCGGAGGAGAAATTATTAAAAAAATCTAACGACCATTTTATCTCTATTCACCCTTTGATCCCTATTCACCCCATTTTACACCTTTTATTTAAACGTTTTGACAGATACATGGTGTTTGCTTATTTATACTTACATCATATTATCTGTCACGAGGTGCATTTTTTTTAAATTCCACTTTCCGTAAAATGTATGAGATGAAATATTCACATTATTCACAAATACCTACACCGAAACTTATAAAAGTTGATGGTATAGTACCTGGACGAGGTGTCGCGGCGGTCGTCGGTGGGCGGCACGGGCGCGGTGGTATCAGAGGACACGTGTTCGGCCAACACGCCGGCCGAGTCGAGCGGCACGCCGTCGCACCTGCAGCGGCTGCGCAAGCGCAAGCTGCGGGGCGGGGACTCTGCGCTGCACAAGCGACGCTCTTCTGTGGGCGACGCGGTGCTCCTGAGCTTGTCGGGGAATCTGCTCGATTGTACACCTTCGCCGGACGGAAAGCCACTATTAGAGGGTGAGATTATTTCGCTTCTTTGTCTTATCTTTTTCTTGTTTAATCTTTAGTATAACCCGCGCCACGTATCTTGGACCTAAATACGTACGTACGAGGCTGTGGTGCCCGCGGATTGCTTTGTAATATTCTATGCTTGATGAATTTGAGTTCGTCTACCGCAGTAGCATCCCGTGCTATCCTCAAAAGACACCCAAGAAAGGTGTATTGCGCGTATAGGGCACATTTTAGGTCCTAGATACGTGGCGCGGGTTATACTTATACTACATTATAACTTTTACTTGTGTATCACATTCATAGTCTTAATAACTACTAATAAATTCAATTTATTCTATAGAGTCGGAAGTACCTGATACAGTAGTCAGAAAGTTATTGTCACCGCGGCAACAGGTGTTTATGGAACTTCTGCAGACGGAATCTAATTATGTTGGGATATTGCAAACGATAGTCACGGTAAGATTTACTTTTTAAAACGTTAAATACTAGATTTTAACAGCTGCTAACAATCTAATGTTTTGCAGATGTTTAAGCAACCGTTGGAGGAAATGGCTGAGGAAGACAGTAGTAACGGCAAATATCAAGCTTTGCTCAATAATACAGAATTAAAAATTATATTTGGAAATTTACCGCCTATTTATGAATTGCACCAGTAAGTGACCTTACTTTACTATGTCTGAAAGAAGATCTAATAAAAAACAGTGCTAAAACGTACCTTTTATTTGTAGGAGAATGTTAGAAGAGCTGCGCTACGCACAAGCGCACTGGAGTGAAGAGACGAGTATAGGTCGCCTCGTGCTGCGATACACGCCGGACATGGAGAAGGCGTACCCACCATTCGTTAACTTCTTTGAGAATACTAAGGAGATGCTGCAACAGTGCGACCGTGAGAACCCAAGGTACCGGACCACACATACAATGGGCCCTAAGTCCTGCGATCCCTAAATACAGTTTCCCTATACCTACAGTCCCTAAATACAGTTTCCCTATACCTACAGTCCCTAAATACAGTTTCCCTATTCCTACAGTCCCTAAATACAGTTTCCCTATTCCTACAGTCCCTAAATACAGTTTCCCTATTCCTACAGTCCCTAAATACAGTTTCCCTATACCTACAGTCCCTAAATACAGTTTCCCTATTCCTACAGTCCCTAAATACAGTTTCCCTATTCCTACAGTCCCTAAATACAGTTTCCCTATTCCTACAGTCCCTAAATACAGTTTCCCTATTCCTACAGTCCCTGAATACAGTTTCCCTATTCCTACAGTCCCTGAATACAGTTTCCCTATGCCTACAGTCCCTAAATACAGTTTCCCTATTCCTACAGTCCCTGAATACAGTTTCCCTATTCCTACAGTCCCTGAATACAGTTTCCCTATTCCTACAGTACCTAAATACAGTTTCCCTATTCCTACAGTCCCTGAATACAGTTTCCCTATTCCTACAGTACCTAAATACAATTTCCCTATTCCTACAGTCCCTGAATACAGTTTCCCTATTCCTACAGTACCTAAATACAGTTTCCCTATTCCTACAGTACCTAAATACAGTTTCCCTATTCCTACAGTACCTAAATACAGTTTCCCTATTCCTACAGTCCCTAAATACAGTTTCCCTATTCCTACAGTCCCGGGTCCTTTAAGCGGGGCGTGAAAAAGCATCTGATGATGCCGTCAAGCTGAGTGCCACCATTGTAACGTGGTACGTGTCTATAATGGTGACCCTCTTTTCCCAGAATTTACCTTTAGCTTACCATCGGGCGAGGTGAAGTCAAATTGACGTGTCCTACTCCTATATAAAAAAATACAATATTTACGCACATTTGTCTATCGACGCCAAATACTGGCTCATACTGTCATTCGTCAATTTAAGATTCATGACAAATAGAGGTTTGACCTTCTGTTCGCTTGCAATTCGTTTTAGTCTTGTATTCTAAATGGGTAAATATTAAATTATTTATGAAAGATTTTGTCTTATAAATAATAAAACAGGTGGTCCTATTCTTAGATGAATTATGATATAAAAAGTAGGTTAACTCAATAAAATTCATCTTACAAATGTTAGTTTTTATATACTGTCATACGTTTTTTGTCACATTAGCGTACTAGTCACAGACACCAAATAAAAAAGCACCAAATAAATGAGCAATATTTGATATAACCCATTCTTACTGTTTCAGATTTCATGCATTCCTGAAAATCTGTCAAACAAAGCCAGAGTGTGGAAGACAAAGTTTACAGGAACTTTTAATAAGACCAGTGCAGCGGTTACCTAGTATAAGTTTATTACTTGATGGTGAGTACAACTTACTTTTTTGTGTCATATTAACAATGTTTAAATAACCTTTGTTTTTAATATTGATAGTAAAACTAGATGTTTGTATATTTGAATGGTGGTGATAAAAGAAAGGTGATTATTTGGATGAAAAGGGGTGAGTTGACAAGGACGTTTCATTTGTGTTCGTGTGCGTGCATAATAATAATTTATTTTTAATTTTTACTATCTAGTTGGTAGATAGGTAGGTAGATTACGAACTTCCTATAGAGTGAAGTAGCCTGTAAAGTCTTGTTGGTTTCTTAAAAATTATTATGAATGGTATTTTACAACATATGGTCATTTGAGGTGAAGGGTACTGCCACTTTGAATAGAAACCGTGTAGTTAATTAGTTATACCTCAATACAATGTGTTAAGAGTATTGGGAAATAAATCTGAAAATAGTTCGCGCAATTTGATCCATTGAATAATGGATTTTATTTGTTTTGTAGAAAGATGAATTTATCATTTTGATCGTAATATTATGCATCCAACTTTTATTCGCCTAATCCATCTGAATATTTATTAAAATAAATTACTAACTTGCTTGCTAAGATACAATTGAGCAAAATATCGGTCTGATCCTGCCATACAAGTAGATAAAGCCCGACCAGTAAAATAAAAAACCTCGCCATATTGCGGTAAACTATTGGAACTAATTTCTTCATATGGTAACAATCTATACAATGTCATTATGGTGATTATGGTCATCTGTCAGTGTGGTGTCAATTGTGCGTGTTGTTGAGTTTGAGAGCGCTACAAAACTACAAAACTATAGTAATATGCCGAAAACTATTAAAAGCCAGTTAAGAAAAGTAATTTATAATATAACAAAGTATTTGTCGGATAAAAAGTAGGAAGGATTGGACTCTGTTCCTCTAAATAACATCACGGACCTTGTTGTCAACATGACGGGTAGGACATCATAGAGTACGTGCCACTGAAATTGGCCTAATCTACTGATTTTACTGTGACTAATTATTATTCACATTTTTAGGTATATCCCGATCTTCTGTAATAAAAATACGAAGAGAAGGTCAAACGTCAAATGTATTTTCTACACCTAAGAAAAATAAGCCTAACGCAAAAAAGAAAATCATGCTCGATTATTTTGATCTCTGTGCTGTTAGGCATAAAATACAAGAATTTTATGCAGTCCGAAAAACAATATCGCGTGGTCCCTGTTCTATACATGGTGTAACTGTATGTCTAACTTGTATTTACCATTCCAAGCAGTAAACTATTATACGGATACTACTGTGTTGTGATTTGTGCCCAGTCCTTGTAACCAGTATAACACGCCGCGTCTATTTTTCTATTTTAACCAGAAAACTTAACAGAGAAAAACTTAACTTTTTAACAGAGAAAAAAAAAATACATTTTAGTGAAAGTTTTGTATATTAAACACGTACTACAAGTTCTTTCTTTTTCTTTTCTTTCTATATTAATTCGTTTGTAATATTGGACACGATCTTTTTTGTATCGAAACTTAAGAACAAAGCAACTTAATGAAATTAAAAAAAAGAAGTCTATAACTCACTTTTGTGAATAATAGCAATGAAAAACATGACAGCCTCCGTGGCGTAGCGGTAGTGAACGCGGCCGCTACGCAGGAGGCGCGGGTTCGATCCCCGCTCAGTGCAAATATTTGTGTGCATTAAATATGGGTATTTGCATTGGTCTGGTCGTGCCTCGGAGAGCACGTTAAGCCGTCGGTCCCGGTTGCCATAAGGACATCTATGGCAGTCGTTACGGGTAGTTGGTGCCCTAAAAAGTCCAAAAACAACGGTCTAGCTGCAAAGTTTCGATATCGCCTAATGTTAACATTGGGTCGTGGAGGTCAGGTGGCAATCGCTTCACGGAAAATATCGAGGTCTAGCCAAATCTGTAGCTATGACTGGTAAAAGCGGACCCCAGACTCCAAGCTGAAAGCTTCGGATGCGACTGGGAATAACGCTAGGAGGAAGAAGAAGCAATGAAAAAGTCACAGTTTTATATTAGGTGTCATTCCGTGCTTAATTGCGGGGAAATAAAAGCCTGTTCATAAGCAAGTGTGTTGAAAAATATTGGCATTTTACATGTGTATCACTATACTTGGTGTTGTCATAATATTGGTGTTTTTGGCGCCCCCAGTACGGGTTTTTTATTTTATTGGTCGGACTTTACAATTTAGTTTTGAAAGATTTACTCCAATTAAATACCAGCCTGTAGATTTCCTTGAGAAAGTCTATAACACACCTACTTTATGCCATGTTCACTTTCCTTCACCACTAATGACTTTAGTAACTTTTCCATGTTGACAGATTAGATTTTTTTTTAAATTGGACAGATTAGAATTTCTTTATTTACTTTACGATTAATGATATAATGAGAAATCGACTTGTCTCATTATTTCACTATTGTGTATTATAATAAATTGGTAAATTACTTCAATTTCTGTTGATCAAATATTAACCAAGTAGTAAAACCTCACTGTCCATGTACCCAGTGGTATATCCATTAGATAACTTTTTTCAACTCGGTGAAATGTTAATTCCTACTTCTAGCATCAAGTTAAACGATAAAATGTTCTGGATAATGCGAGGTTTTTTATTCTACTAAGTTAGTAGGGTAAGCCCATAAATGGTCACAAAACTTTTGCCAAAAGGGTTACAGGTTTCACTCTAATGTAGTATATTAATGCCGCTACCGCATGCAAGTGGACATTCCGGTTGACGCGTTTGGAGCATGTATCACTTCAACCAATATCCTATACATTTTTTATAAGCATTGTAATTCCGACATTATCGACGTCCAGTACCAATATTACTTTTAGATTTATAATTAATCTTTGACTCAAGTTCTACGTTATCACATAATAGCTAAAGCAATAACCGATGTGCAAATGGAAAATGTGACTGCACGCTGCCATTTGGACCATACAATGATAGGTACTCAATGTGCTCATAGTATTTCGACATCACAGTGATGTAAGTTGTCACCTTAATAACCACTGCATCAAGTATTGTGAATTGGAATGAATATTCACGGATAATATTTCTATGGACGAGTGTACTTTGAGTCCTTTAGTTGCATGTTTGTAAAGTCTATACGACGCACTCGGCTAAAGTTTATTCCGGTGTGGGAGTTGCTTTTGTAGTATAAAAAGATCTCACATTGCTAATGTTATAAACAATTGTATATAAGATGATCTTGTCTGGAGATTGAGACATCTTGTTAAACAGAAACCTTTCACAGAAATCTAGCATGATGCAGTAAGTAGGGTAGTCATAAGTGATGTAACGGGACAGGATAGATCTATAAACTTTTAATTCGCAATAGTACTAGTAATTAATTAAAGAACTCCCCCCACGCATCCTAGTTTTTTCCATCTATCTGTATCTGCTAATCCTGAAAAACAAACTTATTGCCAAGTTTAAACACCACAACCTGAAATGATTAAAAATAATGAACATACTGCTGAACTACTGTTATTTTTTTTGCAATGAAATTCACTACCTATGCGAGAAACAAATCTATTTCATTACAGCACTTCATAAGGTACCTACTCAAGTAATTATGCAATTATATTATAACTACCTATACACGTTTATTCACAATTTTGCTTTTTGGACTTATGCCTTTCCGATGAACCCATTTTAACTTATAATCAGACTGTAAGTGACTTCGAACCAACCAATATAAATACATGTTGCAGATATATTGAAACACACGCATAAGAACAACCCTGACCACGCGGCACTAGTGCGGGCGCTGGCGGGGCTGCGCGAGGTCATGTCGCACATCAACGAAGACAAGCGCAAGACGGAAGGACAACTGCAAATGTTCGACATCTATAATGACATCGATCAGTGCCCGGTATGTAAAAGTCGTAGGCTATTTTTTTTTTCAGGCATAATTACTTAGGTGCATCGCCTATCACCTTAGCTCTAAAAGCTAAAAAAAAAAAATATATTGAACTTGCTACAGTAGTTAAAGTTAGATATCTATTACGTACATACTTATTTTTTCATGGTACATATTAATACGTACGTAAAAGTATGTATGTATAACATCTAGCCTACCAATGTTTTAATGCATCCTTGAGGCAAGCTGGAAACTTGTTACATACCTGTCCTATTATACGCCAACACGAAGCTGCAGACCTGTGACTAGTTTCTAGCCTGCCTTAAACATGTAAAAAATGGTGCCACCTCTTGAATTATTAGGCCCGTATTCCAAAACGATACTCGGTCCTGAATCTCGATTTAGTATTTGACATTGACAATCGAAAATCCGGACTGAGCTCGAGAATATGGGCCTTAAATTATGTTCATTGGCTTTGGTTGGTACATAGATATTCATAGGTGGAAAAGAGGAGTAACGTTGACTTAGGTGAGTACTATTGTTTCAGCCTCATCTAGTATCCTCTCATCGATCATTCGTTTCGCGCTGCGAAGTGGTGGAGTTATCTAAGGAGCTGTCTGGTAGGGGGGATCACCTTGTGTTGTTCCTGTTTACCGATACGATGGAAGTTTGCAAGAAAAGATCGAAAGTAAGTATTTATAGTATGTAATAATATAATCGTCCACGTATAAAGAGTAACCCTTATTTTAATATTTCTAGAAAATTTATTATTTCATAACTTATACAACATACCTACATACCATACCATACCTACCAACATTTCAATAGATAGAAGTAGATATGTAGTAAAAGAATACTCTAAACAAATATAGACCGATTTATCAAATGTGAAAACAAAACAAGCCTCCTTCTTCTCATACATCTTTTACGATCTAATAAATTGTCGGAGTGATAATGCTTTTCAAAAATTACGTTTTAGGCTTTCAACAGTAAAAGTCCGACCAACGGCACGGGGACAATGCGGATAGGTTCCAGCAAACCTTACAGGCATATATCGCTGATGCCGCTAAGTACAGTCAAACGCGTGGTCGATATTAGGGAAGCTGAAGGTAAGATTATAATTCGTTTCTATGAATTTTCTATGCTATTCTATCCATGATAAATGAGAAAATTGATATTATGTATGTATGTGTTTGTTTTTAGACTGTCATAATGTATTCGCATTGATGTGCCGGAACAACCAAGAGCTCAAAGAGAAGCTGTACTCCTTTATGATCACAGACGAAACCGTCGACAAGACACATTTTCTTCGACAACTTTGCAGGCAAATGGCCAACACTGTCTGTAAAGCTGATGCTGTAAGTACTTCGAAGCTTCGTATATACACATATAATAATACTTTGTCATAGAAAGTAAACTAGCACTTCGTTTATCATAGAAAATCATTGGGTATTAAGTAAAATGTATTTCAGGATAAATTCTTGGCGTGCCTAGAGTCTCACCAGTTGGACATCGACACGAGCGACCTCGCGTTAAGCGCACTCTCCAAAGTATCCAAGTTCGCCGCACGGACCAGAATAAAGGTACAAGCTTAACACAAACAATACTTTTGAATAATATAGAGAAATAGAAAAGGCTAACTTGTTAATATTAAGGGTTAAACAACTATATGTTATAAAATACATGTAAAAAATAAAGCATGAATTAGGATCTATTGAAATGATAGCTTAGCTTTAATAGAATAATAACAATTTTATTATAACTGTGATGTTGGTAAGTTTATCGAAACTTCAGAATGCTATACTGCTACTTCAAAGATTACGTCACCAGCATTTCTATGTAACTAAGGCATGATAATGTAGTCTGCCGTCGTTTGCATTCGATTATGTATACATGTTAATACAATAATCAGTAGTCACACATTCATTCTGCCAAGATGCCAATCAGATCGACATCACAATCACTGACACTAGAAAACGTACGTGTGACTTCAAATAAGAAGGGGTGATAGATTCCGATGGTAGTTTCGTACTGTATATAGGTGTAGAGTGTTTCGCAGTAGCAGTGTTGAGTAGTTAAGGGTGTATAGTTGTGAGCGCAGTAGTGGAGAGCTGTTGTGTTGTAGCTGGAGGCGATGGCCGGGCTGGGCGGCTGGCTGCGCGCCGATCCGGGCAGCGGGCTCCTAGACACATGGGTATTGCGCGCTCACTTACTCGCACAGGTCTGACGCGGCTCTGCCACCCTCGCCACCTACCTACCTCCATACTAATGTCATTTACATACTGCTTCCTGTGTTTGATGCCAATAACCTTCGTGCTCATTTGTAACCTGTGGGGTGAGCACGAACAACTATCGTAATCGTATCGTGAACGTAACGAGAGCACGGAGCATTGCGATTGGCCGCCTGCCTGAAGCCTGCCAATCGCAATGCTCCGTGCTATCGCTACGTTCACGATACGATTACGATAGTAGTTCGTGCTCACCCCACTGGCGCTCTGCACTGTTTAGCTAGGTCCCGCACTACGTCTGCCCCATACCTATTATGTAGCCCGAGCCCTTACCTAACATTTAGGTTAACGCTAAGTAGTCTGCTGAGTATGTGGTTGAATTTATTGTCACAAGAACACACAATAGGGTACTTGACTAATGCAATACCCACTCAATACTACTGAGATAATACTGAGTTAAGCTCGCCTTTGTACATCTTATTGTGTTTATGTTTTTTATTTTGTTAATTTCAGTGTACAATAAAGAATAAAAAATAAAAAAATAAATACTATTTTTAATGTCTATTCTCGACTTAGACATTATTTACTCTTTAAAACCAGAGCATGTGCATATAAACCTTATCTGATATTCGCATAGATTTATCGGTGCAGTTTGAACGGTACAGTGCGATTTTAACGATTCGTCATAACGTATGTGATAATATTACTCTGGCTTTGATATATTTTTACACATTCAATTACACAGAATTTTTATTTGGTTTTTTTTTTTTTCTCTTTAGAAAATGGAGATAGAGACTTATATCAAAACTTTAGTTACATGTTCACTTGAATATACAATAAATATATTTGGTTCATTATATCTTGAATTTGGACGAAGTGTGCGATCACCATTTGCGGCCTTATTTCGTCATATTATTTCATTAAAGAATAACATACTCATAGTTCATTATGGTGTAAGGATCATTAAACATTATAGTTTCAAAGCTATAATTCTCATGCTACATGCTTATCATAACTTGTAAAATACTGTTTGAGAAATATAAGGTTCTAATACTCAAACACAGGAATCAGTGTGCCTGCGTTTAGTGCAGGTTAAGGTCAATGTTGAGTTTCCTCGACTGTTCGGTTACACCTTGGTAATTACCATAGATATACACTAGGTTAGAAAAGCTAAAATCACTTTAATGGTTGTATCTTTATAAGGTAAGTATAAAATATCAGTCATGACAGATCCTGCAAACTATGGTTGAAAAGCATCACAGTGAGGTCGCCTGGTATGCGACAGACAAATGTCTGCCGAGGTTCCTGGTTACCTTCTTCTTAAGTCATTCCCAAGACCCCTGGCAATAATTTTTATGTCAGATTGGGGCATATCTGTTCTTCAAAAAAATGTTCGTAAAGTGTGCAATGTGTCATAAACATGTGCAGAGGCCCATTGTACACGCTGAACGACCTACGTCCCTTTTGAGCGCGGGCCTGGGGTGACAGGTTGAGCCGCCTGTCACCATACCAGAGGCAGGCCGAGGCGGCGGCACCTCCCTGTATCCTGGATGCCGAAAGGTGGGTCAGCCGGGGCATCAACAGACAACTCAAGACGGCGTGCGGTTTTAGTCGGTTCGAGTGCGACATAACCACCCCCGCTGGCTCCGGCTGATGGGAGGACCCCCTCCCTTATACCTTCCTTTAGAGTCGGTTTTGATCACACAGATACCAATCTGTGTGGATTTCCGCACTATAAAAAACGCCCATTATATTTGATTGACTTGTCTCATCTAGTTATATGTATGGTAATTATATCTTCAAAACGAGAGTGAAAGAGCACACGTAGGATATTTAGCTTCGCTTCAATCATTCGTGATTAACTCGTCTTGTGAGCGTGCCATACCAGTGGTGTTCTGTGGTGTCTTAACATTATAATATCACCATCATTCATATGCATACATGCTACTTATATAAGGTCTTATAGGTTAATATCTGTGGGCATGGTTTTGTAATTTATGTAACATGGAAATAAATTTTATTTGAGTGCTTATAATTATTGAAAAATTATCCGGAGAAGTGTGATATAATTATTTGTCTTCTTGAATTAATAATTGATCTTAAAATATAACTAAATTTTTTAAAATGTATAAAATTCATTGAGCACGTCATATTTTTTGAGTATTTCTACGGCTGCATTTTGTTTGAACTGCTATAACATTTTATTGAATTGTAATAATGATTGCGCCATGTAATGTGTAGGTGGGACGTGCATTTTCTTTCAACAAAACACCGTCGAAGCTGAAGCGAGCGATGTCGTCGATGATTTCGCCGTTCGGCTCCACCTCGAACCTCACGCCCGCCTCACAACTCGCTCAAATGAGGCTAGCCAGTTGTAATAACATTAACGTAAGTATGCTCTTATCATCATCATCATTATTGATCTATCTTGTTTTTTATGAGAGCGACTGACCTTTGATTCTCAACATCGAGAGGCCAAGCCTCGTCTACGAGGGGCTTGGTCCCCATAAATTTTGGTAAGGGACCTCGCATATACCCAAATACTTTCATTCCATTATATTCTTCTTTCACTCTTGAAAAGGGAACGTTATACTTTTAGATCCGAATTATCAATAAATATATAGATAAGTGACACGAATAAAGGTGTTTAGAATGGCGGGTGTAACAAAGTCACTGTGAAAGGACTTTTGGTTTTGATCAGTATGAACGTTAGATTCATTTATGTTTATATCGCTAGACCTTTTCCTCTAGATCCCCTCTCCTTCGCACGAAGGGGAGAAGGAAAAGCCGAAAAGGGCACCCTAGGGTCCGAAGTGAAGTCCTCAGCAATGCAATTCTGTAAGCGCACAACGACGAGCACAACGTTGCGACAGTCCTGTCATTGGTCGATTTCCAGTGACGTTACCCAGTCCGACCAATGACAATCTATATCAAGGTTGTTGTAACGTTGTGCTTACAGAATTGTATTGCGGATGCAATCGGGAAAATAGGTCTTTATCGTGATGATGTATGTTTATGTCGCAGGAGATGGGCACGAGCGGCGGCGGCGCGGAGAGCGGCGGCGAGGTGCTGGTGGCGCCGCTGTCCGTGCAGCCCACGCGCAAGGCCACGGCCGGCGCCGCGCTGCGCCGCTTCTGACGGCGGACCGCGCGCCGCGCCTGACCCGCGCCACTCGCACCACCGGCACTACCGGTACCACCCGCACCACCGGCACTACCGGTACCACCCGCACCACCGGCACCACCCGCCACCCCGTGACGCGACGCGTGCCCGGTGCACACTATCCCAGTCTTACCCGTATTCTAGAATGGTACTAAGTTCTGAACCTCGACAGATTGTACAGACAATCTGTCAAACTGTCTATTCAATCTGTCCTTAAATATATCGAGATTCAGGACTGAGTGTCGTTTTAGATAAAGGGCCTCAGGGTGCTTATTTGGAGATACAGGTTACTGGTACCTGCTACCTGCCCCGACAAGTTTCCATAGCAATAAAAATGATGATAATTCGACGTTTATATTCATAAAACAATCACAATGCATTCGCGCCCATATGTTTAAAAATATGAGCGTGAATACTTTGCGATTTTTATGACAAACGACGAATTGACATGGCAATAAGTATAGGTTTACCCATACCGACCCGCCCTTACCGCTAACCTGTTTCTCTATGAAAGCACCCTAATAATCCAGCATTGGATCATCTCGTCTACACTATTCCAGGCTTTTAAAGCTATTGGAATCTTCATGAACTTTCAATACAGTGCTGGAATGGCTGTCTACACTATTCCAGTGGCGCTGGAATGGGCGAGCTGAAATCATAAGTAGACCGGTCAATCCATGGACTGGATTACTCACTGGAATGTAATCGTTCCAGTGCCGGTTCACATTCTTCCAGTAGTATTCCAGCACTGAATTCAATCGCTGGACTGGAATGCTACTGGAATAAATTTGAACCGGACATTACGGCTCAACTCGGTGGTCAAACTACCGGAGCCAAGAGTATCGTGGATTGAGGTTATACCGCAGTGCAAGTCAGTGCAGTTTTATAGTGATTCTAAATTATTGAGGTGTGGTCAGCGGCTCGTTCTGGACAACGTTAATGGAAGTTTGATTAGATGTTGTAAAGAGCGACGCATAAATCTACAAGATTCAGAAGGTGCACCATGTTGCCTCCGCTAGTCCGTTCTGTAACCCTCCACTATATTTAAATGAATCTTGTAATTTTATGAAGTTATCGCCAAATCTAACTATAACTCGTTTATAAATTGTGCTAAACGTGTATTGTGTAACGGCATCGACAGATCAATATTTCGTCAAATGTAAATATATATTTTTATAGTGCGGTCGATGGAAATAAAACTTGGTGACACAATTACTTATCTATTTTTGATTATTTTAATGAAACTTATGTGCACAAGGATTTGAAGGAAGACCAAATATTGTTTTGTTGATGTTGAATAATGGCCATAAATATAAATTACACGCGATGCAATGATTGGCCTAAGTTTAGCTAACTTATGAATTTATTAATCTATCAACATGTCACAGAAACATACTGATATTATTGAGATTTAGTTTTGAAAATAATTTGTACATATGTGATATTTTAAATATATTGTGAAATAGAACATAGCATACACTAGATCATAGTAGAATTACCCCTTGATGTCAATTCGTTGCTGATTGGAATCGTTCCTAATGTGTTTGCGTATCTTTTCTAATGGACAATCAATTATACTCTCAACGTTTGAATCTTAAGATGGGTAGATAGGTGTTGTGTAAATAGTGTACGGAACATGAGCAGCTTGTGCTAACTAGGCGCCCTCGAATGTATCTTAACTTTATTATTATTTGCGTCTAAGTTTTACGAGTCTCACTTTAGGCTATCGTCATCAATCATGTGTACACATGTTGCTACATTGTACAAAGAAACAATATTTATAAATATTTTAAATGATTGATAAAATAAACATTTATTTTCAATCACTTGCGTTTTTTTGTTTTTACACCATATTGACCACCGCATTCACATCAAATCATCCGTTTCGAGTAGCAGCGGTCGGATACAAATACATGTAGGTGTTGTGCACGGCTCGCAGCGGCAGCGCTATCACCACGCACACCAGCGGGACTGTCGCCAATATCATACAGTTCTTGGGTAGCTCTGTGTCTAATAACGTGACGATTTTTGAAACCAGAGCAGCCTGCAACAGATACATAATATGTTAATACCTTCATTCGTATTTAAGTGACTAGAAGTATGTGATGGGGTATTGGAACACTACTGTTTTTTTAATTTTATTATTACTCAAATCGGTTTAGATTGAAAAAAAAAGCTAATGCAGCTCAGGCGGGACTCGAACCCCGCGATCTTTCCCTTATAAGGGGAATGCTCTGACCACTGAGCCACCGAGCTTCGCCCGAAGCTGATAAATGGCTCCCACCGTCGCCCTTAGATGGATATATAAAAAAAAAAAATACTAGCATACGAAATGCTTTATATTATTACTGCTAAAAGATTTATTCTTGCTCTTGTAGTAACTATTATCTAATCTGTGTCTATAGTATGTGAGAGTCCCGGAGGCGTTGCCTCTCGTCTTGGTCTTTTTTCTAGTCTCATCGTACCTTTACCTTTCTCTACGAGTACGGGTCAAGTAGTTATTTAGTACAATAAATAAAATATCCTACCAGCGTAAAAAAGGGTATGATCTGCATTTGTATGCTGAGACGAGATGAGCAAGTGCTGTCCTCCATAGCGACGTTCATGTCGGACGTGAAGTCCCGGCTGCTGTACACGTACAGTAGCGCCACCAGCTCGAGCACACAGATCAGCGGCGTCGCCACGCCCGTCATTATAGACTCCACGCTCTCCATCAAAGGTAGACCACCCTGCACCAATCAAAACTGTAGTTAATTGAATAGTATGGCTCCTATCTAACATTTTCATAAATATCAGAAACAGAGTAACATGTAAAACAAACCATTTAACATAGGTACCGAATACCTATGTTTATAGTATCAAAATAAAGACTAAGAACTTACGTAAGTTGTAAACAACATACTCAGAAGTGCACAAGGCAGTATTAAAGCCCCCACTACAACTTGTTCTCTGAATCTGTAACAATTGTGATGAATATCAGTGGGAACAAAGGCGACATTGGATAGTGAACCATTAGGGCCGGCGCCCATTATCGGCATCGGCAAGCATCAAGACTTGTATTAGTCGAATAGAAATAGACCTTATTGATATAGACATAAAATTGAACATGAAATGATAACCATGCTACTGCCCAATGCCGATCGATGCCGACGATCGTCATTGAATTTTAAATTTTATAATGATACTGATAACGCCTAACAAAAAAATCCCGAAGCTTGCTGCTGCCGACAATGGGCGGCGGCCCTTAACATCATTCAAATACGTACACTAGTTTTACTTTATACTCGAATATAATATGCACCGCTGTTTTCATAAAAACGTACGCCACAGTTATGTACGAGAATGCCAGTCCAAAGAATATACACGCGGACCTGTAAATTAATTATTATTAATATACAATAACTACATACATACAACTCATTAAACGTTCAGTAAAACGTTATGAATACGCACAGGAACATAAATTATATCTCATCATCGTCATATCGGTCTCGCTTGCATACGAGGCTTTGGCCTTAAAACCCTGGGTCTGCTTATTCCATGCTGCTTTTATGGGAGCAAGTACCGTCTGACCTTCCAACATCAAGAGGAAAGCCTGCGCAAAGCCCTGTACGTTTGCATTTGTATGCTGAGACGAGATGAGCAAGTGCCGTCCTTCATAGTGAGTGTGAGTTTGGCTTCACTGGGTGGGTCCACACCAAAGAATATAAAAACCACGATGCACACTGTGAGATTTTCCTAATCTAGCTCGATTTAATTGATAATGTCTACTTACTCCAATTTACGTAGAAATTTTATATTATACAGCAGATAAGTTCTTCATAAAGACTTTAATTTATTTTTTATTGTGGGTTGTCAGGAAAATGAATGACACACTTCTAAACTCAGTAGATTTTATTGTTCTTAGTACCTAATACGTGTTCACTAGATGATAGTTGCTGAGTCAAAATAAATATCCTCATTATTGTTATAGTTACAAAACTTGTTATTGGATACTTTAAGGCGACATATTACATTAAAAGAATAATTGTTTCAACTGCATTTAATATCTTAATGGTAATGATAAAAAAATCGTCAAAGTAAATTGGAGAAAAAAAATAGTTATTCAGGGTTATTCACCTCTCTTAACTATTTAGTAATTTAGCCATAACCCTGAGCTTTTGCATTCGATTAGAATTTATTGCACATAGTTGTGACACCCAAACACTTTTTTTCATTTTTTAGAATGGCTGTACAAATAACAAGAAAAGAATGTTTTGATGTATGATGTAATACAAGTAGGTCTGAAAACCGTTTTGAAGCAGTTCTTGATTTTTTTCAATTAAAATATGCATCAGTACAGTTTTCGGAAGAAGCCCCAAAAGAAAATAAAGGTCCATTTAAGAACATTATGCTTCAAATTTGAGAAAAAAAATGGCTACTGTTCATCGTCATCGAGAATGCTTCTTAAATAAATACGCGTCTTGGTTGCATGAAAATATTTTTTTACCAGAAGTTGTAGTTAACGAAATCCCTTCTTCATCTCAAAGTTCAGAACAAAGTAGACCAGGTAGACCGAGTAAAACTTTTGTCGATTGCCACATGTATACTACCTATTTGACAAATGTCTGAAGAGGCCCAAGAGGCTCGCAACAAAAATAACAGAAGATATCGAGAGTCATTCACAAGAAAAACATCCCGTATTGCAACCAATTCAGATTTGATGAACAGACTCTCGATATCTTCCGACCCATAAATAGCGAGTCTACGACATGCACCCAAAACTAAGCATCGTGTAATGGAGCCTACTGTTTTATCTTTCTTAACTGTACCTACCCCAATTTAATGATTCCCTTACACAGCCGACAGATAGTAATTAATAAATTAATTTAAATAAAAGTAATAAAATTCTGTTACATTTTATTACTTTTTTTTTCAAAATCTTGTTTTCAGTTTCGAGTAAAAATATTTAAATCTAGTAAATATCTTTTATTTCATGAATTAAATGTTTAATTCATCTTAAATACCTAAAACATTTGTAAAATCGTTAGTTTGTCATAATAAATAATTAAATCGAGATAGATTAGGAAAATCTCACAGTGTGCGATGGTGCGACGACTAGCACTCGAGGTCTTCACCATTAAATCTCACAGGGCAGGGGAGCATGAAGATTCAAATCATTCAATGTGTAATTTGTAAAAGAAACAGTCGAGGGTCCTACATTCCTTCCTAATATTTCAAATGGCAGTTTATTATCTTTTTTCGATTCTTGTGAAAGTAAATAATACCTTATGACTTCTGACTTCATCTATGATTTCTCACAACTACTATACCTAGATAATACCTACTTATTATGTAATATTTTTACTTACATGAAATGCGAATAATTACCCAAAGACGTGCACTTAGAATACACAGGAAACATCCATAATGAACCTGCAAAGAGAGTGATATAATTTGTCATTTAACAGATATTCGAATATTGTACGACATTCTACACAGAGCGGTGCTATCTAGACCCAAAGAAGCATAGCTTAATATGTGTTAATATGAACATTCAAGCCAAACACATTTGCTCTAAGCGGGAATCGAAGACACGACCCAGTCGAACGCATCACCGCTACGCTTCATCATTATTAAGAAATAAATTATGTTCTATCACTTACTTTGATGCATTTCGTCAATACCAGTCCAGGTGGGGTGCTTGGTGTCCACAGCCGCGCACAAGATAGCACCAACGGAATGCAAGCCAGTGAGGAACACCACTAAGAATGAGTGCCATAGATTTTCTTTATTGAACAACGGGTCTATATGACCAGCCGCTGCAATAAGAACAACAGAATGTCTGTTTATCATATAGGTACTCGCGGCTCGGCCCGCGTGGAATTCTGATCCCGTTCATAGCGTGATGATAATATAGTCTATGTTGGTACCTGATAATATGGCTTTCTAATGGCGAAAGATTTTTTGAAATTGGTCCAGGTGTATGAGTTTATTCGTTACATACAAAAATACAAATCTTTCCTCTTTATAAATAGGATAGATGGTTTGGTGGGGCATGGTGGGCAAGCTGGTGGCTGGCAAAAAAGAAACCGTTTTTTTTTACTGTAAGTATTATTCCATGTTGTCCACTTATCTATACATATAAAACCGTTATGGGGATACATTCCTATTTTCTTGGGGTGTATGGGGGCTCACCTAGATCTTGAGCCCCAAGCCAACCTCTCCTGCTAGCTGGTGCACCTGCTGAACAACGGACGAGGCTCTGGCGCTGGCTTTCCCCTCGGGGTTGGGGGGTCGGACGGCAGTCGCCCCCGGAAAAGCCAAAATTGTCAAATTTAAAATTAATATGGCTCGTAATAAAAGGAATCACAATGAGGGTAGGGCGCCGCCGCAAAACGGCGCGCATGAGGGTCGCCCGCCTCGTGTCGCAAGTGGGCAAGGGCTACCGTGCCTGAGCCGGGCACGGCTAAAGATGTTAGGCCAACACTGTGATTCACGAAAACTCCGCTTCGCAACGTGGAACATCGGCACGTTGACCGGTCGCACGAGGGAGTTGGCTGACGTACTCTGCAGGCGGAGAGTGGCCGTGGCGTTCCTGCAGGAGACTCGGTGGGGTGGCGATAGCACCATGCACATTGGGGAGGGCTACCAGCTGATGTACACAGGTGCACCTGACGGGCAGGCCGGGGTGGGCGTGGTGCTCTCCCGGGCGTTGCAGGATGACATCTTGGAGGTGAAGAGCTATAGCGCCCGACTTATGGTTGTGAGGGTGCTTATCGATGGGATTATAACCCACCTGATAAGTGCTTACGCTCCACAGGCTGGGCGTGGCGAAGCCGAAAAGATCTTGTTCTGGGACCAACTCGGGGGAGTACTTCGTGACGTCCCGCTGTCGCAGGAGATTGTCCTGGGCGGTGACCTGAACGGTCACGTGGGTGACGGATGTGAGGAGTTTGGGCGTGTCCACGGCGGTTTTGGATACGGTAGTCGCAACCCAGAGGGTGAGCACATCCTTAGAACGTGTGCAACTGCCGACCTGGCCATCGTGAACACGTACTTCAAAAAGAAATCCGAACATCTTGTCACCTACAAGAGCGGGGGGCGCTTAACCCAGGTTGATTTCCTGCTCACTAGGAGGCACAGCATCAGCAGGGTGGCCAACTGCAAGGTTATACCCGGGGAGAGTCTCACTAGCCAACACCGTCTCCTTGTCATGGACCTCCGCGTGAAACCCAAAGGCAAACGTGCCGAGCGTGCCCAACACAAAATCAGGTGGTGGCTGCTTGATGAAGCTAAGTCCCAAAGTTTCGTCTCAGCCATCGGTGACAAGTGCGCCGATGCTGTAGACGAACCAGTACAGGTTTCTTGGGACAGGATTCGGGCAGCTATTCTTGAGGCGGGGAGGGTGGTGCTCGGCATGTCTAAGGGTGGACACAAGTGTGACAAGGACACCTGGTGGTGGAACGACACAGTCCAGAGAGAGATCAGGGTGAAGATAGCCCTCTTTAAAAAGTGGCAAGCGTCCAAATCTTCCGATGACCGCGATGCGTACAAAGATGCAAAACGCGCCACCAGGAGAGCCGTAGCCAGGGCCAAACGAGACCACTTGCAACCTCTATATACCAAGTTGGAATCGTCTGAGGGGCAAAAGCTCATATATAAGTTGGCGCGTTCCAGGGCCAAAGCGGCGCAGGGTCTATCCAAGTGCCGCTGCATTAAAGACCCTGGGGGCAATTTGTTGTACGAGAAAGTCGCGGTGAAGGAGAGATGGCGCTCATACTTCCACGAGCTGCTGAATAAGCAGCATAAAGAGGTGCAGCCACCAGACCTCCCTCCGAATCAAGGACTAGTACCACCGATAACGCCTGCGGAAGTCCAGACTGCCATTCGCCGCATGAAGAACCGGCAAGCTGTCGGACCCGACGAAGTCCCCATCGAGGCTTGGAAGGCAATGGGCGCCCGTGGTGTGGGCATTCTAGCAAATCTTTATAACCGCGTACTCCTCACCGGCGAGATCCCGAACCAGTGGAGGCTGAGCATCATCACGCCAGTCTTCAAAGGCAAGGGATCGGTGCAGGAGTGTGGTAGTTACCGCGGTATAAAGATAATGTCCCACACCATGAAGCTCTATGAGCGGATAATCGACTCCCGGATCCGACAGGAAAGTACACTCTCGGAGTGCCAGTACGGGTTCCGTCCCGGGCACGGGATCATGGACCCAGTGTTCGCCCTAAGGGTTGTGGCGGGGAAATACAGGGCGAAGAACACGCCCCTGCACTGCCTATTCTTAGACATGCAGAAGGCCTTCGACTGTGTTCCTCGCGAGGTGATCTGGTGGGCACTGCGGGCCAAGGGTGTCCCAGAGACTTACATTGACACCATCCGAGACATGTACTACGATTCCGGTTCCGTGGTTCGGACTGCTGTTGGCGACTCGAAAGCCTTCCCCATCACCGTCGGGGTACACCAAGGATCCGTCCTTAGTCCTTACCTGTTCAGCGTGGTATTAGATGTTTTGTCGGACAGCATTAGAAACTCACATGAGCAGCCTCCGTGGTTGCTCATGTATGCTGATGATATTGCGCTCATGGACGCGGACAGGAGCAGATTGGTGCGACGCGTGAAAGGATGGAAAGAAGCGCTTGAGAACGGCGGTCTGAAGCTAAATGTAGCGAAGACAGAATACTTAGCGTTAAACTCCACAGATCCCACACCCGTCCGCATAGGCTATGATTTGGTCGAGCGCACGGACCAGGTTAAGTACCTAGGATCTGTACTTCATGTGACCGGTGAGATCGACCACGACGTCAAGAGTCAAGGCACGCATTGCTGCCGCGTGGGCCAAGTGGCGAGAAATGACTGGCGTGACCTGTGATCCTAAAATGCCAGTCAGGTTGAAGGGGCAGGTCTATAAGACGATCATTAGGCCTGTTCTCTTGTATGGTTGTGAGGCGTGGCCGCTGCTCGAGCGACACAAGCAAGAGCTGCGTGTCACGGAGATGAAAATGTTGCGGTGGATGTGCGGCGTTACGCGTAAAGATCGCGTACGGAACTCTCGCATCCGCGGCAGCCTCCATGTCCGTGACATCGCGGATAAAATGCAAGAGAGCCGCCTTCGCTGGTGCGGCCACGTCTTGCGGCAACCGCCAGGCTACGTGGGGAACAAATGCCTGGCAATGGTACCCCCGCCGGGTCCAGGTAAAAGGGGTAGGCCAAAGAAGTCCTGGCTTGACGTCGTGGAGGGTGATATGCGTGCAAATGGTCTCACTACCATGGACGCCCAAGATCGTGCGAAGTGGAGAAGGAGGAGCCGGAAGGCGGACCCTGAGCTCCGGGGTCATCTTGGCCACGGATGCAATCGGGAGAATGCGTCTATATGCAGATGATTCCTATTTTCTAGAATATCAAATTGGTATCAATTATTTCAGATAACTCATTTGGTCAAAGTCAGAGTCCTTGGGTTTCTAATTTATAAAGAAACATAATAAAATTACCGTAACGATTCAATCCTTTACCAGTTATTAGTTCCGTTCCAACACTAGCAGCATGTATATAGAGACCAATCTCTAAAGCGTCTGCTAGACCCTTATGAACAGAGAAAATAGTTAAGACAACTTTAAACATAGATACTTACGAATTAATAAAGAGCAAGATAATAAACGATACATACATCTAGTATATCTTTTTTACCGAACCGAAACGCTTTGCGTACAGTCTGATGTCCGGTCATGTTAGAAACCCCAATGAATACTAATAAAATTGTCCATATCCATGGTATAATTACAATCCATTGAGGCATATTATTCCAGACCAACTGAAATATTAAGGAAGAAATACAAACAAAGTGAAGAAGCTATACCTACGTAGGTACATGGCCTCACAGCACAGAAGTAATCAATCCCAGATTTCATCCTTCAAATAAAGCGACGAAAAACTTAATTCGAGTTGGGGTATTTAGTACCTAATAGGAGTGAATTTGCTGTAAATACCCATTTTCGAATCAATGTGTGGAAATTAATACCTACTCTATTGTAGATCCATCGTTCGGAGAGCATAGTAAACCATATTATTATCCAAACACCCAAAACAAGTATCATGAGATGCATATTAAAATGGTGCATACTCAAATCTGGACGTACTTTAACAACTTCCACACTGAAAGAAAGATTTAAATAAATGAACATTTTGCTGATCTTATTTCAGGCTGAAACAGTAGAAAGTTAATAAATAAGAATGTAGGTACATATTTAAAGATTTATAATTGTAACGTTGTGGATTTTATTCAAAATTTTATTTAATTAGTTCCACAACTTACTCAATTAATTCTAGTATTTCGATATTAAATCGACTAATTGTATATGGTAGCGCGAGCGAGACTGGACATCACTAGTACACTACCTCAAGTGTCAAAACTATGGCACTTGATCGTCCCTTTCTTTTGGCGAACTCCGCCAAGGCAGGTCGCATTTGACCCCGGGCCTACTGCTGTCGGCTACGGGTAAGTCCTTGAGATCAACATTTCCAACTTCTTCCTATAGGTGAAGCCTTCTCAGCGGTCCAGCTTATTGCCTGCTAAAATGCATGGCCTTATTATTTTAATTAATATTTTTTTGTATGTGCTTTTACAGCCTACCCTACTTAGCGCCACGAGCCGATGACCTCTACGGTCAGAGGTCGCGTCGCCTGCTTGCACTCTGCTGCATTATTTTTCTTTTATTATAGCTTTAGCTACTGCTGTCTTGCCGCTGAGGAGAATCTTCACCTGCTTTATTTTAGCGGGTCACTTGGACGAAATTACCTAGTGACAAACTGACCCGCACTTTATTCGTTTTCCAGGGTCTTCGCACCGGGCTTCACGCCATCATTCGGTCGTGAGGCACACCAGCGAGGACCCTGGCACGCCGTCAACAACACCAGCTCCGGTGTCACCAGCTAAGTGCTACTACCATCTTGCACAACGGATCAAGCAACGCCACGGCAGAATATTTTTATACCGAACCTACCCCTGAGGTTCCCTTCTTAATTACCTTCATACAAATTCATGTAACGCCCTTTTTATCATCAAGATTATAATTATTTAATTGTAATCATATTTTATTTATCTCTTGCGTCTCCAATAGCTAGCCAGGTAGACCCAATTACATTCACTTTCTATAATTAATTTTTAGGCTCATATAGCCACTTTTAAATACCATTATTTAGGTTACATACAAACCTAACAAACACATATTTTTTCGTTACATTGGCGCCCTTCAAAGGTATTATTCTGCCGTAGGTATTGTGTGTTTGATCCGTAAGTACTTAGTTTCTTATATTTTCCTCTTTACTTTACCAGTGTGGTGAATTTTTCACCAATTTTATTGATATTTTATTTTTCACCCAAATGTGGGTAGTTGAACATTTTTATAATTTCAACTTTATTTTTATATTAAACTGAATAATGTACACATATCCCATTATATCAGTGATATTACATTATAATATGCATCATAATACCTTTGTTAAATATAATAACAAGGTTTATTAACATTACTTTTACATTTTTTTGCATTAACTCATTTGGTTAAAGAAAACTAGGTTCTAGTTAATCTAGACAAGTTTATCACTTTTTACAGTAAGTTCTATTGAATACTACTATATTATACCACTGGTAAAGTAAAGACCTATTTTCTTCTTTTTCTCTGGACTTGTTGATCTCACTGTACTGTACTTCTTTTTACTTACCTTTTTATAATTTTTGTGCAAATGTGTTTATTGTACACAATTGTACCCCGTCAGTGAATTTTATTATTTACTTACCTTTTTATGTGCATATTATTATATGCATAGTAATAACTTTTATAGTTATTATGACTCAACCTATTGCTGGTTGAAATTTTTATTTTGATACTATTTTGTTGTAATGTACACAAATAGCTTACTGTTCACTGACAGGATACTTTTATTCTAATTGTTGCTATCATATAGGCATAGTTCCTTATATAGCAGTACATTACAATTTTTTTGTACAGCCTCGCTCGCACCATAGTTTTCAATATTACTTTATTTGGGTTAATTTACCTTTTAAATTCTATACTTAACTGTTTTGTAGTCAGTGTCGCTTTTTGTTGGATCTCTGTATCTAATTAGCTTGTTTGTTAAAAAAAAAAAAAAATATATCCTAACATTCTTTGAAAAGAAAAACAAAGAATAATAAAAGATCTCTAAATATATTATGTATCTTTGAAAAGAACAGCAAAGATTATTCAAATGTTTAAATTGTAGTCATCGTCTGGTTCTGCATATGGATTGTTGAGTCTGGCATATTTTCAAGTCGTTGAGAGCAATTCCCTTAATATATAATTATTATCCCTTCAAACTAAAATAAATACAAGTTAATTAAATTTTAACTTTTCCCCGAGTCCTCTTAAATGACTGGTGTCAAAATATATAGCAGTGTCACTTAAAATAATCAATATTCAATAAAATATTAAACAAACATAAAATAAAACAATGTTCCAACTTATTTATTTAATAAATTTAAAGTTTAACCTACAACTTAACTTCTTATGTATGAACAACGTTTGTCTTGTTCCGGTTACCACAATTGATTAAAATGAGCTCCTTTTCCAAGACTTGCTTTCAGCTTACCATCAGGCGAGGTGAAGTCAAAAACAAATGTACACTTACAAATATTTGTAAATTATAACAAACCTTGTATTTTGCACTAACATTATTTGCATTTGTTGTTATTGCACTTTGGTAATACACTGCCTATACCACAACACTACAATGGTCGTAATGATATTCTTTTACCTGTGAAAGGGTTACCATTAAAAACTTTTATTCCATGTACCCAACTTTGTACAGTTGTTGGTGAAAACTTTTAACACTTGAATTAACTCATATGTATCCTGTTGTAGACATGGTCTACAGGTCAATTGTCTTCTTAAGTACTAATGTACTAACTTTTCAGTTGTTTTCGTTCGTATAATTTAAACATTAAATTGTTTCTTTCAAGTTTGTTTTGAATGTTCTGAAAGAAAAATATAACTGCAACTTGTCAAACGTCATATGGTTTTGACAATCAAAAGTGTTGCCAGTATTGTAATATAAAATTACTACTAAATACTGTTAAAAAAATTACTTTGTTTTTTTCAAAACAAAATAATATTATTATTATTCTTTTAAGAATAAAATCTTTCGGGCCTTTCAATTAAATTTTTAAATAATAATGTTTTAACCTTATGGTTATTTCCGTACTTACACTTGTATGACTTTTCCTGGGATGATTGTTTCATTATCTTGGTCCTGTTTGTTGTAAACAACATTCACTGTTTTATTGGTGAACAATAATATTAAATATGTTGGACTTGTTCCAAAAAATAAATAAAAATAAAAATTAAATATTTTTTTAAATTCTGGTTCTCGATTCATTGAGACTTAAAAAAAATTCATAAATAAAAATGTTAAATGTTTTGCCTTGTTGCAAACAGTTTATTGATCCGTTGGGTTAACCCTAAAATGCCTTCATGGTGTTAATTTTAAATAATTTTTTTTGGAACTTTTTGCCACTAAACATTTCAACATAATGCAAAACGACTACAAAACATTAAATAAATTGCTTTCTATGTTGAACCTTGGGTTCGTTAATTTTTTGATGTTCAACTTTGTTGAAACTTTTGAATTTTTTTAAAACTTTTTGGAACATTAGTGTTGTCCCAATTGCAACTGATGTTTGCTATATACTCACAGTATGTGGGTCAAATATTATACTAATTTAACATAAATAATAACTCTTTTAATAATAAATTGACTTGGTCATTACCTTTAAAAGTTATTAATTACACTTTTTGACAATTTGATTGTCTTTAATATTTTTAAACCTTATTACCCTACCGCTGCTATATATTTTCTTCTTCTCCTTCCTCTCTTTGAGAGGGAACTTTGAACTTAGGTTCTTTTTCCTTTATTATTAGGCTTTGCCTAGTAATGGTTGTTGTGGGTCGGTTGGCGTTTTAAACCAACCGACGTGTTTTTGGGTCCGTTGGCGTTTTAAACCAACGGATACCGTATCTTGGCGCTGGGATACTAAACCAGTCGCCGGGAGTTTTTATGGTTTTATACCATTATTCTTGTTATGTCTTCTTCCGAGCGGTTTGCAAACTCGTAAAATAAGCCTTATTGCAGATGCGGTAATGTATACATCTAAAATAAGCCCTATACTAAAAACATAACACTTTCTCTTCTTTTAAGTCGAAAATATATAGTGGTATTTCATTGCTCTCTTTCTTCCCATTGAAGTTGTTGTCTATGACACTTCAATGTTTACCATCTTGTTCGATTTACGTATGAGTCTCCAGTGCCTATTATCCTGGAAACTCTTTTCGAAAGGAACGCGTGTGCTGCATCATTAAGTGGTAACCGCAAAGTATGGATGAACATGATAGGGGAGGTATGTAAGGTGGTATGTTTGTGTAAGCGTGAATCAGACATTTTATTGAGCAGTCCAGTATCGGGTTTTTGGGTAACAAAAACCCAGAACTAATTGGGGGGGTATTGTAACGTTGTGGATTTTATTCAAAATTTTATTTAATTAGTTCCACAACTTACTCAATTAATTCTAGTATTTCGATATTAAATCGACTAATTGTATATGGTAGCGCGAGCGAGACTGGACATCACTAGTACACTACCTCAAGTGTCAAAACTATGGCACTTGATCGTCCCTTTCTTTTGGCGAACTCCGCCAAGGCAGGTCGCATTTGACCCCGGGCCTACTGCTGTCGGCTACGGGTAAGTCCTTGAGATCAACATTTCCAACTTCTTCCTATAGGTGAAGCCTTCTCAGCGGTCCAGCTTATTGCCTGCTAAAATGCATGGCCTTATTATTTTAATTAATATTTTTTTGTATGTGCTTTTACAGCCTACCCTACTTAGCGCCACGAGCCGATGACCTCTACGGTCAGAGGTCGCGTCGCCTGCTTGCACTCTGCTGCATTATTTTTCTTTTATTATAGCTTTAGCTACTGCTGTCTTGCCGCTGAGGAGAATCTTCACCTGCTTTATTTTAGCGGGTCACTTGGACGAAATTACCTAGTGACAAACTGACCCGCACTTTATTCGTTTTCCAGGGTCTTCGCACCGGGCTTCACGCCATCATTCGGTCGTGAGGCACACCAGCGAGGACCCTGGCACGCCGTCAACAACACCAGCTCCGGTGTCACCAGCTAAGTGCTACTACCATCTTGCACAACGGATCAAGCAACGCCACGGCAGAATATTTTTATACCGAACCTACCCCTGAGGTTCCCTTCTTAATTACCTTCATACAAATTCATGTAACGCCCTTTTTATCATCAAGATTATAATTATTTAATTGTAATCATATTTTATTTATCTCTTGCGTCTCCAATAGCTAGCCAGGTAGACCCAATTACATTCACTTTCTATAATTAATTTTTAGGCTCATATAGCCACTTTTAAATACCATTATTTAGGTTACATACAAACCTAACAAACACATATTTTTTCGTTACATAATAACTATATATTTACCTGTACTACGAGTACTTACCTATTTTAAAATATTTGTCAACGGTTGCCCTACAAATGGTACTAGAAGCTTTCTTATAAAAAGTAGCAAAAACATTCTAACTAATTACTCATAAGCATTCTTGTACAGAGCTTAGAGCCCAAACACATCACCACAGTGGCAGGCGGCACCGCCCATTTTGGCGGTGCGGCGCCGCAACGCGAGTATTTGTTTTGGCCTTAGTAGAAGTAAAAGCAGAATGTGATGATTGGTACATACTAGAAATAATTAAATGCAGGAGTCGCGTACAGAGCTGGATACGGGCCCGGGAACCTTTCCTTGCATAGTTCTATTGTTGTTGAACGGCCTATCTGGGTGTTCCTTCGGTTAGAAAAAAAATTGGTAGAAAATAAAATTTTTAGCTAACATTTAATATTAATCAGATAATTAGTTATACAAACCATCCTGATTTGGGTTTACTCGCATTATTCCATATTTTATTTAGTAAGTCAAGGGTACTTGAATTGGCTTTATCAGCTTCCGTTTCCATTAATATTCTTATCTAAAAAAATGCTAGGTACTAAAACAATAATTCTTAACTGACTCGTCTATCAAAATCCCTGACTGTCCTACTTACAAACGCATTAAGTTCCTTCAAGTGCGTTTTAATGTTATTAATGGTCCTTACGTCTAGGCTACTAAATTTCTAGTAAAACCTACAATCTCAATACTTACCCCATGGACAGCTAAGTATCTTACTTGTCTGACCTCAGGATCATATGGTTTTAAATCAAAATCACTGAAACATTAACATTCCTGTTTGCGATCTTCAAAAAGTAAAGGTTATATTATGTGAATTAAAAATAAATAGGGTCCCAGTATCGAACCCTGGAGAACACCCATAGATATTAAAGTTCCCAATAAACGCGTACCTATTCGAAACATCTTCCTTCACATCTGAATGAAACTTGTAAATATATTAATCAAATATGAACTCGGAAGGTAGCGTGGCTAGCCACCTTACTAATTCGGTAAAGATCTACAATTGCCTGATAAATGCATGTGATCAATAATGATGTCTGGTTTCAGGTATAGAAGGGTGTTTGATAAAATTTAATTTAACAATTTTAAAGAGTGAACTTACCGACAGTACGTGAATGGTAACTTCTCGTCTCGTACGGAACGCACGACATACATCGCAGCTATGGCGGCAACAGCGCAATAGTTAATAGCGCGAAATATTGCGTTCAGGCACATTGCTATGCCAATACCTGCCAAATAAAACAAATAGTTATGATATTTTATAACTGGACTACTAGAGCCCCTAAAGTCGAGAGAAAATTGAACCCCCCCCCCGCCCCCCCCGCCCCCCCCCTCCCCTCCAAATCGTGCACGTCAAAGTGCAGCCTACAATAAAGGGTATTTTTTGGAGGAATTTCCGCACTTTAAAAAAGTGACCCCTTCCCCCCCTCAATTTCAGACTGCGAGTTGCGACCACACCTCTTCCAGCGACATTATGTATAGGTTACTGAATAAAATCGGTTTGTTTATGAGTGTTAAATGAATCCAAGGAGTTCTTACCATCAAACAATGGGACTATACGGAAAGCACGTCCCGGACCACTGATGCTCCACTGGCCAAGGTACACTTCGAAATGTCGCATAGGATTCGCTAGAACTGTCACCGCCGCCATTAGAGTCATCATGAACACAACTGAAACATGTAACCATAACTTTAATAAAAATATAAGCAGGTACCTACTCAGACAGCATTCCCCCTCTAAGCGCCTTCGCTGCGTTTAGCGGCTGCGGGTCGCGAATGCGCGCGCAGTGCGTCCGCCTGTCCGTCGTGTGTGACGGGTACCCGCCTCACGCAGCGCTGCTCTTGAAATAACATGAAGCAAGCACGCGAAGCGGACGTCCGCTAAACGCAGCGAACGCGCTTAGGGAAAGATCGCGGGTCCGAGTCCGGCCCGAGGTCGATTCTCTTTTCTCTTTTTTAATCGATATTAATGAGGTTACTACAATACATAAAACACAACTTACCATAGCCGCCAGTGATCGCAGAGGTTGGCACTTGGCTGTGCATAGTGAGCAGAGCGCTAAGTGCTAGCGATCCAACGCGTAGGCGGCGCCTGCCGGTATTACGGAACCTGGCCGCGCCAGTAGCATTGTCCATGCCCGGGATAAACGTCGTCGACCATACCGTAGACCACTGACTTTGCTAGACCACCGGCAATAGCAAGTAGTTTAAAATATTAGAATCATTGAATTACATAAAGACCGACCGTGAACACTGTACCGCTCACATGGTACGTGCAGCGTGAAAAAGAGAAAGAAAGAGGATTAGCTGAGAGCAAACGAGACACTGCCGTGAACGCTGGCGGCGGTATTGCTCGGACATATTATCTTGCACCTATAATGTGCTCTATTCGCACAGTTCACGTTTCTTGGGTGTCTTTTGAGAATAACACGGGGTGCTACACTGCGCTGGAGGAATTCAAATTCACCAAGCATAGATTATTATAAAACAATCCGCACGCGCCAGGGCCCCGTTTTGCCAGGTACACCTCGCTCGCTCTCGTCTCATGCTCTTTCTTTCTCTACTTTTACATCGTCTCCCGCCACGCCGCTCGTACCATAATGTACCATAAGCGTACAATAGCGTTTGCGGTCGGTCTATCTATAACTGACACGGTGTGAGGTAGCAGCACCTTTGCTGTCTTTAGTACACGCGAACCCAGCTGGAGCACTTTGAAGTCAAGCTATCTAAATTTTGTACATTTACATTATTAACATTATACGAATTAAATAATGTATCTTACTGCATCTCTGTTGTCGTAATTGAGAATCGTCTCCATTGAAGTATCATTGTCTCGACGACGTGAAACCATGTTTAATAGAGTATGTTTGTACTAAAATAATTTTGTGAACATTGAAGCTAGTATATTTATCTCAGGGTCCCATTTTTATTAGCGTATTTATATTCATTCATATTTCTTTCACACAAATCTTGACAAGTCTAGTGAAACAGAAAAATGTCAATGTCAAAGTTATAGCACAGAAGATTAATGAATACACGATTCTATAGCAAGAAGCTTGTCTTTCGTTGCAAGCGCGAGTGAAGTGAACTCTGGGCCTCAATACTACCGGTTAGATTTTATACCGTGCCGGCTCGTTGCCGCCACATTCACATCCCCAAGTTGCCTCCCGGGATTCTACTCTAACATTATTCGTGAACACGAAATAAAATATGGTTTGTTTAGATTATTCGTTTATTAAATTACAATAATTTACACATTAAACGTTTGTATAAAAATTTTCATTTCTTAATATGTTTATTCCATCACTAAGATGAAAAAGTACTCAACCATTTAAGCTTAAACGTAACTTACAACTAAAACAAAGAGTAGACTTAATTATTATACTGCCTAAATTCTTTGTACACATTTATTCAACAAATAGGAGATCACCGATCTAGGTCGAACGCCGCCAGTCGTTCACGTCGATAGTAAACCGCATATAATAAGATATGTATTTAATAGCTACAGGCCCCATACCGCATCACGGCCCAAGTTACGAGAGAATCATTACTAAAAATACATTTCAGATCCAAAAAAAAAAATGTAACCCCGCCCAATGTCATATAAAATATCAAGCGGAGTAACTCATGTCCACCTCCTCGATACCTTTCCGCAATTACATCTTTAGCCATAGTAATGAAACTTGATAACGAGGTAGCGTGGGATCCGAAGAACATGATGATTGAAATAGAGGTATACAGTTAGATGGCGCAGCCCCATATCTATCTTAAACCTAACATTTTAATTATATAACTAGACAACTAAAGGATACCGCGGTATAAACGCAACCATTACGTGCTCATATCCTCAACAGTCACACCCTGGTTTATTTTAACTTACACAATCGTGCGTACATCCGATTACTAACATTCACGCAGAAAAGTCGTGGACAAAAGCGTCAAATAAATATAAAATGTAGACTTTATGCGGTTAGTTATGTGCATCGCTGGAGTAGTGCTGCAGCTTGTCCCGCAGTCGGTGCAGCACGACGTGGTGCGGGGTGCGCGGCGGGGAGGGGGCCCGGGGCGGCGGGGGCGTGGCCCGGGGCGGTGGGGCCCGGGGCGGCGGGGCCAGCGGGGGCGGGGCCCGGGGTGGCGGGGCCTAGGGTGGGGGTGGGGCGGGTGCAGGCGGCGCCTCCTGCGGGAGCGTGAAGTTCGTGAGCAGGTCGCGCACCGCCGGCCACAGCGTGCACTCCGTGTGCGACTGGTTGAACTCGTTGAAGCTGCAATCGTAAGGTACCATGTTAAGGGTGAACAACGCCACAGATATCGTGAAACAAATAATTTGAAGGATTATGTGAAAACACCTTTAACATAGTGTATGGAAGTGTAAGTTTACCGTTTGAGATGTAAGCTGACTGCAATGAGATGTGGCTGTGCGTTCTGTTTGTCCGCCAGCTGCGTCACGTTCATCTGCATGTCGTACACTAGCGGTAGTACGAGCTGTGTGTCGCCACGGGTCAGACAGATCTGGAGGAAAGTATTATTACAATTAGAAACCTTGATCGTTAGCGGAAAAAAATGGGAAGATATTATTTTAAGGATTTATTATTTTGTTTATTGATTTACTATTGCATTATAGTACTGCCGTTATCATCTAAGTCGTCTGGTGTTAATAATATTTTTATTATTATGTCTTCAGTCGCACTCGCTCTCATTGCTATTAGAGGGCGACATAATGATGTGTTAAAGTGCGCTGTTACGTTAATGTCCGGACAATTCATATGCTAATGGCCGGGCAGGCATCGAGTTTTGTCAATCAGTACTGCGATCTACGTATGTAACTAGAGTGGATTGTGTTGGAACTATGGCAGTTATGGATTTACACTTGACAAGTAGATTAACACAAAGCAACTGATTAAAACAAACATAAGCAACTGGTACTGTGTAGTATGTAAACAGTCGCTAAATAAATTGTTCTTATCGATATATTCACAATAATCATGAAAGATAAGGCCTTTTTCACATGCACACGGTTACGGTACAGTCGCCGTGCCGTGTAAAGTAGAAATGTATGAGCTACATACGACACGGTACGTCGACCGTACCGTGACCGCGTGCATGTGGCGGGGGCCTATGGCGCGGCGGACGTTCCCGGTAGCCCACAGAGGCAGCGGTGTACTCACGAAGAAGAGTATCTTGTGCTTGGCGAGCAGCACGGCGGGCTGGCCGGCGGGCACGATGGGCGGCGCGGCGGGCGGGATGCGCAGCGCCCAGTGCAGCGCCCACAGCGCGGGCGCGGGCGGCGCCAGCTCGGCGCGCATCAGCGCCACCAGCGAGCCCAGCGCCGCGCCCGGCGCGCCCCACGCGCGCGCCCAGCCCGACAGCGCCGTGCAGCGGTACGGCGCCACGCACACGCGCGCCTCGAAGAACTTCTCCACCACCTGCGCACGTCACCACACCATCCACGTCAGACGTCATCACAGCGACAGTTCACTTCTTGACGATGAGCAGGGCGGGGCTTAGAGATTAGGGGCGAAGGGGAGGGGGGGGAGGAAGAATTGTGTTTGATCTGGAACCTCCATCTTGTCTGGTGCACTCTGGGCAGACGAGATGGCAGCGCCTCTTTCCCGCTTAGGGGACCGGTCGCGTTGAGCCGTAGAAAACTGCTCGGAGGTTTGTGTCCGAATCTCTTTGACCGAAGGCATGAGTCGTTTTGGTTCGGAAGTTAGCCGAAAAGTTAAGCATCAATGTATTTATTTTATACATATACTTGAATGTTTATCCGGCTCGAAGGACCAAATTTGTAGGGCGTTCGGGTCCCGACAAATAAATCGCGTAATTTCAATTCACAAATGGGTTCATACATAGGTCATACAAAGCATCTACCTACTTACTGAGATGACTGGTCGTTTAGAAAACAGTATTTTATTATTTAAAGTAAGAATCGTTAAACCTCATAGTATTGCCATTAATGCGTTCATCAAATGTGTATTGTTAAGTTCTGTATGTATGCCGCAGTGATATTTCCGTATTCTAGCTAGTAATAGACAACCTACCTGCAAGTCATCAGCAGACCACTGCTCCTTGTTGTGGTCCGGCAGCGGCGTCAACTGCAAGTGCAGTGACTGCATGTGTTGCGGGTGCAGGGTCACGCGCGCCGCCAGCCCCGCGTTCTCGCAGCGGAACGTGAGGCTCATCGCGTCCGCTGACACCATCGTCAACTGGAAGAAAACACTTTTTGTAAAAATTGTTGTATAGAAATAAAGCACTTGATTATTATTATAACACTGGTTTTATTATATTTAAATACACAAATAAGAATAGCACATTGATACATGTCACTGCGCACCGGGAGAGAGAGAGTCTACATAAAATTATAGACAATATAAAGATACCATAAACACATCAGGCGTTCACACACCAACACCCTCTCCTGAACGCAAACCCATTCCAACAATGAGATGGCAGAGCTTCGGTTTATGTAATCCCTTTGCCAACGCATCCGCCAACATGAACTCGGTGCTTATGTACTCGACATGTATCTCCTTAGCAGCAACCTTTTCCTTCACAAAGTTGAAGCGAACATCGATATGCTTGCTGCGCACATGGTAGACATTTGACCCTTTTTGCCAACAGGTGGATCTATGACACTCCAAGTGTTATTTTCCATTAATTGCTTCCATAATTCAGAATTTTCACTGTTTAGTGCTTCAGTGTGATCTTGTGGATCATCATCCAATAAACTCATTGCAGATTCTGAATTAATGCATAAAAAAGACTTAGGATCTGGATCTGGATCAGAACTGTTACTTCCTTCTATTTCTTTTTGTCTCTGTGTGTCTCGACGAGGTCGGAGATTTACATGACATATTTCAGGAGAACTGATATTGGAAAAATCTGTAGGTATGTAAGTGTCATCATTCGGATCCTCATAACAACTAGAACTCTTAGAGTCTGATTCATAACTAACTTCTTCATTATTCTCTTCTTCATTTTGATTTTCATTAGTCTCAAAATGTACTATGCAATCATTCTTTTCACTGCAATTATTAGGCAATGCATTCAATTTATTCTTATCTATTGTATTCTTCTCTTTCACCAATTTCTTACAATTTCTAACTGTGTTTTCAACACAACTGGTATTCTTGACTATTTTATTTTGGTTGACAGTTTCTTCTAAAAACACAACATCTCTACTCATTGTTACTTGCTTGGTTTTCTTACCTATAAAGCGATATCCTTTAGTGCATTCGCTATAACCAATAAATGTCAACTTACGAGACTTAGCATCTAATTTCTGACGCTTTTCTTTTGGTATATGTACCATGGCTTCGCAACCAAAGACTTTCATGTGACTTAGGTCAGGCTTGGATCCAGTCCATCGTTCCTCAGGGGTGATATCAGATAGTGAACGAGTTGGTGAGCGATTGATAATGTAGGCAGCAGTTGCTATTGCTTCTCCCCAATACTCCTTCTGTAATGAGGCATTAAGTAACATACATTTAGCTCGTTCTATAAGAGTACGATTCATTCGTTCGCTTACACCATTTTGCTGAGGCGTGTATGGAATAGTTGTTTGATGTTTTATGCCAAATTTCTTCAGGCATTTATCAAACTGACTGTTTATATACTCTCTTCCATTATCACTGCAAAGTGCTTTTATTTTACAGTCCAACTCATTTTCTACTTTATTTTTAAACTCCAGAAATTTTTCTAATACTTCTGATTTACATTTAAGAAAGTAAACAAATACCTTTCTAGAGAAGTCGTCTATAAATGTTAGGAAATACCTAGCACCTCCAAGTGATTGGTTCTCCATAGGCCCACATAGATCTGAATGAATAAGCTCTAGCAAGCTTGTTGCCCGGGAGCCTTCATTTTTGAATGGTAGCCTGGTTTGTTTCGCCTCCAGACAAGATGTACATATATATTCCTCATCTTGTTGAGACAACTTCACACCGAGAGTACATTCTGGAATCTTATTAATGTCATTAAAATTAAGGTGACCTAGTCTTTGGTGCCATAAATATTTATTATCAGCTGTAGCTGCCATTGCCTGCCCACTTTGGTAGGTCTGTAATCTGTATGTATTGTTTATTAACTTTGCATTGGCCACTATCTGATTATTTCTGTTTCGTATCGAGCAACCCGAGCTGTCAAATTCAACTTTGTTGCCATTCATTATGATCTTGCTCACAGAAAGTAAATTTGTTGACAGAGTTGGAATAAATAATACATTATTTACCTGAATACAGTCAGGTTCTCCTGTAATGTTATTTGGTACCTGGATATTTACAGTGCCACAGCTTTGCACGGTGAGGACTTTGTTGTCTGCGATCCTGACACTTTGTACAGGCGGTGCAGTTTCATTTTCGAGCCAGTCATGATTCATTGTCATGTGAGCTGAAGCTCCGGAGTCCACATACCAACTACTGGTATCATTAACAGATGTAGCTGAAAAAGCTGCGACAAAACCATTTTTAGTACCCTTGTCTTCCTTGTTTTTATTTTTAAACCAACATTGCTTGCCCATATGCCCATATTTATTACAGTTGAAGCAACGGGGGCCTTTAGGTTTTCCTGAGTGACTGTCTTGATGTTGAGTATTGTTACAGGATTTCTTAGACTTTGCATAAAAAACGGTAGTGCTCTCCGAAGTAGTTTTTACTTCTTGTAATAACTTTGTTTTTATCATATCAGCACTAATAGTTATGCCTGAGCTTTCTATACCCATAATCATAGGCTTATATTCATCCGACAATCCTGTCAACATAAGAGTCCCGAGCCACTCATCATCCACATTGAAACCTATTGCTCTCAATTTATGTGCTGTTGACATCAATTTGTTTATATATTCTTCTATGCTTGAACTAGATTCTAGGTTCGTTGTAATTAAATCTCTAAGAAGTCCTACCTTACGGAGCAGACCAGTGTCTTCAAATGCTTTTAATAAGTTGTCCCATACCTGCTTTGCAGTTATAGCATCTTGAACATGTACATATAACTGTGGGTCTATCAATAAAATTATTTTTGTTCTAGCTTTAATACCTTTCTTTGAATCACAAGTATCAGAATTTATACATTCCCACAGTTCTTCATGCTGCAAATATGCTTCCATAGCAAATTTCCAAGTCGTGAAATTGTCTCTTCCAGTGAGTTTCGGTATTGAAAATGTGTTTAATTTAAAGCCATTTTGTGGCGATACGGACACAAAACAAAAGACGATTTTTTTTCACGATTTGGGGTTATGTTCCACTTTTCACTGAGCTTATATTTTTATTACAGCTTTATATTCAAAACTTTTATCAGGCAGGGATGGCCCATAACCTGTTGTATAGAAATAAAGCACTTGATTATTATTATAACACTGGTTTTATTATATTTAAATACACAAATAAGAATAGCACATTGATACATGTCACCGCGCACCGGGAGAGAGAGAGTCTACATAAAATTATAGACAATATAAAGATACCATAAACACATCAGGCGTTCACACACCAACAAAAATAGTAAGAAAAATATAAAACTGCAAATAGTATTCTTTATAATCTTATATGTAGAAGGGACCCTTTTGAACCTCTGTAACCAAATAATTTATGGAGGCTTTCCATAAATTTTCCTGATTGGTAAAGTGTACAGTGGACAGCAGACAAAGAACGGACTGGTTCTGCCAGGTCAGCCAGAGTTCGAGGGAAATGCCTTATTGGATAATCTAACACCCAAGTAATGAAGGCCCGAGACAGGGTGCAGTTTTAGTTGGTCCGAGTCCAGCATAATCACCCCCAATGGCCGTGGAGATTGCCACATAATAAACATATATACATACAATCACGCCTTTATCCCTGGAGGGTTAGGCAGAGGTGAATTAACACCCACATTTCACCAGTCACTGTATTAGGTCCCACTTAATAGGGGCTGAGTGAGCCTACTGCCGTATTCCGGGCACTATTGTTGACACGAGGCATGCATCTGAGGCTGAGTCACACGATAAAAATAGGTTTATACGAAATAAGTAAAAAAAAAATGCAAATGATTCAATTAAAATACAGTTGCACCCTTACAAAACTCACGTAATCCTCGTGCTGCACGTAGCGCTGCAGCGAGCGCTTCATGTACACGCAGGCCAGGAAGCGCTGCAGCGGCGCCAGCGCGGGCCCGGGCGGCGCGCCGGGCGGCGGCTCGCTGGGCGTGCACAGCGTCTCCAGCTTGCTCACGGCCAGCGGCGTGGCCGTGGCGCCCGCCCAGCCGCGCCCGCCCACGCCCGTCGCGCCCCCGCCGCCCCCGCGGGCCGACGACGTCGCCTGCGGACCTGCCCACCACCGTGTTATTAGTATACCTCGAGACACGAACACAAACGAGGCTCTAGCGCCCGCGGATTGTAATAATTTATGCTTGGTGAAATTGAGCTCGTGCACCGCAGTAACACCTCGTGCTTTCCTCAAAAGACACCCAAGAAGCACAACGATGCGAGTCGCAACGTTGTGCTCGATAAAGATTGTCATTGGTCGGATTGTATCACGTCACTGGAGATCGACTAATGAGAATCTCTATAGTCGGATTTTTAATTAGACGAAGCTATCTGACGTTTACTGTGTTGCAAGTTTTTTATGAAATAAAAATAGTGTTGTGACAAAGTGAACTATATTATGATGAATGATATTATCATGATGAATGTGAATCCAATCAAAACAGACGAAATTAAATGGTAAGCTCACATGAATTCGCATAGAGTTGAAAATTGGTGGGAGTCTTAAATACACCATAATGAAAGAAATATCAAAAGTCCCCATCGATTTGAACCTTGCATTTTTTTTTCGAGGTTAAAAGTCAAATATAACGGATTCTCGCATTTTTCTCGTAAACAACGAATGCTATCGTAAAATTAGGGTAGACAAAGTTGTAGATCATGTAATTACCTACAAAATTGGAATTATTTTTTTTATTGTGCGGATCACCATTTCGGAGATATCGCGATTTAAAAATTGAAAGAAATCAATTATGTACTTATTTTATATGAAATTTCATTCACCATAGTAGGATTCATAAACGCAGAACCTGAACCGCTGGCCCTATGTACTTGAAGTTTTGGCAGTAGATGCTTATCATGTTGCTAGTATCCACTAAGAAAGGAATTTTTTGAAATTTCATTGCTAAGGATGTAAAATATGGGATTAAAGTTTGTCTTGAAGTTCATTTCCGTTCCTCCCTATTTTAGCCCCTTAGTAAAAAAAATTCTAAAAATCCTTTCTTGGTGGATACACGCAAAATGAAAAGCATCTACTGCCAAAATTTCAAGTTCATATGACTAGCGGTTGAGGCTCTGCGTTATTGAATCATACTATGGGAACGACTAACTTTGTATATAAGAGATTTAACTTCTTCCAATTTTGCAATCGCGATATTTCTGAAATGGTGATCCGTACAAAAACAAAATGGATACTAATTTTATAGGTAATTTCATGATCTACAACTTTGTCCAACCTACTTTTACCCTAATATTTGCTGTTTACGAGAAAAATTCGAGCATCCGGTATATTTGACCTTGAATAAAAAAAATGCAGAAGTGCAATCGATCTCTTTCTCTCGACTTTCGATATTTCTATAATTATGGTATATTTAAGACCTTCACCTATTTTCAGCTGTATGCGAATATATGCAAGCTGAAACCTTTATTTTATCTGGATTATGTATGAAGTAGCAAACAAAATGGCAACTGACTTTTTTTGGTCATTATATTATAATGACCTGACCTGAATGGCGACTAATACGCGCGGCATTGACAAGTGTTGACACTAGTGTTACCGCCGCGCTTTGAAATAGGCCGGTAAAAAAACTGATTCTAATTACATACAGAGCACTTTAATACAATTTTATTGTATAATAGAAATAGTTTTTTTTTGTATACTTAGTAAGAAAATATTAACAATCCCTCATCATTCATTTCATATCTCCACGCACAATGGCCCAAAAAAGGAGGCTTAGTGCGGACAAAAGAGTCCCCTTTCCATTCCATTCCATTCATTTCATATGAGTGAACGGGAACTGAATGCATCAGTTGCATCACTAATACTGAATATAGCAACATTATTTTACGAAGTGACATTAGCTAATGTCAGTGGATATCGTCTAATTAAAAATCCGACTATATCGAGCACAACGTTGCAACTTGTATCGTTGTGCTTCCTTAGTGAATTGCATAGCTGCATGTATAGTGCACATTTTAGGTCCAAGAAATATAATTATGTCCTGAGCAATATACAGGGTGGAAGATTTTGACCTTACTTGGAGGGAAAGTACTCTAATACTAGATAGCGAATTTCACTCAAAGGGAACATTACTTTATTTTGAAAAAGTAACAAAACTGCATTCAAAGTTTTTTGAAAATTGGCTTACCACGCCCGGTAATCACATCGACTACAATCCGAAAAATGACACTTGTATTACTTATGGCATCAATCGATAGTGTCAATCATAAGAATCAAATCTCTACAGTGGAGCCGAATCCTAAAGTTACGTATGTCAATTTGGTATTACTAGTGATGTACCTAAACATACTCTATACTTGTATGGTTGAGCTGTCATACGTAACTTTAGGATTCGGCTCTACTGTAACAAACATGGGAAATCTTTATTAGTACACCTAAATAGTAAAACGGTATAAAAAATGTACACTAGGCGAGATTGAGAAAAATCTACATAAAAACAACAAACACACAATGCGTACTTACCCTTATGGTCGATATGGTGTCGTGGCGACGGGTGGTGTCCGGGCGAAGGGCGCGGCAGCGACGGCGACGCGGGCCAGGGGGTGAACGGCGACGTGGGGGGCGGGTGGGGGGAGGCGGCGGGCGCCGCGTGCGGGGAGGGCGCCATGGGCGAGGCGGGGGACGCCGACACGCCCCCGCCCGCGCTACCCGCGCCTCCCGCGCCCCCGGTAGGTGACGTCAGGTTGAATGAGCCGCCGCCCAGCTGCGTTGGACATTCATTGTTATGGATCTACTGATATACTATTCAAACCATAATTATCATAACTAATCTATACAGCTTAATCAAATTTGTTATAGAGATAGCGTATAACCAAATGAGAAACATTGTATACTTTAATAAATTTGAATTTTATTGCGAAATATAGGAACATGTTGCAGTAGAGTCGCGAGCAGCAGCTAGTGTTACATATTTAAAGGGGATATTACATATTTGGTTGTTACGCTTTAACGCCCAATTACTCAACCGATCACCATGAACCCTTGCACAGTGAAAATATACGGCTATACTTCTGATGCCTTCGATTCTATAGAAGATAACAGGTAAAATTAATAAAAGTAATTAAAAAAATGTAACTAACTTGATGTTGCGCCGGCGAGGCTGGGTGCGGGGTGACGGGCGCGGAGTGCGGCGTGTGCGGCTGGGGCGGCGTCAGCGGCGCGGGGAAGCGCAGCCCACCTGAGCGTCGGCAATACCAGTGAACACGGGAATACGAATAATACCAGTGAACATGACAATACTAATAATACCAGTGAACACGAGAATACTAATAATACCAGTGAACATGACAATACTAATAATACCAGTGAACACGGGAATACGAATAATACCAGTGAACACGAGAATACTAATAACACCAGTGAACACGAGAATACTAATAATACCAGTGAACATGACAATACTATAATAAATTGGAAAAAGCGAAATCAATTCTCGGGCGGGACTTAGCAAACTAATTGCTTTAAAATTATCTCAAATGACAATACTAATAATACCAGTGAACACGAGAATACGAATAATAGCAGTGAACACGAGAATACTAATAATACCAGTGAACATGACAATACTAATAATACCAGTTAACATGACAATACTAATAATACCAGTGAACACGAGAATACGAATAATACGAGTGAACACGAGAATACGAATAATACCAGTGAACATGAGAATACTAATAATACCAGTGAACATGAGAATACTAATAATACCAGTGAACATGAGAATACTAATAATACCAGTGAACACGGGAATACGAATAATACCAGTGAACATGACAATACTAATAATACCAGTGAACACGAGAATACTAATAATACCAGTGAACATGACAATACTAATAATACCAGTGAACACGGGAATACGAATAATACCAGTGAACACGAGAATACTAATAACACCAGTGAACACGAGAATACTAATAATACCAGTGAACATGACAATACTATAATAAATTGGAAAAAGCGAAATCAATTCTCGGGCGGGACTTAGCAAACTAATTGCTTTAAAATTATCTCAAATGACAATACTAATAATACCAGTGAACACGAGAATACGAATAATAGCAGTGAACACGAGAATACTAATAATACCAGTGAACATGACAATACTAATAATACCAGTTAACATGACAATACTAATAATACCAGTGAACACGAGAATACGAATAATACGAGTGAACACGAGAATACGAATAATACCAGTGAACATGAGAATACTAATAATACCAGTGAACATGAGAATACTAATAATACCAGTGAACATGAGAATACTAATAATACCAGTGAACATGAGAATACTAATAATACCAGTGAACACGAGAATACGAATAATACCAGTGAATACGAGAATACTATTCTTATCGTTAAATTGAAAAAAAAAATTGCAGATACTAATAATAACATTTTAGAGTGTCGGTAGCTTAGTGGTTAAGGAATCGGCCTAATGGTCCCGGGTTCGAGTTCGAATCCTGGACATTACACTACCGACGTGAACCCACTCCTATCACAAGCAATTTAGCTTAGCTGGAGGGCTTAGGGGGAATATTGGTAATTTCGGTCGCTAATATTCTTTAAGAAAATAAAAAAACACTGTAAAAAGCAAGGAACAGCATAGTTTGTCTATTAAAAATATATTAAACATACTTGGCGGCATGGGTGACATTGGAGACGGCGGATTATCATCTTCTGCTAACAGTCTTGCGCTCATGGTATCTTCAACGTAACGTGACAGGAATGCCTAAAGACCAAAAAAATTATATAAATATACCCTTTATTTCCATACAACAATTTTCGTAACACACGCAATAAAACTACCATTCATTCAATCAATATTGTTAGTATTTACATCAATATCAGTTGGATGTGCGAATTAAATTACCTTGAGTCCTTGAGCAGGTGCAAACTCGTCGACCACGGCGTTCCGATCGAACTTGGAGTAGGATCCGTCGCGTATGGTGACTACGCCGCCGCCGCGGATGCCCACTTCCAGCGAGTACGCGCCCGCGTATATGACGCGGATCTGTCACATAATAAACATGTTTCAATAAATAACTGATAGTGTACTTCGGGATATACGTATCTTGGACCTAGATCGCTAGGCAAACGAGCGCCAGATTGTTTTGTAATAATCTATGCTTGGTGAATTTGAGTACATCCACTGTAGTTGCACTCTGTGCTATCCTCAAAAGGCACCCAAGAAACGTGTATTACGCGTATGTTTAAGTCCAAGTTATATGCCTTGTACAATGTCATCTACACTGACCAGGAGATACATGACTCCATAACCATACACTATGCATCTGCCTGTAATTTACATATTTTTATCTATAAATATGTTTAGTCTATATTTTGTTTTAGGACTTCATTAAAAATTTAAATTAAAAGTCAAAAATAAAGGAGACGGGGACTTCTGGGCCAAAATTGTAATGAGTTGAGATATGACTTAAAAAAAGCGGTATTTTTTTCTATTTCAAAATATTAAAAAACCAGCTCAATTGAAAATCTTGAAGACGAGAAATCTTAAAACTAAATTTACTTCACTAGCAAAATAAAATATCGATTACTAAAAAATATTTAAACAATATTGCGTATTAAAACACTTGCATCACAATTTGATATCAAATCAATCAGAGTGAACAAAACTTAATCATAATAATAATAATAACCATTTAAAATACCAAATAATAGTGTAATAAAAATAAATTCTGAATCGATTTCCGTTAATCGATTAATTATTTCTTGTGTTTATCAACTGTATTTTTAAGCTGTGACAGCTGACAGCTCCATTTTCTGTCAATCAGGCCCACGAATGTATGGAAGAGTATCCATCTCCTTTCTTCACCGTGTAAACAGAACAGTTATACAAAATTGTGTATTACAGCAAACTCCAAAGTATGAAATGTACTTAGAAGATACGCACACTTAATATTGACAAAATATACTAACCTTCCTCCAAGAGTGAGCAAGTAACGTGAACGTCGGCGTGGGCATGAGCGTGCGTACATGATGCAAGCCCAGCTGTGGGAGCGTGGGCAGCCGACTGAGCGCTAACAGAGGCGCGTACGTCTCACGCAGTACTACGCCCAGGGACATCAAGTCCTTGTGACTGGTGGGAAAAACAAGGTTTAAAGGTATAGCAATAAAATATAGAAACAGCCCACAGAGACATGTGACGTATAGGAGTACATTGACGACTATAATTTACGTCAAATCCCATACATTTGCATGCTATTCTACAATATGGGAAATGTATGGGATTTAACGTTTTTGACATAAGTTGACAACTGTTATATACGTCAAATCCCATACATTTGTCAGTCTATTCTACAATACGCCGGCCATTGAATTGCCTCTTGTCCAGGGGGGTAGCCCTGGTTACCTATCTTAATCCCGAATTTTAATATTCCGAATATCATAATCCCGAAAACGTTTGGCCATTTTTTCATAATCCCGTTTTTTCAAATTCCGAAGTTTTATTTGCCATATAATCGCAACTCCGAATTTCATTTGCCCAATTATTCATTTGTACGACGTTTTATAATCCAGACGAACGAGTTCCAGACACACGAAATCTAAATGCACAAAATCCAGATGACCGTAATCCATATGCATGAATGCCCAAATTTTAAAACACAATTTTTTGAAATGCATTTAATTGATAACCAGACAAACAATATCCAGATTTTTAAAACTAGCTAGCATCAGGCATGCAGCATGCAGCAAGCATCAAGCATTTAGCATGCAGCAGGCATCAGGCATGCAGCAAGCATCAGGCATGCAGCATGCATCAGGCATGCAGCATGCATAATGCATGCAGCATGCAGCAAGCATCAGGCATTTACCATGCAGCAAGCATCAGGCATTTAGCATGCAGCAAGCATCAGGCATTTAGCATGCAGCAAACATCAGGCATTTACCATGCAGCAAGTATCAGGCATGCAGCATGCAGCAAGCATCGTTTCTGTCACAGCTCCGGCGCTGCGGGGCTCCAGCGGCCCCACACGAGCTTATCGTCGCAGATGGTTGTAACGCCCACCACCGCAGCTTCGGCTTGCTGGCCGGCTGCGCCGGCCAGCCTCAGCCGCGGCGGCGGCCATTGTAACCACCTGCTCCTCAGCTCGTGGGCCGCCTCGCCCCTCCGCGCCTACGCGGGCTTAAATAACACTCTAGGGGTAGGGCAAACAAGACTACGTGAAGTCGGATTTGCGGCAATTCATTTCTTTCACTAACTTTTTTGTGTCAATTTTTGACTTTTCAAACCAATAATATAAGGGTTAAACTGTTAATTTTTCCGTATAAAATTCCGTACAGGGATAAATAAAAAATATAAAAAAAACCTAACCTATCCGAATCGGATTGCACTGAGTCGCACCCCGACTCAGTGCATAATTTTAATAATTTCGACATTGAAATTTCTAAATTAATGTAAGTACCTTAATTTCCAAATTACTTACTGTACCTAATAAATGAATCATATAAATTTACTGAATTTTACTATACTTGTATATAGTTTAGCTGGAATACGATTGTATGGGAACCAAATAAAACGATTATGAAAATTTGGTAAATGGTACGATGGGAAACAAAAAAAAATATTTTGAGAATCTGGTATAACTATATTTGGATTATGACAATATGGGAAACAAAAAAAAGCTATTTGAAAATTTGGTTTTAGTGCACCTGGTAATTGATTTATCTGGGAAATGAAAAACGGAATTATAGAAAGTTGTCATTCATTACATCTGTCTTTTAAAAGTTCTACCAACCGTTTTCGGGGTTTTAAGATTCGGGTAACAAAAATTCGATATTTCAATAGGTTACCGGGTAGCCCTATATCCAATTTTACTATTTCCACTTAATTTCATGTTGTGTTCCATTATGTTGATATGGCTAATGCTGCGTTTATATACTCGCGGCAGAGCGAGGGAAGTGGCGAGAGAAGTGGGCAGAGACGTGGTGTGAATGGTATATTCGTCATGCCGCGAGTACTGCCGCGTATGTTGCTGTGAATGTCGGCTTGGCGGCGCGAGTCAAAGGAGCGGCAATATTAGCGCGATGAACTATACGAGACCGCTAGATGGCGCTAATCAGTAAACACGGCTTTCGTTATTGCTCCTCGAATATTTACTTTAAAAAATATTTATATCGATCTACGGAAAGTGTATAGTAGTTGAAAGTGATAGTTTTTATTAATAATCTATTTAATTAATTCGCTATGCTGTAAAAGCATAATGCGTACACTGCTACAGCGTTGTCCTCCATACGTTTACAACCGTCTCCATTGCAGGGCGAATACTGTAATGCGGACCAACGCGATGATGGGAGTGTGTGAATGCTAGGGCATTAATCGCGCGAATATTTCCTGCAACACGATGAGCAATGCGAGCGGCAGTATGTAAACGCGGGGTAACAAAGATAAAAGTTTTCAGAAAATTATAACAATTTACAGTATTTTTCTAAGGCCATACTAGTAACTGCCACTTTTCATACACTGCTAGTGATGATATGATAAAAAATTTAGATTAAGATATTAAAATTGTATTAATTTATTTCTTAGCATTACATTAATTTAAGATGGTGTTGCCGTAACAGCACGCATTGATACATGTGGTCACGTCAACGTAGCATAGTCGTGTTTGGATGCAACACGGTTTTAGTAGTTCAAACTTACCTGTTAATATAATGATCAAGATGATGGTGTAGCAGGTGATGTGCGTTAGCGGCCGGTTGGTGCGCGGGAGTTGCGACGGTGTAACGTTGCGTGCTCGCGTTCCACTGCAACACGGCCGTTGCACGTTGCATCGCACCGAAACCAATGACTAAGGAACGGTATGTGTACGATCTTATGCACACGCCTTGCCAAAGGGTGTCACGTTCTGTGAATTGAAACGATATTTATAATAAATTCGTTAAGATGATTTTCGCTACCTTTGGTAAAAAATTAACACCAAGTTTTCGCATGATTAGTAACAGATTATCTTATTTTATAACAGCACTTTTCTATTATTGCAACTGCATTACATTTTCTGTGTTAATATATACGGAGTCGATCATCGATACTGTTGAAAGAAAAAGCATGAATATTGGTGAATGTTTTAAAAGAATAGATAAGTTACCTTGAGCCGGTCTGAGCATAAAGTCATGTAATAATGTGTGCAAATGTACAATGGCGCCCCAGTCTGCAAGGAAAGCGTCCGCGGTGCGGCCCGCGTCCGTGCCGAGTTCATACTGCAGGTATACGCATCGACGCTCGCCTGCGAAGTATAGAACATAAATAAAGCCTGGTGTTACTGCAACACAATACGAATTATAGAGCACATAATATTTTTCACACACTGGTTTTTTTTTAAATATTATTATATTATTGTCCATTTTTTTATATAATAGTACATTATGGTACAAGTGAGCAATGTTGGTGATTACCGCCGAGGCACCATTCGCTAGGCGAGGGTCTTAAGATAGCCGAGGACGGTTATCATCATACTCACGAGTGACATACGACGTTTTACAACACACTTGCGAATAAAATAATACTACAAATACTATACTACAAATTAATTCGTTTTCCTATGTGCGCGCATCTAACAATGGCGGTCGGCCATATTTAAAAAAAATGAGGTTTGAATTTAACTTTTTTGTACTGTTTTTTTTTCTGTGCCTAGAGAAAAAAAAAGTTAAATTTGAGTGAAAATTTTGTTTATTAAACAAGTAGTTATTACAAGTTGAAATTATTATTATTTTTTTATCAATTTATTGTTTGTCACAGGTGATAGTAGAAAAGTACAAGTGTGTTATCTATAATGTATAATAGTAGAATATTTAAATATTTAATAATATAATATAATACAATATTTAAATACGAAAATGCATTATATGAACATACTATAGGCATATTAATTCATTCGTACTACACATTTACACGTTTTTTTTTGTATCGAAACTTTTTTAAGAACATGGAAAATTAACCTATAAAATTTAAAAAAGAATCTATAACTCACTTGTGAATAATAGCAATGAAAAAGTCACAGTTTGATAATAGGCGTCATTACGTGCCTATTTGCGGTGAAATAATAGCACTTTTATGAGCAGGTGTGTTGTAAATACAATTATGTATTGATTAGAATTTACTGTTATTTTTGTAGCGTCGTCGTTGAGCTTTTCAGCAGCCATATTTACGGTGAGACTAAAGTCATATCTTGAAGTGTAAAATTATTTCAAAACAATTTTATTAAATAGTTGTAAGGTTAATTTATGCATGTTAAAAAATAAATACGATTACACTCAACTCAGACCTTAACACTCAACTCAGTATGAGCCTCGGATGCAACCAGAAATAACGGTAAAATGTTAATAAACACTGGACAAATTGACTGGGCAATGATTACGTATACCTCGGAACACGTATCTTAGACCTATATCGCGAGACAAACAAGGTCTTAGCGCGGGCGGATTGTTTTGTATTAATCTATACTTGGTGAATTCGAGCTTCTCCACCGCAGTAGCACCCCGAGTTATACCCAAAAGACACTCAAGAAACGTGTACTGTGCGTATAGAGCACATTTGAGGTCCGCGATATACTGGGTGATTTTATAGTCGTTTCGAATAAAAAGATTTTGAACACAGTTGCGATATCAAAATCTTCTGAAAGCATTAAATTGGCGGAAAAAAAAAAAAAAAATGTTTAGGAATAATGTACAGGTGAAAGGCATACTGTATGGGGGTTACAATACCTTGTTCTCGCGGGTTGGGCGTGCGCACGGGCGAGCCGTGGAACACGATCTCGGCGGTCCACACGCGCGCCTGGTTCTTGGTGGTGAGGCGCACCGTGGCGGCCAGCAGGCGCGCCCGCAGCGCGTCGGCCGCGCGAGCGCACGCGCCCGCCGGCCGCGGCAGCGCCACCACGCGCATGCCCAGCGCCGAGCCGCTCCACTCGGGCTGCACGCCGCCGTGCGTCACGCCGCGCGCCGCCAACTGCGCACCGACGACACAAGAGTCAGAAAGTGAAATATTACAGTGGATTGTAACTTCTCGTGTTGGTAAAGTTTCCACCACTTTACTGAGACAGCAATCATCATTATCGTCATCATCATCATCAACTCACCATCATCATCGACATCATCATCATCATCATCATCATCATCCTCATCCTCATGATCATCCAAATTACATAAGTATAATAATAAATAACTGATGACAAGGCAGCATGGTCATAGAACCTTAGCCTATTCCGAAAGGAACATATATTTATTTAAAAAAACACACACCGACGAACGCCCACTCAGTCGACTGGGCTATTATTACGCCTTTTTCACATTGAAAAAACTACAAAGCTATGACTCTTCTGCAGTCGCGTATTATGGAAAGGCGACTCGAAACTTGTTCGCAACTCGAGGTTCATACATTACGCGATTGGAAACTATGAAATTTGTCGTGTCGTGTACCTTTAAATCACTCGCAGTACTCAGTAGTCTATGGTAAAATTGCACGCTACGCTCATCACTAGCGTCAATTAATTTCATACATAAGAATTTATTATCAAATATTGTGTTTAATAATTTCCAAAGAATAACCATTAACTTATAGGCAAATATAATTTTTAAAGTCGGTGAAAATTGTCAGTAAACCCTAAAAATTTTTACAACAACCTCTACTGTATAAAAGTCTGAAAATACCAGAATATTTGAAACGATTTCTCACCTCTTGCGCGAGATTGACGAAAGGCACCCGCTCGTCAGCGGCGGCGACCACGTGCGCCAGTTCCGGTATGAAGTAGGCAGGCTGACGGACCCGCACCGCGCGCTGATTGGATGTCGACAGCCGGCGCTTTCCGGGTTGCATACCTATAAAATTACGACATACATGTACACACTGTTGCCTGAGCCTTCGTCTATGTAGATATATTATATAAACATTTTACTTAAACTTCAAAACATATTCAATATATGCTGTTTTTGTATATCTCTAAAATAAATGTGGCTTTTACCATGAAATTTTTTGATGTCAACATTATTCTTAAATATACGAACGAAACAACTTCATGAAATACTTTTAATCCGAGAAGTCTAATCATCAATTAAAACGCTCGAGTCGAAACTGTCGTCGTCTTCAACGCTCGAGCATTGGCTTGAAGATTTTAGTAAATTTTTAAAGTTCGAAGTGTATTCTTATTTTTAAGATTTGTACTCTTAAAATGAAACGTTACATATTACGTTACGTTATACAACGTACCTGGAGTATCCAAAGGTGTGAATGGTCCATGTGTAAGAGTAAACGTGTCCAATTCCACTAGGGAATGTAGTTTCAAATAAGCACGTGTGGCAGTCGCCGGTACAGAAGAACTGCTGGAGGAACCCTGTTAATTTAAATACAGATTTTTTTGTTAAATAACTTTGTAGTGGTGCTGCTTCTGTTCTTACAATAACTGAGCCTAAACCAGTTTGACAGAACTAAAATGTGTCCCCATTTTTGTCTCACCTTCAATAGAAAAAGAGAAGGTACAAAAATTTATGTATACTATTTTGTATTTTTTGGTGTTGCATGCCGAATGCTTCTGAACTAAATATCAACCGATGTTCACTTGCACGATATATAAACTAACTAGCTTTTGCCCGCGGCTCCGCCCGCGTGGATGTCGGTTATCGCGACCAAACATAGCCTATGTCCTTTCTCAAGGTCTAATCTACCCCTATACCAAATTTTATCAAAATCGATTCAGTGGTTTGGGTGTGAAAGCGTGACAGACAGACAGACAGACAGACCGACAGACCGACAGACAGACAGACAGACAGACAGACAGAGTTACTTTCACATTTATAATATTAGTAGGGATATTAAGCGATAAATCAATATTTATCCATGTATAATCACAATCTCACCTCATCCTCGCACTCATCCGGCGTGCATCGCTTGGCGCCAGCGAGGTGAAACGAGAGCGACACAGAACAAGCACTGCCGCTGTTTGAGCAGGTACTGGTTACCGCCGTACTGCCCACCGGTATCTCCTTCATCTCCACTATCTACAACAACATAACCACGATACCAAATTAAATATAATTATGTTGAATGAAGTAGGTAATTTCACAATATATTGTACGCTCGAAGAAAAACTTACAAGTATATGGTCAGTGTGTCTGTGGAGCGTGACATAAAGTCGGTCGGGTGCCAGTTTGTTCAGCGGATGGTCGGGGCCGTGCAAGAACGGGAGATGTTCGCACACGCTCGCCGGCAAGTGCTGTAGAGTCTTTTCACAGCGTCGCGCTACGAGCCAGAACCTGTCAATGTCGAGACATGAGTAAGTTACGTATAGATAAAATTTCGAATAGATTATATTGCGGCATAGACAGTGGTTCATTAACAACAAGTGTATTAATAATAAGAATAATAATAATTTATTTGCCTTTAAACATGGTTACATATAGCTCTTACAGTATGTATAAGCACAGCAGACCTTTAACTAGCCTATGTTGCACAAATAAATGTTTATGATTATGGTTGATTATGATTGTGATTACAATTTTATTGTGATTATGATTATGGTTGATTTTGATTGTGATTGATTGTGATTATGATTATGATTGATTGTGATTATGATTGATTGTGATTATGATTGATTGTGATTATGATTGATTGTGATTATGATTGATTATGATTATGATTGATTATGATTATGATTGATTGTGATTATGATTACGATATTATGATTATGAATTTAATTAAGTAATACAATGTAGTAGTGCGTCACTAGTGTGCACTGACCGCAGCTGCGTGAGCAGCGCCTTGATGCTGGGCACGCTGGTGGCGGCGAGCGCGTGCGCCAGCTCGGGCATGCGCGGCGTGTGCGGGTAGGCGGGCACGCGCGCGCGCAGGCGCCCGCCGTGCGCGCCCACGCTCACCAGCAGCTGCTCGGCGCGCAGGCACGGCGCCACGGCCGAGCACGCCAGCACGCACGGCCAGCCCGACACCGCGCACTCCACCTGCACACGCACAGGTACACACCCGTCAGCCACGATATTATTCATATTTATGTCAGAGTCGTTTCATAGTTATGATGTAAATTCAGGCAAATGATAACCCAGTTTTACTTATAAGATTAAGATAGACGGGATTTGTGTTCCAAATTCTTCTATACAACCATCTTGGGGCGACGGCGACGGTGGGAACCATCTATTGATAGCCGTACGAGATAATAGTATAGGATAATTTGGAACACTTAGGATGTGAGTCGGTAGGTCAGTGATTAGAGTATTCCCTATAAGAGAATGGTCGCGTCAAGTCCCGCCTGAGTCGTTTCACTTATTCTAATCTTAACCTATTTGAATAGTTAGCATACTAATTGCTTTAAAATTTCATTAAACACTCCTCATTTTGCACACTGACAATTTATAAAAACAGACTTACCCCTAAATCATTGAGCAACACCTTCAGATCATTGAGCCTCTGTCGTGATCGCACATGGACGGTATGTGCTAGGAGTCGTTCCATGGAAGGCGCGTGCGGCGTCAACGCGCTGGCCACGCGCTCGCCGCCCGCCAGCGCTGGCACGTGCCATACGCATAGCTGTTCACCTTCTGCACCGATGATTAGGCGGTAACCTAGCTCACAACCTAATTCTCTGTAAAAAAAAAAAGAAAATTTGTAAGTGGGTTTTAACGATTTTACTTCTAGATAAGGTTTTCTGAGATAAAGACAAGTTGAAGAAACTGTGATAATATGCTGATAATGAATACATGAATACAAACTCTAACTGATTGCACTGCACCACATTGTATATCCAGCCTACAGTTTCTGAAAATTGAAATCTGTATTGATATAAAAGATGGTTACTGATAGCTCCTGGCTTATTTGTTATACACCAAATGACAAAAACAAGAAGGATATACCATAAAATGAGACATATAAATCAGAACCTGTAATAACATAAAGTTCAATCAATCAATTCAATCAATTAGCCTACTGCAGTCCACTGCTGGACATAGGCCTCTCCCAATATGCGCCACGTTTGCCGATCCTCCGCCTTCCGCATCCAGTCCGTCCCAGCCACCTTTCGCAGGTCATCAGTCCACCTAGCTAGGGGGTGTCCCACCTTCCGTTTACCTTCGCGCGGTCTTCACTCTAGGACTCGTTTGCTCCAACGGCCATCAGTCCTTCCGCAGATGTGGCCAGCCCACTGCCACTTCAGCTTGCTTATTCTCCGAGCTATGTCGGTAACTTTGGTTCTTTGTCGGATAACCTCGTTGCGAATTCTATCCTTCAAAGAGACTCCAAGCATAGCTCGCTCCATAGCCCGCTGCGCGACTTTTAGGTCACGGACTAACATGAAGTTATGAAATGTTAAATTTTGTTCATCCTACCGTATTTCCCAGTCGCATCCGAAGCTTTCAGCTTGGAATCTGGGGTCGCTTTACCAGTCTAACTGCGGATTTGGTTGGCTGGACCTCGATAGAGCGGGAATCGAACCCGCGCCTCCTGCTTAGCAGTCGCGTTCATTACCGCTAACAAAGGGTGTCACTTAGTCATGATAATTCATATTCTGAAATGTTTAAATCTCACCTCCAATATGACACTTGCAACTTCTGACCAGGTATGTACCGGTCGACTTGAAGGTGTTTCGATAAGCGATCGCGACACAGTCGTAGTGTTTGAGTGTACAATAATTCCAGAGATAGAGATCGACAGAAATATCGCAACGCTGTCAAGGCGCCGCTTAGTCCGGCTGCTGCTAAACGAGCTTGTGCGACACCTCGTAACCAGGCTAGCTGCGAACTGTGTACCAGGGGCTTACCCTCTGAAATAAAATTAACTATGAGTCAGATGACCTCGTACATATTTAAGTACACAACTTCTCCTTCTAACACAAAAAAAATTACTTATAACAGAAATGTTACAATAAAACTTATTTACCTCCAGTTTCACTGTCCTGTATAAGAATGGCGATGTCCAGTAAACGCCACGGAAGGTTGGGCGCATCCCCCATTACAGTGAGAGACACACTAAACTCTTGGCCCACAGAAAATGTAGCACGGCCATTTTCAACCTGTATAAATTCAATAATTTTCAATCAATAATAAAATAAATCAAATTAAAAATTCGAGAAAATGAGAAGGCCAATTCACATCTGACAATGGCACTTTTAGGAATGTGGCGAAGTATGTTTAGTTCTACAGGTGCACCGTGCAAACATCACTGTCGAAATATGCAATAAAAGATTTATCTAGATATTATTATTAGATATTATTATTACAACTAGATATATTGTAATACCTTTAAGTTTCTAATATCGCTTGGCAATGATGCAGAGGTAAGCCTCTGTCGTACGACATGCGCGAGCGTACGCAGCGTGGTCCTGCGTTCACCCGCCGTCAATGCAGGCGGTGGGACTAAACGTTCCCGAATTACTGCCGGCAGTCGACTATATGTACCCAGAGTAAGCACTTCTACTGCTGCAGCCATGTGGAAGGTAGGTAATCTGAAGACCATAAAGACATTGGTTTTGGTGATGAGTCTCTGGTTCAACTAAACCAATTACAATCAAACAAAAACTATTGAAGATTTTTAGACAAACCAATAACTTTTTAATACAAAAAAATTGCAGCATTATCCATTCAATAGTTTTTGCATCCACGACAAACAAGCAAACAAATAAAATTCCACTAAAAAATTGCATTTATATATTTTATGATATGATAATTCTTTCTTTTTGTTTATCAATTTCCCATAAATACATTTCAACATGAATATATACTTTTCCTGTACCCACAACCTACAGAAACCTATTCATAAAAATTTAAAGGGGTGTAATAACTGTAAATCCTGCTAGATTCCTGGCACTCTTCTTGGCAAAATTATAATATTTTTATTTTTATTTTTAAGTGACATGGTGTTTACAACTTTATTATAATCTTATATAAAGAAACATTTTTTTTTATAATCTTAATATTCTGTACAATATATTTAGTTAGCAATTTGGCTAGCTTCTGAACTGAGAAAATGAAGTGGAGTCTCTTAAACACCTATTTACATACACCCTGTCAAAAGTGCATAAGTAGACATTGACCAGACACAAGTTTAAAATCTCAATTTTAAAACTAACCATAAGGGTACAAACTACCTAATTAATGGGCAAGAGATGTTTTTGTACTCATTTTAATTCAAATAAAGTGTTACACAAAATAAAGCAGTATGTAATCACATACCTTGCATGTACTAGTGTTTCTCTTGCGACTCGCGCTAACACATCAGCTGTATCCACAAATAACATTGCCTGTTTATCAAGAAAGGCCATAATATGAGCTGAGCGATCTACTTTTGTAGCACTACTAGCCCATTTCACCAAAGCCAATAATCGGACAAACAGTTGTCTTGTTCTAGCGCTAAATTTATAAATTTCAATCTTTCGCTCCATATCCGTTTTACGTGGCAGCCTGTAAGAAAGGATCATTATTTATTTGTGATGGCTATACAGTAATGGCAATTCAAATTGTGGAAAACTATGGTGTGGTTATATACTTACAGTTCTGCCAGCACAGTGAGTTCGTCATAAGTTCTCTGTACAATAAAATCTATAAGTAGTGCTAGAGATATGGAGCCACCCCGAGGTCCTCCACCTTCAGCACCTTGAGTGCATCCTTCTATAGCCACAGGTACCATGGTGATTTTTTGTCAATTGCCAATATCACAACAACAAAAAAACGTATTAAGTATAAACTACATTCTCTTCACACATATTCTTATTTGCGTTTAATACGCCTGGGTTTAGGTTGCTTCGATTAACTTTTCGCAGGTTTATAATATTAACACCGTCTACAAAAATTTCACTCACAGTAGATATCAAGTAGATATGCTATCTATGCCAAATGCCAAAGCCAATGCTTTCCGATGTATTACTTTACTCTATGGCCAATGCCAGTGCCACCAATATGCTTAGAGTATAATATATACAATACTCTAAGCCAATATGTCACCCAAACACCCAAATGTCACTAGTGTCACCATATGGTTTTGGTTTATGGTTGTTCGGTTCACCCAATTAGGCTCTGCGCACACGTACAGTTTCCGTCCACGGTTTCCTGATCAAAAAGTCAGATTCAAAAAACCGAATGCTCCATTTTCATACAAAATGTTCTACTAGGCGCACACGTCCTTACTTTTTGCAGAACGGAAAAAACCCGACGTTCGGTTCAGAACGGAAAAAACCTAATGACGTCATTCCGAACGCAGCAATCGCATACATTTTGTACTAATCGCCGCACTGGGGACTTTCAAGCCGATTAGGGAATTTGTGGGGATTGTGCTTATGTGGGGCATTTAGACATTCACACTAGACCTAAACTCAGAAGTAATAATTGGCAAGTATTATACATATTGATAAATTATTAAAGCAAAATATCCGACATTAAGGTACTATTTAACTCTTTATTGGCAATATATGTAAACGAGCCGCAATAAACATCGCAAGTGGTGAATATAGCGGGAAACTTCCAGAGAAGTAATATAGTTATCAATGTCTAATATTGGGGCCTTTCTGTTGGGTTTGTGGGGAATTCAGATCATCAGTAATTGGCAACACTGATTGTGTTTCGCTTCCGGGGTTGCCAGATTGTATTGTAACTTTTGTTACATTTTGCGTAACTTTTGACTCTCTTACGACCCAGTCCCATAGTGGTAGACGCTCTCAGCTGCATTAAGTCCCAGATGAAATAGCTGGGGCTCGTACTCAATGGCCGGTGGAATTTCAGGGAGCATCTCGGAAGGCCGGCTCCTAAATTGGGCGGATACCCGAGGTAAACCGAGAGGATTTGTCTCTACTATATAAAAAAAACAAGAATACGTAACTTTTCCCCCGAAAATGCAACTTTTAAGCTAGCTTGTGTTACATTTGACAATCTGGCACTGGCAACACTGCTCGCTTCGAACTAATAATAAAAAAACCTAATGCAAAAATCCGAACGTGTGCGCTCGGCACATGGAATTCCAAATCAGGAAACCGTGGACGGAAACCGTCTCCGGATACCGTACATGTGCGGCCACCCTTAGGGGTCCATTACACACTTATGCTAGCGTCATTCCATCATGCCGTCAATCATGATTGTTATTGGTCAATCGGCTATTGACCAATAACATAATATTATATCGTCTAATAGCCGATTGACCAATAACAATCATGATTGACGGCATGATGGCATGACGCTTGAAAAAGCGTGCAACGGACCCCTTACACGCTATGCAAGCGTCATGCCTTCATGCCGTCATGCCGTCAATTATTAATCGATGAGACGATTGACCAATAACATTTATGATTGACGCTAAGGATTGACGGCATGACCCCTATTTTGCTCCTGCTCTGCTTGAGAGAATTAAAAAAAAAGCAATTTTGACATTTTTGACACTGACAGCACTGTGACAGCGACTTATTGTTCCATTGATAAAAAAATTAGTGATCGAGGATCGAGCAACTCACAATCTTGTATTGATATCGCTTGCCAGTTGCCTTGAAATTGTGACTATTTATTACGGGCCTACTTGGCAATTGGTATTTGGTAGTATTTTTTGGATGATTAAAATATAGACAGTCTAATCTTGTTATACTTGTACATCCTTTGATTTATTTCTACAAATCAGAAAGGAAGAAAGGTTCGCATAATTATGTGGTTACAAATAATTGTGTATAATTGTTATAGTTAGTGTTCAATACAGTGTCGTAACATAAATATTTCAGTGCAATTTTATTTGTGTACAAGAAATTTATTTTGTTATTAATTTTCTCGTTAAAATGAATGGTTGATGAATAATCTAACAAAATTGACGACGTTTTTTTATAGTAGCTGTACCCAGAACGTACTCAGATCACGTGTTAAATTAATATACATACAAATATCTAGGATGGGTCTGTTATCTGAAGGAAATCCCTTGTCTTGGGAGGAAACGAAGGCGTTGGCGGAGCATGTCCGTCAACACGGCATTGAACAATTTATTAACCTATACAAGAAATTGGAAGACCGCACAGGCGATGTACTCAAGTGGGGCGACGAGGTTTGTTTGTTTTGATTTCGTGATTGGAATATCAACCATTGCATTGAATACCAACCATTTTACATTAACTAATAACATTTTTACTCACTGCTGTTTATAGTTCTGAATGTTCTGATTCCAATTACCTAACTACTGTAGAATTTGTATTTATTTGGGCAATTCCTTCCTAATTGGAATGTAAAAAATCTGTCAACCTTAGCTAATACCTTAAGGAAACTACAAAAAGAATACTTATAGATAGTAAATGCAGTAAATAAATTAGATAACCCTGATAACTTACTTACAGGTTGAATATATAATAGTAAAATTTGATGATGAAAATGAGCGAGCAACAGTCAGCTTGAGAGCCAAGGACATTCTGCCTCAACTGCAAGAAAAGGAACTGGCAGATCCACACAGTAAATAAGTTTCTTATATTTTTTGCAAGTACTTTTCATATCAATCATCATTGAGCTAAAGACACCTCATACGGCTACAGTAACTGCTTTTCATTATGTACGCTGTATGTTATTTACTCCTTAGCAGTGAATTTTTATACAGCTTAAAAGCGTTTTGCTGTAACTAGAATTATTAAAGTACATGCCTTTACTGGCTCTCAAACATATGACCTGTATAAATTGCAATATGAATTATTGAACAACAATTAATAGGAAAACCTTGTTCACTAATCAGTAATCACACATCATCCAGTTTTTCTGTAATCAGTCTCTATCTTAAGGCAGCCTTCCCAGATCATTTTGGTTTTCCTTGGGACCTACAGAGTGCCCTGGTCAGCACTTTAATCAGTTAATGAAAGTTAAAAATAACACCAAAACAATTGAATAATAAAGTTATTATGGTTTACTTATATCTGTCAGAGTTTGTGGGTGCAATTCCTGCTCTCTGGCAATATTTATATGCATGATGATATCTATTTGCGACAGTCTGGGTGTTTCTATGTATATGTATATATTTACAAAAGAATATGTATGTAAGTATGTTCCACATTTTAGAATCCATAACCCAACCTTGGGTAGCTGGATTGTGTAAATTGTCTTAGAATTTATTAAAAAACAATCAACACTTTTTTTCTACAAAATAAATGTTGCAAATATATTTTGGAATCTATCTATACTCTGACCCTGTATTCAGAAGGGTTAGGAAGTTACGAATGTTTCACTACTAATGGAACTAATAAATGTAATTTATCCATACTAATATTATAAATGCTTAAGTAACTCGGTCTGCAGGTTTATAAGTGCCCGGTTAATGGCAATAGGCTCGCCACCTATTACATTGGGACCTAAACATAAACGGCGAAGTGTGGGTGCTAGCACCTCTGCCTACCCCTTCGGGGATATAGGCGTGAGTTTATGAGTTTATGTATATGTAACTCGGTCTGTTACACTTAAACACCTAAATCATTGGACCAATTTTGATGAAATTTGACCCTGGGAAAAGACATAGGCTATGTTTGGTCGCGATAACCGACATACACGCGGGCGGAGCAACGGGCAACAGTTAGTATTTAAATAAGACAAAATTGCTAAAAGCATACATCATCAGTTCTTGTACTCAATGCTTACAAATCAATGTTATGAATAATTTATTGATATAAAAACTTATCCAAAAAAGGCACTTCCTACAATGATAATGCAAAATCTGTTGTAGGCAAAAGAATCATGGTTTTGAGCATGACAATCAACATTTTACAACCAAGGTTGTCATGAGTCAAATATAGCTGTGTTATGTTTTAATTACACTAAAGATCTTGATAAAGCTAGAAACATATCACATCTCAAAGCTTGACTAATTTAAGAAGTATTCGAGTTAATGAGCAATGATAAGAGCTCCTTTATGAGTACAGATAACCACTATAATGGTTATTACATAAATAGAATACCTACCACTTGTGATTGCCTGCTTTCTGCAAGCAATAGCATATCATTTATATCACAATACAATGGAGCACTTTATTGTTTTGAAAAAAAAAAACGAGTCAATAAAGTAGGTATGCAGTAATTATAATATTTTTTAACTAGCCTATACCTACGGCTCCGCCCGCGTTGATGTCGGTTATGGCGACTTTTAGTCATATCTCCGGTTCTACTCAACCGATTGCGATCAAACTTAAGTAAGATTTTAAGTCTGACCTAGACCTTTCAAACAAAAAACTGCATCAAAATCCATTCAGTAGTTTTTGCGTCCATCGCGGACCACTGTGATTGCACGCGTCTTTATGCAACCCGCTGACTACCGACAAGGCCTACGTTAGCCATCTTAGTGGTACAAAACCCACAATCCGTACTGAGTTATACTTACAGGCATATATGTTGACCCTAGCGACGTCATAAAATATACTCTATATCCGCAGTACGCTTATTTTTGGTGTCTGTTGAGGATACCACGGGGTGACATCAAACCAATCCGGTACGCGCCAAGGTCCCGTTTCTTCCACGACTTCGGGCACGATATATGCCTGGAACTGCAACAGAAGTCATGATTCCATCCTAAAGAGCTGGCCCTCGATTCTGCTAAAGCAAAACCACTGTCATGCCACTGACACTGCATGAAATTTCCATTTAATTTTAGCCTTTAAAGTAATGAAGTTAAAGTTTAAAATTAAATGGCTTTTTGTAGAGCGAATGGGAGAGTGTAATGAAACTCTTTTCATTTAATTTTGGACTTTGAGTCTATAGCAATAAAGTCTAAAATTTAATGTCTCTATGGTATGACAATGGTTTTGCTTTAGTAGAATTGACGCCCTGTTTGTTATAAACGATAGTTTTTCGATTGTTTCGCCCTAGAGCAATCTAGTAAACGCTCTCAAACTCTTCACCGTTGGAAGTCCCTAACGTTATTTGTGATTTGTGGCAATTGAAACTTCATTTCTGACGAAGCGCATATTTACTTCATATGCCCTTACCGCCCCTTCATCAGCGAGACTGGTAAGGACAAAAATTTAAATAAATTGAATTTTTTGCGTGGAACTTAAAATAGACGTAGCCCAAGTTACACCTTATAACATCAGCTATCTACAGCAAAAATCCCTCCAAAATCGGTCCGCCGCCGCGCGCCGTTTTGGCGATTATTAGTACAAATAGATAGACAGTTTTTTTTTTAAATTGCCTAGTTATATAGTGCCTATCGTATATTAATTCATAGGCATTCATTAAACAACTCTTATTTTAACGTTACAAACAGACACTCCGATTTAATTAATCTGTTTAGGTGTATAGATTTAAATGGATGTACCTACCTACCTCTATGTATAACGATTAGTAAATGTTACATTATAACTTATAACATTATGTATAACTTATTGTAATGAATACCGCGGAAGTGTCCTCTTACATGTTTCATAAACTGAGTAAGTGCTAATTTACAATGCATCAACATCATTGTGGCTGTCTTCATTTTATTTCTTTTACGTGGAAATTACTATAGTTATTGTCAACAGATACTAGCAAAACAAATAATAATTGCAATAAATAATGTAGGTATCCATTGTTAATATCTCTCGTCTATCCGTTACGCTTCACGCGCAAACCACTGAACCGATTTTGATGAAATTTGGACTAGACTAGCCCTTGGGACAGGACATAGGCTATGTTTGGTCGCGATAACCAATATCCACGCGGACGGAGCTGCGGGCAACAGCTAGTGCGCGATATGAGAGGGAGCGAATACGGAGTGTAAAATGGTGAACGTGCTTGTTGGTAGGACTCCAGGAATTTTTTTCTGTCCTTTCGATAATCGTATCTTGCGGGCGAGTAACTCTCCTCGTCTAAATGACGCTTAACGTAAGCAATACAAAATGTGTTATCAATGACTGTCCTTCCTAACACCACAAACATCGATTGTGGTCAGATATACGCATTGTTACTGGCATACCATAAGGCATTCGCTTTCAACTGACATTTTTTATAATGGAACCTAAGTACATTGATATTTATGGTTGACCTTCAGGTAAACATCGGACTCGACCTTGTCCATAACGACATGTCTGTTATCGATCTTACACAAAAAGATATTATCTATAAACATAATTAAGTATATGTTACAGCTATGTATTTAACCTGTATATTTATTTATACATGTGCTCAAATGAGCATTATTATCTAATCGGTTTACTCAGTTTTACTATGACGCTTGGATGACCTCTCATTTAAGACCTCACTCTCGAAATCCGTCCAGCCGTTATGTTAGATTCGAACCGACTAAAACCGCACGCCGTTATGGGGCATCAGTTGCTTTTGAGATGGTTCCCTAGGGTAAGAGAACCACAGGAATGATGGGAGACGTGAGATACATTTTGTCATTTACCTACTAATATGCTCCTTACTCTTCTTCTATTAGATGTGAAATCTCTCTGGCGTCCCGAATATGGCGCTTATATGATTGAAGGAACCCCCGGAAAGCCCTATGGCGGACTTCTAGCCCACTTCAACATTGTAGAGGCTAACATGCAATACCGCAGAGCTGAAGCAACTATGATACTGCACCCTGGTGAAGTCATCATGAGCATAACGAATTTTCCGAGGTAAAAACGACTAATTTACACATCTAGATGATTTGTAGTTCTTTTGCATGTGAATGTGTCATATTATAATGCCCATCGTTAGGAGAATCATACATGACAAGGCCATATAATTATGAAAACTGATGTGTAAGCATGTTACTACGAATTAATCATTTGCTAAAAGATTTTTTTCAATCTTGATAACAATAAATGCTTGATTGCACGTGAATAAAACATTAAGTCATAAACAAAATTGTGAATGCTGCCAGATTTGTAGAACATTTATGGAGATAAAATCATTCAGCGGAAATTATTTTATGATCTTAATTTAATATTTATATTATACTTTTTAAATTACGCCACATTTAATATCAGTCTAATTACTACTCACTGAGACAATTCTGATAAACCTAAACAGTGTGTTTGGGCTCATCAGAATTGTCGTGGCAAAGCCGCGTGGACAACTAGCTCTAAATAAAACTAAACATTACAGATTAGGATGTCCAAACTTCACAAGTCCACCATATCCCCCGACACCGCACGAGGGCGTAACGATGTCACAGTTCTTCCCAGACGATGCTATATTTCCTGGACACCCTCGATTCAAAACGTTAACTTCAAACATAAGAAACAGACGAGGGGAAAAGGTTGCCATCAATTTACCAGGTATGTAAACAGGCTATATACAGATATAGCCGGTTGAAGTATAGCCACAGGGCTATACTTCAACCAATGTAAGGGTGTCCGCTGCGTTGAACAGGCGCTGGCGGAGATATTTCGTACATACATATATAGACAGATTAATTTCAGTCGCATTTTGAGGAATCATTGTGTTGAGAAGATTGGCCGGTTAGACTCAGCGTTACCGAGTGCTAACCGTTTCCAGGGTGCGCCGAACGTTATCGCATTGCGTTGGGGAACGTTACTCGGGGAGGCTCTTCTCTTGCACCCCATCTGAATCGTCTACGTACACTAGTCGGCCGGTCGAGACAAAATCTATGCAGGTGGGGAATGCGAGACCCGGACGTAATCGCATGTGACTGCGGAGCCCCCGTGCAGTCCATGGCGCACTTGGTTTCGTGTCCCTTATGTCCTACCTCCTGCACTAAAGAAGATCTCAATAATGCCACTGACAGCGCGGTCGAGATGGCGAGATTTTATTCTCGAATAATTTAAAAAAAGAGGATCATTGACTCGAAAGAAGAAGAAGAATTTCAGTGTTTCAAGTTCGCAGTTAGGTGGTTTATCATAGTGTTGTAAAAGCGTATGAAAGCTTCGAGGGGTAATATACCGCGGCATAATGCTAAGTAATCGCTGCCAAATCCTAAAAATATTTGCTAACAGCCTAATCGCCATTTGCGTTTCAGTGAGTGGCTCAATTATGTCATTACTTTTTTATAAGCCCACGTCTGTCTTTAAGTATCCTCACATTATATGTACCTATTTACATACAGTCATTAAGGAAAAAAGGTGTTCAATTTATCAACATGACTGAACGTATAGGTAACTATTGTCCTCATCTTAGCTTCAAACTAGAAAAAAAAGTAAAAAACAACCTATAACACGACTGCTACGATACATATCTTTTTTATATTTTTCTAGTTTTTCAAGACGTTCACACCAAAATACCGGTTGACAATTCATCGCAACTGGAGCCTAATGCTGCGAAACCAGACTGTGTTTACATGGATGCCATGGGTTTCGGTATGGGCTGCTGTTGTCTGCAGTTGACATTCCAAGCCTGCTGCATCACTGAAGCACGCACGCTCTACGACCAACTAGCACCTCTCTGTCCAATTATGGTTTGTTTAAAACTATATATACTTATATCTTAATAGTTCATCCAATAAACAATATAGGTACGCACGTAAAATGTCCTCTGCACTGACGGCACAGAAACTCGCTGTTCTTACAGGGTCGGCAGCACACGTCCATAGGCCTCGGTAACCACTTTCCATCAGGTGGGCCGTGTGCTTGTTTCTATAGTGGTATAAAAATACGCTTACATTACCTTACGTAAGTCGTTATTATGGATATGTACTTAGTCATGTCATGGTTGATTTTATTCACATTACATTTACCTTTAATGTATTACTAACTGATGACTGCGGCTTCGGTCGCGTGAAACTTTAGAACGCGATTGAGGAAAAAACATTGGAGCATCTTTACAAACTTTCACATTTATAATATGATAAGGATAGGATGTTAACGAGACACGTCACCCGTAGTTTAAAAGCAGACTTATCTTATTAAAAAAGGTAATTTTGTTTACACCACAAAACGAAAATGTAGCCTAAAAACTAAGGTGCAATCAAAGTATTTCATGATCCTTTAAGTTAACTAACTTGTATGTAAAGTGGAGAGCAGGACTTCAAAAGGTCATTGATAAATGTAATCTTATCTATTATTATGTAGGTTATGGCTTTTACATTGTAATTTTTAATGAGGTGAGGTGATTAATTATTTATGTGGAACAATTACTGGGATAATTGACAATGTGTTGCAATGAATATCAACATTTGTATAAAACTGTAATTGTTTAAAAAAAATATCGGTTGCCTTTGTGTTATGCTTCCATCCACGTTATTAGAGTATATTTTCTAATTAACCAATCAAATACAACTATATGCTATTGTAATAATATGGTCTCTGCCTCTCCACTGGGAAACAGGCGTGACTGTATGTGTATGTATACATAAAACGTCCAACGTGCTCGCGATCGCGTCACCCTATTGAAATATGAACTAATTGTATAATTTGTATGCAGTTGGCCCTATCAGCCGCATCTCCTATCTACCGGGGCTACCTCACCGACGTGGACTGTCGGTGGAACGTCATCTCCGCTTCAGTGGACTGCCGCACTCGTCAGGAACGCGGTCTTGAGCCTCTAGTTAACAATAAGTTCCGCATCTCCAAGTCACGCTATGACTCCATTGATTCTTATCTCTCACCGGAAAATGAAAAGTGAGTTCTATTCTATAACGAATTATAAATTTAATCGACATCGCGAGAAGACTCATTGTGGTATACAAAACGTTTTCGCAAAATATGTTAGGCAGGCCTCACACCAAAGCAGCAAGCTTACGGCAAACGCTGTTTGCTTTTTGCTTCTCCATAGATAGGAAGAATTTCCAAACAGCAAATGCTTCTCGTGTATGCGTGTCATGTAGGTAAATGTATGGGCGCATAAATTGCATCCTCAAGCGTTTGCTGTTTAATGCATGTAGTTTATCATCCATTGATCACCCGTCCCGTTGTTTATGGCGTTGTTTTATTAATGGTGACGTTATTACAGCACATAAATCTTTCTTAGTGCCTTGTATTGTTTTCTTTGGCACATACAATAAAAAAGTATGTTCATTGTATTGCACATAGATCGATCGTTCAACCTGCTACTGGACACAGGTCGTTCCTAATTTGTCCTGTTTTTAGGTGGTCAGGAATAGAATGCTATTCCACAAATTGAAGTTATATTTATGTAGTTTAAAATGAAGGTTGTTGGCAGGTACAACGATATAGACATAGTGCACGACAAGGAGCTGTACCGGCGACTGCGCGAGGGCGGCATCGACCACCCGCTCGCGTTGCACGTGTCGCACCTGTTCATCAGGGACACTGTCTCGCTCTTCTCCGAGAAAGTCCATCAAGATGATAAGAATGACTCGGATCATTTTGAGGTAAGTCCAATTTTATTAGTAACTGATCAGTAAGGGTTTGGATCGTAATGGACTAAAGACTCGGTAGTCTGTTAGTTCTTGGTGCCAACATTGACCCATGCTATGGTTTCTTACTCCAGCCGCTAGCCGTCATCATTACAATTAAAATTAAAATTCAGCTGGGGTATCCACCATGTACCCTCGGTTTATCAATCTCTACGATAGCAACAGTTACCTCTTCAATTATTATCTTTTACAATGGATTTCCGCCATTTAACAGTCACTATACAATATGTTATCTGAAATCACTTCAATAATTCTCATTTCTTGCACTGATTAATTATTGCACTGATATTGTTTGCCGACAATGACCTGTTTTTATCGCGGATTAAAACTGAATTTATCACTAAACGTCGGCGCCAATATGTAGTAGGATACAGCATATAATTTAGGACTTCTTATATCGTATATCCCTTGCAAATTACTTTTGTACGTCGGCGGACGGCGAAGAAACGCGCACATTCGCTTGAAACTTTGCCTAATCCCATACAGCGTTTTCCGGGTTTGTGCTAAGGCGTGCTGAAACCCGAACCTGTAAATTGACGACAACTGTCATACCATAGACACCGCAAAATGCTGTTCAAGTCTAAAATTAAATTTCACCTGGTAGAGTGAATGAGAAAATGCAACAAACTCTTTTTCTCTACAGAATATCCAATCTACAAACTGGCAGACGATGCGTTTCAAGCCACCTCCCCCGAACTCGTCGATAGGTTGGCGCGTGGAGTTCCGCCCGTGCGAGGCGCAACTCACCGACTTTGAAAACGCCGCCTACGTGTGCTTCGTTGTACTCCTCACCCGCGTCATATTATCATACAAACTCAATTTCGTTATGCCGATAAGCAAGGTATGTATGAATAGCTATTTGCAATTAATAAAGTACTTATTTGACTGGTATTCTGCAGTATTATTCGTTACTAACATATTACCGTGTCCAGGTGGATGAGAATATGCAGAGAGCCCAGCGTAGGAATGCATGCCTCAGTGAGAAATTCTGGTGGCGACGTGATGTAGGAGTACCCACAGACCTCTCCAAACAAAATAAAGACTCCTCCGATATCTGCGCAGAGATGACTATTGACGAAATTATTAACGGCAAGGTACGATGTTTACAATTTAATAACATTCTGAGGTACCGAATGAAACTCGAAAGCTTATAAAATACGCAATTTTATGTAGCAATCCTGAAGTTATTGTTGTTATGAATTCGTAATGTGTGTTTTTGAACCTAGGTATATCAAAAAATACCGACCTATATTAAACAACTGCCACCCGCATTGCATTGAAGTGCGATCTATATTTTTATTCGGACATAATTTTATTAAAAACAATAGTTTCATTAAGGAGTAGATAACATGAGTACAACTAAATATCTGTCAATCTACGCTACACATAGAAACACTTATGCGCATTGAATCATTTTCGTATACGTTTTTCCAAGACTATTTAGGGTTAATATCATAGTATACCTCGGGACGCGTATCTTGGACCTAAATCGCGAGACAAGCGAGGCTCTAGCGCGTGCGGATTGTTTGTTAATAATGTATGCTTGGTGAATTTGAGCTCGTCCACCGCAGTAGCACTCCGTGATATCCTCAAAAGACACACAAGAAGCGTGTAATACGCGTATAGAGCACATTTTAGGTTCAAGATATATGTCCCGAGCAATAGTAAAATAGTAGAATGCGATCTCTCAGGACGGTGTGTTCTCGGGGCTGATCCCGCTGATCGAGTCGTACCTGTCGGGCATGGACGTGGACGCCGACACGCACTGCTCGGTGCAGCAGTACCTCAAGCTCATCCAGCGCCGCGCCTCGGGCGAGATCTCCACCATGGCGTCTTGGATGAGACATTTTGTCACCACGCACCCGCAATACAAGTATGGCATTTTGGTATTATTTGGAAAAATGTACAGTCGACAAAGGAGATATACAACTTTATATGTAAAAGTGTACCTATAGCTTGATAAGTATAAAGTTGTATGCAAAGGTGTATATTTATCTATCTACCTTTGTCATCTTTATGGATAAAAAAAAATGTTGGGCAGTGTTGCCGTTTAGAAATTTTAGTTAAGTAAAGGGGCGGCTACAGCACTGTTTTCGTTTTTCGCAACATTTTCACTAAAAAAATGTTGGGACAGACCATAGAGATGTAAATCTCTATATGTGTTGCGTGTTTTGTGTGAAAATGTTGCGAACAACATGAGCTCTAGACGCACCTTAACAGTATAATAAAAATAATTGTGTTGAAGTTTTTCTTTTTTTTTTGAAGGTTTTACTTTACGCCACTGTATTTTGTTCGTTACATTTATTTTATTATAATGAAATACATCTATTCAATATTAGGCTAAAATAGAAACCCACAGCTTTTGCCACACACATCCCACTGCAGGGCTCCTACTGTTGTGTTGTATGTGTGTGAATATCCTAAATATTTTGTAATTACGATGAAAACTGTTTTCTTTACAGTAAAGACTCCATCGTTACCGAGAAGATAAACTACGATTTACTGAAAACCGCGTACGGCATACAAACGGGCACGACACCTGCGCCCAAGCTGCTCGGAGGCGGCAACGTGTCCAAGACCAACGAAGACATTCCCAAGGCCTTCATCAACATGATGGGCAAGGAGTGCTCCTAACACGCCACGTGCGTACTGCGTATACTCGTTGTTATCTAATTAGATGTTGCCTTACGTTGTACTCTTGTCACGAGTCTATCGAAGACAGCATCGCTACGTTAGTATGTTATGGTTAATGTGTAATGTTCGACACAGGGTACGAGTGAAAATTTTAGTGTCGATTTTTACATTCCCTAATGTTATGTGGCGTCATGGTCTACTCTCAAGGAATCTTGTGGCGAGCTTTGCACAGATTAGAAATGTGATATGTAACATTTAACTATGTATTACACACAAGTTGTTAGAGTATAGAGATCCCAATGTGACCTTATCTTAGATGTAACTACAAATCCCCAGTTTACAAACGGATTTAAGTACGTTTAGATAATATGCAGTGCAGTTCCTTACGTAGTTTAATTTGGTAGTATGAGCATTAACGAAATGAAATTTATAGCACCTATGTTCAAATTTATCTATATGCCTACCCATTTGAAAATATTCTTATAGACAAGACGAAATGTGTCGCTTAAAATAGTAATAGAATTATAGGGCTAATTTTCTATTGGTACTTTATTTTCTTCAAATAAAATGTATATAGGTACAGAAAGGAGGATTAAATCTTTCAAATAATTCGAATTAAATGATGAATAAGTGCAAATCTCACCTCCAAAATCGATTAATCTTTCGTTAATTGTGACTAACGAATCAGAAAAGTGTTAAGGATTTGGATGTATCTATACAAAGAAGGTAGAGCAATTAGCTATTTAGAAATACGTTTCGGATTACTGACGTGAGTTGGTTGCCACAGTCAAACCGCGAGTTTAATATTATGCGGTATCGTTAACAGAAAGCGCAACAAAAGGGGTTTCTATTTCACTTGACATTGTAGGTACATGACTGTGACGCAAGCATTTATTTTCACCGTAAACTGGCATTTAAAACAGTATTAGTTAAAATATTTCCGGCGTTAAAAGTTAAACAGCGTTTACCAAAACTGAGAATACAGATTTTATTACAATAACAATATTGTAAAGGATGGTTGTGAATGTGCAGTGAACATTAGTATGGATTTAAGAGTGATATCGTCACAATATATGTTTGATATTAGTTTAATTGACACGCGTTTTTATAGAACATATATATTATTTAATTCTTTGACTGCTTTTTTTTGTTCAAATTATATTATAACTTATAACTATACATAGCGGCGATCTGTATAACTGGATTAGCTGAAATATTTATATATCATGAAAAGCCATAATTATATGTAATGCGATACTATAATTAATCTATTCTTACGGACGTCTAAGCGGCATTTGGAATAAGATTTTATTGAACAATATTTATTGATTGGAATTTGTTAACTGGGACCTGTTACTTCGGAACAACCTCCGTTAGTCAGATCTATCCCCATCTGTACAGTACTACACGCCGATATGCGCGTGCAACATTTTTATATGCACTACTTGTATGTAACCGCCCAACAGTGTCACTTTTGCCTGGAAACGCTTATTAATATAACACAAGAGCACATTATTGGTGCATTACTGCCATCATCCCCATTCGTAAAGCCCCATCTATGTCACTCTTTAATTTGTGAGATCTTTTGTTTTGTCTTAATTTATTAATATTCCTATAGACGTAGTACTTAGCGTTAGCAGGCACAGTTTAGAAAAGCGCTGTCATTGACCGCTGAGATAAATATAGCTGTTTTCATAGAATCCTTAATATGAAAAATAAGTTTTATAGTTTTTTCAGAAGGACAAAATAGTGGGACCACGAAAGTGTAAACTTTATATAACTTCGATGAAATTCCCCATGGTGGCACGATGTGTTACGTGAACCACTATCGCAATTTGAACATAACCCATATTACGATCAGTAAATTGTAGATTTTTAGTGAATGTTTTAAGATAATTTGTTATGAAATGTTGAAATACATTGCTAGTTGTCAAAATATTTCCAACAGATTTTATATCTAGTTTTACTGAAACTGAAAAATATAAATAGTTGGGGCTAATGGTTAATTTCAGTTCAACGAACCACAACTTAATTTAGTTACTTAATAATGATTATAGAAATCTGAGCCCAACAAGAGCACAAAATTATTTTGTTATTTTTTATTTAATTTTAACGGTTTTAATTGTGCATTATATTGTTTACATGCCGAATTATTTTTTATATAATTTGTTACGTTATATTGTTCACTGTTAGTGACTTTTTCAAGTACTGTAACATGCATTCAATAAAAATATTAAATTGTTTAAGCGTGTTTTAATAAATACGAAATGAAAAATCTATACATTTGGAATAACTTTATATTTTTAGAATTTATCTACAAGTTGCAATATATGCTGTTGTTCCTGTTGGCGCCAATCGTCGCTACCAGCGTCGCCGAGGTTACCCGCATACTCTGTTCAAATAATACATTTACATTAGTATTTCGAAAACATTTAAATTAAACTTCACTAGGATTGGCGAGTTTGCTATGTCAGAATCAATGTCCGATTAAAAGCACACTGTTCCCTCACGGGAGCTTATTACAGTTGAACGGGGGCCAATTGTAACCAAAATTGGCCTCACCTTCCATTGAAATTTTTTGGATTAAACATGACATGTGTCTCGTTTATTTTTTATTCAACATCAAGTTTTTGTATAAGTACATGACAAATGGGACGGTAAATTTTTCCTTGCTTATTTTAATATGGAAAATGAGAAATAAACGGCTGGTGTATATTTACCTCTCATCACATGTCGAATAATTTTCAATGAGCCACCGCGCAAAGACAACACGCGTTGTACACGCTGCTTTATTGTTGAAGGGCCTGCAGTGCAAACCTAATGAGTAAATAAAAAATAGGTCGATTAGTGTAAAACTGATAAACTTATTTTCTAGAACTTAATAGAAAAGTCAGATCCATACTAAAGGCGGCCACCCACTAACAGTCCGCCTGCAGTTTTTCGTCTGTCCGGCGGCCTGCAGTCCTTATGTCATCAATGTCATCATAATTTTATTACCTCATAATTTTATTATTCAAATATTTTATTTTAGTCTGATGTTATTATTACGTATAAAATGCCGACGACGGCCATAGACTGTCCGGCCTTTAACTGTCTTTGCTGACCGAAATGAGCAGTTTTCCAGTAGGTAATAATCAGTTGGTTTTTAAATCATAAAGAGATGGCGCTAGCATAGCTTTTGGTAATTTTAATGTACTCTGTGGTTTGTTTGTGCGATGTTGCCAAAGTTTAATTTCATTTACCCATATTACAATAGATAAAATATGATAAAACGCTTAATTCTTTTCGCGTCACTATCTGTAATTTAAAATAATATTATATTTATAATAATATTATCAAAAAAAAATGTCAAAACATTTATGTAAAGTAAATTATTACAAAACCGAAGAACATTTTTTCCATAAATTAGGGAACACTAGATGTGAGACCACACTCTTCTTACCAAAAGTGCCGGCTGCGCCATCTAGCTTGTCCTTAGGAACCCTATAAATACCTACTGGAAAACTGCTCATTGTCAAGCGGAAACACATATTAGCCGTCAGTCCAAAATCGTATACGAAACTGTAAGTGTGTGGGCTATTGCGATGAACTGACAGACTGATATCATCCGTTTGTCGTTCGATAAACTGTTAGTGGGTGGCCGCCTTAATATGTTTAAAAATGCGAAAGTAACTCTGTCTGTCAGTCTGTTGCGCTTTCACGCCTAAACCACTGAACCGATTTTGATGAAATTTGGTACAGAGATAGATTAGACCTTGGGAAAGGACAGGCTATGTTTGGTCACGATAACTGACATCTACGCAGGCGGAGCCGCGGGCAACAGCAAGTAGATAATGTAGTAGTAGAAATTGTGGTGGTGTCGTGTAAGGAAACTAGGTGTTTGGGTGATTTATGTGAGTTTGATTTGGTGATTGTTAGTTTTAAGCATGAAGCAACCTCCTCACGCGTGGTCTTCTGATCAGTTCTGATCCCGTTCCCGCTGCTGACCCTCCCCGATAGCACAATGATAGCTGTTCCGAGCCTATGCCACTCACATATTATAATGTGGCCTTCTATTAGTAAAATAATTTTCAAAATGAGTAGTTAGAGATCCCATAAAACGTACCTAACAAACTTTACCTCCTTATAATAGTATACCCTATGATAATAATAATAGTGACCCATGATTTTGTCACATCTGTCTTCAAAACAAATAATACAATAGACATTTAAACTTACCTCTAAAATAATTCTGTCAATTAGTTGCAATGTGAAGAGTCCACCAGACAAACGCCTTAGATACTGGGCATCATCATCTAATTCCTCTGCTTCTTGCTGCAAATAAAACACATTATTATTATAGAATAGGTATATTTAGTAACGCCCTACTACAGTTTTCAAGTACCATCAAGTTTAGTGCACCACAGCATATGGTAATATAAATATAATATGTATCAGGTAGAGACATAGCTTAAATGGTAGTGACATAGCTTAAATTAGCAACAATAAGGCCTCATTCGCACGCGAGTTTTTTTAACATTTGAGCTTACAATGAGGACACCTTAAGAATAAAAAATCCTTTGGTAAGGAGAGTTACATTCACATGAAAGTATAGCTGACCTCCATCTCCTTTTCAGTGCGGTCCACTTTGTCCATGTACTTGAAGTGTAACTCAAGCAGTCTGTCGACCTTTTCCAAGTCGTTTTCGGTGAATTTCGCCAACAGGCGCTGTCTCTGACTTCCTTGACAATTCCGTAACATTGACGCTATTATCGAGACAACATGTTCTGGAAGAGATATTTAAGTGAAGGTAAAAAAGAAGATAAGGGAACTCAGGGGCAATAAATATAATTTCTAACTTACATGAAATATTTTAATAGTACAACACTCACCAACTCACCAGGATATTTACCATGTTTTTTGGCCCAGTGAGTGTTATACCATTAAATGTAAATAACCCTGTCAATCAGAAACATAAAAAACCGTTCAGTATCTCATATCAATTATTTCATTAAATACTTGGGACTGTTTATCTTTGTATCTAAACTTTATTGTGCCCCAGCTTCGAGACACGCGAGAGCCTCGTTCTTCAATCATCAAGTGTATCTGTGTTGGCTTGCAAATGAGGTTGGCTTGGGCCCCTTGGTAGGGTACCAAACGAACCCGAAACAGATAAATCAATTAATCAGCCTATTGCAGTTCACTGCTGGACATAGGCCTCTCCCAATGCGCGCCACGTCGATCCTTCGCCTTCCACATCCAGTCGACAGATGTTTCAGATTAAATTTCAAAGACATAATTATGGCAGTTTTACCTTCATGCTGATCAACTGTTAGAATTCTTTTGCGCTTCGGTGTTTTCATGAACAGCGGGAACACGGTGCGTAGTCCTAATATATCTACGAACTTATTGCCATTGTCGCGCCCCTCGGGGCCAGCTAGTGCGTGATCTAGCACTTTGAGCGAACCATTGCGAGACATTTTCTTTTCCCTGAAATATTTATGAATAAAAATACATCTCTTGTTTAACAGCTTGTCGTGACATAATATATTATGTATCAATGTCCTTTTTAGGGTTCCGTAGCCAAATGGCAAAAAACGGAACCCTTATAGATTCGTCATGTCTGTCCGTCCGTCTGTCTGTCTGTCCGTCCGTATGTCACAGCCACTTTTCTCCGAAACTATAAGGCCTATGCTGTTGATAATTGATAAGTAGATGTATTCTGTGAACCGCATTAAGAATTTCATACAAAAATAGAAAAAAAAGCATTAAATTTTGGGGGTCCCCATACTTTGAACTGAAACTCAAAATTTTTTTTTTCATCAGACCCATACGTGTGGGGTATCTATAGATAGGTCTTCAAAAATGCTATTGAGGTTTCTAATATATATTTTTTCTAAACTGAATAGTTTGCGCGAGAGACACTTCCAAAGTGGAAAAATGTGTCCCCCCCCCCCTCTAACTTCTAAAATAAGAGAATGATAAATCTAAAAAAAAATATATGATGTACATTGCCATGCAAACTGCCACCAAAAATTGGTTCGGACGAGATCCAGTAAGTATTTTTTTTTTTAATACGTCATAAACCGCAATTTTCGCCTTTGCTGCTACGGAACCCTTCATGGGCGAGTCCGACTCGCACTTGACCAGTTTTTTTATTATTAAGAAAGAGAGATAAATAAAGTTTCTAATGCTATGATTCATAAAGAGCATTATACACCATTCTGAAATTCATGTAAAAAATGATAATATACCTAAGCATAAGGTTCATGAGCTGCAGCCCCTCGCCCCGTAGAAAGCGGTCGCGGTTCGTTGGTTCCATGAGCGCGCAACACAACGAGTCGAACATGTTCTCCATGGCTTCTTGTTCCTCCGCACCACTCGGGTCGTTACGTTTGTAAAACTGTATGCAGATAAGTTTAGCACATAAATTATGAGAGGCATTACATGAATACTGTGCTTAAGCAATAGTTAAGGCGATAAGATCATCATTTTCACATGTTCGAATTCTGTTTCTGGGACCCTGGGAACTTCTTTGGAATTGTTATGTGCCAATTTACGAAAAAATTATTGCCGAATCGTAAGAGCCATTCTCGAGTTAAGCGCTTAGCAACATCCATTTTTATTAAGTAAAGTTACAGTTATCTAGATATTATTTACCTAAAATGAATATACATACCGCTAACTGTTGTAGTAACACGTCAATACCGTCCATCTCTCCCAACAACTTTCTATTATCGGGTGTAGTTTGTAATAATATGGAAAGAATTTCTGTAGCATATAACTTATTTCCATCAAAGGGTATCTTTAACTGTAAGAACAATATTTTAATTAGTACACAATTTAATCCCCAGTTTTGAAATTGTAATATTCCTATTCATACCTTCAGTCTTTTCAGTATCCATTGCATAAACCCTTGCTTTGCTACTTCTGTACACAACTCTGGTCTGAATTCTGTGAGATTTTCTATGATACCTATAACACAACATATTAATCAGTAACATTGTCTAGTTCGACACGAAGGCAAAAGCACTGCCCACCTTATTTTATCTCCCCAACCTGCTCAGTTACAAACTCAAATTACTCCTGTCATGAACCTCCACTTTGTCATGATTACTACTAATACTACTTCCATTATGGACGCCTTTGACCGGACAGATGATCAGTCCTTCTGAGTGTGCCATTTCACCCATTTCCCCTACATAACAACTGCCATAGATGTTCGTATGGCAATCGGAAATTATTCTATAAAGCCCCTAATTTTTTTTACTCTAGTTTCAAATGATTGTATATTGAACTAAAATGAAAACATACCTAAAGTATTATGAACAGCATCTCGCTCATCAGGGACTTGCTCATCCAATCTTGCAAGGTTATGAAGCAATAGTGCTGGTGCCTCAGCCTCTGCCAGTGCATTTATTAACTCTTCTGCACCTTCCTCACTCTCATGTAGAATGTCCACATCTGTTAGTTCCTGTAGAATTGCGTATATTGGGATGCAAACATAACAAGATATTGCCATAATCTAGTCTTTGACTCAGGATCACTGATGATAACTAAGATTTGGTGAATCCAAAACTATATTCTACTTTACAAACTCATTTCATAAAAAAGTCACATACTACTTTAGCAAACAGGGATAAACTTGGTGATAAATGTGACAATATATTTAATGAGGTGGGGATTTTTCATATTATACTCAGTCCAACCATTTAATTAACTTTGGAGACACAACAGCCGCACAAACGTTAGCAGAACATTACACACACAGTTATATGCTAATAATTGTACAATTTAATGCACATACATACATACAGTCATTTCCCAGTGGGGTAGGCAGATACCACAGTTTTCCACTTGCTACGATTGCTTAATGCACATTATACTACAAAACAAGTAGAAATGCAACAAACCTGTAGCAGATTCACCACTTTTGTAGAAATATCAGTGTTGTCATGTGACAACAATTCTAAAAGTGAATTCACACACTTTAGGTCCACTAGCAATGGATACTGGTCAGGAACAGTAGCTACTGCACTTAAATCCTGTAACAATAATTGATTACTTAACACCAGTTAACCTATATACCTAACCTATTAAAAATACTTACATATAAACCTAATATCATAAAAATAAATTTAAAAAATCCATAACAATGGAAACAGAAAATATTTTGAAAGTAATAACCCCTTATAACATGGCAAATGCACTGCAGTAAAGTAGCAGTCAACTATGGTAGTGCATACAATACATTGCTTATTTTTTAACACTTAACACATATACAAAGACAAAATGTACAAATATTATGTGCAAATAGTACTATTATTTCCAATAGGGACTATTGGGCCATTTTTTCCATTTCTCCCTGGAGTTGGAATAGTAAGTAAAGATATGTAATTAGTATACCTGTAATGCTTCATGTAAATCTATTTCGCTGTCCATGAACTTCTCTGGTTGATCAGGGAACTTAATTCGCATCTCTCTATTCCTTAGAGCTTTTTTTTCAAAATTGAGCACCAATTTCTTTACTGCTGTATCATCAAGAACGTCACCCTGCAAGATGATTTTGATGTGTGTGATTATTATTTATTTCTTGACAAACAAACATAAATACATTTAGCTCAATGACATGTTTAAAATATTAGTTCAGCTTTATATAATACCTTCTCTTTAAGGTATCAGACTTTACATAGACACTTATCCCTACTAATTACTTTATATAAGCATTTATTACACAAAAATTAAAAGGCTTACTTCTGTAGCTTCTGTTTCGACAAATCTAAGGATATCTTCTCTCTCTTTGTCTGTTATAGCAGGTTCCTTTGGGAGTACTTTACTTGCAATATGCAAAATGTTATCGGATCTAGACTTCCCCAGGCGGCGATATTTCGACGCCTTCGCCTGATCCTCGTCGGAGTCACTATCTTCATCATTTGGCCGCTTAGGTGTTGGCGTGGGCTGCAGACATGTATACAATGTTAGCAACAAGCTACAGATAACGTGAGGTTAACATAGGGCCACCGCATTCTATTCCAACGAGACTCAATGCTCACTAAATCACATTGCTATGACTATCAGAGTTACTTTACCTTAAACGAAAGCAATTCGCCAACGTCCATTATAATATTTTGTTGGATATTCTTATTTTAAAATGAAACCAATATGTACCTATTTACTATTTATTATATAAAATTATAAACAAGCTTGCTTCATGGTTATTGACAAATTGACATTGACAATATTGACATTAAAGCCAGTGTTGCCAATGCCAATGAGCCGTTGACCATGCTCTGAATTCCCCACAAACCTGACTGTAAATCCCCAATTTGGGGGTTCACGAAATCAATATCAAAGTGTATATATACAATAGGCGATTAGGATAAGGGACTACTCGTGGTTTAGTTGAGGGTGATGTTAATCATATCTTTTTCTGTTTTCCTAATCAGTGTATCTCACTGTACGACATCCTTCCTTCCCATATCCCTCGTCCAGTCGTCCTACATCCGTCAAAACTCAAATCTGTCCTAGTCCTAGCCTTAGTATATATTCGCCCTCCGTTAAAATCCTTGCCAAATAACTCAAAATTGTAAATTATTTTGACTTAAATTAGGCCTCCCCTCCATTTAACATTTTTCGCATTCGCATTTCGCATTCGCCGTCGCATTTGATGGTTATAGCCATCTATGGTTATAGCATAGTCAGTTATAGCCATAGATTAATATATATACTTACTAGAGAGTTAATATTAGCTATTGTAATCTTGTCTATGGCTTGTTTTCGGCGGCAAGCTTAAAACTTTGAAGAGAGTTATAAGTTTCTGTATAATTTAATTTTACAATAAATTAGACAGGTACATATTTATAAGGTATTCAGATAAGTAGATGTACCTAAATACTATATTATTTTTGTACTATAATGGATTTTAAATCACAATACGTACTGTCAAAGGTAAAATTTTATTTTTCTACTAGGTAAATAAAATATATACGATCTTAATAATAAATTACTGTTCGATTGACAATCTAGATTATTATGTGAGTATTCTAACGGGATTCTATTCTTTTCAGAATATTGGGTCTTCTACTAGGAACGCTAGCATGTTTGATTTGAAAGGATTAATGGAGTTGATACATACGAATAACGACATCAATTTGCAACTTAAATTATTTGCTACACTATCTGCATATGTAATGTCAAATGTACGTATCGTTTTCCCAATACATAATATTATATTCACATATTACGGTTTCCAATGTTCTTCAATGTGCTTAATTAAGTACCTATTTGTTATTCCAGATCCAGACTTAACGTTGTGCCAATTTTCATCTTGATACCTATTTGTGTTCGGCTATTCTGTAATGATTGAGTAATAATTATGTACTTACTTATGCTTTACTTATCCATCCATATTTTCACATTAATAAATAAGCTAGCTGTTACTCGCAACTCTGCCCGGGTGAAATGTTGAATTCAGGCGACCCTCCAGGTATCATTCGTGGATAAAAACTATACAGATCTATTAGCCGTTAGACCCGTTCCGGCGTGTGAATAACAAACATCCATACAAACTTTCGCATCTCTGTACCTAATACTTAGTAGAAAGTTTCTTAATCCGTACGAAGTAAGATACCTACCTATAAATAAGTAGTAGTACCCAAGATCATTTTTACACAAATGCGATCCTCAAACTGCTTTTAAACATAAAAACGCAGGTAGTTGGGTACCTATAGTACCTACCTACCTACTTAGATAGGTAGGTAATTAATTAAGTGCGAACTCTTTTCTAGCTGTAGGTACAATTAATTATCTTCTTTTTACAGTTAATTTGTTGTTGTTATGTTATCCTATACAGATCTACTTATTTAGTAGGGCGAATTGTGTGATACCATACCCCTCCTTCGCCTATAGGATACTATATCATCATATTATTATTGTATATTTCAGGAAGCGAATATGGAGGGAATTATTACATACAATTCCTTGTATGACAAGATTTGTAACTTACTATCAGACTGTCCTCCCAGGAAGGCAATCATTATGTTTAATTTCTTATCGGCTCTGTTGTATGTTGTTGATGAAGACTCTAAGAAAAACAGCCTGATTGCGTACGCGAAGAACATGATTAGAAGCAGCGGCTGTTTGTCTGCAATGTGTGAATTATTCACTGGCTGTATGATGGTAAGATCAATAGTTTGGTTCCTTGTTGCATACATCATTCTCGGAGCCATTTCCCAACTCGGTTGGGGTCGGCTTTCCAGTGTAACTGTGATGCGGCTCAACTTCGATGTTTTCCATGAAGCGACTGCCATCGGACCTCCACAACCAATTAGACTAATTGGCGATATCGATGTTCTGCAGTTTGATTAGTAGGTCTTTTGTGGGCTCCAACTACTTGTAACGGCTGCCATAGATGTTCGTATGAGAACCAGGTTCGAGGGCTTAACGTGCCCTCCGAAGCACGACCAGACCATTGTAAATAGCCTGCAAATAGCCAAATATTTGCTCCTGCGTAGCAGTCGCGTTCACTACATACTTTTTGTAATAAATAAATACATACCTCCGTAATGCTCACCGTGGTTACGAATCGGACTTGAACCGATTAAAAGCACTCGGTGTTTCCGAACCTATCCGAACTCAAACCTATTGCGAGACGAGGTATTCCTTTATAGAGGATAGCAAGCCATCCATAACAAGAAGCGTGACACGAAAACACCATGTCGCGATTTCTGGCCCGTTAATAAGATAATTGACTGATGACCCTTGGGCCATCGGCAATCTTTTATGAGAGGATTTCTTCCTCGCAAGTTCGAAGAGCCATCGGCATCGATCGCCGGTAAACATGTCTGCCAAAATCAAATAAAATAATTAATTAAATACTTTATAACACGTTCTAGCACCAGGATGCGTGGCGATCTCTTTGTCGATGCCTTGCTGAAACATGCCGCAACATGGAAGCGAACCAAAGTTATTGCACACATCTAATACCAACGGTAAACAATTGCCTATCTAAAATTCTCTTATATCTGGATCCCAGAAATAGGTTTATGATCTTAATATTATTTCAGTGCGTGCAGAGATGCAGTCAAAGGAATATGGAAGTGTTACTAGTGTTGCAAAGCCTACTTCAGAACCATGCAAAAAATGTTAGCTTATTTATCGAATGCAACGGGATATCTCTTTTTCAAAGGTTCGTGTTTTGTTTTGATTACAAATTACAAATTGTGTTTACAAATTACTCGTATGTGTTAATTAATAGGCATTTTTTCACGAATAATCACTACAGTAATAAATAAATATTTTTTATACCACTTAAGTGGCAGACAAGCACACGCAACACTTGATGGAGAGTGGTTAACCGTGGCTTATGGGCGTATGCAACACCAGAGGCGTAAACACACGTGCTGCCGACTTTATACACGTGCTGCCGACGAAAATGTACAAATTACTGAAAAAGCTGGCATAAAATTAACATACATTCCAAATAATAATGACGTAACGTAACAAGCTATTAAAGTACTTGTTCAAGTAGACAAATCATACAACATATTATTCTTATCTAGTTCATTTACGCAGAAGCAAATTATCGGACGGAAAGTTCAAGACCTTATGTCTCCTTTAAAAATATATCGGAATTTTATTGTTCTATACCACTTGCATGGAAATTGATGGAAATTGCAAGTTTGATGATATTGCATCAAACTTGCAATTTCCATCAGGCAAAGTACAACCACATAAGTGGCAGCATACGCCCTATGCTGCCACCTAAGTGGTTGTACTTTCGATGCCTAGAATAAACTAGATTAGGAAGATACCTACTTCTACTTTTACCTACCTCGTGTTAAGAATTTGTACCTATGTTCCCGAAGGCCACCCAAGTGCACCATGCGGGTAGGTAGACCACAGGCCACAGGCAATGAAGGGCGGTTACAATATTTGACTTCACAAAGTTAACTGTAATTTACATTGAACACTAATTTATAATGTTATATCTTTCTAGGGAGGCTCTGCAACATGATATTTGTTTGCAACTACTAAACACACTAGTACAAAGTTCTAAGCAAGCGACAGAGCTCATCAATAGAACTGATATAAGTCAGTACTTGCGGGATTTCTTGCATTTATACGGACCTCAATCACAAGTAAGTGAAACTCTTCATATTATTGAATAACTGGGTACTCTTTGGTAGACACAAAGTGTAACATTTTCGAATGACGTGGGAGTCTTTGTAACGGTGTACTTAGTTCCTCGCAACACAACTAATCAGTAATTTCTCTTACAGTTAGGACAATGGGCCACCATAATCTTATATCACATATCCGGAACAAAAGGTAAATTATTTCATAAAAAGTAAGTAGGTTCCTACTTTATACTTTTAACAGATTTATTCTAATAGTTCTGTTTCCAGGAACCTGTGGCATCCCTAGTCTTAAGCAGCAAATGACTAAAGTTAAGCCAATAGACACATCAATTGCTGACAAGTCTAACATCACAGATACGACCACATTTATCCAAAATGTAATGAATGAAATACAGCGCAGTCCACAAAGTGATTTGAATTATGTGCAAGATGAACTAAACGCCCAACTTCTAAACAAACAGAAGAATAATTCATATAATATGCAACAAGCTTCCCTTCATAGTCAGCTACTAAGAAATACAATCTGGATGCAGAGTAGTTCACCAAAATTTATTAATTATAAGTCACAAAACAACCGTATTCCGAACTATGATGGTCAGATTGAAGGTGCGCCAATTAAAAATAAAAAGACAGGTGATTTATCATTCTCCTTTTTGTTTAAAAAAATAAATAAGGGATGTTCCAATGTAACAATTTCTGGAAATAAAATCAATGAACTCTTTCCAAATAATTTGGCAAAGAGTAGAATTGCATCGGAATTATATAAGACGCGGAGAGCAAGAGATAATTTTAGCCAGCAGGAAACCCCTGAGTTGAGTAGTTTTGCACCAAAATTTGCATCCACCCCAAAAAGGCATGACAGCAAAAACGCAGATCCCAGTAAAAACAATAATTCTAAGATGCGGTTACAAAATAGCACACGCAGATTTATTTCAAATACAATCCGCAAACATGACAGCAAGAGGATTGTTCGAAGCAGGAAAAATATTTTTAAGGCTCCCAAGCGTCTTGAGCAAACTACGATCGACAAAGAAAATAAACAGCGCTCAATTAGCGGTTGGTTATTTGAAGCTGTTAACGAGTCATGTACCACCTTGGTTAAGACAGTAAAAAATATCTTCAGGCCAAAAAATAGTTTTGAAGAAACCAAAGCAAAGTCTTCAACACCAATATCAGATAATACCGCTTCTTGTAGCTATAGTTTCACCCATTACATGCGTAAAAGAGACGCAATTCTGAAAAGTGAATGCGCCAAGAAGTTCAATGTTGATTTTGATGAGTTAAGCATGGAGATGTCTCATTCCTGTAGCACCTGTAATAACACCACCGTGTTAAAACAGAAACTGGCTAGTGATGAATATTTGAAACAGACTGTTAGAAAGCTTAAACTTGGAATTAATTTATATGGTTGTGATTTTAAGGTAAGCCGATTTAAAAAATGTTGATTTAAGTTTTAAATTAAACTGTTTATAATAATAATAGATGTCGTTTCAGAAAATTTCAAGGCAGCTATGGCCGCAACAAACGTACATGACACCTGTCGTCCTCTACAACCTTTACCGCAAGTTAATAATAAAGTGAACTACTTATGTGAATTACGTGACTTTTATTTATATAATAGTTGCCTACTTTAAATATTTCAGATCTCAGATCACACCTCCTCAGATCAGAGCTCAGATCTCAAATCAGATAACATCGACTTTAGTAACAATATAAATCAATGGATCACATACACAGATCAGATTCAGGTTGGGTTATTCAGGGCGACTCCTTCACGACGTTCACCCTGAATACCGGCTTCAACCACGTTTTAGGAGGAATATCATGTTTTCCCATGAATGGCAGTGTGGTGTGCACTTAGGTAAACTATACAATTAGAATAATGACACTTGATAGAGTAATAAACAATATTTTTTTATGGACGTATATTAAAAGAAAAAATTAAAATCAAGAAGTACTTGATAAAACGACTCAAGATGAAGTACTTCATCGTTCATAGTTTACAGTAAGTAGACTCGTGGCGAACCATATCTTTTGTGATATCAGCAATTGTGGGAGTACCTAGAAAACATTATTATATTTTAGGTATTTGTAAAATGTTCTTCCCTACGGCCACAACACAGGATAAATAGCGTCCGAAAACAAAACATTTAACTTTTTGACCCGCATGAAAGTAGCATGTTTATTAAAGGGAAATAATACTAAAAAATAGGCAAAAAGTATTGTACCTGCTATTTGTAAAGTGTACTCCAGCTCAGTGCGAATAATATTCAGCATTCGCTGTACACCAGCTTGGCCACCAACGGTTAAACCCCACAGAGCAGGGCGACCAACAAAAACCTGTGTGAAACATCAGAAAACCTGTTATTTGCGGAACGTAATATTGGAAATATTATTACTTATTGATGTTTTAAAGGATTTAGTATACTAACTATTCCAATCGTTTAAGATAGGAAAAAGCGAATCAGTTCAGGCAGGACTCGAACCTGCAATCTTTCCCTTACAGGGAATGCTCTGACCACTGAGCCACACTATTATTGTAAAGTGGTCGTGTCCGTATGCTGGAGATATAATATGTCTTATGGAATTCTTGTCTGTTTGTCCGCGATGGATTCTCAAACTCCTGAACAGATTTTGATGCAGTTTTAAACGTATTAAGTCAGACTTAAAATGTTACATTTGTTTGATCCAAATTGGTAGAGTAGAACCGGAGATAAGATCAAAAGTCACGTTAACCAACATCGACTTGGTTGAGCCGCGGCCATCAGTGATGACTAGCTGATGAGCAAGTTACCAATAAGCCTATTACTGCAATAGGCTTCTTGATGATGATATAATAATTATTGTATAGATACATACATATAATCACGCCTTTATCCCCCGAGGGTTAGGCAGAGGTGAATTTAACACTCACATTTCACCAATCATTGTATTAGGTTTCACGTAATAGGGGGTGGGTGAGCCTATTGTCGATTCCGGGCATTAATATTGACTCGAGCCATACATGTGAGGCTGAGTCTGGGCTGTATCCGTCTGATGTTAAATAGCCCTAATTGTGTAGATATTTATATTTTGGAGCCCTTGATTATGAAGAGAATATGGGCAAAGGAGATAAGGTTATCTACACCTTTTAATCTTCTTCACCCTAGCGTTAATCCTAGTCGCATCCGAAGCTTTCACCTCAGAATCTGGGGTCCACGGTCTATCTGCGGATTTGGCTGATCATCGATATTCTTCGTGAAGCGACTGCCATCTGACTTCCAGAACTCAATAACGATATTGGGCGATATCGAAGCATTGCAGCTAGACCAGTTGTTAGACCGTTTTCAGGGCTCTAACTAACGGTAACGACTGCCATAGATGTTCATATGGCAACCGGGACCGAAGGCTTAACGTGCTCTGCGAGGCACGGCCAAACCAATGCAAATATCATATTCATGCATACAAGTATTTGCTGAGCGGGGATCGACCCGCGCCTCCTTCGTAGCGGCCGCATTCACTACCACTAGGCTCAGAGGTTGTCATGTATACACCTTTTAATATTAAACTGTACTTAAAAATAATGTAAAGGTGTATACTCATTTCCTTTGCCGTCTGTAGGTGGCTACAATAGACACTTACCATTTTTGCACCAAGAGCTAAGGCTTTATAAACATCTGTCCCAGTTAACACGCCACCGTCCATATAGACTTCAACATCGTAATTCTTCAGTGCTTCTACAATTTCTGGCAGCGCTTCAATCTTGTGAAAACAATAAAAATAGGCACTTAACAACCAAACTTGGCACATTATCTTCACTATCTCAAAGTTATAACATCGATCAATTGATATATAATTAAGTCAATTCCCCATAACTAGTCAATTCTTAAGTTTAGTCTAACAGACAATACAAGTAGTCATGGTGGAGGTGTGACACGAAGATATTTCCGTCACAATCGAGCAATCCGATTGGGAAAGTACCTCAGCCCTACAGAATACCACGGCTATAATAACCTCTTGTTGTGTTCCCGGCGGTGGGTAGTGTAGCCAGAGCTCACTGGAGAGGTTTTGTGCTGTCAGTGGGAAGACCAAATGCTTGTTTCCGCTGACGGCACAGAATCTTGCTGTTCTTATAGGGTCGGCAGCACGAATGTCACTCCCCTGGTGTTGCACTCGTCCAAAGGCCACGGTAACTACTTTCCATTAGGTGAGCCGTGTGCTTGTCTGCGATCTACGTGGAATAAAAAAAGTCATCTAACGTTCGTTCGCTAACAAAGTAAATTATATTAAAGTACTAGGTATTACCGACGCTGGTACTCCGTCTAGCTGTCTCGCTCCATGATTGGACACTAAAACGGCTGAACAACCAGCTTCTACAGCTTTGACAGCGTCATCTCCGCGCAGAATACCTTTCGCGATGATTGGCAACTTTGTTATGCTGGAGACAAAGAAATCAATAAAAGGGACTAAATAAAAATGCAGCATCACCATCAAGTACTTGGTTCTACATAGAATTAATAATATCAAAGTTAATTAGACACTGAGCCATAGAATTAATGTGAGCATTTACTCGTACTTTCTCTCTCTCTCTTTAACTCATGTCTATATTTTTTTTTAAATTTTTCTAAAGTACCTAGCCCTCGCAAGCTACATAGATCATTAAAAATAGCTTGTTTCACCCTTCATACTTCTAACCCCTATTGCATCCCTTCAACCCATATTTATATGCCTGCAATTTATTCGTTTACAAATAATGTACCCAGATTTGTTGACATGTTTTATCACCGCTCCACTTCCTTGGGTAGTAACGTGATGAATTGATGATAAACCTATGTCCATGGGGGGGATTGTGCCATTGAAATGGTGAAATATTTTTTCCAATAAGTGCAGTGCATTGGTTCTGAAGCTTACAGTGAAATTAGTCTCGAGAAATTTTTGCATATGTAGTGGTGTGTATATTACTCAGATCTTAGAGCGCGTTTCCACTATATCGTTCTGGCCTATACAAAAATGTTTCGATATCCTAACATTACTATTTAATTTTATACTTATCCCTAACAACACTCTGATTTTTGTTTTCAATAAAAACAAGTTTTTATTTTAAAGAAAACGGTTTTGACTTTATAAAAAAAAAAAATCATTCAATATCACGTCCTTGAGCAAACGATAAGGCGACTACCGTGAAACAATAAAATATCGTGTCGTTCTTTTAGATTTTTAGATGATAGTAGTTTAGCTATAGGTAAAAAGTTTTGACCATAATAATTACGAAACAAAACAAATAAATAAATCGTCACTTGATAGTGGAAACACGCACAAAACCAGAATAAACCACAGGTGCCACGCGCTTGGTACCGTTAGAACATAAAGCACACATTTCATTCAAAAATTGAATTGAAAGAAGATATCGATTATAAAGGTTGTGTCAGCACGTTACGAAAACACGTCATGTCATTAGGTTTTAATTGGAAGCAAACAGAAGATAACCGGAAACTTCTTAAGGAAAAACACGAAATTAGATACTTGCGAATTAATTATTTGATGAAAATTGCTGAATATCGTACATGTCTGTAATGGTGACCCTCTTTTCAGAGACTTTGCCTTCAGCTTACCATCAGGCGAGGCAAAGTCAAATTGACGTGTCCTATATATAAAAAAAAAAAAAAAAAAAAACAACGCCGACCAATTGTTTACATCGATCAAACATATATACATACATCACATACCCTCTCGAAATCTTGGTCAGATGGAAGCACTTCAGATTTGAAGCAACATTATATCGAAAGGCAACCGCTTAATCATTGTTCATGCCGGTGGTATGGATGGCTTTATACCAAATGCATTGCTTATGTTTAAAGCCAACCAAAAAAGTGGAGATTACCACGACAATGAACTATGACAACTATTCAAGGTGGATTCAAAATCAATTAATACCCAACTTACAACCAAATAGTGTTGTTGTTGTTGACAACGCACCATATCATAACTCAATACAAAATCCTGCACCGAATAGTAATTCTAGAAAACAGCAAATGATTGACTGGTTGACATTTCGAAACATTGAGCATTCATCCACGTTGCTTAAGCCTCAATTATATGAACTGATTCTGCAAAACCAGGCGAGATTTGTAGAGTACAAGATTAGTACGAAAAAGAGAGTACGAAATATTACGACAGCACGGTCATACTGTGCTGCGTTTACCACCATACTATCCGGAGTTTAATCCTATAGAAAATATATGGGGGATAGTGAAAACATATGTCGCAAAAAAGAATTTCGCAATGAATATGAAGGTTATAATGTCATTAGCTGAAGAAAAAATGAACGCCATAACTGTAGAGGAATGGAGAAAAGTTTGTCTGCATGCTATTGAGGAGGAAAACAAATATCAGGGTAGAGACGCAGCTTTAGACACAATATCAGAACGAATCATAATTAATTTAAATAATTCATCTTATAGGATCTTCTAATCTTATGGAATTATGGAACTAAAAATAAAATGTTGTTTTTTTTTTATTTGCTGACCATACACTACTACAAACGCAAAAATTTCTCCAAGCTAATTTACCTGTACTCCAGATATAAATATAAACAAACTCACAAAATTGGACGTCTACTTTTTTTCTTATTTTTATATATTTATAATAGGTATAGGTTAGGTAGGTAGTAAAGATAATAATATTTACCTTTTCAACCACTTTACGTCCTCCCAAGTAAGAGATTTATCAAACAAGTTTTCGACGTATTTATTCAAACCACTGCCGCTATCCGTACTTTGAATCTTAGTAGAGAGGTACCCATCAAAATTTGCAAATCTGCGAACAAAAGAGAAAGAAATAAAATCCAGCTAGGCTAGGCCCATATTTTCTCACTTGTCTAGGTACCTAATGAATGTTTTCAATGCACACTTGGTACTTACCTTAAATGTGGCGGCAAAGTAAATTTATTTTTCACATCTGCTCTTCGTATACCGAATAACGGTGTATCTACTGTGAGAGCTATCGCTTTGAATCCCGCTCTTTCAGCCCTTTGGACCAAGTTTCTGGTAACCTCTCTGTAAATCAAATTCAGATCGGTTAAGCGTCTTGTAAGTAGGTACCTTCCTATACACACAAACTTTTTTTTTTACCTATCGTTATAGATGTAAAGCTGAAACCATTTCGTAGCCTTAGGTGCTGCTTCAGCAACCTCTTCAATTGAACTCGTAGCTATGGTACTTAGGGTGAAAATAGTACCCTCCTCTTGAGCAGCTGTAAATCAATAAAAAGACTTATGGCTTACTGTGAATTTGTATTCACAGAGAACCACCCGAACAGTAGACTTAATTTAAATTGCCGATCGTTTTCTTTAAAGCCGCCCTAGCATGTCAGACAAAAGTAAAGGTGAAAACTATCCAAGAAATAAATCTATTCACGTGCTATCTTAGTGTACCTAGTGTGTTATCTTTAAATAAAACTACAAAATAGATATACCTTTTGCATTTGCTACTTCACCCTCTGGATGAGCCATGCGTTGCATAGCTGTGGGTGATATACCAACTGGCATAGACACAGCATTACCTAATACCGTGGTAGATAGATCGCTATGTTCTACCCCTATTAAGCATTTTGGGCGAATCCGTAATCTGCAAAAAAAAAGTAAAACTCTAATTTATTTTAACTTGCTACTAGGGTACATATCTTACTAGAGTTGATAAATATAAATACCTACAACTTACCTTTGAAACGCTAATTTGTTTTCTGCTAAAGTTTGTTCGTCGGTAGCACCACTCTTGTAGTAGTCTCGAGCAGCCTTTGGTAACAATCCAAGAGCAGCCTGTTCTATGTCTCTAACACTTACATATTTCTCCATGATTTATACTCGTAGTAACCTTAGTTAATATTCTCTCACGCACTGTTTATCTCAAACTGTGCTTACTTACTATTATGAACGTAAATAATGATAACAGACCGTTGTTTATCTTCTTATGATTAGGTCATAGGTCAACAATAATTGCTTTAGCTGGAATATATTATATTTCCTAGTCAGTGCGCAACTTCGTCATCATCAACTTAGCGTTTTTCTAGGTTGCATCCGAGGGTTTCACCTCAGGAATCCACTTACATAGTCTCCTTCTTTTAATTTGAACTAACTACTACCGTTTGACATCCCAAAGCTGATAGTTCGCGTTAGAGCCTCGTCCGTATATCCGCATGTGTGCCAATTGGTCCACATATACCCCCAGTAGGTAGATTTATGTCCCAGCTAAAGTCTTTTAATAAAACACCTTCCTGACCATGCCCATGCCCAGGTAGGTCGCAGCTGGCTAGTGTAAACAAATATTTATTGCTATACCTACAATTGTATCTAGAATTCTAGACCCAATGCAAGTATAGCTCAACTAGTTTGTCTTATGGGTTCTAGAATGCAGATACTTAAATACACGAACCCGCGACCGCGTGATATATTGTATTAACGCCTTCAATATCTTATGGGTAAGAATTATAACTGTTAAGAGATAGTGAGAAGTAAAACACAATCAAGATTTTATGACTTTATTTCTTGATTTGAATAGTATAATATCTGTACGAATGCCTTTTGAACATTCTTGTATAATTGTCAAATGCCATTTCGTTATATTTGCCATAGAAATGTAATACAAAACTCAACTGATCTTATAATAATACTTTATCAATTACACATTTTACACTGTTCTGTTGAAATTGCATGCGTTGAAGCTATGTTTCTCTAACATACCTATTCGCCAAATTAAAGCACTGTCACGTCAATGTAATAAAAATGCGTCCTTACAACATGTTCAGGATATGTTAGTATAAACTGCTGTGGTTTTTATTTCGTTTGGCTATTTCATTAATAATGTCTGCTAAGCGATTCTCACAAATATAAAATTAAGTGAATACCCTTGTTCAGTTTATTGGCTATTGATGATATTTACAAGAGCTCGACACTTCTAAGTATCAAACATCTTCAATAGTACGATTATTAACCAGTACATAGATTCATTTTGTTACAAAACACGAATCGTAGAGGTTCACCTATCTAAGATCAATCACATTTTATCTCGTTTCAACATAATATCGATAACTTTGCATTTTATAAAAGATACAAAACATTCAATTATTAAGCTATTAAGAAAAGGGCCACCACTTTCCCTCTACCTATAACTCCATCTTTGGTAATAACATTAACAACAATCAGCGTTTCGTCGACCAGATACATATCTAATTATTCACAATGCTATTCTGCACTACATCAAACATTACAACTTTCGGATGTTTATTTCTCTTTATAAAACCATTATAATAAGCGACTCGGAAGTTTTTAAAGCCAAAATAAAAACAAAACTCTATTTCATTCGCTTTTACGTATAAACATTTCACTTGGTGTTTCGGTAAGCCATAACGCTTAATAACTATTTCTATCACATTATTAAATACTCGAATCATACCATCCAATTATGTCTATACGTAAAATAAATAATACAGAGCGTTTTAAATTAATTTTAAATAAAACTTTGTAAATAGATCAATACGCAGACTATCAGGTGCAAGCATTGAGCAAATAAATTAAAATTAAGGCACATGGTCATGTGATCAAAATTTTAAGGCTCTTGATATAAATCACGAACAAATACGGAATATCACGGTGGTATAAAGTTTGTAAATACTAGGTTGCAAGGTGCAAACGTGGGTGGCTACGATGGGTACGCATCGACCCGCAGGCGCATTCAGGTGGGGCGGCTACGTGTTTACACTGCCTGATAGCCTGGATGTTACAACAATTTACCACTACAAAAAGGAAAATATTATACAACCGTCGTGAAATATAAAAATAAATAACATTATATTACAAAGCAGAACATTGACATAGTGGCAACATTTTCCTGTTAGACTAGTCGTTAATACCTATATCTACACTTTCCACTGAATTAAAACTAAGTTTATTTTATTATAATAATACATCTAGCAAATAAAAAACTGAAATATTAAACATTGTTTACATAGTCAGAGTTAGGCCATCCGTTCTCTGGCCTCGACCTTTTCTTTTTGTTATAATATGTACATTAATTAGACTTCACTCATAAACTTTGCATGCATATACAAATATTTAAAAAAACATGACTCTGTATTTCACTAAAAGCGCTATTATAATATTACATTTAATACAAAATGACTTTTCGTAAATATGTCACAATTTTAAACAATATTTATGAGTGTAGTCGATTGTGATTCTCTCGGTCCCTAAATATTGACGTCTCTGTTAATTATTTGAGCTTTGCCAAATATTTATCAGTTTCAAGCGCACCACGAGATGCGTTACATAATATTTACGTTTTATGAGTTTACCGGGCGAAATGGACAAGTTAATATTTATAAAACATTTGTCGAAGTATCCACTACATGTGTTCGGTGAATCCCGGAGACAGGCGCACATAAGGCCCAATTACTGAGAATCACGTGATTAAAATATTGTGTTATCAAGACATGATAAATTGTGTCTGATGTTACGTTAAATTGGCAGGAATAATACAACGGGCTGGTATACTTAATTGATGTTATTGGTGCCCAAATACTTTTTGTAGAATTTGCGTCTACTAGTTCCCTAAAATATGGAGAATAGAGTTGTAGAGAAAAATGCATACAAAATTCATTTTGAAAATGTAAATTATTTGCATAGAGTCATTGTTTTAATCAATATTTTTTATAATAAAAGTATTGCTTTTGATCGATGTCATAAATAGTTTAAATGATGAACATCGAAAGCTAATCATCTGCAAGATAAGCGAGCAAGCATAACGAAACTCAACCACGTGACTCTATAGATAGCACCTAGCTTTATATATCTTGTCATACGATACTACGATATACCTACTGTGTAAGAATAACATTTTATACTAATTCATTCCACATTCTCTGGGCTAAAAAGTAAAAAATTGCTATCTATCACTATTTTAAAATGCATCAGATAAGACTATTTTAAAAAAGCATTATTTCAAATCGTTCACTTTATAAAATATTTTATAAAAACGGCCTCACAGTGTGATCGATCGCATCGCAGTTTCACAACTCATTCACAGATACTTCGCACAGATAAACGAACTTACTTCTAGAGGAGATTGCTTCTCATCGCGTCGATTAACTCGGGAAGATTAAATATTTGGGGACCAAACCACCTCGACCTCTCACGGCGAGAGCACTACGATAGAACTTATCAACGACAAAATAAATACTATGGTACTTTTAAAGCGGATCCCGTAAGTTATACGCGTGACTAACTTGTAGAGGGCGCGCGTCACGCCGCCTCCTCACAGCGGGGGCAGGGCGTCGCGGGGCGCGTGCGCCGGCCCGGGCGCGGCGGCGGGCGCGGGCGCGGGCGAGGGGGCGGGGGAGGGCGCGGGCACGGCGGTAGAAGCGGGCGGCGCCAGTTGGAGGCGGCGCGAGCCCGGCTCGTCATCGCCGGGCTCGTCATCATCGCCGCTGTCGTCGGCAGCATCTCCCGAGCCAGAGCCCTCTGCGCCTTCACGCGTTTCATCTTCCTCCTCCTCGTCTTCCTCCGGGCACAGCTGGTACGCCCTGTGAAACATATTGGATGTCACGGACGGTACTTGCAATGCTTCGATATCGCCTAATGTCACCATTGGATTGTGGAGGTCAGGGGCCTTAGACAAAGTGACATTCTATTGGCGAAAACGCCAGTGGAATCGCTAATTGTAGTAAGAAATTGACATAAATCATGGATATAATTATATTTTTTGTATGAAATTTGAGTCTTTGTAACCCGAAATACATTATTTGACTTATCATTATTACTATAACCACCGCAATGTCCCGAAATCCATGGTTAAAACCTCAAAAATGGTTCGCTTCAGCGCGAATCCATCAATAGAATGTCACTTTGTCTAGGGCTCCAGATTGGCAGTCGCTTCATGGAAAATATTGAAGTCCAGACAAATCCACAGTTAATACTGGTAAAGCGGACCCTAGACTCCGAGGTGAAAGCTTCGGATGCAACAGAGAATTAACACTTGGATGAAGAAGATATTGGATGTCAGTAAAGGAAGCTCGTGAAGTTTCTAAGGCCAGACACAGATGGTGGGCTACCCATGTCTACCCTTCAGGTAATAGTAGCACCAACAAAATTGCCTAAAAATATAGCATCAATGTATTTGTTTCATCGATATAAAACTTACTTTTCTAGCGTCTTCCTGGCAGAGTTGCTACGCTCGAGGAAATATCCGCTGGAGGTCTCGTTAGACGTACTAGGTGGCGACCACGTACCGTAGGAACCGTAACCACCAGCACCATACTTCTGGAACAATTGGCGCTCATCAACGACGATCCGTTATTTTACAATTAAGCAACACAAAGGAATATTTGCTATAATCAATGAAGAAATCCACATCCCATAAAGACAGACATGATAATGATACAAAACTGAAAATAAGGTCACATTATTAAGGCATACTTTTCAGCAATGGCCAAATCAGTTAAATCCTGCGTTTGTCGTTTGTTGGGTGTAGGTTAAATTATACATTATTTTTCAAGAAAATGCAATTTTGGAGAACTTTTACCCAGTCTAGAAGTATAGTTACCAGTACCTCTGGTGCACAAATATCAAAAAGTGCACGCATAAATATCAAAAAACCAATAAGAGGACTAATCCACCAATGACGCGAACTATTTGAGCTCGTGATTAGTATAATATTATAATTTATGATGTGTGGACTAGCGCACGGCTCACCACCAAAGGGAAGTAGAACGCACTTTGTACAGCGTCTGTATATTGTGACGAAGTTTGCCGGAACATTTACATAGTGTGCGCAGTTTGCGTAGCCTGAGTACATTGTGTCAAAGTTTGCCAGCACCTATAGTTAGGACGCACTGTTTGCACCGCCTGAGTACATTGTGTCGGCACCTATAGATAGTGCGTCGTTAGTGCAGCGTGAGTACATTGTGACGAAGTTCGTCTGCACCTATACTGGGTGATTTTATAGTCGTTTCGGAGTGAAAGATTTTGGGCACAGTTTCGATAGCAAAATCTTCTGGAAGTATTATTTTGGCAAAAAAAACTTCTTTTTTTATTACAACCCCATAAATTATGCCTTTCACCTGTACATTATTCCCATATATTATTTAAAAAAAAGACGTGTGGCACTCGCGGACTGCCGCGGTAAAGCTATTGCATAGCATTTTTATGAACTTATGCAAATATAATAAATAATAATTTGAATTTGAATTTGATTTCTGATTTCTGATTTCTGATTTCTGATTTCTGATTTCTGAGTTCTGAGGTCTGAGTTCTGAGGTCTGCGTCTGAATTTGAATTTGAATTTGAATACTAACAACTTATGCAATTATAATTACTTACGTTAAGCGGAGCTACTTCGGAGCAGCTCGGCTCGATTCGTGCGAGCTCGGAGTTGGGGGTGTTACCATTTTTCGTTACGGAATTTCTAGATTCGGTCTCCACGCTCAAGGCCCGCGATAGAAGCTATGCAATAGCTTAAAAAAAATTTTTTTTTCGCCAAATTAATACTTCCAAACGCTTTTGCTATCGAAACTGCCTAAAATGTTTCGCTCCGAAATGACTACAAAATCACCTTGTAGATAGAGCGTGCTTAGTGCGCGGTGAGTATAGCTATAGTATATGTAGTTAAAATCTCGCTGCAGACTCGAGCAGCTATCTTGAAGGTTTTGTTTTTCGTTGCAACTTCATTTTTTACTTGAGCCCACACCAACTCGATGGGATTGTACTGACAGTGGTAAGGCGGCAAGCGGATAACTTCATGACCATGCTCCAAAGCCATTTGATGAATGCCCGTGAGTGGGAAAGGGAGCGAAACACTCGAATGATTTATGACCGAGTGTGCAGCGAGATTTTACACTATAGTATAGCTCAGGGATGGCGAACCATTGGCACGCAGCACAATTTTTTGGGCACGCCACCAATGCCATCAGTGCCACCAGGGTTATTAGGTGGGCATTCGGTAATCTGTGCGCATATCTGTTTCTTTTTTTCTTTCTACGTAAGATACCTACCATATGCGCTAGAAAATTAACGAAAAGACGGACATTTTTTTTTCAGAAAACATGATAGAAAGAGGCGGACTATGCCATATTATCAGAAATGAATATTCCCCCAGCCTCAAATAATCATGGGATACACTTATTTGGGGTGGGCCAAATGCGTGAAACCGTAACCCCCCCGTCGGCACGTCTAGAACTCCATTGAACTTTTTTTTTTGAAATATGGTACGTTGATGCATAAAGGTTCGCCATCCCTAGATAGCTATAGTGCGTAGTGCGGGTACGTACGCGGTCGAGCTCGTCCTGCAGCCAGGCCAGCAGCTGGCGCCAGCGGCGGCGCGCGTCGGGCTGCGCGTGCACGGCGCGCACGGCGGCGGGCGCGCGGCCCATGACGCCCACCACGAGCTTCACGCACGCGTACGCGCGCTTCTGGTAGTGCCCGCGCGCGCGCGCCGCCGTCTCCAGCAGCCCCGGACGCTCCTCCGACACGCCCTGCACACCACACACACGGAAAGGTTCAACGTATACTACTAATATAAGTATGTGAGGATGTATAACTCCGGACACGTATCTTGGACATAAATCGCAAGACAAACGAAGCTTTGGCGCCCGCGGATAGCTTTGTAATAATCTATGCTTAGTGAATTTAAGTTCGTCCACCGCAGTAGCACCCCGTGCTATTCTCAAAAGACACCTAAGAAATGTGTACTGCACGTATAGGGCACATTGTAGGTGCAAGGTACGTGTCCGGAGTTAAATGTATGCTAGGATGTTTGTTACTCTTTTACATAAAACTACTGAATAGATTTTAATGAAACTTTACAATAATATAGCTTATACATCAGAATAACACATAGCCTATATCAGCGATGAACAGGATCAGCATTCCACGCGAGCGGAGCCGCGGGCAACAGCTAGTATTGATATGTTTATTGCTTGTATGTTTACTATTTATGCCGTACTAGATCTAAGTTTCACTACTTAACATCAAGCCTTGACATTCTCTGCATCACCCTAAGATTGACTGGTAGAAAACATTTTATTTGTGCAAAAAGTTTAAATAAATAAACGTTACATGACCAATTTATGCTGATGCATGATTGGAAGTTGACAGGAATGTTACAGTCGACCCCGAAGCAATTGGGATCGGCTGTCAGTGTAACTACGACTACTCACTTTAATAACGTTGTGTATCCGATGCTGCTGCCAGCTATCTTCCATGAGTAGTAGCGCGGTGAGAGCGTCCGAGTGTCTCCGCAGCTCGTGGCAGTACGCGTACGCCATCTGCCACAGCAGCTCGGCGAGGGCGATGCGCGACCAGCCAGCGTGCTCCCAACAAAGGAACTGGAGCAATCTGATGCCTTCCTCACAACCGCAGCATTCTTCTGTTAATTTTTTCATGTAGGCGCTGCAAGTAAAGGACATCATTCATCAGGAACAAAATTACACTATTCCGTTAGAGCCTATTCTCTCTAGTATTTTTTATTATGGCGACAAAGCTGAGAGACCACTGCGCTCGGTTTTATCAAAAAAAATCGAAAATATTATTTCAATTAAACGAATTATTGAAAATTAACGAGAAATATAATACTTTATTGAAACAATAGCTAATGAAATCAATAATAAATAGACCCTATACAGCTTATCGTTCATTTAGTTTGATTCAAAATTGAAAGTGTCGGTCAAAGAACATAAATACAATATTCCGTTAAAGCTTGCCCTCACTAGTATTACATCAAAACTGTGAGGGATCACTGCACCGAGATGAAGGCTTCGGATGCAACCGGGATTAACACAAGGATAATGTCGATGAAAGTAAAAAACGGGACATGGCAACAATATAGTCACTGTACATAGCCCATACCCAGTCCGGTTGTAGAGGATGTCGGCGGCGGCGGGCGACAGCTGCGGGCGCGGGCCGAGCTGGTGCTGCGGCGGCGGCTCGGCGAACGGGTTGGGCAGCGGCGCCGCGGCCTCGATCGACGGGCCCGCGCCACCACCACCACCACCATTACCACCACTACCACTGCTACCACCGCCCGCGCCCGCCGCACTCGCCGACTGGCAGCGCGCGCTTACGTCGCAGCAGCGCGCTAGGGCGCACACCACCTGTACAATCATTCAAATTCAAAATTCATTTATTTGGAATAATTAATTTTACTTTTACATGGTACAACGCAACGAGGCCTTGGCGCGCACTGTTTGTTTTGTAATAATCTATGCTTGGTGAATTTGAGCTCGTCCTCCGCAGAAGCACTCCGTGATATCATCAAAAGATACCCAGGAAACGTATACTGCGCGTATAGAGGACATTTTGAGCACATTGTAGGTCGAAGATAATATATGTGTCCCGAGTTATATCTGAAATAGTATAAACTGCGACACAGATATCAACACCCTCTCCCAAATAACAACATAGGAGAAAGCTGTTCTCGTATTGTTCTAAAATCTAAACTAATATGTTGGGACCTAAAATGTGCTCTATACGCGTACTACACATTTCTTGGGTGTCTTATGAGAATAGCACGGGGTGCTACGACGGTGTACGAGTTCAAATTCACCAAGCATAGGTTATTAATTATTACAAAACAATCCGCGCGCAACAGAACCTCGTTTGTCCCGCGATTTAGGTCCGAGATACGTATCCCGAAGTATACACGAGACTGATGGACGAAGGAGGGGTAAATTAATTATTATGAGTAGCACATTTTTTCCTTCAGAAAAACCTTTGACCTCAGGTCAAATATGAGGGGAAATGAAAAATCTATAAAAAAATGTATTACGATTGCACTAATTTGGTACTAATTATTTCGTGGACAGCAGATATACAAAATTTTGATGTTATTTCTACTTGCAAATGACTTATTTGTTTTATTGTCATTAATCTAAAAAACGGAATATACAGGGCGTCCCACGGCGATGCCACATGGAGGGCAAGTACCTTAAATCCTTAAGTTGGCGCATTTTACTTAACTCGCTTACTCCTGAAAAACTTTTTTTGTAATATAAATTTGAAATTTCGTATACTTGGTATAAAAGTCATTAAAATTACATAAATAATAATGAAAAAAATATTTGACTTCAGGGAAAGTCGGAAAATGCCGTGTCGTAAACGACGCAGTAGGATAATTCACTACCATGATCTTCTATTATATTGATTTCAGTTGGCTGCTCGATTCATCGGTAAATAGTTAAATTAAAGCTTTAAAAGCCAAGAAAAGTATGTTTTTCACAGATTTTCATAAAAATACTATTTATTTGAGATAGGGAACCAAGTGCACGCTAGTATCCTGAGGATTCGATCGACCTTGGCTGTCAGTCCTGGCGAACCCGATGCATTGTGTGGTGATTAATTCCCATTCCCTTATAGATAGGTTCACGTGGTTTATCACAAGCCACCACCCAGGGCCTGTCTGTTAGGGCAATAACTAGCCTGAACCATCATCCTCAGACAAGCGCTTTTGGAGACTGTTTTGTAATACGGCGCTGAATAGGGTTAGCTAACCTACTCTTTACTATACTTTTTTCACCATCTTTTGGCAGTCCTTACTTATTCGCAAAATGCTGTCGTAGCTTTCCACGTACCCTCACTGCTAACCATGGCTAACGCATGGATCCGCAGCATGAGGCTTTCTGCTCCAATGACTGTTACGAGGTGACGCTAATACTTCAGGTGGTCACTCGTATCAGTGAATGAAGGGTGGGTCCATGGAATAACCCCAGCCGTAGTGGGACCTGGGTGTTAGTTGCCTCCTGGACTGTATGATGCAGGGCCTCAATGAACAACAGCAATATCCTTTACCCTCTGGAAACAGGTTCTAAAGTCTGCACAGGGCCTGATTAACCCTTAGGCTAATTAGGCTGTAGCCTAGGGCGCGAGGATTGGGGGGGCGCGAGAATCGGGGCGGGGTGCGAGGATCGGGGGGCACGCGCTGAAATCGTGTCTTCACATGCACTATTCATCTAACATCATTGCATCCACCCTACATATTTCAAATAGGCACTTAAACTAAATGCGCTATGAACTGATTAATTTTGAGAGTCCCTGATTATAAGAAATATTAAAAAGTGCGCACAAAACCAACACCGACTCGAATCGAGTCACTCGAATTAGGTAAATAGTTTGCAAAAAATCATTTTCTATGGTAGCCGCCCCCCCTGGAATTCTGGCAGAAGATATATGACTCGTTAATCACTATAATACTGCATAATCGAGTTTTAAACGGGGTCATCTTAGCTGACTTTTGAATAAACCCCTGGCGGAAGGTTGCATGGTACCTATTTTTAGGCAAGTTGTCCGTTCAAAATAAGTAAACCATTTTTCGGACGCTTCGTTCGTCTACTGGCTCTTCCTCGGCCCCCCTTCGCATGATCTTGTGCGTGATAGTAGTAAGACTATTCGCACGCGCATTTCACCCTCCACTACGCCAATCCAGGACTTCTTGGGCCTACCCCTTCTATCTGGACCCGGTGGGGGCGCCATTGCCATTAGCCTGGCGGTTTTCGTAAAACGTGACCGCACTTTTTTTTTATCGTGCGAAATACCTCCACGGATACCCCTCCGCTCCACCCGTCACCCCAGGCCCGCGCTCATAGAGGACGGAGTCATTCTGCGACCTCCGACGCCCGAGTTGCCGCCGCTCGTCGCGGGCCGTGCGGTTTGCGATTCTCCTCCGCTCATTGCGGGCCGCAAGGTCTGCGATTCTCCTTCGCTCCCGCTCCGCCGCCGCCTTCTTCACGAGCATTACTTGCTCGCAAAAGGAGGCGCCGGGCAGACCACGCATCCCGGAGAGAACTCTCAATCCCAGTTTCACTACCAGCTCCCGTCTCGGCGTCTCCCACGCCGGACACACGGTGAGCGTGTGCAGCGCCGAGTCCTCGCTTGCATCGCAGTGATGGCACTCGTTGGCTCTTTCTTCGCGATCATAAGCAGATACCACCGAAGCACCCGTGCTCGGTGATAATCTGCGTCAGCCAGAACGAGAGGCCGCCGTGTGGCCTCTCTAGCCACTCCCCCATGATTGGTCTTACCGCCACTACGGTGCGCCCTGCGCGTGGTCGCCCAAGTTGTAGCTGCCACTCCGCCACCCTGTGGAGCCGGGATCTCACGATCCAAATTTCTTCAGGCTCAGGATCGTGTCCCCGCTCCCGCACCTCCTTTCGAAACCGATATAGCGCCGAAAGGATTCTCGCTCCCAGGATCCACGGTGGCGATCCAGAAAGGAGACTCGCTGCTTCATAGAATATCGTGTGGTACCCCCTGATGGACCTGGAGGCCATTTTCCACTGTGGTTTACGCAGCCGGTCCACGTTCCTGGCCTTTAGGTTGTCCGCCCATACTGTTCACCCATATAGAGCCATGGACCGCACCCCTCTTTCCCAACCGTACCATTGATTAGTACCATTAATGGTACTACTGGGAATCTTTGTTCCACTAGTACCATTAATGGTACTACAGGGAATATTTTTGTCCCACTAGTACCATTAATGGTACTACTGGGAATCTTTGTCCCAGAAGTACCATTAATAGTACTAGTAGTATTGCTCGGGACATATTATGTCTTGGTCCTAAAGTGTGCCCAATATGTGCTTTATGCGCGCAGTACACGTTTCTTGAGCGTCTTTTGAGGATAGCACGAGGTGCTACTCCGTTAGATGAGCTCAAACTCACCAAGCATAGGTTATTACAAAACAATCTGTACGCGCTAGGGCCTCATTTGTGTCGCGATTTAGGTTCAAGATACATGTCCCGAGGTATTTAGTGTAGATATTTTTCATGTAGTACAGTCAGCGTCAGAGAAAACAGACTCCCTCATGCTTTCATATCATTAACAAGGGGGGTCCCTTTTCTCTGAAGCTTACTGTACCATCATCTGCCGCAGGTTTTAAAAATAAACCAGAAAGATGTACCCAGAAAAGTCCAGATGAAATGTCCTAAGCCATTCGTACAATTATAATTATGTCATCTTTTGTGATTTTGGTTCCCTAAGAAAGCTCTTTGGTGCTTTTTTGGAGAGCGGCACCGCACTACAAATACCTATGAGGGGTGTAATGCACAGTATAACAAATGTTTTAAAAGGAAACCCACGACAATTAGCCATTTTATTTTTTCATGTTTTGTTATAACTGGTCTTCACAATTATTTTGCATTGAGTAAAACCAATTTTATGTTAACCAGCTGCATTAGGCCTTGTTTATTATATTCGTATAAGCATGATACGTAATAGACCTATTTCGGACCGTACCTACATGGCTATAATTTATTTTTCCGGGCTTATTATAACAAAGTATTTAAACCCACACACAACACAACATTAGTATCGCGCAAAATGGTACTAGTGGGACAAAGATTCCCAGTAGTACCATTAATGGTACTAATCAATGGTATAGTTGTATGTAAACCCGGCTGCAAAACTAGTATCGTGTACAATGGTACTAGTGGGACAAAGATTCCCAGTAGTACCATTAATGGTACTAATCAATGGTACAGTTGGGAAAGAGGGGACCGCACGACACCCGCGTAGAGTCTCCTGCAGGAGTCCTCCAGGCCCCTAAAATTAGGCCGCAGACGCGTCAAAAAGTTAGCTGTGAGCACCAATTTGGGGACTAGACTTCGGAAATGCTCCCCGAAGTGCCACCGACCGTCGAGCATGAGCCCCGAAATTTAATCTGGGGCTTGATGTCGATGGGAGAGTCTCCCACTGTGATGCTGGACCCTGCCGGCGGTGGTCCGCGCCGGGGTCCATGAAAGAACATACAACTAGGTTTTCTGCGGAGCCACCTCGAGACCTCGCCGCCGGATCCGTTCCACGACTTGGGTAACCGCGGTCGCGACCTTCAGGGTCGCTTCGCGGTGTGTAGCCCCGCTCGCTGTCACTAGCGTGTCGTCCGCATAGCACGTCACGACGGCACCATCCACGAGCTCACTGCGAAGCACCCAGTCGTATCCGATGTTCCACAGGAGAGGCCCCAGGACCTATCCCTGCGGAACACCGCATCACATCGTATCTCCGACCGACATCGGTCGTATGTACTTGGGTAGATGACGGAACGTGACCGCACTAGCTAAGGCGACTTTCTTGCCAATTATCTGCCATGTCACAGACATGAGGGCTGCAGTGGATGTGAGAGTTCCTCTCGCGATCTTTACGCGTGTCTCCGCACATGCACTGCAGCATTTTCATGTCCGTTACACGTAGCTCCTGCTTATGTCGCTCCAGCAGCGGTTACGCTTCACTGCACTGTAAAAGGACAGGCCTAACGATCGTTTTATAGACCTGTCCCTTCAATCTAAATAGCATTTTAGGGTTGCATATGACGACAGCCGTTTTCCGCTTGACCCACGCGGCTGAAAACGTGCCTTGATGTCGTAATCGATTTCACCAGTTACGTGAAGTCAGGTACTCAACCTGGTTCATGCACTCTACTCAGTTATCGTCTATGTGAGATCCGTTGAGTTTAGCGCCAAGTATTATGTCTTCTCCACATATAGCTTCAGACTGCCGTTCTCAAGCGCTTGCTTCCACACTTTCACACGTTGCACTAATCTGCTCCTGTCCGTGTCCATCAGCGCGATATCATCACCATTAAGGATACATGAGCATCCTGATGCTGAAGAGTGAAGTAGTAAGTAAGAATTAAGAAAGGATTCTTGGTGTACCACGACAGTGATGGATCCGGTTTTCATGTCGCCGACAGGGATCCGAACCACGTAACCGGAATCGCGGTATTTGTCTCGGATGGTGTCAATTACATTGGCACCATCCGAGACAAATACCACGATGCCTCTGGAACGCCTTAAGACCGCAGTACCCACTAGATCATCGCACGAGGAATAGGCAATGTGGAGGCGTATTCTTCGCCTTGTATTTCTCCGCAAATCCTTAGGGCATACGTCGGATCCATGGTCCCATGACCAGAACGAAACTCATACTGACGCTTCGTGAGTGCACTCTCCTGTCAGATCCGGAAGTCCATTATCCTCTGGTAGAGTTTCATTATGTGAACCTTTAAAATGCGATAGCTGCCATATTCCTGCGCCAATCCCTTGCCTTTGAAAACTGGCAGATATTGCATCTTGGAGCTGGTCTGATGATGAAAAAAAAAATGCTTTGCCTTTATGTACAGTCAGTTAAAAAATGGTTTGCCACCCTAAGGTTGAATGTCGAGTAAATTAAAGAATAACTTTAGTTTTGCTTGCAGTTCGATCTGAAAACTTTGCTAATAGGTATTATGAATATGAACCATGTTAAAATTTTCACACTTCTAAACAAAGTCAAAACTGCTAAACTAGGTACTCTTTAAGGGAGTTAGGTCGCCACCCGTCAGTTTCTCTAATTAGTCATTTTCCATAAATCGTCAATTTCCCTATTCGTCAGTTTTGTAGATTTCGTTAAGTGATCAGTTTCGCTATCTCGTCAGTATCCCTAATTCGTCAGTTTCTCTAACTAGTCAGTTTAAATGATTCGTCAATAGCGTACATTCGGAACGAAAAATAAAAACAAATTATTTTTTTAAATTTAATAAGCTACTTTACTTTACTATACTCGTTTCATATATCTTACAGTATTAATTAGACTTAATTTTGAAAGACAAGCCCATAAGCAATTATTAGCCTCAAAAATTAAAAGTTAGCCTTAAAAGAAATTAGAAACAATTTCTGTAATGCGTCTATCTAGTAGAATAGATCTTTTTTTCCTATTCTTCTCACCAATATATTATATACTTTTTTGTACTGTACTCACGCGAGTTTTACATATTATGTCTAATGCTTCAGACACAATGTTGGAAGCAATGTCTGGTTCACATAAATGTGTGGACCGTCGCAGTATGGCTGTTAAATACAAGTAATATTAAATACTACAGAATAACAGGATAAAGTACGTACCTACGACAAACACAAAAGTCAAATGTCTTCGGAAAAATCTGTCATACAGAAAAAGTAATATATTTTTCTTCGGAAGAGGTCGTAGATATCCATATTGTTGGCGCCTTCCTCGTTAGAACAGAATAATCCTTACATATCTAAAAATAATTTCTTAAAATAAATCCTAACATAGGTAGATACATTGATTACACAATAAACATTTATTAATAACTGTACATTTACTGACTAATTTGAGAAAAGTGACAAATCATGTAAACTGACTAGTTAAGGAAACTGACGAATTAGGGAGACTGACGAGATAGTGAAACTGACCACTTAACGAAATCTACAAAACTGACGAATAGGGAAACTGATGATTTATGGAAAATGACCAATTAGAGAAACTGACGGGTGGCGACCTAACTCCTTTAAGGTGACCGTAACACTTGATGGGGGCGCGTCTTCAGAATTAGCCTAGGGCGGTCAGAACTCTTGATCAGTCCCTGAGTCTGCACTTGGATTTTAGTTGATGTTCTGAACTGAAATTCAGGGAAATACTGAAGTAGGTAACTCAAAATCTGGTGAAATGGTAGTTATATGGCCTGGTACTTTCTTTGCAGCATTTTGATTTAGTTTCTTCAATTACGTCGTTGTTTGTGTAATTGTTTATTATGACTAAGTATACACTACACATGGTAGTACATTCTCCTACTGCGTCCTTTACGGAACAGGTAAAATAATTGAGATATAGACAATGTTATTCTATAAAATTAATTATTTTTTCTATGCATTCATAATATATATGGATTAAAGGTTTCTAATTACATCACATAAATATTAAAAACAGAATGAAACATTACGTTAACTTACCTTGAATTACTGGTTGAAAAATCAATCAAACTCAAACTTAATTTATACAAAAATAATTAAGTCTAGATATCGGTTATCATTTTTTATTGTTAGGCTAAACCCTGGACCATTAATTGAGATATCAAAAAATACGTCAAACTATTCTTGTAAAGTGCAATATTTTTTTAAAGTAGGTGTGTCTTTTAGGCCGCGGTAGGAGAATGTGGGTTAAAGGAGACATCATTTTATTTTTAAAAAGAAACAAAACTGCATTCAAAGATTTTTAAAAATTCGCTTGCCACACCCGGTAATCGAACCGACTAAAATCCGAAAAAGTAACATCCTGTATTTTTATGGCATCAATCTATAGTGTCAATCAAAAGGATCAAATCTCTCTAAGAAACATGGCAAATTAAATGAAAGGAAGTCCTTGAAACCTAAACTTATAAATTCAATTTGGCAAAATAAAACACTTTAACTCAAAGTTCATCCTCCATCTGATACCATATTAACAATGAAATTCCATATTTAAATCACTTTTCTTTTTTTATCGTGTGGAGACCGCTGCTGGTCAGCAGTAGTATTTAGGTATGTCGAACTCAAACCGACTAAAACCGCACGCCGCGCCGTCTCAATTGACAGGTTATAAGTTGATCCAATAGGGCAATTCACTCGCCATCTTCGTTGCCCAGGGTACACCGCGTGCAGGTTTCTAATCAAGCACCTAAAAATTACTACCTACCCTACCTACATAACCTCATGCAGTTACCCAATAAAGTTACATTCTAAACAGGTAACAAAGTTCATTCATTCAGTATGTACTTATTTTACAAAATAAATTTCATCAAAGATATCTCTAGTGTTGACCTTATAAGATACCCTATCTGATGGTTTCTGGAGTAAAAGTGCTGTGTCTGTTTGCATTGATTTATAAGTTAAGATTTTGTGAACTTCCTTTCATTTAATTTACCATGTTTTTAGAGAGATTTAATCCTTTTGATTGACACTATCGATTGATGCAGCGGTCTCCACATGATAAAAAAATAAAAGTGATTTAAATATGGAATTTCATTGTTAATATGGTATCAGATGGATGGATGAACTTTGAGTTAAAGTGTTTTATTTTGCCAAATTGAATTTAAAAGTTTAGGTTTCAAGGACTTCCTTTCATTTAATTTACCATGTTTCTTAGAGAGATTTGTTCCTTTTGATTGACACTATCGATTGATGCCATAAAAATACAGGATGTTACTTTTTCGGATTTTAGTCGGTTCGATTACCGGGTGAGGCAAGCGAATTTTAAAAAATCTTTGAATGCAGTTTTGTTTCTTTTTAAAAATAAAATGATGTCTCCTTTAAGTAAAATGCGCCAACTTAAGGATTTAAGGTACTTGCCCTCCATGTGGCATCGCCGTGGGACGCCCTGTATACCTCAATATGTGACGTTAATAGATTTGTTTTACTTAATCAACCTAATTCACTACCCTAAATTATTGAAATATTTCTTACCTGATGAACTTTGGCCGACTCTGGGTACTGATATTTACCCATTGAAGCATTGGAATCATCCATACACACAGATAATACCACATCGAGGACTTTCAACTGTAAACAAAAAAAAAATAATAAAACAAGGAGCCTTTTATAGACATTTTCGTTCACAGAGGACGCTTACGTATATCAATAACTAGAAAAATTACGCTACTACTCAAGGGAGCGGAGTACTAATCATAATAGTCAACAAATCCGGCAGATATCCATACATTGTGGGCCCATAGATGACCGAACGGGGTGATACTGGACTTCGAAATGTGCCGCGGGCGAAGTTGGGGCGGGTTGGTTAGTATAAGTATAGATAGAGATCCGATTCTCAGGGTGATACAGAGAGGAACACCGTGACGGCGACTGGGACTTGCGACCCAGATGTAGGTTTAGGGTGGCCACCTTGTGATGCATCAGCGCTCATCTCCACCGTCATTAATGTTCCCCCTCCTACCTATCCAAATTTGGTAATATCCTATCAATGCCGCTTTGGATATTCGATTGAATAAAGAGCTTACTGAAGCACTTAGCAATCCGAGGTCTTTAAACACGTTGTAAAGGGATTTAATAGCAAGGTATGTATGCATACTCGTAACAGTTGATGTTTCTCGCTGATGCCGAGGCTGGCGTACGTGTGGAACAGGTTGAACAGCAGCGGCAGGTGGCGGTGCGCGTGCGCGTCGTGCGGCGCCACGCCCAGCGCGCGCGCGGCGCACAGCAGCTGGTCCGACAGCGACACCGACTCGTCGCGCGAGCTCCACGACCCGTAGCCGTTGCTCACTACAACGATATTCCAATGTCGTCACATTCTTACCCCCTCGTTTAAACTAGGCTTTCCTCTCGGAGTTGGGGGTTACGGTCGGTGCGGACGGTATTCGCTCCCGGAAAGACCGATATATCCATAATAAAGAATAATAAGCTTCAAAATGCAAAGTGTGGACGCAACTGTCACAACATTCTTATGAATTCATCGTCATCATTTGACCAGATAAACTTAGTTACAAGCCGCGATGCACTGAATAATAAAAATGATCAATAAAGGGGTGCTCCCTTCTTTCTCAAACAATCATTTCTGGTTACAGTTAAATATTTGTTAAAAATAAACATCATTTGAAAAACATATTGTATCTGTAGCAGGAAGATTATATTTTATTAGATTTGGCTATAGTCCGTAATTTATTTTAGTTTTAGTTTTCATATGTGTATTTTTTAACAAATGGTACTAAATAAAAATGTGTACGAATTACCTGGTGGATCTTGAACTGAGAAATGCGCTAAGAAAACTATAATTTTCATAAAAACTACCCGCACTTCGGCTGTAGGACAAGATAACAAGTAGTCAAACAGTCTGTGCGGGTGCCTAAACAGGTCGGTCGCAAACCACGCTCTCACGACTTGTGAACATCGTAAATGTTGACACAATATGTCGTGCCTGAAACAAACACATCATATCAAATAAAATTATATTATCCTTAATCATTATCATATTCAGTAACTGCAAGTAGTATCTATGTAGTAAAATATGCATTGTTTAGTCTCACCAGTCAGCCGCGGGACCGCGCAACGTTTTTTTCGTCCGGAATCCGACTTGAAATAAAAATTTAGTAGCTAATTGCACAGCTAGCATGGACATTTCTTCATGCTCTGGCCCCTTTAAAAATAAATTTATTACAGGCATTAGATTAAATTTAAAATATTATTAAAACGAATGTATTATATTAGGCACACATACCCAAACTGCACTTTGTGAGCCTGGCAACATTTGTAATCGCATACAGCATAGTTTCTTCATAAAATTGAAATGCTCAATACTAAACTGGTCTTGATTATGAGAAAATGCAATATTACTTCGTCGTACTGATAACCAGATCGGTCTGGGCACGACACTTTCCCTGGAAAAGAACAATCACTGTAATTTTTTCTAGAGTGTATTTTGAACATGAATAGCGAAAAAACCTTAACTTACTTTAGAGTCATAGTCTTCATGGATTGTTCAAGCACTGAAGTTTCTATCGTGTCCTTTCTCGTGTAAAACAACATATACGCGTTCCACCACCTCTTTTGCCGTTTGTAAGACACCCTTTTTAACATAGGATCGAACACCTGAAGGTTTTAAACAAATATTATGTCACAAGCATACAATAATGTCATCGCCACTGGATTTCTTATTCAGTACAGGCACTGAGCGTCAATAGAGCGCTCTCACACAATCTAAAGTAACTATCACTTAGTCTGTGTCAATCAATGTAACTCACCTCGCCCATATATTCACCTCCAAAGCACTGCGCTTTCATCTCTTCGTCGTCGTGCATGCCACACTCAGATACGTCACCATCGTCCAATTTGACCCACCGACCAGTTTCGCTACCATTATCCCTGCGTAATTGTATTATTTTTTTGTTACAAAATATATATCACGTAAATTTTTCTCTAAAGTCTACAATGTATCCTTCAAAGACTGCTATCCAGATAGCTGCAGATCGCAACAAGTCAATTCCAGAATATGTTTACTTTTCTTTCTCTCCATAAGTACTTTCTTTCACTATAAGTATAAAATGGTAATTACCTAAGCAGCACATAAGAATAATAGTGGCCACCGGAAGCCTGTCCAGAGTGAACGACGATGCCGCTGAGCTGATAGTGAGTTTCCTGCGACTTCTCATCGCCACCTTCCCATAACGACGCGTCGCCCTCAGCTCGAGCTAATCCCCATGCTAAAACCACGGATATGATTAATTCTCCCACAACAAAGATCACAGATTATAAGATGACTAGTTTTACGTGAGGGCACAAAAGAGCACGCTTAGATAGTAAGCTTGCTTTTTGTGACTCTTGATCGGAGATTTAGGACCTCTCCCAAATCTCCGATCAAGAGATAGAAATACATAATTTGTATTTGGATGTACATACAAATTATATATTTGGCAACAAATGTAAATAATTATATTCACAACTTGATAGGGAATCAAATAAGTACACAATACTAGTAACAGGGTACTTGAGTAGATTCTGGATAAGTGTTTAATAAAGCAGGTGTATTACCTGTGTAAGGTTCGACGTCCAACTCTCGAGGAAACTCGAAGTAATCATTAAATTTTATCGCACAGACTTTTTCAAAATCATATTCGAATCTTTTTAGTTGTATAACTAAAACCGGAGGCAGTTTATTTAAACACAACCGTTTTACTGTCACCACCTGAAAATAAGAAACAATTATTTTCTAATGATATTATTGCACAGCCACAATAATTAAATATAATAAGAAGGCAGTGAGTATTTACGTACCTTCTTGTTGCATTTGTCACAATGATACGCATCAGCACCTTCTAATAGTTCTCCCCTGACGTAAGCTTCCAATGACTCTTGCAGTCGCGACATATTCCTGATGTCTAATGACACTACACTAAAGGGCTCTTCTTTACAGTACCTAAAACGACAATATTCAGAGTAAAGGAACATTTATTATGTAATTTTAAATTGAAAGGACACAGACGAAATTACTTAATCTAAAATATCGAATCTTAAGGTTCAAAAAATTCTAACATCTATTTATAGATGCCCAAGTTTCCATTTCAAGAATTGACTATATCAATAAGGATAAAAGGTTCTCTCCATTCAAGCATCAATCCCGGTTGCATCCAAAACTTGCACTGGGCGGGGATGATACCCGCGTCCTGCGTAGCGGCCGCGTTCACTACCGCCATGCCACAAAGGGTGCCCGAGATTAGATAACATGGTCTGATTTTGATCGGCATTTCTGCTGAAATTTATTTCGTCGCGAAAATTTTCAAATTACAATACCTCTTAAGTTATTCAATAAAGTGCGAATGGAAATTTTGATCTACATTAAATACACAACGAATCGAACGTATTTAATTGGATAAGGAATGACACTATTCTTAAACAATATAATAATAATTAACAATAGATATAGATTTCTGACTACTTACCGGTGAGGACAGCCCTTACAATTTTTTTGATCAGAATATGTGCCTCCCATAGTTTTAGCCATGAGCTGTTCTGTGCCTAGCGACTTAAGAGCTTCATCTAATGACTCAACCAATGACATAAAAAACTCTACTGCATCTTGCTGTTCCCGTAAATTTACTGGTTCACCTTGTAGTCTAGAAAAAAAGAAAACATCTATAATAATTGCCATAACAATATATGAATACATCGGCAATTAAGTGAGGATGTGTAATAAGTATTGTGCTTACTTGAAATGCGCCCAAAGCCCTCTGGGTATGTAATACTGAAGTTTACTGTAATGTAAATGAGCGAATATTGCTTGAACTTGTTTTAATATTGTGATGTTGTAGTCCGTATTATTCTGAAAATAAAAGAATTGATTATTTTTTTCATAATTTTAATTTTCCAACAAAAACATAAGTTATTCTGATTAAAAGCTTACATACCTCAATGTTATTTTCCATTAAACTGTGATGATGACTTTCCCCTGAGAAGTCTTCGTTGAGATCTGTAGCAGCCCCTGTGAAATATAAAATGAGGATAAGTGCCTTGGCAAATACGAACCTAATGCATTGCATGTGATTCTTATTAAATTGGGTTGGTGACTGAAATTCAACATGATTATTATAGTTTGTGTTCTATTTTCTGTTTATATAGTCTGATTTTGGCTGATGTGTTGCATAAAGACCCGTAATACATCTGGTACATACACTACATAACGTTTATGTATAAAATGCATAAGTATTGTAACAACCTTGCACCGCCAACAGCGCGTCCCGGACGGCTCGCACACAGTACAACTGCTGCAGTACTGAGTTCATATAGCACGTGGCGCCCGCATTCTTCAGGCCAACGAGACCAGCGGGCGGCCTCGGGCCCACGCACGGCATGTACTCCCACTCTGACAGAGGCATACTTTTATCTAGAAATTTAAAAAAAATCATTATAATGTATATGGTGAAGTTTGTATGTTTGTAGGCGAAGTTTGCCTTGAAGACATACATATAACGTGTCGCAGAAAACCTTTAAAACCCAGAATAATTTTTGGTTAATTTGTTTTGTTAGCATATTTGACGATTATGCGTTTATTTTTTATCTTTCGATAAATACCAAATACTCAATTCACCTAGAAAATGGAGTTAGCAACTTAGTACATTTAGCCAACGATATGTAGTAGATATGGAGACCGCGAGAAGAAAAACGGAAGGTGGGACACCTTCTAGCCAGGTGGACTGACAACCTGCAAAAGGTGGCTGGGACCAACTGGATGTGGAAGGCGGAGGATTGGCAAACGTGGCGCATATTTTGAGAGGCCTGTGTCCAGCAGTGGACTGCAATAGGCTAACTGGTTGATGTAGTAGATGCTCACCGCTGTAGAACATGTTGTCGAGCAGGTGCGCGAGCGCGGCCATGTTGGGCACGCAGCCGTGCACGAGCGCCAGCAGCAGGTCGGCGGCGGCCGTGGCGGCGCCGGCCGAGCGGCACAGCGGCGGCGCCGGCTCGCCCGGGCCCGCCTCGCCGCCGCCGCCGCCGCTCATGCAGCACCACGCCCACGAGTACGGCCACAGGAACTCTGTCGTCACCTCCTGATACGACAAAGTATTCCATTTTTTTTAGCAAAATGGGAATCTTTGGCAAATACGCTTTTTGCGAGTCCACCAAAAAGTCGGCGCGTGCCCGCAAAAAGTACATCATAGGACTTAACCAACAGCGTCCGATGCAAAATGTGTGTGCACGCATTGGGACGCCCATACTGCTGTTTCGTGCAAGATGTGTGTATTTTTTGTACATTCTCACGCTCTCATTTGAAACGAAACGAAACGAAACTGCGGAAGACATAAATGGATCTGCATCGGAGAAGCCTGCAGAATATTGGTAGCGTAAGAAGCGGTAGCTCGAGTTTTGGGGATAAAATGAAAGCTAAAGGGTTAAACTCACGATGACATTGAAGATTCGTTAAGTAAACTGGCTGATCCTAGCAATAAGTCGGAATTAGTAAAGTCAAACTAAAGAAGAAAACATTACCTTGATCAGTCCAGAGTCTTTGTGGTCAGGGTGCGCACCATACTGATATTTGACTTGAGCTGGAACATGATTGAACAGCTCCTTGGTAAGATTCAAGTGTCCCTCCAACAACGTGTCGTCCAATGTCTCACGGCTCACACGGACCGCTCTGAGCCACGCCACCTAAAACCATTGCGTACTATTATTTATCGGATGTCCGTGGAGATATGATTATGTATTCACAACAGAAAAAAATTGGTTACAGGCAAACTTTCTGAACATAATATGTTAAAAGTTGACGCATGTACACTTTGCAGACACATGGTATAAGAACGTTTCGAACAATCGAATGGACTCAACAGTTGAATCCACGGTGAGATTTCAATTTCACATTTCGCAGCGATGTCGTACACATAGCTAATAGGATTCCAACTTTCAGAGAATTCAACATAATTGGGAATTCAACGTACTGGTCCTGAAGGTATTGAAGGTGGGACCAAGTTTCATACAAATCCTGGCATTCTCCTTTGGTGACATGTTGTAGAGCCAGGTTGATAAGTATGTATGTTTATGTGCTCGAGAATGGGATGCCACCAAATTTACAGCATGTGTAATTCAAATCATGTTTATGTGCTTGTGAACGCGATACTACCAAATTTACAGCGTGTGTAATTCAAATCTCACCCGCTCGATCGTTCGAAACGCTCTTAAACCTGTGCCTACTGATCAACCAAACAACCAACCCCCGCCCACCACCAAAGGGCCCTAAAAAGCGTTTTGTAACAAAGTTATCCGATCAGTACACAAGATACCTCGAGCGCGAGGTCGTCGAGCGTGCGCGGCGTCTGCCCGGCGAGCGCCACCAGGCGGCACAGCAGCTGCAGGAACTGCTGCGCGTTGCGCGCGTGGCGGTGCAGGCGCGCGGCCGTGGCGGCGCGCGGCGCGGCCCCGCCCAGCGCGCCCAGCGCCGCGCGCGCGCCGCCGCCGCCGCCCCACGCGCACATGGCCAGCAGCTGCTCCGCGCACGACACGCGCACCTACCACACCACACCGCTAGGACTACATTACACTGTTATTGCGAGGCACATATATCTTGGACCTAAAACGTGCTCTTTACGCGCAGTACACGCTTCTTGGGTGTCTTGCACGGGGTGCTACTACGGTGGACGAACTCAAATTAGGAATTACCACGCGGAACGAGTTCCGAAACGAACGTCGGGTTTTTTACCGTTCGGAAAGAGTAAACACGTGGCATAGATTATTACAAAATAATCTACGCGCGCCAGGGCCTCGTTTGTCTCGCCAAAGGTCCAAGATACGTGTCCCAAGGTATATTTCCAACTAAGGACCACCATTTTAGAATGGATATCATCTGGAATGTTGGGAATTACAGCTTATCTTTAGATGGATACAGTTGAATAGAAAAACGAAAAATAAAATCTGAAAGAATTTATTAATCCTGCTTTGGAATTATCTCATAGGCACACCGAACTTACCTGAGGATTAGGGCAGTCGATCATTAAATAGAGAGCTGTGTCTTGCCACCACGGCTCATGCAGCAGTGACTCCAGGTGACCGCCACCTAGCGCCATGCAGATGGTCACCACTTCCATACACTCACGAACAACTATAAAAGAAGAAAAATTATCATTACTTGAAGGATATAAAAATAAAATACAATGCATAGTTGACAATCTAACTAATGGAGTATTTTAATTTTAATTTACAACTCTACACGCAGATTTCTAGTTGTTAATATAAAATAAACATATCATTCATACTTATCATAAACCAAAAAATTATCGAGTTCAAATCTCACGAAATATTTAACATTAATGACAGTTTCGTAAATTTAAAATCGTCTTACTCACGTGTAACATCATCAGGGTGAACCATTCCGTTAATGTCAATGGGTTGGGCCACGGAGTACGCGAGGCTGTATAGTGCGCGGACGGTGGCCGTGGTGGGCACGCGCCACCACACTAGCGTCGACACTGATTCACTATCTTCACCGCTATTTACCACCTGTGTAACAACGTTTACAAGTTGATCAATATGATACACAACATATCATTCTAAATTATCATTATTAATAGGAAAAAGTAAATAATTGCACCTGCTCTCCTAACGTATTCGCCAACTTCTCAGCAATTGCTTTCACTATCAATTCACAGCTATGATTAGGCACCGTCTGTAAGGCTTCCCGTAATATTGTGACATCCATCCTGTAAATAAAAACATCAAATTACCAAAGAATTGCTATTAACTGGATGTAATATTTGTACATTATATTAGAATACAAATCAATTACCTAAATTCTTTATCCACACTGGTGTCTGAACCATCTGGGGCGAGTATTTCAAATAAATGACCCAATGTGTACAACGCTAGCTTGGCCAACCTGACTAAAGCCAAATAACCAACCCTGCAACAGCAAAAAAATTAATAAAATAAATAAACTATAGTAATTTTCTAGTTTCAAAACAAAACAAAGGGGTGCACAGAAATTTGTGCAAATTGATATATTAATTTTACCAACCTCCGTGTATGTGACGCAGCACCTTGTAAAAAATCCTTATCTGACAAACATTGAACTAAGAGTGGAGCCTTCTTAACGCAGGCTAGCTGAAAACTGCGACTCCGGTCCAGTCTTGTGTCCGAGGACGGCATCACCATGCTATATAAAACCTGCACATTACATTTTTGTAAATTAGTCGTACTAACCTTATCGATTCACTCAAATTTATTTGTTTTATACATACTTCTACGTTATAAGCCACAGTGGGTGGCGCTGGACCGTAAAGCATGTCTCTTAGCTTTGTGTCCTCCCGGCACAGCAATGCCTCTGTCAATTTTTCCACCTAAAATTTAAAAAAATAATTTTACTCAATAACTGAATGAAATTACTAAATAATAAAAATACGAGTTCGTAATTGAAATGTCACATACGGTTAGTTTATGTGCTGGACAGATCTGCGAGAGTAAATGTGCAGCTTCAGTCAATTGTCCATGATTTCTTGTGATACCAATGTGTTCCAATTCTAATATAAATGGCAAGTACCAGGATCCTTGGGCAAATAGCTAGAAAAAAAAAAACAAAGAAAAGTTTTGCACAGTATACTAATATTATTACGTGAAGTGGAGGAACCTCGTAAGGTGTATAAAGAGATATGCAAATGGTGGGTAATTTGTTGGAGATCTACTTTTGAAAACTTATCTGAAAATTCCATAAGCAATATAAATGTATGTACGCGCAATGACTGCACCAAATAGAATAATTCTTTTGTTTTATATTCGTTATAGTGTGGCCAAGGTTTGAATAAGAAAATTAAATGGAAGGTGCAGCGGGAGCGGGATCAAGCGAGAACGGGATCTGAATACCACGCGGGTGGACAATATGGCAGTACGAAGTTCGCCGGATCAGCTAGTAATTACAACAGTTGTATGTATATATCTATCTTAGTTCTATATATTTTAACAGCACCAGGTACACACCTTGGAGTAAAAATGTCAGTTAGGAAACATCTTTTCGTAAGGAATATTTAATTACAATATTTTATACTTACTACGCCGGGTAAAGCGTGTTCGGGAGTGGGCGAGTGCGGAGACGACGACGTACTGGAGTCGCTGCTAGACTCGTTCGACGACCCACAGCCTCCACTACCACACACTTGTCCGTCGTACACCTAACAAACAGTACATAATGAGTCCCAGCCACTATGGTGCATATTCTTGCCATTGAAGATGCAAGCTGTAACATACCTTTGCCACAATCACAGTTTTGTCTCGGAGCGGTATTTGAGAAAGTATCTTTCTATCGTGACTAGAATCTAATAACTCTCCATTAACATACAGTTCCAACTTATTTACATATAGTTCTAACTTTATATTGCTTTCCGAAGCGCATTTGAGCCTAGAACAAACGAAAAAGACATTATAAAATATAGAACGTTGGAATTACCTAGTCATTTTTACTTTGAGTTAGTGACAAGTGAATTCGATATCTGACATATATTTCGATTTATAATTCTACGTTAATGCCGATGCGAATCCCCGATGCAGGCAAAGTAGCATCAAGTGTTCTTTTCGTGATCACTTACCTCCTTTGAATCGTAGCACGTAAGGAGTGCAGTGTCTCATTTGAGTGCGAAAACAACTCAACATCCTCTACTTGTCTTTGGCCAGTTTGAAAATTAAATCTGACTATTATTGTACATTGCCTGCCCCGACCGGACCGGTAGATGGGTAGTATCTGTCGCTCCGCTGAAAATCTTCTATCACATTCGTTTATGTATTCTTGTATGGCACGAATCACTCTACACATTCTCGTACAGCCCTCTGACGAATCTGCGAAGTGAAAATAAAATAGGTATCACCTTTTCGCTAAACTTCCCAATCTATACTATAACTTATTTAGATTACTATGCTAATAAAAACCTAGAATTTGATTCTTATAGTGACACTATAAAATCGTGTAATACATAATGATAATAATATTTGAGTTTAATTTTTCATAAGTAGTGTGTGAGGTAGTGTGTGTGTGAGGTAGTGTGTGTGTGAGGTAGTGTGTGTGTGAGGTAGTGTGTGTGTGAGGTACTGAGTGAGGTAGTGAGTGAAGTAGTTAGTGTGGTAGTGAGTGAAGTGGTGAGTCAGTGAGGTAGTGAGTGAAGTGGTGAGTCAGTGAGGTAGTGCGTGAGGTACCTTCGTGCGCCTCCATCTCCTTCTGCATGCGCTGCGTGCGCGCGCAGCAGTGCGTGAGGAAGGCCTCGTGGTGTTGCGCGGGCGCCAGCGTCGGGCCCACGCACGTGCACACCTCGCGCAGCAGCTCGATGCCGCGCGTCGAGATGTCGTCCGAGCACTCCGTTATAACCTGACACGTCACATTCGTACAACAACTATCACATATTATAGAAATCAACTAAGGACTTAACAATTTGCGAAATCAAGGGTGGCAAAGGGCGCCAGTAAACCAATGGTACAATCTGCACCAAAAGAATCACGAGCGCTCAGACTCGAGTCATTGGTTCTTTTATTGTTATTTAGATTGGATGGTCACTGTACCATCCAATCAAACACGCGTGAATTATGACGTTTATTCTACAAGTTTGCCAGGACCAGAAGCATTTGGCTTAGTTGATCAGCGTTTAATATGCATGTAATGTCAATAAATAAATCTTTAGAAAACATTAGCTTACACGAAAATATATTTAATGACAACTTACCCTCCATAAATAATCTAATCCTATGAGATCAGCATCGTTAAGTAAAAAACTTCTTCGCTTTACTTTTAGTTTGCCTTCTTTGGCATTTACAGCTTTAAAAAATCTGTAAATATCAATGAGTTTAGAAGGTATTGTGTACATGTATTCAAATGATTCAACGATGCTATCCAGCTACTTACCTTTCAAAACATTTGATACCGGCGTGAGTTAATAAGTTCGGCGGTAATGTCATTACATTCCGTCGAAAAAAATGTAGATTAATATTAGGATCTAAGTCTGGCTCCTCCCCCATTAGTTTGCTAAACCATCGAAAACACGCCTCGCGGTCACATAGGTGTGCAGGTTGCTCCGCTAAACATACCCAAATCTGTTTCGCCTAAAATAAATATTATTATCAACACACAATCAACAAATAATTCTTAAGTTTACAGATTAGAATTGAATGAGCATTTCTCCAATATTTACCTGTTCTGCACATAGCCACAATTGTCCATCTTTCAACAAGAACCTTAAAAAACTTAATCTTTCATGAACTTGTCCTGCATGTGGATACCTGCCATCTGGAAGCCAGTTCTCCCAATCTATTTCACCATCTTCTGCAAATATCCAATTAATATAGAGTAGTCTGAATATTATAGAAATTCATAACAATATTATTACATCCCAATGAAGTCCGTCGTAATACCTGTTAGCTTGTTCCTGACCATATCCATATAATTCGTTAGAGAGTCTGTAACGAGTATAACAAGTGAGTGCTGCGTCTGCAATCTGTCGATGAGCTCTTGTCTGGTTACGTGTGGCCTCAGCCCCGTGCCGCCGCCCGCTTCATAGAGACAACATATGTCGCGCATCATTTTGAGCGCCGGTAATACCCATTTCTCATTGGTTTTTAATTCTTCAACACACCTAGATATTACATCACAAAATGGTATATTTTCTTTAATATTCAATCCTAAACAAATACAGTAACTAACCATAGGTGGTCAAATTATTTTGGGAGAGAGCGAACTTGATATGTGTAATTTTGGGTAGTATCAGTCAAGTTCTACTGTGTTACTGAACTGTATGTGTAGATTTCAATTTAAAGTAATGATGAATGTTTATAATAATGATTGGTTGATTTAGTTTTTCAAATTATGCCAGATAAACATGTATGAAAATATATTTTTAGCGCAATATAATGCGTTATCAAATCATTTCTCTCTAACCAAAGATAAATGCCTGATAGCTATGAAAATCATTTAATCTTCTTACATTGTATTATTATACAAAAATTGTTAAATATTTTATTAAAAAATTTACTTACTTATCTAGCCAAAGAGTCTTCTGTGCGTCGCGATCTTGACTACAACTATAATCCAAGATTTTGATTAGGTTCGCCAATGCCACATCTAGGATTTCCGTACAAACTTCGTCTGAATGTGCTAAGTTCCAAAATAGTACTAATACCTATAGAAAATACAAGATTTAAGTTATGGATAGTTACATTTTTTTAAAGATTATTTATAAATCCATATTTTTACCTTGTTTGCCATTACACCATCTTTATCATCTTCCGCAAGCCTTCTAATTACCTCTAACAACTTATCACTTTGCTTTTTGCTTGATGTGGCCCAACTTGCCTATAAATATAATTATGTTATTATAATTTTAGAACATTATATTAAAGAGTCTCAGAAGGTTTCAGTTTCAGCTTACCTTAAAGCAATCAAAGAGGTGATCTAATTGATCAGGAGTGAAATCCCAGGCGAGTTTTGCCAGTAAATCGTGTAAATTCTTTACAATAGCCTCGTGTTTACCATGTTGAGCTTTCCATATGGCGTCTAAGTCGTCTAGTGTAAGTGAGTTCTCTTTGATCATAAACCTAAGCATTTTTTCTAACCTCTCTACGTATTGGGGCTGATGGAGGGAGTCCCGTAAAACTATATCCACTACCTTGTTTTCACGAATCCAAGTCTGTAAAATAATCAAAACATTTTTAAATTGACTGTTTTTTATTCCGCTGATGTCAAATTACAGTTTTTCGGTAAATGATTGTATCACTGATTATGTAGAAGAACCTAGGCATTGCATGGTGGAAATCTATTGTAATAAAAATAATTATTGTGGAGGAAGCCCACCACACTCCTATCGATTAGCTATCATCTAATATTAAAATAAATTATTCAAAATGATCTTACTGTGATGGCAGCAGGTGTAAGCCATTCTGGTTTTGGTTGCTGAGAAAATGTACTTATAAGTTGATTAATTTCATTTAAAGCGGACATTTTTCCATTGAAGGACGACATTTGTAGCAACCGTAAAATCATTTTTAACCGAAACATTTCGAGAGCTGAAAAAATCAATCACATTTATATTTTGTACAATCTGTTCTTCGTCTCGAACTGAGCATCTGAAAGGCATTCAAGGAAAAAAAAATTAAGGCCTATCAATAAATAACTTACAAAATAACACCTGAGCCCAGTGTGGCAGATTGTAGACTTCGCTGCTGTGGAATGGTGATCGGCAACATACGCTGTAGCGGCTTAGGAGAGATTATAACAACGCCCCTTAGCAGCTACAGGGAGTGTTACTGACCCATGACTTATCGATGACCCGCTGCTAGACTCTTCAAGTATCTTCAAACCTAACTTATGAAAACTTGAGACAGGTACTTAGAGCTAGATATACCTAGTTGATTCAGCAGTTTTTTTTTGCCCAACAACTTATAGTAGCATTTACATATAGAATACAGAATACAGTATATGGTTAGTAATAGTTTTATAGTAAAATTCAAAAGTAATGATACTTACACTTTAACAAACTGTGATGGTGGGGTGTCTTGACGGAAACGTATTTACACGCGCGTATTAAACAAGAAACAGTGTCAGTCTTATTCTCACTACCACGCGCCTCTCGCTTAAGTTCCTCATCCGTTAAACTTTCCAGAAGCGTGGGAATACATTCCTGAGGATAAAAATCAAATATACCACACAATATACGCCACATGGTTCCCAGAGAAGAGAAGTCATTGTCATCATCTCGTCCCGTCGGTGTCTTGTTATAAGGCGACAAGTAGAAGGGTCTGTCCATCCGCCAGAAAACACAGAAAAAGCAACTAGTGACGATAATAGAGTAGCCCTCTGTTGTGCACGTTATTGTAGCACCTGTGCACAATTTTTTTGCGTAAAGGTATGTAGTTTTCGTATGCGGTCGGCTTCAGAATCATACCTTAAAGCTGCGAAATAGTAAGAACTCATTTGCTATTTTCCTTTCACGGTTGGAAAGGGTCGGACGGCAGTCGCTCCCTTTAAAGTCTAAATAAATATATCTACAAGGAAAGGAAAAGTTACGAATACTCACAAGAACAGGTAACAGGTAAGTGGTAACAGTGTGTGAAGTGAGAAGTTCATGGCAGAGTCCGAGCGGTCGTAACAGCTGCCACACTGCTGCGACGCGCGTCTCGCCCGTCATCGATTGTTCCAAAGACGATGGTTGTTCACTGCGAACTGTCGTCGAATACTGAAACAAGCAAATGAATCTATATCTATTTTCTAATATTTTTAGTCCATCCCGTTTGTGAAATTCATATCCATACTCCATATTAATATTATAAAAGCGAATTGTCTGTCTGTTACACTTTCACGCCTTAACCACTGAATCGATTTTGATAAAATTTGGTACAGAGATAGATTAGACCTCGTGACTCGTTAAAGAAGATAGGGTATGTTAAATCTATGCAATACTGAATGCATTCTGTGAACATAAAATTACCTATTTCAAAAATGTTTAGTCAACTCAATAATAACTATAAAATAATGTTGTGGCGAAATAAATAAATAATTAAACATACTTCACCATTATCAGCTATCATTGGCGTAATTTCTGTACTATTAACTTTATCACAGGTATCTTCTTCATTCTCTTTCTCTGTTATTTCTGTGGACACTTTCTCTTCAGAATTAATTGATGATGTGAGATCTGTCTTTTGAAATCCCATTATTGTTTCAAACTGCTCTCGAAGTTTAACAAAGCCACCTGCTTGACCAAATCTGAAAGATAAAAACAAGTAATACCATATCATTTAAATTGAAAGTTTAAGTATTTCGAACTACATGTCAACTATAAGCTAATAAAACAATTACATACACATTGACAAGATGGACCAGCCATCCTCTGGATGTGCGGTGATCGTGTGACCTAGCAAACACTTCAGCCTCTTGTGTTGTACCCTGACCAGGAGATGATACAGACAACCCTTCACTAGTTCTAGAAGCATTGAATGTATGAAACCTGTAAAATTCAATAGATAATGTGAATGTTGCATAAGAAACATTGAATTGAAAAATCAAAACAATTAGCAAAGGACAATTCGTCACATCTGCCTATGAACCAGATATGCCTTCAGACCTCGACCTCGGCGCAAACACGACGCGCCAGCAATAATCATAAGCCACAGACTATGACCACAGAGCAAAATGACGATTGGTAATCACACTATACGCCTCTTGCTTTTCTGTATAATCACGCTAAAATCTTTTTTTCCATTCCTCCATGAGCTCCAGGCGGAGTTGGGATCACTGCCCCTCAATTTCTCTTGGGGCAGGTTTCTTATCTCACTCTATACCACTGGTATAGTACTGCAAGTGCTTTTGATTGAACTTGTTCGGAAACTTGTATGGACAACTTAACTAATCTCCTAATCATTTATACTTAAAATAAAAATTAATAAAATATCTTACTTGTTGTTGGGATTAAATGCCATAGATAGTAGATTCAAAAATCTTGGGTCATCTAACTTCATTACACAGAGTTTAACAAGTTTCTCGCAGTTGGACCGAACACATTGCTGTATATTGTTTTTCCAAGATGAAACTGCATCATCCGTTAATATTTTCGTAAAGGACACTGTGAGTGCATCATTGTAAAACCTTTGACATGCTGGATTGTTGTTGTCTTCACCTGTAGAGAATTAATATTTTTTGATCACATAAACTAACCACATAAATGACTCTTGTGTTTTACTTCATGAGGCTAAGAAGTTATAATCATTAATTATGTCATACAGTGCACTCTTAAAGAACACATTGACCTAATAGTATAATATTAATTGAAGAAAACACTGTTGGGCAACAAATTCTTAATATTGTAATTGATGGACTGTCAGTTTTACCCTAGCTTCTTTTTTGCAAGTGTTTTGGAGCACAATTGAAAAATCTTGCAATAACATTTTAAATAAACGTAAATTCAATTGAATGAAATTTTAAAGCAATTACAATGCCAGCTATTCAAATTAATTAAGGATGGAGTAGGAAGGAGTGGGTTCAAGTCCCACCAGGGTGATTGACTTTTTCCATTCTTAATCTATAAAAACTCAAAATAAAATAATCCTCTGGCTGCTGACCCTCTCCCATAGTGTGATGACATATTGCTATGACACTCCCAAATAACATGGCCTGCCTTCTATGGGTAAAAATTCAGCAGTAGATCTAGCTAGAGATTAACCCCTACAATGTCACAAACTATACCTCTTCATAATATTAGTATAGAAGTATTGATGAGTAACTAAGTGCTAGTGAGAACCAGTACTATATTGTTCCAGTAGTAAAAATATATTCCTTGTAGGCCATAATGTGTCATCAGCTTGCTATATTAGTGCCAGTTGGAAGATTTTATTAAGCTCCAATAACATTATGAAGAACTAGTAGCTTAACTTTTCCATTATCATAAACATAAGTGAATAAGACTTTATATTCTATGCTTTACCTAAACCTTTTGATATTCTCTTATTCTTAGATAATTAAATAACTTTGTGCTAGCCATAAACCTAACTGGCATTATCCATGAGGCATAATTGGTAAAATTAGAAATTTATGATTTAATCAATATGTAGGCATACCTTTTGCTGCCAACTCGGTTGCGGCAACAAGAAGTGCTTCCAGCTCCTGTTCTGGCAAAACAGGCACAACCCAACGGGGATGTGAAATCTTTTCCTCTAGTGCCTTTAATTTTGCCTCGGGGAATGCCATCTAAAAAGGATATTTCGTTTCTTTATTATAATAAGTATACCTGATTTAGTATATTTAAATATATATAGATAGATAGACTAAAGGTTGTGCTCCATCCAACAGTAAAGATACAGGCTATGACAAAGTGCCCAATGGCAATAGGTTTGCCCCCTATTATGTGGGACCGAATAGTATAATTGGTGAAGCTCTGCCTGCCCAAATTTACAGGCATATATGCAATTTATATTTTACAAAGAAAGAAATGTAAATATAATTTGTTATTTTTCATAGAATGATATTAGACTTTAACTTCTGTTATCAATTATGTTATTTTTAATAACTAAATGTACCCATATCTAATAACATCTTTTTTTAAATAAAATAGTAATATATTCTCAACAGGTATGTAAGAGTTTTATATTTGTTTATATAACTATATAATAAAGGATACATTATAATGAGTATGAAAACAAAAATACTTGCCTCCCCTGGCATTTGGTCCTGTTCTTTCATTGATATAGTCATTATTTCAACATATGATTAATCATTGCACCCTTCTGTGAATAGATAATGAATGAATTTAACTTTTTAAGACATAGTGATAGACTGTAGAATAGTGACTCATGACCGCTGAAACGCAAGCTGATGAGGTAAATATAGCTTCCAATGATATACATATTGATATCTTTTCAAGGAGTAATTACTATAACTTTAAAAATACAAGTAAATTATTTTTTCAGTTTTAGCACAAACACAAATACAGCTAAAAACAGCAAGCAGCAGGCAATAGGGGAGGACGTAATATTTGAAAATTTGATCTAATATAAATTAGACAAACCCGAATCAAGTCATCTAAGCCCACACTTCTATGGCAAACTTTTCACTTACGACGCATGAGTAGACTGATTTGTATTCGGTTATACGTATATGACGGAACACAGTGGTCTTCGTAACAAATTAATTACTTGTAAATCTACACACATAGACATAATCAAAGTAAATCATTATCGCATTATTGGTGCGATACCTAACTCAATCAATTTTCTTCCAGTTTTTATATCTTATGTAATTTTAATCCTATAAACGGTGTGTGCTAAATATAAGTCTGACTATAAAGAAGTATTCTAATAATACAGAATTACTACACATGCCCTACCCACAGAACAAGATCTACAAAATAATAATTCATAAGATCAGCCGGCGCGACAAAATGGCGTCATTATCCCAAACAAGACAAAGCAAATAATATACAAAATTACGATGGGGGGTTATACAGGCTAATAAAAAACATTAAATATACCTACAGTTTTCTTCTACTATTATCATATATTCAATTTACAGAAAAAAATCTTTAAATAATGCACCAATTTTAATTCAAACACTTTTTTTGACGTACGTAAGTAAGAACGAAAATAGTTTTTTACTTGTTTCAGTTCCTTTCAAATAAGCAAAGGTACCAAGATACAGCCTAATTTTTTTGAACGATTTTAGCCCTACGACGTTTCGGATGCGTTTCGGTCATCGACAAAAATGTTGTCATCGCTCGCTTGACAAACCCTCTAACCACCTCTAACTTTAGTGTTGTACCCAACTTATTATGGTTATGGTATCGAGAAATTCTCTCTCCCTTCATCGCTGCCATATGCATGCGCACGCATGCAAATACACAGAGCAACGTATGCGCATATAATATCATAGCATGAAATAGCACGCAGACACAGTGCGTGCCTCCACGTTCGCGTACGCGTGCGGCAGCAAAGAGTGTAGTAAGTTAGAAACCTTCTGGATAATATGACCGCTTTTGCATATTTATTATTACCGACAGCGGCTCGATTATCCGACATGGTGAGGAATGCAAAATCTTATTTATTCTGTTTTATTTACTTAACATCGAAGTCATTTTCATTCCAAGACTTTTGTGAAATTATTATTGATATATTATTTCGATAATTCAATTCGAACTCATACGAGTATATACTAAAATTAGTTATAGTTACTAAGATACTCTTTGGTATGGTGCTGTGGTGTTGTGTATATTTAATCTATGGTGCTGTACAGCCCAGCGTTGCCAATTTGTGGGGAATTCCCCAAATTATGGGGACTATCAACCCGATTGGGGAATTTGTGGGGATTACGCTTATGTGGGGAAAATGCATGGGGAAAAAATTACTATGACGTCATTAGGTTTTTTCCGTTCTTCCGACCCGAACGTGCGGAAAGAATTCCGAACCGAACGTCGATTTTTTTTCGGTTCGGAAAAAGTAAGGACGTGTGCGCCTTGTACGTGAACATTTTGCTTAGACTATACATTGCTATAGAGCGCGCCTTACAAGTATGAACTGTTATCACGGGTGTGAACAGTACCGATGCTCGTGGCTCAACCTCAATCAGTAGAAAAACAATAGCCATCAAAATGACTTCGTTAATAATATTTAATTCGAAATCGTAAATAAAAATATTATACAACTCATACATTAATTTGTGGTAATAACAGTTTTTGTAATACGCAAAATGACGCCATTTTTTTGTATTTTGGCTTTAACTTTATCCATGCATATCAACTCGAACAAAAAATTTCATAACAACAAACTAAATTAATAAGTGCATCCTGTGCATCTATTGATATTTTCGGTAATGCATGAAACGTCACTATAGGTGCGCTTTAACCATCGCAAAGTATCATCCCTTGATGCCAAAGACCTGAGTGATACGTGCGCTCTATGTAATAATGTATACTCTAAGATATTTTGTATGAAAATGAAGCTTTCGGTTTTCCGTATCTGAATTCCCAATTAGGAAACCGAATACGGAAACCATTCGTGTGCGGCCGGGCTAATAATGCAAATAAACGGACGTGTGCGGAACGTGACGGAATTCAGATTCGGAATTCCGAGTGCCTAGCACTCGGAATTCTTAATCAGAAACTCGAATTCAGAAACCGTGCGTGTGCGGTTGGTGTGCGGCCGGGCTTCAAGAGTTTACCAATAACGTTACCAATAACTAAAATTAATTCCAACCGACCTAATCAGGATTTTTGTATAAATTTTGATTTGCTTGCTACTTTGCGAGTGCACAAACAGATAATCTTCTATCTAAGGTAGTGACTTAGAAATGCACGCACTCCAGAAAAAGGTTTTGACAGATAGACGGAAGTTGACTTGGGTTTATAAGACAAATCTAACAATACATACCTTAATTCTTCATCCTAGCCTTAAATACTACATTTAATGGAACCGATTGGAGCATACGAAATAATAAAGAAATTTAGAAACATACAATACAAGATATCTGCGAAAAAGCATGTTTGCAAGGATTTTTGTAAAAAATATGTTTCATTTTATATTTTTTTCTTTAATGAAAATTTGTGGGGAAGGTGTGAGGAATATTGATTTTAAGAACTCCCAAATTAGGTATTTTCAGTCGGGTTTGTGGGGAATTCAGATCGTGGTCATTGGCAACACAGGTGCTGCCCTGCCTCTGCCCTGCTCTGCCCAAAGAGTAGAGCATAGATTAATCACCTCTGCCCACCACAGACACAGACTCCACAGAGCACAGAGTACTTCCACAGAGTAGCAATATTGTGCCAGCGAAGTAAATGTATAGGGCAGACGGGGTTTTCTAATAAATGTTATTGTGAGGTTTCATGAATAGTAAACAGAGTTATTGTCAGGAATATATATGAAATAGCTTTACAAAATGAGTTTTTCTAGTGATGAAGTGAATTTCCTTGTGTACCGTTATTTACAAGAATCAGGTATGGTTCAATGAACTTTTAGACGCTGAAATGATTTTTCTATGATTTTTAACATACTATCTACCTTTCCAAACAATATACATAACATTAATTTATTTGATATTCTGTGATGATACTATATTTGATTCATATATACATAGTTATATAGAAAGAAACCGGCTTAGCTTAAAATAAAATTCGTCAAACGTATCTTTATATAGTGTCATTTTGTTTTACAACCTGTCTTAGCTTGAATATTATACCATTTGAAGGCGTCTATTCGAATATATTCCAGGATTCCATCATTCTGCATATACTTTTGGTATCGAGTCTCATATATCTCAGAGCAATATCAATGGTGCTCTGGTGCCCCCAGCAGCACTACTCAACATTTTGCAGAAAGGATTACAATACACAGAAGCAGAAATCACTATTGGAGAAGATGGTATTTAAATATATTATTCTATTGCTAATGTTTACAATGTAAAAAAATGTTCACTTTTTTGTACAATGGTGGTAAATTACCACATGTGGTTTAAAATGGTGAACAGTATCATACCTTATGATAGTTTGTGACACCAGAGGTGGTATCTATATGCTTCATAATTCATGAACTGTACAAATACAGCCTCTTACTCAAAACCAATATTGTGTGGGTAATTCAGTTATCTCAAGTGGGCAAATGCAACCTCTTCCTCATGTAGTCAATAATGCTTTAAAATTGTCAGGTTCATGTAAAGCTGTTCATCTAAAAAAAAGTGCCAAGTTTTTTGTACTGCAATGGTGGTAAATAACCACACATCCTTTAAAATGGTGAACAGTATCATACCATATTATGCTTCATAATTCATGAACTGTACAAGTATAGCCTCTTACTCAAAAAGTTTTCAGTTCATGTAAATAAGTTATTTTTCTAGAAGATAAACAAAAAGTACCAGTAAGTTAGAGAATAGATTAAAGAAACTACTGTCCTGTGATCTTGCAGAAGTATCTTTGATTGTATCTAATCTACTGAACTAATAATACCCATTATGTTGATTACTATGTTGATTATTTAAAATCATCAAAACTTTTATTTTATTTAGAAGTGCATATAAGTAAGTGTATAATCAATATTTAGAGTAATCAAGAAGGAATATTCAATTATTTACAGGTACAGAAACACGTCTGACAGAGAGCTTAAGTCTGATCGATGCAGTTACACCTGATATTGTGGCAGCAAGACAGAATGCTCACAATGCACAGAAACAGGCTATCAAAACTGATCCAGGATCAGGAGGAGAACAGAATGGCGTTGATGTTAGTATTGAATGAAAATTTAAAGCATTTATTATGCTTACTTTTTAAATCAGTTGTCAGAGCATTCCCCCTATAAGGGAAAGATTGCAGGTTCAAGTCCCGCCCCAGGGTTGATTCTCTTTTCTATATATCTAAATCAATTTGATGTTAGTGTATTTGAAAATTCATAATCTAACTGTTACTAAATAGTAAATTTGAAATTATGTGTCTCCCAGATGCAGGTGAATGACAGACTATACTAATATTATACATGCTATATTATTTTTCAGGGCACAACCTGCAGTGCTGCCACCACCACAGGTGGAGCTGCAACCCCTACAGCCCCAGAGACTATGGATGTAGACCAGTCCATTGAAATCCCTGCTAGCAAAGCCACAGTACTAAGAGGGCATGAATCTGAGGTTTTCATATGTGCCTGGAACCCGAGCACAGACTTACTGGCTAGTGGGTCTGGAGACAGCACAGCTAGGTAATATTTAAAAAAAGTGAAATATTTATTCAATATTTTATAATTATTATAAAAAATTATATTGTTCATTCCTATTGCACCTGGTCTTCAAAAGCTAAATGCTATTGCATGCTGAATACATTTAGGTATTCTTTTTCAGAATATGGGATATGTCAGACAATCCAGCTACTACTCCCAATCAACTAGTTTTAAGGCATTGCATTCAAAAGGGTGGAGCTGAGGTACCAAGTAATAAAGATGTCACTTCATTGGACTGGAATGTAAGTAGAATCTTTCTAATACTACTGAATATCCAAATGAATGAACCTGATCAATTATTGGTAACAAGCTGCATATGTGTGAAACAGCGCGCAGCCAGCCTCATTTGCAGGCATGGAAATGAGGGCTGGTTTGGGCAAACCCAAATTATAAAACCAAAACATCCCCCATTTATGTGTTACAACATTTCTTTCTTACAAACATCTATATTCTTTACAGTGTGATGGCAATCTGTTAGCGACAGGTTCATATGATGGTTACGCACGTATTTGGACTACAGACGGTACTTTGGCGTCAACGTTAGGCCAGCATAAAGGCCCTATTTTCGCTTTGAAGTGGAATAAACGAGGAAACTATATTTTGAGTGCAGGGGTAAGCTCAAAACCTTATTAAAAAACAATTTCAATAATTATTAAAAACATTTTTTATAATTACATAATGTAGGTACAGTAGAACTCAAAAGTGCAGTAGCAATCCTACGTAACTATAGCATCAACATTCTAGTGCTACTTGTGACCTTTTTCTTTTAAGACAATTTACACACACATAAATTGTTCTTCCGTAGGAATATTATCGATAATTTCTTTGTTACTACTTAAGCAACCCGTGGCCGAGTGGTTCTAGCATGAGGTGTATGGAAATGCAAAGGTTGTTGGCTTGAATCCTACGATCTCGCAATAACACTTTTTGTGTTTCATTTTTAAATTAATATCAGGTTGATGAATGAAATATGTTTCTTAAGTAGAATTTATTATTTGTTAAACTTTAGCAAAGATCAACATAAAATGTAAAAAGAATGGCAACTTCATGCAAAATTATTTTATCAATATTTAAAATTATATTTTAGTCATAAATATAAAAAATCGTTATAAGCTGGAATCTAACCACAAATATCTCTATTCACTGTGAATCAATAGTATATTGCTTCAGCCACTTAACTATCAGTTAATTTACTAGGTTGGTAAATTACTGTATTAGTATCTAAGGACACACACACACACACATGTAAATGCGGTGCGGCGGCCGCACGCCACACCATTTTGAGCCTTGTTTTGCTAATGCACTTATGAGCTCTGACTGTACATTGACAAGAAAGCCCATTTCATGATCATGATATTCTGTATTACATTTCAGGTTGACAAAACAACAATTATATGGGATGCCTCCACAGGACAGTGTACACAACAGTTCTCATTTCACATGGCCCCTGCTTTGGATGTTGACTGGCAAACGAATACTTCATTCGCCTCATGCTCCACTGATCAATGCATTCATGTATGCAAATTAAATGCTGAGAAACCAATTAAAAGTTTTCAAGGTCACACTGTAAGTACTTTTAACTTTATTCCTCCTTTCATTGTCAGGATGCATACAGGATGATGTTTAGTGCTGTTTCCTCCACATTATTAGTGCAGTCAAGACAATGTCCAGTCATGGTAATATGAATGAGCCTCTGCCTGCCAGCCCTTCAGAATAGGGTGTGCTATCCTATCAGCAAAACTTCAAAACATGTGAATGAGAATAAATTGCTTAAATATGTTCTGTAATGCTTGCTCGAAGTGTTTATCATTACCAAATATGCACAAGCAGATTAATTTTCATAAGTATCAATCAAACCATTTTGGAGAGTTTGCAAATAAACACTGTGAGATAAGAATATAAGATATTGCAAGTTAGTCAGTATAAATTCAACATTATTTAATCTGCCTTGCCACACAGGACACCCGAAACCCCTCGCCTTTGATATCTTATGGTAGTAGTATTTATTGAAACCATAATTAATGTATCATTTTGTCTTACAGAATGAGGTAAATGCTATAAAATGGGATCCTCAAGGACAATTATTGGCATCTTGTTCAGATGACATGACATTGAAGATCTGGTCAATGAAACAAGACACATGTGTGCATGACCTACAAGCTCATTCCAAGGAAATTTATACAATCAAGTGGTCACCCACTGGACCTGGAACACAGAACCCAAATATGAATCTTATCTTAGCCAGTGCTTCATTTGATTCCACTGTGCGTTTGTGGGATGTAGAGAGAGGTGTCTGTATTCATACTCTGACGAAACACACTGAACCAGTCTACAGTGTGGCATTCTCCCCCGATGGGAAGTTCTTAGCTAGTGGTTCATTTGACAAGTGTGTCCACATTTGGTCTACACAAACAGGAGGACTTGTGCATTCATATAAAGGTACAGGAGGCATTTTCGAGGTGTGTTGGAACTCTCGTGGTACAAAGGTCGGCGCTAGTGCTAGTGACGGAAGTGTTTTTGTGTTAGATTTGCGTAAACTATAACAACAGGCCTCTCCAGCTGTTAGGGATACTGTTTGTATATTCAATCATAAAAAGATCCGAAAATGATTTTATCCCATGGATGAGAATCACATACAAAACAGATGGACTTGAAAAATAAGCAATTTCATAAATTGTAAATGAATAGTGAAAAATATAAATACCCTTGCAGTGTATTTTAATGAACTGTAAATTAAAAGAAAAAGCATAAATATCCACAAAGTGTTAAAACTAGGGCTTGCAGTATCCATTATTTGCTGGTTATCTGAATCACACTTAAATTAAATATTATAATATCCAGATGTCTGGCTTATTCAGTTGTGTCATTTTCAGTAATACTTTGTAAATGTTTTATTAAAAGTCAAAAGTAAAAATAGTTACTAAAGACTATATCTCTTTTTCTCTTCCTGGCTATACACATGGTGGTGGGATCAGCCTTCTCTACTTTTTTCGTCTACTACACTGTCCCCGACATCGTTCTCGAATACTGGATAATACTACCTCAGAGTCAAAGTCAAAAATTGTTTATTCTGTTTTACTGACCATTAAAACGGAACTTACAAAACGTCAGACGTATCATTATACATATTACAATTGGCAAAATCTCGATTATAATTGAATGAAATTTTGAAGCATTTATTATACTGACTATTCAAATCGATTTAGAAATGGCTCCACCATCGCCCCAAAGACGGAAGTATAGAGGAATTTGGATCGGCTTTGTGCGGGCTTCGGTGGCTTAGTGGTCAGAGCGTTCCCCTGTAAGGGAAAGATCGCGGGTTCGAGTCCCGCCCGAAGTCGATTCTCTTTTCTCTTTCTAAATCGTCTCGATTATAACTCAACATTAGGTTGACGATGGTTTAAAATACACATCTAAAGAATTGCTATTTTTGGGGATAAATAAAATTGGACTCTGGTTAATGAGGTCAGTTAGAATATTTCCTTAAATGTGAAATTGGCACTGAGTTTTCTTACCCTTCTCTCCTTCCGGATTGCAAGCCCTAGTTACTATTCAAGTATTATAAAGTAAATTTTGTAATCGAAAGCAATAATATTCCTTGTAATATTCTAATAGCGTATTTGCCATAGTTGTAGCTTTATGATGCATATATGTTTGAAAACTGAAAATTAGTACCTACCTAAATTAACAAACATAATATTGATCAGAATATTACAGACTATGTATGATATTTTACTAGTACTGTTGTAATTGGCGAACTAATAAATGTAGAAATGTAATTTTCGCTATATTATTTACATTACGAGATTTTCACCCTATTATAAATTACATAATTTTGTTACTTGTGTAATACTTATTAGGAATAAATTTAAATAATAGTTCATGTAGTATGTAGTTAATCTTATTTTTTATTTATAATATAACCATTCCAGCAGTTTCAGCATTGGGGCGACGACAAATGCCCCAAACTAAAATATAAATTATTGTAGATGTGGTAAATGGTACCCAGGTACGTGTACCTCCAAAGAAACATACACACTCCCCTATTCGCACTGAAACCTCTATAGATTGGAACACAGAGCGTGCATTGTGAAGTGTGAGTGTGAACGTAGCGTAGCTACTACTACAGCAGTTGCTTGCATATGTGCGAAGCAGTGGAGAACAGTTGGTGCGCAAAAGCGCTAAGGCCCGGTGAAGCTTAACGTTGTTCCGGGATGCATTCGGGGATTTCGAGGCTTTTTCCTCACGAACCTTATGTCCTTCTCTTTTTTATTTAGCTTGTAAGGCTTTTAAGGAAACTCCTGCAGTCAGAGCTGTCTGACCTCCCAACCGAACCCCTAGGGGGGAGCTTCCAGATCCTACTCCAGTCCGACGAACAAATTATAGTGGATTACTAAACTAAACAGGAGTGGGTAATATACGGCGACTAAACTATAACAATAACAATCCATACTCCATTCTAATAGTATAAATGCGAAGTAACGCCGTCTGTCTGTCTGTTACGCTTTCACGCCCAAACCATTGAACCGATTTTGATGAAATCTGGTACAGGGGTAGATTAAACCCTGAGAAAGGACATAGGCTATGTTTGGTCGCGATAACCGACATCCACGCGGGCGGAGCCACGGGTAACAGCTAGTTATTTATATTACTAAGCTCTACCTAATTTGGAAATAAGTTATAAAATAACTAAAAAATATCCTATATATATTATATTCTATAAAATAACTAAAAAATATAGCTCTTCCAAGTAATCCCACCCTCTCCTTTCCTATACAGAGTGGAAGATTTTAACCTTACCTCGAGGGAAAGTACTTTAAATACTGGATATAGCGAATTTCACCCAAAGGAATCATTCCTTTATTTTTAAAAAGAAATGGAACTGCATTCATAGATTTTTTAAAATTAGCTTGCCTCGCCCGGTAATCGAACCGACTAAAATCCGAAAAAATAACATCCTGTATTTTTATAGCACCAATCGATAGTGTCAATCATAAGGATCAAATCTCTCTAACAAACATGGGTAATTAAATAAGAGGAAGTCCATTAAATTTTAACTTATAAATTTAATTTCAACAGACAGCACTTCTACTCCACGCCATCAGACACCATAATCAACAATAAAGTTATCTTTGACGCCATTTATTTATTAAAATCAGTACTAAATTACTGAACTTTAATTCCGGTTTAGAATGTAATGTTATTGGGTAACTTCGTCTGGGTAATTGGCGTCGGTAGCTTAGTGGTTAAGGAGTCGGCCTTGCGATTAGAGGTCTCAGGTTTGAATCCTGGCCATTACACTACCGACGGGAACCCACTCCTAACACAAGCAATTTAGCTTAGCTGAAGGAGTTAACGGTAATTTTACTAATTTCGGTCTTCGGTAAATCTACATAAGGTACAAGTAATTTGGGGTACTTGTCGGGAACCTCCGCATGGTACACCCCACAACATCCTGGGCAACGGAGATGGCGAGAGAATTGTCTTATTGGCTTGCCTTATTTTGAATTAACCTGAGATGGCGTGCGGTTTTAGTCGGTTCGAGTCCGACATAAATACCATTGCTGGTCTGCTGGGGTATCTGCATGAAAAACAGGGACAAGTAGTTTGAATATGGAATTTTATTATTAATATGATATCTGATGGACCCTTGACTTAAAGTTTTTTATTGTATTAAATTTTATTTAAAAATTAAGTTTGCAGGAATTTCCTTTCATTTAATTAACCATGTTATTTGGACAGATTTGATCCTCATGATTTACATTATTGATTGATGTCATAAAAATACAGGATGTAATTTTTTCAGATTTTAGTCAGTTCGATTACCGGGTGTGGCAAACGAATTTTCAAAAATCTATGAATGCAGTTAGGTTTCTTTTTAAAAATAAAGGAATGGTTCCTTTGAGCGAAATTTGCTATCTCCAGTATTTAAAGTACTTTCCCTCCAGGTAAGGTTAAAATCTTCCACCCTGTATAGGACAACACGTGCAGGACTCAGATGCCACCCGCATACGGTGCAAAATATTCCATCAAGAACCAAGCGATTCGGCGACTCCTTCTTCTGCCGCACTAATAAGACTTGGAATTCCTTACCAGCTCACGTGTTTCCCTCCTCCTATAGTCCCGGGTCCTTTAAGCGGGGCGTGAAAAAGCATCTGATGAGGCCGTCAAGCTGAGTGCCACCATTGTAACATGGTACATGTCTGTAATGGTGACCCTCTTTTCAGAGACTTTGCCTTCAGCTTACCATCAGGCGAGGCAAAGTCAAATTGACGTGTCCTATATAAAAAAAAAAAAAAGCCGAATTTCCCTTTTGAAGCATCTTGGGCAACAGATTCAGCGGCTTTCCACGTGTCACTCTGACTACACCTGTATAAATAGAGCATATTCTCTTTGTAGCAGAGGGCACAGTAGAGAGCAGGGTAAGGACACCATTCACCATGCTTCCCTCACCCTAGGGGTACATCTCAACTCAAAACTATAAATCACCCAGGGTCAGTCGCGGACCCCGAATGAAATGTCTTATTGGGTAACCTTACACCCCTTGAAAATAGAAGACCTCGGCGATCTGAAGGTGGGACAGATCGTAAGTTTTTGCAAGGAAACAGGTAGGTTCAACGAAACGCCATGATTGCCGGATAACCCCAAAACCTCTATGGAGGAGATACAGGGGTAATAGGTGAAGTGGCCCGCACCAAAGGGTGAATCACCCGTCCGGCCAACGGCATCCCCAGCTGGAAATGAGTAAGTAACCGCCCCGGACCCCGGTAATTGAGACCCAAGATGACAAGGGACTTTTTGCATAAATCGAAAATTGGTAATCGATTAAGAACATCACTATCGTCAAGTCAAAAGTGTCAATGTCATTTTGACTTTGTTTTCAGTTTTCATTTTTGTACACTGCAGTATCGATTATTGATTAATTATTAAATATAAATTCAGCTGCAGGCAGAGACCATTATGAATAAGTGATAATGAATTTATATGAGTGGTATTTAATATCTTTTTAGAAGCTATTGCTTTATAAGTGCCATGTGAACATAAGTTGATATTATTCAAAGCTTGGTGTGTAAAAGTGTAAACACAAGACGAAGCGAAAAATGGTTTTAAGGATTTCAATAGATAAAATAATAGATTTAAAACAGGCATATGCCGTGGATATCCACGAGTAATCTCAATGTACTGCTCTAAAATTTGTGTTGAGCATTGCTTCTAGATCCAGGTTGATATTATTTCCTAACATCCATTGTTTTAATTTTGTACTATATAGTAGGTATCTGTAAGGAGTGATCCTCAGTATATGAATATGAAACACTGTTTTAAACCAGTGTGGATATCATTTTCTTTAAATAGACAATTTAGAATCTCTACTTTAATAAATAATACTAATTCTTCTTACATTTCTCTGGAGTCTGAACATTATCATTATGAAAGTTATGAATGCATATCTTTATCAGAGAAGTTTATTAAATACTACCTATTCAACTATTATATCAAATATGCTCCTTATACACCTTAGTTACAACATAGCTATTACTTGTATTTTTCTAGTTTAATTTGATGCCAGGTGTTGGTTCTACTCTCAGCAACAATGTCAGAAAGACCTGAAAGCCCTGAATCTACACAAGGACTATACTCAAAACCTTTGCTTAATGATGCTGTAAGTAAATAACCTAATCCACCTACCTTACCAACTATATTTAATTTAAAAATATTATTAGTTTATTGGTTTAGCAGTTTTCAAGTCATAAAAATAAATACATTGTCATTAACGGGAATATTAGTAATTTCGGTTGCTAATATTCTTTTTAAAAAAAATGAAAAAGAAAGCTATTTGGCTATATTACACATTTGATCTCTTCAATATAAGTGGTTTTCCCTGTCAATTAAAACTCATTTTCTGAACTGAGTGTACATACCTATAATTAAAAATATAATTGATTATAATAATTTGTGTTAAGAAATTGGGTTGGAGAATCTGCTGTTAAATGTTTACTAAAATATTTGCTGTAAGATGGTGCGCTATTGTGATCCACACCTATATTATATCATGGATGAAATATATAAATAGGGCCTATATGACACCATGTTATGTAGAGGGTACATGTACATCAAATAAAATAAGGTTTTAATATTACTTTTTTCTACATCAAATTTTCAATCAATATTATTTTACTAGCTTTTGCCCGCGGCTCCGCCCGCGTGGATGTCGGTTATCGCGACCAAACATAGCCCATGTCCTTTCTCAAGGTCTAACCTACCTCTATACCAAATTTCATCAAAATCGGTTCAGCGGTTTAGTCGTAAAAGTGAGACAGACAGACAGACAGACAGTTACTTTCGCATTTATAATATTAGTAGGGATTCCTTGGCACTTTTTGGAACTTGCTACACATATTGAATATGTAAGAAAGTTATTATTTCTAAATACCACAATATTTAACATGTAGGTAGTTTCAAAATTGTGTACCTGCGTGTCAGGTTGAAATGACCTACACACAACCCTAAAATCAGTGGCAATATCGGGATAGTGGTGTAGGGATAAAATCGGCTACTAGGGACTAGGGTAAACAAAAAATTCTGATTACCATTTTCCCAAACACGTAGCTATTTATTACACGATCTAAGGTCTAGTGTTGCCGCTCGATAGTCGACTATTGATAGTCTATCGATAGACTATTGATAGTCTATTGATAGACTATCGATAGTCGACTATTGTTAGATTATCGATAGTATCAATATTGTCGATACTATCGATAGGGTATTGGTTGGAGTCTGTAGTCTAAATAGGTAATAGAATTGTGAGCATAATTACAAGAGGCCAGGGATGGCGATTCTTTCCGAAAAAGATCGATCTTCAAATATTTAAATTTAATCAATGGACCCTCTTGTAATTATGCTTACAATTCTATTACCTACTAGCCTTCCGCCCGCGGCTCCGCCCGCGGCTCAAACAAACGTAAGATTTTAAGTCTGACCAAGACCTTTCTAACAAAAAAAACCGCATCGAAATCCGCTCAGTAGTTTTTGCGTCCATCGCGGACAAACATTTCCAGTTTACAATTATATAATAGTATAGATAGATAGATTTAGACTACAGACTCCAACCAATACTATTGAAGGAAAGGTCACTATCGATAAAACAAAACTATCGATACTATAGATTGTCATTGCAATATTCAGCATCGATAGTACTCATTGGGTATTGAAAAACGATTCTATCGATACTATCGATAGTATTTCTGTGTGTCGATAGTATTTATACTAACGGTGCTGTCGACACAATCGATAGTATCGAAAATATCGATAGTATCGACAATATCGATAGTATCGACAATATCGATACTAACGTCAATATCGATACTATCGATAGGCCAATCGATTATATAGATGATTTTCGAGGTCAACTATCGATAGTCAAATTATCGATAGTTCGGCAACACTGCTAGGGTCCTCCCCACCACTTCCCCAATATCGCCATTGATTTATGGGGGTTGTGTGTACGTGTAGGCCCTTTAAAGAATAAAATAAAGTGGAAAACTGTACATGTATGCCTTTTCGTGTTTTCCTTCGGAATCTGTATTACATACATAATAATTATTATAATATTTCATTCGGGCTAGATATGGCATACTTTATCTTTAGGGTGTCTTCTGCAATAGTAGTTGTCTGACAGTTAATGGACCATGGTCCTTCTCTAGCCAGTCAACAATATTAATCTTCTGTTTCTACCAACTCTTGTTTGTTAATCCTTTTTCTATTTAGAATATGACAATATACAAATTTCTATAAGAAACCTAAGAGTGTGAGAACTAGGAGGGTTATAAACAAAGAACAATATATGGTATGGTTGCATTGATAAATAAAAAAAAAAGACGTGTGGCACTCGGGGACTGCCGCGGTAAAGCTATTGCATAGTATTTTTTTTCAACTTATGCAATTATAATTACTTACGTTAAAAAATGTGTTACAGCGACATCTATTTAATTAGTTTGTAACTTAGTAGTAGTGAACTAAGAATGCCAACTTTCTATTTGGTACCGTATAGAATCAACAGATGGCGCTATCAACAATTTTTATAATTTCACATAAAAATTCCGTAACGAAAAAATTTTTTTCGTTACGGAATTTCTGGATTCGGTCTCCACGCTCAAGGCCCGCGATAAAAGCTATGCAATAGCTTAAAAGTTACTTACAACATTACATCTATAATGCCTTGTATACAGGACTCAACTTGCAGTCCAGTTACAACAGGGAGGGCTGTGACACCCACAGCCTCTGATGACAATGAAACAGACCAGTCCATTGAAATCCCTGCCAGCAGGGCTACTGTACTAACAGGCCATGAATCTGCAGTTTTTATGTGTTCCTGGAACCCAAGCATGGATTTACTCGCTAGTGGGTCTGAGGACTGCACTGCTAGGTAATATACAAAGATAAAATTACTTTTTGTATTTAAGTTATAACAATAATGACAATGTAACATGTCATGTTACATTATGTTTCTTTGTTTGTCATTCTTGGTGTCATAATCATGTTATGCTCCTACTATTTTTCAGGATATGGGACATGACAAGTAATCGAACTACTACTCCCAAACAACTAATTTTAAAATGTTGCGTTCAAGAGGGTGGAGCTGAGGTACCGACTTTTAGGGATGTTACATCTTTGGATTGGACTGTAAGTTGCTTTCCATAATGGTCATGAAGCACTTGCTACATAAACTACAATGATGAGTAACCGTATTGTTCACTGAGGTGAGAAGGTGACTGATTTATTTATCGACGAGGGACTTAAATGAATCCAAGATCGAAATTGGAGTTTCTGTTGACTGATATCTACACAATAGAAATTTAATACTGCGTGTAGTGACCCGAGACGGCGTGCGGTTTTAGTCGGTTCGAGTCCGATCAAAATTCAAAGTCAATAATGATTCCACGCGGGCTAAGCCGCGGGCATCAGCTAATAAACAAATTGAAAAAAAAAAGGAACATAATAGCAAGTAACGCCTTGATCACACATACCAGTGTGGAGTGGCGAGACAATACAGTCGGCCGAGTGATCGGTACGTGTGCGTATCTCTGATTGCTTCACACGTACGAGTGAACTGTCTCGCCACTAATTCGGTGCGTGTGGTCAATGCATAGGGATTTGCATATAGGTAACTTTACCACCTGTAATACGCGTATATTTATAAATAACGATCAGGGTCCGATCGGATCAGGATCGGATGAGGATCAGGATCAGGACCACTGAAAAAGCAATCATAAATATTGAAAACCATTTTGAATTTTATTTACGGGAGAAAAAGTTCATAGTCATTTGAAGCCAAAAAAGGGGCAGCGCCCACCGCTAGGCTGCACAAGCCGACTCATGACAAATTTTAGTCATGACAAATTTTAGTCAAATTCTGGCCGCTGCCGGCCTCTGCTCTTTCAGTGGGAATTGACCCTGTACATTCAACTTATTTTGAAGGTACTTATATTGTATCTAAGTACCTGTAAAATATCCATGTACCTGTACATGGATATTTTTACCACGAAAATATGCAAATACCCTAGATCTATTTCTTTCTTCCAACTACCTTCAAAAATTTTCTTTTCTTACAGTCTGGTGGCAATTTGTTGGCGACAGGGTCATTTGATGGTTATGCTCGTATTTGGACTAAAGATGGTACACTAGCGTCTTCACTACGCCTGCACAAAGGCCCTATATTCGCCTTGAAATGGAACAAACAAGGAAACTACATTTTGAGTGCAGGGGTAAAGTGAATTAGATGTTTACTAAAATTAAAGTTAATGAGTATCAGTAAAACAAGGAAACCGATTTCGTGATCGTCAAGTACTTACTGTGTGTTACTTTTCAGGTTGATAACACCGTTATATGGGATGCATCTGGAGGGTATTTTACGCAACAGTTTGTGTGTCATAAGGCACCAGTTTTAGATGTTGACTGGCAAACGGATTCTTCATTTGCTTCATGCTCCACTGATAAATGCATTTATGTATGCAAATTAAATGCTTCGAATCCAGTAAAAAGTTTCCAAGGTCACACTGTAAGTATTTCACTAATATCATAAAAGATCAATAAATTGCAGAAGCGCGGTGGCGCGACGCTTGTCCTGCATTTCTGGGACAAGATTGTGTCACCAAAGCCGTATATGACCCAGCGTCAGCCAGGGTGCGCGAGAATTTGCCTTATTGGGGTGACATTACACCCCAGTAATGGAGACTCGAGAAAGAGTGCGGTTTAAGCCGGTTCGACTCCGACATAACCCTCTCCACCGGCGGAGGGGTATCCGCGGTGATTTCTGCACGAAAAAGGATAGGTACGGCGAACAGTCTTCTGTCTACTTGTCCTTGAACTATAAATTTAGGCTGTATTCCTTAGAAAGACCTACCTAAGTATCAATTTGTATTTCAGAATGAGATAAATGCTATAAAATGGGATCCTCAAGGACAATTATTAGCTTCTGGTTCAGATGACATGACATTGAAGATCTGGTCAATGAAACAAGACACGTGTGTGCACGACTTACGAGCTCATTCCAAAGAAATTTATACTATAAATTGGTCACCCACTGGACCTGGAACACAGAACCCGAATATGAATCTTATTTTAGCTAGTGCCTCATTTGATTCAACTGCGCGGTTGTGGGATGTAGAGACAGGTGTCTGTATTCATACAATGACAAAACACACTGAACCAGTCTACAGTGTGGCATTCTCCCCTGATGGGAAGTTCTTAGCTAGTGGTTCATTTGACAAATGTGTGCATGTTTGGTGTACACAAACGGGAGAACTTGTTCATTCATATGAAAGCTCAGGAAGTATTTATGAAGTGTGTTGGAACTCTCGTGGTACAAAAATCGGCGCTGGTACTAGTGACGGGAGTGTTTTTGTGTTAGATTTGCGTAATCTGTAAATAAAATAAAATGAATATGTAATAAAGTATCCCTAACGGTTGACGGTCGTCAGCTCCTTAGAATACTGATTGTAAGTAAATTCAATCATAAAAAGATCTGAAAATGTATATAATTTTGTCTTGTCGTGTGTCGATAAAAACCGGACTTGATAAATTAGCATTTTACCCTTATACAGTACTAACATAGTGAGTCGCTACAAGTTAAAATGAAATTAATAAGTATCTAGAAGACCAATGAGTACATCCATACCTACTCTAATGAATGTACCACGATGATTGGAGGAATGTAAAACATTCCTCCAATCTCTTCACTGAGGCTCTTTTCCTTGACATAAAAGGCTTTAGACAAAACACCTTGTGCTGATAGAAATTTATTTACCTTGCCTTATGCTTCCTCCACCTCAAGGATCGGTATCCTTAAGTTTTTCTAGAATAATCTCGCTAGTATTAGTATCTAGCGATAAACACTCTGGCAAACACTCTTTGAAGTCAATGCGATATACTCATGTATCGACCTTTGCAGACATACTTTGCTTCACGTGATAGTTATTTGAAGCTCTGGAGTCAGGATATATAGTACGAATCTGAATTTTCAACCCACGGCCAACGCTCGTCGAGGTGCATAAAGTGGAAAAGAGACAATCCCAAGACGCGGCACTTTTTCACAGCCATTGACAGGAGACAGTTTTATCCCCTTGGTATGGGCAGGCCAAATTACTTTGTGTCTTTCTCGATGAGTATCTTTCCTTCTGGAACCTCCTTCGTGTTAGGTCGTCTTCACAACTTAATGAGGTTCATTAAGTTGGGATAGGAAGGGATTAAGTTGGCATAAGGAGGGAAGCCGACTGTCGACTCGCGATATACGTAGTTTATCTTCGGTCTATATTAATATGTGCTGTTTCTATAAAAAAGTGTGACCGTATCTCCTTTGTCGACTATACGTAGGTAATAACGAGCTTCACATCAGTTACTTTAACCCAGCTCCAACTTACCTACCTACTAGCGGCGGCTTACACTTCGGTGCTAATATCACGCAAACCGACGGAGATTGAGCGGGTGTGTATCATCATACTCAATATAATGCAGTTCTATTCGACACAAAGCGACAAACAGATCTGGAAGCAAAAATTAGATAATTGTAATACGGATAGGTAATTTATTACCTTACTAAGTGTGAATAACTTTTAATCTCGAAAACCGCCAATATTTTTGGTGAGTATTGCGAAGAGTTTTATCTTTGAAAAGAATCTGATAAGTTCTAATGTTATTTACACACAAATTTAAGGCAAAAAATAAAATATCCTGCCAGTGTCTTAAAATTTGTAAATTATAATCATTTTAAACAAGAAGAAATAGTTATTAAGTATTGTAATCATCCAAATAATGTATAATGGCCATAGTAATAGCTTTACTTTACATGTTTGAATACTGGTAATAAACACATCAATGATATTGTACATTTTATATTTATTAGCAGTGTTCTTTTAATTGACAAACAGTAAATTTAGAGATTACTGAGATGTGTAGTGCAATTTTCGATGTAGGTATTATTTACAAGATGTTTACATTCTGTCTATTGAAATTATAATAATTGTATTGTGTAATATGTATTAGGAATATATTTTATAAAAATAAAAGTCTGTGCTTTGTATGGTAGTAAATTTCTTTATTTCTCTAATTTCAATTTATGATCCCTTTTCATCCTGTTTCTCTTTATTTCCTTCTTTTGAGGACAATGGTATCTTTTGAGCCATCACATATCAAATAGTAATTACTATTTCATTGGCCTCTTATAAGCTAATAAATCCTCATGTTTATATAAAACATGTAGCTTTTCATACAAGAACTTAAAGAAATACAATAAATTATCATACTGTCCTTCATATGGCTGGCATTGTGGATGTTTGTTGTGTGTTTTATGAACAGGATAGTGGTGTGTGAGATGTGAATGATAGTTCTCACTTCTACCCCAGGCACATAAGTGTATCTCTAAAAGCAATTGATGTAATGCTTCTATTGTTGATAGGTACCACCTAGGACTACCACGCTGGTGACGCCAGAATTGTGAAGGTCTATTCTGTAATACGACTTTGGGTATCTTTTGCAACCTTTCATCAGCATAAATACCACGACTTTGATTCCAAGTGCTATCTATCAACACCACTCTATCTATAGGCAGCTTTTCCACATGGTGTATTTTTTCAACTTCATTGTCATTGAATACTTTTGTCATTAACGTGCCTACATTATATCCTGCTGGCAATGTAGCTAGCAATAGTTCAGAATAGCTGGGAGTATTATTTTCGTCTATGTATAGATCTTGAACTGTTCTTGCTTCAGCCCCCGGATATAACAAAACAGTTCTACCATCTAAATCATATTCTGGCATGTCTGGATATATGTAGACATTAACATCTTGTGGAGCTAAGACAGCTGCATGTGCTGAGGTACTTTTACCGTCTATTTCACGACGATGTTTAATTATGTCAACTTTTATTGGTAGCTAAAAAAAGATAAAATTAAGGTATAGCCAAAATTCATGAAAAAAGAATCATAATGGTATATAGTACCTAATCATGTTGCCTTACTTTACACACTGGAATTTGTCCATCAAGAGATGAAACTGGAACGAAACAAGTGTAACAGAAGTACATTCGAGACTTCCCACAACGCGGGCATGGGCTACGACTCGATAACTTTTCAATCGGCTCTGTACTGGCAATAAGCATTCCTTCGAAGGGTTTATCATCACGGCTACGTGCTTCTAAACTTTTTGGATTCATTATTTACTTGTAGTATAACCTATAAAGTCTTGAGTAAAGTTTTCTCCTATTATCTATATGAATGTCTATTCACTACTATTTTGTAAATGATGTATGAATGTGATTCATAATTTAATATTTATTATTGCGAATTGTGATTTGTGAGCACATAATAAATAAAGAATGACTAACAAAGTATCGCAAAAATAAATATCAACTTGCATTAAGCATTGACACATGACACTTGACAATATTGACATTGACTGCAAAGCAAACTGCAATTGACTAGTTTTTTTTTTGTTTGGCTTCTTGCTTAGCATTTACCCATTATCAAGTAAGTAAGTAAAGTCCGACCAATAAAATAAAAAACCCGTGCTGGGGGCGCCAAAAACATCTATGATTATGACAACACCAAGTATAGTGATACACATGTAAAATGCCAATATTTTTCAACACACTTGCTTATGAACAGGCTTTTATTTCCCCGCAATTAAGCACGGAATGACACCTAATATAAAACTGTGACTTTTTCATTGCTTCTTCTTCCTCCTAGCGTTATTCCCAGTCGCATCCGAAGCTTTCAGCTTGGAGTCTGGGGTCCGCTTTTACCAGTCATAGCTACAGATTTGGCTAGACCTCGATATTTTCCGTGAAGCGATTGCCCTCCACGACCCAATGTTAACATTAGGCGATATCGAAGCTTTGCAGCTAGACCGTTGTTTTTGGACTTTTTAGGGCACCAACTACCCGTAACGACTGCCATAGATGTCCTTATGGCAACCGGGACCGACGGCTTAACGTGCTCTCCGAGGCACGACCAGACCAATGCAAATACCCATATTTAATGCACACAAATATTTGCACTGAGCGGGGATCGAACCCGCGCCTCCTGCGTAGCGGCCGCGTTCACTACCGCTACGCCACGGAGGCTGTCATGTTTTTCATTGCTATTATTCACAAAAGTGAGTTATAGACTTCTTTTTTTTTAATTTCATTAAGTTGCTTTGTTCTTAAGTTTCGATACAAAAAAGATCGTGTCCAATATTACAAACGAATTAATATAGAAAGAAAAGAAAAAGAAAGAACTTGTAGTACGTGTTTAATATACAAAACTTTCATTAAAATGTATTTTTTTTTTCTCTGTTAAAAAGTTAAGTTTTTCTCTGTTAAGTTTTCTGGTTAAAATAGAAAAATAGACGCGGCGTGTTATACTGGTTACAAGGACTGGGCACAAATCACAACACAGTAGTATCCGTATAATAGTTTACTGCTTGGAATGGTAAATACAAGTTAGACATACAGTTACACCATGTATAGAACAGGGACCACGCGATATTGTTTTTCGGACTGCATAAAATTCTTGTATTTTATGCCTAACAGCACAGAGATCAAAATAATCGAGCATGATTTTCTTTTTTGCGTTAGGCTTATTTTTCTTAGGCGTAGAAAATACATTTGACGTTTGACCTTCTCTTCGTATTTTTATTACAGAAGATCGGGATATACCTAAAAATGTGAATAATAATTAGTCACAGTAAAATCAGTAGATTAGGCCAATTTCAGTTGCACGTACTCTATGATGTCCTACCCGTCATGTTGACAACAAGGTCCGTGATGTTATTTAGAGGAACAGAGTCCAATCCTTCCTACTTTTTATCCGACAAATACTTTGTTATATTATAAATTACTTTTCTTAACTGGCTTTTAATAGTTTTCGGCATATTACTATAGTTTTGTAGTTTTGTAGCGCTCTCAAACTCAACAACACGCACAATTGACACCACACTGACAGATGACCATAATGACATTGTATAGATTGTTACCATATGAAGAAATTAGTTCCAATAGTTTACCGCAATATGGCGAGGTTTTTTATTTTACTGGTCGGGCTTTATAAAAATAACTGAGGCAGCATGGTCATAGAACCTTAGCCTGTTCCAAAAGGAACAAATATAAAAAAAAAATTGACAACATTAATCAAAATAACTGTCCAGTGTCCTGTCTAGTCAATTTGATTAGCTATTCTTACATTTATCTATTTTATGTTCAAACTCAAACATAATTAAAACAATAACGGCTAATTTATTATCCCGTCTTTTATTCTTCGCTACTGGTGATTTTCTGCTATGTAAACTCAAAGTAAACATTCTTTGAAACACATCCGAACGATTTGACATTATTTGAAAATATTTTATTTATTTAATTTAGTTTATTTTAGTAATAATAGTTTGTAGTTTTAATTTAATTTAGTATTATTTTTAACTTGTAATTTTCCTTGCAAATAAATTTAATACACAAACTTATTTGAAAATTATTTTGTAAATAATGTGATGCCTGTATTGCCTTCACCGACGAAATTTTTTTGTATATTTTGTTCCTGTAGATGATGAAATAATAGAGTGGAAATGGATTTATCCACAAGTAATCTCACTGGACTCCTTCAAAAATTGTGTGTGGCATTGTCACTAGATCCAGGTAGATTCTATTTTCAAACTATACATTGTTTTTTAACTTTGCATTAGTGTGTCATATAGAGTCATTCAGGAATTTGTATTAATCTGTAAATATTTAGAGCCTTTACTTGTTATTTATGAATATTTTACAAGAATATTTCAAATCATTATTGCCAAACTTTGTCACCTACAGTTGTAAGATTTTTCAATGAAGACATTTCGTTTTAATTTCTCTATCTATAGTATATTATAGAAAGTATGTTTATATAGATGGTGCATATGAATTAGCTGTATCATACCTTTCATCAACGGGTGAGAAAAGCAGAACTGCACAAGATGAAAGGCTACTCTGTCAGAAAATTCAGACAAAACTGGCCAGTGTATCTGCACAAGATGTAGAAAAATTTAATGAATGCTATTCTAAACTCAAAACTTCTGTAAGTAGATGTTATTTATTATCACCATATTATATTTTCTCTAATTATACTTATAACCCACATTCCTAGGAAAGGCAGTAGTAATAGTAGTAAGCTAAGTTTTGCTAATCAGTAGGTGGCAAACAGATTATTGTAATAAGAGGTATTGTAAACCCATATGTGGGACACATCTCCTGGACCTAAATCATGGTACAAACGAGGCACTGGCCTGTAGATTGTTTTGTTATATTCTATGCTTGGTGAATTTGAGCTCGTCCACTGCAGTAGCACTTGGTGCTTTCGTCAAAAGACACACAAGAAACGTGCACTGCATGTATAGAGCACATTTTAAGTTCAAAATTGAACTAGGTATTTGAAAGCATACCTATTCTGAGCCTCTTAAAATTTTGTTGAATTATGTTCAGAACAGACCTTTATAAACTTACTTGATTTTTGACTGACTCAGGCATGTATGTACATTGTATACTGTTCCATTCATGTTCCTTATACACTTGTTACATCTTCTGTTCATATTTTCCAGTTTATTTTGAAGCAAAGAGTGTCAGTGCTGGGCTTACTATTAGCTCTGTCAGAGATGCCTCAGCACTCTGAGTCTACACAGCAACTATTCCCAATACCTCTACTTAATATTACTGTGAGTACCTTATTTAATGTATAAATATTGTAAGCATACTGGTGTGAAAAACATAAGTTTGGCAAACTGTATAAAGCAGTGGTAGAATATACAACTACTAAGACAGGTTGTGTATATGTATATTTATATTAATCTAAGGTCTATATATATATATATATATATATATTTATATGCATAATGTATGAATGAATGTACAAAAAACATAATTGAGGCGTCTAGTTTCAAAACCCGCTAAAAGAAGATACTAAAATTTTAGGGAATATATGAAAAACGCTTTTTGGTTTTAATTTGCCCACTAAGATATAAAAATACTAACTGTTTTGTGAAATGTTATCTGGCAATACCGGAAATACCTTTAATACTTCGACATGCATGTGTTATTTTAAAATATAACGTAAACTATTTTCATTTTAGCGTATTTTGCTGCGAACAATCAATTTTAGGGGAGTTTGAAACAAACGTCAAGAGTTTTAGCGGGGTTTGTTGCGAACAGTGCCTAGCAATTTAAAAGCGTTATGCAATAACAGTTAATTAATTTTGGTTTAAAAAAATAGTGTAACTCATAGGTATGTAATCAAAACATGCAAGTTTTATTTATTACAATCAAATTTAAAAAAATAAACAAAACATTCGAAAATTAAAGGGTCAAAGCATGAAAACACAATGTAGGTATCTCACAATACAAATTGCCAAGTCAATTTATTATATTTAAAACAAAAGAATTAAAGTACCTATTTATAAGAATATTAAGAATTAAAACATGAACGAAAATTCTTACATTCCTTTTCTTGAATTATTTAACTTTTTATAAATCATTGGTCAATACAGTAGTTAATTTAAAAATAATAATAATTATACTGCCGCATAACCTCGAACTAAATATCAGGTTAATATTAAATTCAATTTGACTAAATATTATATACCTACCTAGCAATAATGGTTGTATGTACCTTTACCTTCTAAGTGAAGTACCTACCCGAAAAAATAATTTTCAATACACTTGCTCGTAACTGGCGTTTTACTTCACCGCAATTAAGCACGTAAGTACACCTATTATGAAACTGTGAATTTTTCATTACTATTATTCACAAAAGTGAGTTATAGATTCTTTTTTTTTATTGGTTGAGTTTCTTAAAAAAAGTTGGGTAACCAAAAAGATCGTGTTCAATAGTAACCTACAAATAAATTGATATCCATCATGCAACTTCATATTTAAATAGATAATTTCAACTTATACATGTTTATTAAATAAAACTTTCACTTTTTTATTTTATTTTGTCTACAAAAAACTTTAAATTCCCCATGTTGAGTCCAAAACGCTATCAAAAAAAAGAAACTTCATTCTTTTAGTCTATGGCCGATACATTGTTAGATTAATCTGTGGTTAGATGCGCGCGCATTCGAAAACTTATTAATGTTTCCCGCCGATAGGAAAAAAATTACCTACACAACTCATTTTAAGTGTCGAAATTATAGTTCTTTATTATAAAATGTCTACAAGTATGTACTAGTTGTGAAGAAAATGATTTATTTTGTACACCGCCCGATATAAAATGTGAAGCCCTTAACGTTATGGAAAGTTTACTACCTGAAAACTCCAAGGAAAAATATCTACGTACAAAAAAGATGCTCCAGATAACCATTATCTGGCTACTAAGGTTAGTTAAATTAATGTACTATTCACTTTTTTGGTTTATTTTAACTACGCGACTTCTGCCGAGTTGTGTGTTGAACTTAAATTATTGTTAATCTTTTTCAGGTCGCTTTAATATTTGGTGTAACTGGTGCATGTAGGATACAAGAATTAACAAATATAACTGTGAAAGATATAGAGAACCATGGTCAGATGCTTTTAGTGAAGATACCTATGACGAAAAATAAAATACCGAGGTCATTCACCATACACGGTCCATTCTACGAAATAGTGAAGAAGTATGAAAGTTTGCGTTGTAAATAAACTTTTTTTCTACTATATAAAATTACTTTTTAGTATTATTTTCCTCACAAGTGTATTGAAAAACGTCGTATGCCACGCGTGAGTATGATGATTACCGTCCTCGGCTCTCTTAAGACCCTCGCCTGCCGGCTCGGGTCTCAATGGCGCCTCGGCGGTAATCACCAACTTTACTCACTTGTACCATAATGTACTATTACCTATATTATCTACACTAATTTACTCATTTTGCATAACACCATCAAAGTCACTTCGCTACTTGTTTTGAAGCAATTTTACACCTACTGTTTAAAGGTTTCTTTGGTACTTTTCCACGAAGATTTGTCGCGTGGTTTCTTCCTTGCTTCCTTGGGATCACATTTTTACACAAATTGAGTTAAATTATCCATATTGTGAATTAAAAACAATAAAAACTGCAACACACTTTCGTTTCGTTTTGAAAAAATCGCCATACTATTTTGAATGTCACGTGATCACAATACCGCGCTGTCATTGGCTGATTTCCTTTAAGCGGATTATGAAGCAAACTAGACGTATTTTAGCGGGATTTGCAACAAATATCAATTTTCCAGTGCTACTTTTTAGGCTTTTGGCGCGTTTTGATTGAAAACTGATAATGACATATTATGAAGAATACATACTGGCATCATTTTGAACTATTAACTCAATTTTTATCTAAAAGCCTTTTAGCGGGTTTTGAAACTAGACGCCTCAATTATCTGGATTCTAGAACTCATAATTCAAGCAAACATTGTTATTTGTTTACTTGGTGACACCATAACTTGGATATGACTGCCTATTTCACTCATCCTTTTTAAAAGCTTTCTTATACTCTAAATGAGGTTTTTATGGGAAGGAATTTAGAAAAAAAAGCACACAAAAAGTGTTCTAAAAATTGAGTAACAGTGAATAATTAAATATAATATTACAGAGATCAAGTATTGGAATCTCTGGCCAAGAATCAAGTACTAGCAAGAGTACCATTGGGTCAATGAGCTGGGGCAGTCATTTAATAAAGCAGCGGGGCTCCAACCAGAGCTTACCCTCTAACAACAGTAACATGATTGTTGCACTACCACGCACTGGTAAGTATGAGTTTTTGAGTATTATACACAAACGTTTTTTAATTACCTGAGAAGTTCTGATGAAGTGATTGGTATTCAATACTAAATGCGTCCATGTAATTAAAAAAGAGTAAAATATGTACCTATGGCAATTTCGTCCCTTAAAATGTTACAGTTTTGTATTACTGGCTTCTTGCGTGAGGTTTACACAGGTGACTAAAGCCGCACGATTTTGGGCGCGCGGTGAAAATCGACTGTCTAAACTGAATGTCAATACGGCTAGAATTCGACAAGGCAGCTGGTGCGGCGATTAATGAAGCGACTAGCCGCATGGTGAAGATCAACCAGGTTTAGGGTTTACCCCACATTACAATGGTTGATTGAGATAGAGATCCGATTCTCAGCACTTCATGGATTCACCGTGCGGTCGCCGGGTCTATAGCGTGATACAGAGAGGAACACCGTGACGGCGATTGGGACTTTTGACCCAGATGTAGGTTTAGGGTGGCCACCTTGTGATGCATCAGCGCTCACCTCCACCGTCAGTAGTGTTCCCCCCCTACCTATCCAAATTTGATAAGATCCTATCAATGCCGCTTTTGATATTCAATTTAGTAAAGAGCTTACTAAATCGAATTATGGCAGTTGCTTGACGGATAATATCGAACTCCCGCTAAATCCGCAATTAGACTGGTAAAGCGGACCCCAGACTACCCGCTGAAACCGGATGCGACTGGGATTAACGCTAGGATGAAGAAGAACATTTTCTTAATACCAGTGCAATACTCCCATAATTTTTATTCGTGAAATCCGAGTTACACTTTTTGTTATATTGTGTGTACAGATCGCATAAATGAACGCACATGCGTGCGCGAGGCGGTACTAGCAGCGACGGGCGTGAGGACGCGCAGCGCCGCGACCTGCCCGCGCCCGCACGGCATTCTACACTCACGCATCGCACATCTTGGCTTCTTACATGACCGACTTAAAGAATTCATCGACCCATCATCAGGGCTTATGCCACAAGGTCAGGTTTTGTATATGAGTTTAAAGACTTAAGGTTTTTCATTCAGAATGTGTACTTGTGAATATAGAGTGACATCCCGAAATATTAAATTGTCATTTTCAGTTGAAAAAACTTTGGTTTTTGTTACAGGTTTAATGGGCGAAGGTCTTGTGGCGTCAATAAGAGATGAACTTACAGAATATTATCGAAGTGTTGCTCTCCTGCAGTCCCAGGTACAGTTGATAAATTTGAAGGACATCATTCACGCTTTATACATTTTTGGTCCCAAACTGAAAATTGTCGGCACAAAAAAAAAAACGATATTCCGTTAGAGCTTGTTCTCAGTAGCATTTTTTATAATGGCCTCAAAGTTGAGGGACCACTTCCCTCAGTTTTATTTGAGTTCAAAATTCTTGATGAAACTAATAATGTTCCCCAGGCGTGCGAGAGCGACGGCGGGGGCGGCACGCTGCGGCGCGTGAGCGTGTGGGCGCAGGAGCCTCTGCACCGCCTCACGTGGCTCGCCAACATCGCGCATGCCGCGCACCACAAGAAAGGCAACTACCCGCATTTAGTCTTCTTCAACAACAGTTGTGAACATAGCATCAAAATCAAGCAAAAGAGATTAGCCAAGTCGAACAATATCCGTCTGTTTGACTTAAGCCAAGTCAAACAGACGGATATTGTTCGACTTTACTTTTTTTTTAAAGAATTTTAGCAACCGAAATTACTAATATTCCCGTTAACCCCTCCAGCTAAGCTAAATTGCTTGTGTTAGGAGTGGGTTCACGTCGGTAATGTATAGGCATTCGTGATACAGGGTTCACCTAGTACGAATGCCTCTGCAGTCCTTGTAATAAATTTTCTAGCATATTACACTTAATTATTCTAATCTAGTACTATTATAAGGATATATTTGTAATCAATCTATGGAAATAAATAAATTATTATTATTATTAATGTAATGGCCAGGATTCGAACTCGGGACCTCTCGATTGTTAGGCCGACTCCTTAACCACTAAGCTACACATATACATAGAAATAAAATAAAAATGTTACATTATACTGGTTTCTGTAAGGGCGGAAACATAACACATCAAACATTTTGGTGTGTATAGGTGGCGAGCTCGCATCGTGCGTACACAAGTTCGTCCGCCACGGCGACGAACGCGTGGCCACGCTAGCGCGGCGGCTACTCACCGCGCTCACGTACCCGCTACTACTCATGCTCACGCGCTGGTTAATACACGGTATGATCTTGTTATATATTTCTTTATTGAGTCTTGTCTTTAAATATGCTTTCAACTGGTCATATAGCTGTAAAACTGTACATGTACTTTACGTCTTTGCAGGAGAAATTGACGATCGATTTAATGAGTTCTTCATAGAGAGTCGTAGTGGCGTCCCTATTGACAGAATGTGGCACGATAAATACAGAGTGCGGTAAGTATTGTCCCCACTCCCCATATCGTCCTCACAGTAGACATATTATAACGTTTATAGACAGTGGCCTCAAAGGTTTTGGTAGAACTCGATATACTTATCAATCGTAAATAGGATGTGTGGTAATAATATTGCCATTTCAGGGAGTGGATGGTCCCATCGTTCATGTCCCGCGAACAGGCGGCGCAGATTCTGGCGACGGGCAAGAGCGTGGTGTTCATGCGCGAGGCGTGCCAGGACGAGCCGGGCCAGCACGACGCGCCGCCCAGCGACCACGCGCACCACCTGCAGGCGCTGCTCAAGCCTCAGACAGGTGACTGACATAGTACACGCTTAGATTTCCTGAAAACTCTGGGCATGTAAAGTAGTTACCTCGTGGCAAATTTGCGTCAATATTTCCTCAGTCGGGCGGATGACCCGTGTATGCTTCATAATCATAACAGAACGTTCGAAAAACAAGCCGACCGACCCGACTGCAAGGGAGAGTTATTTTTTTCACACGTGGACCAGGCGCCACCAGTCCTTACAGAAACCACACACTATCATTGAAATCAACAAAGGTTTGACTCTTTAAATGAGAATATACATTGTGTTTTCTGCGTGGTTCCTAGGCGAATCCGCAGAGGACTTAGCGTGGTGGGAAGCTTCGGGACTTCGTGAAGGTGTGGCGGCAGCTCACGCGGTCGCGTCGGCGCGTCTGCTGGCCGCGCTCACCGAACACCACCACTTGTTGGACCACCTGGCCGCACACAGGAGATACCTGCTTCTTTCGCAAGGGGACTTCGTGCACCATCTCATGACGTTGCTGAGGTATGCCCATTGCCCAAATATACGTAATTTGTTTACGATTTGTCAAGTTGATTTTCACACCTTACCTGACACTTGGGTAGGCATCATCAAAGTCATAAATCAAAGTGGGGTTGGCTTGGGCGCAACCGACGGCTTAATGTGCTCTCCTAGGCATGACCAGACCAATGAAAAAAAAATACACATATTCATACATTACAAATATTTGCACTGCGCGGGGATCGAATCGTTGGCGGTAACTATTTTAACACTATTAGTTTTTATTTCATCAACACTTACACTACTCCGATAGTAAGTATATTAATGCCTGATATATACTTGGGACACGTATCTTGGACTTAAATCGCGAGATAAATAAGTTCCTGGCGCGCACGAATTGTTTTGTAATAATCTATGTTTCATAAATTTGAGCTCGTTCACTGCTGTAGCACCCCGTCTTATCCTCAAAAGACCCATAAACAGTACATTTTGAGCACATTTTAGGTCCAGCCCGAGTAATAAACCTAATGTGTGCGAAGAGGCTAACTGACCTTAAGTTGCGGTACGCTATGATGGCCGGTTTTGCTCGTTTTCTCTTTATTGGTGCGCTTAATATTGGAATACGAACTGTTAGACGAATAAATAAAGAAAAATATGGCGAGACTTGCACAAAAGAAAATAAACTTCACACACCAAAAAAGAGAAAACGAGCAAAACCAGTGGTGTCCAAACGACCATACCATCTCAGCGTGCCGCAAGCCGCAAGTATAGTGTTCGTGCACAGGGACGAGCTGAACAAGCCGGCGTCGTCGCTGTACGTGCACAACCTGTCGTGCACGCTGGAGGCCGCCGTGCGCGCCACCAACGCGCAGTTCGAGCCGCCGCACGTGCTCGCGCGCCTGCACGTCAACCTCTACCCCAACTGTACGTACTGTGTGCCACACGCTTCTATATCTATCTTAATATATATAAATCTCGTGTCACAATGTTTGTCCTCAATGGACTCCTAAACCACTTAACCGATTATAATAAAATTCGCACACCATGTACAGTTCGATCCAACTTGAGAGATAGGATAGTTTAAATCTCAAATTATAGTCGCAATTTTAATTTATCGCGATAACCAACATCCACGCGGGCGGAGCCGCGGGCAAAGGCTAGTACTATTATATAATTACTAGCTGCCCCGGCGAACTTCGTACCGCCATATTTTCGGCCCGCGTGGTATTCAAATCCCGTTCCCGCTGCACCCTTATCACTTAGGGGGATGAAAAATAGATGTTGGCCGATTCTCATAGATACCGGATAAGCACAAAAAATTTCATCAAAATCGGTCGAGCCGTTTCGGAGGAGTTCGATTACGCACCCCGTGACAGAAGAATTTTATATATTTTACCAAATAAAAAATAAGGGTTGATCGTAGAGGGGTGAAAATTTAGGGTTACATGTATTTTTGTATGATGTATCATAAAAAAATAAAAAATAAAAATTTTGTCTGAAAAATAAAAAAATAAAATTAAGGGGTGGACCACCCTTAACATTTAGGGGGATGAAAAATAGATGTTGGCCGATTCTCATAGATACCGGATAAGCACAAAAAATTTCATCAAAATCGGTCAAGCCGTTTCGGAGGAGTTCGATTACGCACATTTGTGACACGAGAATTTTATATATTAGATAAAGTTATCGTGTCTGTACATTGGAGATATTTAATGAAAAATACTTGGGTTACATATTTAATGTTAACGATACTGAACACGAAAATATATTTTACAACACACCTGCTCATAAAAGTGATATTATTTTACCGCAATTAAGCACGGAATGACACCTATTATAAAACTGTGACTTTTTCATTGCTATTATTCACAAAAGTGAGTTATAGATTCTTTTTTAAATTTTATAGGAAGTGTCTATAATTGTCTATGTTCTTAAAAAAGTTTTGATACAAAAAATAACGTGTTTAATAGTACGAATAAATTAATACGCCTATTGTATGGTCATTTGATGCATTTTCGTACTTAAATAAATAATTTCAACTTGTAATACTTGTGTAATAAACAAAATTTTCACTCAAATTTAACTTTTTTTTTTCTCTAAGTACAGAAAAAAAAAACAGAGTAAAAAAAGTTAAGTTCAAACCTCATTTTTTTTTGGTCGACCGCCATTGTTAAATGCGCGCGCATAGGAAAACGAATTAATTTGTAGTATTGTTTATTTAGTATTTGTAGTATTATTTTATTCGCAAGTGTGTTGTAAAACGTCGTATGGCACGTGTGAGCATGATGATTACCGTCCTCGGCTGTCTTAAGACCCTCGCCTGGCGGCTCGGGTCTCAATGGCGCCTCGGCGGTAATCACCAACGTTGCTCACTTGTACCATAATGTACTATTACAACACACCTGCTCATAACAGTGTTATTATTGCACCGCAAATAGGCACGGAATGACACCTATTATCAAACTGTGACTTTTTCATTACTATTATTCACAAGTGAGTTATAGATTCTTTTTTAATTTAATAGGTTAAGTTTCTATGTTCTTAAAAAAGTTTCGATACAAAAAAGAACGTGTTTAATAGTACTAATAAATTTAATATGCTTATTGTATGTTCATTTGATGCGTTTTCGTATTTAAATAAATAATTTCAACTTGTGATATTTGTTTAATAAACAAAATTTTCACTCAAATTTAACTTTTTTTTCTTTAAGTTCAGAAAAAAAAACAGTAAAAAAAAGAAGTTGAATTCAAACCTCATTTTTTTTTAAATATGGCCGACCGCCATTGTTAGATGCGCGCACATTGGAAAACGAATTAATTTGTGGCATTGTTTATTTAGTATTTGTAGTGTTATGTTATTCGCAAGTGTGTTGTAAAACGTCGTATGGCCAGGCTTCCGTCACTCGCTCAAGGCCACGCGATAAACACCTACAGCTTGGCGTACAGTCGACTGTACAAACTGGCAGAGGGCTGCCGAACGCGCGCCTGAGCGCTCGCATCACACTGCACCGCACGTTTCCCGCGCTTACGCTTCGAAATGCCGAAACCACGTAATTAATGAGCCTAAGTCTATTTCTTTGAACATAAGAACCTAAGTAATAAGTATGTAAATCGTAAATTAAGACGTTTTTTGAGTCAGGTATTATATAGGTAAGTGTTGTTTTATAGGTAATTCTAATACTAACTGAAGTTACCTAGTACTTACGTAATAGAATAGTAGGTAATGTCCGTTATTTTTAGGGTAGGAATAAGCGTCTATAAGCTATACCTACTGTAAATTATTTCGTAATTTTATACCAATGGTTGACCAAACTGATTTGAACAAAATGATTAATCTAAATCATCTAAATGCATTAAAATTGGAAAAAATCTTATGAGAAAACTATAAATACAGTAGGTATACCTTACAGTATAGTGTACCTATAGGTAGGTACAGTAGGTGTACATACCTACCTATAGGTACACTGGCCTATAAAGTAGCACCGTATTACAAATGTTATAAACCGTTGATTTATATTATTTATTAAAATTATTTACGCGATTAAAGATATTTTCGACTAGGTATAAAATGTAATAAATTCCGAGAAGAGAAAAAAAATATAAATCATATAAAACTAAAACATATTGGATTGACTAATAAAAAATGTGGTTAATTCGTTTTATTACAATAATCATCATAGATATAACATAACCCTAGCGCATTCTTATGATGACGTCACCCGCACGGCGGGCAACACAGTCTCGACTCTATGAGTGCGGGCTTAAGGTACAATTCTTCTCGTTCTGAGCAGCAGGTATTATTATTAAAATTTTGTAGGTGAATATAGCGTAGATATTTTCACTTTTGTATGGGAGTGATGTATCTGTTACGTAGTAACTATTTATTAATCTGTGGTATGGCACGCGTGAGCATGATGATTACCGTCCTCGGCTCTCTTAAGACCCTCGCCTGCCGGCTCGGGCCTCAATAACGCCTCGGCGGTAATCACCAACGTTGCTCACTTGTACCATAATGTACTATTATTAATTTCCAGTCTGTTTGTCTGTTTGTTCGCGATGGACGCATAAACTACTGAACGCATTTTGATACGGTTTTTTTTGTTAGAAAGGGCTTGGTCAGACTAAAAATCTTACGTTTGTTTGATTGCAATCGGTTGAGTAGAACCGGAGATATGAGCAAAGGTCGCGTAACCGAGATGCACGCGGGCGGATGGCTAGTCTTGCCCATATTTGTAGATATCTCGTCTCTGTATGTTCACAGCCATTGTGCAATACGCTACTACGTTCCATCAGAGTGAATAATACCAGCTAGGTAAGTCTCGGATGCAACCTGGGACTACGCTAATGCCATGCTGATGATCATGTTTAATTTTAGGTCTGCATACAGTGTGTGTGTGTACTCGTGTTCCCTCCGTAATAGGTACCCGTGACAAAGCATCGTGCTTTTAGTTTCTTCGATTCCGACATAGCCACTTTGAGGGGACACGTAAAAACAAAAAGTGACCTGTATACAGTTAATATACATACTATGATATTAATAGATACGTCATACAAAAACATGGCGGGTTTCAAAAATGGCTCAAACTTTATGTATTAAAAAAAAACTTAACTTACTAAGAATCCGTCAATGTTATTAATTTATAGGAATTATATTACGATTTTTTAAAATTAAAAAGTTTGTTTTTTTGGTAGCGTACTGTCGCGATTCTGATAGATGCATAAAATGATGACCAAAGTCATCATTTTATTGTCGCCATTTTAGAGTGTAGACAACAATAAGTACCTATAATTTTATAGTATCAAAATATATTACGGCGTACTATTGTGTTGTAAGGTGACGGTCGCGAGGACTGCGGCTGGGACGTGTTCGCGCTGCAGTACCGCGTGGACGGGCCGCTGGGCACGCTGTTCCCGGCCACGTGCGCGGCGCGCTACCGGGCGCTCTTCACGCAGCTGTGGCGCGTCAAGCGCATCGAGTACGGCCTGCACGACGCCTGGCGCGAGCACACCATACTGCAGAAGAAACTCAAGTACATGCCAGGTAGACTATGACGGTTTTCTTTATACCACTTAGGTAGCAGACATGTACCCGGCCCGCCTGATGTGAAATGGCTACTGATGACGAGTGCGTCACCAGAGGAGTCACACTCGTGCTGCCGACCCTGTAAGAATAGAAAGATTCTGTGTTTTTGATCTGAGACGTATTGCAATTTCGAAGTGGGGTCCGTGCGAGTACATATTCCTTCAAAAAATACCTTTTTTTAAAAGACTTTTCAATTTGACCGAGGGAGGGTCATGTCCCCTGTGACTCGTGTTTCGAGGTGTACCGTAGTGTCGTCGCCCACAGAGGTGTGGGGGCTGATGCGGCGCGTGTCGTGCCTGCGGCTGGAGGCGCTGCGGCTGTGCGGCGCGCTGCAGGAGGCGGGCGGCGTGGGCGCCGAGCCGGCCTGGCGCCAGCTGCTGGCCGCCGCCGCCGCGCGCGCCGACCTGGACGCGCTGCTGCGCCTGCACCACCACGCGCTCGACCGCCACTCCATCCACGCCATGATACACCACTCCACGCAGGTAGCGCCCTCGCCTCACCCACACGCACCTAGCACACCTCACACACAGCGCCGACCTGGACGCGCTGCTGCGCCTGCACCACCACGCGCTCGACCGCCACTCCATCCACGCCATGATACACCACTCCACGCAGGTAGCGCCCTCGCCTCACCCACACGCACCTAGCACACCTCACACACAGCGCCGACCTGGACGCGCTGCTGCGCCTGCACCACCACGCGCTCGACCGCCACTCCATCCACGCCATGATACACCACTCCACGCAGGTAGCGCCCTCGCCTCACCCACACGCACCTAGCACACCTCACACACAGCGCCGACCTGGACGCGCTGCTGCGCCTGCACCACCACGCGCTCGACCGCCACTCCATCCACGCCATGATACACCACTCCACGCAGGTAGCGCCCTCGCCTCACCCACACGCACCTAGCACACCTCACACACAGCGCCGACCTGGACGCGCTGCTGCGCCTGCACCACCACGCGCTCGACCGCCACTCCATCCACGCCATGATACACCACTCCACGCAGGTAGCGCCCTCGCCTCACCCACACGCACCTAGCACACCTCACACACAGCGCCGACCTGGACGCGCTGCTGCGCTTGCACCACCACGCGCTCGACCGCCACTCCATCCACGTCATGATACACCACTCCACGCAGGTAGCGCCCTCGCCTCACCCACACGCACCTAGCACACCTGACGTTCACACATATCCCACCTGACGTTCAAACCTATCCCAGCTGACTTTCTCTTTTTTTCTTTTTATTAAATTTTTTTCCACTCTTCCCGGGCATAGATTGGTCGGTTAACATTCGACAATGTATTCTAGCAACGCATTTTTAGATGTCAGTTGAGATAATGCAAAACGCGCCGGCTACGACGCTAATTAACCGACTCGTGTTCAAGATATATGCGTCAAATAACGTCGACCACACCAATGACGCATATATGCGTAACAATAAAACTACACGAAAAACACATTGGATACATGATAAAAAAGTACAATGCTTAACAAATTCTCTTCCAATAAGTTCTTTTTTTTCCTCAAAGTCGACATTCACACTTTTGCCTTGTTGTAAAAAATAATAATATATGCAGGAGCTCCAATCGTACCTGGGCAACGTGTTGAACGAGACGCTGGCGTTGCGTAGTTTTGAATCAACGCTGCACGCCGGCATTTACGCCGAGCTCGAACGAAGGGATAGCATCGAACAGATGAAAGCTGAAAGGGTAGCACGAGGTAAAAATTATTTTCAGTATATTTTGGTTAATTGCAATTAAAAATCAAAGTTAAATGCATGTTTTTGGATTGTTATAGGCGAGTACGCGTTCACGGCTGCCGATGAGGCGCAAGATAAAGAAAAACGAAAAATATTCCACCAGTTCTTAGCTAGTCGGAAAGCTGACTTGAATGTTTGGGCTCGCACCTATAGGTAAGTTCAATGTCCTTCGGAAACTAGTATGGTCTCATGAACCCCCCTCAACCGAGCATTAATAGCTTATGTTAGAAGAGGTTCATAGTGCAATGACCAAGGTTCGAACTTGCGACCTAGAGGTCGCAAGTTCGAACCTTGGTCCTTGGTCACGAAATCCAATTCAATAAACTAGGTACTCCACTACTGCCACTTCAATATCCAGAAGTGTCGAGTTTTTGTTATATTCTTTAATTTATAAAAGCTTAATTTTCTTTAGAGTTTAATTGTATAATGGATGTAGACTGTACAGCGTGTAAATCGACTCGTCATTACATATGAGTGCCTTTCGAATTCGGTCGTCGCAGTCGAAAAATAGGTCACAGCTTGTACACAAGACAGACATGTCAATTCATGATGCTGAAGCAGCTTTTATAAATCCATAGGGATTTCCAATACTGTTATTTTGGGGTAATCTTTAACAGTACATGGCCTTGTTTGCGCTTGTAGAGATAAGACGGGCGATTATTCATATCAATATATTTCGTCATACTATTCCACCTTTTCTATGTCCTATGCCATAGGACCTATGGGGTTTATTTTGTTTTTTTTTTTATTTATTGTACATAAATTTGCTAACCCATAATGTTGCACATTTTACACTGTCTTGTGTTACACAATATCGGGTCTTTTGGGGTCCACCAAGTACTTCCGAGACCAGCCTCACCTCGCCTGCAAGTCCGTACTTGGGGCTGGGAGGTCAAATGGCTGTCGCGCCCATAAAAGTTGTATAAGTTAAACCATGTGCTCCGGACTCCTTAGATACAACCGGGAACAACGTTGGTGTCACGATAACGACTAAACAATATTTGATTGAACAGATTTCAATCGAATATTCTTTATTTAACGATTACATTTACCTACGTTTTTATTCTACTTCAGTGGAAGATTAATTACAAATGGCGAATTTAACGACAAACAGCATGTTATGCTTTTTGCATGCAACACGCGTGACAGTGAGGCCATCAATCATCAATATTGTCATTGTTACATTTTGTTGTTTGTTGAAATTTGCGCTGCACGTCCTACAGTTGATGTTATGGAACGTTTGGATAATTTCCAAGAAGAGTTCGTTGACAAGATTATTCACGCTTCTACTGACGCTCACGATTATGACCAGCACGAATTTTCCGAAAGAATATTAGACCATGACTCATTATGTAATGCATCTCAGAATTCCCGTTATCATGTTGGCTCACTTGTGCTTTTCATAGGTACTCGCATCGGTCCTTCAGTATCGGTAGTTAAATTCAACTACCACGGACCATAAATCGCTATTTTTACGACTGACCCAAAGGAATCTTAAATTATCGCCTTAAATTATTTGCATCGTTTTACTTTTGCATGTGCGTATTACTTTTTGATATTTTCCTCTCCTTTGATTTGATCAGCCAAATCCGCAGTCAGACTGGCAACCTATCGGAACCTATTCCTGGGATAAAAAGCTAATATATCATTCCCAACTATAACGTATCCCTGTACCAAATTTCAGCCAGAACCGTTCAGCCGTTAGAGCGTAACGTATTCCAAATATTTGGACATAAAAACTGTTGCTAGCGTCCTGTGATGATCCTCGATAAAACCTGCGTTTATTTCAGAGGTCACGTAACAACGTTAATACTGAAACTGGCGCTGAACGCCGAAGTGTCACTACAAACGTTAGCTTTCCGCCTGGACTACAGCGACTTCTACAAGCGAGGCGATGCGAAGCTACATGAACCACTCACCTACCAGCACAAACGACTCAGTGAAATCGGTGTCCATCTAGCTCAGGTACGTCTGTTGATATGCTTTTCTAAAGTGAAGACAACTGCCGTTTACAATTGAAGACGTGAGTGGAAGAAGGAGGTAACTAACAATTTCTCAATATTGAGATAATCGGCTTCAAAGTTTGAACATTTCATTTGCAAATATTATGTTTTCTGATTATTTATGTCATCATATTATGGTGTCAAATTATTGTAATTGCCCATATTTATTTTTATGGAAGCATAAAAATAAAACTGAGTGGATGGAAATGTATTTATTTGAAAAAATGTGTATATACATTCTTCATCCACTGACAATGTAATATGATATTATGAATACTAAGCGTGGAAGAAGGGAGTATATAACATTAAATATATAAAAAACTAGCTATTGCCCCTGGCTCCGCCCGCATAGATGTCGGTTATCGCGACTAAACATAGCCTATGATATTTTTTTAAACAACTGAGGTCACAGATAAGCACAGGGTCCTCCTGGTGGTAAGCAGTTACCGTAGCCTATGAGCGAGTGCAACACCAGGGGAGTCACACTCGTGCTGCCGATCCAGTAAGAACAGAGAGATTCTGTGCCGTCAGTGCAAGAGATAAGTGGGACTTTGGTTATCCCACTGACAGCACAACCTCTCCAGTGAGCTCTGGCTACCCTACTCACCGTCGGAAACAACACAATTTTAAGCCACGGTTTTCTGTAGGGCGGAGGTACTTCCTCAGTCGGATTGCTTGATTGGGACGGATACACCGTCGTATTCTATTCTTTTTTATACTACTTAAGTCGCAGACAAGCACACGGCCCTCCTGATGGTAAGAGGTTACCGTGGCCTGTGGGCGAGTGCAACACCAGAGGAGTCACACTCGTGCTGCCGACCCTGTAAGAACAGAGAGATTCAGTGCCGTCAGTGCAGAAGGTAACCTCCTATATTGGTAGCTATGTCCTTTCCTAAGGTCTAATCTATCTCTGTACTAGATTTCATCAAAATCGGTTTAGTGGTTTAGGCGTGAAAGTTTATTAGACATACAGAGTTACTCTTTTTATTTTATTTTTATACTACTTAGGTCGCAGACAAGCAGACGGCCCTCCTGGCCCTTACTTTCGTATTTATAATATTATTATTAGTATTGCTTAGAATGGATATATACATAGTTATTGCAACTTTTTGTCATGGGCAATAATGTTATCAATACTGATATTCTGGTTTCAGAAATTTTATGTTTTAATACTAACTTACGTTTTTACACAAATAAATTTGTGAGCAAGTGCTATATTTTCTTCCAACCTCAATGTCTACTGCTCAACCTTTTAACATATCATCATAATTTTTGACTGCCTCTGTGGTGTAGAGGTAGTGAACGCGGCCGCTATGCAGGAGGCGTGGGTTCGATCCCCGCTCAGTGCAAATATTTGTATGCAAGAATATGAATAGTTGCATTGCACAGTGGTCTCGCCCATAGGTCATAGGGCGGAAATGTCGATGGTGAATTTATGACTTTAATTATTGTTAGAGGGAAGACAAATAACCCTTTCACACCTAGGTATAAAATAAATTGCAATAAAATATGTAGAACAATTATTTTTTTGCACCCAAAGTGGTAACACTTCAATAGTGCTCATTAACGTAATTTTTTCACTGAAAATTCTGTTATGCTCAAAGTATTATTGCTATCGGACGTGATTGTTTGTGATATTAATTTGCTATGCATATTCAAATAGAAGGTATGTACGACATTTTAAGTCCTATTACTTTTACTTTCAGCCTGTTATTATTGAAAATAAGCACCGTCAAAGAGAGAGTGCCGAATTTCTTTGTTTTTTGCCGCTCTCCTATATTCAAGTTGACTTTTACTTAGGAAGGAACGAATCGCCAAAGATGAAACATATATCAAAATAATCTCTAGTTTTTCCAGTTTCAAAAACTGTAACGTTTAGGTGCTCCAAACTGCTCCGAGGATTGACTATAGGTCATTGAAAGTACTAGGTAATATGTAGGTAAATTGGATACCTCAGGTCATTTTTTTATTTTATTATTCTGCAGGGACCACTATAAAGTGCTCTTTTCTTCAAATACATGTTCTACACACATGGTTATCCACAAAAACTAAAAATAATGTGGCAAGATAGCTCTCGTGAAGTGTTTGAAATGCTAGCAGACAATTGGCCAGGTGCAAAAAATATCGAAACCGATTAATTCAGAGATTTAATTTAGTAAGTTTTCTTATTTGATATACCAACCCAGCTATGTTCAAAAGTAGAAGTAAAACTAATTTTAATGTTACCTACCTGCTTTTTAGACAACAAAATGTTTTTTTGGGAATATTATATCTAACTTGCTTCTAAAAAATACACTTTTTTTACTTGTTATAACTCTTAGTACCTCAAAACAATCATTTCTTAGGTGAAAAAGTCATTATTTAATTTTTAATCCGACTTACAACTCCTATGACCGCCCTTCTTAAGAGCCGGGACCACTGTGCATTGGTCTGGGTGTTTCTATGTATAATATGTATGAAAAAAATGTATCCAAATATGTTTATCCGCATTCTAGAACCCATAACACAAGCTAGTTAAGCTATGCTTACTTTGGGTGTTTTTTTTATCGTGCGAAAAATTCCCACGGATACCTCCCCGCCGGAGCCGGAGGAGAAGGTTATGTCGGATTCGAACCGACTAAAACGCACGCCGTCTGTGGGCCTTACTGCTTACTTTGGGTCTAGATGGCGTAGAATGTTCTACAATATTTTTTTTAATTTTTTAATTTCAGTGTTGAAGCCTGGTCACACTCGAGACTTTTTTGTACTTTAGAACAGGCATGACAATCATTCGTCATCATCTGTACATTCCCGGCCGCATCCGAGGCTTTCACCTCAGAGTCCGTGATTCGCTTTCCGGCTTTTACTTTTCCATCTCGCACGGTCTTGGACAGAGTTGGAGAGGAGTCGGCGGGAGTCGGTTTAAAGTGGGAGTAAAGATTTTTTGGAGTAGAGTTGGAGGGAGTGGGAATGGAGTAGAAGGTGGTCGGTTTGGAGTTGGACTGGAGTCAGATTGGAGCCGGAGTTGAGTTGCTTTGAAACCGGAGTGCAGTCGGTTTACAGCCAGAGTGGAGTCTGTTTGGAGTTGGAGGAAATCGGAGTGAAGTCGATTTGAAGTTATATTCGAGTCGATTCGAGTCGGATTGAAGTCGGTATGGGGTCGAAGTAATTTGCTATGGAGTTGGAGCAGAGTCAGAGTGGAGTCGGCAGGAGTCGGTTTAGAGTTGGAGTCGGAGGGAGTGGAAGTGAAGTTGGTTTGAAGTTGGAGTGTAGTCGGTGCAGATTTGGAGTGAAGTCGGTATGGAGTCGGAGTATCAGAGTGAAGTTGGAGGGAAGTGCGTTTGAAGTTGGACCGAGTCGAGCGGAGTCAGTATGAAGTTGGAGTAAAGAAGTCGTATTGGAGTCGGAGTGAAGTCGGTATGGAGCCGAAGGTTAGAGTGGAGGTTAGTTTCAAATCAGAGTAGCGTTGTTTGGAGTCGGATCTAAGTCGGCATGGGGTCGAAGTGAAGTTGCTATGTAGTTGGAATAGAGTCAGAGTGGAGTTGGAGTGGAGTCGGCAGTCGGTTTAGAATTATGTTATAGCGAGGTTGGAGTCGAAGGGAGTCGAAATGAAGTTGGTTTGAAGTTGGAGGAAATCAGAGTGAAGTCGGTTTTGAGTCGGAGTCAAATCAAAGTAGAGTCTTTCGCATTTAACGCGCAACACGTGACGCCCCTGGTGTTGCATATGTCCATAGGCCGCAGTAAGTATTTCCCATCAGGCGGGCCGTGTGCTTGTCTGCCATCTAAATTAACGAGGTGAACTAATGAATTCTGACATCATTCTGTATATCTACAGTGTGCCTTTTTATACTGTCATGTATAACGGCAACAAAAAGTTGGTCATTGGTGCTGATCATGTAGTGCTTTTCAAAAAAGTTACTAATTTTTTTGTTACACACAGCCAGTCTAGTAATACACATAGAAGAGCAGGAATGAAAGAGCATGGTCATGAATGAAATAAAGCATCGTGGCAGTACATTTTCTTGCACATAACTCCTTCTTCCATTGAAGAAATACGTTTAATAGACCGATTTTCAATGGAAGAAGGCGTTAAGGCACATACCTCCTTCTTCCATGTAACTTTTGCTTTTTTTGTTGCAGTTATGCCCTTCATCTTCTGGTATTTTGGAAACTAAGCTTAAATTGCGGAGTTTTTTGATCTAATATAGTTTATATACACCTATAACCGTCATATAACGCAAAAAATCAAAAATCTCAAAAATGTTAGTTACCCCCTTCATCCACTCACGTCTTTAATTATCATAGTATAGGACTATAGTATTTATATTCACTGCAATTTTCTTACAAATCGGATCAATGGTATAAGCGTGAATTGAATTGATATATTTTTAATTGTAATTTATTTTTGGTTAATTTTAATTAGTGGATAAGATGTACTAACATAGTTTATTAAGTTGTGATACTAACAATCATTGTATGGATTTTTTAGTCCGAAATAAATGATATTATTATTATAAGAATGCATACGACACAAAAAAATGTGGAACTTTTTCAGTGAAAACTGGATTTTTTAGATTAAATCAACAAGTTGGGAAATTAACTTTTCAACACACTTGCTTATAAACAGGCTTTTATTTCACCGCAATTAGGCACGGAATGACACCTATTATAAAACTGTGACTTTTTCATTGCTATTATTCACAAGTGAGTTATAGACTTCTTTTTTTAATTTCGTTGATTAAGTTGCTTTGTTCTTAAAAAAGTTTCGATACAAAAAAGATCGTGTCCAATATTACAAACGAATTAATATACTTATTGCTTGCTCATTTCATGCAACTTCGTATTTTAAAAGATAATTTCAACTTGTAGTACGTGTATAATAAACAAAACTTTCACTAAAATGTATTTTTTTCTCTGTGAGTATTTACAGAGAAAAAAATAATAATTCAAATAAGTAAGTAGATGACAAGGCAGCATGGTGATAGCACCTTAGCCTGTTCCGAAAGGAACAAATAAAAAAAATGTTAGATGCGCGCGCATATATGACAACAAATAGATTTTTACTATTGTGTTTTGATTGTGTTATGTAGTATTTTTTGTATTATTTTATTCGCAAGTGTGTTGAAAATAGTCGTATGCCACTCGCGTGTATGGTGATTACCGTCCTCGGCTCTCCGCTTGTACCATAATGTACTATTATGGAATTCAAAATTCCTGTAATTGAAGTTTTATGGAATGCAACTTTACGCGAATTCTAACTGATAGTCGGAAAAGATTTGATAGACGGTGTGCTTTTACTTCGTATTTTTTTCGTACAATTTTCATGAGTGTATACGAATAGTAGAATACGCATCTACAGTATGTTCACGTTCGTCGTTGCTATCGGATTCGATTGTCTGAAAAGATCTGCAAAAATATTTTACATAGGCGGCGTTATCTACATTTTTCTTACACATACTTTTATCTTCACGATAATAGAAGAATCAGATATCTCTCATCTCAAATTGTTGAAATTATAATTCATACGTGTGTTGTATATTGTACTATCTCGATTACCGCTCAAGGTAACGAATATAGCAGTTATATAATGTTACACTATCGCGAAGAATGCTTAAACTTCTTTTAGTGTAAAACATATGTTTTGAGATCCGATTCTCAGCACTCCATGGATTCACCGTGCGGTCGCCGGGTCCATAGCGTGATACAGAGAGGAACACCGTGACGGCGACTGGGACTTGCGACCCAGATGTAGGTTTAGGGTGGCCACCTTGTGATGCATCAGCGCTCACCTCCACCGTCAGTAATGTTCCCCCCCCTACCTATCCAAATTTGGTAAGATCCTTTCAATGCCGCTTTTGATATTCGATTTAGTAAAGAGCTTACTGAAGCTCTTGGCAATCCGAGGTCTTTAAGTAAGTTGTACAGAGATTTAGCTGGAATTCCCCTTGCTCCTACTTCTACGGCGTAGAGTTTAACCACGTAGCCGTTTTTGGTTAACTCGTTAGTCAAGTCAAAGTATTTGTTTGTCTTTATAGCGTGGTCTTTAGGTATATTAGTTTCCCACGGTACTGTGAGTTCTACAAGCACTGCACGCCTATGCGATCGTGAAAAAAGTAATATGTCGGGTCTGGATGATGAGGCACAGATATCCTCCGGTATTTTATAGTGCTTCTCATACGTGTCTACGAGTATTGTCCAGTCAACGGCAGCTATCAAAATTGAATATGGCTTTTGAGGTGATTTCTTTGAGCAGCCTTCCTTTACAAACACAATGTTATTTCTTTGGTTTGTGGTTAATCCTTTTTTCGCTCTAGCTACCGCCAAACTTACAGCCTCTCGTATGATTTCTAATACCGCGTATAATTTACGTTCAATATAAACACGTAAAAGTGATAATAAATACATTTCTATACTCGCACCTTTCTCGCTGTGGGGTAGGCAGACACATGACGTATAGACCATGTTTCCCCATCATACATGGGCCGGCCGACTTGATCGAAAAGCTATCACCTGAGACATTCTCTTCCCTCCCTTTCCTACCATACAGGTGGCAATGCACGATTGATATCTCCGGTGTTACAAGCACTCATAGGTCACAGTAATTTTTGGGTTGACTGTTTATTTTTTGTTTCTTACCGGAATAGAGTAAATAAAAAATATTCAACAAGTAATGCAGATCGGTTACGAGTTTTGAAATATCTTCGAAAATAAAGAAATAATCACCGAGTTATAGATTTAAAACACCTTGTAGGTATGAAATTACTATTAATACTTAAACTTTTTTTATTTTCAGGGAAAAGATCGTCCGAGGAGGAAATAACAAGTCGAGTGTGCAAAATTGACCTCGTGGGACACGTATGCGGTGGATATATCTGTTGTCGCGCTACCTAAAATTCTGAACGATCTTTCTACACCGAAATCATAACTTTTTTTTATTTGGACATTGTTAGATACTTGTAAGATTGTTATTAAAGCAACATTTTGTACTACTTGACGGATGTATCGGTGTACACAGTTGTATGACGTCATTGTTGGATGTTTGTTTTTTAGTTCTTGCGTGAGTCATAGCTGTCAGTAGTCAGTACTTGTTAACTCGAGATATGCATCCGTTAGTTCTGGATTTCAAGTGCGGATGTTCGTTTTGATTGAAAAAATACTAATCCTAAGTCTCGTGATTAGGTATGAACACACAACAAACGGTGGCACTAATACGTTATTTAAAAGCAATTTGGGGTATTGTTATGTTTCGTGAATGTTCTGTTAGGATATCTGCCAAGTAGTATTAATACTTAGCATGCAATGTGCAGGTACATGACACGCATGTTCTAATAACTAAGCTATATTAACGCTCTCTGCGGGCCTGTTGTGCCATTAATCTCATTATACGTTTTTAACTTATCATTTCTTTTATTTTCTTTACCTTTTTGTTTTTTTCAACACAATTTAGATACAATCAGCTACAAAATAAGTTCCAATTTACAAATCACTTTAACGCATAAGACTTTAAAATAATGAACAAAATATGAAATACGTAAACCTCAAGTATTAGAAAAATACTTGTCAATGGACAAGCGAAATTATTTATTTCTTAGTGCTCAACTTTTGTCGCCTGACTGTACGATATAACTTTACTTTAGTCATAGACTGCTTGCTCGGTTGACACCATAATTATGTGTCAAGTTATGAGTACTTATGAGTAATCTTGTGCTGGTATATTTGCAAGTGATTCAGTCAGCAAACTGCTTAACTTATAAAAAAATTACTTCATTCCGAGGAGCATAATTTCTTTGAATGAATAAATCAATAAATAGTTTCATATAAGTATGAGTACTATCCTCATTTAGACCCATTTGTGGTAAGGTTAAAAACCTGTTTTATATTGGCACTTCTTATTGTCAGGTGGAGAATTTGTTCAAAAAATTTATATCCATTTCCTTGTGAGTGTTTGGACCGTGGGTGTACCGATCAGGATTCTGCTGATTTGTTACAGAATGATAGTACCTATAGTTGTACCTCAGGGTAGCTCTTTTAATAAAAAGTTATATAACAAAATACACGCAGCGAGTGTATATAATATCAAAAAAGAAATAGCGAAACTAACGTCCCCTAACAACACAAATATAGTACACCCGCGGTCTAAATGTTTAGACCGCGGGTATACTTATTTTGTTATATAACTTATTATTAAAAGGTACACTGAATTCTATTAAAGGTACAATGACGTCCACTATAGGTACTATCATCCTGTAAGAAATCAGCAGAACTCTGATCGGTACACCCGCGGTCCAAACGCTCACCATTTCCATTTATGTAACATTTTTGACTATAGCAAGTATGTACAGCTTTCACTTTTTTGTTACCATATCAGCATCAGTAAATAAGTCTAATATAGTACGTAAATAATACAAATTAACCTTTGTATAATAGATATTTATTTATGTACATAACATGAAGATATTTTTGGTAAACATTAAAATTAATGTACATATCGTTTGGCCCCACGTTGATCACTGATCAATGTGATGGAAGGACAGAGCGTCCGTAGACAGACTATTTGCGTCAATAAATACAACATGAACACAGTAAGCGCATTATTAGTGGGAATATAGGTTCCTTGCATTTTCCTGGTAAATTACAATACACTTACCTCATGGAAATTCCACTAAAATAATTACTAAACAGTGTCTTTGATTATGCCCTGTGCTAGAAAAATACTGATTCAGTCAATTTAAATTAAAATAATACATGTTGCCACTTTTATATGAAGAAGGTGAACCTCGTGGACAACTCATTGACTAACGGTTTGACATAAAACATTCCTGTATGAATGCCAGTTAAAATATACAACAAACATAGGTACTAATAAAGAGGTACATACAATGTTATATTAAAATTCGTTGGTGTTTTTACACCTCTGTATAAATTTGGACTTACGCGGTTATAAAGATTTTTCCTATACCTATATAAGTGTTGACACATTTGTGATTTAAATGACATCAGTAGGTGTGTTGATGTAAAACCTAGTGAGCAATCTTATGACTAATATTATCGATACATCTAGACTGTATGACTACTCTAACGGTTATGATCGACAGACGTGACCACGGCACGATGCCGATGTAGTAATAAATGCTAAATGCAAATACTTTGCCAAACGTTGCAATATGGCAGTGTGTTTTATATAATCATATAAGTAATAGCTTGGGTTTAATTGCACCCGCAGTGCTGACTCCAGTGCGACAGGATCGTCAGCAATCATCCCCGAGTATCTCGGTGGATTTTAACCATTTTTATCTCGACAGTTCATTATAAAATTAATAGCTTGCAAACAATTATTTTAGGTTGACGAATGGGTACACTCCATTTCAACTGTACATATGGCTCGATAAACTACCGTCCGATGAAGAGAATTATGATAAGTGAAAATATAGCTTTTGTTATGGTCCATTTCGATAGGCGAGTTGAGAACCGATGAGCGTATTCGATAGAAGAAGTGAACGATGACTTGGGACAACGTGGGATAACTGGAACTTCACTTCGTCACTTCTTTGACGGAGGAGTTCCGAAGTGCTTTCTGCATCTGATTGAATGAATTTTTTAAAGCATTTAGTATGCTAAATATTCATTTCCCGCCTGAGCTAGATTCACTTTTTTCTATCTTAACCGACTTTCTGCATCCATTATTATGTAATTAAGTTTCTGTTTTCTATTAACCTAGTTGCCTAGATGTACGGACATGTTATAACTCTGTCATAAGTTCATAACACATGACGATTTGCGATTGGCGCCATATTTATCGTGAAGTTTAATGCACCCATCATTCAATCAATTCCAAGTACCTACTAAACATAAAACTTTTGCCGTCAATAATATCTATATTTACATTTTCTAATATACATCTTTTTGTCTAAACAATTAACGTTAAAATTAAGTTTGTACATTTATAATAAATAGTGTATAATATTAATTATGTTCGATGACTAACTCTAAAATCTCACATTAATGCATTTATCTAAAACGTCTGTTATTTATATTAACCACTTAGCACCGACTACAAAATATATGAAGCAATAGGCAATTATAACACCATAATGCTATTTTAAATACTCAACAAATAAGTATTAAACTTATCGCAAGCTATTGTTTACTTTTTGTGATGTTTGGAGTCGGTTCTCTCAGATTGGGAAGTGGGAGCTAGGAAACCAATGCGTCTAGTTAATGCTATGAACTTGCTCTTGCATCACATTTCATGAACAGACAGCACTATTGAACAAAACTACTCCTTATTGCATAATTTTCAAGGAGTTATACAAAAAATAATTGAACAAATGTTTCCTGAAAGCAACACTACCCATCATACATTTTAAGGAAAAGCATTACAATAATACCTATAGGTTTGTGGTCGTGATAATTTGAAATAGTGTCGTTTGTAAGCATAGTGTATATGACACAGCTGGTGAAGTCATAGGTATTGGCAAGTACGCTTGTGTACAGGCTTTTTGCGTAGGGCGGCCCGCACGGCTTCTTCAAATACCTGATCTATGTTGATTCGGTCTAGTGCCGAACATTCCACTAGTTGAACAGCACTGAAACAAGCATTATTATGTTAGCTCATTTTTTTTTTAAACTACTAACATGTACAAGATCTATCTGCGAGGAGGTACCTAAGCCTGAGGGTTAATCATTTATTGTTTCTTGTAGAGGTTGAGGTGCCAAGAAAAGGGGGCATATTAGAGAAGAATATAAGTATTGTAATATATTAGTATCATCATCATCATTTCAACCAAAGGAAGTCCACTGCTGGATATAGGCCTCCCCTAATATAGATCTCCAATAAGACCGGTTGGAAGCGGCTCGCATCCAGCGCGTTCCCGCGGCCTTAATGAAGTCGTCTGTCCATAATATTAGTATATAAATATGTATGTATGCTTTTTTTATGTATTATAGTGCGTACTGTATGTATAATGCATGCATTATTATTGTGTATAAATTAGAGCATTATCCTTATAGTTAATATTTCATTCTTCTGCCTGCACTTGCACCTACCTCAATGTATATCTGCACCACCCTAAGCAGGGGCGTATTTACCCTAGGGCCAAGGGGGCAACCTAAGTGGTATAAAAAAAAATTAGACGCTCGGGGCGGCTCCGCCACCCCTCGCAACGTGCCGCCCCGAACGTCTTTCTCTGGGTGCCTTAATCTTAACTCTAAAAGGCGCCCAGAGATAGTCGCTCGGGGCGGTTTCACCGCCCCTCGCAACCTGCCGCCCCGAACGACTATCTCTGAGTGCCTTAATCTTGCTCTAAAAGGCGCCCGGAGATAGACGCTCGGGGCGGCTCTGCCGCCCCACGCAACCTGTCGCCCCGAACGTCCATCTCTGGGCGCCTTAATCTTGCTCTAAAAGGCGCCCAGAGATAGACTCTCAGGGCGGTTCCGCCGCCCCTCGCAACCTGCCGCCGCGAATGTCTATCTCTGGGCGACTTAATCTTGCTCTAAAAGGCGTCCGGAGATAGACGCTCGGGACGGCTCTGCCGCCCCTCGCAACGTGCCGCCCCGAACGTCTATCTCTGGGCGCCTTAATCTTGACTCTAAAAGGCGCCTATTAGAGTAAATATTACGTATATTTTTTTTTATTTTAATTTTTCGGATCTTACTTAGTTACAATATGACTATGTCACTCATTATTTTAATTGCATTCAAATTAGAAAACCCTAACGCCGTACCTTTCCGGGGTTCAATGGGGACACCGACTACCCACACCCGAAGGAGCTATCTTAAAAGGTCAGCCGGGTTGCGAAGGAAATATCTAACTAATTGTGTAACTTCACACCCGATATTGAGACCCGACAGAGACGGTGTGCGGTTTAAAACCGAGACCGCATGTGGCACTTCACGAGGAATAATCACCCCTCGCAGACGGCCATTACTAGCACCAGGACCTGCGGCGAGAGGTTTCCCGCTCTGACGGTTGCATAAAGAAAAGAACGCGTGAAGTGGCATATACATGGAGGAGCCCAGGCAGAGGTGGCATTGCAGGGGTTGGCTCCTGATCTGTATGTCTCAGGAACTCACCGAAGCAGCCCTGGCTGGGCGCATTGCGTCAGCTGGTAGGAGAAGCTACCGTGATACCGTACCGTACCCTACTGTCATATTTTGTTTGCCCAGTGTGCAACCACCCTGATGGCGTTCTCAGAGGCACCCATGAGTTCCTGCGCTATACACATGCTTAGGCATGCAGCACACATTAGCGCCTACTTCACTGTAGTTCCGCATTCACACCGTGGTGCCTGGGTCCACCTCATCTGAGAAACTCCATCTAATTCAGTTTTCGTTACTTCGGCTGACCTGCATCCGAAGTCTATTTAAGGACTGCCAGGTGGTGTATGGGCAGCCTCTGTGCTCCCCACACATCAATTGGCCAGAAAGGGTTCGTAAGTAAGAGAACCAGGTATGCCCACTTCAGATCCAGTCACCAAATACGTCCAAGGACTTGGGTAACTCCAGCTGTGGCTTACTTGGTTGCTTCTCATTTCGTGCCGTCACCATCCAGTCCTAGCCGATGTTCCACAGAAGCGGCGCCAGATCCGCGCCAGCCGGAACACCCCGCCACATATCTCACTTACCAAGCCCTGTCCTACATGGGTAGATACTGGCTTTCACCGATAGATAAGCCCCGAAAATGACACGAGGATGGAGAGGCACCCCGTGCTGAAAGAGTGCAGCTCTGATGCAGCTCCATGGCAAGGTGTTAAAGACGTAGGCAACAATAGACACTGCCAGCATCAACTCGCCGTGCCACTGCTTCTTCCACCGGGCCCTCAAGCGCGTGTCGGCATCCACAGTGCTCCCGACTATAACCAAATTTATTGTCTACCAAATTCGGCCTCACTCCTGTAAGGCGCTCGATGTGGCACTTCACGAGAAATAATTCGTTTGAAACACCTGCATGACTGCATACCTTGTCCATCAATACAATGAGCCGATAGGCGGACGGTAACTTTGCAGAAGAGGACCAGTTTTCCTGTCTTTAAAATTTTCGGAATCCGTCTCTACTTGAGACATATTATGTTATAGAGCCCTTCAAAACGGGATCCGAGTGCCTTTAGATCCTAGAGTGCTGCCAGGTCCCAAAGCGGTGCTTTTGCTGTTGCCTTTGAGCCATAAAACATCATTCTTCACAAGCTATTGCTGTACTCAAGTGATTTTTGGTTGCGATATCATCTTCTACGTAGGGCGCTTTAATGGAATGGAATGCAAATATTTCCCCTTTGAAGGGATTCTGGTTGGGAGCCTGGGTTAGTGGAGAGATCGATGGAAGTCACTTCCCTCGCACCATAAGATAGAGATCTCACGAATCAGGCTTGAAAATCTCCAGCAATTTCTGACGGACCCCTATTTTGTGTCAGCCCCTTGGGCGCAGGCTAACGGTGAACGCGAACGTCACATAGGGGCAGGCGCGGTCGCAGCTTGAAGTTTTGGGGGAGGGGAGGGGGTCACTTCGGAAATTTCTTAAGAAATTTAACCCCCCCCCCCTTCCCCTCGTACTGGAACTTTTCAATATGACGTGCATGGTTGGGGGGGGGTCAAGTCCCCTGTGACCCCCCTCCCCCCCCCCCCCCCCCTCGGACCGCGCCTGCATAGGGGGCGGCAAACCTAAGTGGCCCGGGGCGCCAAATCTTTAAATACGCCCCTGACCCTAAGGCATTATAATAATGGCATTATCTTACAGTCTACGTCATAATGCCATTGGCATTAAGTCCGCCTTTGTACAATTTACTCTGCATAAAGTTTAGAAATAAATAAATAAGAATAAAGAAAGCAAAGAAGGAATTATTTTAAATTGGGAAAAGCGAAATCAATACTCGGACAGGGTCTTTTTCCAATTTAAAATAATTTGTATAGTTTAGCATACTAAATGCTTTAAAATTATCTCAATTGGTTGGGCGGAGTTATCAAAAATCAATGTTTAAAAATGATTGCAACACATTCATTGATTCCGATAGTTCGTACGAATATCGGTAGATTGCTCCCACCATCGCCCTAAGATGGATGTATTGGAAAATTTGGATCAATCTCGGGCGAAGCTCGGTGGCTCAGTGGTCAGAGCATTCCCCCTGTAAGGGAAAGATCGCGGGTTCGAGTCCTGCCCGAGTATTGATTTCGCTTTTTCCAATTTAAAATAATTTGTATAGTTTAGCATACTAAATGCTTTAAAATTATCTCAAAGAAGTAATAATAGCTGGCTGCGGGAGTCCCTCAAGTGTGCCACTAGCGACGTTAAATAAGAACGTACTTCCCCGGTAGAGCCGGATTATTCATGCAGTGCAAGCATGCCTCTATTACTATAATATTTATTCAGTTGTATAATACTTATATAAAGAGTAGGTTTGTGTGTCACTCAAGACTTATATTTATTTTAAAACATCAATCGTTGTTATTAAACAGTTATTACAAATAACTACAAATGTTTAATACAATTTAAATCATTTGATTTATTTAACGAATTGTTCCTGTGTCGTCATATCGCAAGTTGTCGTGGCATTATCACCGCGTGATAAGAGGCGATAGCGCAGCTGCCGGGCGGCGCAAGCGCAGATAACCCTTGTCGCTTTTCACTTTTGTATTGTTAAAAAATATTACATTTCTACATTTGATTGTTAACTACAGTTATCATGTGTAAACAATGATATTCTATTGAAACTTACCGGATTTTCTTTTTTAATTTCTTGCCCTCTTGAGGAGTGATGACGGCTTCGTCATTATTCCGCAAATCACTTTTTGTAGCTGTAACAAAAAGTTTAGATATTACAAAGTTAATTTAGGCTTGATTTTATCAATGGGTATTAGGTACACTATATGCCCGTGGTGCTAGGTTTGAGCTTATGTTTGCAAGCGCTCGTGAGGTCTAGTTTAGGGTCCAATTCTGGGATTAGTTTTTGGTAAGAAATTCACAATGACAGCACGGAGTCTCGAAAAGTGCCCGGTAGACGGCAAGCAGCCTGCAATCTTATTATATGGGGCTAAAAAAATACAGTTGACGAAATGTGGGTTTTGGAATATCTAGGTACACCTACTGTTCCCGTTTCAGAGAATATAGGTACAGGTGTCGTCTGAGATATAAAAAATCGCCGCGAACTCATGATATACCAACCAATATATTATATAGGTACCTAAACATAAAAATATAGAAAAGGCTGGCATTTCCGCCGTTATCCTCATAGCAGATTAGGTAATCATTGTGGAATTGTATTATCTACTTAGTTGGAATTGCGTTATACTGTTGTTAAGTCCCTTATTTTTTCAAGTAAAAGTATTGTACATTTTATGAAGCGGTCCACATTCATAGATATTCAGGCGGTACATTTCGAATTTATAATAAGAACTAGCTGACCCGGCGAACTTCGTACCGCCATATTTTCTGATCCCGTTCCCGCTGCATATCTCTAAATTTATCAGTGTTTCTCTACAATATTATGCATGTGTTATACATATAAACCTGCCTCTTGAATCACTCTATCTATTAAAAAAAAACCGCTTCAAAATCCTTTGCGTAGTTTTGAAGATTTAAGCATACATAGGGACTTTGTTTTATAATATGTAGTGATAGTGATAGTGATGATATCAAATATCAAAATCCACCGACACCAGCCGAGTTGGGAAAAGGCTCAGAGGATGATGGATTATAAAATTACATATTTACGAATTTACTATTTAATTGTTTTAAAGCAGTAATGAAGTCCTTCCTTATTAACACTAATTCTGCTCATTGACGCAATTGCCTTGCACATATTTATGTAATTAGCAAATAAAAAAGTTTCGAATCTCGCAGTTTAACTTATTCGCGCCTTGACAGGAAGTTGCTTTAATAATAGAATACTAAAGTTGAAGTGGTTGAAACATACCCTGATACCTAAATCCATCTGTCTGGTAAAAGACTAAACCTACTCATTTAGACTGCCTTTCCACCGGAGATGTGCTATCCTACGTTGCTATGTATGTGTTTGATATCCACCAATCATATTCATTGGCACACATAGCATAGCACTGGTGGAAAGGGGTTCAGCTAAGCTATGCTTTTTATATAGAAGGATGCATCCTATGGATGTGTGCTATGGATGGAGAATAGATTCGAATTTTGAATATTTTAGGTAGCTTCATTGCACATCCTGTTCGCTACGCTACATAGCATCGCACAGTAGAAACGGTCACATAGTTTCATAGAACATCTCCGGTGGAAAGGCAGTCTGAAGGATGAGGCTCTAGCGCAGGCTTAAGAGGAGGTCAGACGGTAGTCTCTCCCGTAATAGCATAAGTCAAATCAACAATACCTACATGAACTTTTAACGTACGTTTAATGTGTTTAACTAATAACTCATGACACTTCAATTAGCCAATGTTCAACTCACCAACTAACACAATAGGCACGGACTGGCTGAAGTGTTTGAGCTCAGGATACCATTTATGGATGACATTTTCGTATGACGAGCGAGTGCCCACTGAATAGCATACCAGGAAACAGTTTGTCTGGAACAATAACATTATGAATTATTAAAGTTCATTATAAATGCAATCAGTTAAAGACGAATGCAGATAGACTTTAGCGACAGGCCAAGTAGATATCTAGTTGGTACGCCGGCCGTCTAATATATTATGCACACGTGTATAGGTAGGTAATATATAATAAGTATAAATAGTATAAATAATATATTTTCCTGATTGCATCCGTGGCCAAGATGACCTCGGAGCTCGGGGTCCGCCTTCCGGCTCTTCTTCCTCCACTTGGCACGATCTTGGGCGTCCATGGTAGTGAGACCATTCGCACGCATGTCACCCTCCACGACGTCAAGCCAGGACTTCTTGGGTAATATCATATAAGTGATATGATATTACGTACCTACCTATATCTCTACAATATAAAAATGAATCCCTAAATGTGTTGCTAAGCGCAAATCTCGAGAACGGCTGAACCGATTTCGCTAATTCTTTTTTTAGAATATTCCTTGAAGTACGGGGATGATTCTTACGGAGAGAAAAATTTAAAAAAAAATAAAGAATTGACTGTTAGGCGGTACGAAGTTCGCGGGGTCAGCTAGTAGGTAATAGATATAACCTGTACCTAAGTGTATGTATATGTATAGTACCTATATCTCACCTGTCGTGCGGTACACCTACTGATTAACAGATATGAGGCTCTTGGGCAGGCTTGCCTCTCAGGCGTGTGCACGACGAACTATGTATTATGTATCTGGGTCGAATCATAACCGTAGTCGTAACTAAATCGTGTCTTCGAGAACCCTCCTACCTAAAGAAGCGCACGAGAAACTCGAACGCGCTGCCTCCTTTGACTAATTTAGTGAGGGAATTCAATATTGTCATAGGGTAATCCCTCGCCTGACACATCGGACGACCAGCCAAATATTTTTGATACCACTAAAACATCAAACAACCTCACATCATGTGCTTATTAGCTGTCTTGATGGTAGGATGGCATGGTCAACTGGTAGAGCTGTTAGATACTAGTATGTAAGCATGCAGTTAAACAAATAAAAAAGGCAATAAAAAGACAATAATTTCACCTTATTGCTACGTACAGTCGACTGCCAAGGGAACAAAGAAACTTAAAGACGAAGAGAATAAGAATGTAAAAGGTGAAACCTCTGGAAACCTTCACAAATCGTTTGCGCAAGCACTCGGCCTGTAAAAGGCAACTACTGCACTCATATGAGAATATAGCCTTATGTTTACATAAAGATAATACTTACATGAGTATATGATAAAGGCCTTAATCTTTCATAATCTTCCTGTCCAGCTGTGTCCCAGAGTGCCATCTCCACCTCTTCACCGTCGACAGTAATGTGGCCGACGTAATTGTCGAATCTGCAACATTCAAAATTCTCTTTTAGATAACAAAAAAACTGATTCCCACCCTACGACATCAAACAAATCACGAATAAAACTTGGGAGTACCTCAGGGACGTATTCTTGGTCCTATTCTGTAGTAGGTAGGTAATGTCATTTTGCTTTAGAAGATAAATTTAAAAAATACAGTCATCATACATATTGTTAAATTGACTTGGATATGCATTTCACAGTGACAACTGTAGTTCCAATTTTAGCCATTTCGCACTGCACAGATTTTTCGGTACAGTAAGCTTCAGAGAAAAGGGACCCCCCTTGATAATGACATGAAAGCATTGAAGTTTTTTGAAACTTTGTGTAAATGTCATGTTGGTCTAGTGGTTATGACCTATGCTTTGTGAATACGTAACCGGGGGTTCAAATCCTCGGACACAAAGTTCTTTTTTTATTTCGTATAATTATTTTTTTATTCTCATAAGCACTTTTGTTAATTATTATTTAAGGAATCAAATTTTATAGTAGGTATGAGGTTTGTAAGAAAAGATAGGCTTGTTGTATGAACAATATTAATTTATTTCTCGAATTACATTTCTAGGACTACATGGAGTCCATTTCCTGGTTGAGTATACAGTTTTTCTATCTGAGTTAAATTGGGGTTACTTATTTTTAGATTTACTTATTTTTAGAACGTAAATTTATTGACAAAACACAATACCCTAAGTATAAAATGTTTACTTCACTTAGGGTCTAAGTGAAGTATAAAATGTTTAATATTACACATAGTTCTAGAAACATAACTACAATATTTATTTACTTATTTATTTAAAGTTGCAAACATTAATTTTTTACACTCTGTAACTCTGTATAATCTTTGAATATAAAAGAATGGTTGAAAAATGAAATGTTATTTATGCCTATGAATCACAAAGAAAGAACCAACATGCTAAACTATAACAGTATTGTATAGCAATATACATCTTCCTCTTTGATCACATTTTCTGATAAGTAACTCTTTTAACATAACATTAGAAAAATATGTGAGGTCAGATGGTGCATCGTTAACACATTAGAAGATTACTAAACTTGTAAACAAGAGTAATGGGATTAGGTATTAATAATAATATAATATTATCTGACCCCACAAGTTTTTTATAGGATTAAGATCCGGGCTTTTAGGCGGCCACTCAAACACCGTTATATCTTCTTGTGCATTCAGCCAGTCTTGCACAATTCGGGATGCACTAAAAGGTTATCCTGAACCAGGTAAATTTGTCCTTCTGGATATGCGACCCGCACTGATTATGCGCAGCATTACGTCTTTCAACACTTCAAGGTATCGCTCACTGTTCATTTCCACTAGCTCGCCTGGGCCCATTTATGACATCCATCTCCTTCCAGTAACCTAAAATAATAAACCTTTTCAAATCTGTTTTTTTTTTGTGATTTTATTTTAAAGAATATTATTATAATCATTTACTTACCTACCTTATGTTAACCGCCCGCTTGTTCTTAAGTCTTATACGTTTTTAGGGTTGAAGGGTGCCACTGAGTGAACTTCCACAATATCATGGTGCCGTTCTGATTCATGAGTGTAAGCAACTGGGCGAGGTCCTTGGCGTTCACATTTTATATCAGCCGTCGCTTGATACCTTCGAATCCATCTACGCACTGTATTTCTCTGTAATGAAAATGATAATAAATAAAAGAAACTCCAAAAATCTAACTTGTAAATGAAAATGTAACATGATTAAGCATTAAATAGGTATATAATATCTATATTTTTATCGTAACTCTTACCGTTATGCCTCTATTCTTGCTTCCAGAGAATAACAATTTTAGCTTTCAAAAATGTTGTTATTCGAACCATACTTTCAATTTACTCAAAAAACTGATCAACAACTTAATAAATTGAATAATATTACGAGGAGGATTAACACCAATGCAAATTACCACGAATTATAAAGTTACCTTCAATCACAGTTTAGTAAATAAGACAAAGAAGTATTCTAATTGCAACCTTAGCGCGCTGTCACAGATATTAAAATACTATAGCCGCAGCTCATACAGCAGATAAGTTTTTGAAGTAAAAAACAAAATGACGGTAGTGCAACAAGCTGTATCAAGCGTAATCTATTGAACTAAACGAGAAATCTATACTAATTTCAACCTTATCTTTTAGTCAATTGAGCAGTTATTATTATCACATATGGTGTAGTTGAAATTTGAACCTTAAAGTCTACAAAATAACACCGTAATCAACTTTGTTCGATAATAGGAATAGGTAATGTAATTCATATTTTCGCCATTATTATCAAGTGAACCGTAGCCTAGTGGAGTAAGGCGCGGTCTAAGTAATCGGCTGGCGCTGGAGATGCGGGTTCGTATCCTCAAACGGCACATAAATTAATGTGGCATCTTTTTGTGAGTATGTTGTATCTTGGTATACAATTGAGCCGAAAGACGAAAAATATCAGAAAATTACAAATATGAACATGCAAATAAAAGGCAAATGAAGCTGTTTGCAGCTCAGCGACGATCGCATCGCGTGACGTCATTCGTGAGTCATGTGACGCGGCCGGCGCGCGGCGCAGGCGGCCATATTCTTTAAGTATTGAGGGGGTCTGTTTTCTCATCCATAACGACAGTTTAATACCACCACAGGGCGTTGAAAAAAAAAACAATCTATAACCTTAGTGGTATATACAGTGCAATCGAAAAAGATTAATGCATTTTAAATTGGTTTCAACATTTGAACTCAGGTAACTATAGATGAGTCATCATCACATTTATTGAAAACTTGCATTGAAGCACTTTGCCAGTCCTTTTTTGCGTGGTGTATCAACCTACTGAAAAGTGACTGTATTTCCGATTCTTCCTTAAAATTTTCAAATTTAATTTTTGATATACCTAGGTACTTATGAGGAAAATAGGTAACACCATCACCTGGACGTAGTTTCCTTACAAGTTAACATGTAGATATTGTCTGAAATATGTGTGTAGGTAGGTATTATAACCTACGTACATTATTGTTTTTGTTTAGTCATAGGGCATAACCATGACGTGCAAAGTTATTATTGCGTACATACCGACAAGACATTTTCCATAAATAAGGAATAACGTTAATATAAAGTACGCAGACAAGTATCCACCAAGTAGGTAGGTACTAAACGAAAGAGGTTGTGAATAAGTAGTGGTTATTTCCTACTCATCTCATCATCTTTGCCTTAGTTCCGGACGCATCCAAGGCCCTCTCCTACTCTAGATATTTACCTACATTCGGTTCTATTTCATTAGATCGTTTAAGAGAAATTTCTCTCGTCTTCGTCTCGATAAAGATCTTGTTTTTTTGGATAGTCCTAACGCCGAATATCTTTACGAACATCGCTAGATTTATCTATCAGGTATTCCCGTCTACCACCCTACTGGGATTAACGCTAGGATGAAGAAGATACTCGCCTACCAGAATAAATAACCAGCATGTAATCTACAAATAGCTAGGATCAAGTATACTCTGGATTCGTCAAGCGCGTACACCCGAAAGGGACGACAACATAGTACTTATGATACCAGTGTTGTTAGTCCCTACCAAATTTTACCCCGCGACTTTTTTAAATCCGTTAGGTGGTATATGAATTTAATGTTTTCTGGCATTAGTGGCATTACATCCTTTAAAAAACACAAATACAAAACAATTTAGGCATCTGGATCTGGATTTGGAAATCTGAAACAACATTTTCATTAATGTGAAGTTTTAAGAATAAATAAGAAATACCCCACATTATGGGTAATTTACCAGTACCTCAACTGGTATCCCTAATAATTCTATAACCCGGACAAATCATAAAGTAGATAAAAATGGCGGACAAGTCTGGCTTTTGTTTCGAGTTCGATAATTTTAACTCACCACTTTATTTGGTTGGTTAATACACGTATTATGGTGATAATAAATCAATATTTTGAGCCATTATTTCTACTTTAAAGAACTTGTTAATATGCTACGGCTCTTAATCTATTAATATCTTTACAAAAAAAGGGATATTTTGTCTAAAAATCGTACTTACGTATGATAGGTTATGTCTTGTGATTTCCGCTCACTACGGCTTTTGCAGCCTAATATATAACATATCACCATGTTGAATACAATGAGTTTTAAGCAACAAACTTATGCCACTTAGTTTCACCACTTAAATTACTGTCTATTATGAAGAATTCTCAGAACAATTTCAACAATTCACGATCACAAAAGATTTGTTGGTCACAACTTTCCACTTGTGACCAACAAAAAAAACAGAAACTCTGACAAAGACAGAGCATATAGTTTTTGTCCTATTCATTCCTTACAGTTTTTGTATGTTGTGTCTCGTTCATACGCGGTATTATTATTTGCGTAGCATATCCAGAGTATACTTGATCCTAGACAAATAGCCTGCCGTAGAGTAGTATCACTCCGGTAGGTAGGTAGGACTTCGATTCCGGGATTGGTCACATAGGTGTATGTTAAGTAATCAATCCATCTTGTTAGGGGTTCCGATATACTTTAATGACATAAAAAACATAACGCAAACTAGTAGCAAATGTGTTCAAGGATAATGATGATATCGAACATCATCATCTGCATGTAGACGCATTTTCCTGATTCCGCCTTGCGGCTCTTCCTCCTCCACTTCACACGATCTTGGGCGTTCATGGTAGTGAGACTATTTGCACGCATGTCACCCTCTACGTCAAGCCAGGACTTCTTGGGCTTACTCCTTTTAACTGGACCCGGCGGGGGCGCCATTGCCAGACATTTGTTACCCACGTAGTCTGGATGGTATAGTATAGATATATCGATGGCCCTGTAGTCATCTACAAATCGTTATCACGTCTAGTAGGTAGTAACTTCGTTTACGTAAGTACACAAATTCGTTTACACGGTTATGGATGGAAATTTATTATTTTTATTGTAATTTAAACAAGACACATCCGCTGACTTGGAATTCAAACTGTATAATTTACGGCAGAGATGGATCGCAAGGAAATTAACTTAGTGTAAGTAGACGCATCCAGCGACGGCGCCTTGACGAGGAAGTGACGACGTGTAGATACAATACAACAATGCCGCGACGTATTTGACTTTATAAATAGTGCAGACCGCAATGCTAAATAGCTAGGTTCCTACCTGTTTAATCTCAGCACACTGGTCGCGGATACTTGTCTAAATTAACATTCGCAGCGACGCTGACGATTTTAGCCGGTTTATTTCGAAATTTATTACAAATTAAATACAATCAAAATCAACAATTTCAAATACCTCCCTACCTAGTAGGAATGTTATTATTATATTAATATTATATTAATAGGTATTTTGATGCCGTCATAACTCCTCAGAAGGCAATAAAGTAATAAATAAATATACAGTTTGTATGTATGTATACATATAAACTACATAGGTACCTATATTATATATATTGCGATCTTATCTCCTATCAAACAAGATAAACTTGAGCAAAATGATTAGGTACCTTCTAACAGTTTAAGGTAACCAGTCAGGTGGTACCTACTTATATCTATATTGTTCCATATTTCCACAATTTTTTATATTAGTTTTAACACTGTTAACCCGATGTTCTTTTTTAATAATACATTTTGCAAATAAGGCTATCTTCTCTATGCAGTGCAGGTAGGTGTGTGTGAGACGGGAGCTGGTGGCGACCCTGGGAGTGAGAGCTCTCACGCTCGCCACTCTGCTCGCAGCGATGGTTCGCTGCGCGGATGCGTGGGCTGCGGGCGCCTCCTTCTGCGAGCAAATCATGCTCGTAAAGTGGGCGGCGGAGCGGGAGCGAAGGACAATCGCAGACCTTGCCGCCCGCGAGGAGCGCAGGAGAATCGCTAACCGAGCGGCCCGCAACGAGCGGCGGCAACTCGGGCGTCGGAGGTCGCAGAATGACCTCCGTCCCCCATGAGCGCGGGCCTGGGGGTGACGGGTGGAGCCGCCTGTCACCCTAGCAGAAGCAGGCCGCGGCGGCGGCGCGCATTGCGTGCCTCCCCATACCCGGGGCGAGTTGGGGACTCTGTGGTCCCCACACGGGATGAGGGCCAGATCGAGAGATTTGGCCCTGGGTCGGCCGGGGTGCGAGGGATATGGCTACGACAACCTCACCTTCGGCAACCGACGGCCCACAGACGGCGTGCGTTTTAGTCGGTTCGAGTCCGACATAACCTCTTCCTCCGGCTCCGGCGGGGGAGGTATCCGTGGGGATTTTTCGCACGATAAAAAAAAAAAAAAAAAAAAAAGGTAGGTGTGTGTGACCCACAGCCAAAGCGTTCTTTATACCTATTAATTAAATATCTTTACAAGTTGTGGATTTAACCGGGATAAGCCCCAGCGCGCTGGGATGAAAATAAATATAATATATTTGCAGCTCAGACTAAAAGAATTCTTCTAGTCTGAGATTTGCAGTTATTTTCGTCAAACTATGGGACTATTAATATTTGTACAATTGAACTAAATATTCTCTAAACCCAAATTTAACTGTTTTATGGGTTCTAGAGTGCGTATAAGTTTACTATGTATGCTACATATTATCATGCATATAGTTAGGTACATTTTTTGTAAAGAAATATAAATAAAAACATCCCGCATACCTATTATGTTCATGCCTACAAATATTTGCACTGTGGGAATCGAACCCCGCTACCTCTGTCTAAGCAGCCAACGCTCTACCACACTACTGATGCACCGCCCAAAATCAGTTACGCACGCTTGTCTAATATATTCGCAGAACCTTCCCAGTCATAACTGCGGATTCGGCTGGACCTGGACCTCGATATTTCCCGTGAAGCGACTGTCATCTAACCTCCTTGTGGAGGTCAGATTGGGACAACCCAATGGTGACATTAAGCGATATCGAAGCATTGCAGATAGACCATTGTTGTTGGACTTTTTAGGGCTCCAACTACCCCTAACGACTGCCATAGATGTTCATATGACAACCGGGACCAACGGCTTAACGTGCTCTCCGAGGCACGACCAGGCCAATGCCAATACCTATATTTCATGCACACAAATATTTACACTGAGCGGATCGAACCCGCTTCCTGCGTAGCGGCCGCGTTCACTACCGCTACTCCACCTTCACAGAGGCTTTATAGCGAAAACAAATAATAGCATTTAAGAACTTTGGACCCCGTCATACAATTTTTGTACATTTTAATATTCCATACACCTTTACACATTAGTCATCGACGTAAATTCTACAATTGAATAAATGACGTACCTATTCGTCGTAGGTAGGTAACTATGTAAGGTAGGTAAATGGATTCATCATGCTTGCAAATTTACAGAATTATATAGGTACGAGTTTTGAGCTCGAGTTTTTGTGTTTACAAAATTTTGTAGTAGGTATCTACAACACAAAAATGTTTACGACAATTTCGCTCTACGCTCAGACTACTTTAAGAATATATTAGAACGTTAGATTGTCTTCTTTGGAGGATAAACTTACGTAAAATATGAATCAGAACGATATACCTACATAATTACAGGGTGATTCCGAATACATTTAAGGAAAATTAAATAAAGTACTCATTTAAACAATAGTAGTACGTAACACACATATATGGAATTCTCATGGTGTCAACGCGGTAATTTCATAGATTTATGATAACCATGTTAGTACACTGACTTGCTAATTCGACTTCAGGTCACGTAGTCCTTAACGGCCTGTCGCAACTGCCCTTTAAACCTAACACACTGCACTTGAATTTTAGACCGTTAGGTACCGGAACTAATTAAGAATTTCAAACATATACTTACACTGTAGGAACATATTCTGTGGGAAATTCATTTTTCGTGTATACGTAGAGCAAGCAGGTCTTTCCAACCATACCATCACCAACCACTGTTATCTTCAGTCTTTTCGTCGTACCCATGGTGCGTGCAGCCGCATCCGATGAATTCTTAAACACAGTATTCGCACTAACAGACAATAAAGTCTTTTCTTTCGCACTTGTTATAAATAACTACAGCTGTTGACACCAAAGGAGCACTGCACTGCTCGCCCGTAACTTGTCGGTCCTTGAATCTTATCACTCAATGATGTAATGATGTTATCAATCTTATAGAAAGACTAATGATAACGAGAGGAGTGTAATTGATAAACAGCGCGCGCGCCCACTGTCGTGGTCGGGTGTTGAATGTTCACGATGTTCACTCATATAATTCACCCACACAGTGAAGTCTGTGACTATGAATCAGTGTAGCGCACGACAGCACGCCGTACTAGTCACTGGCAGCGGTAGCAATAGGTCGCGAGGACGGACTGATAATGCGCCAGCGCCAGTATCGTTCGCTACTCCCCACAAGCTCGTACACAATACGAATACCACCTAATTAATTCTATGAACGTATAACATTGGACAAACCTCGACCGTAAATGAGTTAACGTCATACTCCTCACATCATCGTTTACTACAGCTCAATTAACGTCATCAGTTGATCAGTTGTAAACAGGAATTCTTTAAATTCAATGTTAATGGCTACATCAAATTATTTCTTAGAACGTGAAGGAGGTCGTGTCGATGTCGCCCTGCTCATTAATAAACGAACAATGTGTGAAGAATAAGCACAGGGTAATTAAAATATAGATTTTATTCAGTAGTAAATTACACAATTAGTAACAATTGTTAAGTCCAAATTAGACAGTAACCTTAGAAGTTAATGAATTCTTATTGTTAGTTTGTACATCACTTAAGTCTTGATAGTTAATACTGATAAATCATCATTAATAACAAACGTATTCAGTCAATTAGGTAAGTAATCATTTTTAAAATGATTATTTTTTTAGTCACAGCACAGAGGTAACATGGCATGGCAGTTAAATAATTACTCACAACAAGACATTTTAATTTGCATTTTTATCTAAAGTAAATTGATCCATGCCTCTGAAAATAAGTTCCTCCTTTAGTTTGAGAACTTCTTGTACCAACATTTGATTGTTTTTGTCCATTTTACTAATGATTCCTTTTAAGTGCTTGATGTATTCTTCGCGATCTGATTTTATATCTTTGCATACAGCATAGGATGACTTACCCGAATGAGTATGAACATCTGAAAAACAAGTTATGAATTATGGCTGTTTACTTTACAAAATAATTGCGTGAAAAGATTGAAAACATCCGAACGGGCTACCATCCGCCACAATGAGTGGTGCCGTTTAAAAACATCCGAAACTTCGGAACCGAACGAAACACGAACGAAAGACGTAGCATTTCGTTATGTAGGTACCATGAAATTACTTCGGTTTCGAAGAGTCACGCACGTACCGTCTTCGGATCAAATTTCGGGATAAATGTTTTCAATGGAATCGATTGACCGAAACTTAGATCCGCAACTGCGCATGTTTCATGGTACAGGCACAGGTCTTTCTTATCCCTGCGAAGCGTACTCGAGAAACTCTTGGCTTAAAGACAAAAAGTATATTGCACTTTCGTAGGTTTAGAAAACGCCTATGATAGTTTCACCACCCTATGAGTTACGCAAATTATGAAAGTAGAACAAGCGAAAGGCGTATGCCAGGATCTTAGCAAGTGGTAAAATGTTGTTTCTGCATATCCGTGCTATGAGCGTTTGTTTTTCGTGCAAGCAAGGGGGAAGTAGCTATATATCCTATTTTTAAGATTTCTATGTTCAGATATTGTTAAAGAGTTGGCAAATTGCACGTAGTGAGTTTTGGGCCTGTGTCTACGGCTCCGCCCGTGTCATTGCGACTTTTAACTATATCTCCGGTTCTGTTCGATTACGATCAAACTTAAGTACGGAGCCTGATCAAGACCATATAACAAAAATTTAAAGGAGCTTTGAAGCAACAAGAAACTGTGTGAAAAAACAGCCCCAATAGGGGGTGGCTGAAGACTCTGGATGGTGCGCCTGGCGCACTGTCTGATAGTGGTACTTAAGTAAGTTACGCTCTTGGAACTACTAATCCGGAGTGCGGAGTCTACAGCCAGAATGATTGAAGGAGTCGCGAGTCTTCTTCAAGGTAAAGGAGCATTATTACATTAGGTAATGTAAACGTAATCCCATCAAAAACAATACTTGTTAAAAAAAACCAAGCCTCGCCGACCTCGGTTCTTCTACGGCAAAAAGTTTTGAGATCCATGTAATACCAAGTCGGTTAATTTAATCAGTCCCTACTTCAGGGATCTTCTGTCCTAAGTTATTACGTAATAAGCTTTTATGTTTTAAATGTAATAAATTGACTTGGCAATCGCAATCTTATTTAATGTAATTATTGTGATGACTGATGAGCGATACATTGTGTTTTCATGCGATGGCCAAGTCAATTTATTATATTTGAAACATAAAAGCTTATTACGTAATAACTTAGGACAGAAGGTCCCTAAAGTAGGTAGGTAAGTTGTACAATATTTTAATTTTCTCGTGATTGGTACATTAAACAGTACTTGTTTTCTAAATTTGAGGCTTCTATGTCTGCTAGAAGTGCCTTAGACTTTTGATGATCGGTCAGTCAGTGAGTGACAAAATTTGCCAAAAGTGCAAACTTTGACTAGTTATAATTCTTAAACTACTGGTTCAAATTGAATGAAATTTGAAATATAAAGTGTTTTTACAGTGCCAACTTGGTAACCGAAGATTCAGGCTTCTAGGTTTATCCATAACGAACTTATAGGGGGTCGAAAATGGCCTGAAGTGCTTCGAGAAAATAGTGTTACGGCCGTGCCGCTCTTTTTTGCTCAACTTGGCGGGGGCACTGCCGTGCCCCCAGATGTAATAAAGGGGAGAGGAGGGAGGCCTTCAAAATACTACTGGAGGGACTTAGATTTTTCTTACATAATCGATATCACCGGAAGAAATGTGGCCCTTTTTCGACCTATCTTTGAATATGGCATGCAGTGTTTAGTGCTTCTTAAACTCACAGTTTAATCAATATTATAAAAGGGAAGGAAAAGGGCTCCTGCTATATAATAAGAGTGGATGGTGACGGTGTGGGTACGGATATGTCGAAAAATCTTAAAAATAGGTCACATAATATGTATGTTCCGTAAGGCAGATTCCTGGATGGTCCCTTCCTAGGGTCTACTCAAGTTCCTGGCACCAGCCTGTGTAATGGATCACCATGTGGCTTCAACCATTTCACCACTGAGCCCAGTTGGTAGGTACAGCCAGTCATCATCATCATCATCTTTGTGTTAGAACCAGTCGCATCCAAAGCTTTCAACTCGGAGTCTGGCATTGGTATTTGCTTAAAACATTCAAATTAACAAGCCTATTTGTTTCTAAAACTTTGTACTTACCACATGAAGGTATTTTTTTTTTTTGTAATGAGGTTTTTTTATTTCTGCTAGTTTATGGGGTACCTTACCTTACAGGCTAAAGTTGTTGAATCTTAAAATACCACACTGACTACCATTACCTAATGAGGCAACATCACATCAACCAAATAAATTCTGTAATTTACTTTTTCAACACACTTGCTTATAAACAGGCTTTTATTTCACCGCAATTAAGCACGGAATGACACCTATTATAAAACTGTGACTTTTTCATTGCTATTATTCACAAGTGAGTTATAGACTTCTTTTTTTAATTTCATTGATTAAGTTGCTTTGTTCTTAAAAAAGTTTCGATACAAAAAAGATCGTGTCCAATATTACAAACGAATTAATATACCTATTGCTTGCTCATTTCATGCAACTTCGTATTTTAAAAGATAATTTAAACTTTTGTACGTGTTTAATAAACAAAACTTTCACTAAAATGTATTTTTTTTCTCTGAGTATTTACAGAGAAAAAAAAAATCATAATTCAAATAAGTAAGTAGATGACAAGGCAGCATGGTGATAGCACCTTAGCCTGTTCTGAAAGGAACAAATAAAAAAAATGTTAGATGCGCGCGCATATGACAACAAATAGATTTTACTATTGTGTTTTCATTGTGTTATGTAGTGTTTTTAGTATTATTTTATTCGCAAGTGTGTTGAAAATAGTCGTATGCCACTCGCGTGTATGGTGATTACCGTCCTCGGCTCTCTTAAGATCCTCGCCTAACTATTAATTACAATTTTATGACTTACCTTTATCTCTTAATCTATCTGTTAATTTATCATTTTGCAGCTTGAGTCTTGTTATCTCATTTTGCAATTTCCTCTCATTAGCTTCCTTTTGTTTGGTAACTTGTAACAACTTTGCCCGGGAATCTGTTAACTTGTGCATGACATCATCCGAGTGATCTGAAATTCTCTGCGCAGAGGCCACACAAGCCTTTGATTCATTTTTTTCTAATGTTATAAGTCCTTTAAGTCTACTCACCAATCCCTACAACAATTACAAGACTATGTAACAAGAAAGTACAATATAATGTAGCAATATTATAAAATCAACCATCTCAATAAAATAAAAGTTCTTTATACATACATTGAGTTGTTTATTATTATGATCCAGTATATGGTTTTGCTCTTCTAGCGTGTCTGTTTTCTGTTGTAACTTTTTAAAAGAGTGCAGCAAGGTCCATACGGCGTTTATAAGATTGACGACTGCTTCTGGCCGCAACGTGTTGCCGACGGTGTCCAAGTAAGGATTAAAAATATAGTTAATATTAATGAGGCCAAATTCCTAGGCAAAAGAAAAACTAGTTAAATGAAGAACGATGACCGATTAAATAAAAATAAAGAGCATTACTTACTTCATGTAAGCCAATCAGGCACTCCTTAAAATTTTTATGAGTACAAGGTTCGTACTCTGTAGCCCTTTTGTGTTTGTAATTTTGTAAGAGTTCTTTTACTTCTTCATCCAAGGCTTCAAATTCTTCAGATGTAGCCATTGTTTAAAATGCAAATATCAGCTGTTGGTTACTGTTTACAAAGAAGCAATATAATAAACAATGCAATGGAATACTGTTCGAGGAATGTTTATAGTAAATTCTACAACTCTACAAAGCAAGTGGCTCTGTAAAATAAATAATTTAAATTGAAAAATAAATTAGACGAAAACTTTTGAGTGCTGAAAACAGGCAAAAAGCAACAAAACAAAAAAATAATAATAGTTAAAGAACAAAAACAAACTACAAAGTACTATAATAGGTACCTACTAACTAAGCGCGGGAAACAAAAATCAAATAAACTATAGTCTATGGAATTGTTTTTTTTTTTTAATATATTTGTTCCTTTCGGAACAGGCTAAGGTTCTATGACCATGCTGCCTTGTCATCAGTTATATTTATTTTTATTTGGATGATGATGAGGATGATGATGATGATAATGGTGAGTTGATGATGATGATGATGACGATAATGATGATTGCTGCTTCAGTAAAGTGGTGGAAACTTTACTAAAGGCTTCTTACGGAGATTTGAAACCAACACGAGAAATCACAATCCACTGTAATATTTCACTTTCCTACTCTTGTGCGCGTTTTCTAAGACGTTATGTCTAAAATTCCACCATATTTACACATAATAACTCGAACTCACATCAATTTCGGAAAATAAAATAACACCGCGATTTATCATTCTACGCGTTCGCGCCAAAAACCCATAAGTCCTATGGAATTGTTTTTGTCTACGTCTATTGAAAATGTTGCTCGTGTAAAATAAAATTTACTTTGGTAGTAAGGTAAGTGTACCAATAATAGACACTGTACCAATGATAGACACTTTCGAACAAAACCCAGTATTTTAAGAAAAGTAACCATTTGTTTTATAAGACTATTGACTTAAAATACGCCTAATAGTGTCTATGAGACATATTCAAAAATTCGCAATACTGTCCTAAGTAAATTTAGAAAGACGACAGTTGACAGTAAATAATGTAACTCCGTGAAAATGGTCGTGTTATTTCTTAAAATTTTTGCCAGGAGTACTGATTTTTTTCATAGGTGTGATTTTTTGTTTATTGACCCCAATTCTGTCTTGTCACAAGCTAACTAAAATAAGCTAAAAATCTCTAAATGTCAGTTTAGTCCTGTCAAAATGTAATTTCGTATTCTGAGAACACACAACTAACTTAAAATTAGCTTGACACAACTAAAATTAGAGAAAGTACTCAACTGTCATTTTTGGTTAAACGGTATTCTGTTGTACGTATATGCACTAAAATAAGAAATGTCAAACTAAAATTAGACATCATCTAAAATAATGCCAATTGTCGTTCTATATACGCTTAAAGCCTTTATAAAGCTCTATAAATCGTCGATTGATTTGGATTTTATAAATAACTAGCGGACCCCGCGAACTTGCCAGGTACGTGGACCGAGAAAAACTGTATTTGCTTGGTTAAGACTGAGAAATATCACAGTTTGTTTACTATTTGATCAATAATATGCACTAATTATCATTTGTCGGCATTCTAAAGACTTATTAAGATAAGTTTTTACAGAATTTATGAAAATCTTTATCGTTCATTCTTAATTTTTTAATAGTTGTAACACTCGTTTTAGCGACGTCATATTCAAATTTAGTGCTGTCTTGTGCTTAGCAAACACTAAATTTAGTTTGACATAACAACAGAATACGGTTAGAAATGTCAATCGCTTAACTAAAATAAGAAAATTTTAGAGAAATTTAAGTTTAGAGATGGTAACGTCAGAATCGGGGTCATTATTAATGATTATCACTAATTTTAGTATAGACGTTAAGAATATTGAAGTTATTGACATGCTTAGACCATTGTCCGCGTATTTTGGTTAGGTTTTATAACATTTATAAGCTATGTCTATTATTGGTACAAAAAATCTTAAATGTCCCAATAATAGACACATTGGAATAATGCCTTTATTTCATTAAAATAAGATGTTATACCTACGATAAATGTGATATATACATTGAAATTCATCACATGTACTGGTAATTACTAATAATGCCCGCGCTAGCCCGCTCTAACCGTGTGGATGTCGCTTATTTTATTTATTTATTTATTTAATAATTATTATTACAATTGTTTACATAAATTTAATAAATTTATCCTGTAAACCCAGATAGGGTTTGTGTAGGATAAACAAGTGTAGTAGTGTTGTAAATTTTAGCGCTGAGAGTCAAGCTTTGAGCGCTGAGTCGACACTATTAAACACTAACTTAAACAAACTCTCTATTCGACTATCTACTCACCTTTCTCCCCTTCCACCCTCCCCTTCCCCATTCCCTTACCCTGTCCTACACACATTCCTACACCTCTCCACCCATCTCCTTCCGCCCCCACCCCTTACCCCACAATTTCGCCCTTCCCCACGCTTCTCTTTTCCCTACACCTACTTTCCTCACTCCTTCCCATGACCTTCTTCCTCAGCTCTTATACCATACCAAAACACACCCTTAGCTTCCCCCTCCCTCTCTCCACTCCACTCCTTCCCACTCATTCCCACGTTCCTACCCCAAATTTTCCCAACACCTTCCCCCACTCTTTCCATTTCCTCCACCCCTTCTCCCACTCCTACCTCTTCCTCGTTGTCCTACTTCTTTACCTCACTCGCCAAAGAAAGAAATAGCCATAGGAATCCAACTGGGGTGAGCAGCATTTGGCAAACTACGTCGGGTCTTCTCCTCCCTCCTGCCGCAATGCCTCAAAACAAAGGTTATCGACCAGTGCGTCCTGCTTGTTATGGTCTACGGTGCCAAAACGTGGCTACTGAAAGTGGGGCTAGTCCGTGACCTTAAAGTCGCGCAGTGGGCTATGGAGCGAGCTATGCTTGGAGTCTCTTTGAAGGATAGAATTCGCAACGAGGTCATCCGACATAGAACAAAAGTTACCGACATAGCTCGCAGAATAAGCAAGCTGAAGTGGCAGTAGGCTGGCCATATCTGCCGAAAGACTGATGGCTGTTGGAGCAGACGAGTCCTAGAGTGGAGACCGCGGGAGGAAAACGTAAGGTGGGACACCCCCTAGCCAGGTGGACTGACGACCTGCAAAGGTGGCTGGGACAGACTGAATGCGGAAGGTGGAGGATCGGCAAACGTGGTCCAGCAGTGGACCACAATAGGCTAATTGATTGATTTATCTCACTCCTTCGTGGTCCTTCATAATCATTTCATCAGGAAGGACATCTTCAATCAAAATTTTATCCAGCAATCCCCCCCCCCCCCTTATACCCCACTTGGATCGGTCCGATACCATGTCGTGCTTCACTAGGTAGGAATCCCCCGACTTAACAACAATTGAATCACAACAACACGATTTATGTTTTTACTCTTTGGGGGTATTATTGTATAATGTTTTTTTCAATTTCTCACTCTATAAATATTGATCTAATAGTCAAGCCCTTTCATTTGATACCCATATTAAGGTAGTTATGAGAAGAAATGTAATCCGCAATTTTCTGGCGGCGGCCATCTTGGAACATTTTTTTAAGGACCTAAGGTCCCTCCCGATTAATTCACCTTTCAAACAAAATAAAACTTTCAAATGCGGTTCATCCGTTCTGACGCACACACACAGACACGTCAAACTTGTAACACCCGAACATTGTTACGTCGTCGGGAGTTAAAAAAATATGTAACAGGCATTCTCTGATGCATATATTCAATTTTGTAGAGAGAAATTAAAGTGTCTATTATTGGTACAAATAGGTGTCTATTATTGGAACGATGATGTCTATTATTGGTGTTTTCGACCAAGTGCATAATCATTTTATTTAAAGCAAAAGTATGACAGATTTAAAAAAAAATATGTGCAAATGTTGCTGTAACAGTTAAAAAAGGATGTAACGACCATGCTGTAATTAATTTGTTTAATTTTTTAGATTGAAATTTGATTTGTCCTTAAAGTGTCTATTATTGGTACACTTACCTTACTTAAATAGAAGATTTGCTATGCTATGTCGGTAACTTTTGTTCTATGTCGGATGACCTCGTTGCGAATTCTATCCTTCAAAGAGACTCCAAGCATAGCTCGCTCCATAGCCCACTACGTGACTTTAAGGTCACGGACTAGCTCCACTTTCAGTAGCCACGTTTTGGCACCATAGATCATAACAAGCAGGACGCACTGGTCGATAACCTTTGTTTTGAGGCTTTGCGGCAGGAGGGAGGAGAAGAACCGACGTAGTTTGCCAAATGCTGCCCACCCCATTTGGATTTTTCTGGCTATTTCTTTATATATTTCTACGAGGCATAGGTAGGAATGGGAGAAGGGGTGGAGGAAATGGAAAGAGTGGGGGAAGGTGTTGGGAAAGTTTGGGGTAGGAGCGTGGGAATGCGTAGGAAGGAGTGAGGGAATTGGTGAGAGAGGGAGGGGGAAGCTTTGGGTGTGTTTCGGTATGGTATAAGAGCTGAGGAAGAAGGTCATGGGAAGGAGTAAGGAAAGTAGGTGTGGGGAGTGTAGGGAAAGGAGAAGTGTGGGGAAGGGCGAAATTGTGGGGTAAGGGGTGGGGGCGGAGATGGGTGGAGAGGTGTAGGAATGTGTGTAGGACAGGGTAAGGGAATGGGGGAGGGGAGGGTGGAAGGGGGAGAAAGATGAGTAGATAGTCGAATAGAGAGTCAAGTGGTTTAATAGTGTCGACTCAGCGCTCAATGTTTGACTCTCAGCGCTAAAATTTACAACACTACGCGATAAGCGACATCCACACGGTTAGAGCGGGCTAGCACGGGCATTATTAGTAATTACCAGTACATGTGATGAATTTCAATGTATATTTATCACATTTAGCGTATGTATAACATCTTATTTTCATGAAATAAAAGCATTATTCCAAAGTGTCTATTATTGGGACTTTTAAGATTTTTTGTACCAATAATAGACATAGCTTATAAATGTAACAAAACCTAACCAAAATACGCGGACAATGGTCTAAGCATGTCAATAACTTCAATATTCTTAACGTCTATACTAAAATTATTAAAAATCATTAATAATAAACAAAAAATCACACCTATAAAAAATCAGTACCCCTGGCAAAAATCTTAAGAAATAACACGATCATGTTCACGGTTACATTAGTTACATTATTTGCTGTCAACTGTCGTCTTTCTAAATTTACTTAGGACAGTGTTGCGAATTTTTGAATATGTCTTATAGACACCATTAGGCGTCTTTTAAGTCAATAGTCTTATAAAACAAATGGTTACTTTTCTTAAAATACTGGGTTTTGTTCGAAAGTGTCTATCATTGATACAGTGTCTATTATTGGTACACTTACTTTACTTAAAGATTTTAATTTGAATAATACCGCGCAAAAACTTCTATTTTTGTGGAATCCGAATATGGAAAAATGATGGAAAATTGACAATGGACAAGCTAGAAAAAAAATTGTCTATGGAACTAGCTTCAAGTTTGACATGTAAAAATTCTTTAAGAATATAACCTAGAAATTACTTTGTTTTGCTTCGTTGGATGACGAAAACCTTTAATTATTCTTGTTATCCAATTTAAGTGATCTCAGGCAACTCCTTTATGTTGTGATTTATTAGTATTCGACCTTACGGCGCTATGAATTCAGCAATCGAAATTAGTTCTTACCGTGATCAACATTTTAAGGCAAGAATTGCAAGAAACATATTTTGTTGTCGATTCAAAAATAATATTTTTAAATGTATCTGTACAATACCTGTTTATTACATAAATATTGTTATTTAATAATGTCACCAGGGTTCCAGGAGTGAGCAAGAAAAATTACTTAAAGCTTCCGCAACACTTTATATTGGAAATTTGTCATTTTATACCACAGAAGAACAAATTTATGATCTTTTTTCAAAATGTGGTGATATAAGAAGAGTTATCATGGGTCTTGATAAATATAAAAAGACTCCATGTGGATTTTGCTTTGTTGAGTATTATACACGGTTGGATGCAGAAAACTGTATGAGGTAAGCATATCCACCTACTGAATACTGCCCCTTTGTAAAAATAGTTTCAGAAAAATAATAAAGTAATAATAGTCCTAAGTATATGGTTACTAAATAACATCATATGAATCTGTTTACTAACATAGTCCTAAATATATTGTTACTAACAAAATATGAATCAATGTGTTCCAAAATAAAAGATTCATTTTATAATATAGTTCTGTTAACTATCTCAAGTTATAGGGAGACATGGAAGGTATTCAACCATTTCTCATATGTTACAGATATATAAATGGAACCAGATTGGATGATAGAATCATTCGTTCTGATTGGGACGCAGGTTTTATTGAAGGGAGGCAATATGGCAGAGGCAAAACTGGGGGACAGGTAATTTTTTAATTTGTAACATTTTAAATGAGGACATTCCCTAGCCAGATGGACCGATGACCTGCGAAAGGTGGCTGGGATGGATGCGGAAGGCGGAGGATCGGCATTCGTGGCGCATATTGGGGGAGACCTATGTCCAGCAGTGGACTGCAAGCTGTAGGCTAATTGATTGATTGATAAATGAATACAGTAGGTGCATTGCACTACTCTTTCGTGTGACTGATTGAAAAATGATTAATTTGTATTTTAGGTGCGAGATGAATACAGAACTGATTATGATGGAGGCCGAGGTGGCTATGGGAAAATCATTGCACAAAAAATTACACCCAGTCCCATGGAACGCTGAAAATAATAAAAGTGTGTTTTTGTGTATTATTTATAAAGGACAAAACTGTCAAGAAGACTGTTAAGTTGTACTGGTGTGACTACTTTCAACTATCTGATACTAATAAAATTAAGTATAATAATGATGAATTAAATTTTTTCATGGATTTTCGTATTTTACTTGGTTAATTGGTTATATTATACTACACTAAACTAAACATAGTTTCGTTGTGACATGAATAACAGCTGAAAGTAAAAGCTCAAGGAAAATGGAGGAATTGAATGGATTACGAGAAGGCACACGCGGCCGCTCGACCTTCTTCTCCTTTTGCCTCAAAAATCCGCTGCTGCCTGCTGTTCTTTCAGTAGGGATTGCCCCTAAATGTTTCATCTACATTGGTGCTTGTCTGTATTATGATTTTATGATGAAGTTTGCATAGGTAATGTCGAAAATTAGTTTCGAGACAAATAGCTATGAAATTAGTGATTGCCTTTTTAGGGTTCCGTAGCCAAATGGAAAAAAACGGAACCCTTATAGATTCGTCATGTCTGTCCGTCCGTATGTCACAGCCACTTTTCTCCGACACTATAAGGCCTATGCTGTTGAAACTTGGTAAGTACATGTATTCTGTGAACCGCATGAAGAATTTCAAACAAAAATAGAAAAAAAAGCATTAAGTTTTGGGGGTCCCCACACTTTGAACTGAAACTCAAAAATTTTTTTTTCATCTAACCCATCTATAGATAGGTCTTTAAAAATGCTATTGAGGTTTCTAACATATTTTTTTTCTAAACTGAATAGTTTGCGCAAGAGACACTTCCAAAGTGGAAAAATGTGTCCCCCCTCCCCCTCTCTAACTTCTGATAAATCTATAAAGAAATATATGATGTACATTGCCATGTAAATTTCCACCAAAAATTAGTTTGAACGAGATCCAGTACGAGGTCCTAAGTAGTTTTTTTTAATACGTCATAAACCGCAATTTTCGCCTTTGCTGCTACGGAACCCATCATGGGCGAGTCCGACTCGCACTTGGCCCGTTTTTTCACTGGGTTTCAAGACCAGAGGGCAGGCCACACTGCCAGCTGACGGACGGAGCGGGCGGGTGAAGCGAGCGGAGGAAACTACGCGAAATATTGGCGAGCCAAACTAAGGGTTCACACCGAAAACTGGCTGGCTGAGCGGGCGGAGCGAACGTCATCCGTCGATCTATAACATACTAGCTTTTGCCCGCGGCTCCGCCCGCGTGTATGTCGGTTATCGCGACCAAACATAGCCTATGTCCTTTCTCAAGTTCTAATCTACCTCTATACCAAATTTCATCAAAATCGGTTAAGTGGTTTAGGCGTGAAAGCGTAACAGACAGAGTTACTTTCGCATTTATAATATTAGTATGGATAGATATGGATATGGATTCGCGACGTAAGTGTATCGTTCCTGTAGCGCCACAGTGATCGATATGAATAGATTTATGTAAAATATATAGACACGCAACGTAAATACTACACTGCCATTCGAAAGACAAGGCGTCGACCTAGTCCGAATACTTGAAACGGGGAAGACGGGCGAGCTAAGCTAGCGAAGCGAGCGGGCGAGCGAAGGAGCTTCGCTGGAGTCTGGACTTTCGTTAGCTTCGCTCACGTCGCTCGCATCGCTCACGTAGCTTAGCTCGTTAGTTGGCGGTGTGAACCCAAGTATGAAGAGGTGAAACGATGTCGTCCGCTAGCCCGCTCCGTCCGTCAGCTGGCGGTGTGGCCTGCGCTCTAAGGTATGGAATAATGTAGAAATACTAGCTATTCTTGTGTGGTACAATAAACAGTGTGCAATAATAAGGATAAGGTACAAATTACAAAGTTCAATAAAAAATCTCAGATATTTTCAAAAGTATATTTCAAAAAAATGTTTAAATGCATGTTAATAATAACAGAAACTTAAAACTGACTGTAAAGAATTTTAGGAAACATATATTCGTTGCAACATATGCCGCGTCATCCTGTTAAAAGTTAGCCTTAAATAAATTATTACTTATAATTATTACACTTAAGCAAAGATAATAAAAACAGCTTGTTGCACGGTGATAAAACACTTAAAAGCATCATAAAATAACATTACAAACAAGTGTAAAAATAGATATAGAATAACTATAAATTCAACGACATTTATATTCAATACAATACATAGAATGTGAATACAACAATAACAAACTATAAAACGCCCTTAGAGGGTATCAATAACCAGAGGTTTCATAAACATCTGTAATCAGATCGAGTCAATATGGCTTTTTTGCAAAATATATAAATGTAGATTCATAAGTACTTGTTTAATTAACGTAGATCAATCAATGATAGTATTATTTTTATAGATACGTCATACACGAATATGGCGGCTTTCAAAAATGGCGCAAACACAACATATTAGCTACTTCTAAAAATACGTCAATGTTATTAATTTATATGAATTATATTATTATTCATATTAATAATATTTAATTATTACGTATTTATTATTAAAAACGTTTTTTTTTGGGTGGCGCACTGTCGCGATTCTGATTGGTGCATAAAATGATGACCAAAAGTCATCATTTTTTTGTCGCCATTTTAGAGTGTGGACAACATATCTATAGTTTATAATATATCATTGAGATCAATCTCAACGTGGCTTGTGACTTGTCTAATCTTTAGGTGAGGTTTCAGGCATGAGATCCAACCAGAGCGTTTTTGCTTCACGGAAGTCGTATTGGTTCAGATGGACTATTACCTGAAATAAAAATGTTTATTTTACAAAATTAAATAATGTAGCTAAGCTAAGCGCAAACACATATGCACAAGTTACATTAATATAATGTTCCGTATGAATAATTTAAAGATCTATCACAAATGACATACCTGTCCAATAACAGGGCTGCCTCCAAGGAAACCTTTGTGCGTTGCGACAGTGACCTCCACCTGTCTCGAGTGCAGCTCCGCTAATGGGATCACCCACTCGAACTGCTCATCATATTCAGGCATGCAACTATCTTTCACAACCTATAAACAAAAAATCCTTCGTTAGGCCTCTAGGTGTGGCGGTAGTGAACATGAGTGCTACGCAGAGGGCGCGGGTTAGATTCCCGCTCGTATAAATATTAGTATGCATATTTGTATTTGCAGTATGACAGTCGTTACGGGTAGTTGAATCCCTAAAAAGTCCAACAACTGGTCTAACTGCAACACTTGGATATCGCCAATGAGTTGTGGAGACAAAACAAAAGAAAGAGGTAGATCGATATAGGTATTTACTCCTCAAAAACTTTTTCTCCAGTTCCTCCGTGATTCACAGAAAATAAGAAGCCACATACGCAGTTAAACTGGAAAAAGCGGACCCCGACTCGAGTTAAAGCTTCGAATGCGACCAGGATTAAGGCTACGATGAAGAATACCCAGTCCGACAGTAATAGTAGATTACCCAACAAGTGAAAAAAAGATGAATTCTTTTCGAGGCACTGAGTTGTATCCCGAGAGGAGCGAAGCTTTCTGCGGCAGAATCCCGAGCGTAGCGAGGGATTCTAGATAGAAAGCTGAGCGGATTGAGGGATACAAGAGCCGAGATGAATTCTTTTTTCACGTGTTAGGTACGCTACTTTTCATCATTGACTGCGAGAAAACCATTACTCTGTGATTATGAATTAAATTTTGTTATGGATAGTAAATAAAAGAAACAGCAAATTATCATTAATATCTACCGCTTTAGCGCGAAAAGCCTTCGGAGAATTTTCGCGCTCGAGAATACGAGAGTTTCATTTTCATCACTGGATGAAGTCATTTTAAGATTAAGAGACAAACAGAAACTTTTACAAGGAAAATTGCACAGAAAATTGGTGGCATTTTTTTTTCTTAATTTAAACTGAGCCACATTCCATCCAGCCAGTTATTACATTTAGGTGGCTTTTAGTACGTTTTTATAGTGAGAGTATGCAATCTCTTTGCATATTTTACTACAATCCGTACATTCGCGCATGTTCTAAATTCAAATTTTTTATTCACTCAGTGAAACAATGAGCGTTTTATTCACTGTTTTTGATGAATAACGGGCCCTTTTTCGAGTGTCAATGGTGAAAAATATCCTCTCTCATCCTAGCGTTAATTCCCAGTCGCATCCGAAGCTTTTCAGCTTGGAGTCTGGGGTCCGCTTTACCGTCTTAACTACAGATTTGGCTAAACCTCGATATTTTTTCGTGAAGCGATTGCCATCTGACCTCCACAGCCCAATGATAACATTAGGCGATATCGAAGCTTTGCAGCTAGACCGTCGTTTTTGGATTTTTTAGGGCTCCAACTACCCGTAACGACTGCCATAGATGTTCTTATGGCAACCGGGACCGACGGCTTAACGTGCTCTCCGAGGCACGACCAGACCAATGCAAATACCCATATTTCATGAACACAAATATTTGCACTGAGCGGGGATCGAACCCGCGCCTCCTGCGTAGCGGCCGCGTTCACTACCGCTACGCCACGGAGGCTGTCTACAAAGGAAAGTCTAAAGAGAAAAAAAAGGCGGTAAAATTTCTATTGAAAGTAAAATAGAACTTTAGAATAACTTACAACAGTCTTTCGTTTGGAGTCCTTAGAACGACCTGGCAGCAAATACAATTTTACATAGGGGTCAGGTACATTGGCCGGGTCTTTCAGAGGTATGTGCCTAAAAAAGAAATGATTCGTTATTATTTAACAATACACTGATATGTATGCAAACAAATTATATTATACTTACATTATTTTGTGCACTACAACATAAAGTGTTTGGTTCTGCATACTGTAGCGTAGCGACAGTAATACACGTCCAAGACCTGCCTCTCCAGCCGATCTGTTATTTCGAAAAGGTAATAGGTTATTAACCAGTCTATATTTGTTAAAAATAAAAAAGAGAACAAGCTATCTTAGCTATCGATAATGACGCTTTGGTTGACATGGGAACAAAAAAAAAGTTTGATAAAATGAGTTATTTACAATTTAAGATGAACCTAACACACGTTAGTACAGTCCCCGGCTTTTGATTTCGTATGGTAGAAGAAGACTGAGAATCCAGCTAAGATTGGCTTGCTTTAGACTGAGATCGGAGTTACGGTTTGCTACCTTGATAGAGTAGTAGCTATAAACCGTTTTTGTTATAGAATTTAAAGACTAACTTTGGTTATATCTACTCTAGAAAGATATTGAGCCGTAGCCGTACATGCGCTACTACGCGATAGAGAGAACGCTTTGTCCCAAAGAACTGAATCAAAAGTCGGGTCCTGTAGTAAATATTGCTTACGTTGTCAGAGATGAGGTTCTATGAATTAGTTTTGGAGACTCCCTTCCAGTCGGAGGCGAGTACTCTTGAGGCACGTCTGAAACAGCAATACAAACAATTATATCAACACGATAAATGAAAAAATAAACTATGTAAATTGTAAATCAAATGATGGGTAACTTACCAACAGCCTTTTCGATAACTTCAACGGGAACAGATTTCTGAGAACTATTATCCGGCTCACCATCGTCAATGTTCTTTAGCTCAGGTTCAGTCAGGCGAGCTATAAAAAGTAGAATTATTCGCTTAGTTATTGGATGACAAAGATCTGTTAATGACTTTTACATATTCATGGAGTAAATATCGGTGATACGCAAAACAAAAAAAATCTAAAGCTTGCATTTAAACACATGATTTGCCAACAAGTGTCTGAATTTTAAAATTATGAAATTCTTGTAATCGTTTTAATTATTTGACAAATAAATATTAAGTTTAGAGTAATACAATAGTATCATCCGTAAATCCAGTTTTATACATTACGTAAAAAAACCATTGCACGAAAAACATAAATATAAAGTAACTTGATACAACGGTACCTGCTTCGTTAGGAGTTGGGTCAGGTGCAGGTGGTCCATCAATCGTTTCTGCAGACAAAGTGGTGGCTGGCGGCGCAATAGGAGTTAAGGGCGGTGACGGCTCCGCCGGCAGTTCCGGTGTAATTTCATCCTCCACTATTTCTTCTTCTCTGATAGCTTCTTTCAAAATCTGTTCAAAAGTAAATCAAACTGCCGTTTATCTTGAGAATAGGGAGAGAGAGAGAGAGAGAAGTATAAATTATAAAACCAATTATCATACATACATACATAACGTACGCTCACGTCTTTTTCCCTCCGGGGTAGGCAGCGAAAACAACCCGCCATTTAACTCTATCCTTACATACTTCACGACCTTTCTTCACTATCATTAATCCTTTCAAGCAAGCCCACCGGTTTGTTCATGTGTACTGCGAAGTCGACCCCGGCTGGTCTACCCTTTCACCTGTGCCTTACATATCTGGTATGTCATTCGCTCCGTACTCCTTCGCTAACGACCGCATCATGCTTCTTTTCCCATACCCACATAATTGAGGTACTCACCCGTAGTTGTAAAGACAAGATGATTTTCGACTCCGGACCTGACTTCTGTAGCATAAGCGGCTGTGTTATCATCGTCAAATTCTTTTGTTTCAATAATGACGATAGTCCATAAACAAGTTGACCAAGCTGACTTCCGGTTTTCGAGTCCAAAACCTACATAAAGTATTTATTATTAGGTAGGTCCTTTATTACTCCTGTCATACCTAAATATTAAGTTAAAATCTAAAACGTCTATTTTAATTAATTATAATACATTTTTACGAGTATTTTACCTTGATCTCCACATTATCGATTTCAGGATTTTGCACTAGGAACGAGTACCCAATCTCGTATACAGGATCGTCAGTTCTCATCTGCACAGCTGTATTCTCCGTCTTCCTGCCCACCGTTACGGTTAGATACGGGTCAGGTCTAGACTGTGCGCGTGCATTCTGTAATTAACCAAAACAATATTTACGAGGCGAATTAGAACGTAAAGAGTATGCTTATATTTCTTTTTAGGATTACTAAGAGCTGCAGGTGCTTAATCGTTATTAGGGTTAATATTAGACGCAGAGTTATTACAATAATTCTTAATAAAACCTTTATGTTACATTCCCCCGAGGGCGCAGAATAGAATAAAATACATAATTTAAAGCATTAAACACTACTGAACAGTATCTAGCTACCTACTTGCTGTGGCCTCAATAGTCCACCTAAGTTCAGGCGTCGTCGTCTGCATTAAAATCCATAGCAGGTGAAGTGGATTTGTATATTTTTTACGGGACGCAATAATGAATAAAACATTAAAAAAATGTCTTACCGGCAACTTTTTGCAAGAATCGATGTAAACGGAGAGAATTGCAGAACTAACGTCTCCTGTTTTAATCAACAACGTCTCGGTCAAAGCCTGAAATCAAATCAAAATTGAGTTTTTTTCTTTAAATGATGTTACTAATATTGGCTGTGATATGCGAGTATAGGTACTTACACGGCTAAGTTCTGATACATCAGTCGTCAACCGGTGCCAACTGAGACGCAGCTCCACCTTTCCATGTTTAGCTTGTTGAAGAGTTTGCCACTAGAAATCAATTAATCAATTTTCTTTTCTTTAATTAGGTATACACATTTTTTGTATGATGATTTTTATGCACTTATGATGAATTTATGTATGTATGACGACTTGTGAGGTGGTGGCGCTAGGGCGACGGTCGATCGTTCAACTAAGTAGGTATAAATATTTTATTCTAATAAGTTCAGGTATCTGTAGAAATAGCTGGGTAGATGTATCCTGATGGGACACCGAGTCAGAAAGCCTCCACATGGTGCAAGTGGGACTTTGCTGTTGTCAGCATATGTTTTGCCGAAGCAGGAATAGGAATTTGGACTACCGCGGGTCCCTCTGATAAGCAGAGGGTACAGTGGATATATGAATGATGGGGAAATATAGGTGGATATTGTGGCATAGACTTCCACTCGGTAGACCTTGACTGAGAATGAACACAAGATTTGCGATGGCTCATCGGGGTTACGACGAAGCAAATAACAATGGATAACTCTCGGCAGAGTTTCATTTCAATTATCTAAAATTGTGTATTCTATCACGTGTCATTTATACAATTTATCTTAAAAATAGGGATGTACTGGTGATGTCAATAATATTATGTGTTGGAAATGTGAAATATTAACTTACCTTATCCAAACGACCCAAACGCACAATTTGGGAAATGTCTAGCGAACACCTGAAATCATAACATATTTAGATCCCAAACATCGCGGGACATTATTAAAGAATTTAGAAAAAAAATAAAAAGGTTAGCACAATCAGATTTAGAACAAAGAAAACATTCAAATCTTGAAGTAGGTAAAAAAACATGCAAAAACAGCATTCAGTGAACTCAAAGCATAGGTAGGTATGTGTAGGAATGTAAGAATTGAAATTGAATTGAATAGAAGATGCAGGAACATAATTAGATACACAGTTGAAATTAGCCGATACGAATACTCGGATGCCCGTAGTTGTGGCCATGTTTTTAAGTGGGTTAATGTATAAGTGTTATGTGATACACTAGCTAAAATAAATGTAGACTTTTGAATATTTACTTGTAGCTGTGAGAAAATTAAGATGAATCAGATGAATTACCTACGTTGTTACCACTGTGCGTTTCTCGTTTATTACGGTTGTGTAGTGCTTTTTAGTTAATGTACGGGTATAATTTGAATGTACGTGCGCAGTAAACGCTAAGTGTTTGCTTTTAATGGCAGAAATGTTAGTATACAGTGATGTACTTTGTCTAGTACAGGTACATATAGTACAGCACGTGGCGTCGGCGACCGACCTGCCAAGTTTCTCATCCCGGCCTGTGCGGTCCCAGTCGTAAATCTTGATGAGCAATACCGCCGCGCTGCTTCGAAGTATAGACTGTCACAACCCACCATGTTACACACACATACAAAGCTTTTGTTTTAATTGGGATTAGTGTCCTTGATATATACAGGTTTATTATTCAGTGAAATTATTGTTAATTGGTTATAATAAGTAATTTAGGTACTAATGTAATAAAAATATAAGTGTCAATGTTAGAAATTTAGTTGTAAGGAAAAAGGAGGTAAATACTAAAATATAGTGATAAATAAACTTGCCACGTCATATTAAGATTACTGTTTTATGGTCAAATGTGTCTGCTGGGTATTTATATAGTGATTAAAAGGTAACATAGCCACACATAATTCTTACACACACTAGCTGTAGATATCAAACAGAACACCAAAGTAATGAAAACCGTTTAATACAAAATTGAATCTTATTATCACCGAGGAAATAGAAATGCACTGTAATAGGTTCGTAAACGGTGATGATAAGAATCAGATAAAACAAAACAATGCGGACACGGTTATGAAATGGCGCCCACGTGCCAAGGCACTAGTATAGCGGCGGAGACGGACCTGCCAAGATAATCATCGTTCTGTATGCCCATTCCCGGGTCCCAGTCCCACAGCTCGCACTGCAGTTCTTGACTCTTCCTTGAACTTATTATCGCCTTGGGACAAAATCACAACATATGGATATGTTAGTTTTGCGCCAAAAACATAGATATAATTTGGAATTTAGCATAATAAGGTTGGCCCAATCAACAGTTTTAACTAATTCTTGACTAGTTGGCAAGTATATAGAGTCGTTAAAACAACGTTATAAACGTTAAGTTACTTTTATATCGTTGTAATATTATTAAAAGAAATATTGGATGTAGTAATGAAGAAGAGATATTATAATAATTTATAAACATAAATTAAATTATGTGACATCAAAGGAACTTACCTTCACCTGAATTACTTAAATTGCTTGCACATGCACTATGACGTGATACACCCATGCAGTCATAGCTAAGTTATGCTTTGAAATGAGACGCTTTCAATATGTATACGAAAAAATATAATAAAGTACAATTAATTAAGACATTCGATTCTTTTTTCATGCTCTTGGCCTCTCATTTCTTATAATAGGTATTGATTGTATTGGACTTGCGTGCCTAAAAACTGGTTCCTGAATATAAATATCTTGAATTTTTAGTGGGGCAATACATCAATACTTATTCTACTTAAGTCATCAAGTTACCAGTACCCAGTTACATTAGTAGCCAATATAATTAGCGTCTTTGAACTGTCAACTATTAGACCAGTTAGACAATATATGAAAGCAGACATCTATGCCGATTCGGTTGTAACAAAACTAAACGAGTTCAAAAAAAAGAAGCTCTATCTCTTTTATCAATGAATACAAGATAAAGATGGAATATATTTTAGTCTGACATGAGTAAAATACTCATTCCTTCATGTTTTTGAAACAACTGAATCGTTACTAGTAACAGTGCATGAAGCAAGTGCAACCATCAGCGTAGCACGTAGCATAACCTGTATCTTTTACCGGTAACGGCTAGCCCCGCCCCCTACAACCGCAACCAAGTACTTACTTGCCCAGTTTGTCGTCATCATTGCCCTCGTCCTTGTCGAATACTTCTACGTCCAACATTTGGCCCAGAGTTTGCATTATACGCGCCTTTATGCCACACGCGCATAGTCCGAAGCAAACATAAGTGAGGAAAACAAAATCTTGTTCATAACTATGTACTTACTTGGTAACACGCTCGGGAACTCAACTTTTATTAGTTTATGGTGAAATTACAGATCACAAAATTTATTTAAAGCCAAGAATAACACGTTTTAACTTCAAATCAAGAATTTAGAAAAAGGTACTTAGCAATTAGCCTAATAGGTATATTAATTTAAATTTATAATGTAAAAATTTGAAAGAAGACTGTTTAGTTATCAAATTTCACCATGCAAACACTTTGCTAAGTTAATATCTTCCAAACCTAGGTAGTAACGCAAAGTATTTTTTTAAATTATTAGATAGTCGCTGTATGAGTTCCATAATAATAATTCAAGCGACTTTTCGAAAGTATGTCAACTTCTTTAAACCTTAGAAAGAAACTACATGCATAACACAGAACAATAATTTAAAAAAAAAAGCATTAATCACATTTAGGTACAGTAAACATACTTCGGAATAGTGATAAAATGCTGGTTTGGTCATGCTCATTCCTGATTAATATGCATTTGTAATACAATAGCAATACAATCCTCTTATCACTTTAGTATACCGATATAAAAAGGTTTCTTTAATGACCCTTGCGATTTCGAGCGTGTGGTGTAATATACTTTGATGAACATATTCTTAGATAAATTGATAAGAAATCTTTTCAAACAGAAAAGATAATATAAATATAACAATGCATTTGATCGGTGTTACATGGCGTAATGTAACATGTTACAAAGTGAGCGTTGTCTTTCAAATAAGTATATTACTCAGTAAATTATTGGTATTCCTCCTAACTCCTTCAATTAAACTAAATTGCTTGTGGGTAAAGTGGTGCTAAAGTGGGTTCAGGTCGGTAGGGTAGGATAGCCAGGATTCGAACCCGGAACCTCCCGATTGACGACTCGTACATAGATGTTGTTCGGTATACGGTGTTCACGCGTAAAAGATTTGTTGTATACTAACATTGTATTTATTTAACAAAGACTACTGCTAGGAGTATTATATTGCCATTTTTTTTAAATGTAATGTAAGTATGCGTGAACAGATAACTAAGTCACTAGCAATTCTCGTCGTGATGAGAAATTAAATAGGTACATGAGTACGTCATATTTGATGGTTGGATAAATAATATGTTTCATGTAGACATTCACAATGTGTTTGATAAATCAGAAATGAGCAGAAAATATAAATAACTTACCAAGTAAAGTCCCCAAATTATTCAAATATAAGCAAGCACATTTTAAAATCAAGTACCAACGTTAAGAAAAAATACTTCAGGGCATCGTAGCCTATGACTAATCTCTCTATCAATAACTAGTTTAGATTACAATCATGGTTTTATAGCAATTGATTTGTAGTTATCAGTCGCAGTCGTAGGTTAACGTGCCCTTGAGTTTGTCACTAAAATACTAATAAAAGACTTTAACAATATTAATACAACTAACACTAAGATATTAAAATACCCGCGGGTGCTATAAAGTAGCATGAAAATGCAGGTAAAAGGATAGTATTCTCACCTCACACCAGTAGTCCCAACGAGGGTTTACGTTATTGTCGATGTGTTTGGTCTTCCATTGCTGTGCACCCACCGTTATGACCGCGTATGGATCAGACTTACCCTTACCTGTGAAACATATCATATCGTAGGGTAAACATTCACGTACAACTATACCTGCGCTATCTATTATGGTATAGTATAATAGGAAAAACCATTATAATCGAGTGCTTTGGCGCACCTGAGAGGGGCCATGTCCAGCAGTGGACTGTGATAATTGATTCTTAGGTGAACGGCAACTACTGATGCCTCAAATTAAAGTAATATAAAAGTTAGCTATTTACTAAGGTGAAACAAAATAGTTATAACGACGTTCGATACAATTATTATCCTCTTTGTTTTATTATCCTTACTCTATATTACATATTTTGTTTTGTTATCCCAATGTTTCGAGAGATAATCGACTCTCGACACATTGGTAAGTTGGGAGTTTAGGAATATTAATGACATATTTTCATAATTATTCTTTCTTCTAGTATGATACTGGTTACCAAACTCTGGTATCATACGCGGCCGAAGGGGTCATAGCCATAAATAAATCAATAAAATATTGTACGAAATTCTACCCAGCGCCTTCTAGACCAGGCGCGGTCGCAGCTTGAAGTTGGGGGGGGGGATCACTTCGGAAAATCTTTAAGAAATTTAACCCCCCCCCTCCCCACGTACTGGGTCTTTTCAATATGACGTGCATAGTTTGGGGGAGGGGGGGTGTCCCCTGTGACCTCCCCCCCCCCTCGGACCGCGCCTGATTTAGACCCAAAATAAGCATAGCTTAACTAGCTTGTGTCACGGGTTCTAGAATGCGGATAAACATACTTGGTACATTTATTTTGTAAATACACACATATTACATACACGTACATAACACCCAGTGCAAATATTAATATTCATGCATATAAATTACACTGAGCGGGAAACGAAACCCGAGCCGCCTTTGCTGCAGTCGAACGTTTTACTACTACGCCACAGAGGCTGTTTGAAGCAATACACATTGATTTTGTTTTTAAAACACTTACCAAGCATTGATACATCCTTCTTCATGAGATTCTGCGCTTGAACGAGATGGATACGAAGTACACCCTGAAAAAAAAAGCATTAAAATTAATGATGAACTTTAAAATTTAATAACATTATATTTTTTCCCAGCTCCATAGTAATATTAATATCCAAATTGCTTTCAGCTTTACTGAGCACTGGTCTCTTAAGTGATTTGTCACTATCTAAAAACATTTATATTGTGCAATCTATATCAAAAGTATAAAAGTAACATGGTTTAACAAATGTTTAATCATTTGCTTTCCTTAGTAATTAGTCCATCGAAATGTTACATTTTAGGCATTTTAGTTTTTTAGCATTTGCGCGTGTAAGTCAGAGAACGTTATTGAACGTCAACAGTTTTGGTCTCCGGTCTCTGACTTTTGCAACCCCAAAACGTAACTTTTCAATGGACTAAATACACAATCCCGACTGTTTGATTTCTTACCTCTGGTTCTGGCATTCTGAGGTCGACGGTAGGGATTTCGTCACTCAACTTAATGGGCAACTTATTAGGCAGCACCATCATTTTTGCTATCTGTTCCACGATGCAGCGACGTAGAATGTCACTGAAAAGTGATTTTAAATAAGATCCTTTTTGAATATGAATTGAACATCTGTTTTGTGTTATAACAAAATGGCAGATTATTATAATGACGACTATTAGTTATGTCGGCAATTGGCATGTATTCTATTCTAAATCTATATCTAAGAACTGACTGATCTCTTATAGAAGCGTGTATTGTCTTTGAAACGAGTAACAAGAATATTCACTGCTCGCTCAAAGCGAAACCGAAACGATTTTTTGTATTTAAGTGACCTTTTATGCGTATACGTACACGTACTTGTACGTATACGCATAAAAGGTCACATGCACAGTTTTATTCGGAGGGAAGCAGCGAACGGAGCACCAAGACATGAAGAAGTGAACCAATTGTCATTATAAATTGTTTACTTTGTACATCGGTGAAGAAATATTAGTACATCCTGAACCCCAACTAACTGACAAATGTACAACATAGGTATAGTTATAATAAACTTTTACAACACACCTGCTCATAAAAATGCTATTATTTCACCGCAAATAGGCACGTAATGACACCTATTATCAAACTGTGACTTTATCATTGCTATTATTCACAAGTGAGTTATAGATTCTTTTTTAAATTTTATAGGTTAAGTTTCTATGTTCATAAAAAGTTTCTATACAAAAAAGAACGTGTTTATTAGTACGAATAAATTAATATGCCTATTGTATGTTCATTTGATGCATTTTCGTATTTAAATAAATAATTTCAACTTGTAATACTTGTTTAATAAACAAAATTTTCACTCAAATTCAACTTTTTTTTTCTCTAAGTACAGAAAAAAAAAACAGTCAAAAAAAGTTAAATTCAAACCTCTTTTTTTTTTAAATATGGCCGACCGCCATTGTTAGATGCGCACATATAGGAAAACGAATTAATTTGTAGTATTGTTTATTTAGTACTAGCTGTTGCCCGCGGCTCCGCCCGCGTGGATGTCGGTTATCGCAACCAAACATAGCCTATGTCCTTTCTCGAGGTCTAATCTACCCCTATACCAAATTTCATCAAAATCGGTTCAGTGGTTTGGGCGTGAAAGCGAGACAGACAGACAGACAGACAGACAGACAGACAGACAGACAGACAGACAGACAGACAGACAGACAGACAGACAGACAGAGTTACTTTCACATTTATAATATTAGTAGGGATTTGTAGTATTATTTTATTTGCAAGTGTGTTGTAGAACGTCGTATGGCACGCGTGAGTATGATGATTACCGTTCTCGGCTCTCAATGGCGCCTCGACGGTTATCACCAACTTTGCTCACTTGTACCATAATGTACTATAATATTATACTTGAAATATTACTTACCTAAATCCTGGCATATCTAGAACATCAGCAGCTCCAACCAAGTTGAAGTCAATGGAGGGATTGTTCAAAAAGAATATCTGAAGGCCACCTACTAAAGGCATCTTGGTTATAAGTGGTTTCATCACCACGCGTACCATACCATGGATCTACAAAGCAAATTATTACTAGTATAACATGTAACAGAACATAGCAAGTTATAATAGTTGCCCGATTTCACCTGATGTACGAGAAATCTTAACCATTGCCTACAAAATTTATTCAGGTGTAATGTGTGGAGGCATATTTCTGCAGTTCTTATACGCCTAACATTTTTTTTATTTTAGTAGTTATATTATTTATATACGGGGAAAATGGAATGTTTTGAGAGGGAACTATCCCTCCCTTTTGGCGTTTAATGGAAGCAAATAAAATGATTTTGATTTGTTATCTAACGTCATATTTTCATGGTTAAACAGATTTAGACTTTTATTCAGTTCGGTACTTCTATTCTTACCTGAAGATCCTTGATACCACCACGAATTCTTTGCAAAACAAACGATATATCGCAGTCACCAGCATAACTGTAAATATAGGACGAAATTTGAGCATCGGCGAAAAACTCATTCCACATTTTTTTTTCTTCTAATTTACCAGAAATTAATAATATTGGCCTATTATAACTATTTGTTAAAAAAAAGTACCTAACAGGTTGCATTAATTTTAGATTCGATTTTGATTACTTTATTTTTATTTATTCAGTGATGAAATAAAAAAATCTGACTACTAATATCGTGTCTAATATTAATGATAGGTATTCTTGTGTAGCATCTCAACTAAGCCTAAGCTAAATAGTTGTTTTTGAACTGAGTTCACATGGGTAAGTAGGTGAATTGATATACCCTGAAAATTCTCGGTCTCAATTCCGAAAATTCATCTAGCACAAGGTTGCTATCAACAGAAGAGCTACTTACAATAAATCGACATCCATGATGATTTCACTTCTCGAGAGGTTCTTATCGTAGACTTTGACGCCGCCGACACGAGGCGCCTGCGTAAATTAACGTTCTCGTTAACATCATAAACGATTGATAGCGTCTACAAACAGATTATGGCAGTTTCAAGGAAATAAACCTCTCAATGGTTTTTTCCTTCTTAAACTTATTATTTGCCTATAAATTGCCCTTCATAAACTAATTCTATTGCATTATTCATACTCTCAAGTTTATGTTCAATACGCAAGTTAGAGATGAATTAGGTAAACCTTATGTAAACATCAAAATACTATATTTTTTTCATGAAATACTTACAATGGTACCGAGGATCATACGTTCAAATTTGAATCCATTTAGTTTGAAATTAGCCAAGCTCTCGGCCACGGCTGGTTCGATGGATTCCTTCAGAATATTGCGAGCGAACGAGTTCACATTAGGCCACACTTGTAGCAGGATCTGCACAGATATAATTAATATAAATTACTAGCCTTCCGCCCGCGGGCATTTCGGTTAACGCGACCTTTGCTCATATCTTCGGTTCTACTCAACCGATTGCGATCAAACAAACGTAAGATTTTTAGTCTGAGTAAGCCCTTTCTAACAAAAAAACCGCATCAAAATCCGTCTAGTAGTTTTTGCACCCATCGCGGACAAACAGAAAAACAGACAAACAGACAGGAAATTAAAAAAAAATATTTTCGTGTTCAGTATCGTATAACATAACATAACCCAAGTATTTTTTTTTAAATATCTCCAATGTACAGACACGACCACTTTACAATTTTATAATAGTATAGATAAAGAGAAGAGAGTACAATAATAGGGCCCGATGGCAGCAACTGTAGCAAGATTCTGTGCACAGACTGCTAATAAATGATATTCCCGATGCATTTGTGTAATTTCTACGAAATCATCATGTCTCAATAATTATAAATCAGCAGACATAGATGTTCTAAAATATTCTCGCCACTCGCTAGAACGCAGAATAGAAGGCTCGATAGGTGATTTTAGAAATATAACTATCGAATCGCGGGATACCCCTCTTTGTGTTGGAGATAAGATAACGTGACATTGGATGTTAATATTCAAATGCAATTACTTGTTGACCAAATTATTAGGTAGGTATGTCCATTTTGTATGGAGCGAGTGCGCTACCGGAAATATCTTCTTAGGGATATGTATATAAAACGTACAAAGTATTGGTTTAATATCGTTGTTTTATGTTACTATACCTAATAATTTTTCCTGTCACGTAAAGTGACGTTGGCGTACAGCTTGGCAAAAAAGTCATGAAACGGAACTAAAATATTTAATCACTGGCAACACTCTGTCAATCACGTCAAGTTAGTACTTGAAGTTGTCATTTCATACATTCCACCAGTAGAGTAGTGCGTTCGAACAATATTGATAGTTTTTTTGATGATATCACCAACGAAGTTACTTATGCAGATTTTAGGGGTATACACCCTTTTATGTTATTCCTATATAAAGATCGCATCTTTTTTAGGTAAATCCGTCAGTACCTTAAGACGAATCGCATTGGAAGGACAAAGAAATAAAGGAATTTTCACCACATCAGGAAAGCATAGAGCGGGACGGCCTAGAAAAGAAGACCCACCCCAAAGCTCAGATGAACACTTTTCTGGCGTGGAATATTTGGATGAAAGTTTTTTAGATTCCGATTAGAACATATTCAATTGTACTATTAAATTGTTTTACATTACACTCAGTTCAATCGTTTTATTCTTTTTCTTTTAGGGATTAACGCTAGAACTAGCTTTAATCCGAGACGCATCCGAAGATCTTACCTCGGAGTCTGGGGTCTGCTTTACCAGTCTTACTACGGATTTGACCGAATTTTGTCATTTTTCGTGAAGCAACTGCCATCTGACCTCCACAACCCAATAGCAATATTGGGCGATAATAAAGTATTTCATCTAGACCAGTTTTTAGACTTTTTTTAGGGCTGCCATAAGATGTTCGTATGGCAACCGGGACCGACGGCTTAACGCGCTCTCCGAGGCACGACCACGACCAATACAAATATCCATATTTATGCATACAAATTTTATCAAATATACTGACAAACAGAAGTAATAGGTACATTTTATAAATAGTGTACAAAATCGAAGTATCAAAGCTGTTTTGGTCGTAGTATATAGGGTGGCTACATGCACGATTGTGGCGCCCCTATTAATTTCACGACTTTTTTGCCAAGCTGTACCTACATGGCGCGATGCCAGCTTTGAAATTCACAAAGGAGCAGTTTACTATTGCTATGAATTAACTATAAGAGGATTAGGCATTCGTTACATTTTTTATGATCTTATCTAATTGAAGTAGCAAAGGGTTAAAATGTGCTTTTTATTAGTAACCGTAACAAGGTAAGGCTGTGCGAAGCTTGAGCATTAACGGTCTCATTTATATACATGGTGTTGGCATTTCAAAGGGTAGCAATTGCTAAGGTAATTTAAAAACAAATTTCCGCGCATCTTTCCACGAACTCACGTCAGCGTGACGATATGAATTACATTGTATCGTATCGTGAAACATGGTTTTATTTCAAGTATGTAATTTAATTGCTACGGCGCAAATTTAAACGAGAAGTATGAATTATTGAGCGTGACCTAAAAGTTAAATGTTTCAAATTAAATTACACAGACATACAACACAATTGCCTCGTAATTAACGCATTTCTGTACCTACTAGACAGCATGCTCTTTAATTTATGTAGGTGGAAACAAGTGATTTATAATGAGTGATGTGTAGGAGGTGGTCTTATACAAACTGCTATACTGATACTATTACATACCCTGTTCAGCCATTCGGCACGTTCCACGTCGGGGAAGAATACCTGTAATATTAATATCCTTAGTATACAATATATTAACCATGGCAATTCTATTTAATAAAATATTAGACACGTAAACGCACTGACACTATATAATATTTTTGATAGGTATTCGACTTAACCTCCCTTACAACCGGATGCGATGTCGACCGAAGGGTCTTGGGCTGTTGGGTTTCAAGTGAACCCTGAAGCTGACGGATTTGAATATTGAGAGTAGAAATAATATCACAAACGTAGTAAGTTGATTTCGGGATGCATGTCACGCCATCCATTCAGTACAATGTGCAGACAAGTGAAATCGAGAATCAGTGACCCTGAATGTTATAGAAAATTATACGGGTAAATGCAATCATTGAACAATGCTTGGAAAAGATTATACCCTTGTTCACTGGTCCGTGTTGATGTTAATTTATTTACTGAGTGAAAGTCGATAATTAATTACTGAGATAAATTATCTGAACATGATATAGCATATATTATGCCTATAATAAATATACCACCCGTTACCACAAATTCGACCGAAATGTAGAGAAAACATAACGTTATTGTACATTACAATATTACAAAAAAAAACTGGGTGATGATTTGAAAAAGGAAGCTCGGATAGACTGGATGCGGAAGGCGAATGATCTTGTTATGAGCATTTTGTGAGAGGTCTATCCCTAGCAAAGAAAGACAATAGGATCATTATCATTTGAGCGGCAATCTCACTTGCATCCAAAGCTTGCATTTTGGAGCCTCGCTCTCTTCTACTCCTCCTTTTTTTTACATTAAAGAAAAACTGCCGTCAGACTCAAGTTTGAGATGGAAGCTTGCGTCAGAGCCTCGTCTATCAGGTTCAGATAACTGATTGATGTTCAGACAGATTGACAAAAATTATCCAATATCTCGGCAGTATCACGGTAGCGAGTTCGATTTTAAGGACGTGACATTATTATTTATTATCGTATACCTAACATTATTATTATTCATATGCGTAGGAAGCTGTCAATTTATGACTTAGATACAAGACAGTGAAAGCAAAACAATTACGTAATTGTATAATATTCAGCTCTATTACGGACAACGGACGGTACGCAATTGGTGTCGTTGACCTAGTCTTCTTTACCCAATCGATACAATTTCTAGAAAAAAAAGCTAATTAGCGCGTGTCATGCCATGAAGAGATTAAATGTGTTAGGTGTGTTATAAGTATTTGACTTATTCACGAATTTTTTATACCACTACAGTTACAAACAAGCATAAGGTAAGCGGTCACTTCAGCCTATTAATGATTTATCATTAAAACGCCGTATTCCAATTGCATCCGAGGCCTTCACTTTGGAGCCCGGGGCGGGTCCGCTTTTTTACATCCTTAGAGGTAACCTTACAATTCAGGAACTATAGACTGATTTATCCTGAATTCAAAATCCGCAATAAGTATGAGGTTCTGTCCTGGGTATTGGATCGAGCAAAGTTAATGAGAAATGGTGAGGAAAGTTACAGTATTTGCCTAGGTAGTAAAAGATTTGCTTCTTTAGCTGTAACGTGAGAGCTTACGCACATCTACGTGGAATGGGACAGGGGAACTTATTATTTGGTCCCAACCTATAGGGATCATCGCCTCATGTGGATGCAGTACTCTTGTGTTTACGTCTTTGGGGACACACGTAATTAAATTAAAAATAAAGCTATATCTTACCCAGGCCGGCAAGTCGTCAAGCTTTGCCAAAACAAAGTCTTTTTCAGAGGACTGGGCAGCAGCCTTGGCTAAGTTGCGGCGATATTCACTCTCCTTACGCCATTGATCGCGGAGCACGGACAATATGACAGGACCTATAAGCCATGCCACGCTCCATTGCATGTACCCTACAAGATACACTGCGCCAACAACCGACACCTGCAGGAATAGTCATCAAACTGGGTGAAATAATAATAAGTATACTTGTAAAATAGGGTAGTTGCCTATAGTGAAGAATTATTTAACTTTAATCGATGGGCAATTTCATCGAATAGTCGCGTATATATACAAACTCTCCTATATCCCCGATAGTACACCGTGCGCCAAGTCAAGAACTAGATGGGTGAGGTTGGAAGGATGTTGCGGCGCTCTTGCAGATACCTGTGCCATACCCTTCATGTTGGGTTACTTTAGATAACTATACGAATTAATAGGAGCCCGCGGAACAAGCTCCGTCGACAAATGTACAATCGGCCCATCAGTTAAATTAAATAGCTCTTCGATGTTTTAGCGTTGTACAAATAGATTACGCAAAAATATTTTTCGAAAATAAGTACATACGAAATCCAATAAACATTAGGTAATATTATATTTTCTCGTTAATACATTTTTATCACCCATTATTTTTTTTTTTTATTTACTCTTTGACATAATTTATCATTCTGTTATTTAGTGAAAAAAAATTGATTTGACTTGCTAGTCAATAACCCTACTAACGACTAACTTACCTACTAACTTAATCTTGTTGGTATTAGCAACAGTAATCAGAAAATAAATAAACCTCATAAAGTAGAGTAGTGCTTAATTGTATCATCAATAATTTGTAACATGTGGATGTTTTATTTACATTTATAATATTAGTTGTTTCAAGATACAAATTGGGTTATTTGATATGTTCTGGACAGAACATATACAGGTAACCCTAATAGAAATATAGGTGTGACTATTAGGTAATAATAGAGGAAAGCTGTGGCAATATCTGTTGAAATCCTACTAATATTATAAATGTGAAAGTTTGTGAGAATGGATGTGTGGATGTTTGTTACTCTTTCACACATAAACGGCTGGACCGATTTGGTTGAAATTTGGTATGTATATAGGTTATACCCTGGATTAACATAGAGGCTATATAATATAAGCAATGAACGGGATCAGAATCCCACGCGGGCGGAGCCGCGGGCAACAGCTAGTTCATTATATTTTCCAGTGACACCCAGAGGTCAAGTAGGAAATGTCTGGTAGATGGGAATAATTCCCATACCTGCTTGACTTGAATCCAATTTATTAAATGGGAGGTGGAACATGAACATAGGAATACTGTAAAAATATTGTAAAAATCTGCTGTCTACATGGAATTTCATTAATGAAAATTAGTTATGTAAAACTAATTACATAGTTATCTAAAAATATTTAAGTAGCATCATTAAGATTTCATAACTTGAGAGATATGTATAAAAATGATATAAGTCTTATTCTAAACACTTGTAACTGAGTCATACATAATCATTAGAATAATATAGAAAGATTAGCACCCTGATAAAATCTTTATCAACTCATAATATATAATCATCTTATTTCAGTAAACTTATCAGCTTTGTAACAAGCTGGTTAAGGTATTGATTATCTCTCCATACCTACAGGAAACAACCTTCACCTGTAGGAATATGTTTATATGGATGACATCATTGCCTACCAACAGTTTATATGTGATAATACACATTTAGGTATGAAGTAAATATAAGGGTGTATAAGTGGTTATTAGAAAGAAAGAAGAAAGAAAGAAAGAAAGAAAGAAAACTATTACTGATAGGAGTGTTGCTTTAATGCATCACATATCTTTATCTCAATAGTCTTGCTTTCAAAATTTATTATAGTGACTACAACATGAAGTATGTGAAACTATACCTGTATATAGGTACCTGATTTTATTTTCAACATAACAAAAGTATAATGAGTGATTCTATGTGATCATTATCTTATTTTACATCTAATGAGCAAGAGGAACAAACAAGCAGGTTTAAATAACTGTCTTGTGATTCAAAGCACAGCAACATGCTTGACTTGAAGGTCACTTGTGACTCATGTTATCATACATCCTATTTTGTTTAGTTAATGCAATCATATCACCATTTATGGGGTCCGCATAGGATCAATATACTTCTATAAAAATATTAAAATTCAACTTAATAAAAAATTGGACATACCTTTTTGAAAAACTTGTATATCAAGGAGAAGACATTACCATTTTCATGATCACTACTTGGGGGTAGGGCAGGTTTACTGGCTGACACCATTTTCTTTTCATCACTCGCCTACATAAATATAAATAAGTATATGATTTAAATAAATACTATTCTAATCTTTACATAAAAAGCTAGCATTGTTAATGCATAGACAAAAACACATTTATGTTTTGAAATTGTAGCAACAGAATAAATAAAAAAAGAAATTAATTATAACAAGACATGGAATCGAGTCATATTTATTTATAGATTTGATACTTAGTAAAGGTAAAGGCTACTAAATAGTACTATAACAAAATAAAAGCAAAACATTGAACACATACCATGCTGGAAAGACTTGTGTCGTGGTTTGGGATCAAACAAAAACTAGGAAATATAAAATCCGAAAATATAGCGTACAGACATATATAACAAGTGAGACTAGCACATTACACTCTACGAATAACTAATAGACTCTGTTGTTACTTGTATGAGAAAATGAACACATTACTTTTCATTGATTCTAACACAAGGTGACTGTTCAATAAGAGTTAATGAAATATTATGCAGTACACTACAGTAACTGCTTAACGTTTCGCATGCGGCGTTTCACAATACCGCAACGCCTGTGTCGATGCCGATGCCCGATGCCGTATACAAAATAATTATATGACACATCAAATAAAAATCTTACAAACACTGGCAAATGGTAAATGGAAACTGGCAGTGATGACATTGATGACAAATTTGCATTGACAGTGACATAGGGTGACACTGGTGACACCTGACATCTAAGCCTGACATGACCACGAACGTAGAGGGAGTATATACTAGAGACGTTATCGGCTGCAAATTCGCAGAAAGTATTTACACTAATAGAGGCAGAATTTCACGCACTATTTATACATATAGCATTTATTAAAAGAAGAGTTCCCTTTCTGTAAGAACTATTATGTGTACGTTGCCATAACGCCAGCTCCGAATGTTATTTAAAAGTCTTGTTCAATATTTCTGTTCCTACAAGAGCAATCGTTATGAAATTTTGCATAGTGGGAGAAGTATTAGAGCACTATTTTTGTGTGTAAACTCTGTTGCTTTACAATTAGCCGTTTTCGAGTACGGCCATGTGTACGCTAGCTTGATCGTGACACCAGCGTACACAGTGAAAATGGTGTTTATTTCCTAGACTAAAGAGGAAGAGATTTTTTTATTTTTACACTAGTTAGGCAGTATTTACGCAGAGTTTATTGGCATATTAACCAACTCGATATAGCTCTTGTGTACGCTAACATAACGAACACCGTATACACGATAGAGATAGTGCTAATATGACATCGGTGTTACCCACTGACACCAAATGTTTTTACCCGAGAAGTCGGGAAATTCATATAAAGATACAACTCTAATAAAAATTTGGAATTGAGGTAGCTGATACCCCGGATTAGGACATATGCTACTTTTGTAGTGGATAGGTAGTTATATTATAAATGGGAATGTCCGTGTGTGTGTCTGTGTGAATGTTTGTAACCACATACATAATACATAATCTCTCATAGCATACGTTGCCTAGGCATTGCATAGAATGCCTGCATTATTCAGATATCATAAATATTAAATTATAGACGTCAGGAATAAAACACAGTTGGATTTAAATAAGTCCTTGTTTTTGCCTACCGAAATCAATGGGATTCAAAGTGTATAGAATACTAGCTTTTGCCCGCGGCTCCGCCCGCGTGTATGTCGGTTATCGCGACCAAATATAGCCTATGTCCTTTCTCAAGGTCTAATCTACCCATATACCAAATTTCATCAAAATCGGTTCAGTGGTTTGGGCGTGAAAGCGAGACAGACAGACAGACAGACAGACAGACAGACAGACAGAGTTACTTTCACATTTATAATATTAGTAGGGAAGGGATATCAGGGTCTTCTTGTCAGGTTGCCAATTTTTTCTGCCTGTTGCTTGAATCCATAAAACTCTCATAGTTGTTTATTGTAAGTAAATACAACCATTGCTATAGAATTTTGTTGAATTGCTATAGAAATCAGTCGGATAATACAAAAACTAATTTCGAGAATAAATTATACTTAAACTAAAAGTACTATCGTAATTAAAAGTGCATTAGCACCGTAATGTTTATAATCGCTTGTCCGGTTAAACGCGTATCTATGTGTATGTAATGTTTAACGCATACATTTATACGTCACACAGTATCGATATGAGAAAATATAAATGTGTGTGATGCGAAACAAAGAAAACGTTATGCTCGCCTTTTCATACTATTATGTTCGAAGCATGCATCTATATAAAGTAATGCAATAATTCGTGATTCTACGTAAGGCAGTGCGTAGCCTGGTCGATAACAAGGCTGCTATGGATAGTGTTGAAATCGGATGTTGTGGGTTTCGGATCTTAGTTTTTCCACTTTTTGTTGTTTTGTTTTCATGAAATTTTAGGAACAAGTTAACAGAATTAGAAATAATTATTTACAAATAGAAAAATATTATACTTAATTTACAATAGATTATAAATAAAACAATAGTTTAAAAAAAAAAGTTTATTAAAAGAATTATCCAATGTTAATTTGTGGTTATAATAATTTCATCCAAAAAATATACTTTTATAATAAAATTAATATTGCATATTGAGGTTATAGCTTAATTATTCATTTTCTCGAAAGTTTTTTTTCGGAAAAGAGGATTGAAACTTAACCTCAACCATACAGTCTTATACTAATTACAGGCCAGCACGTCCCTTGATAGGCCCAGTAGTCTCAATAGGCTCAACTGAAATTAAATAACAAAAATATTTAAACAGAATAGCTTAGCACGGAGTAACAATATCACGAGAGCTTTCACTTTAAATTGAGCCTAACTATTTTATATAAAATATAATATATAATAACAATAACTTTTATCTCTCTTTGCACCATTAAACCCCATATATTCTCAATCGGGTTCAAATCAAGGGATCGTGCTGGCCAAGGAAATTCAGTGGCGAGGAGTACTCATAACACGATTCCTGCCGGTTTGCTCTGCAAAGGGAAGTCATGGTAGAGATGCTTAAGTTTAATGCATTATTACATGTATTACACCTAAAATTCAGTACCTATCTAAAATTTGAGAGAATTTCATACAAAATTGCCATGGTTGTTCTTTGGGATTTGCCACCGGCTTCCCTTTTGAACATTTTCACCCTTCGCCACAGCAAGGAATAACTTTACGTTCACTAAACCATTCGCGAAGTATGGTGGCTCGATGAATGGGACAATTATCGTGCACAAAACTTATATCATTTTTTTATACCACTTAGGTGGGAGACAAGCACACGGCCCACCTGATAGAAAGTGATTACCGTGGCCTTTGGACGTATGCAACACCAGGGGCGTCACACTCATGCTGCCGACCCTGAAAAAACCTTCTAATGCCCTTAAACCTTCATTTATATCTGGATAGACATTTCGCACTGTGGGCAACATTATATCTTCTAACACTTCCACATAATTTGCACTATTTGCACGCGTAGATATTGGGTCTAATTCACCCGGCCCTTGCGCTCTAATCCACCCCCACATAATTTACACTTAGATTCAGTGTTCGGTACAAAGTTGTTTTCACACCACCGTGTTTTATCCTTATGCCATAAATGTAATCTTCCTTTTTGAGATGATTTAAACGTTTTTTCATCAGAAAATATTGTTGATTTCCAGTTAAAGTAAATACTCTTCGTTATTCGTTTCATATTCTGCTACCATATAACGCCGCTTCAGCAGGTCTTCCACTTCTCCTCCAACTCTGCAACTCTTCTTCCTCAAATTGTTTCACGCAACGACTCCCAGTATTTCTCTAAAAAAACAACAACCATATTACACAATTGCAACCAATGAACAAAATTGCACTACAACAATATTAATTCATTAATTAACTTACAGATAAGCCCGTCTCATTAGAAATTTGAGATATATTCAGACCATTCGAATATGGCCACAATATTAGCTTTTGCTTCAATACTTATATTTGACATATTGATTTATTAAAAAAGAAATGTAATCGCTCGAACAGTAATTAACACAAACAGTCGTAACCATAGATGATATAATATATAAATAGGGTAGTCGTAACTGACTTCACCAACCAACAACTTCACTCATAGCCAATGAATCCATTTTATTTCAAATGCACCCTCAAATAATTATTTTCTCGCTAAGTTTAAAATTCTACCTAAGAAACATTTTTATATTCGTATCAATATTTATATATCATAACTTTTAAATATAAAACACAAAAAGTTATATTAGTTCCGGTAGGTTCGAACCATCACCGACAGGTTTCATACTATTTACAAGCCGCACATTAAACCACTCAGCCACGGGGCGGCTTACGTATGATATTGAAATTAACAATATCAATCAACGAGTGAACAATATTAATGTGTGTGTATGTGTGTGTGTGAATTATCTTCAAAGATTAAGGTCATAACTTCAAAAGTTTAGTAAGAGTACTGTACGACGTAGTGTTGACGTGTATGTGTGTGTGAATTGTCTTCAAAGAATAAGGTCATAAGTACGACTATTGTTGACGCGCTATAGTTGCGTCAGATTGGTACTGCACTTATGATCGCGATAGTACATCAAAGTAGCTATGTAAATTAGTGCGCAAAGATAGTGAATACTAATCTACGAAGTAAATTCTATAAGTAAATACATATAAAACAACATAAATCGGCTTACTTACCGATGAAAGGTTGTGTTCGGAGTTTTCCGTTCTGGGCGATTTTTACACTCTATTACACAACAATGCCCCATTATTAGGTTATAGTTTACACACACAAGAACTCTAAATAACTTCTTACTTCACAAATAAGTCACAATCACCAATTTTTCGATAAAACACGATCATATTATGATTTTTGTTTCGGGCCAAACGAAAGAGGTTCCAAACAATGAAAGCGCATACGCAGAGCGAGACAAAAAAAATGGCGTCTGTCTCGCTTACTCTTGTTTCAATATTATATGTGTGTCACTTTCACTCATTACTAAGATTATTTAGTGTGTACTCTATTAAATATTCCCTCTACGACCAGGGAACCTCTATTAATATTTTCGGAACAGGCTAAGGTACTATCACCATGCTGCCTTGTCATCAGTTTTTATTATCGTGATGTTTTTTTAGCGGTCCTAATCAACAAGAAAAAATAAATACACGTGATATCCCAATATACCCCTCCCTCCCCCTGGTGATATTTCAAGATTTTCCAAACCCCACCCCCTCTCCCGCCCTGTTGAGTCTCACGTGATTAATGGACACTGGACAGGCCCTTTGGATGAGGATGATGATGGTGAGTTGATGATGATTATGGCGATGATGATTATTTCTGCCTCAGTAATATTGCTTGTGTAACATTTTTAGCGCATACATACATACGTCATCGTCACCGGTAAAAAATAGGCACTCAGTGAGCGACAAAATTTACTGAATTTAAATTTAAAACGAGATGTTATCACGATTACGTTATCTGACGTGGGTGTTAGAAGGCTTGAAGAAGTTAAAAAAGGTCCTGAGGTCACGATAATATCGTATAATCACGTAAAAGCTCCACATACGTACATCTCAGTTCCAAAAGGTCGCATCTCATTCTCATCGCGGCGGATTATAATGAAATGGAAACTTCTTATGAAATTTTAGGATCTGCAACATATTTATCGACAGCAGCACTTTTATATTTACCCACACAAAGAGATGTGATATGATAAATACACTGTTTTCGCCGTAACCATTGCCAGAAGCGCGTTGCCTGTAATGCGATGTCTACCTATTGGTTGTATGGTCGTTAATATGGACAGCGGAACAGAGAGTGACAGACAGACTGAGTTACTTCCGTATTTATATTATTGGTATGGATAAACTGATTGTAGATAACTGTTTGGGTATTTTTGGAATCCTGAGAGAACGAATTTTTTTCTTCTTTTTGTTTTCGTTTTCTTAATCTTCTTTTCACCCGAGCGACAATCTCGAGTAATCTCGACTCTCGATTGCATCCAAAGCGCACACCTTGATGCTTGGCGTCAGCTCTCCCATACCTCATTCCATAATTTGCTATATTTTGGCTTTTACGGAGCATTTGTCCCAACCCCGAGAGGAAAACCTGCGTCAGAGTCCCTTCCGCCAAGGTTTTAGACAGAACATCTTAATACTTTTGCTCAATCTTGCTTGACTGTACCGTTATAGTGAATTAATCAGGTATGTTATTTAAAAGTTCGACTTTTGAACTTGAACTTTTTCTAAATGAAATGAAATCTTTATTTGCAAGAAATATTTGTGACGAGTGTGATGATGATGATGAATTGATGACCCATTCACACCCATGACTCCGTCAGGATTACTCAGGATATAGTAGATACATATTCTGTGCCTATGAAATCCTGAGGGCGAGTTAACGTTAGGTCGAATAGTGACCTAATAAATTGAACTATACAATAAAACAAGTAGAGATTATTAGAAGTAAATTCTTTATTCGTAAAAATACATTTAATAAATTCATTAAATTAATTTCATACAATAAGGCACAAATTTTCTAGCGTCATGAACTAAGTACTTAATTCTGTTTATGTAGGTAAATTACAAATTATAAGTATAACATTAACATAATAGAACATGGAAATTGGAATGATCTTCCTTAATATTTTATATAATTTTTGAAATAAAAATAATAGGTAATATGCTGAAAATATCAAATTCGCTATTTACTATAAAATGCTATGATATACTTTGAAATATGGTGCCACAACTAGCATAACAATTATGTAAATATATCATATATATAGGTATTAATAAGTACCTAAGTACTTACTTACATATCATATAAAAAATGATGAATTAGTAATTGAAAATATGAGTGTCATATCATAGTTTGTAAAAGATTATTTTTTGGTGTCAAATAAGAATATAATATTCGGTTCATGCCGTTGTCCTCTGGCAGTGTGAACACATTAGTGCAAATTTAAAATAAATGGAAGTGGAATGCAAACGGAAGTTCGAAATGCTGGTAATAACTTAAAGAGGGCGTCTAAAGTTAGGTACTTAGAGTTACTTAAATGATACAAAATTAAACTTACACTTTTCGAAACTATTTTTACCTACCTATTGCAATAATTACCTACCTACATTTTCTATATTTTGTTTATTCTTCTTCTTCTTATCATTCATTCGAGGAAGAATACAACTCAAGTATCACCACCCCATCTATACTGAAGGGTATCGTAAGAGGCGACTAACGGAAAAATACACAGACGATACCACTACGAGAGATGGAAAATTCGATATAAACCCCTGTACAACCCGTCTGGTCAGCAGAGGTGAAAACAGTAGGCCAAAGCCTCCAACATCGGGAGAGGCCTACGTCTAGCAATGCGATAGGCTAATTTTGATTCAAACATTGTCAATCCGCCTCTGTTAGTGTGTGCGTTCGGTAATTCGGTTACACGACGGTTTTTTTTTTTGCGGGTAAATTAATATAATTATTTATTAGATTTGAGTGTAGTATGTAGTAGGCATATTATGTCAATGGGGTTAATGTAATTGGATGAGATACGTAAGTGTATATAAGCAAGCAATACGCAAATCCGAATGGTTGTAGGCCGTTCTTCATATACTACGATCGAACGTCGAGAAGTATTCGAACCCGGAACGTCTAGATCGTTATACCGAATCCTTAACCACAGAGCTACCTTATCTATTACGAATATTTTTTTATTAGGTAGTTAAATGAATTCAGAGTTTCAGCTGAGACTAAATTTAATATGGTTTTTGATTAAAATATTTCAAATATTTAATTTCTCTAGGTTTACGCGCCCTTTTGAATGTCCTTATTTGCAATAATAATCATATAATGTTTATTTTAACATTTACAACCTAGCATAAACTCTTAACATAGAAATCTCGAAAATTTTAACATAATTATTATTATTTACAAGCATAAAATTTTAATTCATTAGCTTTATAATTTTTTAATCCTCATTACAATCTTAACAAAATTTCAATCATAGAGTTAAAGACTAGTTGTTAAGAGATACTGTGTTCTTACAAATGTATGCATTGGTATGTTGACTAACGTCATAGACACGCCACCTTTTTCTTATTTTTTATTTATTCATTACCAGTACCGGCTCCAAACCGTACATCAGGGTCGGTAGAATAGAGCGAGAATACCCTTTGGACGACACCTTTACTTGAAGTTAATTGTTTAATTACTTTAATTGTACTTCAGTTCTTTGTTACTCAAGTACCTACTTATAAATAATAATGCCCATACCTTCAAAAATCAATTTTTGCAATTTTTTGCGTCTCTTTGCCACCTGGCGTCTAGGGTAATCATTCCTCTCGCTAAACCTGCCTAGGGCGGATCCATAGGACCGACGCTGTTAAATTATTTTTCTTTTGACTTGGCACATCGGGAAGAAGAGCGAGAGTTCGGTAAGATTGGCTTTGTTCGGTTTTTATATAGCTTATTCTCTGTCGTACATCTGACTGACTACAGTGACTATCTTAGTTCGTCTCAATATTAACCACTATTCTTTCTATCATACCAACTTAAAAATCGGGTAGGTACTGTAATAGTAATAACATTTTAGTATTGAAGTGAATTTCAAACATACCGAAATTACTGGTGTTACTTAGTTATTAAAATTTCAAGAAACAATCCCTTCCTGTGATCATAATATATGATAATATAATACAAATTATTTAATTTTTAACAAATTTCATTTACGCTTACATTAATATGGCGTTATAAAATTGACAGTCTTTCAGTTTAAGATTAGAATGAGCATAAAAATAACATACATAGGTACATAATATACGTTTACTCACGCCTTGCTCATGGGTAGGCAGAGACACCAGGCCTCGATTTGCCTTGGAAACAACTTTTATTAATATCGTGCCATCATGCATAATTGGGATGAATTATTAAAATACTTAACTTAATCGTTGTGATAACGTAGGGCCCATGAAACTAATAATAACAGTCTACGCAACTACTTCCGCACGTAAACAGTAACTCCAGGGCTATTCTTGAATTTATTTCCGATCGATGGGCATTTTTTTTTAATTTCTTACCTTAAATAGATAAACCTGTTGTACTGGTAAGTACGAACCTTCAAGATTTCAATATCGATCGGTCGGAGTTAAATTCAACAATAACGCCCCAGTTTCATTACGTAGAGCCCCGTATATACTATATTAGTTAATGGTGAGATATTTGATACGTTCTAGGAGCGCGTCGCAAGTCTTCTTGGCGTCTCCGAGCAACATGGCAGTGTTGGGGTTGTAGAAGATGGGGTTATCTACAGCGGCGTATCCCACGCCCATCGATCTCTTCATCACTACAACCTGCAATTATAAATTCAGAGTTGTTAATCTAATATTGTTAACATTGTTGGTGTGATCCTCTTTCCTGACAGTTTGCCTTCAGAATACCACCAGGCATGGAGAGGAAGTTTTCCCACTTGAGTACTTATTTGTATAGTTAGAATTTATATTATCCTTAGGGCCTCGTTTCTGCTAAAGCAAAACCACTGTCATACCCTGGACACTGCAAAAACCCTTTAATTTTAGACTTTAAACAAATGCTCTTAAAGACTGAAATTAAATGACTTTTGAAGAGTTAATGAAAAAGTGAAATGAAACTCTTTTCATTTAATTCTGGACTTTAAGACTATAGTAGGGCGAATTACACAGGAAAATTTAAGCCATTCCACTTTGCCCCACTGGGGTGGCTTGGTGGGGCAAAGTGGAATAATTCGTAATACAGTCTAAAATTGTATGCCATTTTTGTAGTGTCTGCGTCGTCTGCGACGTGACAGTGGTTTTACATTAGCAGAATCGAGGGCCTGGCATATCAGTACAAACACAGAGATATTGAATTTAGCCACACTAAAGTAATGGACAGTCGAATAAGTCGGCAGGTGGTAATAGTTGATTATTTTATTTAATTCCTCGAAGCAGAATTTATCGGAACAGGGTACCTAATTTCAATTTATTTACCTGATTTGATTTCCAAACTTTAAGTACGGGCATTCCTGCGATGGGTGAGTTGGGATCATCTTCAGCTGCACTGTTAACAGTATCGTTAGCGCCTGAAAAATAAATAATCAATGTAGTGGCAATACATAATAATTATAAATTTCAAATAAACCATGTTGTTCAAACTTTTAATGGCCACTATTTTTTATCTTGGCTTAAAAAAAAGTGAAAAAGTAAAGTTAGTATTAGAATAAATCGTAACATATGATGCGACTCAGGTAGCAGCATACTGGGAAAATAGAATTTGAGAGTAGAAGCACCATCGATTCGACAGAAGAAGAAGAATGATGCGAAAATCTCTCCGACTTTTTGATAAATAAATCAGTTCAAATAAATCAATTCCTTACCAATAACCAGTACAAGGTCAGTGTCGGGGAAGTCATCATTAATTTCCTCCATTTCAAAAACGTCATCATATGGAACGCCGGCCTCAGCAAGGAGCACGTTCAACTGCCCTGGCATACGACCTGTTTAGTAAAAAAAAAAAACAGAAATTGAGTCACGTTTTGATAGAGATTTATATCATACAACTGACATAAGGGCGAAGAAATTCATACCTGCCACTGGATGGATCGCAAACCGCACTTTTTTACCGGCATCCTTCAAAAGCTGCACCAATTCAGCAATTGGATATTGGGCTTTTGCTACGCAGAGACCGTAACCTGAAAGATATAAATAAGTAAGTATATATTAGGGTACGTAATGAATTGATAATGAATCTCGATGGCATATTACAATGTGCATAAACTCTCGGTTCGATTCCTAGGTCAGGGTCAGGGTTCAGTCAGTTCAACTGTCAGTCATGAACATGAACATGAATTGAAAGTTCAATCGTGATCGTCGGTAGCTTAGCGGTTAAGGACCCGGCTTTACGATTGAGAGATACCCGGTTTGAATCCTGGCCAAGCACTATCGATACCCACTCAAAACACAAGTAAAGTCAAACTTAGCTGGAGGGGAATGGAAAGATTTTCTAGAAAATATTGTATTAACAGTTGCACCTACCAGGTGTGATTATAATGTTGGCGGAACGGTGAATGAGATCAGCAACGGAGTCCACGTTGAGTTCGGTGTGAGTGGCGCCCTCGGGACGAGCCGAGCCGCCTGTTGCTACGCCGTATCCACCCAAGATTACGTTAGGTAGAGATCTGTTCATTGCCTAAAAATAAGGTTTAATATGAACATAGAACAAATACAGTGCAAAAACGGCCTTAGCCTTTGATTAGCGAGACTGCTTTTCAGCGACCTTTGGTCGACGCTTCCACTCGCAGCACTTCTCAATTTCAATCGTCTCGTGTGGTCATATCTCTCGTTTTACCATGGCCCATTCTGCAGGGTAGGTATGCCTCCAGGCTAGTGTGACCAACATACTACTACAGAACACCAGTGGATATCGATCAGAAACACTCAAAAGAGTCCTATAGGTCTAACAAAAAATATCCAATTTACCTTGCACATAATGTACGAGAGGATGGCACCGGAGCTGCCAATGAGAGCTCCGACAATAGTCATCAGAGAGTTGTTGAGCATGAATCCTTCAGCGCACAGCGCCCAGCCGGAGTAGCTGTTGAGCACTGTGATAACCACCGGCATGTCAGCACCTACGTTCAACATAAGAGGGTAGCTGTATAATATTGTTTGGAGTGTTCATGATTCTTGCAAGAGCGCCAAAATATCGGAAACTCCAAATAATATATGGGAAATATACCGATATCTCTGATAGTAATGTGAGGGTAGGTCGTACCTAATACTTTGCGGTCGCGGTAATTTCCATAATCAAACTGGTTTTATATCATGCAGAGTAGATAGTGGGTATATACTGAAGTCCCCCTGCACCACTTTTTTTCGTGCGGATGTCCCCACGTATACAAACCCAACATCTCAGCGATTAGTCTTCACTGCATCTAAGGCCTTCATCTCAGAGCTCGAGGCCGCTTGCTTTCTGTTCCTTCTCCATCTTGTTTGAGCATCACCAGTCCGCAGAGTTAAGTACTCATCATCATCTTCATGAAGACGCATTTTGGCCAAGACATCCTCGGAGCTCTAGATCCACCTACCGGCTCTTCCTCCTCCACCTCGCACGTTTAAGGTTAAGTACTGATCCCAAGTAATTAACTTGAACCGTGCGCTCGACCAGGCCATTGCCTATGCGGGCTGATGTAGGGTACAGCTGTGCAATTCTCTAAACGTTCAGCGTTGAGCACAACGTTGCGACAACGTCACTTGAGATAGTGGAGATCGACCAATGACAATCTCGATCAAGGTTGTCGCAACGTTGTGTTTGACGCTGAACGCTTATAATAGAGAATTGCACACCAGGTTATAAGGATATTGTTAGCAACTATCGGTATAACCTTACCTCCAATAGCAGCAGTGAGGGTAAGTCCCTGTATGCCGCTGAGTATGGCGGCGGCGGACAGCAGCGGCAGGCCGGGCACGTCGGGGAAGGCCAGCAGCGCGCCGCCGCAGCCCAGCGAGCCCGCCAGCAGCCCCGCGTTGATCACGTGGCGCCCCGGCAGCAGGAGCGGCGCGGACGACAGGGAGCCTTGGAGCTTGCCGTACGCGACTAGGGAGCCGCTGTGACGCGAGAAAGGATTTACGGTCAGTATTCTCAACCCCCCAATTACAAATATAATGTATACTCTAAGCTGCAGACATTCTATAGATGGGCTGTTAAAGACATGTATTAACGCGCGCACTCTGCACCGATTTGGTATCGGCCGACAAATAGGAGTTTGATGGGCGTCACGAGTCTCGACTGCCTTCAAACTAAACTATCGGCGAACAAACCCAATCAACCCGGCATGCAGTGTAATTGGACCAGGGTGCGCGTTTACAGAACAACTCTATCAAACTATCGGCAGAACAAAAAGTCTGCAGCTTGTGGGGGCTCTGTGTGGCAGAGAAGTGCACGGCCATCTGATGGAAAGTGGTAACCGTGGCCGACACTCGTGCTACCAAATTGGTTACGATATAGTTTAAAATGTTGGTATATAGGCCAAACAGCTCTGCAAAAAATCACGAATCTCAAGTTATTTACAATGCAAACCTAAGTTAACATGACATACACACACATAAATATTTAGAAAGAAAATTAGGAAGTTTACACACTGGTTTACACTCAGATAAATGATCAAATATTGAACTAACTATGTAACACAGAGCTGCCTACGTTTGTTTAGTTTTTGATAGCAAGCAACATATATATCTGTACTTACGTGAATGTGATTCCACCGATGTATGTGCCAAGGAACAAGGACGTCTTGAGCGTCGCGGCAGTTGGGTCCAGCGCCATCGCGGGGAAATCGTGCATGTAGGTCGCGACACAGGTCAGCACTGCCGCCATACCGACAAGACTGAAAACATTACCTTCGTTTAAATAAAACGTGGATTTGACGTGATGACGTGTTCAAATTTGCTTCCACAATTAGAGGAATACGAAAAAGCTTAATGGTAACAAATTGGTACAGTTTGGTGTTGCTACCATATGACCTACACCAAATATTCGAATACACCACTCGAGAGCTAAGTGAATGATAAAAGATGGATAAAAGTATTCGTTACGTTAAGTCAGAATGATACACGATGAATAAGTCTTCGATACAATCTCACCCTGTTTTTCTTATTTCAAATAAAAGATTACTAGAGGTTTTTGAATGTTTTATACCTGTGGAATCCAGCCACAAGTTGAGGTAGATCGGTAATCTCTATCTTCTTAGCAATGGTACCACCGATCAAACCGCCAGCGCCAGCTACCGCCAACATTTGTGCCAACACTTCGGTGCTAGGGGTAAGTGCACCTAAAGTTGCAGCGATACCACCAGCTACACCAATCTGGGGATATAGTAGATTACTGTTAATAATTTAGTTATGAGAAACAAACATACAATAATGTATGCCACAGGTTCGGTTGTTTGTTTTCGATTACGATTTCTGAATGTGATGTATGAACTATCGCGGTGTAAACTCATAGTTTTTATGTTTCAGGACTTATCGCGATTTATTATTATTTGGAACTTACTTGACTGGTCTGCGAGCGTCGGCACAAGTAAGTTCCAAATAATAATAAATCGCGATAAGTCCTGAAACATAAAAACTGTGATGTATGAAATTATAGTTATTATATTACCATTCCTAAATAGTTTCCTTTACGGGCTGTAGTCTGAGAGCTGAGGCCGGCGAGAGCTCCCACACAGCATAATGAAGACGCCAGGTACGCCATCTGGTGGACTTCAGGGTAACCCTGCAGAGAAATACGTAGTTGAAAATATTTCGTGTCACTTACAATATTATATCTATAAGTATAGAACCAAACTGAGGTTATTCAATTACCTGCATCGCAGTGGTTATGTAACCAGCTAGAAGGGCAGCGGCGGGGATACCGTAGAGGTAGCCATATTCTGGTGGATCACCAGGCCTAAAAACAAATACCCAATAAATGACAGAAAACTATTTAAAAAAATAATACGATGCGCTAAAAAACAGTACCTTTTGAACATATCCAGCATACGCTGTGTGACCATGAATCCACCGAACACGTTGACAAATGATATCAGCGCCGCAGTACTTGCTAACCACTGTAAAAAATTACTCTCTTTAGTTAGTCTCCAGATTTATAAAGTTAGTTTTGACCTTTGTAAGGGCTATTACATACACATAAATATGATATGACGGCGCGACATCGCGTAGTGCTACGACTTGGCTACGACGCACGGTAGGTGATCTCTGTAAGGGTTCTTACCATGGAGAAGGAAATGTCTTATTCTGTCCTCCGTGGTTCTTACATATCTACACCAATACGATACGTAGGCGACTGCATATCGCGTAATTCTACGACTTGGCTACGACACACGGTAGGTGATCTCTGTAAGGGGTCTTACATACACAACACGATACGAAGGCGACTGCGACACCGCGTAATGCTACGACATGGCTACGACTCACTTTATCTATAAACACGATACGATGCGACCATGACGCGTAGTACTACGACGCACGGTAACTTCGTCATCGATCTCGACGTCTACTCCTCGTACGAACTGGTATTATAATGATGAAGAAGATGCAAAAAGAAGAAACAGAGACGCCACGCAATAATCGAGAAATGCTACCGCGTCGTAGCACTCGTAGCACGACATGACGTAGGCACGTGTAGAAGCCCTTACTTATGGAAACCTGAGACTGAATAATGAATGGAAGTTTGTTTTAACACTATGACAAATATACCGTCAAAACTAGAGCATAGTTTAATTTAGTTATTGTTTGGCTTTTCGTGTCATCAAAATTATTGTTATATTATCAACATGCACAAGTTTGTGCAGTATTCAATAGGTAGTGATTATTTATTATTTTTGTACAGTAACTTTATCACTTCAATAACAATAAAATACTTCAGATAATAGAATCTTTATGTGTATCACGTCTTGCAAACTAGTGAGATTTGACACACAAAGTGATTGCAAAACACTGATAGGAAAGTATACCGCTCGGTTTATTGATAAGACTAGTTTCACTAAAAATATAAGGAAAGGAAGGAAAGCCAAACATACTTGCACAGGAGTCTCCGGAACATAACCTCCGCCCATGAGCAACAATCCTCCAACGGCTGTGATACCAGACACGGCATTTGTCACGGACATGAGGGGTGAATGCAGCGCGGGGACTACGCCCCACACTGTGTGGTAGCCAACCACTCCTGTAAACAACAAGCTATTTGTAAATAACCATAAAAATACGGTGAACTATTATTTACATATCCGAAAGTCACTACAAAAGTAACGGTAACGCTTATGAACGCCAAAAAATTATATTTACCTGATAAAGCTAATGTAGTTGTCATTGTTGTGAACGCAGGATTGGGTGATGCAATTCCCAGACCAATCAAACTGGCCATTCCTGTAAAAAAAATCGAATATAAAATGTAGGTGGTTACATAGATTACAAAAAAAAAAAATGGATTCATCATAATCAGCGTCGGCTCTGAGGTAGCGCGAGAGGAGCGGCCGCTCTGGGTGCCATGTATCAAGGGGTGTCCAAAAGTCAAATGGGAAAAACAATATCTAGCGCAAAGTTAGTCATTCCAAAAGTCCTTTCATCTTGATCTTAGGCCATCAAGTTATATAATTAATTATTAAGTTAATTAATAATTAACTATATAATCAATTAGTAAAAATTAGCCACGTTATTTTAATGATTTTAAAATAAAGTGGCTAATTGCTCCATTGTGTATACTGTAACTAAGGCTTTACAACGTCATGAAAAAGAGCGAGATAAAGCATTACATAACGTGTATTGAAAGCTTCGACAGAAAGTACGACAGTCGTACAAACTTTTCCTTACGTTCTTTGCACTGTGGAACTACCCTGGACACCCCGATTCTGCTATTGTCAACCACTGTCATACTATTGACACTATAAAAATGCCATTAAATTTTAGACTTTATGGATATAACATAAAAGAGTTCATTATATTTTCCAATTCAATTTACAAAATTTCATTTAATTTTAAGCTTTAACGACACAACAATAAAGTGTGAAATTAAAAAGCAAAGTATGTATCTATAACAAGTAAATTAATACCTTACCAGTGGAATATAGGAAAGCGTCCTTCAAAGTTTCGTTGAAAGGGTTGGGTGGCTCTGCTTTGACAACGGCGGCGGCTGCAGGCGCGGCCTGCGCCGCGACCATGCTGGGTGGCGGAGGCGCCGGCCACAGGAGCTCGCCCGCCTTCAGCACTATCGACCCGCGAGTCACTTCGTCCTCCAAGTTGATGTGGAAGTGGTCGTTGGTACCTGGTTATCAATATCAGTGATGAAAATTAGTGTTAGGAATTCGATCTCATTATGATTCAAGAAACAAGTTGTTATTTTATTAGTGAGGAATACGTATGAACATTGAAAAGTTTCTTAGAATAAATGTTTCATGTAGACATTCCTCTAGTTGTTAGTTTTGTGGTATTAAGTAGGTATATGCGTAGATTTAGATTAGACTAAACAAGCATGCGTTAAGCGCGTCATCATTAGGTAATCTGTGGCGTCACACTGGTGCAGTGCATAAACTTTAGTCTATGTCGCTGTCTTCGGCAGTTTAGGATGATTATCTGGAAGAGATCGCATACCCTGTGGTACACCGTACAACCAGTTGTAACCACTGTATCTCTTATGGTCAAATAAATTATTATTATTATTTATTATTATTATTTGTTTCTCTGCTCCTTAGCTCTCGGGACTATGGAGTCCCGGGCATTGGGAAGGCGTGCGTCGGGCCGAAGCCAAGACGTAGAGGCCCTTTCAAGAGAGTTTAATATGCTAGGGATACACACATGACGGATACCATCCCCGAGTGCACAATATGATACACTCGGAGATGGTCCCCGCCAGGTGCAGAGACTATTGCTGTACGATGGAAACTAGGTATTGGGCTATGGGGTTGAGTATTGGATGGACTGGTAAATGGGCTATGGGGGGAGACTAACGGACACCTGCCATGACAATAAGTCTCGAAATTGTAAAAAGGCAGGCGGTGACTTGCCAACTCATTGCATGGGCCCCATTAAATTAGCCACACATAGTGCGGCCATGGAGCAACACCCGTTGAGCGGCTAAGGTTGTCGAGAGGTGAGTCTGCGGGGCGCATCCCCGGCGTTATGACATTTTACACTTCCAACCTGGAGCATAGGTTCCGCTCTTGCGACTCCACTCATGGCCGGCCAATAAAGGCAAGCACATGAGGCGAGGGGGAATAAATCCGAGCCTCAGGAGAATCAGGGTACGTGGTGTCGCCACTCACCAACAGCTCGCCATTATTAGTTGTATCAATGGGTGTACCACGGGTAATACATGGATAAGACCACCCATTGTTAGTACAACTCTCTATCATGAACGTATCCTCTGTAAGTATCCTAGGTTTGTATTGTAAAGTGTACCTATCTTATCTTACTGATTAAAAAGTCGGCTTTAAGATCGAGAGGGTGCGGGTTCGAATCCCGGTCAATACGAATCGGTTACTATCAGAAATGAAATCTTAATTTGCGATAGGTATTAAGTATGTACCAACCTAAACTAAATAACAACCCAGATATATTGTTAGCATAGAGCGTGGAGGCATGCGCGGGCATCCGACTGGGCAGGTCCGTGAGGCCGATGTGAGTGACGCCGTGCACTTTGGTGATTTCGCCTTTTATTGTGGTCTCGATGTTGCCCCCCATCTCCGCCGCTAAGTCTACTATGACGCTTCCGGGAGCCATATCGCGGACCGCATCCTGTATAAAAAAAAGTAAAATTTGACGCATATTTGTAAATTGTAGTACTAGCGTATTATCATTATCATATCACTTGACTATATAAGTGGATAATAAAATTACCTAAAATTTCATTGTGATAGTGTTACATTTGAGGCGTTATTTAATGAAAAGAATAGCATATCACATTGCACATCTAAACTAAATCTCTTTCTGACATTCACAAAGATAAATTGAACTATCTCATAGATTAGATTACAAATTCATTTTTGGTTACATATTTATTCGAAGGCCAATTAGGTACTATAACTTTAATTGCAGAAAAATAAGACTGAGTAAGAAATTCGTTATTCTTACTAATCTCCCTACTTAGTAAGTTATACCTACCTAAGTACAGTCAACGACAAAGCTAGCTTAAAAAAATATATTTATGAACATTTTTGTATCAATTACATTTTGTCGTTGACTGTACTTACATAATACAGTATTGTGAGTTGAATGACCGCATTTAAAAACAAACTTAATTGCGTTCTCCCGATGTCGTTCCCATTCGGTCGGTCATAATTCCTAGTCTAAGTACCTATATTATCCTTTGTTGGTAGGTAGGTGGTGAAGATAATGCTAATAAAGCTATACAAGTAAAGATTAAATTACCCGCATTTATCCTATCTGTCAATAAATTTTATCATGACTGTGAATTGAGAATACTCGGTTGTATCTTAATTATCTAAGTATGCAAGTAACAAATTCATTCTACGTAAGTATTGTGTCATTTGTGTCGTATCAAGTCATTTAAAGTTCTTATAAAAAACAGTTTTAACAAAATGAGAAATTCTCATCTCTTGATCTCATTCTGTTAAAACTGTTTTTTATAAGAACTTTAAATGACTTGATACGACACAAATGACACAATACTTACGTAGAATGAATTTGTTACTTGCATACTTAGATAATTAAGATACAACCGAGTATTCTCAATTCACAGTCATGATAAAATTTATTGACAGATAGGATAAATGCGGGTAATTTAATCTTTACTTGTATAGCTTTATTAGCATTATCTTCATATTACATTTCATAGTCAATATCTTACCTCGAGGATAAGTACAGGCGCTGGTTTACCGGGGATCAGCGCAGTACTTATAATGACGTCAGAAGTTCTGGCTTCTCGCCCAAGGAGAGCTCTCTCAGCATTTAGGAAGTCCTGACTCATCTCCTTAGCATATCCGCCTTCGCCCGCGCCCTCCTCCTAAATATACAGATTAACAATGCTGCCGTTATTAGCAACCAAGGTCATTACTAAATTACAAAAGAAAACATAATAAATACCTACATCTACTTACAGACACACATAATTAAAGATACCTTTTAGACATACGTTTGTATAGATACATTTTGTAGCAAAATTATATAGCAATAGGATTCAATTTTACTTAATTCAACAGTCCTTGTTCAATTAAGATCTATTTAAAATCTAAATGAATGATGAAAGTGTATACATGTAGGTATTAACTTATCAGTTATCTTAAATTGGTCACATGTGAAGATATACAGACCTAGATAATAATGTTAACTATACCAGCAATATATTTTTTTTGAAATCTCAAGGTCTTCCATTTGAAAACCCGTTTGGGAGTTAAATTAGCGAACTAATAAAACCACTTTGCTATTAAGTCTATGTGGTAGGTATGTGCCCAGGCGATTTAAAACAACACATGCAATGAAGTTCTAACTATTTTTAACAACTAACCGAGCACTTAAGTAGGTGTCTACATGATTAACTAATTTATAGGTAAGTAACTATTAAAAACCAAGAGCTTTAAAAAATAATAATCTGAAAATTAAATCGCGTAAACCAGATAATAATATTACATCAAAGACTTTGTTAACTTACTTTGTTAAGTTACTTTGTAATCATGTAACTTGCACACAACTATTATGTAATTTTATATTTAACGCATATAGATAATTTCATATATTGTAGGTATCATTCAGTAAATATGAAACAAAAAGGATAGTTACTGAGTAAGTCCGTGCGTGTAAGAGGTAAGTATGTGCTAGGTTCTAACCACAGTTTTAACTGAAAACTGACGTGGTAAAAGTAGATAGAGTACCTACTTACTATCTATTTTGTGTAATAGCTATGTAATAAATATCTACCAAGGAACGTAATATAGGTAGGTACCTATGTAGATACATAAAATACTATACTATGTATTATAATATCGAAAATAATGTCAAATAAGTTTTTTTTTTGCAACTTGAGTGGTAGACAAGCAATACATAACTGCATGTGTGATATTGTGTATTCAGTATTGCAATTTACATAAGATTTAGCAACGTAAAATAAATATGCTACAAATAAAATGAATAAATATTACGTGACTAGACTATCTAGGTCTATGAGTTGTTTGTTCAAATTACCATTGGCAATAGCAGTCAAGGCCAAGGTGGACGCTGCACCCCAACCACAAGGATTAGGGTACACCCACCTCTGAAAACAAATAATCTTATAGTACGGGCAGGGAATTCATCCTCACACCTTGCGTCCGGAAACGGTGCGCACTGTGCGGTATGAAATGAAAGGAACTTCATTCCACGCAAACTCAAGCTGTGGAATGAACTCCCTGCGGAGGTTTTCCTAAGCGACTACAATATGGGGTTCTTCAAGAAGGGCATTAGAAGGTTTCTTCAAGGTCGGTAGCGCGAGACTGACGCCCCTGGTGTTGCATACGTCCATAGGCTACGGTGACCACTGCCCATCAGGTGGGCCGTGTGCTTGTCTGCCACCTAAGTGGTATAAAAAAAAAACTTGCCATTCTATCCAAAACAACGCGTCGTAGGTCGTAGTGGACTATGGTGCACCCATAGAACTCTAAATTATTTAGAATAGGTAGAGAGTAGAGAGATGCAACCCACATATGTACCTACGGTTCATAAGGTTTTTTACTTCCCTTCTTTGTTGTACGAAAAAAACTAGGCCAGACCGTGTGGCGTAACGGTAGTGCACGCGGCCGCTACGTAGGAGGCGCGGGTTTGATCCCCGCTCAGTGCAAATATTTGTATGCATGAATATAGGTATTTGCATTGGTCAGGTCGTGCCTCGGAGAGCTACTTAAGCCGTCGGTCCCGGTTATGGTTAGTTGGAGCCCTAAAAAGACTGGTAAAGCGGACCCCAGACTCCGAGGTGACAGCTTCGGATGCGACTGGGAATTAACGCTAGGATGAAGAAAGAACTAGAAAGTTCTACCAATACACGTAGTTATTTCCTTCTTATAATCCCGGTTTCCTTGAGCAGGGCGTCAAAAGTCCTCTATTTAACAAGAAAACTCCACCAATACCTACACAACATATTTCCTTCATTATAATCCCGGTTTCTTTGATCGAGGCGTCAAAATTACTCTATCTGAGCCGTCTTTAAGCTGGAACTACCATTTTAGAGGCGACAGTTTCTAGAATGTGACCAGTATACCTATTTTGGACTCAAGCGTAGTTTCTTACATCCGGTGGTGTGTAGTCAATTGATGGATTGAATATTTTTAAATAAATACAGAGGCGTAGCTAATGTCAGTGAAAACGTTATTGCTGTTTGCGGTGCTTGAACTCAGCAACGTTCGCGCTTTGTGTGGAACTGTTACGTCGTGTATTCTACGTCCATTGTCTTTAAAATAAAAATATTATTAAGAACAATGATTCTGCTCTGACGTGTCTAGTTCTCAAGGGCACATAATAAAATACTGTTTGTTGGTCAACTTGGGAACATTCGAGTTATCATGAAACTACCTACATATTAGAGGGCGGAGTAACTATGCATAATTATGTAAACAAGTATGTAGATAAGTTCTGTGGTCAGTGACCACTGGTCACATAATTTGTGGCTGTGACGAGATTAATATTTAAAAACAATTTAAATCTTCTTCTTATGTTTCAAGGTTCTAAATCTGACTATTAAGATTCAGCTACCTTGGCTACGTCACTTCTCTCATCATAAAAAACCTACATAAGTAAGTATTGCTAGGGACATTATTATATCTTGGGACCACGGAGGACCGGGAGGACAGAATCAAGCTTGGGACCTAAAATCTGTGCTTTATACGCGCGGTACACGTTTCTTTGGTGTCTTTTGAGGATAGCACGGGAGGTGCTACTGTGGTGGTCGAGCTCGAATTCACCAAGCGTAGATTATCTATTAAAAAATAATCCGCGCGCGCCACCAGGCCCTAGTTTGTATCGCGATTTAGGTCCACGCATCCCGAGGCGTATAGGTAATCGTCATTATTATCCGAACGGTGCATCCTAAATTTACTTTGGAGCCCGGGCTCTGCTCACTCAATCAGAATTTGGTTAATTGCCGACTGCCTGTCTTAACGCTGAATGCTTAAAAGGAAAACCTGTGCCAGTGCCTTCCTCAATGATCAGTACCGACTTGCAGGTGAGGATATCTTGTCTGTGAAGCAGGTATAATATGTTGACCTGTGATTTCTTGTCAATGCGATAATACTTTTGACAAATAAACTCATTATGTACGATCATAAGGTAGTATGTATAGCTGAGTTTGTTTAAATATGTATTGTGATAGTAATATAGATGATACCACGACATATTATTTCATGTATGTTTGATTTATACAGGTGCGCTGCTCGCAAAGGCTAAGTTGTGTTAACTGTATTGTAGTTTCACTTGTATTTTTCTAATTTTGAAAAGTTACTCAACCCTATAATGTCTACGCGGGTACGCCCAAAGGACTATAATGTTTTTTACCCCTCTAATTTTTGACCCCTCGTAATAGAGGGAGGGAGTTATTATCGAGAATATTTACTATTCTATAGTTCAATATTTATTCGATATATTCTATATTAGACTCCATGTACTTAACAGTATCTAGAACTCAATTAGTTATTTAAAAAACAACGAACCCCGGATTATCACACGCCAAATTTTGCCACCAATCGACTCACAAATTTATTAGGTATTTTTATAGACCTCGTACCTACTTGGCACTGTGTTCGATTCCTGTTTAGTACGTAAGTCATATTATAAGTACTTACAAAATATTTGTCTACGGTATGGGATGGTTTGGTATGTGTGTCGCAAATATGTGTTAGCAAAAAATGTATAAAAGTAGGTGAAACCGCATTCTATGTAGAACTTATACTTAAGTATACAAGCTATGTTAATTGTTAAGTATGTAGTTTGCATCTATAATTATGGTGATATTATGCCATGTGCCATAGCTATCATCGTTTGTGCAGAGTAGTAGAGTCTCTACCGTACATGACACTGACAGTTTGGTTTAGAGTAATAGTTAAAACTGTTTGTCATAATAATATCGTAGAGTAGAGAAAATCATACAGGCAAGTAGGCACACATACCGCCATAGATAGAATAGTTAGTGGGTTGCGAGACTTGCGAGTAGTAGACATTAAGTGTACCTACTGCTAACTGCAGTTATCATGGTTTAGCTTATTATCAGCCGGACCCTTATTTTCGGTATTGTTACGTGCTACTTGCTTTATAGGTAGCTCTGTCAAATTATTCACGCGATCAAACTTCTTATGATGATCGTAGCTTTTTGGCGAGGATTTAGAAGCAGCTGTCTAACCTTCATGTCCATGGTGATGAATTGTGCGCCTAAACTTTCAATTTGCTCCCGCACGGTGGGACGCGTATCGAAGGCTCGGACTGCAGCGCCCATGCAGCGTGCTTGTGCGGCTGCAGCTAGACCAGCCACTCCACCGCCGATAACTAAAACGCGGCATGGAGGCACCCGACCTGCTGCCGTCATCTGACCTACGAATTGCAGAAATAAAGTCAATTAACCCAACACTGTTGCAGACGGCGATAATAATCAAAGATACTACAATAATTAATTGTTTCATATCTCGGTTATTTACCCGATAAGCCTAACATTGGTAGATAACCGGTGCGAAAATTAGCACAAACTTTGAGTTACGCAAAAATGGAATTACCTGAAAAAAATCGCGGAAAATGTGCAGCAGCCTCGATCACAGCCCTATATCCTGCCACATTCGCCATTGAGCTGAGGGCATCGAAAGCTTGTGCGCGACTTATGCGCGGAACACAATCCATCGCTGAAACCAATAAAAAAAATTATTTCTAAGAATCAAATATGCAATTTCCATTACAAAGACTTTGAAACGTAGACCTACCAAATGCATTCACTTTTTTAGCTGCGAGTTCCTTTATAAGATCTTGATTCTGCGCCGGGTATAAAAATGATAAAAGTGTGCCTTCAGCCTTAACATTTTGTACTTCATTTAATACTAATGGACGGACTTTTAATATAATATCTGAAAGGATACATCAGTTATTAAAAAACTTCAGATTATGAACATAAATATTTCAATAGAAGTATTCTAGTTACCAGACTGGAATGTGTCCTTTAAGTTGGTAACTTTGGCTCCTGCTTCTTCATAAGATTTATTAGGAAAATTGGCTAATGCTCCTGCGTTTTCTTCAATATTGACGCTGAAGCCTTTCTTCACTAATTTGCTAACTACTGCTGGTACTACAGCAACCCTAAAATAAGTTAGGAACACGCATGTAATGAAAAGGAAATAGAAACGTAATTTTAATAAAAGTGCCGCCTGTTTCGATAATATTGTCTACACATAGAAAAAAAAAACTAAGTTTACCAGACTTTTCAGTTTAACAGCTTTCTTTATAACCCGTATTATAAATAACCGAGTTACATATTAACTAAGTACTTAGGTATTTAGGTATTTTTTCCTCAAGCTAAGCTAAGTTAGGCAAAGTTAAACTGCTTGTGTGTTTGGCTGGTTCTAGTAAATATGTTGGGCTATAGTCTCTGTCTAGTCCGAAAAGAAAAAACATATTGCAGTAGTTATGGGTAGCGCGTGGTGGAAATGCTTACCTTCTTTCACTATCCCAAATTTCTTTAGGTACGCCAATACTAAGTTTAGTGTATGGTACCCCTGGGGTAGGGGGTGCTGCTGAAGAGGAACTGGACAATCTGAACTGCCATGACCTCTGAACTGGTTTGCAAATGTGAAGTAATCTTGCGGACCCACTCATTTTGATTTAACTGAAAAAAATGCATTAGTAGTTTCATATTTATTACATTTACGTAATGCTTTCTTGAAATATTTTAGCGCCAACCAAATTTTGATATTTATAATCATTAATATAGAGTTTCTACTTTCTACCTGCCGCAGCCATGATGACTTACTTACGGCAAAAAGAACCGAAATCCTAGTAGAATTATTATTATCATGCACACAGACACACCGATATAAAAACATGTACCTGCTCTACAACTTGTTCAAAAGATTTTTTTGTGACGAAACTTTTGGGGTAAGTAATAAATTCTAATACTCCTAAAGGGAAATTTTTTTCGTTGTTATTGTTGACTTGTTTCTTTTTTCAAAGGTTTTGGTAAACTAAGATTGTTTTTATGAAGAAAATATGGCAGGGTGGTGACTTGAGAGAAACACATATTGACGTAGTAACTATGAAAGTGTTTAATTCGATCTTGGCATATATCTATGTGAACCCGAGCCCCTTAAAATTATCTGACAATGGACATACTAACCGCAGCCGATACCAATTGTTTGAAGGAATTACGAGAATTAGAAATCTTAATTAATACACATATATTCACGACTGTAAACCTCCGAAGCTGTAGACAGAGACACATTTCAATAACTGTTATTTTCGGTCCCAGGGGTCAAGCCTACTGCCGTCGAGCGGGTACCTGGTGAGGGGCTGTGTGTTAACTGTCAGATATAGAACAGTCCTAAGCTTTTGGGTTAAGTAATTGGTTGTGTATAGCGACGGGGCTCGCCCAGGGGACAACGTCTGTGCATTCCTGAAGAGCGCTGAACATGGTCTGGTAGTCTGGTATAGATCTCCGCCAGACTAAGCCAAAACGTTAACCTGACCAGCAACTGTCAGAAACGGTAGCTCTCTGGGACTGCGAAGAAGAAAATCATCCCAAACTGGGGCTAACTTGGCGAATGGATCGAGTCTTATACAAATATCTGACCGGTCAAGCCGTTAACCCTGACCTGTAATGAAAACGGACGGTGGCTCTTCTCAGATGCGGGGAAGAAATCCAGCCTTCAGGTTCCAATCGGTTTACGTTGATATAGCCAATCGTTGTCGACTGTGTAGACCCTAATTTATCTTTATAAAGTTAGGACTATTGAAAGCTGATATTAGATACTTAGTGCTTAGTAGTCGTAGTATCAGAGATAACCTTATATAATTCTTGATCATAATTTTATTTTCACGGTCGTAAACTTACAGATAGACAATAAATAACTAAGACACTAAATAATAATAACTAAGTGTTAAAAAATCTGCACAGCCCAACCGCTTTTACTTGTAAGAGGGCTATCTCAAAACCGTATATGACCTAGTGTCAGCTGGGTTGCGAGGGAAATGCTCCACCATATTGGGTCGCACCCCGACATATGAAACGCGAGACGGCGTGCGGTTTTAGTCGGTTAAGAGTCTGATGTTGATTGGCGTGCGGCGGCGGGTATCCGTGGGAATTGCCGCACTGTTTAGTCTCCACTATTTATGTTTGTAACAATAAGAATGCACCTAGGGAGGCGACGGCCGAGGAGTCCCTACAACCCGATTCCTGCCGACTTCCTGCCAGTCGTATAGTGCAAGAAAGAAAAACTAGTTCTTTTACATCGGCTTCCCATTCGTAATTAATTTTCACCCGTCGCCACTGGTATGAACGTACCTACGTCAGGACTCAGGTGGTTTTAATAACATCACATTGACAATTATCTGTTAGGTACCGAAATTGCCATTACTAATTGGGAGATCATAACCACCCCGCTAGTTAGGAGAGAGGGGGAGCTGGGGAAGGGTATCCGTGGGGATTTCAGCACAAAAAAACGGTTCGTCATATTATTATCATGTCATTATCACATAAATGCAGATATTAAGTACTCTTATTCATGCGTGTACCTACCTAAATTATCTAGTTTATACCTATTAAAAAAGTATACAATTCATATTGGTAGTTGAAAAATTGCTAGGTATTAACATATTTTTAAATAGCCAGGACATATAATTATGAATTAACGTTGTTTTTGGTAATAGGTACATAATAATAATTATGTACCTATCTCATTAAAAGTACCAAAACGTTACGAACGTTATTAACTTATATTTATTACCATTAATGAATATAATGTCAGATTTAATGCATTAATAAAAATGTTGGCGGATTGATATCGACGCGTAACCCACTATTTTAATTTTAAATGTGATATTTATTTGACCACATTCGCATACACATAATGAGTACCTACCTCTGTTCAACCCGGCAAGCTTGTGTATGCTGCCTCCCGACAATTATTATTTAATCTTCTTAAAACCGGTGCTTTTGAATCGGTTTTCAGTCACTGTACACTGAGGAAAAAGACACTGGATGAAATGTTCTCAGAGTAAGTAAGTAGGTACTACAACCAAATACTGAAATGGGAGCACTCCAATTACTTTAGTTTTTAATACACTGAGTACAATAATCGAAACGCACACACGATACCCACAGCCCGGCGGCGTGCCCGGTACTGCGATAGAGTTGGCATTCGCAATATAAAGATCTACTATTATGCTTCACGATAACGCAAGTGGCCAACCTCGGCGTCAGGTACCGGATAAAATCCTAGGGAATTAAATTCGAACAAAATATACGAGTGGCGAGGCGAGCGAGCGGCGGTGCAGCGCGGCACCCACGCGGCACCGATGATTGCGACGCCGACAGAACTTTAAGAAAGTTGCAATTCAGGCCATTCAATTTCTTCTATGAACTTGCAGACCTTGACAACCTATACTTATTCTTATCTAAATTAAATTTACATTCTTTCATTCTAATAATACAAGTCACATTTTTATCAAAATGCGAAAGAAACATGCTAAACGTACTGTCATGCTAACCCCTCCCTCGCCTATTTTTCTCATAAATTGACATAAGTAGTTCATTGAACCCTAAATTATTGACCTTTGCCTACGAACAAGGCCAATCAAATCAATGAATGAAATTGGAACAGAATTTTCATTCATGAAAAACATTTCCTATGAATTAACCATTCATAAAGTTCAAATGACCCTTGATAGTACATAGTTCGTTCATAATTTTGTACTCTACTCAATTAATAAGTACCTACAACAAGTTGTAGTTAATGATAAATAACTTGTTTCTGCTTCCTGGTATCGATTATACATGCACTAAATTCATAATGGTTTGTCCTAATCCTAACATACTACCATAATGGTACGAACTTATGAATGTGCACACTTCATTTTACGAGCAGTTATAATTTAGTGATGCTTTAATAATATTGTCGATATTTTTTAGAAGGAAAACGTAAGGTGGGACACCCCTTAGCCAGATGGACTGACGATTTACGAAGAGTGGCTGGAACAGACTGGATGCGGAAGGCGGAGGATCGGCAAACGTGGCGCATATTAGGAGAGGCCTATGTCCAGCAGTGGACTGCAATAGGGTAATTGATTGATTGATATTTTTTAGAAATTATTATTAAATTCTTAAACTGAATATGAGACTTAAAAGGACATACATAATACAATTACCAGGTAATTTATTTATTTGTACAAATTTTACTTGTTTTATTACTTTCTCGATTCAGAGGAATGGTAATGGGTTACCTATTCTCATTCATCCAGGTGATCAATGATCGGGTTTTTAGGCTTCTCGAACAGAATTATAAGCTGATTATTAAAGATATAACTTAAATAATAATAGGGATCCGAGTAGGTACATTTTAATGCATTACCCACGCATTTTCTATGGGAATGTGGAGTAGGAATATTTTGGAACGCCAAAATGTTACAAAAATTACACGCCATGCATTAGAATTATATTATTGATATCATCAGTCCTCATGGCGGTGAATTTAACTCACGAGGATGTGAACTCAGCAATCGTTGATCGTTGTACCGATAATCGTATCAATCAATGGATTAATAGACACAACGTGATACCTACGAGCTTCATTGGGTCTTTGGTCAAATACTGGATGAAGCTCATATTTTTTGGAAGAGCTTCATGAAGGAAGTTATGTTCCTCGATACAGTTTGAGTTACTTACAGTAAAGTTTACTTCCTCTGAAGCCCTAACTACCCACCGGTAGACTGGTTCCCGATGCTAGTGGTACTCTGTTATTTTCTTTTTAACCGACTTCATTAATACTACATATTTTTAGAAATTTAATGCGAAATTTTTGAAGTATTCAAGAAATTAATCTTCTAAGATGATTTCTTTTTAATTTCCTTATTAACATTTGAGGTTAAATATAGTAGTAATATATTTTATGTGTTTATAACAATTCAAATAAAGTTTAAAAAGCAACCCTGATCTATTTAGAACAGTCAGCGAAACTAGAATAAGAACTGTACCCATGAGATCTCAACACCAGAATCGACTATGCACTGGGGGTTTTAATACTGCGTTATTACAAAAAAGTGTTATTGGCATGGCTCCTGTGATTTACAACAAGTTAGCAAGCAGTACCTATGAGAGAACATCCGTTAAAAATATTCAAAAAGAATTTAACCGCTATGTTACTAAACAAATGTTATTACTCGGTATCGGACTTTCTGGATGACAAGCTGATACCAACCTAGAATAATGTACCTTATTTTTGTGACACAAACTTAAATGCAAATAATCAAATAATTTATCTGTAATTCTGAACTGACATTTAATTATATTTTGACTGTACTTTGAACCCCTGATCAGTGTAGCCAACCCTACAGTTTTAACTGTAGATCTACAGTTTTTTGGAAATCCTCTCAGTTTTTAGTTTAGGCCTAAAAATCTACAGTTTTTTATTTAAGATGCTAGCGAGCTACAAAGTCAGTACCGTACACTGAAACTCGGGTTCAGTAAACCCTATAGGTACTCTTCTTTGGAATCCCTGTGAAATACTGTGGTAATGGTCAACCGATTTAATTAATGGCGTTATTAGGGGTCGATCGTACATTACATAATTATATCTTCGGTGCTCGGGCTTTATGTTTCGGTGGTTAATTATCTGTAAATCAGATATTAAAATGACTATGAAAACTGAAAACTTCTATGTTTACCGCTGTACTGCTACGGTAGAACACTTGTTTTCGAGCATTCATTTTATGAAAACCAAGCTGAGAAATAAAATTTCCACGACCACAAGGGACCAAGCACACAAAATCAGAAAAAAAAAATTATGAGTTCAATGTCACAAATGATCATTACAAAAAAATTGATAAAGATATGTACGATTTTAGCAATCATAGAGATGAGAATGAAAATCAAGAAGATTTAGGATTGACTGACACTTTTTGACATATAATTTTATTAAACCTTTGATAATTAAACGATATTTTTCTGGTTTTTAATTCCATCTTTATCATGTGTATTACATTTAATACAATAAATAGATAAAGATGTAGATTTACAGTTTTTTAATTTGAGATTTACAGGTTTCTACAGTTTTTTTCAAGTATATCTACAGTTTGGGGCAATGTAGGGGTTGGCAACACTGCCCCTGATCGACCATCTGAATCTCGTGGGGGGTGGACACACGGAAACAAAGTTACTGCCGTGGCTAACGTGGCTCTGGTAGAAAATATCTTGAAAACTTGACATTGGCGTTTCGCCATTAATTATTTTATAAACATTTATAATTTACTTGACATTGGCAAACTGACGGCGATTTGCTGCAGACGCCATTAAGAAGAAGTTGAACAGTTGTACTATGAACCTTATATTCGGACTTTATTTGACTAAATTCTTTGTTTAAGTGCATGATTAACATGTTTTTAATATTTGTATGCCTAAATGGTAGAATGTATCAGGAACCTAATTGTTAAAGTGTAACACCTCATGTAATACCTACATTCCATGCAAATAAATGAATATTCTATTCTATATTCTTTAATAAATAAAAATTACAGTACAAAAAAAAACTAAATTAAAACTAAAACTAATAAAATTATAATAAAAATTGAAATGCGTATTTAATTAATTGGATTAGAATATAAACGAAGAGAATTCTATACGAGTATAATAAATCTACCTGCAAAAGAACTATGGTCTTTAATATGATTATCGATAAAACTTAATGTTACATTGAGTACATCCCTATACTACTATCGCCAATCGGCCGGCCATCTCGACAAGCCTGGCCAACCAAGCCAGCCAATAGGAGACTGTGCCGCCGCGCCGCAGCCGGCGCTGATTGAATGAATTGAGTACCGAGCTGACATTCTTGGCTGTCAAGCAGTGTTGCCAATTTAGCGACTTTGTCGCTAGAAATGACGACTTTTGCTCAAGTGCTAGCGTCAAAAAATAAGTTTTGACGACAAAAATGTTTTAGCGACTTATCTGGCGACTTTTGGAAACATTTCTAGAGTCTAGAGCCAATAATGTATACCTAAATTTTTGACAAATAATATCATTAAGTATTATTTTGATATAGTGTCAACACCTCCTATATAATATTACTATACTCTTTGGTCAACACTGCCAAGGTAAGGGTACGGCTACAGCATGGCTACAGCTCAAAACCCATAAATTTATAAGATCAAAACCATATGTGAATCTTAAGTTGGCAGCACTGAGTTCTATTCTATGGTTCGAGTCTTTCGTTTACTCTTCAGGAATCCCCGAACTTTATCATGTGTTTTGTATTCAGTTAAATTATTGTTTTCATTGTTATTTCGTAAAGTTTGACTCTCTTGCTTTGTAACTCATTTTCGATTTAAAGTGTCTTTTAGGTGTCGCTATAGATTAAAATTCAATATTGACTCTCTTCCTTTGTAGTTCATTTTCAATTTAAAGTGTAATTAGTGTAGTAATAGATTAAAATTAAATATTGGCTCTCTTGCTTTGTAGTTCATTTTCAATTTAAAGTGTATTATAAGTATCATACATAATAGATTAAAATTAAATATGGATATAGCTCTTAAAAAAAAACAGTATACTCAAAGATATCGGGTGACATGGGAATCAGAAGAAGAATTTAAGGGATGGCTGAAACCTGTTTTGGGAGATTCTTCCAAAGCAAGGTGTCAAATATGCCGATTAATATTATAATAAAGAGGAAAGATTTGTATTTTTGTACGTAATGAATAAACTAAAAAAGTACTGAACCGATTTCAAAAATCCTTGTGACATTAGAAAAAGCTAAGTTATCAGGTACCAACATAGGCTATATATCATCACGCTACTATCAGCGATAGACAGGATCAGAATTACATGCGGGCGGAGCCGCAAGCAACAGCTAGTTATAAACACAATTGCATACATATTGCATGTTTTATTATTTTTGGCGAATTGTGATCAAAACAGTGAAAATAGTTCAGCATGCCAAGCTGGCGAGGTTTTTGTCCGTGGGGATTTGGTACCCGGTACCCACGAACCCATTATGAAACTTTTAGCGACTTTCTAGCGACTTTTGATTATGAGTCTGGCGACTTCAATTTCTAGGAGTTGGCAACACTGCTGTCAAGTAGGTAGTTGTAGTTGCGCTTGTGTGAGGCCGTGTGGAACGTTTGTGGACGTGAAAAATAATACAAGTACTGAAAGGAAGTTGTAACTTGAGATAAAATGTCTGGAAGCAACAGTAGAAAATTACTTAAATATGTCACTGAACTCGCCGGTTTAAAATCAAGAAGCTGTAAGTACACAAATCAAAGTTCTTCTAATCACAATAAGTTTATTGGTTAGGTAACGTTCTTTGAAAAAATATCATATTTCTAAATGTAAAGTTATATTAATGCACCTTTATATGAAAATATCTTTAAATATCGTCTATTTAACCGTCATATATTACGTGTAAATGGTATTGTACTAATGAAAGAGCGTAAAAATAGAACCTTGGACAATGCAATGTACAGGTCAAATAATTCGGGTTTTACAGCAATTTTATTGTCTGGGACATGTATCTGTCTTAATTAATTAGCAGCCAATAGACAATGCCCGTCTACCGTCTAGTCATAAATCCATTAATTGAATGGTTAGCCATAAAAATGTCCATTTCGTTCTTTGTAGAGACTGGCAGTTATTTTAAAAACTTTCAACAGCTGGCAATACGTAAAAAACTCACAGAATTCAATTAGCTTAGCTTAGGTTTAATTATAATCTTCACTGAAACCTTGGTTACCTAGTAGGTTTAGTTGTAGTTCCATGTGTTATTTATAAAATCTGATACCTACTTATCCCTATGAATAAGGAGCAATGTTAAAATAACCAACTCGTATCTGATATTCACCCTTAAAGTTTTATTTCTACATACAACAATTATTATGTTTGTATATAACATCTCAATTTGTTCACAGATGGAACTGCTAAGAGGGTTGTGGCCAAGAATCCGGTGGTGGACATGGATGGTGATGAGATGACCCGCATCATTTGGTCCATGATTAAAGAGAAGCTGATATTTCCCTATGTTCAGGTAAATAGATTTATTTGAAGAATGTAAATTTCCTTATAACATATTTTTTGGGATGTTATTTGAACCTGACAAGGAAACAGTATCAGTATAGCTTCAAAAATTATTAAAGAAAGGATAGCTGATGAATAAACATAATCTCTGTACTTACTAAAACTTTAGTTTTGCAACAATCCTGGAGACATTTATTTTTTACTTTTTTACTTACTTACTTGTTTACTTGTACCTATAAAATAATAAAAAAAGAACAGTATGACCACAAAGTCTATTGTGCCACCCATACTTGACTTTTACAGCCATAGAGCATCGGGTAGTTTTGTTGGTCTTATGTTGCTTGTGAAATTATCACTGTATGCATGGACTACCTAGGGAAGGCAAGAGGGGCTTTACTCTGCTCTGCCCAAAGTTAAGAATTTTATTCATTCCTTAAAAAAAAGCTGGGTATACCCATGACTGTATGAGTACAGTCAAGAAAGGATATAATATACACTTTTTTTTATAAAGTTGTATGGAAAGATGTATAATAAAGCAGTCTAGAATGAAACCTTTGTGAAAACTATTTCAAAATACCTAAACCTCGCTTCTAACTGCAATACAGAGAGTATAAAAAAAAGTTCTGCATAAATGTGTCACGAAATGCGGGTTATCAAGTGTTACTGCTGCTAACAATTCTTATCATTGAGTTAGTATGCCAATGTTACCATTTGCTATTATCATTTATTAACATAATACTCTACACATTCTCTTGTAATGCTGTTATCTATTTGACTGTTTACACATATTTGTTTTGACTGTTTTGTAAAAACTATGCACACAGCACAAGCAAATAAAAAACGTATGTTCGAAAATATAATTTCTAATGTAATCATATTATGTAACTCCAAAGTAATGTTAATAACTGAAGACTTTTCCACATCTCCCTATGGAGGTATTTGTTTAGAGATATTATGTCTTTCTAAAAAGCAGCTGAAATAATTTAAGTATACATTTCTTTTTTCCAATAATTGTGAATTTGATATAGTGTAGCAGTAAACAGTATAAATATTTACTTGTTCTTAACCTACATTTTTACAAGAAAAATATTTACATCATTGTTTATTTCTATGAGTAACCACTTCTGCTAAATGGATAGAATATAAACATGATTTACTTATATAAAGAGGTAATGTTGAGTAATGATCAATATGTTATTGGAATTCTGTGCTGAACCAACTAAATTTGTTATACACACTTAATTTACAGTGGTACCTAACATGAATATAATCACTACATGAAGAGTAATTAGGTACCACCATGAATTAAACCGCTATCATAAACTATACCATTACAAATACATTGCTCACACATCTTTTACTTACAAATAAATTGAGATAACATTCCGGGACATATTACACACGCTAAGTTGATCCAAACTAAACATAGCTTGTAATATGGGTCCTAAAATGCTTGTAAATAAAGTAGTTATGGATGACCAATCATGAGCTCACATAATAAAAATTAATATAACATAGTAAAATCTACTGACTTTTTTCCGAATCGTGATCAGAGGCATTAGGGCACTAATAAAATTGACAAGCTGTTGCCTGCGGCTCCGCCCGCGTACCTATATCCTTTATCAAGGTCTAATCTATCTCTGTACCAAATTTCATCAGAATCGATTCAGTAGTTTAGGCGTTAGGGTAACAGACAGACAGAAAGACACAGACAGAGTTACTTATGCTACGAATTATAAATATTATGTAAGGAGTAGGTATGGATTGCGGTCTTAACAAAGCCACGTGGCCTTATATTCACTATTGTAACTTCTAAACTGTAAGCTAATTGAGTGCTATTTCCAACAGATTGATTGTAAGTACTATGATCTGGGCCTGCCACACAGAGACGCCACTGATGACCAGGTTACTATCGACGCCGCACATGCTATCCTTAAGTACAATGTCGGTATCAAGTGCGCCACTATCACTCCTGATGAACAAAGAGTTGAAGGTATAGTATTTCAATATTGTGTTTAGTAGCTGTGATATTTGAGAGGTTGCTAATGTACTCGTAATTGCATGCGGTATAAATGCACTTTTCTTACGTATAATAAACTAGCCTTCCGCCCGCGGCTCCGCCCGCGTGCATCTCGGTTAACGCGACCTTTGCTCATATCTTCGGTTCTACTCAACCGATTGTGATCAAACAAACGTAAGATTTTAAGTCTGAGTAAGCCCTTTCTAACAAAAAAAACCGCATCAAAATCCGTCCAGTAGATTTTGCATCCATCGCGGACAACAGACACAGACAGGAAATTAAAAAAAAATGTTTTCGTGTTCAGTATCGTTAACATAACATAACCCAAGTATTTTTTTTTAAAGATCTCCAATGTACAGACACGACCACTTTACAATTTATATAATAGTATAGATAACTACATTATAATGATTATAAATGATATTTCCTGGTAATGTCATTCCAATACCACTCATTACCTCCACTTCAAATGGTCTCCATACAACAAAAGTTGATGTTTTTTCTTATATTAAAGACTAGCTGACCCGACCCGGCATCGACCGTAGCATCCTTCGAAATCCCTTATCACCCCTTTAAAGTTTAAACCATAATATATATGCCGCAATTTAATAATTTTCAAATAATGTATGGGAATTTGCCAGATTTCCTGTCATTTATGGTTATTAATCCGCTCCTTTGAGTTATAGCGTGATGATATTTAACCGTACCAATAGTTCTTGGGATTAGCGCATTCAACGAAACAGACAAATCCTTCAGCTTTGTAAAATTTGTAGTGATACGGTACATATTATCATGTTAGTTAGATCGATGAGCGTACGAAGTATAGCTACTTCGTCTCGTCAACTCTACTTTCAAACACATTTTATAGACATACCTTCTCACGTGGCATGTATTGTATGTAGATCCTAATTGGCTATTGATAGACGTGTATGTGAACGTCGCGTAGGTTCATCCTATGCCTTATGTGAAGTTGAAAATAATTACTCTGACCTAAATGGCACATTGTCACTTAGCGCAATGACCGTCAGTCAGGCATTGAGGCACGTATAAAATTGCCTATGTGGTTTTTGTAACATATTAAGTACAGAAACAGTTCAAAACATCCAAACTAACACTATAAATGCGAAAGTAACTTTGTCTGTCTGTTAAGCTTTCACTCCTAACTTAAACTACTGAACCGCTTTTGAGCTTTTGATGAAATTTGGTACGGAAAGAAGCTTGAGAAAGGATATAGGCTATGCTTGGTCAAGATTACAGACATCCACGAGGACGATGCCGCGGGCGACAGCTACTTATATATAACTGCACGATTCCCTTCCCGTTCTCGCGTGGCTCTTGGAGTTTTGAACTTGATTCGCAAAATATTTTAATTTATACTTCTTCATCATTTTACAAGAAACTTTCTTTTCTAGAGTTCAAGTTGAAGAAGATGTGGCTGAGCCCTAACGGGACGATTCGTAACATTCTCGGCGGCACGGTATTCCGTGAACCAATCCTGTGTGAAAGCATTCCTCGTGTTGTGCCTGGCTGGACCAAGGCTATTGTGATCGGTCGTCACGCGCACGGAGATCAGTACAAAGCCCAAGATATTGTTATATCCAAACCCGGCAAGGTAAGACCCTTTTAACACATGCATTGACTCATTCCCTTTATCTCCTGGACGTAGCCCATCTTTTATGGTAGCCATTTTTTGTGGCAACTTTTTTTGCAAATTCTAAAGTTTAACAGCAAACTTTAACAAGTTTCCTTTACCTGCCATGACTCTCTCATGATCATTCGAAGTTTAAATCGTAACTTATCTTGTAACAAAGAATACCAAATTATAACAAAAGAATGTCTTAAATGGAACTAAGGTTTTTAAGATTAGTTTTCGGACATTACAGTGCGTCAGGTGACAGAGATTGGTTTAAACTGACTCAGTTCCAACTGAATGATAAGTAATGCACCAACATATGCTATTCCAATGTTACTTTGTAGGGTTGATTGATTGTCAACTTAAATTTCCATATCGACTGACAGGGGCGTTAATAGTCGATCACACATCAACAATGACGATTTTATATGTTCTTCATTCGATCATACTTAATTTAAAAAGCCGGCCCGGTAAGGCGTCATAATCGTCTCGATCTATTGATCCACGTGGTCGTAACAGTGTCGCAACTTCCGCAATACAGCTTTAAGAAAATACGATACGCTTTAAGAACGTTGATGACAGACTTATAGCGGTATGAGGTGATTAGGTGGGCGTTAGTCAATATCAGATTATCGATCAACTCTGGACGAGTCCAGACCTCCCGTATAACAAACTCTCCCACCTCTCACAGTCCGTAGAGTTCCGTTCCAAACAGAGGTCTATACCAAGAGATCCGATTCTCAGCACTCCATGGATTCACCGTGCGGTCGCCGGGTCCATAGCGTGATACAGAGAGGAACACCGTGACGGCGACTGGGACTTGCGACCCAGATGTAGGTTTAGGGTGGCCACCTTGTGATGCATCAGCGCTCACCTCCACCGTCAGTAGTGTTCCCCCCCCCTACCTATCCAAATTTGGTAAGATCCTATCAATGCCGCTTTTGATATTCGATTTAGTAAAGAGCTTACTGAAGCTCTTGGCAATCCGAGGTCTTTAAGTAAGTTGTACAGGGATTTAGCTGGAATTCCCCTTGCTCCTACTTCTACGGCGTAGAGTTTAACCACGTAGCCGTTTTTTGTTAACTCGTTAGTCAAGTCAAAGTATTTGTTTGTCTTTATAGCGTGGTCTTTAGGTATATTAGTTTCCCACGGTACTGTGAGTTCTATAAGCACTGCACGCCTATGCGATCGTGAAAAAAGGAATATATCGGGTCTGGATGATGAGGCACAGATTCACCACTGTAACCTGTTCTTAACTGTACCCTCACCCTAATCTGGCGGTCAAATTGCGGCCATAACCGCCTCGACAGAATATTAGTTTGAAGTAGCACCGCCATAAAAGCAGAAGCGATGCGTGGTCATTTACTTTTCATAATAGTGCATCACGAGGTTTTCCAGTCCAATAGGTAGATAGGTTCTTCAAAAGAACGCTATCTTATTTCGTGATTGCGCCTAAGCTTTCAACTAGATGTGTATTTAAAGATAGAGTCAACATGATTGATAGGATACTTGACGAGTCCTTTTATTTTGCAACGCAACTACTTTCTTCGGAGCATGTATTTATTACTTGCTTGTTTTGTTTTTACACTTTAAAATGGCGATATCATCGACATACTTTTGAAAATACGAGTATAACGCCTTCTTTCTTCTTTATACGACCATAACTTGCACTTTGGGGCTGCTCCCTGATCTCTTTCTGCTCAATTATTTGGTTGATTTCGAGAACGTCTGCCGTATGATCCACCAACTCCGAGGGAAAAGCCTGTGCCAGATCCTCGTTAACCAGCAGATGTTTTGGTTTGCATGTGAGTTAGGCTTGACCCTCGAAGATCTAAGTCCTGTACTATGTATACCTACTTTATGATGAAATCTTTCTTTATTATATTAGATAAATAATAATGTATGTAATGCCTTTTTTATTATTATTTAAATAGGTGGAATTGGTATACACAGCTGGAGATGGAACGGTAGAAAAGCGCACGTTGTTCGACTTCAAAGGACCTGGCGTTGTGATGGGAATGTACAACACAGACGAATCCATCCGCGCCTTTGCTCATTCCAGTTTTCAGGTTTGTACATATCTTGGTTTATGTAACAATGAGGATACCTGCTTCAGAATAGAGTTGCATGGTTTTCCCCGAACAAATTACATACCTACAAAACAAGTTAAATAAAATCTTATAAAAAAATACGTTATCAATGAATGTATAACGTCAATTAGTTATCAGAAACAAAGTCAAAAGTATTTTGTATAAGATGTCATAAAACATGTTGATAAAAATACAATAACTACATGACGTACTAGCCACTAGAAGCCAATGCCTATCGCACTATAAAATTTATTTCTTGTCGTGACCTTGATCGATTGTAGCCCGGGTCTTTTAGCATTTAACCTCGATTAATTCAGAACTGTTCTTTTTCTTGTTCTTGTCCACTACGAATGCTTGATTAAATATGTATAGATATCACTGGTGCTAGGCTATGTGAACCATTTGAACTATTTTATGGAGCACGAAAAGTTTAAAACAGAAAAGGAATTTTCCAACATGATGTAGTAAAAGATGTAATGACCTAAATAGAGAAAGGGTTGCTTGGATGGTTCGGACACTTAGGGATAATGGATGAAAGAAGATTCGTCGTTGGTCGATCGTGCGATACAGATTCATGAGACGAAGGTGATTGGACAACCTGGCAGGGGCCGTTAACCTAACCATACGTATATCAATCAGATTCTGATTGAGTCTGTCCCAATCTCCCAAAAACAGTATTTTTATAACCATAGCATAATTTTCATTAGCTTTTGACATTTGGGAGATTGAGATTACACCAAGATTGAATTTTAAACAGAATTTTATTACGAGAATTGACCCCCAGTTCAAGAGGGCTACTCATGCACCCGGTAAGCTTGTATGAATGTATAAAAAGAATAAAATTATGTAAGTAGAAGAAGCGAAAGGTGTATGTTAGGATTGTAGCAAGTATAAACATGTCATTGTGACCTACCCCATTGTGAAAGAGTAAGTAATAATTAAAAATAAAATTATCTGCTTGTACTTACATTTCGTACGTCAGTTTAAATAAGCTGCAATCTAGAGTAAAAAGATCTTACATTACATAACACAACTACCTACTTATTGTGTATAGAACGATAAATGTGCGAAGAAAAAATATTTGTACAAAATACGAGTTCAAAGAATTGCACTCGTTATATTTTGTGACAAGTAAACAGCCACTTTCGCTTGTTACATATTTGAATAACAACTTCAATAATAGTATGCATTTAAATCACAGTTGATAAATTATATCAACAATTAAGTAGTTTAAGAACATTTAATCCTACGCTGTTATTACCGATATTGATTGCATTCAAGTGTAACGGTGTCGATGACCGTTCAGATATGGCTTTAGTTATGACTTACCTAATCTGTTTCTGTGCTCACCAATTGCACGACAGGTACTAAAGTGAACTAACGGCCACTAATTGGTTTATAATTACAGTAGCTAAAATACTAAAATGGTTTACCCGATTATGGTTCGAATATCTACTTAACAGTACAGTATCCGACTTTTGCTTTGGCACGTGGCTGGGGTGGGGAAATAGTAAGATCGACTTGATCGACATACACACATCAGGCTTATAATATAACTAGCTTTTGCCCGCGGCTCCGCCCGCGTGGATGTCGGTTATCGCGACCAAACATAGCCTATGTCCTTTCTCAAGGTCAAACCTACCTCTATACCAAATTTCATCAAAATCGGTTCAGTGGTTTAGTCGTAAAAGTGAGACAGACAGACAGAGTTACTTTCGCATTTATAATATTAGTAGGGATTTGAAACCTTTAAAGAGAAGATAAAAACTCGGATAACCAGTTGTTGACAAGCCCTAAAGAACGCTCTCCAAAATTGAAGCAAATCGATCTTAGAGAAAGTATTCCTACGACGACGATTATATTAAAAGCTGGGTACTATACGAGCACGTATCGTATGAATGCGAATAGCGACAGCTTTTATGGTTTCTATGCACAAACGAAACCTATCATTAATTAAACAAGTGAAAGTGGTTTTGCTAGGGGACAATGGTAAACGTTGATTATAAGCAACAATCGTGCAAACAATAATATTTGTAGTAACTGCAAGTTCATTGTTTTGTTGCAATCGCTTTAAACATATATAGGAAGATATATTGAAAATTCTAGGTAGCTCAGTTAGTTGGTAAGGTCTTGCAGCTAGAACGGGACTATTAAGGGTTCAAGTCTCGCCCTTGATGTTAACTTTTTAAATTTACAAGACCACGTGATCACTGCCGAAATGCGACGGCATGTGAGTTGTGACCTCATTGAGTTCATTGAGTCAATGGTTTAATTTAGAGTAGGAGCGATGTTTGAGGTTGATGTCCTATGTTTTAGCTTAAATGGAATCTTGCCAATCATATACATAAAGTATATGATGGGTATGGGTATTGCTACGTATAGGCCTGTCGGCTCAAATTTATTCAATCAAAATTAGTCAAGAAATTCCACTCGGTTTTCAGGCTTCTCTTCAGATCATTTTTTTTTTTAAAGTTTTTTATTGATTTCCTTTCCATAGATCTAACCGGCAAGTTTATAGGTCCTAATTTATTGGTAAAACCTAACTGAACCTATAAGTTTCCGGTTTAGAAGTTGTTACATGCTGTCAATATGTACGTAGAGCTTGGATTATTAATAATATGTGTAACATACATATTAACAATTTAAGAGATAGAGGTATATTATGTAATCAGGTTTATGCAAATAACTTTTCATAATACTAAAAGAATCAGTTGCGTCAATGACAATGTGTTATCATATCAGTAACATGCATTAAATTTGTTCAGGTGGCGTTACAAAAAAAATGGCCGCTGTATTTGTCTACTAAGAACACGATTCTAAAGAGGTATGATGGCCGTTTCAAGGACATTTTTGAAGAAGTGTATCAAAGGTATGTGTTTTATGTGTATGTTATAACTGTGATTTTACGCACATAATTCTCTCTTCCTGCTCTATGTTATATTCGCGTATTTGCCTATTCTATTTGATTGGATATGTCTTATGTTTTTTTCGATAGTTACGTTTAGTTTGATGATAGGCAGAGGTGTATTAACAATTTTACACCCACATTATTATACTATTATGGTTTTCATTGCTTTCATTTTAATGCCGTTATTCATAAGTAAGTATTATGTTGAGGTTAAACTTGTTGCTAGTCCAGTACCTATTTATTATACAAAATACGTACTTGATCCATTCAGTCAGTTACCTACTTTTAATGAGTTTTCAATATTATCGGTATCTACACTACAAACAATAGACTGCAAAAGATGACTATTAACCTGATTACCTGCCTGCCTGACATTTCATCATGAAAGTAAAATCAATAAAATACAATATCTAATCGTTGCAATCCACATAAAATATTTTCACACTTAAAAAATATGGTAAGGAATTTTTACCCATAACGCTTTCAATGTAGGTAACATATACCTAACAACACTCTACTAAAGCTACATTTACACCAGGCCGTTTCTGTCTGTCTTGTCTCCATGGCTTTATGGTGACGACTGGACACTCTGTAAACTCGGCGAGACTCCGCTCTAAGGAAATGCGACCCGAGAAAGTAGATTAAGGACGTTCATACACACTGTTCTTTAAACACGTTAATCTTCATCCTAGCGTTAATTCCCAGTCGCATCCGAAGCTTTTTCAGCTCGGAGTCTGAGGTCCGCTTTACCAGTCTGACTACGGATTTGGCTAGACGTCGATTTTTTCCGTGAAGCGATTGCCATCCGACCTCCACAACCCGATGGTAACATTAGGCGATATCGAAGATTTGCAGCTAGACTGTTGTTTTTTTTTTTGAACTTTCTAGGGCTTCAACTACCCGTAACGACTGCCATAGATATTCTTATGGCAACCGGGACCAACGGCCAGACCAATGCAAATACCCATATTTTATGAAAACAAATATTTGCACTGAGCGGGGATTGAACCCGCGCCTCCTGCGTAGCGGCCGCGTTCACTACCGCTACGCCACGGAGGCTTAATGTTTATTAATTATTATATTTGATGTTATACATTATGTACTTTTTTCGTATCAGTGATTACAAGAAGCAGTATGAAGATGCCAAGATCTGGTATGAACACCGTTTGATCGACGACATGGTGGCACAAGCCATCAAGGGCTCCGGTGGTTTCGTATGGGCGTGCAAGAACTACGACGGTGACGTACAGTCGGATGTTGTGGCTCAGGTTAGTTGTATGTTTACAGGAATTTTGAGACAAAGCGTGACTTACATCAGTAAATATCCGTTTAAGTAATCGTAAGTTCTCGCATTATACCATAGAACCCTTTAATTTTAAACCCTTTATTGCGACAGGCACATTAAAAAATATATATAAATTAGTAAAAAATAAATAGTGATTTATGGTCCTTGCTATAGATACGTATTCTATATTTCCAGGACGCACTACAATCATCTAGTGCGAATGTTCTTCAGAACAGTGGCGACTCCTACCTTTTTAGTTCAAGGTCGCCAACGTGAATTACACGCTTTAGTCTAGGCTTGTTATATAACTCTCGGCTTAGGCATTGATTGAAGTTCGATAATAGTAATTGCAGTAGATAGGTTTTTTTTATCGATATTGATCCACTTTCATTCGAATCTAATCTAAAGATAGAAGTTATAAATATCTATATCGTATGGCTTACCGCTACGTGCAACTGATATTTCTACTTACCGGCCGGCAGATAGCGAGTAAATATTTTGAGATGTCTAGATTACGTTTTTAAAACTAGGTGAGTAGGTGAGTGTTAATTGCATATGTAGTCCAGGTTAAAAACGGAACGTCGTGACGTAGAATGATACTGAAATTGTAGACGTTACTCATATACCATCTGTTACGTTTATATTAAAAAATAACGTCGCTCTGCAGTTGAGATTAAATTTATTTTTATGAAGACGCTGTTGCCTACGGCTCTACCCTGTGACATACTGATCCCATTCCACAGGAACCTATTTTTGATTTGCGATTACTGATTAGTCTATTTTTGTGTCAATTATGTCCAGATACGAGCCGGTCTGGTTCGTCAATCCTAAACTTTCGCTTTCAATATTTAGATTTATGACTAAAGTCTAGTACTATCGTAATAGATCCTCTAGATTGTTATGGCCTTGTTTGATTTATTTAATTGTATACAGGGTTATGGTTCGTTGGGCATGATGACGTCAGTGCTAATGTGTCCCGACGGGCGTACTGTGGAGTCTGAGGCTGCTCACGGCACGGTGACGCGCCACTACCGCATGCACCAGCAGGGCAAGCCCACGTCCACCAACCCCGTGGCTTCCATCTACGCCTGGACCAGGGGCCTCGTGCACCGCGCTCAGTTGGACGGAACGCCGGAGTTGGAGCGATTCGCCGTGTCCCTTGAAAATGTAAGTTATCTCATCACAGTTATCACTCATTATGTTAATTGTATTAAACTGATTAATTTTAAAGCAATAGAAGGTTTACTATACTGTGTTCAAGCTTTTATACCTTCGGAATTGACAAGAGCCCGCCATTTGCGTCTCTCCTTATGCACCTTATGATCAATACATATAAGGTTCACAAATAGTAATTCTAAATGTGTTTAACTTCTGTGATAAATCAGGGATTCCCAAGGCTTAAACAAAAGTGTTATTTACCTTTTAATTGCAATTATAGCATATTAACAAACCCATTAATACAGATAAATATACTTTATCAGGTAATTAACACGACCTTTGAAAATAATAACATGATTATTTATGACATTAATTACACACGTATCTATCGCCAATACCTTCTTTCTCCTTGAAGTATTATAGGGTTAACACATAAATTTAAAAAGAAAGTTTTGGGTGCCGGTTTGGTTGTTACGAAAATTTAACCAAACGAGTTTGACACGATTTAAGTTGCACTTCCATCTTTGTCATGCATTCTGTAGAAAGTTTAAAAGCAGTTTTTTACCCAATTAATATTTAATTAAATTTAAAACGTCTTGTTATGTGGGTACGCAGACAAAATAAAATATGTATTATGTAACAATATAATTGTCAGAAAATGTTGTCAATTCGCGTCCACACAAAAGTTCATTGAACTTCCAAAAACGAAGTGCCTAATAAAATGGCTGTTGATGGCTCCTCCGCGGCAGAAGGCTGTGGAACAAGTATATCTGGTTTAAAGTTGGGTCAATGGCACTTGTAATACGCATCATGAATTATTATTTCGCTTCATAAACGTTTTTAAATGTCGAGAAGTCGTTTGGGCACTATTTCACTGGTTAACAAAGCCATTCAATTTCAAAAAATTTAAACGAATAAATTTATATTTTGCTTTAAACAGATTTTAACTATTCTATGATTCTCAATAATAATGATGTATGCAAAGTTTGAACTGCTGGACGTTGTTGTACAGTCAGCGACTAAAGTAGCTTAACCCTTTCTATTTTATAGATGTGCTCTAAAATTATTCATAAGATAACTAACAATACCAAGTTAAAAGTAGCAAATAACAATTGTTGTATCAATTTTTTTGTTGGTTTTATTTCAATTAGTGATGTTCGCGTAAACTTCAGACAGTATCAATAATGTTATTTTTAGATATTGCAATTAAAGATCGTAAACTCGCTAGTGTTGAACAACTTTTATCACTGACTGTACTTATTTGCTCTCATTTTACCGGTTCATAAAATCCTTTCTTCTTGCAGGCATGCGTCGAGTGTATTAACAGTGGCAAAATGACAAAAGACTTAGTTATCTGCATTCACGGACTAAAGAACACCAAGGAGGGCATGTACTTACACACAGAAGATTTCCTTCTGGCCATTGCCGACCACCTCGAGCGCAAACTAAAAGCATAAACTAATTAATATAGGAAAATTTCCTTAGTAATAAATATTTGATTGAATTCCTGTCACGTTCGTGAACTTATTGTTCATTAGATAAATGACTTAATGATTTAAAAATACTTATTTCGAAAAGTGTATTCTTATTTTATAGATATTTACATCACAATGTTGTATTGAAAGAATAATGTATTGTGTAAATACAGTTGAGATATTATTGTATATAGGTACATGTGTGAATATAAGGGTGTATAAGTTAATCCTACTTGCAATTTATAAGTATAATTATATCTTTGCACCATTCCCAGAGTTACCATTATTTGTGTGTACTGAGTGATTGCTTTAGACACTTTTTAAAGTGTAATAGTGCATTATGAAAGTGTATCAATTTTACGATGCTGATGGATTTGTATTGAATGTAAGAAACTTTGAGACTGATAGAAGGCCATGTTATATTGGAGGTATTGGAACTTTAAACAAATGTACCAGGATGCGAGATTTGTGATTTGAAAGAAGAGCTTCCTAGAAATATTATTATTTTAATATAGATTCGCCTTTATTTTGCTTGTATTGAGTCTTCCAATTGTTTGTATTCCTTTTTTTATATATTTTAGAAAAAATGTATTATCATTATTTTACCCAGTTATTGGCTGTTGCTTGTTTACCGTTGTGTAGTTCTGAGATTGATATTGCATTATGTGGTAAGTATAATTCTAAAATATACCTATATGGTTTTGAAAATGCATGAGATTTTTAGAGATATTTGCTTGATGTCAAGAATACATAACTTTTTGAGATATATGTATTTGTTAAATAAAGTAAGTCATTTATATTTCGATATTAATTCGTTTTATTTAATTTAATCAAGACGACACATTTTTTCATATAGAAAATTTAAATACTGAAGAATTGAAATTTGGCCAAGAGTGGCCATATTTCAATTGATTGCATCATAGTAGTTCAGACACAACAAACAAAGTTGGCTGGCACCGACTTCTAATAAATCAGTAAGTCTGTAAATTAAGTTATTTTTCGCTTTTCAGTGCCTCTTTTTCGTTTCTTGAAGTCGGTTAAACTTTTTTGTTAAAAATGAATTTATTTTTCTCTTTTTAGTGAGTTTGTACAGTCTCACGACTGTACATCGCATGTATAATGACCTGACTGTACATGCGCTGCTGACGCTGCAATACAGATCGAACCGGCCACGCTACAAAAAAAAAAATTAAATCATTATTCAAAAAGAATTTTTAAAATCAATGCATATACACCGGAAATATAGCTGAATATTCTAAACACTTCTGCGTACCCCTTCAAAGGACTCAGGCGTGATGTTATGATGTGTAATGGCAGAAACATTGCAATAAAATGCCATTGCAGCAATCGCGGCTTATTTCCTGGTACTTTTTGAAGAGTTCCTTGGTCTAATCTCGGAAACCCATCATCAGATCTTTACGAAATTAAAATGGGACCACTTCGGAATAATCTACTTACGAACACAAGAAGAATTTTCAAAATCCGTCTAGAATTGGCTTCACAATCGCGTAACAAACATAGAAAAAAAAATAGGGTACGAATTGAGAACCTCCTTTTTTGAAGTCGGTTAAAAAATATTTTCCATCCATAACTAATTGATTGGATATTCAGATTCAGAACAGTTTCCACTGTCCAACAGTATTATTTAGGAAAGATATGGACATGCTTTTCGCTATGATAGATACGAATAGGTATACAGGTGTCTTAGTTTATCTAGGTACTCTTGTTTGTCGCTATCTACAAGCGTGTGTGTTGTGTGTCTCATGTGATTGAAATCTATTTGATACATCGTTCAATAAGCTCAAATTTGACAGCGGTATTACCGATTTGGAAGGAGGACTTATTTTTTGTAGTGCTCGTGATTGTCAGGTCAAGGTTTGTATAAAAAAAAAATGAGGAAAATGCGGATAAACCTAAAACTCGGGCTAGGTATACATGCCGGTCCGGTTTTATCCATACTTCCATATTCATATCCATACTAATATTATAAATGCGAAAGTAACTCTGTCTGTCTGTTACGCTTTCACGCCCAAACCACTGAACCGATTTTGATGAAATTTGGAACAGAGATAGATTAGACCTTGGGAAAGGACATAGCCTATGTTTGGTCGCGATAACCGACATCCAAGCGGGCGGAGCCGCGGGCAAATGCTAGTATGTTATAAACATACATACATCTTTATTATACCTACGTTAAAACTTATTTCACATAACTTTATAATATAACGTCTATTACACCATTTACATCAAAAATATTGTGTTAAAGCGTTTGTTTGATTTAGTTAAACACTACGACTAAGATATATTATGTAGCAGTCAAAAGAAGAGTAGTTGGTAAACATATTAAATTGTACGTGCGTCGTGAGTACAGCTGCACTGAACAATTAACTCTAACGAGAAGCCTTATATCTGTGATGTAATAATGTGTAATAAATGTATATTTACGTGTGTTGTAAAAGTCCGCTTATAAAAGTGATATTATTTTACCGCAATTAGGCACGTAATGACACCTATTATCAAACTGTGACTTTTTCATTGCTATTATTCACAAGTGAGTTATAGATTCTTTTTTAAATTTTATAGGAAGTGTCTATAATTGTCTATGTTCTTAAAAAAGTTTTGATACAAAAAATAACGTGTTTAATAGTACGAATAAATTAATACGCCTATTGTATGGTCATTTGATGCATTTTCGTATTTAAATAAATAATTTCAACTTGTAATCTTATATATAAAATTCTCGTGTCACAATGTGCGTAATCGAACTCCTCCGAAACGGCTTGACCGATTTTGATGAAATTTTTTGTGCTTATCCGGTATCTATGAGAATCGGCCAACATCTATTTTTCATCCCCCTAAATGTTAGGGGTAATCCACCCCTAATTTTTATTTTTTATTTTTTAGACAAAATTTTTAATTTCTATTTTTTTATGATACAACATACAAAAATACATACAATCCTCAATTTTCACCCTTCTACGATCAACCCTTATTTTTTAATAACCATTATATGGCGGTACGAAGTTCGCCGGGGCAGCTAGTAAGGTAACTGTACCAATGGTAGACACTTTAAGGAAAAATAAAATTTCAATCTAAAAAATTTAACAAATTAATTACAGCATGGTCGTTACATTCTTTTTTAACTGTTACAGCAACAATTAGACATTAACTTTTGCCCATAAAATCTTTAAAATCTATCATACTTTTACTTTAAATTAAATTATTATGCACTTGGTCGAAAACACCAATGCTAGACATCATTGTCCCAATGGTCCAAGTATGTCAATAACTTCAATATTTATAACGTTTATACTAAAATTAGTAATAATCATAACTTATAAACAAAAAAATCACACCTATAAAAATTAGTACCCTTGGCAAAAATCTTAAGAAATAACACGACCGTGTTCACGGAGTCACATTATTTGCTGTCAACAGTCTTTCTAAATTTACTTCGGATGGTGTTGCAAATATTTGAACATATCTTATAGATACCATTAGGCATCTTTTAAGTCAATAGTCTTATAAAACAAATGGATAATTTTCTCAAAATACTGGGTTTTGTTCGAAAGTGTCTAGCATTGGTACAGTGTCGAGCATTGGTACAGTTACCTTACTTGTATAATAAACAAAATTTTCACTCAAATTTAACTTTTTTTTTTCTTAAGTACAGAAAAAAAAACAGTAAAAAAAAGTTAAGTTCAAACCTCATTTTTTTTTTAAATATGGTCGACCGCCATTGTTAAATGCGCGCGCATAGGAAAACGAATTAATTTGTAGTATTGTTTATTTAGTATTTGTAACTTATTATTTTATTCGCAAGTGTGTTGTAAAACGTCGTATGGCACGTGTGAGCATGATGATTACCGTCCTCGGCTGTCTTAAGACCCTCGCCTGGCGGCTCGGGTCTCAATGGCGCCTCGGCGGTAATCACCAACGTTGCTCACTTGTACCATAATGTACTATTGCTCTTTTGTGTGTCGTAAAGTGGATTTATGCAACAAGCTCTTGGACTATGCAGAAAAATCAAATATATTTTAGAAACTTCTTTACTAACTTACACTGTAATTACGTATGTAAACCATGGGAAGTGGAGAAGAAAAAGCTGGAAAGCGGACCTCGCATCCAGAGGTGAAGGCCTCGGATGCAATGAGCAGTTTTCCAGTAGGTATTTAAAGGGTTCCTAAAGACGCGCTAGATGGCGCAGCCGGCACTTTTGGTAAGAAGAGTGTGGTGTCACATCTAGTGTAATTTATGGAAAAAATGTTCTTCGGTTTTGTAATGATTTACTTTACTTAAATATTCTGTCATTTTTTCTGATACAATGAAAATACCACAAACAAACCACAGAGTACATTAAAATTACCAAAAGCTATGCTAGCGCCATCTCCTGATGACTTAAAAACCAACTGATTATATACCTACTGGAAAACTGCTCATTGAGACAACGCTAAGATGATGAATTGGATAAGTGGGTAATTCATTTTCGCTGGCCCAAACTGTTATTTATGAAAACAATATTCTTCAATAGGTGCAATAATTGTTGAGATAGTTAGAAACAAGTCCTTCTGGCAGGAGGATTTGTGTCGTGCCAGCCAGCCAGCCAGCGTACAGCGTACAAGGTTGCCTGGAAGAAATCGCTTCCAGCGATAAGGCCGCCCATTGTACATTAAACTATAATACGTGGTACCTACTTGTCATCTTAGTAAATCTATTGGTGTACAATAAAGAATTATCTATCTATCTATCTACTTTTGCTGGGGTATCAGACGGCCTCCCTAAATCTATTGGTGTAGGTACAATAAAGAATTATCTATCTATCTATCTACTTTTGCTGGGGTATCAGACGGCCTCCCCAAGCCTGCGCTTCAAGAGCACGCTCGCCCCTCTTGCCTGCTCTCTCCACCCCGAAATTCATAATGTTATCTACAAAATGAAGGTTGATCACGTGAATGATAATGTCATATCTTGCATATTTTTTAATGCCCATGCGTCTACTACCTAAAAAAATTTTACATTGTTATCGACTATCGTGATCGCCTGCCAAATATGTTCCTACCTACTTTTAAGAATATGGTTTTTAAACTAAATAGGAAACACAAAATAAACATTCAATAGAGATAGAGATTCAATATTTTATTTGTATTTGCATAGGTACTTCGTATATAAAAATATAATTATTATATTATATCTTGTTCACATCTGCTATGAGATGAGCCTCATATTGTGATCTTTAACAACGTCATACTTCACAAGTTTGCTATATTTTTTCAGCAGTTTCTTCCAATAACATCTGACATCCTTATCAGTTAAATGTTCCCATATATGCTGAAAACCTTGATTCGCAATTTGAGATGCTAGCTCATCATTTTCTTTAAAAAAGAGAAGCAATTGTTCTATTTCATTTTGTGTAGCTTTTACACTAATAGGTACATAGTGTACCCATGGTTTCAATGAAGGGTAGAAGAATTCGAGCCATTGGTCACCAACATGAAAAACAAGTGATTTGCATAGAAATAAATGTTTGAATCGAAAACTGGCAGCTACCCCTCTATAATTGAATAGGTACTTGTATTTGCAGTGTTCTTCAAACGGTATTTCTGATGCTGGCTGGGCATACAGGGTATCCTGAAAAATAATGTATCTTTAGTATATTTCAATAGATAATAAAAAAAAAGTCTTTCCTTTATAATTTTTTCAAACTGTAAACTATACTCACTTTATCTGATTTCCAAGCTTGATTCTTAGTGTATTGGGCATCGACAAGTTCGGGCTTAGATCGTGAAAGTAATATCAAATTATCTCTTTCTTCACTAGTCCGTGAACCTCGGAAAAATCCTTTGTTTTCTTTTTTTTCCCATGGCCATCTGCAATTTGAATGTTTTTTTTATTATTTAAAAAAGCTCAATAATGTATGAATGTTTGTTAATCTTTGACGCAAAGAGAGATAGATTCAACTAATGCTAATCCCAGCTGCAATGGCCCTGGGTCCTTCACCCCGGCATCTGAAGACCCGAGGCGGCGCATGGTTTTAGTCGGTTCGAGTTCGACATAATTGCCCCCAGACATAATTCCCGCACAAAAAAGGTATCCACTCTCCTAGTTCTGTTTCTCAGGGTTAAGATTTTCTTATATACCTGTATATAGTTAATCATGGCTTTTAGGGGAGCTACCTGTTCTGGAATATACCTAAGTTATGTTTTATCCTGGGAATGAAAACAATTATAGTGACTAACTTTTCAGCAGCAGCAGAAATAGATATTCTGTGTTTGTCCCATCTGCCAATTCCTGTTGGATAAAGGGATATTGCTGGTCCTCCTTCCCAGAAGCTCCATGCAGGGTACATTATATCATAATAACTTTCAGTCTGTAAACATAAACAGGTGTAGAAACAAATTTCCATTATAACAACATTCTACACAGTGCTATCTAGAATTCTAGACTCAAAGTAAGCATAGCCTAACTAGCTTGTGTTATGGGATTTAGAATGCTCAAATGTGTGTATGTATGCAAATAAAAAATGCTCATAGTTAACTTAAATCCAACCATAGTATCATCAATTAAATAAATTATTTATATCAATATAAATAAGACTGATGATCCAGGAATTTCATTTTATTCAATTTGGTCTCAGTTACTTTACTGTCAGCTCTGATTCCATAACTTTTTTATTCCTATGACACTGACAGATTTTAAGCTCAATTTACATTATACCCTGTAAATTAAGCTAAAAACTTAGCAGTTTTAGTATATTTTACAATCTAATAAAATTTGACTACAGGAATAGCTTCAGGACCTTACTGAAAGAGAATACTGGTGCTTTTGGATGACCCCATAGTTGATTGACCTGTGGCCAATCTCTAGTGTTAACTGCTATTTCTAAGTCTGGCATTTTGGGAGCCAACATGGTCAGGTAGTGTTCCACTCCAGCACACCTGGCTGGAAAATGACATTCCTCTTCTCTGTACAATTTGCCATTTATTATCTGAAACAGACATTTATATTTTCATCACTCCAGACTGTATAAATTAGTAATATGATTTGATGAAGTGAAAATTTTTACCCTCTCCCAAAATCCATGGGAACCTATTTCCCGGGTAATACTCTTGTGTTATTCCAGACAAAGTTAAGGTTTAGCCAGATCCATTCATCCGTTTGAGTGTGATTGAATGAATTGAAGTGAACATTTAAACATCTTCAAAAACTTTTACATTTTATATTATTACTTCACTTTTATCAAGTTGTTCTTGTGGTTCAGCAATAAAGTCCAACTTTTTGCTGACTACATATTGGTGAATGGTAGCAGCGACTAAAGACAATGCCAATTATAAGTGACAGAAACAGGGCATATTTGTAAATAGTTAATGAATAGGTACTGATAAGTTTTTAACAAGCTCTTCGTTGCAATGGTTGGCTTTTTAATTTCTTTAGAGAACAACTAAAACTTGTGCAGCGAATCTTAAGGTCTTATATACCATACATACTTACCGTTTGTGTCTAACCCTGTAGGAGAACATCTTCAGAGTATGTATGACTTTGATTTTGAATTATTAGTGTTCATATTCAGTTTATATAACCTACCTTTCATTTAACCTACCTGATATTTAGTTCCCTTAGATCTAGCTGTTTCAAATAGTTCTTTGGTGATACCATCTTTAAACGGCAGCAAGTCCAGATCGATCACTGATTTATGACAGCTACAATTTGTAGTTTTACATGGTACATACAGTTCTAAGGCGGAGTTTATGTTCTCTTTGAGATTTTGTGACCATTGGTTAGCTTCTGTAAGTAAACAACATTTTTGTTCTTTATACCGTTTACTTTGTTTATGAAGGAATAAATAACTACTGAAGCATCTAAGTAGCTTCACATGAATTTTACGCTCATTAAAGTTGTATTTGCTATGTAAAAACAATTTTGTTAAAAATAACCTCTACTATATTTATTGTGAGTTTCTGAGCAGGTATCTTCGAATTTGTCGCAGGTTTTTGTATTTGAACTAACTGAAACAATTATGCTAATGCAAAATAATGAAAACAAGTGACTATTCATAGCTTTTACATTCAAAGTAATTTTTGAAAATTGTAAACAAAAGATGCCGTATTTGTCAGGCTGTCAGCATGAATTTGACTTATTTGACAGCTTTTTTTTTTTTAATTTCGGTTTAGTTCAGTTTATAGAGTTGCGCTGAGAGTTTGTGAGTAACGAAACACGAATGTAACAATGAATCGATTGATTAAGTATAAGTAACTTAAGTATTAAGTGTAATAACATTTAAATATTACCGCTACTTAACAATCTAAATAATTCTAATTTTACGATGCAGATTTTTAAACCTACCTATTAACTTAAGTATTCAAAGACCCGAATTACGGAATTTCATAAAAATAGCGTAGCCTGGCTAGCTGGTTAACTACAAACCAAAAAAGCCAACCCCAATCGAGTTGAGAAAAAAGGCTTAGATAGACTCAGAGGATGATTTGTAGTCCGGATAGAGAGCTTTACTTTAACTGTTTTTCTTTAAATTATAACGGGGTGGTAATAGTGGTATCTATTTAAGACTAGCTGTTGCCCGCGGCTCCGCCCGCGTAGAATTCTGATCCCGTTCATCGCTGATATATAGCCTATATGTTAATCCAGGGTATAACCTATATACATACCAAATTTCAACCAAATCGGTCCAGCCGTTTATGCGTGAAAGAGTAACAAACATCCACACATCCATTCTCACAAACTTTCACATTTATAATATTAGTAGGATTATAATATTAGTAGGATATTATTAAGCTACATATTTATTTATATGATGTATGATGTACTATAGGTATATAAAACCATTTTTCCTACTACAGCCAGTGCCACCTGTTGTAACGTTCGACTTTTGTTAGCTAGACTATTCGCTTCAAGACTTATGTGACAGATCATGGTTATATTCAGATGGTTATGTCGGACTCGAACCGGCTAAAACCGCACGCCGTCTTGGGTCATTTATTACCGGAGGTGAGATCACCACTGGCATGTTTCTCGCACCCCGGAAGACAGATCATCCTATAAAGAAAGAATTATGCAAATCGTAACATCAAATGGGAATACCGTGACTAAATTTTCGGCAGGTCGTTTTACTCAGACACTCTGGAAAGAACACACTTTGTTTCAGAATTAGGTCATGACATGGTTCGTAATGTTATCAGGGAGAAGGCGGTGCCGCTGGATCTATTTGCCTCAAACTTACTGATTGAAATACAACATGATAATGCTGCTTTAAGTAGCTCCTCTGGATTCCATGTCTAGATTATTTTGTAGTAATCAGCCTGCCACAGGGATCTATCCTTGGTCCATTTTAATTTTCCTTTACACACTATTATAAGTAGCGTATTTACGTTGACTGATATTTTAACATAATTACGGACATATTCTTCTCTATCAGTCTAAGGTAAATGAATGGTATAATAAAAAATACGATGATACCGGTGTGAAATAAATTTATTTAAGTAAAAGTTTTTTAGGATTAAACAGACACCTAAAGCTGCAACATGACTGTCGCGGTTTTAATGACAAACGTAGAAAAAATATATACGTACTAGTCAATAGTGAGGAAAGAGGTTATAAAGAAGATACAATAGTAATGAGAATGTGAATACACAGTTTACAAAGTATGTACTTAAGTTTCCACGAGTTGGAAATAGAACTTAAAAGTTAAACAATTACAAAATTATTTGAATATATTTATATACTTTTCAAAAGATAGTAATTGGTCAGACATAAAATTTTATTTGGAACTTGTGAAACCCTAGTTTCTCTTAGTTTTTTGCGAAACACGATGAACCTTCTATAAAGTATTAGGAAACTTAAGGCCCGCGCTGTGCTTGTATGAGCTATCTACAAGAGCGAGAGAGAAACAAGCTCGGACTAGGCAAAGTACACGATATCGCAACCTCGTCCCTTATTATCTGTTCAAAAATGGACCGATTTGAAAATCTTTTCATAATAATATTTACAGGACTGTGGTTATGCCTGTCATTTCTAATCTTTTTATATTCATTAAATTCTTTACCTATTCAGTAATCTTAACAGGTACATCGTTGAAGGTTTAAAATGCAGTGCTTGCTAGCCAATATTCTACCTAAACTGGGTCCCAAATTAAAGTTTATGACTGTACAAAACTTACATCTTATGAGATCCTAATTTAAAGATTAAAATGACTTAATAATAACAATAATTAGCAAGTCTACGAATCTAAAGACAAATCACAATTAACGAACATAGATTAAAATCATAATTCTATTCATATTAATATTTTGACGAGTGGAAAGGTACTTTTTAATTAAACTCCCTGTTGGGTAGTACGGCTGGCGCCACTAGGGTCCAGATGTAGAGACCGACACAGAGCCAGGACGATGTGATCTTAATCCACATAGAAGCGACATTCTCCTTCGAAAGCTGCGAACTCGGGCTGTAACAGAAAGTTATTCATTAGTAAACAATATGATAAAAATAAATTTAGTATTACGCCCAACAGAATAAGGTATTCTAAAAAGTATTGACCTTCTGAGCAGTTCCCGCTGTTGGCCTAGTCTAATAAGACATTTAACGTCGAAGAAGTATTATACGTGATCCGAAAGAGGATTCAGTGAATAATCCTCCATGATTGAACTAATCCTCTGGTTTTACCATGGGCAATCGACAGTTATATTAATGTAAAATATCATTTTTTTTAAATATATAACTGGATACAGCATATGAACTCATTCTAAGGTCGTACTACATTTGATAATCGTACGAGAAACCGGGGGTAAATCTGACAAAATTAAAAGAACATAAAGAACTTACAAATAATAGTCATAGTAAGGGATACTCACTTGAACCAATTCGTGAGTGTCATCATGATGTACAGAGTCGCCAGTGCGAATACGACGTGGAAGAAAGTCCAGGAGTAGGCGACGCCGTCGCCCTCGTTGTCAAACACTTTGGTCTCCTCCCCGCGCCCCGCCTCGCCGCCGTCACCGCCCTCTATGGAATCATATCCTGTGCTCAGTGAGCATACCGACATGCAGCATTAACATTGTTACAATCAGCATAGCGCCGATGCAGCATACAGCGTTATACTAAACATAGTTGCAGACAAAACTAATACTAATAACAAAAAATGGGTCAGTTCTGAGCAATAGGTCAGGGTCAATTATATACAGAAAGGAGCACCTGATAATATTTAAAATTGTAGTTGTATTTGCAGATAGTAAGCTTATAGCAAACGATCGAAGATTAAGGTGATATTTTCAACACTTATGGTGAGTGCCTAATTTACGTTTTGTAGAAATGCATAATTTATGAACAATGAAAGAGTTTTGAAAAGTTAAATAAACATTAATCACAGGATTAATGCACAGTTAATTTGGTGGTTCCAAAATAGTGGTAGGTTGTGTGAGTTTCTAGAGCGAGTGGAAAAGCATACTCAAAAAAATAATTTTCCTCTAAATTCTAATTGGTTCTTTGTACGACAGGAATATACAAGCAGCGGTTTGTACCATGAAAGCAGAGAGCACATTCTCACGATCATACAATAATATATTTAGCATGAAGGTGTTATTTGATGATGGGCCAAGCGTACATTGTGGCATTACCTTCGTTAGCAATGAGCCCTCCTTGCCCTTACCGCACCAACGCCGCGTTTCGTCCGCAACGAATGCACGGTATGCGTTAGTGTTTCATAAAAAGTAAGAAAAAAATGTGACAGAATTTTATATGTGACCAGTGTTTAAGTGGTAAGTCAATTCAGAAGATAAGTAAAAGTTTGTAGCTGTAATGTTGTCCCAATCTAAGAAATAATATTTGATAGCTGTTAGACTTATTGGACAAGGTATGTGGAACAAATTCTCAAAATCGATTAAAGTCTGCAGTCAATCACATTACAATAAAATGATTTAGATAATTCAAACGTTGAGAAACTAAGAGCTCCGCTCCCGCATTAGCCTTCTTACCTAATTTATCCAAGACAAATTGCGCGGTGTGGGCATTGTGCCCAATCTTAGATATAACTTTCATGATTGTTTTTTTATAACCACCATTTATGTTTCATACATACCTAGCTGCGCACTCGGAATTCTAGACATTGCCTAGGCATTGTACAGAATACCGGATTATACACAGTGCGGGTAACATCTATACTATTATATAATTGTAAAGTGGTCGTGTCTGTACATTGGAGATATTTAAAAAAAAATACTTGGGTTATGTTATGTTAACGATACTGAACAAGAAAATATTTTTTTTTAATTTCCTGTCTGTTTGTCTGTTTGTCCGCGATGGACGCAAAAACTACTGGACGGATTTTGATGCGGTTTTTTTGTTAGAAAGGGCTTGCTCAGACTTAAAATCTTACGTTTGTTTGATCGCAATCGGTGGAGTAGAACCGAAGATATGAGCAAAGGTCGCGTTAACCGAGATGCACGCGGGCGGAGCCGCGGGCGGAAGGCTAGTATATTTATATAGGTATATAGATTTTGAGCCGCTAAAATTAATAAATTATTTTGTAATTGTAACTAATGGTTTTATGTAAAGTTGAAAATGAAATTATTCAATGAATGTGTGAAAAACGTGAGACATCAAAAGGTACTTCATAGATTGGGACAACCTTAGTCTGATTAAAGATTACAAAAAGGAATATGAAAATACCAACTTGCAAAATATAGTAGCCATTATTATCATCCAGCTAAAGTCTATATGAAAGAAATTGCACAAGGAAACGTGAATTTTTATTTCGAGAAACTACATTTTTATAGCATCAGGGTTGTAAACACATAGGCAATATCATAATTCATACATAAATGTTGATTCTTGATGAATTGTTAAGTATAAAAATACACTTGACAATAACAATCACGTCAGTGTGAAAGACAAATAGTAAACAAGGTTTTTGTTTCATTCTATCTCTGAGTATGATAAAGAAGCAAATACTGAGGCGAAGAATCTCTCATAAACACGCAGCTAGAGGACACACTGATAACGATGTTGACATTCAATTATTGCACATTGCTAAATTAGGAGTTTAAAATATTGAAAAAGCAATATGAAATATATAAGTAGTATCTCTCATTAGTCACGTTAAGGTGCTGATAGACTTGAGCATTCACTTGTAACAGAACATCGAGGAGCATTCGCCGCTTTTAAATTTGTCGAACCGAACAACGAACCGAGCCGAACGAAGCGAGCAAAATAATCTACGAACATTTACATGATCTTTCTAGCGAACGCTCTAGTCGAAGCAAATTTATAGTCGTTTTGCAAACATGCTCGCCAGAATGCTCGCTAGAATGCTCGATAGAATGCTCGCTAAAATGTTCTCGTATTTTTCTGTAATGTAACATTCGTAAGAATGCTCATTACAAGTGAATGCTCAAGTTTATCAGCACCTTTAGAAAATAATACATATATTTAAATATCATTATTGTGAGGAGAGTAGATATTAATAATAGGTTATATTCACCTCCTTGGCCGTCCTTGGCGAGGATGTGTTCCGACATGGTGATCTTCGACGACGAGGACGCGGTGCGAATGCTCGAGTACATCACGCTACATACCCAAATGACCAGACCGATGATCGACTGCTTGTCGAAGGATGACTGTGGATATTAAAAAGTGCTATTTCTCTAATACAACAATGGAATATAGATGTTATTATACCTCGGGACACGTATCTTGAACCTAAATCCTAAATCGCAAGACAAACGAGGCACTGGCACGCGCGAATTGTTTTGTAATAATATTAATAGCATAATAAATGCTTCAAAATTTCATTCAAATGTTTTGTTATGATCTATGCTTGGTGAATTTAAGCTCGATCACCGCAAAAGTGAAAAGACACCTAAGGAACGTGTACTGCGCGTAAAGAGCACATTTTAGGTTCAAGATATATGTCCCGAGCACTATATTGAGTTAAAAGATGAAATTTGAATAATACTGAGGAACATTCTTTTTCATTCATGTATTTGTGAGGTTTGTGATGATGAATTTTGTGATATTTAATATCTTGTATGGAGCAATGGCGCACATTGTTGTATGGCCTATGTCCAGCAGTGTTCATTGATCGATTGATTGACTGATGATGTCACTGGCGTAGCTATGGGTGGGCAAGGTGGTGCGGTGCACCAGGGCCCTCAGGCTCAGGGGGCCCCCAAGCCTGAGCCTGAACTAGCAAATCTCATATTGAACTACCAAAAAAGTCTTAATTTTGGAATGCGAAAATGGGTTGTAGCACAACTCTAATCCGTGCTACTCATTTGTTGGGAATTTTGTACAGTATTGTCTCGTTGAAAGATTCGCCATCACATTTGCAGCTAGCTTGGAGGCCCCCTGAGCCTATGCTCGACAGCCGACGCTGTGGCCTATGGCCAACTATGAACTTTCCACGTGTAACTCTGATTAGCAACTGTCGCAGTGGAAAGCAAGTAAGGGGGTGAGATGGTTTTGGGCCAGATGGACATATCGTGGTTCCCATATTTGAGTGGGCCATCTCAAAGTCGTATATGGCCCAGGGTCTGTCGAGGTGCATTGGAATTTTCTTATTGGTCCCGCTTACACTCCGGCGCTTGAGACCCGAGACTGCATGCAGTTTTAGTTGGTTTGATTCCGGCCTAAACACCTTCACCGAATGTTTATGTCGATTCGACATAAACACTAAATCATCATCATCTGCATGTAGACGCATTTTCCTGATTACATCCGTGTCCAAGATGACCTCGGAGCTCAGGGTCCGCCTTCCGGCTCTTCCTCTTCCACTTCGCACGATCTTGGGCGTCCATGAAAGTGAGAAAAAATCGCACGCATATCACCCTCCACGACATCAAGTCAGGACTTCTTGGGCCTACCCCTTTTACCTGGACCTGGCGGGAGCGTCATTGCTAGGCATTTGCTACCCACGTAGCCTGGCGGTTGCCGCAAGACGTGGCCGCACCAGCGAAGGCGGTTCTCTTGCATTTTATCCACCATATCACGGACATGAAGGCTGCTGCGGATGCGAGAGTTCGTCACGCGATCTTTACGCGTAACGCCGCATAGCATTTTCATCTCCATGACCACCGTGGCCTAATGAACTCCCCCTAATTGTGTATTGTGTAATGTGCGTTGTGTTTTGCAATAAATGTATTTTCTTTTCCTTCAACCTGACTGGCATTTTGGGATCACACGTGACACCAGTTATTTCTCGTCACTTGGCCCACGCGGCAGCAATGCGTGCCTTGACGTTGTAGTCGATTTCACCAGTCACATGAAGTACAGATCCCAGGTACTTAGCCTGGTCCGTGTGTTCGACCAAATTATCGCCTATGTAAACGAGTGTGGGATCTGTAGAGTTTGACGCTAAGTATTCTGTAGGCACACGAAAATAAATGGAAATTTACGTATGCATGCGCGGAAACAAGCTAGATGTATATCTAGATTGTTTCCGCGCGCCTCTCTACAAGGTTTTTTGATTGGGGTACGGGGTCCGCAGTTACCACGCGGTGTACCCTGGGCAACGGAGACGGCAGCGCTCCTCTCTCGCGGATCTGTTGAGGGCTGGTCGGAGACTTTTCACATGTCCCACTGACTAGCAAAGGGCACAATGGAGAGCAGACAAGGAGCGGACCGGTTACCGAGCGCAGGCGTGGGGGTTACATGTGCGGCCGCCTGTCACCCTTTCACCCTCACTGGCGCCGCGGTTCGATGTTCGTCCCTCTTTTCAGAGTTCTATGGGGACACCGTGCTTCTCACACCCGAGGAGGCCATTTTAAAACCGTAGATGGCCCAGAATCAGCCGGGTGCCAGTAATATCCTATCGGTAACCTTACAACCCGCAGCAGCTCTGGTATCTGAAGATTCGAGACGGCGTATGGTAAGCGGTCCGAGTCCGACATAACTACCCCGATGGTACGAAAAAGAGGGAGAGAGGAGGGATTTGATCCCCAACAGCACGTTAGCGACCGGTAGGGGATATGCCTACCTCATCGTTTACTTTGGTAAGGCGACGTGCGACGCCCGAAGGAATTTTCGGAACCAAAAAAAATAGGGGGGGCCCCCTGTTTCTTTTTGCACCGGGGCCCTTGGTCACCTAGCTACGCCACTGGATGATGTAGAATGATGATGGCCTAGTATATGGGGGCAACAAATATTACAACGTGAGAGTATTCAAAATAAATTGATTCCCAGGGTTTGGGCTTTTTTCAATACAATTTTGAGGGAATGCTCGCATATTTGAGCATAATTATATTATATTTCAAATAATTATACTGAAAATTATTTTTACGAATGCCTACATGTGCTGTTCAGTTTATGATTTTCGTGAATTCAGATGCGTTTTTTTTAAATGAGCAGTTCTAGTTTAAAGTATAACTGTTGTAGATTGAAAGATATATGTACGAAGAATAATGTAATAAAAAATAAATAAATGAATTAAGTATATGAATAAAATTGTATAAAAAAGTAGGAGGTACAGAAAGATAGCGAAGACGATGTTTATCACGATAGTACATACCCAATAAAAATCCGCTTTTGATTCCTGGTTACGCGTAATCAATTTAAGTACATATTATAAATATAATATCCAATTTAATAACATTATGTATAAATTATTTTTAAGCAAATGAATAACATTAATAATAATATGGCCAAAGCGCAAGAACAGTAATTTTATTAAGAACAATTAATTCAAGGTCTAGTCAAGTCACTCGAAAATGACCTAAAATCGTCTTTTTTAGCGCCTTCACTGCGTTTAGCGGGTGCGGGTCGCGGGTGCTGGTGGCGGATGCGCGCGCAGTTCGTCCGCCTGTCCGTCGCGTATGACGAGTATCCGCCTCACGCAGCGCTGCTCTTGAAATAACATGAAACAAGCACGCGAAGCGGACGTCCGCGCCATGCGCCCGCTAAACGCAGCGAAGGCGCTAACTAACAAAAAATTAAATACCATTTACAGATGTGTCATTTACCAAATTTTCGAAAAAATGTAAACAACATTATGTTAAAAACTTACCATTATGTTGGTTACAATTTGACTAACGACTTATTAGATGGCTGTTCTTGAGCTGGCGACCACATTTTATTGCTTTATGTTTTTAGAAGAAATAATAATGTAAACAAGAACAATTCTGAATAGATCGATCTTTTTTTAGGTTGTGTTATGTTGTATACGAAATATGTGCCCTACAAATCGGTACAAATTCACTGTGGTGATGCCGCCAGTCTTTTGGGCACACTACTAGTAAAAATCGATATGAAGAAATCCTTTAATGTCTAAACTTATACTCTTTTAAATATTTTGTCTCAGACTAAAAGAATAACATAGACGGAGCGTATAGAACTAGCAAGCGAAGCAGCATAAACTAAATACTAAAGTAGTACCATTTCGCTCGCACTCCATGTGTACATGCACGAGTGTGAGTGAGATGGTACCACTTTAGTATTACTTTATGCGGCTGCCTTCGCTAGTTCTATACGTTCCATCTATATTATTCATTTTCTGTCTGAGTCTGAGTGTTTTGTATATATAATTTACATTTAGTTATGATAACAACAATAATAAATTAACAAGTATAAAATATTACTAACCGCATTACTGCCGCCACTCAAGCTGTTACATTCGCTGGGAGCGTTGGCCAGAGCCGACCACGTCAAGAATATGACGTAGAGCGACACAACAGCCGACTGCAATAATCCGGAGCGAGGTTGAAACTCTTGGACTGCAGGCAGGATGGAGATGATGCTGGCCATCACTACCATGATCAAGTTTACCGATATGAAGAATTTGGATAGCCCGCATCCGTCAGCCTGTAGAAAACAAGAATATATATATAAAAAAACAATTCAAGAGCGACTCGGGTACGATGGGTTCCGTTCCATTATCCCCCTCTAAATAATCTACTCAAAAGTTAACAGACGGTCTGTGGAGTTTTAGTAATAGGTTTCCGTTTTTACACTTTTTGTACGGGACCCTAAAAAATATTTAAAAAAAATATTACCAATTTTTTAAGCCTGCTTTTTAGGAAACTTGAACATTAGTTTTTTAATGTATTGCTAGTTATTAACACTGCATATCAATAAGACTGCATACTAAACATTTACAGATTTTGTGTCCGATTTTATTTTAGGCGTTTCTAAAACAGTGTGCGATTGACGAAACTCACCGTACCCCAATCTCGTGACCATATGAGTATGAGAGTATAAGAACATACAAGTATTTTTAATTAGTAAAACAGTTAATCAAATGATCGAAATGCACTTCGGACTCCAAGATGTAAGCTTTGGATATAACCGGAAATGAACCCTATGATGTTTATAGTAGTATCCCCTGTATAGGAGCTCACCTTAGTGTAGTACACATAGAGTAGCACGATGCCTGTGATGGCGAGCGCGAAGCAACTGAGCATCGCCAGCAGCAGCGCCGCGTACCAGCCGCGAGACTCCGACTCCTCATAGTTCGCTGTTCAACGTTTCACATTTTAATCACAGTCTCAGATACATGGTTCGAGTCAACAATAGTGCCCGGTATACGGCAATAGGCTCACCTCTTATTATGTGGGACCTAAATACTTAATACAATGATTGGTGAAATGTGGGTGTTAATTCACCTCCGCCTAACCCTCTAGGGATAAAGGCGTGATTGTATGTATGTATGCATGTATATTATAAACTATAGATACGTTGACCGCACTGTAAAATAGCGACAAAAAATGAGGACAATGGTCCTCATTTTACGCAGCCAGCCAGAGACACGATAGTACACAACGCAAAAAAATGTTCCTGTATGACGTCATTAATAATACGTCATTGATTTTAATCATATTTACAATATATACACTAATCAATCAATACTACATAATTGGTTATTTACTTTTGTATTCCAATTAGCTGAAGGCTACTCTTCAGCTAAGTTAAATTGCTTGCGTTAGGTGTGAGTTTACGTCGGTGTAATGGTCAGGATTCGAACCCGGGACCTCTCGATCTTAAAGCCGACTACTTAACTAATAGCTACCGATGCGAAAGTGCGCTATAAATTGAAAATGCTAGCCACATTTCATGGACACGAATTAAATATTATGGCGCATTATAGAACATAGGCACATAGTAGGTAGCAAATAGTTTGAGTGAATATTAGTGCGGTATTAGCATAATGCTAATACAATACGACTTTGCGATTATCGCGCGAATCAGCGATGCGAACATCCTGTGACCTTGCCAATTGTTATTTTACATTATTTACATAAGACATGACCCCAAAATTTGCATAAATTATACCATAATGTGATGATGCATGTGTCTTTTACATAAATATAGTTAAATTGTAACTTTTCAAGTACTAGTCAAATTGTAACTTTACAAGTCTGATGAATATAGGAATTTCGAAATATAATAACTTTAACTGCAATGATACTGTCTGAAGTTTAGGCGAATCTCACTCATTGAAATAAAATTACTTTTTAACGGATTCTGTCACCCCACGACCATGGATGCTGAAAAGTAGCCGAAGCGTCAGGCTAAAAGTAAATACATTATAACAAATATGTCGCGATAGAATCCGTTAAAAAGTTTTATTTTAACTGAAATGTTTTATAAATGATGTTTCTCGTTTAAAATTACCTCGCTTGGGTTAAGAAGCATAATTAATATCATTCTTCAAGAGATTCACAAACTTTTTCATTCCTAATACATAATATTAGTAAATTAATTACTTCAAAAAGTACTTACAAACCCATCGTTCGGCCCACGAATGTGCAAAGTCAATGATAAGTATAAGTTGGATGACTATGAAACAGAAGCCTCCTATCATGCCGAACACCATCCAGGTGGATGCGAATGAACCTTCAGGAATGAAGAAAGCACCAATTATACCGCCAATCACAACCAGGTATTTGATTCCCCAGAAACTGAAATAGAAAAGTTGTATATAAAACCTTGATGTGTATGTACTGAAGAAAGCTAGGGTCATATTTATCGACAGGTTTTCGCATTTTGCTGTCTCTTTATAGCTTTCTAAGGCTTAGAAATATCTGTAATCAGCAGATAGCGTTCGTCTAGACGAGAGAATGAGTACGCTCAAAATGTGTCAAGAGACAAGAGTCAAGAAGAAAATGAGAGAAAATGGTTCTAACGGAAGAACATTTAAGGACAGGGCTGGGGCGTATCACCCCGCGGCGCCGGCTACTTATTGGGTTCAGATGTGGTGGCGCAATTCAACGTCTCCATAACCCATTTTAAATGAGGTTCGATTTTGGTGGTAAACAGGATGAGTGCGATTTATAATTTGGAATAGTGTTTTTTATAATCTTGACAGCCTCTGTGATTTCTTTTTTTTTATTTACCTCTAGAAAAGATACCTACGGCATTTTTTTTAGCTTTGTAGGATTAGTTACAATAAGCGTAGATTTAGAATTTGTGAATTAAAAGTTAATTGATTGCATTTGCAGTAAATAGTCTGTAGGTATGGACACAGTAGGTAACTTTCGAGAAGTGACTAAATCGACGGTCACCAACGCTAATCGTTGAGTGTGTTTTGGCCCTAAGAAAACAGTAGAAGTGAACCTAACAATCCATATTTGAATACTTACCCATTTTGTATGCCTGCTCGAGGATCTTTAGAAGATTTTACACCAATCATTATGAGGGCCATCAGAACAAAGAAGAGACATGCTGCAAAACAAATCCTGAAATATAATGTTACGTGATTGATTACATAATCCTGTTACGGTGGATTTAGACCAAACGAACATAGAGCTAGAACAAGAGCATTATTTCTTAATATTTTAGTGTAAATGAAACCTTGTTTTCAGCGTTTGCATCAAGAACAACGAACAAATGTTCTGTTACTGTTTACACTAATAGGATTTGACATAGACCGGATAGAATGAGCATTTGCTCGTCTGATGTACTATTACGTGATTACGTTGATTGAAATGCTAACCTAGTATTCGAAAGATTAGAATTTATGACGCATGGGGCCCAAGTAAAGCGTCAGTTTTTGAGTGGTTGGCCCCGGGTTGGAGTCTTGGCCACTGCCAACTTGAATTCACTGCTAGCACAAGCAATTTAGCTTAGCTGGGGGTTAAAGGGAATATTAGTAATTTGTGGGTGTTACCAAATTGTGGGAGAGATTGGACCTCAAGCGTCTGAGTGCATGCATGCTTTGGATGCCACTGGGATTAACACTCAGTTGATAATGACTCATAAAAGTGCTAAAGGAAATAACTTTAGTATAATAATTCTAATAATAATACAATGAAATAATTTTCTTTATAATATAAACATGACTACTGCGCACTACCTCTTCATGATTCATGCATAGAGGAAGAACTATATGTATATGTTTAATTTAAATTAAAATAAACAATTATTAAAATGTATTAACCTGTAAACGGCCAAATATCCAACAGCTTGATCACAGTCCACCTTGAAGTCGCCCGGTATATATGTCGTAGAATTTTTACAAAATGGTAACTGAAAGTATTATTATTGTATAAATATGGTTTCAATACAAGATTAGTAACTTATTAGGTAGTGTCAGTATTATGTATGTATTTACAAAAATTACACAAGCTATGGGTCTAGCTTACTATGGGTCTAGATAGCATTATCACAGAATAAGTAATAGTACTAGCATTATGTAGAATGTCGTACAGTATATTTAAATCATTGAAATGCAATCATTTAAAACCATTTGCAATAAAATGTGACATAAGATCATTAAAAAACTTGCTGTCAAATTGTGTAATTTGTGATCCAAAAAAATTCAACCAATTAAATCATTTAAAAATTCAAAAAATGTTACCTTAAAAAAATCTAATATTACTGGATTTAAGTGACATGGATTTTTTTTCTTATTTTTTCCAGGACTAATATAACTTGGGCTCTCGCCCAGTACCAGATTATCATTGACTTTTGGACACCTTGTATAATAACATGGTACAATACTATATGGGAAAGCCAATGAAAAATATTTATGGCTTCTCTTTTTAAAAATGTTTTAAAATACTCTTCCAGGGGTGGTTATCATAGCTTACATAAAGGAGATATTTTAACAACTGGTTGAAATACAAAATTAGATACTCACTTTTTGCATTTGGTCATGTAATCCAGGCGCAAGTGTGATACATGCTACTACCATGACCAGCAATAGCATGAGCGTGTACATCAGTCGACTCGATGTAGAGTTGGCACATGATGGACACGCTGAGCAGCACAGTGAACATGCGGCGCTCCCACAGCAGCATGCCAACTACAAACATTACTAACATTTAGGCTCATTTCACTATTGTGTAATTAACCTAAGTAACAATTACAATAAGATTGTTTACTTCCATGTAATATATTTAATTATTTATCTTTAAATAAAGACACTTTCAAATCAAAATCAAAAAAATCACTTGTAAATCTGACTAAGAAAACCATTTTGCCATGTTAAAGCTAATGAAATTAATTGAATAAAATATGATGGCACTTTTTCATTTAGATTGATTTTTGTAACTAGTATAATGTAAATCCATACATAAGATCCTCCATGGACTACAAATTTTGAATAGAAAGGCATTGAAGAAATATTTGAAAATGAATTTTTGAAATCTTTTAATCAATATGTCAATGTGCTACCACAATTGTATGGTGTATACATAAGTATTATGTAAATAAAAGCCAAGTGTTCTCACAAAGTTCCGAGAGATCATTTTGTTACATGTTACATATGAAAATATGTGTATCACTATCTAATTTAGTCAACATTTTGTTGTTTGTTTTACTTATTAGTGGTAAGAGAGTCATATAACACAACATAATTATCATCCTTGTTTTCTAAAGTACCTGATGTATATGATAATAAACACTGTGATTGCATTATCTGCTGACATATAGATCCATCTACAATTATATTATAACCTTTTTGCAGTAACATCAAAAAAACAAGACTTATCTGAGATGAATCACAGCAGGCTATATTTGTTTAGGAAACAAAGAGTAATGCATAGTTAAAAAAAGTAATGATTAGGAACCATTACCAACTATATCAATATGTAGGTTTTTACAAGTAATACACATACAAGGATTTTCCTATCAATATAGATTTGTTTTAAATAAATAAATAGTAATAAATATGTTGTACTAAATAATGCTCTTAAAAAGTTAAGGGTACTAAGTGATTACAGATTATTCGTGTAAAATATGTTATTGAAACATAAAGACAACACTTTCATTTCTTATTTATTACAAGAGGAAGTAAAAGGTTTTTAAAGATGAGTAATCATAACAAAAACATTAATCACCTGAGCTGCTGAACAAATACCTAACACTGCCCCCATAGTGGAGTTCTCCGGATATTTCTGATTCCAATCTTTATATTCTTGCTAAGATTTTGTAAATAATATGATTGAATCAATAACTCGATAATGACTAGCTAAAACTTAGTATCTTGCAGAATTTCTTCCAAAAATAAAGTCATTCAATCAATACTTTATATTTGACATTGACAAGTGGGTTAGGGAATCAAATGGAAAAAATAAATACAATACAGAGTTGCCAACGGCAATTTTATAATTCCCCAAAAATCAAGGTCGAATTCACCATAAATCTCAATCCCATTGATTTAAATTGTTCAGTAATTAGATGCCTAGTTGATGCGAAAATCCACCCCAATACAACATTGGATCACGAACCACGGTCCTATATTTCGACTCACGTCATTCAATGGCTGACAATATGTCAACCAAGTGACAGACAAGACAACAAACATATTAAATTTGTGATGAAAGAGTGCGTTTTTTTCAGCCTCAAAATATTAAAGAACAAACGGAACTACATTTCACGCCTATATTTATATTTCTTAAAATAAGATTACAAAACGAATTAAAAAGTTACAAACTATGGTCAAATTTAGGGTTGTCAAGACAAATAAAAATTGGTTTTTCCATGATTCCCAGAGATTTAAATGAATGAGGTGAACTTCTTTGTTAAAATTATGGGATATACTTTAGATAATAATGATAATTGTGTAATTTAAATCATATATAATATATATTAGGTATCTGGAAGATGCAAGACGCGCGGTGGTGTGCACTTTTAATCAGTTGGAGTATATAAGGTACCAACCACCCTGCGGTGTGGTTATGTCCTTTTTATGGGTATCCGAGGGGATTCCCGCACGATAAAGAAAGGACAGATTATAGTATGGAATGACATATAGGCCACACTGTATTGCTGTTTAAGTTCCTCAAGTTAGTTTTTATAATGAATATCGCATAGAGATTAAAACATTCCGACCGCTAGCTACTTTCGATCTTAATGACATTTCTTAATTACGTTTTTCGACATTTTATAGATGACGCTGATCACGAATATAAAAAAAAAATTGGGTACTAGTTGCCGTCGATAAGGTTGCAAATGGCTTGCACATATTTTTGGAGGCTCTGACTTATGGTCAATGTAAAAAATAGGCTTTACTTTATACTTGACTTTAAAACTAATTGTAAAGTCCGACGTTAACAGTACATACATAATTATATTATACTACCTGTCCCGGCGAACTTCGTATCGCCATATTCTTTTTAACCCACATGAATTTTTGATCCCGTTTCCGCTGCACCTATTTTTCACATACCTAGTGCTTAACCTTACAAAAATCCTTTATTGACTTGAAATTCCCTACAGCTTGGGAAATCCTTTATGAATAGGCAACCCTGAATAGTCGACTGGTTTGTCAAATATAGAGATGTGTAGCGAGAATTTAGTTGACTACAAGCCATTCGATTAGTAGAGTTGGTACATAATTTTTATAAGCATGACAAAAAAAAAACAAAGTCATACTAATTTAATAGTCGAAAGTTTTTTTAAACATTCACATTATATTTTTACATTGTTCAAACTTCATCTAACTCTATTTAGTCCGGAATGTAAACTTTAGTTATCATCATCATCAGTGTTGAGATTCGATTTCATCCGCTCCCTCACCTGTATTTTCATCTCTATACCACCGTACTGGCCATTGCGACGATACCTTTGGTGACGTGAAGTCAGTACTTCTTTTTCTTCTCTTCTACCCTTCCTAAGAGGGGTACCTAGCATGGTCAGAAATTGTTATCAACACGTAGCAATGTGTAGGTACTCTGACGTCACATACAACCATGTGTGAAGTACAGATACTTACCAGTCGTATGTACGTTCTTATGGAAACATTAATGACGAGGTAGTAATGGGGTAGCCCCAACAGTTTTTCTACACGAGCGTCCTTTGGGTCAACTATAGATATTTAGAAAGCCTAAAATACCTACTTATCGATTTCAGTACAACAATGCCTTTGGGGGCATTGTTGTACTGAAATCGATAAGTAGGTATTTTAGGTTTTGGGCATTGTTGTACTGAAATTGATAAGGAGGTATTTTAGGCTTTCTAAATATCTATAGTTGACCCAAAGGACGCTCGTGTAGAAAAACTGTTAAGAACTAGTGGTAACAGTGAAGGGCGTACCACAAGGACCAATTTTTGGTCCCTTTCGTTTTGAATTTTATATCAATGGTTTACCGAAACATATTTGTTCATTTAATGGTAAATCATTGTAACAGGTTATAAAGTCACAGAACTTATACAAATTGGTTCTATTCGCCCATGATTCATAACATACCTGTGAAATCATCTACTTCCTTTTTGTTTGTTTTTTGTTGTTGTTTGATGTTTTTTTTATTGAAACATTGATGTTTCCTGTGTGTTGTCCTCGAGGACATGATTCTTCACAGGTTGATTTGAAAAGTACCATGTTATGAATCATGGGCGAATAGAGTTCTGTGACTTCATAACTGTTACTATGATATATCGTTATATGAACATAAATTATTTGGTAAATCATTTACATACATTGAAAACGAAAGGGACCAAGAATTGATCCTTGTGGTACGCTCTTCACTGTTGACGAAGTTCTTGGCAGCTGTTATACACCAGCGCCCTGTGGGTCAACTATAGATATTTAGGAAGCTTATAATACTCACCGATTTCAGTACAACAATGCCTTTAGGGGCATTCTCGGGGCTACCCCGTTAAGGTTACCAGATTTGATAAAGGGTACCAGAAAAATGCACACAGCTACTATAATTCTTGCTCTGTTCACAGAGCTACTATAATTCTATTAAACTACTCGGTCTTAGCTATAGGACTCACTATTCTCAAGTCATACTATCATCTGTTCTGTGCTCAAGTATCCTTTTTCCTCCAAAATGTTTAAGGGAAATAAAATTTCCTGTGGAGTTATAAAATAAAGGGTAAAATTACAAGGGGTGTAAAAAAATAATGCCACTATAGTTCTAATAATTGAAATATATTTCTCAAGACACACAAAATTCATACTAAACTTATTGAGGTATAATTTTAGGCAAATAGTCTACTTGACGTAGCACATAATAAAATAATAACATTTTCCATATAGCTATTTCATATATATTTGTGTGTAAGTGAACATTTCATTTTATTTCATGGGTAGTAAATCAACTTAGACAGAATATTTCACAATCAAAATTTAGTTTGCTGAAATGCATTTTATTTATTAGAAATAGTTAGAGAGCTCAAGTTTTACAAAAGTGTTTTAGTTTTTGTGATGTTAATGTTTTATTTCTCTGATACATTTTGCCAATTCTACATTTCAAGATTATATATAATTTTAACACTAATAAAAACATTTCCATAATAAAATTGTAATATCTATTTATCATAAAATAAATTTCGAACACATGCTGGATCTTTATATTAGATACGATATATTATAAAACAACATCTATTCTACAATGTTCTCAGTAAAATATAACATACTCTGCTCCCATACAACATTATAGTTATTAAATAATAATTTAGAAAATAATAAATAAAATTATAAATATCACAGTAGAATAACTGCCAGCTAGTTCCTACCTTGAATCGCCGTAAGAAAAATAAACAAATTAGGTAGAAGATAACAATGTTAAAATATAAAGGTGTGGCTACACCTCATGTTTTTCCCAACATGTTCACTAAAAACATGCAACACAACATAATAGAGATTTACATCTCTATGGCTTTTCACATTTTTTATTTTATTTGGCACTTTAGAGGAATAATACTTTCTCTAAGGTGCTTGTTGTTAAATTTTTGCGTATTTTTAGTGCAAATGTTGAGAAAAACATGAGCTCTGGACGTACCTTAACGAACGTGAGCTGGGCAGTTTTGGTAAAAACTGCTGTGATATTGACAACTAAATATGAAAATATATCTAACGTGAGACAATCAACACCTTTGATCAAGTTGTAACCTTAAAACTACTGGTAACAATTAATAACGACGTATCGATGCGTAAACCGGCTCTTAACAAGAAACTTGGACAATCATATAGGTATATTTTTTGAATCTGTACTGGCTTAACAGTCGCGTAACGTAAATGAATGGGTAAATAATATGTGATACCCTAATAAAATTATAAGTATTGATATTAGGTAAGTATGTCACACCACCTATATTTCCATCCTTCGTTGTTACTATAACACAACTAGTGATGTAACGCTTCGTATCAATGGCATGCTTTTATGGTATTGCTGACATTATTACTTAACCTAGATAATAAACCTACTACTATAATATAATTATATAGGTAGTGCTTCAACTATGAATGTGTTTTGGCTTATTCTGCGGCTTTGAATGTTGTGCATACTACATTCATAAGCTTATTGTTAATTCTGCTACTGAAAACATGACAGTTATATTTGAAATTTGAAATTTCTCCAGTAGTTTCTAAGCGACACTTAGATACATTTATGGCAGTAGGTAAAATTTCGTTCCATTATATCTTTATTCTATCTGCGTTGATATAATTTTTATATAGAAGTTCCAATACACAGACACAACCAAGTAACAACTACATCTAATGATTTTAAGCAAAGTTCTTAAACGATTTCTTATTCAGTCGCGTTTCTTGATGAACCCTTTTTTCAAATACATGAATTTTAAGAAAAACAACTAGAGTATAAATAAAGTACCAAGGCCACCCGCTTGAAGTTATCGTTTGCTTAAAAATCTGCGGGAAAAAAAGGCTCATTGTACGGCAGCTAGTCAGACACGTCACGAAAAAAAATATAATTAAAGAAGGGTTTAACTCGATATATATCTACTTATAAATAGGAGACATATTTTTTATAAACTATAATTGCCCACATAATGAATACAATAACAAATGAATTTAGTTGGAATTGCAAAATACATAATAAGTAGGTATATATAGATAGGTATATATACCTGTATTCAATTAAACAATAATTACATAAAATTATCGAATTATATTTTTATGATTAACAATATCTTTATTTAACGATTAATAAAAAATAAATAATGCATGTATTATATGATTATAATACCTACTGTAAAAATGAGTTTAAAACAATACATGCAATATTTAGGTAGGTACCTACCTACCAAATGAAATTATTTTACATTAGAGGTTCTTAACATATTTGAAAATATTATAATGTCCTTAATTCATGGGTATATTTTTAGAATAATGTTTATTTAGATATATATAAGTAAATATGCTAGTTTAATATAAGGTACAGTTTGGATATTATAATTTCGGTATTGCTTTAATTCCGAAGTACCTTTTGATAGCTCGAGAAATTAGTTTTCTCACATATTACCTGATACCATTGAAGACCTTACTAACGTGTTATTTTACATATTTACATAAATGATTAGATATCGTGTCCCAGTAACATGGTTAAGAAGTAAATGAACGGGTCGCTACATATAAAATATATGATTCGAGTAGGTACCTATCTGGAGTAGAAAAGAGTAATGATATATAACATAATGCGTGTAATTATCAGACCCACATATTACGAGTATCATTCGTGTGATAGACATCTGGTTATCCTCACAATGTGGGCATAAATTAATAACAACGAATACCTACTTACTTATTTCTTTATAGGTACGTGACAACTCTGAAATTCACATTACAATATTGAAATAATTATGTACTTGCAATATATTTTAATTCTATTCAAGGTAGGTATCAAAAACACAGAAGCCTTTTAACAAAACGAACTTTTTTGATTGTTTAGATTCTTTTGATAGTTGTTTGTCTGTATGTTAAATGCTTTCTCAAAACTGTGTAGGTAGCCGTCAGAAAAATCCAAGGCTTTGGCAAATTTGTTCCTCATTAGTTTATGTTCAATGTTATTCAGATTGATCTGCAGTTTCTAACCAAGAATGAATATCGAATATGAAAAAATGTACCTTATAAACCGATTTAATTATGCTTTTTTGTACTGATATGTATTTCTTTTTAGTAGGTATTATGACTTTGGTGTTGAGTGCATACAAAATTGAGCAATAAATTTTGGCTAAATAAATTAGTACGTTACGCAAAATATTTACAAATCACTTAGGTATATAAAAAAATAAAATGTCTTGATTTTAAATAATAAAATTTCATCTATGATCTATTATAATTTATAAAATAAGAACGATTTCTATGATTATTATGTTCCTAAACGTAACCCTAGTAGCTTCGAAAATAAGATTGAGATCGGCGTCGTATTTTATGCGTGTGTGAAAACTAGCATGCCATGTGGCGTTTGTGGACTTTTAAGCAATGAAAAGTTGCAGTATCTAGATCACTCTTTGCGTACAGTCCAGCGTAAATCACATTATTTGATTAGTCTAGTTCTGTTGTCTTAATAAATACTATCCATTACTTGCAATCTGGGTTAAAACGTCCGGGTTTAATGTTAACGTTAGGGTTAGAGCTAAAGCGTCAAGCGCCTAATACAACAAGAATCTTCATAATGTATGATTATTTGCTCATGGAAGCACAAGTCAGTAGAGACACTTACCATTACGGCAGATAGTATGAGAACAGAAAGAGCTATTTACATAAATTTACTTTTCTGAAACAATAAACTTTAACCACAGATAAGTAATAGTATTCTTCAACTAAAAATATACGTAATACATTTTATTGTACCTAACATTATTAAATACTATTATTATGACTCCAACTTAAAGTACAATTAAGAACTATGTTATATATATCTAAGCTGCAGTTTTAACCTAGATTCTTACAATATGGCAGTTGTCAAATCGCTAGCTGAGTTGTTGCTTACGACTATTTTAGTGATCTTTTGGTTTGGAGAACGCGGAGTTTATTTGTTACGTACACTGTTGTATACTTTTTGCTTTTTAAGACAACTTTATGATGCTTTATCACAACCAATATTGCAATGAATATACATATATATTTGGTAAGATTTGCAGGTACATCACGTTAAATAATAATATGATAGCACGGCGGCCAAATATTTGTTTGAAAAATAAGCACCTAAACAGCATACAGCATTCATTTCAGATTTGTAATCTGGCAAGATGTAACTATTGTTAAATTCTAAATATTTGTGTGCTTTCTGCTTGGAAATATGGATGTACAGCTAATTGTGATACCCACATTGATTCCCGTACCACGATACTAGTCAGTTAATCAGATCTAGTATAACTTTGTTAAAATGAGATTTAAAATAGGTAGATATATTTTTCGCATGTCTTACGTATAACAATATAATAGATTTGATAACAGTATTCGTTAATACATTCTCACATTTGTATAAAAATCTGATGAGGCACGGAACCTGGCACACGATTACTTGAAATGTGCGCTATTTGTTTAAGCACCGGCATAATTAGAAATACGTACTAACTAGCTCATCTTTTCAGCACGTAGGTATATGTAGAGCAATACGTGTAGATTTTAAAAGTTTCAGAGATGATTGTAGATATAAGATTGGCACATTTTAAGTGTAACTCAGGTACCTACGGTCTGGTAACCGGGAGTATCGAAAGTAATTTTCATCGTTCGATAAATGTAATTTGTGATTGGATAATACTTAGGTATGGCAATATTTATGCCAATAAAAGGCCTTGGTAACTCTATCGAACCGAAAATGTTGCGCCGTGATGTATGCATTAAGGAAACAAAACTTAACGCGTTTGTTGTAATTAATTACGATGCTTAATTAATATCTACTTTTAGAAAAACATATTACGTAGCCGTAGAATTTTCTTTTCGATTTAAACGATCACATTTAAGTAACAATGTTATATCTATAGTATAATATAGTTTTATGTACAAATCCAAACATTGCTTTCAATTTTTATGTAGGAAGATACGGAATAATATCTTTTATATAATTCGCTATACTTATAATATAATTATTATTTACAAATGTTAATCAATAATACTTAAAAATAATATTGCAGCCTGCAATCACCTTCTGCCTCAATCCTTTTTCCGTCATTCAATCACTTTCCGCCTCAAATATTTTTCCGTTATTCAATCACCTTCTGCCTCAATCCTTTTTCCGTCATTCAATCACTTTCCGCCTCAAATATTTTTCCGTTATTCAATCACCTTCTGCCTCCATTCTTTTTCCGTCATTCAGTGTCTTTATTACACGCACTCTATCCTTCATCTGTACTTCCGGAGTACCTTCATATCATAAAGTAGATTCTTTCCCATCGTAAGAGAAACTTCTGTCACAGTAAACATATCAATATATTATTCGTTTGATAATATGTAATACTGTGCTTCGGTCATCTTTTGTAACAGCGGATTCTAGTGTTGCCGACGTTGTAATTGGGCTGTCACTTCTGACGTAAGAGCGCGCTGTTTATAAATTCATATGTTTGTGCATGTTTTAATCAATTCTGTGTACAGTGTGATGTTACCTTCAGTGTCGTGTCCTTTCATAGCCTGTGCTTACCTCGCTGTTGAGCCCGGCAGGAATGGCACCGATAACTAGATATATCGTCGTGATAGCAATCTCGCAGCACACTCTGCACGAGCAACTCTTGAGTATTGTCTCCTTGTTCTAGTAGGACCATCTTTGTATACAACACAGATATGTTCATAAAAATTTAAGTCTAAACATGTTTCGTAGTCTTTTCGTCGAATCTGAGATAACTTACAAAGCTAAATTCATATATTATAATTCATATTTATAATCTAAAAGTCAGTCAATATACATTTATTTAGTGATTAATATCACTTGAAGTATTCTCGACCGGAATAGCTGTGTACAGTCGAATAATAACTAGAGTAGACATAGGCATACTCAGTATTAAATGTATGAAAACAGTGCGAAAACATTGTCTTGTAAGTATGGTCAACGAACAAATTGGTGCAACACATTCGAAAATGTGGACGGAATTGACTGCCCATTGAGAAATACTTCCTAAATATTATGCGCTCCTTGGTTCTTTGCAGCTTGGTGTTTTGGATTGGGTGCCTATCTTAATTAACTCTAGTGGTAACTAAGACTTGAAATCAAGGCGAACTATTTATTGGCAATTCTAGCTAACTTTTAGACTTTTAAATACTTATTGCTGGCACTCATTGACATGTATTTCTTGCATAAGGTACATGAAGCATCTTATTTACAGAACGTGTAAGTACCAGCTGTGGCTTTGGAAATATTTTCACACTGTTCATATCAGTCTATGCTTACAACTACTTAATGCTAATATTCACAGTCTTCGCCCGAGAGCGACACACGATTTTGCATTCCACGTGCATGTCACAGTTAAGGCGAAACTACTGCGCTACAAAAATACGTGGGCAATGTCCATTATGCAGTCATAATACGAGCCACATATAAAGAGCAAAAATATGTCTCCTTAATATTTTTACAGTATCCAATATTATATGTAAATTTACTCCGTTTCTGCTTACGTTAAATAAAACTTTCATTCATAATATATTTCCTTATAACTAAATCACACCTCCCACACGGAATAGTTCTCGCATAACGCGAATAATCTTCACAATGTCTCTTGTCAGTTTGGATAATAGATTTACGATGATACAGATAGCCCTGTTCTGATTTTATTGACTTGCACTGGTCGCATGTACGCGCGCGAGTGGCGCACGCGCACACGCTAGTCGCCAAAACGGGTACATGCCTTTTTCCACTTGCATTGAGTGCACCATAGCTCGCGGTGGTCCATGCCGTATATCTTACGGCACTTCTTGTTGTCTGAGCGTGGTCGCCGGCTAGGAGGAGACCGGCTCCCGGCGGAGCGGGGGCGAGGTGTCGCTGTGAACCGCATAACTCTCTGTGAAAATATTTTTTCAGTTAGTACACATTTTTAACTGTGATGCAATTTAGTAAAATCAATTTATTAGTTAAGACAAACGTTATGCTTACCGGATTATTAGCCCATGCAGCCGAAACGAAGCTAAGAGGCTTTCCACTCTGAATGGAGAGTAGACCCTGCCTATAAATAAAAAAAAAAAAATTATTGATGTTATCTAGGGTATGGTTATGGTTATGGTATGGTAATTGGTCATAGATATATCTACACGTGAAGGATTTTATCCCAGGAATCTTATACTTTTATATATCTATCACGAAGGTGTAAGCTAAATGACCACCGTGGGTCGTGGACGGTTAGTCAAATACGAAGAACGTGTGTTACGTACTTACTTATTATTAAGTATATTAAGTGCGTTACGATGTACTGAACATGTAGTTCTATGACCTATCTGAAGTATCCTATTGCGTAGTTACTATGAAAAAGCATGCCAATAAATTTCACAAATCATTGACAGTCCACATAAGTACGATTCTTTTGAACGTGGCTATTCTACTTTAGTAGGAGCATGTGTGCCATCCATGCACGTCTAATAATAAATACTCTATGTTGACTACATTTAGCAAATTGGTATGATCATATTTGTATGAGAAACTCCATACCTGTAAGAGCCTACTAGTTGTCGCTGGTACTCAGGGTCTTCGTGCGGTGGGCGGCACATGTCTCGGTGGGAGAGAGTCGGCGGAGGTGCTGGAGCCGCCACTTCTCGCTCTGTGTAATAGAACTCCTCCTCGTGTTCACTGCCACTGTCCTTCGTTGTACTGCAATAGAAATAATCATAAATTAACCTCATGAATATTGAATATGTAGTATGTAAAATGAATGAATTTATATTGAACTCAACTTGATCATTGTTGTATTATAATCTAAATTCCGTCTGCGATTTCGAAATAGTTATTTTTATTTCACAGATTTGATGGTATTCTTATGATTTTTCGACTAAACAAAACTGTAAACGTTAAGAGTATTCCACACAGAAATAAAGTGTGACCATGCTATGGTAGCATGTGTATCACCAACAGATACAACGAGAGAACAGTAGGGCAGGGTTACGTAAGTGGCAGTTGGCCTTGCTGTGCGGGTGCGGGCGCGGGCGCGGGCGCGGGCGCGGGCGGGATTGTGTTGCGAGCAACCTTGTCGCGAAGCCTCGCCGCTTCCGGGTCAGCAAGGGCCGGCCTTTCAGCGTTTTCTAACTACTTATAACTTAGCTACACTACTAAAGTACGCAGCTCGCTATCACTATAACTACAGTATAATGAATACCCCATTATATTCTCATTAGATGACAACGAACTTTTTATTAATCGAGACATTAGGTGTATATTAAAACAAATACTTGCAATGGGTTCGATATGTGTATCTGAAGAACAAAGAATAACATCATTGTCTTCATTTCATGTTGCTATTAGAAGAGAAACAATATCACAGATTGACATAACTTTCTATAAAGGATGCAGGAAATGAGATGTTTGCTCGCGGCGCATTCAGCCCGTAACCTTGCCAGCTGGTTAGTTGCCGTTGCGCAATTATTATTGCGCCTTGCACGTGCATTAACTGCCTACACGTGACCTTTCTGCACGTGCCCAGTGCATTACATTAATTTGCGCGCAAATTTAGATTGACATATTACATAATTATATAATATCTCATTAGAAAAACAAATGATACTTAATCATATTACAATGACTATCGACCTAAGATTTTGAACACGAAATTTAAATAAACACGGAACTTTTCCATTCTGTTGAGTTTTTCATTCAAAATGCTTAGCTTTCCTTCTATGTTTAGGGATTGGTATATCTTAGCTTTTACGGGAGCGGGGGAGCTCTCGGTTTGAGGCTTGAATACCCAAGATTGGATTTATTTCAATACTGATATAAATACATACCCCAAATGTGTGTTCCTGATGTGTGCCTCAATAGAGGAGCAGCTGTTTGTGTGGTATCCACATCCTGGCCAAGTGCAGATGAAGAGGATACTGTTGATCTGTAACAATGACACGTAGATAAATTAATAACAGCAATAATAAGGGAGGAGCGGTAGACGCAAGAAGTGCTGGCTTGACATCGTAGATGCCAAGTTGGTGATGAGTCGAGGAGGAAAAGTCGGAAAACGGACTCCGAGGTGAGGTGAAGGCCTTGGATTCGACTAAACTCAACAATAAGATGATGACAGTCAGCAAAAAGGTATAAAATATATCAGAAATTTGTTTAAGCGATAACGCTGTCATTTGTGCACATTTCGACTTTGTACTTCATGTACAATACATGTTTTGATTGATGTACAATAAAGATTATTCGTATTCTAAATATACCTACTCTAACTTGAATTAAACGTAATTGTGTCGTTTCGTAAGTAAAAATCATGAATATTACTAGTTATTGAGGAGTAATATCGAGCGGTGATGTAGCTGAGACGGAAGCGGCTCTAGGTCGTGGCCTTGCGAGCGCCGCGCGCAAGCCGAGCGCGCCCTCATGCACTGCGGCGACGCAATAAACAGGTAGCTGATTCTGTATGCCGTGATTATACACTCAATATAGGTATATCGCAATCTTCTCTATAAATATGCATACACCAGATGACGATATTCTACTTAATATTATAAATGTGAAAGTTTGTGAAGATGTTTGTTATTAAATCACGCTCTAATGGCTCAACAAATTTGGCTGAAATTTGGTACAGAAATATGTTATAGTTGGGAGTAATACATAGAGTATTTTTCATCTCGCGAATAGATTGCCAAGGGTTGCGAGAACGCGATCAAAAGGCAATGAAGAAGAACTCGACTACACGCGCCCTATCGCCCACGCCTTTCACAACGGTATATTTCTGAGCATTGAGGCGATCCTACTAACGATTTGAGGATTCGATTTTATAAGCATAGAGTAACGCGTAACACGTAACACGTAGCATGTAGCGCGTTGGGCGTAGCATGTAGCGGGTAGAACGTAGTACGTAGCGCGTAGCATGTAGCACGTAGCGAGTAGCGTGTAGCGTGTAGTGCGTAGCACATTTTTTTCAATTTCTTTAGAGAAACTGAGATAAGCAACGTGTAATCGGCTGTAATACAGCACGTTTGAAAGAAGAGTGAGAGTCCGTTTTACCAGAGCATGACTTGTTTTTTACTTATAAGCATAGAGTAACGCGTAACACGTAACACTTAGCGTGTAGCGCGTTGTGCGTAGCACGTAGCGGGTAGAGCGTAGTACGTAGCGCGTAGCATTTAGCACGTAGCAAGTAGCGTGTAGCGTGTAATGCGTAGCACATTTTTTTCAATTTCTTTAGAGAAACTGAAAGAAGAGTGAGAGTCCGTTTTACCAGAGCATAACTTATTCTTTACTTCCTTTGTTGTGTTTAACTTGAAGTATTTAGTTATTAGAAATAAGTTATTAACCAAAGCTGAGGCAGCCCTAAGTTAGTGAGGTGTGACGAGGAGAACGCGCGGGGCCGCGGTTGGCGTGTCTTGCCAAAGTTTCTGCATCGACCTTCTACCCAATGCCACATTATTTCGGCCAACCGGGCTGAGCTACATATACTCGTACACTCATATGAATTAACGCACTGTGGTTTACCGCTTGTTACTAAGCAGCAACCTGCTAAATATAGCTTGTGTAACGTCCTAACAAACTATCTGTTAGACTGTTACAAGAATTTCGGCATGTTTACTACCGTATCGCGTTACGACCAGAATAAAGAGATAATTTCTTCTGGTAGGAAAGAGTTACCTAATATGATAACATGACTTGTCTTATTTTAAACGTGTAAACGTTACGAGTTAAATGACGTATGCGTTATTGAGGAATGACGTTATCTCATTGTCTTTCCTTATCCGTACACGAGGCGCAACTTATGAGGCGTGCATATTTTATGTATGTATATTATAGTACAATAGAAAAAAATAGGCACCTAGCTGCCTGTATTTGGATACATAGGTATTAGTATCTAGACAGACAATTTGCGATAAATGTGTAGTATCTAATGAAACTTATAAATATCAGATCTTAATAGCGATGCTATATTAAAGTGTTGGTAACTATTTAAAAAGTAGGTTAGGTCACGCGAATGCGAGGGGTGGGGTAGAGGTAGTGGGGCTTTAAAGCACAGGGAGGGGATGGGGGGGGGGGGGAGAAGACCGCCAACTGGGTCGCAGCACCACGGCCAAGGGTGATCTGTGAAGGTTGCGTTTCTTTGTCTTTATACGAAGTTAACTTGGTGCAGCAATAATTAGTAATTACACTCCGTATCTCAGGTTTTAGTATTCAGACGATTATTATGTAGGTATAATTATAATCTGTATGCAACAATAATCTGAATAATAATTTCATACATTTTATTGCAGTAATAAAAAGTCAGAAACTGCTAAAGTACCCAAAACCCGCAGATAAGCACTGCGAAATATTTTCTTGTCATTTCAATATGACGTGTATGTCATTGTCCTTATGCAAATGAATATCAAAACAAGGCTAATGTCATAAACGTTACTCACCTCGCCTTTGTCATAAAAAGTTTTAACAAGTGAAAATAAAAGTGAAATGGGAAAATTTCCCATTTTCCGTTTTGGTTACTTTAAGAATATCTGAAAGGTTTCTTTGATCTGTTTAGAAAAACTGACAATCTTGGCAACTCTATATTATTTTATTTTATTAATATTTGTAATGGGACCTTTGCCTGAATAAAGAAATGATTATTATTATTAATAAATTAGTGTTTATTCTTTATTAAATCAGAAAAAAGCCCCATCGTTTTTTTGTGAATGTGCATATAAAAATAAGTTGCGCTGATTGAGAAACTCACAATCTTGAGAAACCATTTTCGCTTTTGTTACTTTAAGATATTTGTAAAGGTAGCAGTTTCTTCTTATTTAATTTTTATTTTTTATAGTTAATTTTAGAAAAGTGTTAGTAATTATTGTTACAGAGTAAATAGTTTATTCAATATTAGCTTCGTTCGCGTGCGGCGCGAGGGGCTGGGGCTGGATGTCGGTGCGCGTTCGTTTCAGGACGCGAGGCGCACCTCCCTCACCCTCACTGCACCACTGACCCACTTTCAGACTTCCAATAACACTGATACTCTCAAACTGTTTGGCGCTACCAATATATATACCCACAATATATCTGGAACAGTTCTTTTGTAACTAAATATTTCAATTTCGTATAGTATGATTCATGCCTATTCTTACAAACTGAGTGACCATTAATATTTGAATACGGTAACAAAATGATAGCTAAAACATTTTAGGGTTAACGTATTTATACTTTTAAAATATTTCTACATAATAGATAAATTTAATTGATATAACGTGAATATAATCATAAATTTTGAAAATAAAATATCTAACTTCATATTACTTCGTGTACTTTATGAAGCATTTTCTGATAAGTGAGTTACCGTATTGTATAGTATATGTACCTACCTATTATACAAGGTATACTATAACCTTCTAACTTCCAACACGTTTTAGAATAACTCCACTGTGTGTCTGTGTGTCGTGTGTACGCTTACACGTGCCGCTTTTTGCTTTGTGTGCGTGCAATGCAGTCGTGGCTGCCAGTGTGCACTTAACACTTGCCTACAATAAGTAATGAACATTAATAGAAATCTTCAAGAAGGTTATCTGTACTTTGTTTTTAATTCGTAAACTGGTATTCGAATAACAACACAATATTTAGATATAATCGCATTAGAACGATGGTACAGTCAACAAAAATAATGTTAAAAACAAAAGTATTGTTATTATTTATTTAGGATTTTTTGGTATCATGATCATCATAGATCATATTAAAGCCTGAAATTTTAATTACACAATTAGGAGTGTTCTGACTCTACATTATACCTAATTTTATAACTTTTTAGTGGCTAACTGCTTCTTACAAAAGAAAACCAATTAGGTATATTATTTATTGTAACTAACGTCTCGTAAGAATTTAAATAGGTAGGTACTTCAACCAGTTATATTAGAAAACGTAGTATAAACTGCCTTTTTGTTCTAAATCAGTAAACAAACTTGATCTAAACAAAACTACGCTCTAACCAATGAAAATAGAGTTGATAATGGAATATTAATAGTAACATATAAAACGAAGCGGCACAAAATGCCGGTTTGTTGTTGCGCCATCTCTTTCCACCGCGAAATGCCGCGGGATGATAATATTGATTTGTTTTCATTGCGTCTCTCTTTTACCCGCGAGCGCGGAAAATATGTCTGTCTCATCGGCTTGACCTTCTTCACTTACAGTTACACACACATGTGTATACACCACAGTACCAGATAAGTTGTTTTCGCGTCATCTCCTTCTAGCTCTAGAAACGAAGCGAACAAGGAAGACGCCATTTAACGAGATGCGTTGCGTTACTGCGTGGTGCCGGCCGGCCGGTACTTTTATGCGGAGTTTGTGAGTCGCGTCCGCTGCTGCGCTACGGTTACCAGTAGGTATCATTAAATAGGCCAGCGTCGGTGTGTGACGCCGACTGGGGATAACGTTAACTTTGTTGCATAATTATACATTTTTAAGTCTTTTTTAGACTTAGAATATTGTTCAAACCAGGAATACTAAAGACTATGGTATCTTATCTTAATATTAGTGTATGTATTTAGAAGGATTTCCTGTTCATGAATACTATAACTTTAGTATATAGAAGTATTTTTATCAATAAAGCATTTTTATTGGGGATTGTGTACATTTCCGTATACTAGCATCTAATTACGGACGGCCTCCGTGGCGTAGCGGTAGTGTTCGACTGCTACGCAGGGAACCTAACTCGGGCCGGGTTAGGTTTCCGCTCAGTGCAAATATTTGTATGCATGAATATGTATATTTGCGTTGATCTGAGTGCTTTTATGTATAATATGTATTTTTATATCCCAAAAATGTATCTAAATATATTACACAAGCTACTTAAGCAATGCATAGTGCTGATAGAGCTGTGTAAAATGTAGAAGACCATTTATTTATAATAGTAAATTCAGTAGCTATCTATTTTTATGATTTCGTGGGATCCAGGGAGGAGCACGCGGATGGTCTCCTCACGTGGCTAGGTGAGGCGGCCATGTTTCAAAACAAGCTTTGTCCACTAGTTGCATGTTTACAAATAAAAACTGCAAAATCATAAAGGTGTTTAAAAAACGAGTTATAAAATGTAACCATTTCCTAAAGAACTTCCGTAAATAATATACCTACGTAGGTGCATATTAAATTCATTACATTTAGTTTGCTCCTATTTCACGCATCAATAAAATTATTATTAAGTCTTATATGTAGCGGAGGTACTTTGTATCCACAACAGGAAATAAATAAATGCCTTTAAAATTTTAGTGTTATATAGAACAAAAGAATTATTGTACACCTATATATAATAATATACATCGATCTATCTACCTAATAAAAAAAAACACCATCTATATCCAGAATAATACCTACATTTAACAATAATGCTCATAGTGTTGTTGTAATTATTTAAGTACATAAATATAACATACGTATATTATGCAAGTTGTGTCACACAAAGGAAGTAGCTGAGATGGCACGAGTTGATGCATGAGAGAGAAAAAGGTACATGGTGTGCACCCCATGAAGCCAAGGGACAACTGTGAACTATGGCAGGTCACTGAACCCACGATAGGTTACCCCTTCGGTTTTGTGGAACGACGTAGATACGTTTTGATTTTGGCCCACGCTGAGTTCAACTTCGTATTTTGTACAGTAATTTTTAGATATAGTTAAAAAGCCAATTTTTGGTCATAATTATGTAGGAAAATCTAAACGAAATTTAGTAGGTATTTTTTTACTTAATTGAAAACCCTTATTAGTTTTTATGATCGAAATGTAATCTTATCAAAAGTAAGTCGTAAAAGATACGCTACAGGTGGCGTCGGAGATGCATTGAACTCAGGTCCAAAACATTCCCCTCGGCGAGCACCCCGCGGTCGCGGCGAGGGGCGGGTGGTGCACCCTCGTCACTTCATGTTTTTTTACACAGCCTACCTATGCCGACACGCACACAGCTCAGACTATGGACAGAACACATGAAACCTGATGGCAAGAAACTACTCAGCGTTCGTTCGCCTCCTCACGTTCGTTGTGAGAAGCAAGTGCGTTGCCTATTGTTTGCTACGATATGTACAAGACGTATTGTAACTACATATTAGAAGCAATAAGTCGTACATACATTTAAAAAATAATCAAAATATGTTCTGACCAATAATATAGTTAGTTTTCTTAATAACAAGGCTCCTGCCAGCCTAGATAAGGAGGTAGAGACGCATCCGTCGAGAGATCTAATTAGGTACGGTCGACACTTCTAATGGCTCAAGATAGATGCACATTACAGGTTAGGTTTTAGCTATAAGAATAACAGAAAGCTTTAAGAGCTAATGCTGTCAATAGTAAATATTATGTATACAGTAAAACAAAATCGGTAGTGAAAAAGATTAGACATAGTACACGTGACTAGTTAAACGGTCAAAGGTGATGGGCGTTATTGGACTAGTGTGCCAGCTGCGTCAAATTATGCGTCATCCTCTTCTTCCACTAGAAAATAGGTCACAAGAATGGTTGGCAATTCCCAGGTATATTTATTTTTTATTAAAGTAATTGCAAACTGTAATTAATAATGACATTATGAAAAGATCTCCTCTCATGAGTCATACATGACAAAGCTCTTGGACGGTGGCAAGCATAATGACTAATCAGACGAGTGTGGCCATTGCCAGTCGGTGCATAGCCGCTGTACCGTCTTGGTCACCGACCCCTACAGGTTCTAACTTGTTACCATTTTACTTTTTATTTCCACTATAACAGAATTGAATACTTTTATTAAAATATAGACGGCTTTAAGCTAATTTGAGTCTGGCTCCTAGACCGGTACCTACCTGTCTAAGTGTCTATAACTATGTAAAATGTCGGGTAGGTACTTCTTATTTGTATCAATAATATTATCTAAGGTTTAACTACAAAAACAAAAGCACTCTTTAGTACTCTTTACTTAAAATATATCTTTTAGTCAATACACACTTAAGTTTCTTTGTTAGCATGTTAACCATTCACAGAGTCTAAGGAAATGTGTTGTATGTAGGTAAGTGAATTTGTTCCGCTCTACAACAGTTAAATAAGGCTTCACTCCATTAGCACACTAACAGTTAAGTTTTTGACTGTTACTTTCATCTATTCAATTACTGTTAAGTCATACTTGTAATAGATCGTTCATTTTTCATCTGTACATTATTTATATTATTGCCTATCCAATTTCAGAACTACTCTAAATTGATTTCTTTTTATTTTCTCAAGGTGAACGCAATTACATTTTTATATCCTCATCACGCAATTCCTGAACCATATATTCGTTTTCAGAAGCCCGCTTTTAAATAACGTGTTATAATACTTTTTTAATTTTCCCTTTGTTGTGTTATTTTTGTATCATGTTTAGAAAAAAATATATTTTTTAATATTTTGTAACTGCCAACAACACAAACTGATTAAAATAAATAAACAGATATTAAAGAATGACACTGAAAGATTTGGCAGCTTCTCAAATTCTACAAGTGACATGATTTTAAGTGTATTAAAAGATTTGAATCTGGCGTAGCAGTATCAGACATCGCAGTGTATATTATTTTGTAAAATGGGGAGTTTGTTGAACCCGAGGGACTGCTCATTATCGCGTCTGATGAACTCGTCATGCCATTGTTCCAGCCGGTGATACTTTACGCCGCATATAGGTATGTCATTTTGTCATTACGTACTGATTTTACTTACATGCAATATACGTATTTGCTTATGCATACATCACCAAATGTTTACCGAACGGTTATTGATTAAGAACCTCAGAAATCTCTATAATTTGCCGTTAATGGTAAAGAAAAAGACTGCACCATTACGAAATAACAATGGAGGTTCTTCTGCTTAACATGACGACATATCGTTGTAACGGTACATCCCAAGTTTGTTGATCGCACCCAAGGTTGTTTACCACACCCCTGATACAGAAAGACGTGAAGTGAAAAGCAAGTGATCCCTCTAGATTTAAAGCCCAAGTGTAAACATTTGAACTGTCAAGAACGGCCAGTGAACCGGCCGGAGTGTCATTGCCCTGCCAATGCCGGTTAAAAAAACGCATTGCCTCCATCTATCTATCCACTGACGCCACGCTGCCGCGAGACGTGTATTCGTATCTAGAAAAATCATTGCATTTAAATAGCTACTGATACATCACCAATGAATACGCGCAACGAATTACAAATAATTTATGTGACATACAATATAGATAGTACCTTGTGTTATCAAAGTCAAAATTTGTGTTACGTCGCAGTCATTGTTATTCGTATAATAACCTATATGCAACGTTATAATTTGTACACATTGTATCCTATCCAATAATAATAATTGGTCAGTATGTGGTAACTGTCTAAAAGACTTTAATTAAGTAAGTGCCACCCACTGTATGTCGTGTCGTGTCACACGCAAAACGGTAACTGTAGCACTTCCTTTGTTCAGTTAAATAGTGCAAAGCAGTAGAAATTATTGCTCAATGTGGTTATACACCCATAATGACCGCAACCGCAGCTGGTGTTGGCGTATCCGACGGATACTGGTCAATGTCTTCTCCGACGGTGTTTTTGACCGCACCAAGGTCGTCAGGACTCCTTGACTTGAAGTTGATAGCGCTTTTATATAAATTCGTGGAATATCCATGTGTGTGTGTCTAGAACCGAAATTTAGCGTGAGCGATATAAAAAACTAGTTATATTATGTGCAGGGTTATTAGAACGAGGGAGCAGCGTGGTGTAGGGCGATGACCCACAGAGCGAGACGGAACGACAACAACTCTGAAGTTCGTGCGGTGGGCGCCGGTAGGCAACCGGCATCGGGGTACATTGTTTAATTTTGATTCATATTTCTTTTACATGTAAATTGAGAACACACCTACCTATTGCGTTGACAAAATAGTTGCAAGCATTGCAGTGCAGTTGAAAGAAATGCAGCGAACTTAGCGAAGAATGATTTTCTGAATTGCCTATCAGTTAGAATACCTACCTAATAAATAATTTATCTGTTAGGTATCTTGTAAAACTAGATGCTGAGCATAAAATATTGTGTGCCTAATGACAAAATTTAAGGTCGACCACGACGTGTGCAGTACCTACTTGATAATTTCATATTCAAATAATCAAAAAGTAGATAGTACAATTTAAAAACAGTTATATAAATAACCTACACTTGATTCCAAAGTAATCATTACAAGTGCGCTGCTCATGGACGGGTATAACCTATTTTCGCTATTACACAACCCAATCTTACACAGCGCACATTTAGTTGAACAGGCTCACCATTATAAAGTGTTCCACTTATTCATACGATCAATAACTTATCGAACATGTTCCCTGTATTATTATCTGCTGCGAAAACTTGTTGCACGATAAAATACCAGTAAAACAGCGTAATGAATGTCTATTGTATCTTTATTAGAATTTAAGTTATTGCTTTAGCTATAATACTAAATCTAACCATTTACAAGCTAACGAATCTAAAAACAAAAACCATTGTGTTTATAAATCAAATTCGCATTGCGATGGCTAACTAAACTGAACGCTCCTATCAGATTATTATTTCCTAATTATGATAAAATATTATTAAAACAAGTATTAAATACATACATAAATAGTTAGCGATTAGAATAATTGAAACGTAGTAGGTACTACGTACTACAGATATTCGTGTAGCGTTGAATGAATTTTCGGCACCAGTACTCTTTACGAGTACATATTAAATATCCATGACCTACTTGGGCGCTGATAACATAATCGAGTTCTATGTGTGCTATATACACATTTAGGTTAAATTAGATAGCTGTTATATCTAACACATCGTTATTATATGTGCTTATTGAAAAAAATCTCATGACTGCGTATAATAATATCTAAAAATTCACATATTGTAATATGTACCTAGGAATCACGTGTCAGTGTTAGTATACCAGCTACGCAATTGACGTATTTGAGTGTGACGTAACAAAGAACAATGTTAGCGGCGCTGATATAAATCCGACGATAGCGTTAGCAATGGGTGAAGCGTGAACGTTCGTTATCGACTGTTATATCATATTCACAGTGCTGTTACCTAATGTGGTCTGAATTAACGTGTAATTGGTTGACAAAGCACCACGCGTGACAAACGCTGCAGGAGCAGGACACGTGTGACTGTGTGAGTGCTCCGTATAGCAACAGTTGGCCCTACAGTGACCTCAAATTAAATGAGAATACAAAAGACATATACGTGGCCAGAGTTCGTACTGTTGAACTGTTCCGTTATTTAAAAGTTAAAATACATGTCGTGTTTCATAAATCACATAACAATTAATACGAAAATGTCGAGGTCAGAATACGAGTTGCTTGGCAGCAAAAGCTTGCGTGGCAATAGAATAATTAGCCAGTAGGAGTAGCGCGACCAGTTTCGCACTTGCCATTTACACACCTAATGTAACTGTTTACCAAGTGGGGAGTGATCTGCGCGCTTCTAGTACCGCAATGTCTTCCGCGTTATAAATATAGAATACGAAGGTCGCTTTATTCGCGTTGAAACTACACCAGATTGTTACAATGCAATTTAAACCTTGGATTGAGATCTAACGGGCCACGATCGAACTAGTGAACAAGTTTTTGCACATATGGTACGGCTTCGTGGAGAAATAAGACGCTCAGGGTCTCCAAATGCTTAACAAACACTACATTAGGAAGGTTATGGTAGGGGTAGTCACGTGGCGCACGCGTTCAGTTTTTCCGCTCACGTGAGTTTCTACAGCGCCTTATCCGTGCCATCAGTACTAGTGAAATATCTGACGTTTTATCAGCTTGCTTATCATATTAAGATAATTATACACGAAGATAGCGCACACCTCCGAACTTTTACAAGTGTCATGTATCTCATTACATTACAGTCATTACAAGTTTTACTTTGTACTTCACAAACGTACAATCGAGGAAGTTTTAATAAGCAACAACCTGATCTATTAGAATACATACGATTATTATAACTTATAAACTTATAAGATATCTGTGAAGATTCAACTGTAAGTGGTTCTTTATGCTACTATCTAAATGATTTATACAGCTGGTTTCTCTAATTACACAAAGACAATTATGGTTGTTGTTGTTGCTACGTACAGGGCCTGACGGCTCTAAGCTACGATGACCATGAGCCGCACGCGGAAGTCACCTCGACGACTTTGTAGATAACAAATGGCGTATTTTATCAGCGGCAGGCGATAAAGTGGCCTTAACGCAAGCACGTATAATAATTGTTTATCTATTAATGATCATCACATTCATCACTCTGTGTAAAATTATGTAATGCTTTCCTCAAAGAGTTATACCTAATTAAGTTTTTACCATAAAAAAATCATAGGCCAGGTCGCAGTGGTTTTTAACATTTTTAAACGATATCAAGTAATATAGCAAATTGCGCCAAATAAAAAGCATATTCATAAAATAGACTAAACCCTCAAGGGTCGCGTGAAAACAGAAGCACGATTCATGATAATTGGCTTGATAGAAATTAGCGTCAAACATTGGTCTAAAACGCTCCAAATAGCTATTTCAAACACGTTTCTCACTAAGTCGCTTTTGTCAAATCATGCCGAAGTTTGTATTAAAAAATAGAGCATAAAAATATCAAGAGATTGATGAAGTTATAATTTATCACGCAGATATTATTTTTTTCACTACAATACCCCCTTAAGCGTTCCTTTACTGTTGAGGAGGCGTTTAATACGATTTGCTATTAAATTCGAATATTAAAGTGAAAATAGTATTTCACCTTTCGAGATTAAAGCATTTTGATACAATAATATCGATCAATTTTATAGACTGAATGTCACCAACTCTCTGTTTATAAATTATATGGATGAACACCATTGTTCGAATTATTATTATGGATAAGTAAGTTTCTGAATTTGAATAGAAATATTTGGCAAATTCAATAGGTCTTTTTAGACACTATCTCATCAACTTCTTACTCCTTATTCCATATTTATTTCATGCGCTACGTGTATATTCTATTCATCTTTGCTTACAGTCATCCTTCCTAGCCATAGCATCTTTCACACTATCTATCCATCTTCTTAGGTGTTGCTGTATACACTAACAATAGAATATAAGCTATGAAAAGTTTGTAGTGCAGTAAGCATACTCTGTATAGCGATTACAGCGTGTCCGAGGTCACACGTGTACCGGACAATAATGAAACTCGTGCAATTTAAATGTTACATGCATGCACTCCAATATCTCGATTTCTTTTATCGCCAGTGTGACTCGATAGTATTTTTTATGCATCGAGTATACATTAAACAGCAGGGGCATGTAGTAAGTAATATTTCCGCATGTACTTTATTGCAAGGTTGTGATTTTCCAAGATACCTATAACGCACGTTCACTTTGTTTTATTTAATACTGACTTTGCCGAGGTTTGCAACAATTTTAGGCTAATTTAAAAGATTTTTATCAATAAGTAGGAATGTTTTTGCAAAAAAGGTATAATTATGCATTCTGCAACGCTATGCTTAGTTTAGATCTAGATAACACTGTGTCCTACAACCTAGTACCTATTTTATGTTAGCATTTTATATTACGTGAATATGTTTTATGATGAGAATATGACCAATGATGATGATGATCGTAAAAAAATGTTACGTAATAGGTGGACTCGAAGTGCGTGTATGCTATTGAGCCTATGATGCAACGTACCCGTTGTTACGCTAGATGGCAGCTCGCACTACGTTCAATCCGCTGCGCTGTTACGCGACCAGCCAGAATACGATCTATGCAGATGTGCGCACAGTTTTCTACTTTTAACATTCATTATTTTTATCATATCTATGAAGTGATGACAGCAACCTTATCTCCTAGCGCAGTTGGTTTACATCCATTTGACAACCAGTGACCTGATAGGACCGTCATCATGGTGTGTCGTGTGCGTTTCGAAGTATTTAATGCTCGTACTTTTATTTTTCAAAATATTGCCTCCCTCACAACTCCTAGATCCATTAACAGATCAGTTCGAAGATCAATAGCTGTAAGTTTTTAGTTCAGCAAAGTGTGAAAAAATGTAATTTTTTGAGAATCGAGAAAGGTGTGCAAAAAATTTACTCTATTCATTGTTATTAATTATTACATGTCCATGAAAAATATCCTGTTTTTATATCTCATTAAAATAAACTAGATTTGTCAATATAGTTTACTCTAATGTGAATTGTAGTTACGTCCGCAGTCTCACACATACACATAGTGACAATATACCTACTTCATAAATATTTGCATTGCATGCAGAATGTTGGCAAGGCCTTGCTTCGCTCTAATAGCTGTGTCCTCCGCCAAGGTCTGCTGGATGACGTCACACTCCTACGCTCGCTCGACAACAAGAGATTTTGCATCCACTTAATTTTAATGCTAATGCACATGCCAGTTAAACAGTGATGTTTTTAAAGACTATATAACAATAGCATGTTTTATAAGTATAACTAATACAACACTAGCGTGTCAATTTTTTCATAGTATTTCTAAAAAAAACAAATCTAAAATCATTACTGAAAATTAGAAAAAGAAGTAAATTACATAAATTAGAAGAGAATTTGATACTATATTGTTAGATTGATAAAATAATTGGTTGGTTGGTACACGCGGGCAGAGCTCGAAATTCATAAACTTACGATCGGAAGTCTCTTACCGCAACTAATTTAAAAATCTTTTCTTACGTTGCCGCGCTGTTATTGCAGACCAAAAGGCAATTACTCAAGTTAAAGACAAAGAACTAATCAAGTCGAAGCAGGATAAAGCAAATGGCGAGTATGTGGATCATTTCTTTTTTCCAGGTAGAGGTGATGGTGCACGGTGGGCAATGGCCCGGTTGGCGTAAGTGGTGCGCAGGAACAGGTTCTGCACGGATCACATGTGGGCAGGTCACTGACCCCAGGGAGCTAATCCGAGGAGCCTGACACCCGTTGCTTAGCCGCTTGCCATCCGCTCCGCTCATTTGGGCCGTAGCCGTAGCACAAAAAGTAATGGTCTACGAAATACGTCTTAGTTATTGCGTCACGATGTTTAATTTGAGTTGTGAAGACTTTTTATTTTATTTTAATGATGATATTCATATCGTCATGTAAAATAACAACGAGAATATAATGATGGCTGTTTATTTACGTTACGGTTTATTCTTCGGGAGAAAGTGGAGCGTAATAAAATGATCTACAATTCTACAACATTATCACGGTAATTAAGAAGATGGATATCTGTTTGATGCATTTGTTAAAATATATTTTGTTGATGACTGTACTATAACTTAGAAATAACGAATTAGTATTTAGAATTTACAAAGAAGCTTCAACCTTACAATAATAAGTATATCGAAATTTTGTTTCCTTATTTCAGTCGGATTGCACCCACCGACGGAGGACGCGGGTATACTACAGTAAAGTCTAGTAGTGACTCATGGTAGGTATGTGTATAAATAACTCAACGAGCCAAGAAGGTACTCACATCATTATATCATTGGCAAATTACTCTCTTGGAGCAGAAGGTCGTAAGTTTTTGTTTGGAAAATAGCTTTCCAATATTATGAAAAACGAGCATTCAACGAGACGCAACTAGGGAGTACAGTTGGCAACGGTGGCGATGTGATAATTCAGCTTGGCGACACAACGTCTGGGCATGCTATTGTTCTGCTGCACCAATAATAGCCTCTTAGCAACAGCTAGCCGTTTGCGTAGGCGCCTGCTTCGATTTATTTGGCAGTCTTTAGATACCCAGAACAGAATACATTGCGTAGGTACTATGGTCCGTATGAGCTCGTGTTTCCTCATTAGCTGAGGGAAAATAAAAGAATTTAACGAACTTACTGAATTTATTGAAGCCACAAACTTTGTTAATTGAATATTTTATTATAAATTGTTCTATTTGTTTGCAGATACAGCCGTAGCCGGGGAGAAAAGACCCAGGCCAAAAAAATGAAAAATACTTTTTCGACAGCCTCCGTGGCGTAGCGGTAGTGAACGCGGCCGCTACGCAGGAGGCGCGGGTTCGATCCCCGCTCAGTGCAAATATTTGTGTTCATGAAATATGGGTATTTGCATTGGTCTGGTCGTGCCTCGGAGAGCACGTTAAGCCGTCGGTCCCGGTTGCCATGAGAACATCTATGGCAGTCGTTACGGGTAGTTGGAGCCCTCAAAAATCCAAAAACAACAGTCTAGCTGCAAAGCTTCGATATCGCCTAATGTTACCATTGGGATGTGGAGGTCAGATGGCAATCGCTTCACAGAAAATATCGAGGTCTAGCCAAATCCGTAGTTAAGACTGGCAAAAGCGGACCCCAGACTCCGAGCTGAAAGCTTCGGATGCGACTGGGAATTAACGCTAAGAGGAACAACAACTTTTTTGCAATGGTTATTTTACTGAGACTACATATTAAAATACTGAATTTTTCAGGTTTCATGATAACAGGATATAGACGTAAGCAAATTATGTATATGATCATGGGAAATAGCGTGGATAGGCATGAAATGTATGTGACCATTGCTATGGTAAGATCTTACATTTTAACGGTATGTTCATAATTTTATTTTGGTATCTTGTCATTAAGAGTACCTACAAGGAGATTTTCCCTCTTGTATTCTTAATGACAAGATACAAAAAGGTAAAATTTGTATCGGGTGTTAGGAATTCATTGGTGCCAACTGCAAACGAACATAACGCACAGATCATTCAGCCATCGTTTATAGATGGTTCAACTTTGTAGATTTTATATACAGTAAGTGGTCATTAAAGTTTGATTATCTATTCATCAATTCACTGGCATTCAACATTCGTCCATAAGAATTAAATTTGTCACTAACTTACGAACAGCAAGCGCCAATCAGGTTGTAAATAGAATGGCCATCAACTATTGTTATAAATTAATAATGTTCAATAATTACAAGATGACTGACAGACGTACTGAACATAGATTCATCGTTTGTACTGATTTGATACTTTTACAACGATAATAATTGGTAGTTATAACCAATTACCAAAAGAGATTGGTCTTCTTCAGAAATATACATGAAGCTCTATTTATAGAAACTATCATCGTAATCCCTAGAGTCTCTCTCATCGCACACCGCTTTGACCAAGGGACTCTACCTAATTAACTTTAGGTTTAGTGACAAGAAACTTTGATGTGACTATTAATTAACTGCTGTGTATGAACCTGACTATGAACTTGGTCTTGGCATCATTTTCAGTTACTGATCGATCGAGTTGATCCTAGTTGAGGCGTACACGTACGTAAATTGTGACGTGATAGTCATTCAATAGAATGTGGCTAAACTTTTTACAGTACAAAATTGACGTAACCGAGATTCTGTGGATAAATAGGTCTCACGCGCAGAGTCATAGTGTGTAATATAGCCGTTACGTAATAGCCCTGAAAATATGTAAGCGTAGACCGAGCGCGACGAGCGTCCGGTCCGCCCACCACGAGCATTTTGCCGCCAACAATATGCACACAAGGTTATAAACACAGCGTGGGTAACGTGGGCTAATACAATGTACAATAGACTACACACACACTGAACAGTGCTCCGGTTTATGTGTAATGGCAGTTAACATTAAACGCACATTACACATTCTATGATAAAAGTAGTAACATCTCACTGGACACCTCTAATTAGTTTTGGCAGATAAAGTCAGGTTGGTGAGGTGGTGACACAAATACTGGTTCTTGAACCAACAAGTTGTTTAATCTACATACCGTATTTTTCATTCTAACATATTTGTGATTTTTTCGATTTTACGATGTTTATCTTTCTGTTAAACTCAGTCGAGAAAGTTTTCACACAAATTAGTTTCTTTTCATTAAAAATCTAAATACACAAGTATGCGATCATGTAATAATGATTAACAATACTTTAGTATTTTTTATATTTCAATTTCTTTCCTCAAATAGAGTTGGGATTCATAATTGAAAAACAAGGAAAACCAAAAAATATGTTTTACAACAAAAATTGGGGATATCATTTTTATATGTGTATTATGTAGATGATCTTTGTGTCAAACTATTTATGTTAATAATTTATTTACTACTGTATATAACTACTTTATTTTCTAGCGTAGTATTTTAACTATTCGACTTCGAAATCACATGAGTGTTAAGACGACGTGTGGGTGTCGTTCCTCGAATATTACTAATATTAGATATTTGGCATGTGTATTTGTAGTGGCATAAATATAACGTGATGTAATTAATTATTACTTCTGTAAAATTCGCCATTGAACTAAAGGGATCAGAGTAAAGTTAAAAACAAAGAATCGATTGTCTTCCGCGCGTCTGTTCGCTCCGTGGGCGTAGAACGATGGCGTAGAATTTAAACAAAACGCTTTTCTGCGTCGTAACACGAGATGTTGTTCTCAAAATATCTCCCGTAGGACAGAATCTATGGCATTAACAATAGAACGTTAATATATTTTAGTGTTGTAGAATGTACTAAAACATTCCCATTTTATCTTATCGGCTAAGAGAACTTTTTAATAGATGAATCCAAAAATGTTATGCATTTGGACCTCACACATATGAGCTGCTGCCGCTACGCTATCTTGACATTCGGTAGTTGGTTTATACTACATGCCACCCGATAGACAATATAAATAAATACCATCTGTAGGGTTATCTACTTCAATTGAGGATTATTTTCTATTTAACCGACTTAAAAAAAAGGGTTATTGAATATTCTAAAGTCATTTCAGGTGCAGTTATTTCTGCAGATCTTTGTAAAGATGTGTTACTCACAAAGAGAAGGGTGTTTACTACGTAGTTAACATTTTGTTCTTTCCTTTCTCTACAATCTCTACATACGTCAGGGCACATTAAAAAAAGTAAAAATATGTAAGTAATATTTCCATGGTTCACGTATGAGTTTCTTTATGCCGCTATAACTTTTATATGCCTTTACATATTTGCTTATCCTCCTACGCCTCCTACGAATCCCAAGAACTTTTAATTTTTTTATTGGATGAGTCTTTTAGCTAGATAGTCCTGTTCGGACCCCAGACTCCGAGATGAAAGCTTCAGATGAGACTGGGATTAACACTAAGATGTCATGTAGAAGAAGAGTCCTGGGGCCTTAGACAAAGTGACATTCTATTGGCGAAAACGCTAGTGGAATCGCTAATTGTAGTTTGAAATTGACATAAATCATTAATATAATTATATTTTTTTTTAATGAAATTTGAGTCTTTGTAACTCGAAATACATTATTTAACTTATCATTATTACTTTATCCACCGCAATGTCCCGAAATCCATTGTTAAAACCTTAAAAATGGTTCGCTTCAGCGCGATTCCATCAATAGAATGTCACTTTGTCTAGGGCCCCTGTTCCTAATTTTTAAATAATTTTCTCCTAATTTTTGATTATAAATAGGTACAATCGAAGCTGTCCCAAGAGTGTAAGTGAATTTTAATAGGTTTTGCTAACAGGCGATAATGAATATCGTCATAACTACCTGCAATAAAATATCGACTGCAGTCGCACTCACTCACGCAGTCATAAACATTAATGTCAATTTTACAATGGTGTTGCATAAGTGCGTCCGCTGAGCGCTGCGCCGCGCCTTGACATTGTACGACACAGTGAACTGCGCACGTGGATCGTAAATTATATTATATTATGTGCACAATGCACATACGATCCAATCTGCCACTAGAATTATCAAATGTGCGATAATGCACTATTGTGGTGGACTGGCGAACATATATTATATACATTAGGATTCAGCACAAGTATAAATTAGTAGCTATTCGCTATTTGAACACAAAACGTAAATCCTTTATTATGAATGTCAATGTTAAGAGTATTTATTTGTTTATTGGAATGTTCTTCTTGTTATTGTAGCTTCACATGGTTTTGCAGTTACAGATTTGGTAACATAATGGACCTGAGAATGACATAAAATGCCCTTTACCTCAAGAAATGCACGGTTTCTTAACTGTTAGATTCAGGGTTGAAAAGTATATAAAATTAAACATTTTCTACTTATTTACGTCATTCATTAGGCTAAAGTCAAACTACATAAACTCATGGGTTTTCTACAATTTGACATAATAAAATAATGTATAGTTTTCCTGTCTTATTCATCACAATGAATCATTAATCATGTAAAATGCAACATAGTAGGTAACTAGGTACAAACCGGAGACAGCAAAATTTATAGTTTTGACGATATTTCTATTGCTCAATGCAAATAGACTCTCGGAAATAGAGCAGCAAGCAGTAAATAAATTTGTAAGACACATGCCACAAATAAAGGGACCAATTAATTGTGCTGATTGATAGAATTAGTGCATAAGTCAGTGACCTCTTATCTAACACATGACTTGGAATACTAATACAATAGGTATGTGTCATTTGATATCACTTTGCAATGTCACTTGTATCAGAATCGCTGATAACTGTGGCATAACTTTATGCTATTTAAGATTATATGTCTATTTTGATGAAGAAAAGAATGCCGAAGAATGTTTCTGCTGCGAACCGACTCTTTGTATCTTTAAAGTTTACCTAACTCCAAACAAACAAAAGAATTTCAGTTGTAATTTTCTGAATTTTGATCGTGTTGGCAATTTTAACTTTACCCTGATAAACACGAAATATATAATGAATCAAGGAAGGAAATCTGTGAAGATTTTCAACATAATATTCAACGTGATTCTACTAACTACTTTAGTCTACTAATTACCATTTACTGTTGAAATTGAAAACTAATCACGTCAATATTTTATGTTACATGATTGGTCATAATATCAGAGACTCTGGGACAATACTTCCCATAATACTGAGGTGTAAGGGCATTTCCTTGATTGCATACTCCGACCTGATAAAGTAGGTAAATTGCTAAGTCATACAGTAATTTATGGTAGAAATACTTATTCCACAGTAGGTAATTTATTGCATACTCTTAGGCACGCTGTGTAAAACCGGATATCCTTACTTGGGACTGTAGTAAACGGTGATGTAATACTGTTTACTAAGGATGTATTAGTAACAAACACCTGTAGGAGAAAGTGACCACTAGGAAGCTTTTATATTCCACTTTGTCTGAATTCAAGCCAACTTCTAAAGAGAAATTCTGCAGTTTTCTTCCAGTTAAACAAAGAAAATGTATTTGTTGTGAGTCTTATGATTTATGATGATTGGTAACGACAACAGGCTTGAAGCGCATCTGTGCAGATTGACTCACAGTTAGATTATGCGTCACAAAGGATTTGACGATAATGATAATGTCGGATCGGAAGCAACACTGCTATAAACAACACCGGCGATTGTTTTAATGGAACAATCGAATGTGCATCGAAAGTTTGGTTTTAGACAGAGATGTCACTCTTGAATTTCCTTTTCATCGTTAGGGCACTTTTCAGGTCCACCTAATGTTAAGTCTAGTAATAGAAATATCACTTGCCAGTTACAAGTGAAAATGGATGGGATAAAGACATGAAACGAGGTCTGTCAAATACCTCACGAAATGCAGCATATAGATACTTAAAGGAGGTACTTCTCTGGTCGAATTGGCTCACACCGAAAGGGCGTAGTACTGGTAGTACTACCGCTTAAAAGTGATTTAAAAGTCTCTTATCGTTATAGGACAAAGCACTAAGACATACTTTGTTAAGAGGTAAGTACACATAGTAAATTCGTGTCCACAATATAGGCCACATACTCGATAAACAAAGCCCTTTTAATATGAAAAATAAACAAAAAGTCCCTTGATTCTGGACATGCTCGACATAACGATTTATAGAATGAATGCGGCGAACGCTTTCAACTCTTTGCCTAGAAGATTCTATGATATACATTAACGTCGACTTATATCTGCAGTCTTTGTAATACGAAAGCGACCACGAAGTGTGTCACGGTCTAATTGAAGTCGTACTGGTGACTGGGCACGTTCCACACGACATATCTGTATAATTTTGACTTCGGACCGTTAACGTAGCTCCGTTTCAATTTGAGCATTAGATTGACAATTGAAAATACTACTCGAAAACATGAATGGCTAAATATCTATTGCGTAAACTGAATGTAACAAAGAGGCAAGCAACACGATCTCGTTTCGTTTATCAGGTACAAATTGACCGCCAAAGCAAAGAAAACCAGGTAGGAATTGTGCCAAAGACAAAAAATCTTTATTCACCAAGTCAACGCTTATGAAATTCATCATTAATGCTTATACGTGTACATTTACACAGCCAGATCCACATGGTAATAAACAAGTAAAAGCAGTAAAAATTAGTTGTGACAATAAAATCTAACAGCCAATTTTTTCCAATTACTATTAACAAAGAGAGTATTTACCAATTGTGTCGGAAAGTAAATGCTGCAAGTAAGTAATACACCACCCACGAAGAAAGGGCAATATCAATTATTACTTAATATAAAAATGAGACAGTGGGAGGGTTCATGTGTATTTCTACCAAAGTTTTGAGTGCAACACCAGGGGTGTGTCACACTCGTGCTGCCAACCCGGTAAGAACAGAGAGATTCTGTGCTGGCAGCGCAGAAGACAAGCAGGGCAAGCCTTTGGTCTTGCCACTGACATCACAAAACCTCTCCAGTGAGCTCTGGCTACCCTACTCATCCCCGGAAACACAACACGATGTTATTATAGCTGCGGTATTCCGTTGGGTGGAGGTACTTCCCCAGTAGAACTGCTCGATTGGGACGGAAATAGAGTCGTGTCTTACCTCCTTGAAGATCATAATAGTTATGAACAGCAACCAATCACCCCAAGCAGCGCCAATTGACTAGAGCACATGTTAATACACATATACAAAGAAAAGGTAACTTACCCTTTTCTTACGAGGTTGAATTTCTTCATAGTCCATATTGATTCCCTCGTCGCTGAAGGTTGATGAAGCTGGCGGCGGTGATGGAGTTCCTGAATGCCATGATGAGCTTGAATTGCTGCTGACTCCTGGTGAAACAGATGAGCGATCGCCCCAAGCACCTGTTGATAGTAAGTCCCTTTATTAAAAAAATCAATTAATTCATTCATTTCTCGTCTTATGATGGCGTATGGAGCCAAAAACTTAGGGTTCAAGCCAACCTCACCTACGAGACGGTACACCTGGCTGAAGAGGCTCTCGCGGAGGCTGTCTTCTCAGGGTTGGGTGGTCAAACGGCAGCTGCTTCCATAAAAAACAAGATAAACCAAATCGAAAGGAGAAGGAAGAGAAAGTGAACCCTGGGTTCCGAGATGAAAACTTCGGATGTAAGCAGATATTAAAATGATGAGGTTTTCGTGTTAATAAAGCACTATAATAGTTATTGGTTTCCTTTTTTCTTAATTGCATAACTAATCTTTGATTGACAGCCATGCAATTTTTAATTTATTGCTTTTACATGATTGCAGCTTTACATATTTTTTTATAATAATTATCATACAAATTGCAATGCATATAATAGTAGCTTGGTAAAACAAAATCTAATAAATTACAAAACGGAACTTTAGTCAGGCACTTTCACTCATAAGAACGGCTATTTTCTCGTGGCACACATGCGCCGGCGCATTAGAACAGTCGCTTGGGCTGTTCTCTAGAGCAATCGTTAAGTTTTATTGGCGGCGTGAAACTTCTTGCTTCTCCGCATTGATGTTGCGTAAGTTGTCCCGAGCAGCGACTCAATGCAGTGTTAGTGAGCAGATATTCATCTAAATTGAAGCTATGTACGTAATTAACTGACGTTGAATTACTTTATTCCAATTATAATTACTATATGATGTAACATCCACTCCATTTCGGCACTACATAAGCATTTTCGAAAACACAGACTTTGTAAGCGGCTGTCTTCATTCGTACCCCGTTCTATAGTACCCCGCTGAGAGTATAATAAAGAGTCGAATTGTTTCAATAAGGTGCTACTTCGAGTAATATGCTAGTCGAGCAAGAGCACATTCGGTCGGCGCTCATCATGAGGACGCTGCTACACCGAATACCTGTCTAGACTGTGTCTAGACTACAGTCTAGACGCCATTTGCCTTTTACAAATTTTATACTGAATACAACCCCTCCCTTAGCTAAAATTCTTATTAAAATAAATAATTATTCACTTCCATTAACCAACAGGTATACTAAGTTTCCATTAAAAGTACGACTAATCATGACGTTGCACAAGATTGAATAGTATTTATTAAGAATACGAATATTGTGTTGGATGTGTTAGATTTGTATGTCTAAGTTTTATTACGTAAGCACTCGGCCAACGCTAGTAGTGAACCTGCAGCTGCAGTTCCACCACGAGTGTCACGTAACAGCGAAATGACGTAATAATAAATGTAAGAACTGACGGGCTACCGATGCTGGATCAGCGTCGACGTTGGTACAAGCGTTGGTAGCATCCGTGTCTGATGTGTGATGTAGTCGTGTCGAGCGACTTACTGGGACGCGGCGAGTTGGGCGAGCAGCTGAGTGACATGAGGACGAGGGCGGCGTTGCACTCATTCATCTGGTTCTCGCGCTCCCCGTAGCCAGTGTCGCAGGAGCTGCTTGTGCGACGCTTGCGTGAACTGAAACAATGCAATACAAAAAGTTCATTGACTGTTACTGAAAGGGACATTATTCAGATTTCTGCTTAAATACAAGCGTTCGTGAGCTTTGCTTCTGAATTTTATGTCAAAGATTCTCAGTTGCCGCATGGATCCTGGAAACGGAACCTATAGATTGCTCTCTTTCTGTTATGTGGACCCAGAAAATATAGCGGATGTAATGTGGGTGTGCCCGCGTGGTATTATCTCTAAATTCATCAGTGTTTCTCTACAATATTATGCATGTGTTATACATATAAACCTTCCTCTTGAATCACTCTATCTATAAAAAAAACCGCTTCAAAATCCGTTGCGTAGTTTTGAAGATTTAAGCATACATAGGAACGGTCAGACAGCGAGAGCGACTTTCTTTTATAATATGTAGTGTTATTGTAAAGCTACAAAAGCTGGCAGTCCAATTATTATGTATTTCGTAAACTTGACCTTTTCATTAAACGATAAGACATTTAAAAATACTCTGATTGAAGAAACATCAGATAAACATAGAACGCCAACTATGAATAAGCAAAATACGTGGCGTAGGTGTACCTTTGGTTAATAGATGGAATCAATGAGTATTTCGCAGTAACGTTTGTTTTCTTGGAAAAATCGATTATTATTAGTAAGTAACGTACTAGCTTGGTGGCCATTTCTGATGAATAGATTACTTATATTTCCAGAAACGAGGGACTGTGTTATCGTAATCCTTTTGCAAAAGGTTTATTATAGTCCCATTTCAAATTAACCTTAGAATTGACTGAAAATTGTTTCTTATTTTGAACTTGTGTCTATTATATATCACTCAAAATTCATGTGTTTGTTTATGATAAATATTTTAGTTTTCTGGTAGACTAAAATAATTTGGTTATATGTTTCATCTTGCTACCATGACGGAAGTCAGAAGAGGATATAACAATTGTACGCTGTGGAAGCCGCGGGTAAAAGATAATAGCCTAATAAAGATAACTAAATTAACATAAGAGACGCACTACCCATTGTTGAGACTCTGTTGAACTTTCAGTTGACAAGTTCAAAGGCTACCCGAAGTTACCGAAAAAGGTTCATGTCATTGAACAATCAACAAGTCTAGACTAGATTATTGAACTCTGCAGCGAGATGGCGGTGTGAAGAGCTCGAGGTCGCAGGGATGCGTGGGGTGGGTGTTTATTGCGCAACCGGCGGCGACCCACAAACGCTAGACCTTTAGTCACATAAGGACGAAGGCTTTTGCTCTGACACTGCACCCTTCAAAAGTAGGGTCGTTCAACTGGTGTTCGCTATTCAGTTGAACTGTGTGCCCGACCGCAACTGACTTATGTCTAGCGGTTTACGAAAATTATAGTAAGTTGATATTCCTTTTATATCTAGAAACTAGACTTCGGCTCATACTAAGCAGTAAGGATTATAACAGGAGACTTTCATGGATAGGTACGGTCTTTGTTCATCGATTGTTATTATCATACGTGTAAGTAACAAAGAAACATGATGTTAACTCCTCTCAACTGATACGATACCTACGAAAAGATGTCAGGTTTTTCCTTTTCCTTTATAATTTTCTCAAATAAAAAGTGTAGGTACAAAAAATCGTTAGTGAATTTTTTTAACCGTGAACAATGAAAATGTGTTTAATCAAGACAATGTCAAAATAAAATGTTTTATATCATTTGTCCACATTTGTTTGCTATTATTATGAAATGACGTAGATATGACCTGTTTTATTTGTGAAGCGTTGCGTCAAAGAGTACACTGTCATTACATTTTAACTGTACAATAATTAATCAAATATTGTATGTAGGTCTTTATTATACCTATTTGAATTAAATATTTGTCACAAGTACTGGTTGGCTCTATTTGCACAGATCCGAAAATTACGCAACAAGTTGTAAAAAAATTACCAGTAATTCTAGTATTCTGTAAGCCCAAATTTGTGTCCACGTGCCTAAATTATACTATTTCCGGTCTTTGATGTATCAGGTGTATCCATTTTGGAGTGGATATTCAGCCCAAGAAACAAAACTTAAGCACTGAACAATATACGTTAAATTATTTATATAATTATTTGGTGGAAGGTGCGTGTCGCGACGTTTGAGGTAATTGATCTCAGCGTGAACTTGAGCCGGGTTCATTTCGGGAGGCTGCCGCGGCGTCCTTGGCGCGGCGGCGGCGCCCCGGCCGGCTGCAGTCACCCTAGATCAGCGACCGGCGCGGAGGCCGGGGCGGCGCGCTCGTCATTCTTTATTAAATAACATAAAGGTACATTTGTGATTCAAGTTTCCACGAAAAAATTACGCTAAAGTTCCCTCAACTGATGCGTTCACAAAGAAATGAAGGTCGCGTGTTAAGATTTTTTTGTTGTTGGCCAATTACCAAAATGATCGTATACGTATTGTTTGCACAAACACGTAAGCAAGATCGTGACGGAGTAATCTGCAAAGTGAAAATAAATACATGTCTCGCGCGACCTAAGAACGCACCCTAGAGACAAGGTGTATTCAACCCGTGTTGTTACGACCTTCCAGCAGGTTCGTTATCCGATTCCAAATAGATAATAACTTTTTGTACTGTGTATGTACTTTAGGACGTTTTAACATTATACAAAAACTTTGTTTAACAGGTTAATGTAACTATGGCTAATTGAGAATACAAAAAACATAAAGTTACCTAAAACAGAATGAACACGTAAAGTTGTTCCATGAATAATTTCAGGTGGATAGATGGTATATTATTCTTGGTAGTTAAACTTAACAGGACATTGGTTAAATTGATTCTACAGAAAAAAGCGATGCTTCTCGAACTGCAGAAGTCACATTGAGGTTTTTTGTAGGTACAAGAAAATGTGGACGCTGATCGATGTTAGATACTTATGGATGATGACGTGATTTCTGTCTGTGACGTAACGATAATGGTACATCGTGGACATTACGCATCGCGTTTACTCATGACGAATTGATAATTTGAATGTAGTTAGGGTTTGTAACTTTCACAATCAAATACAATGCTGTAAATATCGTCACTAGTTATTGACGTCATCGCTGGAGAACCTCGGTCAAGTGTTAATGCCGTTGACAATAAAAGAAATCGTTTATTTCGCCTCGGTCGCTGTCCGGGCGGGTGCTGGCTGTACCAGCTGTGCACACACGCTGTACGGTGCTCTAGCATAGTACGCACATAACATTGAAAACGACCTTGCCGCCTGTTGCCTGGCTACCGTGCCACTAGTTCAGCACTGATAGCAAAAATGTTGTTTATTACTCTCACCGATAATAAAAGAACTCCTTGAGATAAGAATCGACGACGGGGCTTATGATTGTAGGTATTACTAGTGTTACTGCAAAATGAATATAGGGGTGTAGCGATGATCAAAAAATACGATAATTTTGATTTATTCAAATAAAATCTATAAGTAGTTATTTATGAGTACAGAGGAATTTAAGAAGAACAAGAGAAGTTGGATGGATTGCAGGAGGGTACAGCAAGGAAGGTAGCGACTACGCATCACTACGGAGGTGATATGTGACAGGGAAATGCCGACCCCAAGTTATTGGGACAAGGGGACAAGTAAGCTGATGATGAGAAAAGCGATCACAAGTTCAAAGCCACCAAGAATAGGAACTGCGACAAAACCAATCTAAAGTGGGTTACCATGTTTTACCCAATAAAAATTGAGTAAAACGTAAAAACCTAGTTAAGTTAAATCGCAATGATTATCACTGGTGAAATCCGACCTTAGTCATTACGCCACGAACTAACGCGTTATTTTTTAATTACTAAACACCTACCTACGTTAATGTTAGCGCACATTGATGAAACTATTGTAATATAAAATTCTTTTAATACGTAATTAAAACTTTAAAAAAATGTGTAAGTGAGCCTTGCCAGTCTTACATAACGCATAGAGATATTATAATAACAATTCGTTTCCTACTTGTCGAGTCAATGTCGTATGTTAATGATTGGCCGATTTGAAAAACAAACTAGAGGCCTTCAGCTCGCTCATTGTAGTTCGCTGTTTTATTATAGGTGAGCTCGGAGCTAATGCGTTTTTTTGCTACGTTGATGTAGGTCGGGCATGCTTTTTTGTGTCCATAAAACCTTAAATCCGTTTTAAGAGCTTGTTCGCGATCAGTCGGCCTCCGACCGGCGTTTTCATGAGTCGTCTCTTTTCTACCTTTCTTCTAACTATCTCTACAACATATTATACAACCATCGAATATATTATTTTTTACTCAACCATTTAGTATGGAATTTTGAAGAGTTACATTACAACGGCTGCGTGTTCATTGACTATAAATAACAGCAAAAAATGTAATTGTATTTGTGTTGACTATTTAACAGTTACACTTTACAGCATTTTAAACTGTCTACGATTACATTAATAATATTAATATTGAAAATGTGTGATGTAAATTCATCTGTGCCTCTAGCACAAGTTTGCAAATTACCGCTACAGGCACATTTTCCATCGGTCGCACAAAAAGCTTAGTATTAATTTCAAGGACCTTTTTTTAGGCGATGAGATGGCAGAAATAGCGCTTTTTGTAGTCTATAAACTGTTACTAGGAATTCTAAGTTATAATTATAAATGTGTCTAAGACCTACAATAACATTGTATCTGACATGGCAAGAAGTAATTTGGTTTATATCCTAGTAATGTACATATAACTATTCTCTTATATCACGAATTTCATTATTCTACGGTTGATTTCCGAGAATAATGAAAAGAACAGTTTTTGTGCCCGCCGAGAAGTGTATTAACCTGCAGGTAGGTCGTCGGAAAGTCAACTGAGAAGTGCACATTTCGGATGAGTAATCATTTTCCTTGTATACGTATGGGTATTTGTACTACTCAATCCAAACTCAATCCTTTGTTTAATTTTGTAAGTCGGGTGAAATTAGAATAAAAATCTGTACTTTCTGTATTTTACTTTTAAAACAATGTAGATAACATTAAAATATCCATTAAGTAGGTTGCATAATACTGAATAATTTTCGTAACACTTTCCCAAGGTAGAGCGGCATAACTGCACCTGCCGAATGAGATAACGGGCCTCCACAACACCAACGAAAGCAAACGTATACCCACCCAGCGAGAAAGTGCCGCCAGCGCGCCGCGCGCCGGCCGGCCGGCCCCTCCACGCCGCGCGCCTTCTCTTTACATGTTGCGCAAACCCATACGGAATGTAAGTTAATGTCTTCTATTCTAACTTTGTTTGGTACTAATAAATAATAAACGCTCTGCACACAACTTAGTCGAATGAAATTATTCAAATCCCAGAATAGAGATGTCTTAAGAGCTCTACAATGTCATTTCCATTAAATACCGAGTTTATTTATCGTGAGGTGCGACTAAAATTGTTTTATTGAATCTATAGTATAAATAAAATGATGATGACTATCTATTTTTACTATTATTACGAAATAAATGTGAAATGCTGCTCACGGGAATAGTATCACTTCTATATCCTTGACCTGGTTGAAACTCGGTGGAATTCTAACAAGTACTAATGACTAGTGATGGAATGTAGATTAAGCTATTTTTGATGTGCTTATGTAATAAGAAATGACATTGCCTTGGCTATTGGCATTGATGAATTATGACTGAGCTACGAAGCTAATAGAAGAAGTAGTTACGTTGTTTAGAATATCATTACCAATTATTATTGTTTTGCCACCTCACCACATGACCGAGAATGATATTACTAGCACTGATCAGTTTACTCTGAAGATCACACATTCTATAGAGTTAGTTGCGATTTCCCCCAAAATAATTTCGGTTCTAAAATAGCGTTTCATGATTCTTTTATAGAAAGAACAAACTTTTTAGGGGGGAATCACGTCTAACCCAATTTAGAGGGATTGAATTAAATCTCTCTAAATTAGAGTTCATCTAAAATGGTTGCGTCTCAAATATTTTGTTGTTATTGTGCTCAATTGATTAGGTATTCTAATTAGGTGGTAGCGTCAGCGTAGCATTCGCGGATATCGCTGTGTACTGTATTATTCTAGTGTGTGTGGCGTTCCATTTCGAAACTGGGTCACTATGTCACATGGCGGCCGCGCCAAGTACCAGCCGAATGCGACGCCATCTTTGAATTTAGTTGATTCATGAACCAAGCGAAATCGTTATAATTCACTGTCTAGCAACTAGAAGGTACCTCTATAATGGTATAGTTGTAAATAATGCTATGAGCGTCGTCGAGAAGGCGCGAGTTAACACAAGGTAACGCTACTTGTCCATCGCCAACCAAAAGAAAATGAATGTTTTCAAACTTTCACTTCACCGTGGCCCGCTCACCATTGCGAAATTATGTTCACGAAATTTAATTTCTATCTTATCTATCATCATCACAATAAGAGAGAGAATGCAATCTCAATACTCGTGATCATTTCATACACGGTCAATAATTACTACATTCTGGGTAGGCTTTTTGATTTATCCGTTCTATAAATCAAAAAGTTTAATGTGCTTTCTGAGTTGCACTCTTTTACAAGCTATCTTTTAATTTCATAAAGACTTGATCGAACAGGTTTAATGAAATCACTGCCTTTATGTCAAACTAAATATCACCTACTTTTAGCTCTTAAATATCATGAACTTTTGATTTGGTTTCCATTCATTTGTTTATATTCTTAAGTGCAGTATTAATAGCCACGAACAGCTAAACTAAATCTAATACATATTTAATCTAGCTAAATTGCATAACAATTTGTTGAGATCATCTTTCTGTTAATGGTATGCGTGACTTTTTATTTTGTAACGTTGTATGAACTCTGTTAGCGATCAAGATCTATGTATACACACTTGTATTGTAGATCCGAAAGCAGATCACTGTATTAAACGTCTGTTTAGTTGGGTATTGTGAAATTTGGACCGCGATGGAGGCCTCGCCTCTCACCACGATCGCGATGAAAAGTGAAACTGCGGCGTCGACGAGCGTCACGTCGCGCCACTCATTTGATGCTGTTTTTTTCCGGTTCCACTGTACTAACTATACTACAACGTTCTGTTGCCACCGACGAATATAAGAAAGTGCTAGCTTAATTTCAGACAGACATTAAAGCATAACAACGACGCTGTACTTTCTGAAGCTTCGATGATACAGTGACTGTGACCTACTCTCAATCCTATTCAGAAAAAAATCTATTGTTTTTCAATACTTAGTGGTTGAAAGTAAGAGGACTTTGCAAAGTAGGTATTTCTTAGCGCTAATTTGGTGATAATTAGCGCTAAGATGGTGCCCCTTTCGCTGGAACCTCGACCGGTATCTATTGGTAATTATGTAATCCATCAGAATTTTTTAATTATTCTCACAGCGTTGCATTGTCTGTCCCTGTTAGAGGCGCGGCGAGGGGTTCGAGGCGCGGGCGGCGCGCTCCGGCCGCAGAATGTAGGCAAGTGTGACAAGGACACGCCCGTACTCCGCGCTAACACTTCCATCCAGTTTCTAACGTGCTCGGTGCGCGTTTCGCAACGCGCGCGCCCGGCCCCACTTCGCCGATGCACTGCACACTCGCGACTCGCGAGCGATTACACCTACCTACAAGGTAACGCACAATTCGTGTCGGCAGTGCCGGTACCAAGCGTACGGGCCCGTTGCTCGCTCCCTGCAAAGAGCTCGTATTGATTTATTGGATCTGGACTACAGGCAGCTCTACTATCATTACGTTAATTGCTGATGACCTACTTCCTGTTGTTAGGGCACGTCAGTTCGCAAAATCCAGATAAAGAGTTACAAGGCAGCGAACGGGCATTAGAAATGCAACGGCCTTCCCCTGAGCTCGTAGCGAGGTGAGCCGGTAACTCAAGGTGAAATAACATTGTTTATTTGTTAATTAAATTCCCTACTCTCCCCGTTAGCGATACTGATCAATAGATTCAATCAACTTAATGAATTCAATATAGTTCGTATTTTTTTTTAAGTACTAAAATCGTGATAGAGTCAGATACCGGTGTATTTGACTCTATCACCGACGCTATCACAAACTTCACGTTAGCTTGATGAGTGATGTCATTGACGTACATCTGACTCTATGATGTAAGAAACCTTGAACCTTGGAGACTCTACTTACAATCAAATACAACTCAGGAACTTTTGCGTTTCCCATGCGCCGGACAGAGGCGCTGCCGTCTCCACTGCGCAGGGTGCATCGCATGGAGGTTCGGTACCAAGCTCCTTTACTACTTCCTACTTGTAAGAAGATACTCACCCTTGAATGTGATGTGTGGCGTTGATTTCGAAGGTGGTGGGGACTCGCCGGCGGTCACCCGCCATGTCAGCCAGTCTTGCAAAATCAGTATCCACATCTGCTAACCTAGCAGACTTGCGGGATTCCAACAGTCTTATTTCGTCTAGTCTTTTCTTTAATTCAACTGGTGCCTGCAACAAGAATAAAAATTCTAATTAGTAACTTACAATCTTTACAAACCTATCTATTATTATGGAATTTATTTTTCTTTGGAAGGAAATTATGGAAATCTTATGGATCACGGATGTCATACGTATATAACTGCATAATTTTTATGAAGCCTTGATTTTATCTCGACATATTCGCTGAAAATAAGTGCTCACTTAATGTTAAACAAGGTAGTGCACCTTATTCGTATAAAATGGCGTTGCAGTAGGCAACTTGAACTATTTACGGACACCAGATCAATAAAGCCGACCTTCGCACGGAGTGATCAGGGTAGGTGACGTCATGACCGGGTAGAAATAGAGCGAGATGCATGCCGTGTCACCTACTGGCCGAGTTTATTCACAGATATTATGGGGCATTATGCACTAATATGCATAGATAACTGACTAATTATCACAACTAATACATGCATTGTTATTGGAGGGATATTACTTTTTACTAATACCTATCTAGATATGTATTGGTTACAAGGAATATCCTTGACGAAAACACTAGTTACGGGTAAATAATTATGTTATTTAGGTACCTACTTAGAACTCATTTGTTTTTGAAGAAAATCACAGTATTACATGGAAATTCCTAATACATCGCAATCGTGTCTCAGAGCAGGAAATATACTACTAAATACTTGCTTGCTGGCGGTAAACAGGTTCTGATACTGAGTGTGGTAATTTTGTGGCGCTGGGGAGCGCGTTTATAAGTTGTATTATAATATAACTACCAGTAATGCATTGAAAATTATAATTCAATATTGTGTAGGTACTTAATTAAGCATAGATACATTTAATAACTTATTTATTGTACATGTTGTAGGTATCTTGAAAGGTACAGAGTAACAAGTAGCAATCCCATTGCTGTCAACGAATACTTTTTCTGACTGAATTTTCTCTGTAACAGTGCGGCTGTTACAGAGAAAATTCTGATAGGAAAACTCGATGTTCATTTGCCCGAATTGTTAACTGAACATGGAACCTATTAATTAATAGGTAATCATATCCGCATGCAAGACAGTGAAAACTTTTTATAATCAAGATGAAACAAGAAAAGATGCATCCATCATGTGCCTAACTAATTGCAGCATTAAATATGACAGCGGGGATTTCCCCGTAAACGGACTTCCCATATTTCCTCAACCATTTGAAGTAACCTCTTCATAGATGTAGTTTAGGATCAAAACTTGAATATAGTTTTATTCGACATTCACAATGAATTAAGAGATACGGTGATATAGTTCCGGCTGGATCACGATTAGTGAAACCAGCTTTTGGTAATATAAAAAAACTGTTCTTGTGAGCATATTAGGAAGTAGGACTATGAGCTATGACGCATATGCACTATCACGCACGGTCAAGTTGTTTATAATATCGCGGCCACACTCTCGGTCAGTATGTACCACAAACCACGACCGAGTCGAGTGTTGACTGGTTGACATTGATTACGTTTTCGACGCCAGCTTCCTCCTACGACACCTTCGTGATTGACACGTTAAGTATCTACACACGCAAGTACTGTGTACCTACGTATCTAGCGTTACGTGCTGTCCACGGTTCAGTCTATACGCGTTACCTAATAATTAGCATTCATACAAGGTGATGATTGTTTACATCTACATTTTATACAATACAAAACATTACGAACGAAGATTGACGATACAAAGTGAAAGGACAACCCGGTAAGGGTGAACTACGTGTATGTCAATCAGATCGAGGACATTTTAAAGAAATGCCAGGTCAAGAGCAACGACAACCGGCAAGCATGTAGAAAACAATTATGAAAGTAGAAGGGAAAGGCGTACATAGTATGGCAGGAACGTAGCAAGTGGAAATATGCTAAGATCCTGCTACGATCCTACTTTGATTGGGAAAGAGGTGCAACGTTGTATGTACGTAATACAATTAAATATCTACTGAACTATCACGATTTTAACGTGATCAATTAACGTGCGATCATTAACTGCGACGTGAGCAGTTCGAATTTAGTTTTAAATGCCACCTTTAATAATTGTTAATAGATTTGTATATGTTACGAATACTAATGGCTAGCGTTTAGCCTCGTTTGCTAATGCGCGTAATGACCTATTCTACTAAATGGCGGAATGCTGAAGTGTCATACTATAATACCTACCTTACAATGACAACAATATGAAGTCGTTTCGCCGTCATTACCTATATGATCAGTACAGTTAGCAGCAAGCGCGGAGCCGGTGATCACATCATACTTTCACTTTTACGTGATTTCATGCGAGTGTGGACGTGCCATGAGCCATGAGACGTAGATTGACGTGCCCCTCACTCGCCGGAACAATGAAAGTTGCATTAATAACTCCACATATATCTTGAAATTATTGCCTGACACACTTTATGTTTCCGTGCATGTGCGGTTATTTAAAATTTAAGAGCAAAAGTCTTCAATTAAAATCTTAGGTGTTGCACAATTTTTGTTTTGTAATTTGTACTCGTATGTATATTTTTAAAAATATTTTAGGTAATCGAAAGGGGACTTAATATTAGTATTTACTACGAATATCAATAGTATAATGACAGAATGCTTTTAAAACAAAAATTAAGCCACGTACACATTCCCTTCGGTATTTCCGTTAGATATCTACCGGCGAGCCTCTAGGCGACGACATTATGTAAAAAGTGACAACTATTGCACAATTGCTTTATTCGATGGCGAAACGGTCGGCTTTGAAATGCCAGTGAAAGTCGCCGGGCGACTCCGCTATATCATGATAACGCTTGCGTATTATATTGCGCTTTGTAAAATATTTAGAACTCACAGGGTTTATAATTCGCTAAGAATGTAGGAAATCAAACATATATTAGCCTCTTGTCGTCAGCAAAACGTTATAACAATAATGGGCTTGTCTGATAGTCCTTGGCAACCTTTCACTCAGCTAGCTGCGGAGTTTCAACGGCGCATGATTGCCACATAGATGTTGGGCGGTGGGGTAAGTTTGCAATAGTATTTTTCAAGTTCAGGTTGCTCCATAAAGAAGACGGAAACAGTAGTGAATGTAACCTTTACCTTGACACGATTTAGCGTGTTAACCCAATACTTGCAAAACATGGTTTTAAAACAAATAATAGTTTTGTATTTATTACTAATTTAAGTACTAATGTCCTAGTAGGTATTGTTATTTGAGTCAGATAGAACTTTCTGTTAGATAACACTGAAATGCGGTTCACGGTCGTTAGGACCGACTATTGTATTGTTGTCGGATGTTTGTGAAGTCATTATGAAGCACAGAGATTAAAATTTCAGAGTCAATGTGAACGCTTTCGTGTTCAACACAGGAATTTCATATCTCCTTACTGGAATTTGTAACTTGTTGTATCTATTAGAAGGTTATAATTTTACAGATATTCATATCTACAAGGGATAATAAAAATATGACGAGTGTTCATCAGAGTCAGCAGCAAGTTAGATGATAAATATTGAGCCTAATTTGAATATAATTCAATTATAATCTAATATAACAAGGACGTTATTTAAATTACGTAGATAACTAGATAAGAAGAACTTTAAATATAACTCTTCCGTATTAAAAAAGCAAATCATAAAGATATCAGTAATTAAACCTCTTATTACAGATACTTTACATATTCTATCAATAGATAGATTAACTTGACAGTAGGTATAATTATTAACTTATATCGGAATATATTCTTTGTGTAACTCCATTCTAAGGCCGGTTGGTTGTCTGTGGGTGCTCTTGGCGTCTCTCGTTGCGAAAACTGTCCGCTCTACTGCGCATCGATGTTGCCGCTGCGCAAAACGGATTATCCATGCCCGTAACGCCTCCTCCGTTTTGAAATGCTATATTTTCAGTTAGCAAGCAATCACGCCGACCGTCCCAATCCATTTTACACTTATCAATATTACTAAAGTGTGACATTTTTATCGACGATCACGAGACTATGTTTCCATTATAATTGACTTGTGTGCAATAATGTTGTAGAAATGAGATTATTTTCTTCGGATTTCATTTAATCAGCGAAAGCGTAAAGCAGAATGATGTGTGGCAAGTGGCATTGACTGCAGCATTGAGTCAATGGCTCAAGCGCTACCGTATGGACTACGAACGAGTGACGCGCGTGTGACGCCACGCAGCTACGCCTCACCGGCCGGCGTCGTTCACGCCGCGCCGGGTGCCGGCATCAACACGTTTCACCTATTTTTTGTACATAGCCATTTTAATAAATAACGCAAGCGGATGATTTAAGAATCAACACTGTTATACCTGCTTCGATTAAGTAACGAAGTGCGTCGGTTTATATGTATATGGATAATGTCAGTTCTGTGCATATAATTGACATGATAACCATGACACAGGGTTCAGTTACACCTGACATTGCCGGGATGGGATGACAATGAATAAGTAATACCCGTGAGTGTCAATTATCGTTCATTATGTTGGTAATTGTGAGTATACCCATAACTTATTTGTGATGGGGCACTGGCAGTTGGACAATGCGCCTAAAAATTCATTACGTGATGGTGAGGACAACAATAGAGCACTTAGTACTTGTGTGTTCAGGATTTATCCATATAATCATGTCAATTAAAGAAATGCTACTTGTTCAAGTACTGATAGTAGTGTCTTAGTAGTTAATAAACTTGATTGTGAAGTGTATTAGGTACCTACACACTAGAAAACAAAAGACTAATCATTCTATAACAAATGCAACTTACAGTGTATTTATTAGTAGTATTATTAATCTGGTAGGTACATTCTAAAATAAGGTAAAATAAATTAACGTTATCGAGAAATTACTGTTTTTGTTACTATATATCTTGTTATTAATCTAAGAATCTTTTATAGCAAATAAACAATAAAATATAACAAAGGACACAGAAGTAGTCGTTTGACGAAAGTATTTATGTTGAATAGCGATTATTTCAACATTAGATATTCAGTGAGGCTGCAGTTGGAGTCACGTAGACACGCATGCATAAGCAATTTGGTTGTCGGCAAGCGATCGTGCACCAATAAATAGGTCAATAGCTCTACGCCTCTACTAGCAGTACTGCAGACAATCGGCCTATTGTCAAGTTGGAATTATATTTACAAAATTCAACTTTCGAACTGCTCACATTGGTCTTTGTCGCCCAAAAAGTATTCATTTCTTACTAGTAAAGTACACCGTTATTTATTGTCGCATGAAATAAGAGGCGTGTACACTACACACGTTACGAGTAAAGTCATTTTATACGCAGTTTACGACATAATAATAAACAAAACAGATTCTTCGATTACTAGTGACGATATCTTTTACTAGGAATACGAGTAGTAAAATACGGAATGCGACAATAAGGGCGCTTTCAATTTATACGTTTCGTGTCGGACCGCTGTTGCACGTTTACCGTACCGCTGGTTAAAGCCCGCTGCCGTGCTGCTGCCGTACGGTAGCAGTCCGATACCAAACGCCTAAAATTGTAAGCATATCTGACTACCGTGCGTTTGTATGCTAGTGATGTTTTAAATGTATCTGGCAGCAGTTAAACCATGGACTCTGACGAAGAAACATTACTGTTAGTGCTCTTGTTGAAAAAGATCAAACAGAAACAAAACCGACGCCCCCGTAAAAGAGCATCACCAATGTTTTCGTTAACATGTAATTTTGGTGATTTTCATAATCTTTTCCCTAGGCTAAAACAAGATCCAAGCAATTTTTTTAATTACCTTAGAATGTCTAGAGAATGTTTCTACGAATTACTTGAATTAGTTGAAAGCAAAATTCAGCGGCAAGAAACTATATTCGTTTATATCATCCATTTTAAGCAAATAATAAACATGAAATGTTGTTGAAATTAGCTCTGAAGTCCAGTCACCGCACTATTCAACAGCGAAATGAACACGTCATAACACGTGAAGCTTGCTATGTTGCTGTCCTGTCGTCGCGCGTTCGCGGTACGGCGCGCCGCACTGTTGCTGCACCGTTGCCGCTCCGTGCACTTTGTACTAAAACAAACGACCGTGCGTGCGTCGTACGAGAAACGCACAGTTTCGGCACTGCTGTGGTCCGACACGAAACGTCTAAATTGAAAGCGCCCTTACATGTAGCGATAATTTTATCTTAGTGTTGATGATATACCATTTTAGGTACATTAATGGAGTCTCTATTTGCTTTGTAAGTATTACAGAGATAGCATATTGTTTGAATTATTCGTAGCGATTTGATTGAACGGTGTATCTAGATAACAAATGGATCACTGGACTTGTTACCTTTTAGGATTAATTTGACAATATTTGACAAGATGAGTGCCAGAGGTCGAAAACATATTCTGTTTGTGTCCTATTGACGTGTGTGACGTGATTCAAGGAAAAGTTAGAATACAATAGGCACGTCAAGGCAGATCTCTCAGTAAAGTAACCTCAACAGAGTAAAAAGATGTCCTTTATATACATCTACTGATTAATATGTGTTAACGTTCGTTTCTTAATGGCGAGAAATAGGCGCGTGGGCAGCACTAAATCAACTTGCACGCGTTAGCTTCACAATATTTGTAGATCTATGCAAATACTCGCCGGGGCGGACCAAATGACATTTAAACTAAGTGAATAATTTAACAACAGAAATAGCTACGCCTCTCTGATTAGGTGTCACCATTATTGAAACCATATTTGAAACTAATTTAAATATCAAAAGGACATTATGAGCTGTACACCATAAGCAATAGTTGCCACTTTTATTTTGAAATATAGATTTCATCATAATCCGTCAATTATGGAACCTCATAAACAATGTGCCTACATGAAAAGTTCATGCGGTCTGCAACACTTAATCGACAAGTCACGTTCAAAAGATTCAAACTGATTGTTATTTAGAATTAGTGATTCTTATCGGATGTATACGGTTAGGCTGATCAATCAATCGGCACGGTGGCCTTGTATGATTAGTGAATATTAACTGTGTGGCTTGCAAAGCGGATACAGTGGAAGCGGGCCACGCGAGCGCCGCGTCGTAACTCGCGCGCCACTCCGCACGCCCTCTACCAGCTCGCTGCAATGCCAACCTTGCTCCAAAAATCCATGACCTACATTTTATGCGACAAAATGCAGCCAACGTTTTTATTGCAACTATTCTCCTTGGGCAATGCCATTTAATTTGTTGTTTACAGGCATTGACAAAAAACTCTTACACGGCTGCCAAGTTGGCTAAAAGCGTAACTAATTCACGCATTACTTAAATTGTAACCATAGTATCCATAATATAACGAGGAAAATAAACGAATCTTTTTAACTACTCCATAAATATGAGTCATATTTATTCCTGTAACAGTTTACAGTGTGGGCTTACTGGAAAACGTAGCTTGCGTGAATTGGGTCTGGCTCATCGATTGTGCAGGACAAACGGCGGCCTAGTTGGCGAGCGCTAAGTTTGCAGGTCGCGATCCTAGCATCTAGGCGTCCCATTTTCGCGGCCCGGGTAACCTCACTGCGCTCTATTTCTGGATCGAGTGCCTACGGTCAACAATTGCTATATTTATAGAACGGAATCGACCTGTTGAACTGCAGTTATAATGTTGTCACTCAACACCAAATGCATTTAATTGCGCACTTGAATACAAATGCACTGTGGAATATGAAAACGGTACGATATATTTGTACTTTCTTTAATAGGTACTTGTAGAGACAGTTAGCCTCATTCATAAACGATTATTCGTATTTCAGTTGAAATGCATTCAGTTTTGTTATTGGAGAAGGTCAGGAAGGCATAACTCAAGTTCAACCTTGGAGCAGGGGAAGTACAAGACAGTTTAACCACACTGCTTATTTGAAGTTCCTGTTAGAAGTAGATTCATTCGAACTCGGTTACGTTAAGGAAGGGTAGCGCCCTTTTACTGATGACCCAAGCACGTAATTTATTCTAATTAACTAGTTTAAATTATTGAAAGTGTTTTAATTTCACTTCTACAAAAGTTGCTGCCCTAAAAGACTTTCTGTCAACTCCTTCCTTTAAAGTGAATTCTGTAACCGTTTATTACTGGCAGATGTTCAAGGTGTAGCCCCGGTAATAGCAAACTATCAGTTGGGCCATACGTTAGGTAACCATGTTAATGGTATGTAAAACCAGTGGACAGCTAAAAGTCAAGGAGACTTCAAAACAAACGGCCACGAAAGGCTGTTTCGACCTCATTGTCGATGTGGCGATCAGTGATTTTATTTGTTATCGTCTTTATTTTTGAATGCTCAATCCAAATATGATCACAATAGTGAAATTTGAATAAAGTCCGTTACAAACATTACAAATTGTATAAAGTACAATCTTTGTTTGTTGATTGAATATGTGTCAAGGGAGAATACGGTGTTGTAGGTATTTAAATAAAGAGAAATCTATGAATCTTCATTTCTATGAACGTAAAAATGTTGTTGGATTTGTTAATGATTCGTTACTCATTGGTAATTTACTTTGCATGACCTTTACCATGGAAAAAAACAAAGAAAACATCTACACTGGCTATCTATCAAAGAGTTAAACGTCTATAATATGAGTCGGTACAGTGCTGCAGGAGACCGTTGTACAATTGAGATGGCGCAAGCCAATATTCGATACAGTAAGTCAATTTACTATTAGGACAATGATATGTCGTAATAGAGAATCTATTGAAATACAATAAATTGGACAGACCATGTAGGTCAGAGTCTGTCGTCGCGCGGCGGGCGGCGTGCTGCACTCTCAGGAAATTATTGTTGCGTAGCGCCAATAATGATGCAAACTATGCCAGACTTTTATCTGTCAAGTGGAGGTTTAAATCGATCGAGATTGAAGTCAAAAGTGACGTCACATGATAGCAATTAGAAATTGTAAGACTGACGTCACCGTGCGATTGCGAGTAATTCGCGTAGGCGCGACGCGACGGTGACGTCACGGGCAAAATGTTACGGCCATGCGACGGGTACGCGCGTGTAGGCGGGTGCCGCGGGCGGCGCGTAACACACTCGACTTTACACGTAAATAAAATCACTCTTACGTAATTGAACGTGAAATCTGCACAAGGACGCAGCGCCGATGTTTCGACATCGTAGTCTCTCAGCGTGATGCTATAATCGCATCGTTTACGTGCGATGCTTAGAAAAGTGAGCGTTTTACCTTGAGATGCCTGCAAGCGTGGTCGCCTCTCTATTCTTAGATATCAAAATAGTGCTAAATATATTTGAGGGACAGGCGGCCAGCACGCAGGCGTCGTGACCCAACCTGACCCAAAAACGGAGTACGAACCACCGCGCCCCGAGCTACCAGTTGATAACGGATACGGGAACCTGTTCGCTTCACGCGGACGCAGCACACACGGCATACGCATCACCGATAGCACCGTTACACTGCTGACCTGCCGTGTATAAATGAGGGGCTAAACTACTTAATTAATGTTGGCATAAGCATATAAAAGCCATAAAGATGTGCACCAAGATTAACTACTTCAAATGTTAATTCTGCTTTCCAATATATACCTACCTATTATATATTTAAATATCTATTTGATCAACGGTATAGTGTTGTTGTCGTACAATTATCTAATTCTACGCAAGTGCTTTAATGTTGATGGCGTCATATAAATTACTACATTTTACAGTTATTCATTAACCTGAAAAGTAAACGGCTATCCAATTTTAGGATGGTAAATAAAAAAGAATAACGCAAGTGGAGGTCGGATTTCAAATACGGCTTGTGGTGCGTCGCCGCTGGTTCAATATCAGCGATTCTGGGTCAGTGGGTCACCATGCCGGAGTGGGCCGCTCCCCGCGCACCACGCTTGCAATTAAACTTGCTCTTCATACGAAAACATTTCGAAATGTAACACGCACACCGCATACTAATACAGTTTTAGTAATATAGAACATACAACAAGATCTCAAAGAATTTCAAGGGCTCAAAACGAGTCACAGGTATTCTATTAATGATCATAGCTCATTAATTCGTTTAACCTGGCGCGCAGTGTATTGTTTAGATTGGAATTTTGTTTTCTTCCTTCTCACGGTCTTCTCCTATCCATTGTTAATTGACCTGTATGTTCAAGAGCGCACTAAAACATGAATCGTTGTTCATTTCGGCGCGCGGCGCGGCATCGCGTCGCCGGCCGGCATACTGTATGATATTGCGTAGTCGTAACTGTAGAAGTGTAAACTTGTGTGTTTGTGACATTCGCCCACGTAGTAACGGTCGTGGTGTGTTACTGTTACCGAAAACGAGTTATTTTGTGTTGCTGAGTCAACCGGTGCGGGCGACACGGTGCGTGACGCCGAAATCCAGCTACCCGAGCTACGACTTAATTGGGAACGCAAGCAACAAAATAGCAAGCAAATATGACATTAATGTGAAAAATACAAATACAAACGCTTGTACTTTTCCTACTCCTCGTAGGCGAAAATGTTTTAATGTAACCTGCATTTTCTCTACTATTTTATCGATCCCATGTAATCCCCGTTTCAAGGGTTGTATGTTTGCTGTCGGAGACCAGCTACACTTACGAGAAAAGAGGATATTTTATTTAACTTCGTCGGAAACTACGTGGCACATGAACTAGTTCAAATAAGCGAATAAAGATTCATGCCTTGTTCTGCTTACTGTTTAGATAAAACACATAAATCATGCAACGATTCCAAGGTGAATGCAATGAGGTCATACCAAAGGCCTTGCATTCGCTGCTCGGAGGAGGACCAATATTAATTCCTCAGTGAAAATATAACGATGTTCAGATGAAAATAAGTTTTCCTAGTCACCCTTATTGAGATTTCCTAGTTGCATCTAATGTTTGCCCTTGTATATCAGCTTTTCCGAAGCAACCGCCATCTGACCTCTCAAGATAGACTGGACTAGAGCCTCGTCTGTTAGCAGGGACAACGGCACCGGGGTTGGCTTGGGCCGAAAAGGTAGGAACCTTTTTTACTGGATCTTCCCAAAGCTCAATGCTCCTTAGTCACCATACGTATTAGGTATTAAGAAACTCATTCCACATGTAGATGATAACTTTAGAACAAAATAATAGAAGCCGATTTTGAAAACTACCTACTACTACTTGCTTAGCATCTGCATTGAGCAATGAAATGCCACCAACCGACTTTACATAGACATATTTTCTGCGGGGTGAATAATTATATTCAATTTGGATGATTGTTGGTGGTTTGGTTACTTTGCTTTGTAACCATTGTAGCATTTTATAACAACCTTGTTTTATTGTTGTTTCAGTACTGAGTTTTCTTTGTAAGTTGTATTCTATCAAAGATGATAAGAATGAAAATAATACTATGTTACATTATTTTTCTTGTATTTTAGGAATTGCATGAAAAGTGTATGACTATAACAGATAGATCCATATAATTATGTTTGAATGGCCAATGCAAAGATATGTAAACGCCTATGTATGTGACTATAACATGGTCACGTTAATTGCCATAAGTAAGTATGGAATGAGAAAGTTTAAGTGTAGTGATCCCCCGATCAATGGATTTACCAAACTTTTGCTTTGAGGGTTTGGTGAAAACTATTCCTCTTCACATGAAAAATTAACTCAAGTAATAGAAAACTTCTAAAATGAAATATAAAAGTACCTAAAGCGAACGATCTGACTCCTTTTGAAAGTCGGTTGACGTTGAACTAGACAGAGCAAAGAAACAACCTTTTAAAAGCGAACAACGGTTTTGTGACAACATTAAATGGTCAATCATCTCAGTTTCGGCGCCACATTTGGGTCGAATACATTACACGAACTATTTTATCGCCAAGCAGGAGAATGATCTGACAAACGTTTATTATTTGCCAAGGATAACTGTTTCAGACAGTTTTGAATTTGTAATTGAAATCTACATAGTGTTGTTATTCTACGAAACACTGTTTACTAAAATCTTTTCTTTTTCAGGCTTTAGATATTTCTGATTAGATTTTTATTTATTAAAAACGTAGTGTACAGTTTGTTTTTTGATGTTATTGTTGGGTTATAGTTTTGAGTTGCTATTCAAATCGTAAGAAACGAATGCTAAAGAGAATTGTTAATTTAATTATTTTCATTTTTCAGGTAAGGCTAAGCTAAAGGGCTAGTATGATATACTTTTATTGCCCCGAGGTGGATATGGATATATAACGAAATACAAGTTATCCAAAGCCTGTTTACATACAAATTAAAATATTAAACCGGTTTATAAAAAGAATAACCTACGAAACCTTTTTAGTTTACATACCGAATAACCAGAATCACTAAACCGTTAAGTGTAAACGACCAAAGCGCCATGTATTTACCTCACCGTAAACTAAATAGACATGATCATCAGATTAACTTAATCAGACATTGTGAAATATTAACACCTACGCTGATTATACAGTACATTGTATAATATATGTTTCTGTTATCATAACTGATATATAAACAAATACCTACCTTTGTAATTTGTGGCGGTGCGGTTAATATTGGACTGATTTATTTGCCCGTTCATTCCATAGTTACCTACTTACATTTGATATTTATTAAATTTTCTGTAAAAAGAAGTTTTATTGAGTCAACCACGATTGTTTATAATATACATATTTACATTCAAATTTTCATAAAAATTACCATAACAACTTTAAAAAATCGTTGACTAACATCGAGAAAACGCTTTCAGTAATTTTCTCCAAAGAAAGTTAGTTACCGTTACACTGTGAAGCCATATTAATATGAACATTATTTCCGTATTATGGAGCTCATGTTATAATATTACGTTTAAGCGGTAAGGTAATTCATCTCATAGTTATCATTCATAACATCGAACACAGCAGCTATGAGCGCAAAAGGGATATTATACTAGTTATAAAATGAGATTGGACGCAACATGCAACAAGTCCTTAAAACATCGCGTGCATGTTTTGAACTGGCCATACTAATATATCAGCCAGCACTCATACGGTTACAGTTAAAAGGTAATAGGAATTCCTTCATAATATTTAGACGAGATAAAGCATTCTATTATAGGCATGTCGGTCTGCCCAAGTATGCAACTACGCAACGAGACAGTCAAATTAAAAATGAGTGAGAAAAATATTTAACAAAAAATATATAAGGTAGACGATTACTATTTTTATTTTATTTAATAATATATGTACTTTTTTTCTGACTGATAAGTAAGACGTAGAGGCTACCCGGGGGTGAGTTGGGGACTCCGTGGTCCCCACACCGGAAGAGGGCCATATCGAGAGATATGGCCCTGGGTCGGCCGGGGTGCGAGGGATATGACTATGACAATCTCACCTCCGGCAACTGACGGCCCACAGAAGGCGTGCGTTTTAGTCGGTTCGAGTCCGACATAACCTCCTCCTCCGACTCCGGCGGGGGAGGTATCCGTGGGGATTTTTCGCACGACAAAAAAAAAAAAAAAGTAAGACGTAGAGGTGCCGGGTAGTAGAGATTATTAAAGATTGGTCTAGAAAGGTATAGTTATTTAAAAAGTGCTAAGCTGAAAGACCCGTTTAATTTATAAACGTTACACAGAGAGCCAGTAGGTACTTTAAGTAAGCTATCAGCCTCTTTACCAAGACTCGTTCGTACAAATCTCTATCAGCTTTATCTTATCAACCTTGATTTATTTAGAAACGGTGTCACGAGACATAACTACAACCGTGAAATTGCTCAAGCGTAAACTATGCTACTATTGTCACTATCCTGAAACTTACGAGTATCGCTGAATAAATCTGTGTGAATTTCTACGTTATTTTAGTCCAAATTCTTAACATACTCCACGTCGTTAACATAATCTATTGTTGAGGTAATCTAATCATGAATAATGCTTGTATTATCTTACATAACTTTACAAAACAATTACTGTTCCCTCGCTGTCTAGCTTCTACTGAAAACTTGAGATTCAATCTATTTATGTGGATGTGTGAGTCTGCATGATTTCAACTTTCGATGGATAAAAGTGTAGAGGTTTACTGGTAACGAGTCAGTTACTCGTGAAGTCATGACTCATGACATTGTAAAGTAGACAGTCATCTTGATTTCTTTTGTCATACAAACACAGGTCAAGCTAACCAGCACCATCCAAATTATTTAAAATTTTACACGCGTAGAAAAAAATTGACCACAAAGCAATAATTAAAAATGCAAAGTAACCAATGTTATAAATAACGCCTTCATGATCTAAATGTTAAAAATAAACTGAGGGTGAAGAAGCGTGGGTTGCTTAATAAAATTGAAGTCAATACCTATAGGTAAGTAGAAAGCATCCCACGTATTTCCTACATTTATTTTCTACTTCATTTCAACGTATTTTTCTTGTTCTTGGTCACGGTCGATGCAATTCAAACAAAACGTCTGGCAAACACGAGGTATCGGGGTCTTGTAAATATTTTCGTCATTGAACCAGATTTGTATCTAATATATTTTATTTCTTACACGTCCTACGTCATTAATATGTTCAGGGAAATCTGTGTCGAAATGGCAAGTTACTAAAAGTAAAGATTAGGTAATCTGAAGTGTGGAGTGCCTATAGACATGTTCTCTGTCCAGACTTGTGATTGAGCATTGGATGTTCTAAAAAATATGTGTTCAACGAATCGTCAAGTTAGTTTGATTAATTACACGATCAGTGAGACGTGAGGGATGAGTTGTGTTCTTTTCCCATGACTGTTGCTATAAGCCCTATTTATTGCACGGTACTTAGTGGCAATAATAAAAACGAATTGCAACAGCAAATAAATTGAGGACAATAATAAACGCCGGGGTTCCCGGCTTTTACGGTAAATGGAGAACGGATTTCGCGACCAATGTGTCATTAAAGATTCGTATAATATGGTATAATAATTGAGGCTTCCGGCGACTGGGACCGCAATTAAATTTATTTTAAATTTAATATTTTTCTTCCGGCGACTGGGACCACCCATAAAAAAAGAACAAAAAAATTATAGTTAAAACCAAAAATAGTACAGTCAAACGAAAAGACGAAGAGACGTAATAATTAAAGCAAAATCTCATCAATTCAAAAATATCATTGGCTTTAGTAATTTCTTTAAAGTACACCAATAAAACAAATTAAAACTACAGTAATATGTCACCTTAAATACTAAATTCGAACATCATGTCAAAATTAATCAACTAACCCGCCCCGCCGCCCGTCACCGTAACAGAGGCAAAGCATGACGCTAGCGGCATTGCCCCGCTTTATAGCAACGGCCAACCTCTGCCCCAGGTACGAGGCGAAGCGAATGTCACCGGTTTTCTTGTAGCGGTTACTGGAGACAGGACGGTACGGCACACGTGGTTGGGGTATCAGTCGATACAAAGGCTCTCCGGAGTATGTCGTTGAGAGCATGGTGACGCGGAAACCTACCCGCGCTTCTTCGACAACTCAGTGCGTGCTGACCGTCGCCGCCCACCATGGAGCCGCAGGTGCATTTATGGGGTTCACACACCTTGCAGCCCAGGTGGAGGGCCACTGCCACCCGCAAAGAATTGTCGTACAATAAAGTGCCCAGGTGAGGTGAAGGCAGCGCGTGCAGCCATGCTCCCGATTCCGGCTGCGACACCGCCCGAAGCCTCGCCAGATCGGATTCGGCCCCCGTGGCATCCCCACCAGCCCCTCCTAAGCCTTCCAGCTGTGCCATCGTCTCGAGCGCGCTGGACATGAGGCGTGACAGGGCCTGACGCCGCCGAACTGCGGGCAAGCCACACTGTCTCGGCGTCCGCTGCAAAGGGCACGGTTACTCTGCCACCATTATTATGGAGGATGGCAGTAACAAGGTCCGCAGCCCCATGTGCCGATGCCAGCATAGCCGGCAAACCCACATCCCACGCGCGTTTCACCCAATACCCCCGTGACGGTTGGGGAGAGTCGCCTGTACCCATTGGTTTTCGTTGAGCCATACATTGAGGATCGACTCAACTGTGGACTTGAGGATGTCATCGAAAGCCGCGACGTCTGCCGGACAAACCCAGGTTAGCGCGGTCCGCAGCAGGTACGTCAGCTTAGGGAGGGCAAAGCACATGCGCAAAAGCACCAATGCCACATGCGCAGAAAGATTTTTGAGACGTTCTCGAGCGGTCAGGAGAAGCTTATTGCGGGAAAAGATTGCCTCGTGCACCCCTTCAGGGAAAAAATCATTTATGTATAATATGTATAAATATCTAGGTATACTTTCTTATTCTAGGCATGAGTTTATTGCCTGCAATTCCAAAAAGATAGATTTTCCTAGCAGTCACTTTTCCATAGATTTTCTTACCCGCGTTTTCGTCCTGAAAAATGCTTCTACTACTACCAGAAAAAGGTTTTTCACAAAAAAATTACATATAGGTACCGGGATACGCTATTTCTTAATAAAACGGTATCAAAAATATTTCAATCAGCTCAGTTTTACGAAACCTCGATTTTAGCAATTTGTGTTGAAATCGGTCTGAGCTGCGGCTTACTAATACTTACCGTGAAGCGACTGCTGTCTGACCTCCTATTTGAAGCTACGGCGCTAATTTTAAACTAATAGTGAATGTTGACTATCACTATGATATTTTAAGTAACAGAGGTGATAACTTAGAATACCATCCAGGGTGCCACCAAATTACGATAGATGACATTTTTCAATCAAAGAGTTTTTTCTTTAAATTAAAACTAACCTTTTTTTGTTTGACTGTACTGTTTTGGCTAAAACAATAGATTTTTTGATACATTTATAGGTGGTCCCAGTCGATGGAAGAAAAATATTAAATTTAAATGAATCCGGCAACTGGGACCGCGGTCCGAGTTAATTGTGGTCCCAGTCGCCGGAAGCCTCAATAATTCACCAAATTATGGTTGTACAAGGAAAACATAAACAGAACACAGTCTGAGTGAAATTTTAATAACGTTCACTTCGTGCACGCGCGGTGTGATTACAATTCTATTTTGCATGCTACTATGCGCGAATAATGTTAATGCGTTTTACTTTAAGTCTTTAAGTATACGTCCCGGGATACGGGGCAAGTATGGATATACGGTGCATGTCCCGGTTTGAAGCATTGCTCACCCCGTAAGCAAATTTGTTGACCTAGTTTGCAAAATAATAGAAAGTAAAATTAGTAGATCCAGTAACGTGGTAGACAGTCCACAAGATATATTTAATAGTCTAAAACGAGAGAGCTGATGATTATACTCATCGGTTATAGTTTCTTTATCATGCATAGTACTTACTTATTATCCATACGCAATGCCTCGGTCAGCATTCCTACTTTAGTGGCAGGTCTATTATACTCACAAGCTACCTAGCTATAATTAATCTGTGAGAGCTTCAACGTTGAGTTATTTGGTATTCATTGTTGAGTAACGACTAATGACACCAATTACCTGCTTCAAAATGGCAAGCTAATCGATATATTTCGATTACTGGGTTTATTTCATGACGGGAAGTAAGTATTATAAATTAACGCTGTACCATTTAACGTGACCTAATCAATCAAAAATAGTAATTATATCAGGCTGCTAATTGGTTCTTTATCAATTTAGACTTATATTATTTTTTTGTGGAATGCCATTAATATTAAAAATGTTATGAACATATTCCGTATTTCTGAAATGGTAAGTATGATGACACAAGTGTAACAATAGTTTATGTAGTTCATGGTACAACTAAAGTGAATCTGAAACTGTAGCTGTACATGGACAATGCAGGTGTGAGCGGTACTTTCACACTCGAAGCGGACGTCGAAAATCGCGTCGTGTTGTCGTCGCTTGTGAGAGTCGATCTCGTCGTAAGGGTGATTGCTCATCGAGACGGTTGTGGCAACGATGGCGTCGTAAAGGCGCGGGCGCGTAAACTGCGCATCGCATCAAGGTTTACTCTAGGAATAATGGAAGTGTAGTCATCTAATGCAGTCGGAGCTCGAGGTCGAAACGCGGTGTGGGCGAGGACAAGACGTGGCGAGGGTGCCATAATATTCCAGTAGTATACCGCACCACCGCCATTTTTGTAGATCAGGTATATAATTTCACCTATAAACCTCTCTTAGCTTAATTTTGTAGACGTTCAGTGTTCACCGTCCAGTAAAATATTTGTTTATTTTATACAATTTTAATTGTCTTTAGTCTCGGACGAAATTATGTTGAACGAATTGCTAGAAACTACTCGAACATGCGACGCTACCGCTTTGTTTCCGCTTTAGCAGTGTGTACTGTCCCTAAAACCTTGTGGGCCGACTTCGCTGCCACGACACAAGCTCGCTACGCGACGTAGCTGTTTACGACCTCCGCAAACGAAAGGCGTTTAGCCGGTTACCGGCATAGGGGAAATCGGAATATAGTTGCGTAATTACAAACACAAAATTCAAATGCAATGTTCTGTTATGATTTTATTCTCACAAAATAAAAAGTTCTGAGTATTGCTGTTCGACTCAAAGACGTTCTTGGGCGATAAAGTAATTCCATCGGACATTAACGACTGTGTTCCACTTACTGGCGGACAAGCCTGCGGTAAGGTTAGCTGGTGCTGGGCCGCCAGCGCCACCGGCTAACGGTATGACCGTCGGCGCCGCGCGCACGTGAAAATAATTCTTGAAGCGATTTTGTAACGAATACCGTTACTCGGTTCCGGGCCTGCTGGTGACCTTATTTCTTCGCCGAGCACTCTTTATTTTTATATCTTATTGCCTGACGTTATGATGGCAGAGTTACCGGCGAACATTTATACCGGCATGTTATTTTAAAGTAACAACGAACATCTCGTGCGCCGGTATTGTAATATTTAATTTAATGCCTTCTTGTGTGCTGCACTGTAGAGATATTAGAATGTAAGACGTACTGAGCGTTGTACGATTTATGTGTTATTATTTGTCGATTACGTAATTCATCTCTGTCCGGGTATGCCGGTAAAATAATAATTGTTTACGAACATGATAACTGCGGTCATGGCTCATGGCAGTGAGTCAGCGAGAGGTTGTGATCGTGTGTCGGAATGACAACATGTAGAGCGTGTTTGTCGATACACACTCGTGCGCACGGAGCAGTGCCTACCTGGGGAATACCGCACGTCATTTCACTGATATCTAATTACTGCTATAATGAATTGCGTATTTTCAACAAATGCCGTTCTACGCATTTTAGCTAAGAGAGGGATTATCAGACGCCTTTGTGTAGATATTGCGTGTCAACTTCAAGAGCAAGACCTTCGAGTAGGGTATGCAAAACAAGAAGCATATTAATTACTTACAAGTACCTACGCATTGTTTATTTTATAAGGTTATTTAATATGCACCGACACATGAAGAAGATGCGAGTGCGATGGATTGTTTTTCTACCCATCTAGTGTGATGGTGTAATTACTTGTTGTGTTGTTGTTACACAACACTAAACAGATTGTTATACATTAATAATATAGATTGAAAAAAAAAAATAAAAAAATGTATGACATGAAAATTTTACTTTTAGCTAAAAAATAAGTTATTTTTGCTGATGGTACAAAAATGGAAGGTGTCGCAAGCGCAAGCGTAGTTAAAAGGCGTACTACTTTATTTGGTTTTCTCCTTCACTTATTAAAACAAAACAAACAAGCGAGCGATTGCGTGTTATCTATTAAGTTGTTTTCATGAAGTGCGCCGCTGTATCTATCGCGTGGTGACGCAAAAACGTGTTTGATATACATGGGTATTAATAATGGCACAATACACCGACATTCCAACTAGTAAACAAGTGTGTAGCGAAGTTTACTTTACGTTCTTTGTTGTCAGTATTGTTGTGCGCTTTGATCATTCTCGATTTAAATGAAATAGGTATTTAAATTTAATAATTCATTTGAAGACACTTATTTACAAGTTTCGTGTGGATAAATTACAGTTGGTAAACAAAGTACCTGTCATATCTATGAATTAACTAAATTGCTAGAGCGGCGGCACGCGGCCCGCGTCACGGTACTATCGCGTGCTACGTCATATTTACGCACAACGGCACAAGGCCTGCGCGAGCGCACTAACTTCCTTATTGTTATTGTAACATCGCTGCGCCATTACTTTCTAGCTGTAGAGAGAATAGCCATACAAGTGGTTGTTTTGTATCTACAGTTAGACGATGACGTGTAAACAACACTTAATGAGTAATCATTTTAATCCCTTTGTTCCGGAGTACCGTTAATGTTTCGCCCTAAATTCGTTATCGTTTAATTTTGTTTATTTTACGACATAAAACTTGTACCGTTTAAATTTATTCGCCATCACGGTGTCGATAAAATACCGATCCTTTAATAATATTATTAGTGACGCAGTATTATTTATTCTTTACTAGATTTTTCGTGTGACTTCGTCTGTTATCGTAGCTGCGTAGCAGTTAACTTTACCCGCAAATGTCATGAGTTCACTATTAAAATTGGCCTTTGTTCTCTATAGGAACCTTTTGCTGGAATAAAAAATACAGTAACACCTACCTAAATAACAGATAAAAAACTAACTTTTACCTTTAAAATATTCTATAAATGTGGATGTAGAGGCAACAAAAACAATGGCTATACCAACCTTCAAATGAATCAGTGGGATAATATAAACATGAATATTGCATACAAATTATTACCGGAGATAAAAGTGGTGGCTGGATGGTGACGCATTGTTGTGAGTAGTGAGCGCGCGCCGGCCGGCGACCGGCACCTCCACGGTCCCACGCGTCGAAGGAAAACTACGTACGTATACGTACTCACATTTAATCTAGAACAGCCGGCGGAGGTTGATTATTGTAATCACTGGCTACCTGTTACTTGGCGCGCAGTTATACGAGCGTTAATAGTGTTAGCTGTATAATATATGCGGCTATAACCTCGCCGACACGAACGGATGCGACTTTTTGTAATGTTGTTGTGGAAAGAGGTGATGTTCCCGGCAGGAAAACGCCGGCCGGCGTAGCGGTTGACGTTTGTATTCTGTGTGAACTTTTGACGTCACTAGATGGCGTTGTACGGCTTCGACTAGCTCGCCGTACAAATACGGTACATCGATGTTAATGGACTACGTGGTACTTCCCCGGAGGAGCTTTAATCCTCCTTATTTGTGAATGGAAAAAAATGGTTCTTGGGTAAATTTTATGACCAAAGAATTACTCATACGCTATGATTTATCCCTTTACTATAGGACTTTCCCAAACACGAGCTAGAAGTCCCTTCTCGCTTAGGGCTTCCCCAATCGTTCTAGATATCCCTCCATAACTATAACAAGGCAACATGGCACGTGTTCGTTTGTTTATCTAACGATACCAGTGTCTTTGCAATTATAAGTGTCGTGACCTAGCGCGCAATCTAATCTAGTAGAACTATACAAATGCATATAATATAGTGTGATGATTACTGATGATAAACGCCGTCACCTTCGGCGTGTTACCAAATTTAAAATTATCGATATTGCTATCTTTACCCTTGAATTTTTATTTAAGTCGTCGTAATCTTCTTTTGTTTGGTGGATTGCTATACTCGTAGTGACGCAGGGAGAATATTTCATTACAATTTATCAAACACAATTCCTTATTACTCTGCTATTATGGGCGTTTGGGACCGAACAAGATTTTTTAGGGCCCATAACCTGCATGCCGGTGTAGGCTTTGGCGTATGATTTTCTCTTGAGATTGGTGGGTCACCATGATGATGATGATGATGACTTTTTAAATTTTTTCTATTTTTCCAAACCTTCAAAAAATTATAGTTTTACAGCTACCTATACAAAATAATTCAAACAACATAGAAAAATTACTAATTTTATCTAATGGCATAAACAATAATACCATTATGACGTCACGACCTGAATATTTAAATCATGACCATATATCATGCCACATTGAACAAGCGCACTGATTATGAGACAAACGTACATTGTCAGTATTGTATTGTTGGGCCGATACATTTTTAGTTTGGGTGAAGTAATAACCCGGCCAACGCACAGTGTTAGTTTCGTAACAGCGTTATGCGTCTACGGTGATCTCTATTTAATTTCTACGGGCTATGCCGGCCGGCGTGCGGGCCCGGGGCCGCTGTGCCGAGTGCACGAGCAAGATGCACGTGTAGAGAGGTCAATAGCTCGGTGCAGGGCCGCCTCCGCACGCAGCCCGTACTGCCCCAAACACAAATAACCAATCACTCTTCACGCTCAAAAACAAACACTTCATTTTTCCCCCATCTATTACTCTCAAAGTTAAGCTGAAAATTTTCTTCACCATTTATCATCACCGCTTGTAAAGAGAAAATAGATTTACAATGCATTTTTAGAATTTTTTTTTTTTTTTTCGAAATTCTCTCAAATGAAAATAGATCGTTGATGTCTTTTGAAAGGACATTTGATAAGACTTCAACGCAATACGTTCTGTTCAGACCTTAGGATATTGCCTTGTTCAGAACAAAAAGGTTTTTTTACTCTACAAGCAGCAACGGTATAATGGTATATTATGTAAAGTATTGGTAGTTGGACTCACCTCAGCACCCGGTGATTGTATTTGGACCCCTAGTTCATCCGTGTCGTGGTCGTGGTGCAGCACGTCGGCGCGCACCTCGCGTCCGTTGTGCGTGAGGAAGACGCGCTGGCCCGGCCGCAGGCGCACGCCCGTCATGCCGCGGAAGCCGGGCCCGATCAGCTCCACGTCGCGGTACTCGCGGGACGGCATCTTGCCGCCATCGAAACGAACCGTATAGCGGGTGTTTGGTGTTAAATTAATACAGTTGTTATTTTCTGGGAAGGCCGCCGGCGTCTTCACCGCCTGGATCATCCCCGAGTAATAGAGTCCGTCATCACCGAGCGCGGCGACGCGCGTCCCGATGATGGACCGTTTTGCTAGCCGCCTACCCGTGGACATGGTGCAGTCAGTCCTCACACTAGGTGATAATTGCGGTCTCACCACAGTCCGGTGGCACAAGAGAAAATTCTTCTCACACGTTCACTTAAATATTTCAAATCGCCCGGCGTACGCGTTTCGCGGGATAACCGTCACAGAATTTTGGAAAACTGACAGAATTTCGTCGCGATTCGGCACGCTGCGCGTGGACCGGCTCCTCAGTAGGCCGGGGTCGGTCGCAGCTCTCACACGGAAACATAATACGAGGGCAGGGTCCTCGAGGATCGGGACAAAGGAAAATCCTTTCGCGGTTCTAAAGTTCGCAACCGAGCTCGAAGCGGACGACCTCAATAAGCGCGGTTCGAACACGAACTGGCTTCAGTGCGTGCGGCGCGGCGCGACCGGCGACACCGGCCGGCCGGCGAGCGGGAGCGGCGACCGCCCGTCTCGCTCCTTTGTTTTGATACTCAGCTGTTCGCGTGAGCGAGACGACCGAGTCAATGGCCGCGCGCTAGAGCTAGACGCACGCTCGGCCGCCCTCGAATGTCGGTAGGGTTCGGGCGGACTCGCTATTTTCAGCGGCGGGCGGGCGGAGGGCAGCCGCCCACGGGCGACATTGAAGCGCGCCGGTTCGGTTCGCACGTGGAGTGCTAACGGGATTGCACAACGTACCTCGGCGCCCCGCGTCGCGCCGTAGCCGGTGTCCGCGCGCCGCCGCTTAGTACCTGACACAGTTTCTATTCAGATTCGGGGTCGATTCAAATGTCAAGCAGATGCACCCACTTATGCAACGCTGTTAACGTGACCCAACTCTACGCACATATTATTTTATAATTGATATAATAATTAGCAATACAAACATGTTAACAAGATTCTGTGTACAGACTGATGTTCAACATTACAAATGAAAAGTTGCACTTGACAAACTAGTTTCGAGTAGGCACTGGGCAGTGGGCAGTGGGCACGCACAACATTGTCGCGGGTATCTATTTCTCTACAGTTGAGGATTTGGTTACGTACTTGATTCAATTAACTGTTTGTTACACAGTTAGTACGAGTTACAAATAATAGAGCAACATATTACGAGATATACCTACCTATAACACGTTAATGTCCACTGAGCTTTCTCTACAAATTGAAATTTGATGGCCTTTAAATTAGGTCGTGGTTATATTTGTGGACGAGAAGGCTATTACTCCATCGCTTGCATTGTAAAGTTTTCTCTAAAAATATCAAATCAGCATCTACGAGCTGCGCTTGTAACGCCATCTGTTGGGCATTAGAAGAGTTACAAGTTACAACACACAAAAGATTTATCTCTGTTTATTAGGGATTTTAACAAACGTAATATAAGATATGAACCTTGGTCATTAGATTGACCTTTTAAAACTAAAATACGGCAGTTTGGTGTCTCACAACCGTAAGTAGGTTATCCATTGAACAAGGCGTGGGGAGATCTGCTTTCCCAATAAGGATACGAGCGTAAAATAAACACGTACGAATATGTAAATTGTAAACTAGTTGTTTGTAAAACAGTAAGAGCGAATAATGTTAATGTTTTGCTCCAAATTTGGTGATAGTACATACTTCTATAGATATTCGAAACTCAGACTCATTGTTTAGGGAACAATATTCGGCATTTCTACTATCTAATTCATTTTTGAAGCATTACTAGGTTAACTTTTCCGTATACCGACGTCTTTACAAATTGGATTTCTCATGGATACGAGTTTTTCCATCTCAAATACTAAAAAAAACATTTGCTTGCGTCATCCGTGTCAAGCCATCATGCCACGTCCGACTGCATTCAAAGCTAATACTGAATCTCTCCTACCTTTTTTTTTTTTTTTTTTTTTTTTTTTTATCGTGCGCAAAATCCCCACGGATACCTCCCCCACCGTAGCCGGAGGAGGAGGTTATGTCGGACTCGAACCGACTAAAACGCACGCCGTCTGTGGGCCGTCAGTTGCCGGAGGTGAGATTGTCGTAGCCATATCCCTCGCACCCCGGCCGACCCAGGACCATATCTCTAGATCTGGCCCTCTTCCGGTGAGGGGACCACAGAGTCCCCAACCCGCCCCCGGAATCTCTCCTACCTTAGTCATACGATATCTAACTTAAGGACTTTAATCATCATGAATTTTAAATTTTCTAATACATTGTAGAAGGTGCTCACGGAAAGAAAATTGCACAGGAAGTTGGAAAAATTCAGTAAAATTTACCACTATTTCAGTATTTCACGCGAGTTAGTACCTACCTCCTACCACAAGCAACAGTTAGTACCTAGGTAGTTAGTTTAAATTTTGGGCTAGGCGTGGATTACTAGCACAGTTAATAGGTTAAGTTCGGGGCGCACGTTTTAGTGCAAGCAACCAAGCAGCGTGCTATTGCTCAATGACGAAAGGCATTGACCTCAGCCGGTTGCTCGGGATTGGACGATACTATGTTGGTACAGCTAGAACGTGCTTCCCGAATTTTCTATACGAACCTACATATATATTATGCAAGTCTATAAATCCATAGAGGAAGGCACGCACATTTCGATCCCAGCTATGATTTTCGGTCTCACGTTATAGGGGGCTAACCTATTGCCGTCAAGAGGGAACTTTTTTGATGGAGAACAGCCTTAGCCCTTACTCGACTGTAAAGTTTACTAACCCATTATATTTTTACACACTATACAAATAATTTCGTATAGCATACGTAGGAATGCTGAATGCGGTCTACCAAATATACCTAGTTAATTTTTTTAGTACCTTCTTAGTTGTCGCTGTTATTTGCATACGAGGAGAGGAGAAATAGAAGAATAAAAAATGATAAATAGTTTGAGTTTTTGCACCCTAGCAATTTATGGCCAGGTCCAATCTTAACACCAACAAAACTCTACTGATTGATGGACGAGATTTTGCACCGCGGCGTTCGTCTCGGAGATGGGTAAGAAAAAGGCAGTCACTCCCACAAAAACCAAAATAAACCGAATTCTGCTCATATGAGTGACCATTTTACAAATTTTATAGGAATCTTTGAGATCCACTGGAAATTTATAAAGTTGCCTATACGTTTTGGCGCGTAATCGCTCAATGTGGTCATTTTAGACCCGCAAATGTAATCAGAATTGGCTCTCGTATTAAGAAAAAGATCGTAACATAATTTAACGATAATGCTACGATGTAATGCATAGACGAATTCTTTCAATAAAAATCATCATCATCATCATCATCATTTCAGCCATAGGAAGTCCACTGCTGTCCACAAGTCCAATAAAAATAGAACAAAAAAAATCTAAAGAATACAACACATTTGTTTTCATTTAAAAACCACTAGTTTGGCGTCCGTGTTCTCCGTATATTCAGTGATAAGTATTTATGTCGATACAGAATTGTATTCAAATGTAGTGTTGTCAAAAAATTAATTTACATTTTAGATTTCGTATAATTTAACGTAAACTAACAAAAACTGTTCAACCTCCTTATCTAAACTACATCACTGATGCAACACTTGATAAATTGAAGTACGGCCGAAACTACGTTTTTGTGCGATGAAGGTATTTCTTCGGTCGAGTTGTTCGAAATGGTAATTGCATTATTCCCTATGCTAACTACCTTTTATAACTTAAATTTGTTTTAGCACGTTTTGTGTTCAAAGTTATAGAGAATATTCTAAATAAAAGATAAAAATTGTACGTCATTCTACACAACGCTATCTAGACCCATAGTGAACATAGCTAGCAAATTAGTTAGGTTCTAGAGAGAAAGAATATTATTGTTAGTTAAATAAAATAACGCAGAATTATTCTTGATCGAACTATTATTCTGTTTGAGAAAGCCTTAACATTGTTTGCTTCCCTCTTTGCTCCAATTAAGTTGTCGACAATGTATTTTTAAATTAGGCAAAACGGAATAGACTGGTGTGCGGGCACTAGAACGGATCCAGATGTCCCATTGATTGATTAAGAAGGAGGTTAACTATAACAACTATAACTAACCTCCTCTTTAATTAATATTGTTGAGATTATGTACACTATTATTTACTAGATACATTCCTGTCTACAGAAATATATTAAAAATTCAATGGTGAATCGATGGTAGAGCGAGTAGAGTAGTCACTCTAGCTGCTTTGACAAGGGGCGCCAATATCATTTAGAGGCGTTTTCCAAGAGGCTCGGGGAATGAAAGTGTTGTGTTGAAAATGACACTGTAAGACAATCTCGTTCTTTCCTAACCGAAGGTTAGAGCCGTTGCTATCTTGTAATCTAACAACCTATACTTTTGGCATACTTCTACTTAAACTCAAACTCAGAAGGCAGTAAATAAGTCAGCCGGCCGGCTTGTATAAGGAAAGGTGACTATACCGCGTGTTACGTCGTGAATGTGTTCTTATTCCATTCATGCGCCACCAATTAAACTACGATACGTTGTTGTGCGCATGTCCACAAGGCTTTCAGAGTCAGAGTTACTAATAAATAATTGCAACGGTTGCTAACGTTAGCCAGTAATATATTAGATTATTATGATACTAAGGAACGTGACATGTTCGTAACTGTTTGCGCGCGCATGGCGGTTACGTCATCGTCCGAACTGTTTCACTTCGTACACCTAGCATATTGTACGTGTATTTGTCAAGTTTACGGCCACATTTGTTTATGCTGATGCTCCAAGTAAACAGGTTTACGTAACACGCTCCATCAAATATCTCTCGTATAGAGGTCACTCTCTATTTACAAACGTACCTACGTGAAAATTTGTCTACAGTAAACAAACCCACGTTGGAAGACGCTCCGAAAAGAGATTTACTGTTATAGCTACAGAATTGTTCACAAACATTTGTCTTATAACAATTTCGAGTCGAAGTTAGAATTAAACGTTAGAATTTGCCAAAGGCACTTGGTACGTTCGATATGATTCCAAAATTACGAAAAGGGGGAAACGAAAGTTCATATCGACAAGTGAGAGTAGAATTTGTGCTACTTAAGGGTTCCGACTCCTAGACTATAATAGGTGTATCGTGCTGTTACAGAAGTGGGATCCGTAACGCACGTCTATCAACCACATACCTACTTGGTGTTTCGTGCACGAACTACTTAAAGTACTTTTTTAATTTTTAAGTAAGACTAAAGCCATGAATTTACGATTGCTGGTTGATATAATTTACAGTTACGCATATTATCAGAATATGATTTGCGGCGATTATAGATTGAAAACTGGCAAATGGTAGACGTAGCCTGAATATATTTTTATTATGACTTGTTTCTATAACTATGCATTTATCTGGGTTTGTTATGATAGTGGCCATTAGTTTCACGTACTCGGAGAAATTTCAACAAGCCTGTTATTACAGTATGGCTTTGAGACTGATGGGCGAACGAAATGGTGCAATGCGTGTAGACTTGCCCTTGCCGAACCCTTGAGCTACCTATAGAGTTATACAATGTTAAAACGAACATAGCATTTTTGTACTCTTCTTTAATTATTTAGCTTGATTAAACAAAAAAAAAAATTAACTATTCATTATGAAAATCTTCTTCTGTTGCGTATAACTTGAGCTTCAGGCTTTTTGTTTGCACAATACCATGGTTTAATAAGTCGAGTTTTCCTTTGAATAATTCAAATATTTGGCACTTATTCCATGAATTTGATTTGTGAATTACGAAAACGAACTCGCAAACAACAAAATTACAACGCAGATTTATTAAATTCATCCAATTAAATAATTAAAGCAATAATGATTTTAAATAGGCTTAATATTCAGTAGAAGTGGACGTGGTAAACATTCCAAATAAGAATAATTGATAAAAAGTTAAAGAATAAAGAATGTTCTGAAGCAAAAGACGTCCTGTGAACGTCTACTCTATGTAGAGATGAGAAAAAGATGAAACGAGGTGGGATTTGGATTTACCCTGACAATCATATTGGACGCCTATTATTAGTATATCCGTTCTTATATTATTCTTTGCCCTATTTAAAAAAGTACTACAAACTGAATGATCGCTCTGAAATTTGCAGTTTGATTTTTCAAACTATTTTGTCATTATCATAAAGTTGTTTCAAAAGTGAAAGTTTAAAAACGCTTACAAAAATAGAAATTGCCTATCACAAAACAATATTGTAGGTACTCGTACCTTTATCATGCGCAAGTCTTAGATTATTAATATGTGCAGGTTTCGTCTCGCCGAGTAGGTACTCCGAGCGGTCATCAACTTTAGCGAAAAGTAGGCATACCTTCAGTTGTTTATCAAATTATTCGGTGATATTGAACTTGACATGAAGTCGTTGAGTCTGAAGATTGTAATCAAATTTTATAATATTATTATCTTGACCTTGCTTTGTCATAGACTTACTTTAGGAGGCATTGTACTGAATCTTATCGTTTATATGCTTTATCGAACAGTATCTCGCATCAATGCATTGGCCTTTTATCTGTATAATAAATTAATCGCTTTACACTGTGTAACACTCAATATGTCGTAAATACATGACTAGGTACCTACATTGGACAAAGGTAGATTTATCACCCTGTTACGCATGTAGATTACTGTACTACGCATAATTATCGCAAGCATCATTCGCTTTTTTAATAGATGCACCTTTGAATATTCTTTGTTCATCAATCTCATACCTACTACCTACCAGCCAATTTAGCTTTATTTCTTACGCATCAGTCAGTAGGTACTCACTCAGTACCTTCAGTTGGTCTGAAGAATCCAAGACATGCATTAGAGCTCTTCAACAGTAATAAGTTACCTCTCAAATTGGGGTTTTACGATTTGTTTAAACGATTTAGTCTAAGTATCTATTGGTTTTCTAAAAGTACATACAGTGAGTGATGATTTTATCCCTTTCATAGTCAGAAACAAGATAGTTACGCCCAAGGTCCGAGAAAGGATTAGATATATGTTAATAAGGTACTCTAATTGCTTGCCATTGACAGTTTCTAGGCGTGTAACAAATAACAACCTCAGTTGTGTAAGAATAATGATGACCACAGGTCGAACAACAAAGAACATGATATACGGAAGTAATTACTATTATACCTAGTTATGTAATTACACGATGGCACTTTGCGATGGTCATTGCTGCAAAGGAAGAAGAAACAATTAATCATATCGCGTTCTGCGACTGAAGGTTCATTGCCAATGTCAATTGTTACAAAACCTTGTAAAAGCGATGCACGCAAGTTTTTCACAGAACATACTATGGAATATACATTACATAATGATTTAACATCTATGAGAGAGAGAAGCCACACCTGCAGGTCTAAAAAGGCTACTTTATTAGAATCGTATTTGAATAATATTTTATCATGCGGTGATATTTACATGAAATCAGAATCTGCTTGGTAGGTAAATGACTTATTGTTAGAGACCACTATGTGAATTTTATAAGAATCTATTGGGACCTACTGGGAATTCATAAGGTTACTCGTTTTTAGCAGAATCGCTCAATCTAGCCTTATTAGACCCACTGTAGGTCTGTAGGTACCTGTTTAAGCGAAAAACTGAGGTCCCTTGAACTCTCGCATATCCAAGTTCGACTACCTATAAGTATTTTATCTTTGACAGAACACCACCGTAGGGCAAAACACAAAGGAAATATTTTTATCCTATAATGGACAGCGCATTTTTACAATGTTCTTTGGTAGATATTAGATACTATTGTGTTTAGTACCTGTTTAGGTAGCAATTATAACAATACCGTTTGCAGTACCAAGCTATTCATTTGCCGGGAAGGAGATTGAGAGTCAACCTAAAAGCGGCTTAGATCCCTAGATCGGTGATGTTTTTGACAGGTATCGATAATGGCTGGGTTTAGGTAGGTATATCTGATAACCAGCGAGCATGAAAATGTGATCTAACGTACAATTCCCAATGTTTCACATTATACGCAGATATCATTACTACCCTAAACCGAGCTTACCACGAGGCTAATAATTTTTTTTTTTAATTCAGGGGTTAAAGGTTCATGTTAAGAGGGAGCGAGATGGCGGCGTACAGACTGTACTGTACAGTGTGCCCTTGTATATTTGCTACTCTCGCTGCTCAAAAATGAATCACTTACCTACCACTCCTACCAGTAGGTACCTAAATGCGCGTGCGCGTCATTTGGTAACAATCGTGTTATTAAAATCTATTAATCATTTTCTGTTAACAGATTCTGGGCTTAGTTATCAACTTTAATATTTATAAGTCGAATACTAGTTACGGTTGGGTTGAATTATTTCCGTAATTACGTCCATTATTATCCAATACATTATTTGAATCCTAACGAATTCTTCGTATATAATATTATTATTGTGTGTGTTAATGTTATGTAGTGGGTGTATTAACACCTCTGCCTACCCCTTCGGGGATTTAAAGGTGTGAGTACATGTATGTATGTTTGTATATTGGGCAAATCGTAAAACTCTTCTCTTCGTAAAACTCATCTTTTACGAAGTCACAGTTTTTTATTTTCGATATACCTACTCGTAGAATAATTGACGTATTGACAACGCCGATAGTTCAAATAAATTGTTCTTATGAGTTAGTAGGTACTACCTAGGTACAGTCAGCGTCAATTTTTTTTTTTTTTTTTTTATACCACTTAGGTGGCAGACAAAAATATCTTAATACTACGTCATTAAGATCTTTTTGAGCACTCTGCCAGTCAAGATCAATTCGACGCTGACTGTACTACCATTAGAACGTAACTCTACAGTAATTATAGAGTACCTAACAGTAAAAGAGCAGTAAAAGGTATGTCTGTTCTTTTGACGTTCAGAATGTGTGCTCTATAAGTGCCTAATATAAACTGAATAAACGAAATTGATTATTTGATTCTTTGATTACCATTTTTATGAATTACTTATCCACTCACTAACAGTTTCCATATTGTGGAATCAATGTGACGTCATATTTCCACAGAACTAACTTTTTGACTTTTAATCAAAGTATCGAAGGTTCACGCATGCGCTCTATACGTAAATACTATACAGAGCAACCAGAAGACAGGAAGTTGGTGCATGCGTTCTACATGGACCAAACAGATTCGCGTAGGTACCTACACTAGGTACGCGCTCGACATACGGTAACGAGCTTGTCAAAATTCGGTGTAAACTCATGGTGCTTTACCATACCATGGTGCATTACTGATTTGACTTGATAGTTTACACTGCAGTCTACCCTATCTTGTAAAATAAACTGAATGTTTCAAAACAACCATGAATTATAGGTACAATAAGGTACTTTAACCTCGATGTTTTGAAACAGAACAATACCTACGACAGTCTGCACCGATGCACCTATTTCAACAAATATCATAATTACATACTGGTGTGTGACGTCATACTATTTACCAGCAATAATAACTACTTGTTTCAACATTTGAACAAGTACTGATAACTAACTACCATTGTCATAGCCCTAATGAACACCAGTGATAATGTTAATAATGAAGCATTCTACTTTACCTACACAGGACAACACGTGTAGGACTTAGATGTCACCTGCACACGGTGCATAATATTACACTAAGCACCAAGCGGTTCGCCGACTCCTTCTTTTAACGCACCATTAAGACCTGCAGCCTGCAGTTCCTTACCAGCTCACGTGCTTCCCTCTTCCTACAGTCCCGGGTCCTTTCAGCGGGGCGTGAAATCGCATTTGATGAGGCCGTCAAGCTGAGTGTCATAGTAACATGGTACTTGTCTGTAACGGTAGGTACCCTCTTTTCTGAGACTTTGCCTTCAGCTTATCATCAGGTGAAGTGAAGTCAAATTGACTTGTCCTATATAAAAAAAATAGTTTTTTTTTCATAAACAATACTTGTAACCGATATTACCAATATTCCCCCTAAATTGCTTGTTTAGGTGTTGGCTCACGTCGATAGTGTAGTGCTCAGTCCACTAGACAAGTAGCAATTCATTGACCAGCGTAATATAATATGCCGTCAAAATACGTGTCAATCCCATACATCTATCATTCTATTCTACAATACGCCGGTCAACAAATGGCCACTCGTCTAGAAGGATAGGACTCGAAACCGGGACTACAAGATGGTAAACCCGATTCCTTAAGCACTTAGCTACCGATACATATTCTATGAAGTAAAAAAAGTACCTAATTAAATTTCTTAATATTCACAGGGTTTATTTCCCAATGCATTGAGTAGTTTCAAAGAAAGCACGTGCCTAAAATGAAAATACAGATTATCACGTTTCATGAAGAATGAAGGATAACAGCACGTATGGCAATACTTACTTCAATGTTGTCTACATGATAAATTATAAATGTTTTAATTTGTTTGTGAAATACAGCAGTATACTAGAATTTTCATTTTTATTGTGTAAACACGAGGACGGGTGACCGTCAACGCGAAGTCCTTGTCACATTTGCACGAGGCCAATGGCGATGCGCCCGAGGTTAGACATTGAATTGATAATAGGTATCAATCTTAACTGCCTTAAAATCTATTGTCTTCAAATATATAAATATTCTAGGACATTATATACAACGCAAACTAGGTGAACAGTAAATATAGCTTAACTACCTTGTGTTATAATAATATAAATAACAATAATAAATATTGTAGGACATTCTACACAACGCTATCTAGACCCAAAGTAAGCATAGCTTAACTAGCTTGTGTTATGGGTTCTAGAATGCGGATAAACATACTTAGATACATTTTTTTTTTTGTAAATACATTCATATTATACATGGAAACACCCAGACCAATGCAAATATTCATATTTCATGCACACAAATATTTGCACTGAGCGGGGATCGAACCCGCGTCTCCTGCGTAGCGGCCGCGTTCACTACCGCTACGCCACAGAGGCAGAGAATACGGTTAAACATACTTAGAGGCTCTGGCGTAGGGTTTCCTCTCAGCGTTGGGGGTAAGATAGCAGTCACTTCGTAAAAATGAAGATGAAAAAAAAATATCGTGGAGAAACTGAAGACAATAGAGTATAGACCATGGACTTCAAAGTATAATATAAATTTTGGATGCAACCGGAATTGGCGCTGATGGTGATGGTACTATAGGATTACAAGTGTATAGGTCTATGTTATTTTTTCAAATATATACGAGGGTGGAACCATTGGTAAGAGAAGAATGATTAATGCATTCCTGAACGTCTTGGGGTAGAGTGGAGTGGTTATGCCGGATTCGAATCTACTGAAAGCACACGTCGGCTGGGGTCTTAATTACCAGGGTGTAAAGTTACCTAAAGAGGTATTTCCCTCGCACCCCGGCTGACTCTGGACCATCTTACTTAGGAAAGAGTGAGTGAACTAATCTTGTGCGATGCGCCGCAGGCTGCTCAGGCTTACTTCAGGCGACAGGTAGCCGTACTTGTCACCCTGCGTCCAGAGTACCAGGTAGCCCTATGCCAGCTCTCCACAGTGCCCTCTGCTAGGGAAACTTCCCCCGGTTACAGAGTCGCTCCTGCCTCGGTTGGAATTGGCTGTAGTCGGCAGCATTTGCCCTGTGTAAGAGAGACACTGCCGTCTCCAATGCCTAAGGTGCACCGCATGGAGGTTCCGCACCAACCACCTGAACTGTTTGAACCTATACCTATACCTCCTAATTGCAATAATTCTATCCACTAGGCAACAGATAAATTAAAAGTAATTGATAATTTAGATGAGTGTTAAAATTTCAAATAAACTGCTGGCTGGGAGACAATGCTACCTTTGTGGAAAACATTCTAAATGGATTGCGCAAATCAATTTTGGTGCCAATGCCTCGTCGAATTTTTATTGTAATTCATAAAAAGTAAAACCACTAATAAATACTTGAAAAACATGTAATATTATTTTATGTGTGACCTCGATAACGATTGCTTCATCGACAATTTATTGGTGTTTAGCTCTAACGTGTCTACCTACCACTATTAGTATTTAGACACGTTCAGCAAATTGCTTTTTTCACTGAGACGATCTCTATATGAGTAGCTATTTAATTTCAAATAAGTATAACTCTGAACACGTATCTTGGACCTAAATCGTAAGACAAACGAGGCTCTGGCGCCCGCGGATTGCTTTGTAATAATCTATGCTTGGTGAATTTGACCATTTCCACCGCAGTAACACCCCGTGGTATCCTCAAAAGACACCCAAGAAATGTATACTGCGCGTATAGGGCACATTTTGAGCACATTTTAGGTATCTTACGTGTCGGGAGTTATAGTATCTTAGGAATGTGTGTAGGACATACTTGTAGGTACACAGCCAAGTAATTAAATTGTCATTATGTGGACACTTGTTAATAATACTGATTGATTTCATGCCGGTGTACGTTTGTGTGACGATAATAACGTGATTCTATTAAACTCAAAACAAGGAACAGCGCCATCAATGGCAATGATGAATGATTGATATGGTTCAGTGAGTTCAAGCGACACACGGATGCGAGTAACGTTACACCCACTACAATTACAATCTTTTTTTATTCATTTTCATTGTCGTTACGTCACTACTACTAGTGCCTATGTAAATGATGTGATTATTATTAAATTTTAATTATTACGGTACCTAACCCATTACTGTTTTAAAAGTTTAAATTTTTGTAGGCTTTTCGTTTACTGACATGAAACTTGTTATTCTTTAGATCCATTATATTGATAGATACTAAGTTAATCTTACTGACGTAATTAATCAATTTGAATGAAATTCTAAAGCAATTAGTATGCTACTGTTCAAATCGATTAAGAATGGAATAAAACGAATCGCCTAGCCGGGACTCGAACCTGTGCGACCAGTGCCTTACCGGGGAAATGCTCTGACTACTGAGCTACCGGGCCCCGCTTGAAGCATTCCACTGTTTCCCTTTTCATTTCACTTTTTCAATTCTTAATCGTAAATAGCCCATGTTTGACCACTATCTTAACTCGTATTTCGTACGATTCTATACACTAATTGTGTTTCTAACAATACCTTTATAATTTTACCAACTATGCCTGCAGTTTCACTCGTGTGGATTCCAGAACTGTCGTTTGTTTTTCAAGGGCAGTTGTCTCACTGGGAACGATGAACGAGTAACGAGTAAAGCTAGAGCTACAAACGAGTTGGCGAGCAGCGAGGAGCGAGTGCGTATTTCCGATAGTTCTGTAGCTCGGCTATAAGCGAGTGTGCGAGTGAGGTGAGCGATTACTCGCAACACTTCGAGCAGCCAAGCGTACAGTCCTAGCTTTACCATGAGTTGACACCGAAATTAGCAATATTCGCTAATCGCTTAGCGAGTATCGCTGAGCGAGTGTTATTTTTCATAGCTCTTGTCGCTCAGCGACAAACTAGTAAAGCGAGTACTCGCCGGCAGTGTGAACAGTCAGCGATCAACTATTTGTATATGCATCTCTTTTGTTTACACGGAATGTATATCTATTTGTACGTTTCTAGAGCGAGAAAATAGTCGATAGTTACTCGTTTTCTCGCCGGCGGTGGGACAAGTGCCTATTCTGTATAGACTTTTATACTGATATGGGTGCCTGCTTTTATAAAAGCTAGCTCAATAATCACAATCACATTAATCACTCAAGCTGTACGCGAATACTGCCTATTGCATAATTTTAGAGGGCTAGGTATAATATTTCGTAATCGTAACATGATTAGTGCGCAGTAGGCCATCTTTAGAGTAACAATGTCAACAGGTAAACCTTCAGTCAGATAATAGACAGCTTCTTCCTCTTTGAGGATAGTATCCACAACGTGTTACTTTTGTTGTACTTTTGTTAACGCGATTCAGTCAAGTTCAAGATATTTTTTTTTGTGTTACGATAAATAATGTAAAAGACATAATTGTGATTTTTTGCACCCTTGGATTTTGCGTAATTCCTTCATCACTGCAAAATATAGGTACATAACGCAATAGGTACCTACTTATAACCTATTATCCTTACGTAATTCATAGCATAAAACTAGCCAAAATAAATCAGAACGTCAGTTTTAAGAGCGAATATCATCAGAAAACTAATATCTATAATAAATAGGTAGGAGGTACCTATTCTATAGTTACCAAAATTTATATATCAGTTTGAGAGTAAGTGCAAACTACCCTGCATTGCGCTGCAGTTATGTTTCGTCCTATCCCTACGTGCTTCAGGATAGCACATGCCATCGCGAAATTAAGGTTAATTTGATAGGTAGGTATTTAATTATAACTCGCCAATTAAGCATGTCTAAAGCGTATTTTTGCCGACCTCATTCACTATTATCGTCGAGGTAATGAAATAATCCTACCTGACTAGACAATATAGCGATATAGCAGTCATTCTAAAAACCTATACCTACATAGACTGAACTAAATACTGGTCTACTAATGATACTGATCTTTGAATAACACGTAACATACCTACTGCTACATAAAATCCTTTAGGTTCATAAAGTCTAAACTATAAAAAAATCAATCTATAACATGCGATAGGTAGGTAAGGTATCTACTTTATCTTCATGATTTTTGCAGACACAAGGTTCCGAAAAGTGCTTTTTAGATTTGCAAGTCATTCTTAAGTTATTTACTACAAAGTCTTTCTAAGATTTTTTATCATTTCCGTAAAATGGTAAGAGATGTAGAGATACCTGACTGAATATCTATGCAGAGTGTGTGTGGGTGCTGATGATTGAAAAACTTTATAATGTGTGCCGGTTTGACAAGTTTAAACTTGGGGTGGCTTCGGTGTTTGGACCAATAGGGGCTCAGCTGGGGTCACGTGGTCTTGTTGTCCCGATCAGCTGTTAGGGGAATGTTCACAAAAACATCAACAAATCTGAACCCGGGCAGCCTCCGGCCTATAGCAGGTAATAAAGCTCACGGAATAACAATATGAATAGTCAATGGAATTTCATGAGAAATGAACCTTGGTAGGGGAGCTAGGGTGCAACTGCAACTGCGGCAAAAAAACTGACGTTGTTTTAGTTTATGATAATTGATACTGCTAGGAATATTTTCGTTAGAATCGCTAACCGCACGGCCCGCAACTAACGGCGGCAACTCGGGCGTCGGAGGTCGCAGAATGACCTCCATCCCCCATGAAGGCGGGGGTGACGGGTGGAGCCGCCTGTCACCCTAGCAGAAGCAGGCCGCGGCGACGGCGCGCATTGCGTGCCTCCCCATACCCGGGGGCGAGTTGGGGACTCCGTGGTCCCCACACCGGATGAGGGCCAGATCGAGAGAATTGGCTCTGGGTCGGCCGGGGTGCGAGGGATATGGCTACGACAACCTCACATCCGGAAACCGACGGCCCACAGACGGCGTGCGTTTTAGTCGGTTCGAGTCCGACATAACCTCCTCCTCCGGCTCCGGCGGGGGAGGTATCCGTGGGGATTTTCCCCACGTTAAAAAAAAAAGTATTTATTATAAAGATGCCAAGAATCTTTTACTTTATATCCTGATTTTTGCTAAGCAATAGCATCGCACACGGAAAATATCGAAGTTCAGCCAAATCAGCCGTTATAGGTACTGGTAAAGCGGACTCCAGACTCCGAGGTGAAAGCTTCGGATGCGACTGGGATTAACGCTAGGATGAAGATGTTAAGCTGTCAGAAGTGTCAGAAAGAGAAGTTTTTTGTAATACCTACGTAGTCCGTCTTTTGACCCAGCTAGATGGTAAAAAGCTGAGGTGCAGTCGCGCAGTCCAGAAGATACGAACAATACGGACCACCGACCACGACCATTCGAATTGTGATCTCTAATTTAATGGTCTTGATACGAGTAGATGGTTTTTCTTTATCATCCTGCTTGAAGAATCCAGGATTTTTTGAAGAACGACACACGTTCACGGGCCGAGCATACCAGGTATTTATTGTGTGACAGAGGAGTTTTGAAATATCGACCCAAGTTGAAGTTTTTGCCGTTTACCTTTCCATTTTTAAATAAAGTAATTCTTAGCTAGCTAAAGCAACAGTTAACGGAGGACATTATTGAGCTTCTTTTGTGAACGAACTACACAGAATTAAAAAAAGGAGCCGTTCGAAATTCTGGTGAACATTAATATCGTTTTGATAGCGATAACTTTAGCGATAACCAAGGTCGTTAGTGTGGTTCCGCGTACAATTTCTGACATCGATTAAATAATCACATCAATTTAGCAATTAATAACACAACTTGTGTTTGTGTGTAAACTATGTAAACAGTAGAAAGGGAAACCTGATGTATAAGTTATTAATTTAAGGATTGTTCTCAAGGCAGTGGTTAAGTTTGGATAACTAAGTAATGTCATTGGGATCAGTGGATCACACATAAATTTGTTTGTCTGCCATTTACGTATTGTAACGTTTGCTTGGAACTTGCGACCATTATTTATATCTATAACTATTATAGCAGTGACTGTGGTGTAACTCAAATACATAATTTTATTGTGCAGGTAGTTAGGTAGGTGCCTATTCAAAATAGTATTCAAAAGTTTTCATGCTTGCACTTCATTCTAGTCGAGGTTAGGCGAGGTAGCGCGAGCACGAGAGTGTGGTGGGAGCCCTCGCGTCACATCGCCGAACAATATTGAACCTCGCCTAACTTCGTCAAACCTCGCCTCGCCTAACCTCGACGAGAATGAAGTGCAAGCATTACATATTCAAAAGTTACAATACATGTAAGTATAGGCAGTCAGCAATAGAAGTAGCTTGACAAATTCCTTTAAAAAAACCTCAGTGCAAACACATATCGTAGCCATTTGGTTAAATTAGTCAGTTATTTGAACGCATAGACCAGTTGTTAATTACCAACTCCTGATCAAATGGCTGAAGAACAACGCATTGTGCAGTATCTGAAACACGTTTTCCATACTTCTAATCTGGGATGCGTGGTGTTCATGAGCTTGCTTTTCTCGCTCGCTCCCGTGTCGTTTAATGCACAGAATAAGCGTCCAATTAACCGACTAACTATCTTAACCAAATGACTGCGACATAAAGGTACAGTTGACAAAGAAGATACGATCACACTTTTACATATAACTTTATATGAAAAAGTGCAACTGTATCTCTTTTCTTAACTGTACATTGCTATAAAAGGATTGCAAAAATACCTTCGTAGATTGAGGGAGTATCATCAATGAACTACGACCAAATCAAACGAAACTGATGAAATAATAGTTTTAGTCGATAATCGACTAAAACTCAACGACCTGAAAAAGGTGGCTGGAATAAATTGCATGCGGAAGGCGGAGGATCGGCAGCGTTAGCGCACATTGCGCAGGCCTAAAAGCGAAGTATAGCTATGTCGGACTGAAACTATCCATTACCGACGTTCAAAACTGATGTACTTAGAAAGGAAATTCCTTGGGAACCCCATAGACCTCGCAGCAGGCGGTCTCATCGTGGAACACGAGGGGATCCAACCCTCTTTAGAGCCTGCACGGCGGGTGGAACGCATCAGGCGTTCCAGATCCATTTTGATAATGCGAAGCGTAAGTATATTTATAAGGCACATGCTCATAGAGAATAGAGGTCGTGTTTAAAATTCAGTACGTCTTCTGCGAGACGGAACGGGAGAGTACCTACTAGTTCTCTGTCGTTCCCTTTCTATTGACGCCTTTACGTATCACATTGTCAGGGCGGTGAAATCCCACGCTCTGAACCGTGGACTGCCCGTTCCAATGGTTATCGCGAGGTCGTCTCGGTGTTGTGCTCATTAGGGTACTCCCCTTGCAACACAGCCCCCCAGTGAAGCTTTCCTTGTCACCCGTTCTAGTAGAAGAGATATAAAGAATGATGCCCACTTTCCATACATCCGTTGACCTGTCACTACATTTTTAAAATGCTATCGTATTACTGTACTGGTATCATTGATGAATAGATACTGCATCTTTAAAACCATAAAACCAATAATGGTTTAAATCTTTAGACTGAAAAATGTGTAATCCTTGTGTAATCAAGGTATTAAAACGTGTAGGTGAAGTATTTATTTATCTGTGCTTTGACTAATGAACTGTTTGACAGTGTCAAAAAACTTAAGGGGTCCATTACACGCTCATGCAAACGTCATGCATCATGCCGTCAATCATGAATATTATTGGTCAATCGGTTATTAGACGTTATGTTATTGGTCACTCACGGCGTGATTGATGGTTAAACCATGGCAAAACCTAGCGTGTAATGGACCCCTAACAACCAATGATCGTGTTCTGACATACATTTTACTTATACGCGGGTGCGACCGGGTCTAACGCTAGGATGATGACGATCTCAATTATCAAAAGTTAATTCTTCACAGTCAAGATTAACAAGATATAGGTAATAATTTAGATTTATTTCATGTCATATGCTCATATTCAGTGATTAAATGAGTTTTCAACATACAAACTGTTTGCAATTTTTGTCATCATCATCATCAGCCTTGCATTCATTCTGGTTACATCCACGGCCTTGCTTCAGAGTCCGGGGTCCACCTCTTCCAGTACTACCATGACGCGGCTGAACTTACATATTTTCGGTGAAGCAACTGCCATCTGACCTCCAAAACCCATTGGCGACATTAAAGTATTGTGTAGACCAGTTGTTGGAATTATAGGGCTCTAACTACCCCTAACGACTGCCATTAGATGTTCGTATGATAACTGGTACTGACGGCTTAACGTGCTCTCCAAGGCACGGAGATACCATGACCCAGGTAAATGCAAGTAGACATATTCATGCATGCAAATATTTGCACTGAGCGGAAATCGAACCCGCGCCTCCTGCGTAGCATTCGAGTTCACTACCGCCATGCCACTGAGGCTGAGGGAATTTTTGCATTCAACAATAACTAAATAAAATACATACTTTTTAACTTTATTGCTATTACAGAAATGACAATATGAAAAGTCAAAAATGAATATTAATAATACAACCTTACAACATTTTATTCATTACAATTGGTATTTTTTTATTCGTCTATTTTTTATTTTTATAATGTATGTGTTCTCTTATTATAATCATTGTCAAAATAATGTTGTGTTTTGAATTGAAGGCAGGAATCTTAGAGCCCAGGGTCTGTCTTCCGACTTTTCTAAAAGGTTAGGGCCAGTCCACACGGCGCGTTGCGTTGCGTCGACGCAGTACTGTGCCACTGCGTCGCGTCGTTTTACATACAAATAATCATAGTGTCCACACGGCGCGCTGCGTCGACGCAACGCACACACGACGGAGCTGCAGCCCCGGAGGCGAAGCGGGCGGGGGTGTACGCGTTGTGACTGTGACTGCATCGATCGTAGTAACGCTGCGCTGCGGTGACGCAGCGCCCGTGTGGCCGGCTATGCGTCAAAATATTTGCGTTGCGTCGACGCAACGCAAACAACGCACCGTGTGGACTGGCCCTTAGGGTCTGTCTTCACTTTTCACTGTTTTGGGCATCACTGGTAATGAGATAATTGGCACGCATAACACATTCTACAACGATAGTTGAGCTAAGACTTCTTAGGTTTGCTCTGCTACCCGGCGGGGCGGTATTGCCAGACATTTTTATCACACACGTAGCCTGGGGGTTGCCGAAAAACTTGTCCAGCAATGAGGCTCTCCTGTATTTTATCTGCTATGTCATGGACAAGGATCCCACGGATGCGGACATTGCTCTCCTCTCAAATGGGGTGATATCAGAGTATCAAATTGAATTTGAACGCAACAGAAAGAGGAATTACACTACACATCAGCAATAAAACGAAACCATGAAACCAAATGAAGCTGTCACAGTCATGTCATGTCATAGTCGGTGTTTGTTTATAGCGTAGAGAGAGGACAAATACAATTATTATTTGTAATCGTAGCAGGTACCAGTAACACAATATAACAGTGGAATACCTACTAGGTATACCTACTAGGTATACCTAATACGATTATTTCATATTATTTTGATATCTTATTAGGTAATAGTCAAAATAATAGCGACAATGAGCGATATTATAATCTATGTGCGTGCGTTAATCCTAAGCCTGTTAAAGTATGAAGGAAAAGTTGGTCACTATTTCGTATTTATGTTATAGGCAATGTGTATAATCCGGCATTGTATAGAATGCCTAAGCATTCTATACATTGCCTAAAACGTTCAGGCAATGTGTATAATACGATTAATTTCATACATTGCCTAGGTATTGTATTAAATGCCAGAAGCGCATCAGGCAATGTGTTTATTGGACGGGTTGTTGTAAATTCGTCTCTTTAAAATGATATTTCATGTGCGAAAATTCGTCTCACCTTAATAAATAAGTACTGCTAGCAAACAAAGTACCTAATAGATTAACAAAGCGTCATTTATTTGCGATCCCTTAAGAAGCCCTCTATGGATTTGAAAAATGGATATTACTGCTGAAAGAAAAACTGTTCACTCCGACTTGGATAGATTAGGTTAGAAGTTAGGTTCGTGGTAATTTTTTTTAATCATGCAGATCTCTATAGGCCACGGTAACAACTCTCTTTCCATCAGTTTAGGTGGCTGACAAGCACAGGGATGATGGTAAGAGAGTGGTTGCCGTGGCCTATAGAAATTCTGTATGGTAATAAAAAAAATAACCACAAAGGCTAATGCGGGAGCTCCGCTCCGCTCCCGCATTTACCTTCTAACCTAATCTATCCAAGTCGGAATGTGCAGCTTTGCTTTCACTGCTATGTGAGAAACATTCTACGCAAAAAACACGTAGGTACTTAGGCATACCTACCAATAGAACACAATACATGTCTTATCAGCACTTTCGCTGGTGGAAGTTGAAATTAGGATTAGCTCTCAAAAGATTAGTATCTATCTAACTAAATCATAGAGAAGAAAAATAGATTACATACATTACCTATGCTTCGACCGGCATTCTATACAATGCCTAGGTATTCTATACATTTCCTAGGCAAAGTGTAAAATAGTTTAAACTTTGAATATCATTTCATACATTGCCTGAACGACCCCGGCATTCTATACATTTCCTAGGTATTGTATAGAATGCATTATACACATTGCCTTTTGTGACTAATATTTGTCCTACTGGGTAACAGGAAGAATAACGTAATACCTGTCAAGTCATTTGATCATTAATACGATTATTCTAAATAGTCCCGATTGTAACATCTCTAAAGAGAATATAATCACAACGTGACAGAGAGTAGAGAATATTTTCCGTCTATGGTTACTGCTTTAAGATGGTGAATTTCGTCTTACGCAGATTGATATATTGCTGAAAATTCTGATTATCATTAAAAAACTGATATCTGATTTTCTAGCCTAACACTTTCTTTCTAAGTTTTTTTGTTAAAAATAGAAAAAAATATGCTATTTTATGAGCTAATTAACTAGGCAATACGGGCAAATTGCTTATTCTGATCAGACAGGTGAAAAGTGGGCATTGTTCTTTAGGGAAATACGGCCGGTAGAATAGGTACAAAACTGGTAAAACTCTTGTAATAAATTGTGTAGTTTTAAAAGTAATTTATTTCTTTTTTGATATTGACCTCGGGTCATTGGTGAAATCCTCACTTTCCTCACACACGAAAATGCATTTTATTAGTTAAGCTCATTATTATGCAAGTAAATTTTGAAATAGTCTCCAAAATGCAAAACCAATGACATTTGAGGAAATTTAACATGGCGTTATAATTATGGGCGAGTGTTCCATTCGAACTTTTGAATTCTCTGCGTAGTATCATAGTGTTCAGTTTTAAGAGCAATTAGTTTGACCCATCGTATATTTTAGTCATATTGTGCTTAGCAAGTGATTTTAATGGAATTCAGAACTCCTTATAAAAAAAAACGAACGTCTTCGACCGACCGAATCGACTTAATTTTTATCTTTTATAGAAAAAAAAATAGGTAATGTGATCATTTAAATATTCCAGGACATTCTACATTCTACACTACACAATATTATAGAATATACTAGATATTTGCACTGAGTGGGAACCGAATCGACGATCCCCGACGTAGCAGTTGAACGCTCTACCGCTACGCCATAGTAGAGCATAGAGGTCATCTATACCATAGTGTCCTTAGTAGTCGGTACTTGTCGAAGTATGCGCATTATGTATGTGTGGCGTAGCGGTACAGCGTTCTACTGCTACGCCGTAAGTTCGATTTATCACTCAATGTAAATATTTGACTGCATGTAGTGTATGCATGAGTCATGCCTGGGTATGCAAAAAAAGTATATAAGTAGGTATATTTACCACTATTCTAGACCCATAATGCGAGGTGTGCTTAGTTTAGAACTAGATAGTGCTAGAATATTATTTTATTAAGTAGGTATACCGGTGTTATTTGTATGTAGTATATAATAAATCATAAAATAAACCCACGTAGTATTTACTTCCAAGCACATACCAGCGCAGTGGTGAGGGGGTGAGTCCGACAAACAATATACAAGTTAGCATGGAGTATGACAAACTAAATGGAGGTTAAAAAGAAATTCACCGGCTTCCATTTACATTTTCTCCATTCGCCATTAGTGTTAAAATAACAACAACAAAATATAATTTTCCAACAAATCTTTAACGAAACCAACAGATTTGAAAATACGCCTATTCTAAATATAGGTAGGTAGGTACCTGCCTCCATCGTATTTTTACTTTACGAAGTGGCGAGTGTGGCGACCGAAAAAAATGTTGTGTTACTAGTTTCCGCGTAGCAGAGTAGATTATAGGCGACGAATCGTATCGTAACGGTACTCATAATAAATTAAAAAAAATAGAGACCGGATAAAAATAACACAATGGGAACACATGTTTCGTAAACCGCACGTGATAATGGTGTGTCCATGGCCGATGCATCCTTATCGGCGAACGGGAAGACCGCGATCAACTCAGATAAAATTATTGGTAAATAGGAACATTGTCCTACTGATAATAATGTTTACCTAAATATATTCTTTGGCTATCTGTGGCTCGGTCGCGTCGGATACTTGTCAATTTGTGGTTCTGTGGTGACTTTCGCTTATCAATTTTATTGTTAATGTAGTCGTAGGTACGTACAACCACAGATAAAATAATACTATACCCAATGATGTATTATTTTTATAGATACGTCATACACGAAGATGGCGGCTTTCAAAAATGGCGCAAACACAACATAATTAGCTACTTCTAAAAATACGTCAATGTTATTAATTTATATGAATTACATTATTATTTATATTAATAATATTTTATTATTACGTATTTATTATTATAAACGTTTTTTTGGGGTGGCGCACTGTCGCGATTCTGATTAGTGCATAAAATGATGACCAAAAGTCATCATTTTTTTGTCGCCATTTTAGAGTGTGGACAACATATCTATAGTTTATAATATATCATTGACTATACCGCAAATATCTATGTAAGTATTCATAAAGATAACGCAAGTTGAAGATAAAGTTTTTTCGTGGGGACAGCTGGGACCCGCCTACTTCAATTACCATGCACCCCACCTTATTCGATTTATACTACTTTCCAATTCCTCAATGAAATTTTCTATTATAAGTAAATATTTCTAAGTGAAAGTTTATTTTTAAATAAACTTCATGCCTTTAATTAATAAGTTAATCATTAGATGGTATAACTACGTAGGTACCTAGTAGTACAGTTAACGATAATAGTTAATTACCAACACTAAAATATGTACTTACCCTACAAACCTTTTTTAATACTTTATGGCTTCTAGTTAACTTATCTGCAAACAGACATGTTACTTCCAACTTTCTAATGAATTATATCTGAATATTGGAATAATACCTATAATTTATTGGTAAGTTATTTATAACAAATTACTATGAACTAATCTAATTTGTTTAGGGTAGCAATACTTTTTTTTAGCTGTTTTTAATTAAAATATACCTATAATACGCATGAATACCTAGAAGGTAATAGCACCCACAAATAAAGCGTATACATAAAAAAAAAGAAATCTACCACAGTATTTATGTCATAAAAGAATCAAAATAATGATAAATTTATTCAAAATTGAGAAAATTAAAACAAAAAGTATTTACTTGGAGGCGCCGGGTATCGATCCCGGTACCTCTCGCATGCTAAGCGAGCGCTCTACCATCTGAGCTACGCCCCCGGTGTCTTACACTTCAAAACTGTGTTTCAGATTCTACTTACATTCTTTGTGATGTAAGCACACCTTCGTTCAAAGGTTTAACCCAATAATACACTCGATAAGGATGTTAAAATAATATATCATCTGTTCAAACGCGAAAACTACTACACCTAGGCAGCGTTAAGAGATTTGTACCTACTTACTAAGGAGAAATTAGGTACCCTATCACTCTTATTTCATATATAGATAACTTTTACATATTAAAATAGGAGGTCTATTTTCTATCTGAAATGTGGGTGAATGCCGAGAGTAATTCAAAATAATACAGCCTGTAAATTCTGTAGTTTTATTTTCTAACCAAAATGTATAAAAATATAACTCCACAACAATATGCAATGCAAACATGTAGGTAGGTACGTTATAAATAACACTAGTTATACTTATACGTAATGCACATATGTATTAGGTACTTAAATTATTAATATACATAAATATATTGCGGTTTTACCATTACATTAACTGCAATTCTGTAGAACTAAATGGACGTAAGTACTGAAAGAGATAAGCTATTGGTGAAGTTATTATTAGGGTTTCTCCGCCTTTTTGGTTCTGTGGCACCAAAGACGGATATAAATTTCTTTTGAAATTAACTTAATAAAATAAATAAATATTTCAAATAAAGAATTTTGATCCTTATGAACTTTTACAACATCCAACATAATATTTTTTTAGATCTTATAATTAATTTGGTCCCTTATAATTTTCGTTGTCTAATTACAACTGACTAAAGCTGCGCTTTCATTAATTACATAATTTAATAAATATTCTAATAACAATAAAAAATATTCTCCAATTACTTTATAGAGAAGCACCATTTTTTATTTTGTTCACGATCATGAACCGGCGAGCATGAAAACATAATATATGAAAGTAGAAGCGACAGATGTATGATACGATCGTAGCAAGTAGAAACATGTGGTCTCTGCCTACCTTATGAGGAAAGCGGCGTGAGTGTATGTATGTAATGTCGTTCAGCTATCACCTTCTAACATAACAACTTGCGCTCCCTTGCCCACTGCATCTCCTAGCTTGAACGGTGCCAGTCCAGCGATGACTCCGTCCCGAGGGGAACGGACCACGTACTCCATCTTCATTGCTATTACCACAAAGAGAGGCTGGCCTTTTACTACCTGAGGACAAGATTTTTAACATTTTAGGAAGGTACACACTGAAGCAGCAAGCATGCACTACACATGCACCTATATTGACCTATATTTACGCCGCGAATTCTTCCAATGCTCGGAATAAATCACGAAATATAGCCAGGGGGGAGGTAGGAGTATACTGAGATATCACGTGGTTTTGGGTAGTGGGGAGGGGGGGGGGGGAGGGGAGTCTAAAACCTCACCACATATCACCATGGGGGAGGAGGGTTTAAAAAAACATCTAACTATCCGAAACGTCTATTGAGCAATATGAAGAGGTGACTCACGTATCTTCTATAGAATCTCAATGATACGAAACTGCTTCAGCATTCAGCATGCAGTACATTATGATTTTATAACTTGCATAATATTACAACTATTATATTGGGAGTATCAATTATAGGCGTGATGTGTGAAGCATTCGAATAGATGATTAACACCCATACCTAAGTGTCCGTGCACAGTTCAGACGTATATTAGCGTCATACTTATTTATAACTTATGCTTGATGCATTTTAGATCATGTAATATTGTTTCCGTGAATGATTTTTATAAAGTGGTTACATATACCTAACACTTTGACCGTTTTCCGTCGCATGGCAGAGATCACACACTATAGTCGTGATTGCCAGGATTATGCGCAGTTTATAAGGCGTCATTGAAGAGAGTTTCTCACACGTTTCGGTTCGAGATTCGTACGCGACTATCGCTATAATAGCAATAATGGCCACACCATTATTGTATCAAAGTGTTTACACACAGGCAAATACTTAATTGGGGGTGACGGGTGGAGCCATCTGTCACCGTAGCAGAAGCAGGCTGCGGTGGCGCTGCGGCGCGCATTGAGTGCCTTCCCATACCCGGGGGCGAATTGGGAACTCTGTGGCCCCCACACCGGAAGAGGGTCGGATCGGAAGATATGGCGCTGGTGCGAGGGATACCGAAACGGCCCACAGATGGCATGCGTTTTAGTCGGTTCAAGTTCCACCGGCTTCGGCAGAGGGGTATCCGTGGGGTTTTTTCGCATAAAAAAAGGCAAACACTTAATTGTCGCCTGTACGAGTATATCATACGAGATTCGCAAGTGACGCCATTAGGTAGGCTCCCCTCTTATTAAGTAAAACCACACAGTAATATGGAAGTCAATAAATTGCATGAGTATATTTATTATTTATTCGCAGTGCAGCGGAAAACCGATAAATACAAGTAGATAATATCGGACATTCCGCGCCGTTCTAAGAGTCGGACATAAACCTGCTACTTATCCTGTGTGCCGATCTTCAAATATAAATTCGACATTGTGTCTGTCTGTTTCGATGTTCATTTAAAATTATAATGCACAGTCACCGTCAAAAGTAGCTTGACAAATACTAACTCATTGATTAACAGACTATGAAATATAAGTATGGACTTTGTCCCTTGGGGATAATAAAACTACTTATGAAAATTATTGGTAACAATGTAAAATAGATCTGTAAATATGTCAGTGCTAACCCACTTTTGTTGTTGACTGTACCTAACCAGTGGGCGTCACTATTCAATATTTGAGCAATATTGAATTTGTATCAGTCCTAATATGAAAAAGCATTAAAATATAATTAGAAGAATCTAGGGCGCACGAGTAATCCACTGTTCTTTAGACCGAGTATGCATTTGCCCTAGATGATAAATTAGTTTGTTTTGCATCCAAAGTTCAAGTGGACTAACCATCCTACTACTTCTCCTTTGCATGATTTGGTTTCTTTGACTTTTCGCGACTACCGTCTGACCCCCCAATGCCAAAAGGAAAGTCTGCGCTAGAGCCTAGTGCAGCAATCAGTAAAAGTAGTTAGATAAATCCGTATGGTAACAGCTATACGGCTGTACAGCTTAGTAGGAAAATGATTAAATATCAAGGTATTTCCTTAGGTAGTTAATTAGTTGTTGCCTAGATTTTACGTAGTCTTTTTTTTTTATCGTGCGAAAAATCCCCGCGAATACCTTCCCCGCCGGAGCCGGAGGAGGAGGTTATGTCGGACTCGAACTCACTAAAACGCACGCCGTCTGTGGGCGTCAGTTGCTGGAGGTGAGATTGTCGTAGCCATATCCCTCGCACCCCGGCCGACCCAGGGCCATACCTCTCGATCTAGCCCTCTTCCGGTTTGGGGAGAGGGGGACCACAGAGTCCCCAACTCGCCCACGGTATGGGGAGTCACGCAATGCGCGCCACCACCGCGGCCTGCTTCTGCTAGGGTAACAGGCGGCTCCACCCGTCACCCCCAGGCCCGCACTCATGGGGGACGGAGGTCATTCTGCAACCTCCGACGCCCGCAAGATCTGCGATTCTCCTTCGCTCCGCTCCACCGCCTCCTTCACGAGCATTACTTGCTCGCAGGAGGCGCCGGCGGCCCACGCATCCGCGCAAGATTTTACGTGGTCTGTGTTAATGAGCTATCTATATTGTAACCACCAAATCTTACCAACCATTCAATGATTGTGTAGGAATATTATAGGTATGTGGAGTTAGTGTGATGGACTGGCAGCAAAACGTAAATCGTCAAATGACATATCTGGGTATAGTCAGCATCTAAAGTAGATGATCATTTTCAGATGCAAAATAGTACATACATAAACTCACGCCTGTAAATTCCTGAAGGGGTAGACAGAGGCGTATTAACACCCACATTTCACCAACTATAATTTTCGGTCCCAGGTAATAGGGGGTGAACTTATTTACTGTCGAATGGTGAACAGCCTTATCCCATAGTCGCCTTTTACGACACCCATAGGAAGAGATGGGGTGGCCCTATTCTACTCCACCGGGAACCAACACGGCAAAATATTTTTTTTTTATACCACTTAGGTGGCAGACAAGCACACGGCCCACCTGATGGGAAGTGGTCACCGTGGCTTATGGATGTATGCAACACCAGGGGCGTCACACTCGTGCTGCCGCTCCTGAAGAAACCTTCCAATGCCCTTCTTGAAGAACCCCATATTGCAGTCGCTTGGGAAAACCACCGCAGGAAAAAACCGCGTCTTTCATACTTTTTTTTTATCGTGCGGAAAATCCCCACGGATACCTCCCCCGCCAGAACCGGAGGAGGAGGTTATGTCGGACTCGAACCGACTAAAACGCACGCCGTCTGTGGGCCGTCGGTTGCCGGAGGTGAGATTGTCGTAGCCATATCCCACGCACCCCGGCCGACCCAGGCGTCTTTCATACTAGTCGTTTATCAAACCATTAAATGCCACACGTCTATAACAACTCACTTTGTCTCCCTTGCTGACGAGTATTCTCTCGAGTATTCCCGGCGTGGGTGATGACGCACTGTTGGCGGCGGCGGCCGCGTCCCCTCCGGCCACGGCTTGGAATTTAGGTCGAGGCAACTCCACTATTGTTTGTCCATTCTGGAGGAACATCAAAATGAAATTAAAGAAAAAAGCAATGTTATAATTTATCTAGAGAGTGGGTGGTTGTTGTCAACACTTCATATTAAGGGCCATATTTTAAAATATACCTTGGGGCACATATCTTGGACTATCGTGTGAAATAAATGAGGGCTTGGCGCGTGCGGATTGGTTTGATATAATCTATGATTGGTGGATTTGAGCTCGTCCACCTCCGCACCACCCAGCGCTATCCTCAAAAGACACCTAAAAAATGCGTACTGTGCGTATAGAGCTCATTTTGAGAACATTTTGTGTCCAAAATATATGCCCCGAGGTATACATGTATACGGAGGTTATTAGATGAAAGAATCTTGATTTTATTCATCGAATTTTCTTTAAAAAAAATATTCACGTTTGTACATTATTTATTTACTTTCAAAACATGTTATGTATATTAAAACGCTATTTGTTTGTCGGCCTGGACACATAAATATTTAGGAGATGCTAAGGTTTCAAATATTTTTTGTGCCGTATAGTTTGTAAAGAACAAACACACATCTTTTTTACAAGCTTTGAGGTGAGCTTTTTGAGAACAGATTTATCATAAAATATTACATCAATTTCAGTAATATTTATTTTATTACTGTGAAAATTTGTAAATGAGCTCATACTGCTGAAATGTTTATTTTAACAAAATTACGACGTCAAGCCAGCACTTTTTGGATCTACACTTTCGGGTACAGTTACCGACATATTTTTTGACCCTAAGCATAATGAGTAGCGTAGCCAGAGCTTACTGAAGAGGTTTTGTGCTTTCAGTGGGAATAACAAAAGCTCCAATATCAAATTTCCGCATTTAAAAAAAGTGACCCTCGTCCCCAAATTTTAGGCTGCGGCCGCATCTGATCAAACTTGGATTATTCTTTAGAAATGGTGGGGGATACTTACCTCGTCATATACGTGTAACTGGTTCTCAAACGTCAACAGTCCCACGTTGCTCTTCTTGTCCCCTATCAACGTGTTAAGTCGTAGACCTTTCTCGGTACAGTTTAGTGACGCCTCAACGTCGCGCCATTCTCCATTGTTCACTTGCACACGATACGAGTTTTTGCCTATGTTTTCAACTGTCACAGAAAGATCTGAAACAATGAGAGTTAGATTTACTTTTTAGTTAGAATACTAAAGTGAATCCTAATATACTGCTCTCAAAGGTGTCTAGATATCGTTCTCGATCAAAATTGAACCTACTAGGTTAATAATATCTAGACCCAAACTTAGCATAGCTTGTACTACGGTTCTAAAATGTGTTTAAACATAATTTATACTTTTTTTGTAAATATGAACACGAACGAATCGCATAAAAATTTGCACTGATCAAGAATGGAAGCGGTGACCTCTGACAGAACAAACACATATAGAAACTGTTAAGTTACATACCTTTTTCATCAAACCTCAGTGGCACAGATCTCTTCAATTGGTAGTTTGGTCTCCAGGATTCTGGCGATACAGCGATACCTTTCCAGCTATCGTTTGTGGTATTTGCTTGTTGACTGCTGAGCAACTAGAGAACAAATATCTATACTGTTATAAAATTGTAAATTAGCTGTGGAGATATTTAAATTACTTTTTTTTGGAGGAACCATTGTCATTGTTCGCGATGGTCGCAAAAACTACTGAACGCATTTAGATGTATTTTTTTTTGTTAGACAGGTCTTGGTCAGACTTAAAATCAGAAATGTTGGTGTGATCGCAGTTGACCAATGTTCTCGATAACCGACATCCACGCGGGCGGACTCCCAGATATTAACTAGTTAACATATAAGAAAGTGTAATCCTAACTCCTCGGTCATCGACACACAAAAGAAAAGAGCAGGTGGCCCTTGTGCTTCATGGAACTAGCTAAGAACCACGTGATGTATAAAATTGTTATTAAATAGACACTTGTACTTTTCCATAATCATTTTAAACCTTTGAGAATGCCGTGAGGCGGAACCGGTCAGTCTAAAAAATTGAATACTGTGAAAAAGTACAAGTGTCTATTGTATTCAATATGTGTAGCAAGTTCCACCAAGCTCGATCTATCAACATTATAGACAAAATTCTACTTACATGTCCGAGTGCGGCTTGTATAGCACGATCTTCAGAGAGTACGGAGTCAGACTTGGGGAAGAGTTCATGTTCGTGTTGCGGAATGAAGGAGGTGTGCACGTCTCCTGCCACAAAAGCTTTAGCACCACTCAGCCGAAGAAGGAAGTTTACATTCGTTTCCAGACCAGCCACCTTAGAAAAAAAATGATTAGTAACATACAAAATGTGAAATTAGCTGACTGGGAGTGGGAGAGACCATCATTGTCCTTAAGAAATGTTGTTACCTGGTATTCAGTGAGTTTAGCTCTGGTCTTGTTAAGAGCCTCAGTGCGGTCTCGACCCCATACAACCAACTTTGCAATCATAGGATCGTAGTGTACCGACACCTCTTGGCCTTCACGCACTCCCGTCTCCACCTATTAAAGTAGCATGATTAGATATGTTGTGTAGTGTGTCTCTAAAGTAAATACTTTTTATCTGCTAACAATCTATTTACTGCTAAAGAGTAGAACTCCTTGCCTGAGTCTAATCAGTCCAGAAAACTAGAATCTGGGAGTCTTCGCAATGGCTGAGATACTGCTCAAACGGCTATTCATCATTTTTCTGTTCTTATTCCATATTTATTTAGGATTCACTCCCTTCCTAATCATAAAATCTTTCACACAGTCCATCCAGTTCCTCTTAAGTCTCCGTCTCCCCTTGTAGCTATCCAGTTCCAAAGTTAATGCCCTCCTTACGACATTACCTTCATCCCTCCCTACGCATTACATTTTCATGCTCAAACTGCTATTAAGAAGGCAATAAGAAAAATAGAAAAACTTGAATAAAACTCTAGTGGAAATAAACGGGTCGCTAAGCGTAAGGTTCTAGTTAGATATTTAATATCTCATATCTAGCGTTAAATGAGGCTGGCATGCGCCATGCATTCAAAATTCCCGATACATATATAGAACAAACAAAAATTATGTTAGTACCGTTCACGTCTCGAGGGACCTATCTTAAAGCCGTATACGGTTTGTAGTTTTAGTAGGTTTAAGTCCAATAGAACTTATAGAACCACCCTCGTTGACCGCCGCACAGCGGTCCGGGGTTGAAATTTGAGGGACTTAGGAATCAGAAAGTTGATTCCTATTTTATTTTTTTTCTTTATGACAATGGATAGATCTTATTAACCCTAATAGCGAATTGTTCTAGGTAATTTTCTTAATGCTTATGGTTTGGGTAGAAAAATATATTTTCTGTTTTCTTTACTTGACAATATGGAGCATGTCATAATGTTCCACGTAATGTGTCGCACGTAATGACCACTGCGCCGGGACGATAAAAAAGGTAGGTACTTTTCAATTATATTGTGCTTGAATTGCAACGGCGAGCGTACCTAATCGAGATAGTGACTTAGACGTTTTCCGAGTATCATATTGTGCAGCTACTTATTACAAATTACACAATATTATTTACCATTTAGGGTTAATATTGAAGGTTGCGCCATGTTTGAATAAAAGTTTCAGATAATTGAACTTTTATTGCACCATATTTTTTCATTGCAACCTGTTCAGTATTGAGCAATATTGCTGTATTGATTGATTGTATTATTAATCAAGACTTGATCATGTGAGTGCAATAGGTGATTCATAAAATATCATACCTATCTATATTGTTATGATAGACCGCGTTAGATTTAGCGTGGGTATTTTGGCTAGCGTAGTGCAAACGCTGATTGTTTCCACGAAAAGCGCGTCATTGGCAATCATAGAGTGACGTCGATGTCACGGTCGGCGTCACAATGACGATTGTCAGCTCTTGCGCAATTTACGTGGATTAACCACGCGAATTACGTAAAGTTCGTAATGCCTTAACACTTGTGACATTTCTACACATTATGAAGTCTATTTTCAAGGGGCACTTGATAGTGATGTTATTTGGGGGATACTTAATACATCAACACACTCATAAACCCACGGGGCCCTATGAACCCATGGGTTCTGATAAACCCACGGGGCCCTATAAACCTATGGGTTCCCATAAATCCACAGGGCCCCATATACATATGGCGCTTATACGCCTATGGGGCCCACCGTGGCGCCCATACACTCAAGGGCCCTATACATTTTGTCGATCCAAATATTAGTATCAAATGATTTGAATCTGATTTCTATACTTTAGAATTTAATAAAAATCAAAACAGTGCAATAAAAGCAAACATACAAAACTAGCTTAGAGGTATCTAGCGGAAGACAAAATGAACTACTACGTATAATATATTCTTACCAGTTGTTCCACTTAAGTAAGTTAGATGACGCTGTAAGAAATAATACAAGGTCGGTACAGACAGCAAACTAAAACTTATGATACGTACGAAAAAGGAATGGATTAAATTAGAAAATATGTACTATCGTTCATAGCATGGTTACAGTAAGTTGGGGTATTATATTTAATTGATAAGATACAAAATGGAAAACGTATTACTGGTACCAAACATGAATTTAAAAAAGTACCGCATTCGGGTCTTTAGTTTTCGTAATCTAATACTTTAATGAAAACCTGAAATATACGAATTACAATACACCATGAACATAACATAGTAGGTACACTCATTGAAAAAAGAAAAAACTATTTTTATTAGCTTCTCACACGATTTATTTGGGTTGGGCCATGGCTGCTGACAAGCAACCGAAACGTGCATAATAAAGTTACACGGGTTACATCAAATAAATTGCGATAGCATCAGTTAACAATAGTTCTGTTTTTTTACGTGAGATATTAGCGTAAACTTCGTAAATAGCACATCAGTGGCGAGGGGTCCTTTTAACCCGATTCCTACCGGCTTCCTAATGGGTCACATGGTACATGACCTACTAGATCGAGGTAAGTTGTTTTTGAACCGGCTTCCCTTTAGAAAATGTTCTTCCTTCGCCACTGTATCATAATAGTATACTCACTCGAACGAATTCTTCTGGATCTGGCTGCCTAAGCCGGTGTAGAGTACCAGCGCGCGGCAAAAATCCCGCTCGTGGCTCTTCGGCGTAGATACGACACTCGACCGCATGACCGCGGCGAATGATTTCTTCTTGTGATCGCGGTAGCTGTTCGCCAGCGGCCACGCGCAATTGCCACTCTACTAAGTCCGTACCTTTAGAAATAAAATCATAATAAGCATACATATACAGTGAAATTAGTCTCGAGAAATTTTTGCATATGTAGTGGTGTGTATATTACTCAGATCTTAGAGCGCGTTTCCACTATATCGTTCTGGCCTGTACAAAAATGTTTCGATATCCTAACATTACTATTTAATTTTATACTTATCCCTAGCAACACTCTGATTTTTGTTTTCAATAAAAACAAGTTTTTATTTTAAAGAAAAGGTTTTGACTTTATAAAAAAAAAATTTCATTCAATTTCACGTCCTTGAGCAAACGACAAGGCGACTACCGTGAAACAATAAAATATCTTGTCGTTCTTTAGATGATAGTAGTTTGGCTATAGGTAAAAAGTTTTGACCATAATAATTACGAAACAAAACAAATAAATAAATCGTCACTTGATAGTGGAAAGTGGAAACACGCACAAAACCAGAATAAACCAGTTTACGCTGTCCGCAGGTGCCACGTGCAGTCGCTTGGTACCGTTAGAACATAAAGCACACATTTCATTCAAAAATTATAATTATTACGTAGTTTAATTGTTACATTTTGTATTTGTTGATTGTTGTTATTGTTTGTTATTATTGTTATAATATTTGTTAAAGTGTTTAATGTGTGTAAGTGTTGTAACTTTATATTGTTAATTCAAAATGGCTCCAGTATTAAAACATGGTCGAGGCAAGCCTTTGACTTCTCAAACTAAAGAAGTTTTGTACTGTTTGTACAAATATTTCGAAAATGAGTGTAATAACAACCCGAGCAGTATTATGACCCCCACTCAATTAGTTGCTAAATCAACAGGAATTTCAATAGCATCCGTCAGAAAGGTAGTATCAGAAAGCAAATGTCGTCATTCAGATCAGGAAGTAACATTTATATCTCCTAAAAAGAAACCGAATCGTAAACCTACAATAGTAATCGATGACTTTGATCAGCAAGTTATCAGAAGAACAATTCATGACTTCCACATCACAAATAAAGAAGTTCCCACTTTGAAAACTTTGCACGCAAAATTTAAAGAAGATATCGATTATAAAGGTTGTGTCAGCACGTTACGAAAACACGTCATGTCATTAGGTTTTAATTGGAAGCAAACAGAAGATAACCGGAAACTTCTTATGGAAAAACACGAAATTAGATACTTGCGAATTAATTATTTGATAAAAATTGCTGAATATCGTGAACAACGCCGACCAATTGTTTACACTGACGAAACATATATACATACATCACATACCCTCTCGAAATCTTGGTCAGATGGAAGCACTTCAGGTTTGAAGCAACATATATCGAAAGGCAACCGCTTAATCATTGTTCATGCCGGTGGTATGGATGGCTTTATACCAAATGCATTGCTTATGTTTAAAGCCAACCAAAAAAGTGGAGATTATCACGACAATATGAACTATGACAACTATTCAAGGTGGATTCAAACTCAATTAATACCCAACTTACAAGCAAATAGTGTTGTTGTTGTTGACAACGCACCATATCATAACTCAATACAAAATCCTGCACCGAATAGTAATTCTAGAAAACAGCAAATGATTGACTGGCTGACATTTCGAAACATTGAGCATTCATCCACGTTGCTTAAGCCTCAATTATATGAACTGATTCTGCAAAACAAGGCGAGATTTGTAGAGTACAAGATAGACGAAATATTACGACAGCACGGTCATACTGTGCTGCGTTTACCACCATACCATCCGGAGTTTAATCCTGTAGAAAATATATGGGGGATAGTGAAAACATATGTCGCAAAAAAGAATGTCGCAATGAATATGAAGGTTATAATGTCATTAGCTGAAGAAAAAATTAACGCCATAACTGTAGAGGAATGGAGAAAAGTTTGTCTGCTATTGAGGAGGAAAACAAATATCAGGGTAAAGACACAATATCAGAACGAATCATAATTAATTTAAATAATTCATCTGATGAAAGCGAGGATGGGGATGATTGTGATATGCCTAGGGTTGATGAATTATTAGAATAAAACATTTATGGCCGGAGAACACCTAATTCATACACGTCTTCACTGAAGTGAAAACCGGCATTCACTGCTTGTAATGTTTGGAACTGGCTTGTCTGCCTCATACAGTTCCATAGATTACAATGCAGTGGATACACATTTTCACGTCCGTATTAGTACGTAGTGCGTATGCGTAGACGTGTACGCATTTGGTGTGCTCCAGCCAGAAACGTATATTACCTTTAAAAAAATAAAATGTTGTTTTTTTTTATTTGCTGACCATACACTACTACAAACGCAAAAATTTCTCCAAGCTAATTTACCTGTACTAACTCTTATAAATTAAATTTTAAAGAAATACGAATGATAATTTTCCTACCGGTTCAGATCGGCAAAAGTGAACGTTGTATAGGAATTTCGACTGTCCAAGACGTGTCTGATTCTGATTAGCTTAGTTGGTTAGAGCTTTCCCCTGTAAGGAAACTGGTCGCAGTTTCAAATCCTGTCTTGGACGTTCTCTTTTTCCGATTTAAATCTTAAGTAAACACGTATTAACCACCTGGTTACCTACCACGCGGCAATATAAAGTCCATTTATACAGGACCTCAATTCTGCTAATTGTATAGACTTGTATACAGATTGCAAAAGAGTTAATTATATTTTTTCATTACTCTACAAGATGCCATTTTATTTTAAATTTTAACAGCTTAACAGTAAAGTCTAAAATTAAATGACTTTTTTGCAGTGTCTGTGGTATGACAGTGGTTGACAATTAACATAATCGGGGTCCAGGTCACTAACCCGTGATCATCTCAGTGATAGGGTGTTCGACCTGCAGCCTAGTATTCATCTCCATGAAGTGGAACTCATGAGTCTGCCGGTGGAGGATGAACTCTACGGTTCCAGCGCCGACGTATCCCACAGCTTTGGCCGCTCGGACGGCTGCTTGCCCGATAGCGTTACGAGTCTCCTCTGATAATCCTGGCTGAAAATAAATTTGATTTCATTTAACTATTGCAAGACAAACGGTAAGTGCTGATGAGGTAGGACATGATGGTATTTTCGTCCTAATTGAGCAGTCCAACAGGGGAAGTGCCTCCGCTGTACATGAAACCGCGGCTATAATAACGCGTGTGTCTGAGGACCAGAATCCCTTTGTTCTTACAGGGTCGGCAGCACGAGTGTGATTCCCCTGGTGTTGCACTCGACCATAGGCCCTTGTAACCACTTTTCATCAAGTGGGCCGTGTACTTCTCTACAACTTAAGTGGTATAAAAAAAGTGGGAAGGCCCCTACCCAGATGTACTGACGAAACTGACTGACTGAAAAATGTGGCTGTGATAGACTGAATGCGGAAGGTGGAGGATCGGCAATAATGGCGTACATCGAGGGAGGTCTTTGTTCAGCAGTGGAGTAGGCTAATCGATTGATTGAAACTACTAGCTGTTATTACACTACCTAAACATAATATAGGTAGTGAACTTGTACTATGTAGGGTAGATCACTTTGTATAATGCAGTTATAATCGATGTGATCTTCGTGAACCTGCATTATACAAAGTATCACATTGTATAATGCATTTATTATTAGTACCTACTTAATAGTTAAGATCAAAACTGCTCTACTGGTTGCTACCCACGACCACAGGAAGTCGTGAGTATTTATGTATAAAACAGACAAAAATTATGACTGGGATCTACTATCAAAACATAACTTAGTAGAATACATAATGACTTACCGCTGGTGCTTCTTCGATGATCTTTTGATGACGCCTTTGCACAGAGCAATCTCTTTCAAACAAATGGACCGCATTGCCATGCATATCGGCAAACACCTGAAAATATTCATTTATTTATTTATTTTTTTCTTTATTTATTTTTATTAAGCATACAATTTATAACTATTGCGACTTTATAGTAGCATAACAAATAAAAAATGGAACATCTATATTCTAAATGCTTCTTTCATTGTTAAATTATTACTTTGATATTGTTAGAAACTTTGTTCCTATATCAGATTTTTTTTTGTACAGAATGTAAATTTATTCTTTCTTTTATATTTTATGTCTACTGCATTTTATTGAAGGTATAATTAGCGCTAAAGCGACTCACGATATTTAAAATTGTACTACAATTTATTTAGCTTTAATAACTGCTCTTCCTCCTAAATAGGTTGTAAATGATTACCTACCTGAACTTCCACATGTCTAGGATCGGTGATGTATTGTTCCAGCAGCATATTGTCATCGCCAAAGGATTTCAAAGATTCGCGTTTAGCTGATTCCAATTGCGGCAAGAAATCAGCTTCAGTCAGGGCAATGCGCATACCCTGACAAATAAAAAAAAATAGTTTTACTTGCAGCTTAATAAGTGTATCGCTATTTGGCAGTCAGCTTCCATATCTTCGGTAGTATAGTGGTAAGTATCCCCGCCTGTCACGCGGGAGACCGGGGTTCGATTCCCCGCCGGAGAGATTCTTTTTGTGCATTCAAAATTTTTAATCCAACTTAAAAAATTCTTATTTTTGTAATTATTCAAATAAAAAGTAGAATTTTTTTATTTTATTAGACACAAAGGTTCGTTTTTGCATACACAGTTGTTTGTTTTATTAAAACAGATTGGAGCTGTTTCAAATATTACGTACAAAGTTCTTAATTTTCCTTATCTTCCAATGTCAAGAATAATAAATAGATGACTGATCTTTGTTTAAATGCCGACAACGATCACTTCTTTTTTCTTTTTGTAGGGCTTTGCTACAAATATTCAAATGACAAGCATTGTAGTTCTTGCGCAAAAACACAGATGGCAGTTTCCGCAAATAATAATATATTATTTAAAGAAAAATACATAGCCATTATAATTTACGAATTTTACCTTACTCAAATATAAATAATAATCTTTAATTTGTAAATACATAATAAAAAAGAAAGATTGGTATCACTCATGATATTATGACTTGTGGCTATTTTACGAACTTTTCTATTGTCTCATTCAAATGAGTTTTTTTACAATGTAAAGTAGATTTCTTACAACTTCTGTATGTAGGTATAAAAAAATTAGCATTTTACCTTGCCCCCACCTCCTCTAACAGCTTTGATCATGAGTGGAAATCCAATCCTATGTGCTTCTGCTGTTAGTTTTTCAATGCTTTGTTCTTCTCCATGATAACCTTTGACTATGGGCACACCGGCAGCTGACATTATTGCTTTTGATGTGCTGTAAATACATAAAATAGTCATACTAAAATAAAAAATAAAAATTGTGCATTCTTCATTTATGGTACAGGCATTGATTCTTTGATTGAGGAAATGCTACTTAATGGCATCTTTCATTCATGTTAAAGTTGCTGACACAGTGCCATCAGGAAAATTTGAGGAAGCAATTCATACTGAGCATTAATAAAGGGAGGTGATCAAGTTATTGTCAACTGGGCAGTTTGAGGCTTTGTGCTGCCACTTAGAAGTAGATAATAGACAACGCAATGAACTATGTAACAGCTAGCCTTGCACATATTTTTGTGTTTAATTCAAAATTAAGGTCTAATGACCAATTCTGAATTCTATACCCTACCAACCGACATGCACAATCCACAAACAAGGCCAAAAGTACTTTAAAAAATAAATAAGAAAACCATTATAATTTCAGTTAGAATAGAATTTAGTGCATGTTCTTTTTATGATTTTGCAATCAATAATAAAAAAATAAGAACACTCATACCTTTTTATTCCCATATCTCTGATAGCAGATGGTGGAGGTCCAATAAATATAACACCTTCGCTAGCACACTTCTCACAGAATTCAACATTTTCAGACAGGAACCCATAGCCGGGATGGATGGCATGACTATTTGACTTCTTAGCTACTTCCAAGATTTTGGCAGCATTCAAGTAACTTTGTGTTGAGGGTGCTGGACCAATGTGATATGCTTCATCAGCCTGTATGCAATTACAGCAATTAAGTGTCGAGAAGAATCATGACTCAAAATATTATGACATGCTATCCTTCAAAGTTAAATTAACTTCTGTGCTTTTTTAAGAATAAGGTAGATATGGTATGGTAACATGGGCTGGTATCCACAACTCCACGTCAATTCAATTCAATTCAATTCAATTCATCAAGGCGCGGTTTTTGCGTGAGGATGAATAAGGTATATACTTATAAGTAAAAATAAGAGATATAATATGCATTGATTGTACTTTTTCAGTACATTATTAAAATCAGAACTTTCATTAGTTTTGAATTTAGGTTTATGTAGAGTATTTACTTTTCTACCGTAAATTATTTATTTATTATTCAACTATTTACCATTTCAACATGCATAGCATTTTTATCAGCATCAGAGTAGACTGCTACAGTACGCACACCCAGCTTTCTTGCAGTTTTCATAACTCTGCATGCTATTTCTCCACGGTTGGCTATCAGTACCTTACTGATTTCTCTCCTTCGTACCTCTTCTTTGAGTTGCTGTGCATGGCTGAATCTTATTTGGTGATGCAGGTTAGGCAAACTGTAAAGTATTTAAAGTGTTAACCAGCACATTAATATTACCTATAACCTCACAAAACATAGTTTGAATTATGTAAAATAATCACCAACACAATGAGTTCACTAAAATATTATTACTATAATATTTACTTAGATATCAATAAAAACTTACCTATTTTTATAAAGGAACCTTAAATAAGACATGATCACTGAATTTAAGAGAAGCTGCTAACTATAATAGACTAGAAATGAAAAATGTTTTGTCTACTAAGATAGTTCAACATTCGTGGTAAATTGGTAATTTTTGATTTGTTGCCAGGCCCCTTCGTAAACTGATAACACCGTTACGAAACCACGAACGTAGCGATACTATCACCAAAATAATTATCATAATCCTTATCAACTCATTAATAATTATATCAATCAAGTTACGTCAACAGCTTTATGTAAAACTATAAAAAATATTGTTAGTGTACTAATTTTATCAATTGAGGAGATTTAATTCCATATTGTATGTATTCATATTCATTCGTTGTTGGAACACAAAAACAAGTTTATCTTGCGATAAACAAATCAAGCTTGTTGTTTACGTTTTTTTTACAATAGTTGTGTTGTGACGTAGGCTGAATAAGAGCAAGTGAGCAATACGATACGGCAATAATGATTTCCATTAGTATGAAAGAGATAAATAGAGGTTTCGTAGCTGTGTGGCTGTGTCACTCGTTTATTTGACAGTTATAAGGGAAAAAAAAGACCACAGGGTATGTTTGGGGAGTAAGTTTTTAGTATTTGAAGTCTACCAATACCATAGACTTAGATTAAGAGAAATCTAGCTAGAGACACAATCATAATCCCATCAAAAACAATACTTGTAAAAAAATGCCAAGCCTCACCGCCCTCGGTTCTTCTACCGCAAAAAGTTGTGAGATCCATGTAATACCAAGTCGGTTAATTTATTCAGTCCCTACTTCAGATACCTTCTGTCCTAAGTTATTACACTTATTACGTAATAAGCTTTTATGTTTTATATGTAATAAATTGACTTGACTTGTACTAATGTAATTATTGTGATGTGCTATACATTGGATTTTCATGCGATGGCCAAGTCGATTTATTATATTCAAAACATAAAAACTTATTACGTAATAACATAGGACAGAAGGTATCTGAAATAGGGACTGAATAAATTAACTGACTTGGTATTACATGGATCTCACAACTTTTTGCGGTAGAAGAACCGAGGGTGGCGAGGCTTGGCATTTTTTTACAAGTATTGTTTTTGATGGGATTTCAGTTCTTTTTATAGATTACCTTTCCGGTTTCTCCCACTCCCACTCCCACTCCCACTCCCACTCCCACTCCCACTCCCACTCCCACTCCCACTCCCACTCCCACTCCCACTCCCACTCCCACTCCCACTCCCACTCCCACTCCCACTCCCACTCCCACTCCCACTCCCACTCCCACTCCCACTCCCACTCCCACTCCCACTCCCACACCCACTCCCACTCCCACTCCCACTCCCACTCCCACTCCCACTCCCACTCCCAATCCTACTCCCACTCCCAATCCCACTCCCACTCCCAATACCACTCCCACTCCCACTTCTTCACTTTTCGTCATCATCAAGTTTATTCAGATACTAGTTTAGGCGTGAAAGCGTAATACTAACAAATAACAGACGCTCAGATAGTTACTTTCGCATTTATTATAATACTTCGTTAGACTGATATTAGTATGGATGGATTCAGGTACACTGAAACGTTCACTGCAGATGTAACTTTGTAATCCCATATATTTATATGAGATTACAAAGTTATTTATGCAGTTGGTGAAATTGCTGAAATTGAAGAATATTTTAATTTTCCCTTGAGTTGTACACTAAACACTACTTATCTTCTAAATTTGAGGCTTCTACGTCTGCTAGAAGTGCCTTATAGTTTTGATGATCGGTCAGTCAGTGAGTGACAAAATTTGCAAACTTTGACTCGTTATAATTCTTAAACTACTGGTTCAAATTGAATGAAATTTGAAATATAAAGTGTTTTTACAGTGCCTACTTAGTAACCGAAGATTCAGGCTTCTAGGTTTATCCACAACGAAATTCTAAGGGGTCGAAAATGGCCTGAAGTGCTTCGAGAAAATAGTGTTACGGCCGCCGCACAGTGGTTCGAAATTTGAGCTCCATTGACATAGAAACTAAAAGTGAGGAAATTAAAAAAAAAAAATTGTAATGGCTCTGACATACCTCGCTATATGTCATATTAACGTATGAATGGTATAAGTAGCTCCACGCGTGAGAAAAAAAAGTTTTGTGTTTTTTTTGTATGGGAGAAAACACTTAAAGTGCTTTTTCTTTCAACTGAATGGAACTGAAGGGCTGGTGCTCACACCAGCTATTGTACCACACACGGCGATCAAGATGACATCAAATTCACGCACCTTTACGCACCACTCCGCACGTAGTAACATTTTGAAATATTGAATTTTCGATATGTGATTTTTCAAATCTTTGACGTAGTTAAATGTAGTTGCCGGTCCATTTACTTATAATGTCATTAGTTTTTAGCCTATTAGTGACTTTTAGGATGACAATAATTAAAAATAATATTGATTATACGCATAAGTTTTTTACAAAATTGCATTCCGAGAGCTAAGTAGCTCATTTGTTAATCACCGTGATTATGGTTGTTTATGATTAAATATGATTGACTTGAGATTAACCAATTAGGCTCTGGCATATCTCGCTTTATGTCATATTAACGTATGAATGGTATAAGTAGCCCCACGCGTGAGAAAAAAAAGATTTGTTTTTTTTTTGTATGGGAGTAAACACTTAAAGTGCTTTTTCTTTCAACTGAATGGAACTGAAGGGCTGGTGCTCACACCAGCTATTGTACCACACACGGCGATCAAGATGACATCAAATTCACGCACCTTTACGCGCCACTCCGCACGTAGTAAAATTTTGAAATGTTGAATTTCTGATATGTGATTTTTAAAATCTTTGACGTAGTTAAATGTAGTTGCCGATCCAATTACTTATAATGTCAATAGTTTTTAGCCTATTAGTGACTTTTATGACGACAATAATTAGAAATAATATTGATTATATGCATAAGTTTTTTATAAAATTGCATTCCGAGAGCTAAGTAGCTCATTTGTTAATCACCGTGATTATGGTTGATTATGATTAAATATGATTGACGTGAGATTAACCAATTAGGCTCTAGCATATCTCGCTTTATGTCATATTAACGTATGAATGGTATACGTAACCCCAAGCGTGAGAAAAAAAGATTTGTGTTTTTTTTTTGTATGGGAGTTAACACTTAAAGTGCTTTTTCTTACAACTGAATGGAACTGAAGGGCTGGTGCTCACACCAGCTATTGTAACACACACGGCGATCAAGATGACATCAAATTCACGCACCTTTACGCGCCACTCCGCACGTAGTAAAATTTTGAAATGTTGAATTTCTGATATATGTGATTTTTAAAATCTTTGACGTAGTTAAATGTAGTTGCCGATCCAATTACTTATAATGTCAATAGTTTTTAGCCTATTAGTGACTTTTATGATGACAATAATTAAAAATAACATTGATTATATGCATAAGTTTTTTACAAAATTGCATTCCGAGAGCTAAGTAGCTCATTTGTTAATCACCGTGATTATGGTTGTTCATGATTAAATATTATTGACATGAGATTAACCAATTAGGCTCTAGCGGAGCCAAATAGGTCCTTTCAGTGCTATGCGTTAGGAGCTCTTCCACTCTCCTTCTCTTTTGTCGCGCACTTAGCTCCATGAAAGGTTTTCTTGGACTCACAACTAAGGTTGACGTTCCAACATTGCATGTCTCCGGTCCACAGGATGTGGATGCACCCTCATTTAAACTAGAGTCAAAACTGGTACATGGTTGCTCCTCTACTGACACTGAAGAGGAGTTCATTTTTCCCCTCACGACCTCAAGTCATTTTATATCCTCTTGCAGCCATGTCTCATACTTTTTAATGAATGTACGTCTAATAAGCGAGATATGCCAGAGCCTAATTGGTTAATCTCACGTCAATCATATTTAATCATAAACAACCATAATCACGGTGATTAACAAATGAGCTACTTAGCTCTCGGAATGCAATTTTGTAAAAAACTTATGCATATATATAATCAATATTATTTCTAATTATTGTCATCATAAAAGTCACTAATAGGCTAAAAACTATTGACATTATAAGTAATTGGATCGGCAACTACATTTAACTACGTCAAAGATTTTAAAAATCACATATCAGAAATTCAACATTTCAAAATTTTACTACGTGCGGAGTGGCGCGTAAAGGTGCGTGAATTTGATGTCATCTTGATCGCCGTGTGTGGTACAATAGCTGGTGTGAGCACCAGCCCTTCAGTTCCATTCAGTTGAACGAAAAAGCACTTTAAGTGTTTTCTCCCATACAAAAAAAAACAAAAAACTTTTTTTTCTCACGCGTGGGGCTATTTATACCGTTCATACGTTAATATGACATAAAGCGAGATATGCCAGAACCTAATTGGTTAATCTCACGTCAATCATATTTAATCATAAACAACCATAATCACGGTGATTAACAAATGAGCTACTTAGCTCTCGGAATGCAATTTTGTAAAAAACTTATGCGTATAATCAATATTATTTTTAAGTACTGTCATCCTAAAAGTCACTAATAGGCTAAAAACTAATGACATTATAAGTAAATGGACCGGCAATTACATTTAACTACGTCAAAGATTTGAAAAATCACATATCGAAAATTCAATATTTCAAAATTTTACTACGTGCGGAGTGGTGCGTAAAGGTGCGTGAATTTGATGTCATCTTGATCACCGTGTGTGGTACAATAGCTGGTGTGAGCACCAGCCCTTCAGTTCCATTCAGTTGAAAGAAAAAGCACTTTAAGTGTTTTCTCCCATACAAAAAAAACACAAAACTTTTTTTTCTCACGCGTGGAGCTACTTATACCATTCATACGTTAATATGACATAAAGCGAGATATGCCAGAGCCTAATTGGTTAATCTCACGTCAATCATATTTAATTATAAACAACCATAATCACGGTGATTAACAAATGAGCTACTTAGCTCTCAGAATGCAATTTTGTAAAAAACTTATGCGTATAATTAATATTATTTTTAATTATTGTCATCCTAAAAGTCACTAATAGGCTAAAAACTAATGACATTATAAGTAAATGGGCCGGCAACTACATTTAACTACGTCAAAGATTTAAAAAATCACATATCGAAAATTCAATATTTCAAAATTTTACTACGTGCGGAGTGGTGCCTAAAGGTGCGTGAATTTGATGTCATCTTGATCGCCGTGTGTGGTACAATAGCTGGTGTGAGCACCAGCCCTTCAGTTCCATTCAGTTGAAAGAAAAAGCACTTTAAGTGTTTTCTCCCATACAAAAAAAACACAAAACTTTTTTTTCTCACGCGTGGAGCTACTTATACCATTCATACGTTAATATGACATACAGCGAGGTATGCCAGAGCCATTACAATTTTTTTTTTTAATTTCCTCACTTTAAGTTTCTATGTCAATGGAGCTCAAATTTCGAACCACTGTGCGCCGTGCCGCTCTTTTTTGCTCGACTTGGCGGGGGCACTGCCGTGCCCCCAGATAATCAAAGCTGTCATGTTATATTTCTTTATCTGTGCATAAAATATTTAGAATTATGTCAAGAAGATAGGCACTCTAATAATGGGGGATAAGGTTCATTTTCATTTCAATAGGCTTCTTGGGATATCTCTTTACTATTAAAATTCAGTTACACTTACATGAATTTTTAAATGAAAATTGAATTGAACACAGACCATTTCAATATAAATAAAATTAAATACTATGGGTATAAAAGGGCTATGGGCTGTTTTGACTCCATATAGTGAGAAAAAATCTTTACATGAAGTGAGTTTTATTTTAAGTTTTTATTTTTAAGCTTCTTCAAAACAATCTCTCTTTTAAATGCTTTTAACTGTTTCTTGTTCTTGCTGACTGTGCTACGTAGCCAATCTTGTTAATCAATAATTTCATTATAGATAAGAGGAGAAACAATTGCAGTTGATTTATCAGGATGGGTTTGCGACAGTCAAAATGTTACCGAATACCATGTACAGCCAAAGTTATATCTGAGGTACCAACTAACTGTTAAGTATTAATTGTGTTTAAATAATTAAACTTTTATATGAGTACTGTGGGGATAGTTTAAAATTAAATTTCATTAACTGTAACAACTATTAAGTATGTGTAAGTCACCTGTGTACCTGGTACTTTTCAGGAATCTTTTCTTCAGAACAGCATACCTGATACTGGCTGATATAGTTCCTATATTTGTTTTGGAGGGTGATGCACCTGAACTTAAAAGAGATGTCATGGCTGCCCGAAACCAACTGCAGTTCCGTGGTGCAGCTCCCCGATCAGAAACGGCTGTTGCCACTAAAAAACCTGACGTGGCTAGAAAAAGGTTTAAAAATGTGTTAAAAGAAGTAAGTTAGATTAACTTTTCTAGTCAACATAGATAACCGTGCGAGGTTTGACATTCCAGGTTGTAAAAAAATGAAACAACTAAAAAAAAAAAAATTCTAAATGACATGAACTCAAGCTCAGGTGGTGACAATGGTGTTACTAGCTAGCAAATATTATATTTGTCCAACCAAATTTTTTTAAATTCTATAAATGGTTCATTCTAAAGAACAAGAAGTCAAAAGTAGAATTTTTAAATGGGTTATATCTGTGTATTAGTAGTAGTATTAATTAATTATTTGTTAGATATATCTGAAGCAAGTATGTATACTTGCTTACTGGTAATGCGTGAAATTACATCCATACCAATTATCAGTAATACCACTTGAAGTTCTATAATGTAATCTGTAGTATATATATATTTAACATTTTATTTCAGTGTGAATCATTGCTAAAATGTTTAGGAGTTAGATGCATCAAGGGTCATGGTGAGGCCGAAGCTACCTGTGCTGCACTCAATGAACAAAAGGTTTTGTATTACTGCTTATTATATTTGAGAGTTAGAACCACCCCCCATTAAAAATTAACCATCTGTTAATTTTCAGAAGCATAATGTAATTTTATGCAAATTTTTGTCTTGATATCTTTTACCCCTTGCCCTCCCGATACTTAAACTGGCTGAAATTCAAGGATAAATGGGCACTCGAGTAGCCATAAGCAGGTCCATCCTCTGGTGCTTGCTTATCCTTGAATTTTGGGAAACCCTATGTACACGCATTGTCATTCTATGTGCTTTATCAAATTTATTTTCAGCTGGTGGATGCCGTAGTGTCTCAAGATTCCGATTGCTTTGCGTATGGCGCTCGCCGCGTGTACCGTAATTTTAGTGTGTCCAACTCTGCGGGCGGGGGCGCACTTCAAGGATCAGTAGACTGCTACGATGCTGATAAAATGTACCAGAACAATGGCTAGTACCTTTATTTCGTGTAAAATTGGTTTTTGTGTAATTTAAAAGTGTATTTTTATTTTTCATTATATCTATACTAATTTTTTGTACAGGTTTTGGACGCAACAAGATGGTTGCTCTAGCAATCCTGTGTGGATGTGACTATGGCGTTGGTGCTTGTGGTTCTTCTATAAATACAGCTGTATCATTTTTGCACACAGTTCCTGAAAATGAAGTCATTCCTAGGTGATTATTACAATAATAATAAAAAAACAAAGTTGCTTGTGTGGACGCTTTTTCCGCTTGTTAATTTTGGAATGATATTCTATTGTGTTCTAAACTATCCTAGGCTACTATCGTGGGTAACAGACGTGCAACATTTCGAGGAACAAAACCGTTGGCTGGCGGCACCAGGTCGGTGCGACCGCTGCGGTCACTTTGGACGCACTCACGGCAAGAACGGCTGTCCCATATGCGTCACGCACCGGGGCTGTACTGATACGGGACATAAGTAAATATTTTGAATTTTTTAGCGTCTATTTTGTATAGAAGAAAATGATCAGTTCATTTTTATGTGCCTAATATGCATTCGGCTCGAAAGACCAGTAATGTAACTACTAGACTTATAAATTTCTAGTGATATCGTCGTTATCATAGCTATTTTCATTATTATTTAGATATTAAATTTAACTCAACTTTTACCCAATTCGACTAAAATAATACATACTTCGGTTTTCAGAACAAAGGTGTCTGAGGTGAAACGTGAGCTATCCTTACGAAATCGAGCACTCACATGTGGCTCAGCATTCCCAGAACCTAAAGTTATGAAGGAGTTCTTAAATAAGCCACCAGAGAAGGTAGATTTAAACAAATTAAAAATCCATTCACCCAGTTTGATTCAGTTCGTGGTAAGTTTCAAATCTATAAGGATCTTATGCTTACTTTGGGTCTAGACCCAAAGTACAGCTATCTAGATAGCAATATGTAGAATGTTTTAGAATATTATATTTTCAGAAACTAATGACAAACAAGTTGGACTGGTCAGAAAGATATTGTGTGGAGAAATTTTTGCCACTGCTTACAAAATGGCATTTACAGGACAATGTACCCAACAGGACTATTCGGGCAACAGCTATTAAAAAGAAAAGAAACCCAAGAGGTTGGTGTATACCCTTCTTCTTTGAGTCAATGGCTACATCTGGTATATAGTGGCTAGATTTTTAAAATTTGTTTCTCAAAACTTAGCTACAAAAACTGTTTTCTGTTGCTTTACAAAGGTCATCGTTAGTACAGATATCCCCCTATTCCCTGTGTGTTGCATTTACTATTTAATATTCACATTATCTGAAAGTTAAGGTGGCACTATTAAAAATATTCGCAGGTGTTCCAAGTTTTGAAGTTGTGTGGGGTGACATTGATACACAATATGAAGAATTAATTCCAGATGAGCAGTTTGAAGGTAAAACAAAGTCGATATAAATTCTTATTCTCAAAGATGTAGAAAATAAATCGTTTATAATAACAGATGATGTTATTGTCGATGATAATGATGATGAGATGATTTTACTTGCAGAAGGTGAAGATCCCTTGGTGGCATGGACTACAGTCGAAAGGCAAGACCTCATGCGGCAATATTATCCTGATATAGTGGAGGCCTATGAAGAGTCTATTAAGAAACCTCCCAAAGAGAAGAAGACCCGAACACGCAAGAAGAAGGAAGCTGAAAATTCTGATAAACCTAAAAGAAAATATAATAGAAAACCTAAAAATGTGGGACTGATTGATGATGTGAACGAGTCCATGAAAGGATTAGAACTACAAACCTCTGAACAAAACACTAGCGCGCTAAATGTAAGTGTCCCCGTAAATAAACTAAAGAGAAAGATTAAATCTAATACAAAGAAGGGACAGAAAACTCTCACAAGCTTCATTGCAAGTAAAAAAAGACGAACAACCAAGAAATTAATGCAATCACTTTCGCAAAGCTTTAAAAATATATCTTTAAAAGATCCCAATGAAGGAATAGTTAAAGAACCTGTAGTTTGCCACGTTAATGATTATTTAGACGATCTTTTTGATGGAAAGGAAAATGTAAATTCGAATGTAGCCACGTCTGATGAATACGTTGATAAATATGCTGAATTTGGTGACAATTATGATGAATATGGTGATAAACATTCTCAACATGGTGATAAATATGGTGATACACATTCTCAACATGGTGATAAATGTGATGGATATAGAGATAAACATTATTTAAGTATGCTAAATCAAACTAGAGATAGCGTAGATGAGGGTGATCTTTCAAATATTATTGACAAAATTGTAACTAGAACTCCAGAAGCAAAGACTGCGAAAGTAGAAAACAACCTATTTAGACTTGTATTCGACAAATACTCTTCGCCTAGTAAAATAAGTAAGAGAAAATCAGTACTGTCTGAAATACATAACAATTGTTCGACACCTAATGACAGCCCGATTGCAACAAGAAAATTTAGATTTAGTATGAATAGTCCTCTGCAAAAAGCTAATTTTAATTCAACACCCAAAGACAGCCCTGTAGCGAAAAGTAAATTTATATTTAAAACTAAGAGTAGGAATTTAAATATTAGTGTAGGTAGTTGCAATAATTCGATCAGTAAAATAAATACAAGTTATTTTTTTGACAAACTGACAGAAGATGGCGATGCCTTCGAAATGTCCTTAGACCATAAAAGTGGCGTTGTGCATTTAGATTCTACTGTCGATTATAGCTTACCAGATGTTTGTATTTAGTATATAATTATGAATGTTGAAAGAAATAAGGCCTTCTGCTGCGTAAAGTGGGCACCCGCCGCGGATACACGATTGTTGCGACATAGTCCACCGCGAACGCCGCGATTCCCATTGCAGCAGACGGCCTAATAGTACCTATTGAATAAATATTTTGTACTGAATAACTTTTGTAGATATTGTGTTTTATTATCTTCTAGAAATATACAGCAACTCTTTCCTTTGCAGCACTATAAGACCTGGAACCTGGAATTCCTTACCAGCTCACGCGTTTCCTTCTTTCTTTAGTCCCGGGTCCTTTTACGTAATTTGGTCTATGAAATTTTATTCAAGCTACTGCCGTCCGATTCATCATCAACGTTCATCATCATCCTAGCGTTGTACAGTCAGCGTCAGAGAAAACAGACTTCCTCATGATTTCATATCATTAACCCTTTTCTCTGAAGCTTACTGTACCCGGCTACATCATGTGCTGGGACTTTCATTGAAGAAAATTGGCTCGGGCTTCGAAGATTTTGATGGGCCCCCATACAACCACTATGCTTATCGATTCGGAAACCGATTCGGAAGTCAATTCTGAATAATCTACTTTTAGGGTCTTCTGGCGTTTAATTTGTTAGGTACAAATTGTACCTACTCGTACTACAGGTACATACTTACATATACCTTCGGTCGTAAACCACTTGGCTCTCACTGACAATGTTAGCTATCGTTGATGGCCCATTAACTAAACACATGAGTACGGAACTTCCCACTATATACAGTGTGATTATAAATTTGTGTCATCTTTAAATAACATAATATGCATACTGCTGAAATAATAGGCCTCTGGCCGCTGTGTTATTTGATGTTATGTACCTAGGTACATAGCTGCATTGCAAGTTATTTATTTTTGTAAATAAATAATTTTGGCCGGATTGGACTATAGCGCGCTAATAGCGCCAATAGCGAGCTCCTCAAATATTCCTGAAGTTACTCGTCTGAATTTGACTCGACATAGAATTTATATACTACAGGCACAGATTACCTAAGGGTCAATTCCCACTGAAAGAGCACTGGCCGGCAGCGGCTACAAATTTATAGGATAGCACTTTCTTTCCTTCAAATTACTACGAACTTTTTCTCGCGTAAATAAGATTCAAAATGGTTTGTGATATTTTACCGCTGCCGACCGCTGCTCTTTCAGTGGGAATGCACCCTAAATCTACAGGTCGTGGAATGACGCCGATGTTTGTTGCTCAGCGGTACCGATGCGCGGCTTGTATTTCATCTCAACGCAACGCTCAACGCTGATAGTCATGTCATGAGATGAGCGCTGACCGACCGGTGTGATTAAAATAAATTCGGCCAAGTGCGAGTCGGACTCGCCCATGAAGGGTTCCGTAGCAGCAAAGGCGAAAATTGCGGTTTATGACGTATTAAAAAAAACTACTGACTAGATCTCGTTCGAACCAATTTTTAGTGGTAGTTTTCATGGCAATTTACATCATATATATTTTTTAGATTTATCATTCTCTTAGTTTAGAAGTTAGAGGGAGGGAGGGGAGGGGGGGGGGGGGCACACATTTTTCCACTTTGGAAGTGTCTCTCGCGCAAACTATTCAGTTTAGAAAAAAAATATGTTAGAAACCTCAATAGCATTTTTAAAGACCTATCTATAGATACCCAACACGTATGGGTTTGATGAAAAAAAAAATTTGAGTTTCAGTTCTAAGTATTACCCCCAAAATTTAATGCTTTTTTTTATTTTTGTGTGAAATTCTTAATGCGGTTCACAGAATACATCTTCTTACCAAGTTTCAACAGCATAGGCCTTATAGTTTCGGAGAAAAGTGGCTGTGACATACGGACGGACAGACAGACAGACAGACAGACAGACAGACGGACAGACATGACGAATCTATAAGGGTTCCGTTTTTTGCCATTTGGCTACGGAACTCTAAAAACGCTTCATAAGAGTGGGTAAGTACCTACAAATTGACTTAGGTACCCATCAGCGCCGAAGATCAGCGTGAGAGGAGAACCAGCCGTATACGAAATCAAACAGCCTGTATATAGACAGTGATGTAGATGCACACTCTGGCTACAACGACCGATCTAAGTGAGCTATCGCAGCAATCACACCGTCGTGGACCGTACTACCCAATTGATTGCTTTGTGCTATAAAGATGAACATAAACATGTATTACCTACACTCAAACATTGTATGCGTCGCCCTTTTTAAAAGGCTTTTTATTAACTTTACTTGTATAGAATTAAAAATTACGTACATTGATATCTGCAGGGGCGTAGTGGTAAAGCGTGGAACTGCTACGTAGGAGGTCATGGGTTCGATTCCCGGTTAGTGTTAATAGTTGTATGAGTTTTGTAGCTTTCAATAACCTAAGTTTAATGAAGAATGTAAGTGATACTAGATCTACAGAATACCGCGGCTAGGGTAACCAGAGCTCACTGGAGAGTTTCTGTGCTGTTAGTGGGAAGACCAAAGGCTTGACCTACTCTGCCTTATAGGGTCTCTCTGTTCTGACAGGGTCGGTAGCACGAGAGTGACCCCCTGGTGTTGCACACGTGCATAAGTCTTTTCATCAGGTGGACCGTTTGCTTGTCTGCCACCTAATTTGTATAAAAAAATGAAATTTTTATATTTGATTTTATTTATGGAATTTTGTTAGAAGGTTTTCATCACCTGCAATATCAAAATAAGAACTATTGTATAACTGGTATAATATAACGTCACCGTTTACAAGTATGTAATAGGTACTTAACCTGCCTTGGCATGCAAGCTCCGCGTGCATACCTAGATTTCTTATAAACTTAATTAAGCGGTTTTAATGGTATTGTCATCCGAACTAAACGTACCTATACTAAATATCAGATCAATCAGTCAACAGAAAGGGGGGTAAAACTTTAATTTTTAAATTGACCCACCAACAAGCATAATGAAACTAAATAAAATTGTTTAAAAACAGTTGAGACTATGGATTGTGGAATGTGCGTGGAGGGTGACATGCGTGCAAATTGTCTCACTACTATGGACGCCCAAGATCGTTCGAAGTGGAGGAGGAAGAGCCGGAAGGCGGACCCTGAGTTCCGAGGTCATCTTGGCCACTGATGCAATCAGGTAGTTGCGTCTACATGAAGATGATGATGAATGTGCAATCGTTTCCAATTTCATTAAAGGTCGACTCCCTGTTGTTAAAAGGAAGGAAGCATTTTCCGTTCTTCCGGTTCTTTTGTAAATATGTTAATTCATTACTGAATTGAAAAGTTTACAATAAAGCCCTACGGCTTAATTGAAGGTAGGTACTCGTATACCTATTCAAATGGTTGTATGCGGCCTGACAAAGAACCTTGCGGCTCCAGATAATTTCGTCTGCAAGCCAGTACACCAGCGGATTGGCACGACTTATTTTCCTGTGTAGGTACAGGAAGTTTGGGAGGTAAGAAAGCAGTTGCTTCCGCAAAAATCAACCAAAAAATCCAATAATGGAAAGGTGAAGTAGTCAAAATAATCAAAAATGATAACCGGACCCCGGGCTTCAAAGGTAAAATTTGGATGTAGGTAATCGCTAGGACGATGATATTATTTCGAGTCCCATATATTATAGGACATACCAATATACATAGGACGTCTTATATATCATCAGTAGGTACAGTCAGCGTCAGAAGTAGGTAGATGATCCTTTTCAGTTTTTATACTTATTTATGAGCAAGGCAAATTGTAGGTAAGTACCTATTTCTTGATGAAAATGCTGTTTAACTTATTATCTAGTAGATTCTATTAAAATATTTTAAAATTTTGATCTAGATATCAGTTATAATCTTTGCAATTTGTGCAATCAACATCTACTTTCGACGTTGACTGTACCAGGAAATGATAATAGATTTATATTCTAAACGTATAACGCGGTATTAGCTCTCTAAAGGTTTCGCAATTAAAAATTAATTAACTTAATCCTCTCATCGCGATTCATGCCTGGTCTTGCGTTAATGAAATTTATTGAACATTTTTATACCATGCTTTTAGACGACAAGGTATTAATTCAAATAATGAAAAGGCCCATCCGATTACCCTAACCCTCGGTGATTATTCGGTTCTCAAAACGCGGATATATTAAAAAAAATAGCTTACATTAGGCGTGAAATTCGGTGATATTGACGGAAGTTTACACGTACATTACGTATTAAAACATGTATGGAATTTATTCGATCTATATATCTACCTACTATTAGTAGTTAGGAGTGTGTTCACGTCAGTAGGGTAATAGTCAGGGCTCTAACTCGTAACCTCTCTGCGCTTTGCCTATTAGGCTACCTCTACACATGGTTTTTATTCAATTGCTCGTGGTGCTAATTAAAAGAAAAGTTACGATATTTTTACGTAACTAAACTACCATTATAAATACATTGTCGCACATTATCGCTTATCGCTATGACTATAAGTATCGTTACTTTATGTAACGATACTAAAGGTATAAAAAATGAACTTTGACGGTCACATAATGATACAAACACAAGAGTTGAGCATAGCGATCCTTCAGCATTGAATAGAAGTGAGTGATGGAGTGCTGTCGAAGGCTCCTCGACGCTGGCTCCGTGAACAATGGATATGTTTGTGTGAAGCGACCGACACCTGACTCTTCCCACCGCTATCAATTTGCGCGTTTTTAATCGATTTCGATCAACGCTCATCAGTTTTATTGGTTGAAAGAGTTTTATTATACAAAGTACCTATCATCTTATCAACAATTTGTGTTTTATTTTGTTCTTTATAAGAGTAATATAAAAGTTTGCATTAAGGAACGTCGGGTCAGTTGTATTTATGTAGTCATCACGAAAAATGTTTGATATTTAGTCACTAAATATTCGGTATTTATTAACGAAACTTCCAAAAACAGATGCTTAGGAACTGCGAAGGTTAGGTTCGTAGAAGGTAACGCGAGACGACTCAAGTTCATCACGTGGCGGTGACAAATCCGTTAACCTCACATGCACCGGTGAGGTGCTCGATATGTATAACTTGATTCATACAAGTTTACTATTGAGATGATGTCTAGATTTACAAAGTGTACGATGAGGACGATCGAACCGTAAAATGCTACGAGAAACTCTAAATCCTTTTTAACCTCGTCACTGTGTTAGAAGGAGAAGCGTGGCGGGTTTGTTCACCCCAACGTCGTGAGATTTCGAGGTGGGTCGGGGAGATTCGGGAGGCTGCGACGTAGAGCGCGCGCGCGTACCCGGCCGCTTCGTCATTGCGACGGAGGCTGTCGTGTGTCGGCGCTAGCCCGTGCGAGCGCTCGTCCCGCACCGCACCGCACCGTGCTGCGTCCGTGCGTCACCTGAGTCGCCGCGTCCCGCGAGAATCGCGCGAACACGCCCTCGTGCTGCTGACGTGCCACGCCGCACGCTGTACCGCGCCGCGCCGTGACTGGCCGTGCTCGTGTCGGTGCCCGCGCAGTGTATGTGCTTCTAGTCTTAGCTCAGTGACCACGCTCCCGGGACCGGCGACTGTGGCGCGATGTAAGGAAGCCGCGGCCGTGAATCCATGTGTAAGTGGGTGCGTTGCGTGTATCACTAATCCGCATGGCAATTCTCGGTGCTGGTAACGATTTTTCGCAAGCTATCAACTTAAACGAGTGACATTCGAAATAAAAATGAATGAATTACGAACAGGCCGCACCGGAGAAACCGCTGTTGTATTTTAACCTCTACCCAGACGGGATATAGTCGCGCACGTGCGCTGTTGTCGCTTTTCAAAATGAATACACTCTTTGATTTCCTATTTCCCTCAACTATAACTAAGCATGGAAGGTCAAAAGTTACTTTTAGGAACTGACTTACTCATCTCCGTAATATAGCCGTGACCTACGTAACAGGTGTCGCTAAATTTATATAAAGTGTGGTTTGACATTTGCTCTCCAACTTATTATTTAAAAAATCAATATCTTTTATTTATTAGAACACGAAGTGATACCAATAATTTAAAAAGTTATGAAAACGGAGGTACCTCAATCGCAACATTCTATGACCATAAAATTATAAATGTCAAATTAACTAACAAAGCTTAAGGCAAATGTAAGTCTTAAAAAGATACTTATGAGCTTTTTTGTGTCATCTTTCTACGTTTTGAATGGAATGAAAAAGATTTTTACTAATACGATTATTAACTTTCATTGTCCAAGAAAACGTAAAAAGGAGGGCCTTTCTAAATTGATAATGAAATCGGATAAAAGCCACAGGGAAAACCCGCGTACGAAATGCAGATGTGAACTGTCATAAGAGACAAAATCGAATAAATTTTCGGTAAAAACGGAAAAAACATTTTGAATCGTGCGTCAACCTCAAAAGATTCTTGTGTTTATATTGCCCACTCAGCAGTTTACGTGAAGTTAAAAGTGCTTATAAAAACCATCTCTTCACGAAATATACTTTGTAACGTTTTGAGTTCGTAATTTGTTTATCTTTATGCGAGTAGCTATTACGATCTTTTGTCCTTAAAGACAAAGAGAACGCATTGCCTCAGGAATTTTGTAGATTTAGTAATCGTTTACCGGCAAAACAGGTAGATAGGTGTATGTAGCGTATTTTTTTATTATTTGCTTTAAAGATTTCAAATTTCGAGAAAAGAAATATGCATATAACAAGAATTTCATGCAACAACAAAGGTATTTTGTCCCCTAGGAAAACTTTGTATAAGTACCTGCACAACAGAAAATCTGCTAGCGATTAACACAAAGCCACCACCGAAGCACTTATGTATCCATGCGGTGCTCCATATCATGTATACAACACATTCTTCGGACCCTATAACGGCCATTATCTTCGTGAGTTACGAGTTCAATAATCGACCAAAATTATGATTCATGAAGCACAAAAGCCTTATCATATTTTATAGCATAATTAGAAGAATCTGTGTAGTTTATAGAATGTCTGCTTTGTATACGTTGATGGATAGAATCAAGATTGAAAACGATGATGTGAACGGGAAATATTTCCAAAATTTCACAGAAGAGGCTAGTTCACTGATTTATTTCCATCTCAAAAAATGTCCGACACGCCTAAAGAAGTTTTCACTTCAAAAAGTAAAAACCGAAAATTGAAAACTATATACGAGTATTGAGGAATATTTCACCAGAACCATTACAAAAAGTATTGGCTGCTGTGTGGGTACGAGCGTCACGTGACGTGTATCAAAGCATCCCTCGTTGTGTCGAAGTTTCAATGAACAATGGGAACGTTTGAAGAATGAAAGTGTCACTGACAGGCCTGCTACGTTCTCTGCTACAAATAATAAATGGCGTATGATTCTCACGTGACAGCTCGCCGCCACCGGCGTAGGTGGCGAGTGGCACGATAAAAAAGTGGCTTACAGGCGAGTTTACTATTTTTTGGATCTTTAGTGGTCGACTGGCATGATTAGTTTTATGATACCGTGCCACTTAACTACTTGCAGAATATGTAGTGGTCAAGTGGCATGAACTACTCCCGATTGTTGAAATCGTAACAGTTAACCAGATTTGTTCCTGTTTTTTCCGTCTATATTCTGTACATGATAATGATAACAGATCACTATTCGTGTGGGATCTATTTATGTTTGCACAACATGAAATAAAGAGGCATTTACAGTTATGTATATAAAATCACAGATTTATTGAAACAAAAATAACAGTTTGATTGTAATTTCTATAAGAATTTTTTTTTTCATGGAATAGTCAGCACCATCTATTCGACCAATTATTGAGATTAAATAATTAACAAAATTGATTTTTTCTATATGTTGTAATACTCAAAAAAAAGGATTGAAAATTTTTGAAGGAACTAGGTATATACTGATATCCTAGTAATGAATTAAAAATTGACCATTAGATGGGAATATAAAATAAATATTTTTTGAAGTTTGTTAAAAAAAGATAAAATCAAATATTGCTACATTTTTCGATACAGTGTCCAATACTAATTTCCCCATCCGAAAGTTCTTGAATTTACGTTACGTATTGTTCAAGAACTTTCATAACAGACTTCAAAAAAGATTTATTTTATATTCCCATCTAATGGTCAATTTTTGATTCATTACCAGGATATAATAAAAACAGGAACAAATCTGGTTAACTGTTACGATTTCAACAATCGGGAGTAGTTCATGCCACTTGACCACTACATATTCTGCAAGTAGTTAAGTGGCACGGTATCATAAAACTAATCATGCCAGTCGACCACTAAAGATCCAAAAAATAGTAAACTCGCCTGTAAGCCACTTTTTTATCGTGCCACTCGCCACCTACGCCACAGAAGCGACAGCGTCGGCATTTTAACCGTTCACTTTAGTACTTCGTTTGACAATTTTTACTTTACAAAAATATTGGTGGAAAAGGAACGCTGTACCACAGCGTTCCTTTATACAGCGGATAAATAGACAACCCGAGAAAAACTAAACGATAGGTGCAGAAAACGGGTATGATCAGACAACTCCAAAATTGAGTTTGAGTTTAGTTCATCTTACTACGCACCAGTTCTTGTCTGGAACTAAAATCTGGGCTTTAATTAAATCAAGGAAAGAGGAGGAAAAATGGTCTTTGTACTCAACCAGCTGACATCACAGCTGCAATTAAAATACCACTGACAAATGACTCCAGTGACTTTGGATTGTTCCCCACAACCATAAAAACCATTTTGAACCGTTTTTTCCAAGATGGCAGCTGTGGGACATGGGTTACAACCACACAAACTTGTATTTAACTTTGTGTATATTTAAAGCACTTGTACTTTTCCACAATTAATTTATTTTTTATTGCCTGACCGGTTTCGCCTTACGGCATTCTCAAAGGTTTACAATGGTCAGATAACCTTTGAGAATGCCGTAAGGCGAAACCGGTCAGGCAATAAAAAATAAATTAATTGTGGAAAAGTACAAGTGCTTTATTCAATATGTGTAGCAAGTTCCACCAAGTGCCATCTATCTCCAGTATAAACACAAGTTTGTGTGGTTGTAACCTTGATGTCTACAAAAGAAAATTGTATCTTCTGACAAATGCACGCTAAACTCAGAAATCTGTAACTTTTCAAAGGACTAGATGTAATTTGATTTGTATACAGACATAGCAGTAGTTGTCGACAGTACTGTAATAATCATCGGTGAAAGAAGAATGCTTTGAAACTTTAACTGCATAGCATAACAGTAGTTTTGTCTCACATTTTTCGTATTTTTACATGCTGCTAGTATTTGCTTTGACACAGAACAAACAAAGGGCATGTGAATGAGTTATCTCTGAAAGTTTCATGTTCCACGCTCTCTATGACGTTGTCAATGACAACTTGGAATACATATTTCAATTGTTTTCACCGCTTCAAACTTTCCCAAACGTTTTAATTGCTTTCAAGTACAATAAGAGAAAATCGTTTGCAAACTAAATTCAGCATGAAGTAATTTCGCGTCTATATTGAATAAGTATTTCATATTCGATTTTAAAATCAATTTAATGCCCTTAAATAAGAAATTATTAATACAAATCTATGTTCAAAAAAAACTCTTTGGATTTGGGAAGTTCTTGACCATTTAAAAATAAATAAATTGAAATCTGTACTCCTCGTAACCTTCATAGGTATATTTTAAAGATAGAATTTTCTAAAGAGGTTAAGATGCCTTTGGGCAGATTAAGATAATATATTTTGCATAGCCTGCTGGCTAGTACTGAATGGAGTTTAATGGTCATCAACTTTGGGAAGACTTTGTGAATTTTATTTCAAGGCTCCGTTTAAGGAATGTTGAGCTTCAAAGTGATTTGCCGCAATGGTGAAATCATAACCGGAAAATTAAGGGAAACGTTTTGGAGGTTATATTTTACTTGAGTTTTTTCTTTGCAACAGAAGCATAAAGATTTTTGTTGGTTGTGGTTTCTTTAATATTGAAGTGCTTTTCAATGTAGAAATTCTGCCGCAAAGCCCGCCCACTATATAACCAACTGTCATATACTAGCCTTTGTTTGTATCCTATATTTGGTGTGCAATAAAAAGTATCTATTTATATAATTAATGAATGTCTGGGTATTTACTTTTGCTGTACATATACTTATATAAAGGTTTCCCCAGTAGTTTTCTTAAAGTAATATCTCTCTTATTGTGAACGCCATAATTTATTTGATTTATTTTATCACGGGGACGCTATGCGGTAGGCTTGGGTCCCGGAGATTTTGGTGGGACTTCATACGTCATGCATAAGTAATATATAAGTGCCTAATCATATTTATTTTCACAAAAACCGCTCCTTACAATACATTACGCTCAAATAAAATATCAATTATATTAAAACCTCGTCGTTTCATAAATCTTCTTTAGATGTGAATATTTTATTTGAAGGAACTGTAAGGGATGTATCGTTCACATTTATCTTTTTGCTTAAATTGCTTAATATTCGTACGTTATTTTAGATTTTTTTGTTATTTTACGATACACTGTCAATTGAAAAGCAACCGAAGTATTAATCATTATTCATACAACATACATACAATCACGCCTTTATCCCCGGAGGGTTAGGGCGAGGTGAATTAACACCCACATTTCACCAATCATTATATTAGGTCCCACGTAATAGGGGGTGAGCCTATTGCCGTTTCCCGGGCACTATTGTTGACTCGAGCCATGTATCTGAGGCTGAGTCTGGGCTGTATATATCTGTCTGATGTTAAACAGCCCTATCCCATAGTCGCCTTGTACGACACCGCATGGGACGAGATGGGGTGGTCCAAATTCTATTCTACCGGGAACCACGCAGTTATAGTGAGAATAATAAACTAAAACCTGGAACTCCTTACCAGTTCACGTGTTGCCTTCTTCCTACAGTCCCGGATCCTTTAAGCGGGGCGTGAAAAACATCTGACGAGGCCGTCAATCTTCGTGCCACCTTTGTAACATGTTATATGTCTGTAATGGTGACCCTCTTTCTTGAGACTTTGCCTTCGGCTTATCATCGGGCGAGGAGAAGCCAAATTGACATATTCTATATAAAAAAACTAAAAAAATACTGGTATATACTACATTCTATTTTTAAAACTATTACCATCGATACGATAAAGAAGAAGAGTAATAATTTTTTTTGTAATACAATTTTTATTCGAATATACTGCCAAATATTATGACAGACACTTTGTTGAATTGTTCATTGTATAAACCTCATAAACTTATCCATTCATGTGGTTTAAACCTGAACAGTTAAAAGTTATCTACTAGATAACTAGACTATAAGGCTATAAAAGCGGCACCGGTAGCCAAATATGACAAATAAACTGCATTTTAGAATACGCTTCGCTCATAATCTGACGATCTCGTTCCGTTCGCAACCATAAAATTGCTGCATGAGACTAAGATCTTTATACTTCTCCATAAAAGATTTAGGTAATGGAAACGTTATAGTTATAAAATAAACTATAAAGTGTAAACTCGTCCATCATCCTCATAGAGACGAATTTTCCTGATTGCATTTGAGACCAATTTGAACTCGGAGCTCAGGGTCCGCCTTCCAGCTCTTCCTCCTCCACTTCACACGATCTTGGGCGTCCATGGTAGTGAGACCATTGACACGCATGTCACCCGCTACGACGTATAAAGCCAGGACTTCTTAGGCCTACCCCTTCTAGATGATCTAATATATAAAATTCTCGTGTCACAGTTTTCGTTGCCATACTCCTCCGAAACGGCTTGACCGATTTTGATGAAATTTTTTGTGCTTATCCGGTATCTATGATAATCGGCCAACATCTATTTTTCATCCCCCTAAGTGATAAGGGTGCAGCGGGTACCACGCGGGCCGAAAATATGGCGGTACGAAGTTCGCCGGGGTAGCTAGTATCTCTATAAAAGAGAGACTATTGTTGCTAAAATATTTTGATTTATATTTCGTTAAGTCAAAATTTACAAAGCTCTTAACTGTTACCAATGGATGTCGAAATGACGGATCACCAGGGAGATATTAGAGCTAATATTTACATATTCAGAAAAAGAATTCGAAATTGCATCTGCAATAAGAGGTATGACTTCAAAGGACACTTATATATAAACGCACATACAAATAAGTGGTTTTCAGATTCATTGAGCGTTTTGTTGCAACTTCTCATAATCTAGAATTCACTTTGATACTAAACTTGAAAGAAAAAATAATCGATCGTGTTAACACCATATTAAAGGCTCTTATAACGAGGCAATTCACTTCAAAATTGAAACAGGTACAATCAGTAAACGCCATTATTCTTGCTTAATTGGATTTAAAGGCCTACGTAGTTCTACGTACAACACTTCATTGATGTCAATGATTAGATACGTTTTGAGTATTTGAGTGTTTGGAAATGCTACGCCGCTACGCTGCTACGTGGCTACGCCGCTACGCTGCTACGTGGCTACGCTCAGTTTCGTAGCAGGAGCTTCATTTGTAGAGGATCGGTATAAGCCGCTTCAAGAAGATTATGTTGGCGAGTATCTCCTAAATTTCCTTCATAGTGAGGTGGTTGTTGATACGTGAATATGTTTGTTTGGTGAAATTTATTCATGGGAGTGTGCACGTTTGCGTGAATACGGTTGCCGGTTATAATACAGTTTATCATAAATAGAAAAATAAATTTTATAGAGCAATGGTCTACTTGAAAATGTATCTATAGGAAATATAGTTTGTTAAGCTTACAGTTTTACATAATTACGTACATACAAATACTCACGCCTGTAAATCTCCGAGGGGGTAGGCAGGGGTGAATCACCCACATTTCACCAACTATTATTAATTTCAGTCCCACATAATAGGGGGCCGTCAAGCAATTTTTACTTTTATATAATTAGCTTCTTTTTTATAAATACGAGTACATGCATGAATTGCATGTATGTTTCTGAAACTGAGAAAGAATAGCAAACAGCGTTTAAAATAATTGATGATGTTATGAGACGGAGAGTGGAGTAGAAAAGAATCACACCGTACCCGCGGTACGGGTACGGTATGATTCTTTTGTGTGATCGGTGTGACCGACAGTTCAAAAATCGAACCCTAAAATGAAAATACAGCGACTCAAATGAAATGCAAATACGGTGAAGAACGCGCAGTGAGATCTCATTAATTGCTCAGAATGTTAAGGTTGGTTGGAAGTACAAGCAAATTTGACAGGAATGTAAAACCCTTATCGGCATAAGCTGCGTGCGTATAACGAACGGGGCCACCTGGCAGCGTGACACCGGGGCGTATAATACGGCCAATATATTACACATATATGTCATGTATTACACCACATAGCGCTTTATTGTCTACCTCTGCCTATTGTATGTTGCGAGCTTCACACTTCATTATAATGTCTTCTAGATTTGTATATATAACTAACGGTCGCTTGTGACTTCGTAAGCGTGGAGTTCCTTTTACCCCCTTAGAGGTAGAGTTTCGTAAAATTCGAATGTCTACACCCAATAAGGAACCTACCTGACAAATTTCTAGTTTGTAGGTATTATAGTTTCTGAGATTTCGATTTGGACGCCCCAGTTAAAGCACCAGGATTGCAGTATTTGAGTAAATAAATAAGGTCTTAACAAACAGCTGTTCAATTTTTTTAGTATGTTTTGTTTTAATGTAAAAAAAACAAGATTAATTCAGCACCGTATTACTCAAACAAGTTAACATTATATTGTACACATATTCGGCTATTGGCAATATTCAGTTATGAACGTTCTGATCTGAGCAGCTATTTTATTAAGCCCTTACATTAGAAGACTAATGTTGATGTAAATGGTAACAAGGTCGGTATTGTGCGCAGGCGCAGGGCGGTGAGCGGAAGAGCGCGCGGGCGAGATGGCTGCGCCGGCCAGCTGATAGCATGCGGGCGGCGGCGCGCCGCACCGCCCCGACCTAGCCGACACCACGAGCGCCACATTCACGGGTACATATTATATTTTTTGTAGAGGAGTCTTACACCTAGTTTCTGAAAAGCTGATCAACGCTAAAATTAACTAATCAGCTTTTAAACCCCTTGTCAAGAAGCAATTGGTTTAGGTTAAATAGTTAAAATTTGATCATTGTGTCAGTTAAAATAGCTCTCTAATTTTATTTCACTCGAGAATCGTATGTCAACCGCCATATTGGCAGTTTTGACTGATAAGAATAAAATAATTTACAAAACCGCATGTCAAATCAAAGTACATTTTGGCCTGATCAAAGTTTCAGAAACTCAAATTGATTTGAAATCCATGTTAAATTAACAGCAGTGTTAGTTGATCAATAATTTTTGACAGGCCTTTCAGAAACCGGCTGTAATTATTCCGAAGGTGACCGCATACGAGAACTGCCGACGCACGCCGCAAATACGCGTAATTCATTGCGGCTTGGTCCCCTTTATCCGTATCGGAGTTTAACAAGTATACAACAGATACAGCGTAGGTACTGATTGTACCTACGCTGTATCTGTTGTATGCGTCGGCAGTTGTCGTATGCGGTCGGCTTCGGAATCACACCTTTACTATGAAGATTTATTGTTTTAAGTGTAATTTATTCAGGTCAAATTGGTAAATTGCTTCAAGAGAATTAGGCCCATAACGCACTTGCGGCTGTACTATACTACCTACTGTATTTTCATACGATAAGGATTGTGCGATTTGATATGAAAACAGACAAACAGCTAGCTGCAAGTGCGTTCTTGGTCTTAGAGATGCAGTCAATAACTTCAAACATCACCATTATTTTAGCTTGATGCCGACTTATTCACAATAATTTCAATCCAACAACATTTATAGCCATAACACATTGCGACATTGCTATAATTTGACTGCATCCGGCCAACTGTATGCAGTGCAGTTACATATAAAAGTAGACATGCGGCCAGCCGTAAGTGTGTTGTGGGCCTTAGCTAGGTACGTCAAGTATTATGTAAATCTACAGTGTGGAATAAAGCCTTAATTTAAGCTTAAAAAATATCCACAATTTTGAGGAGCGGATAATCTCCGACGGTTAAAGTAAGCGGATTGTGGTTTTATAATAATTGAATTAATATCTGTTCATCTAAAAGCATGGTATAAAAATGTCCCGTAAATTTTATTTCAAAGGAGTACCGACTTTTTCTTGCTACTTAGAATTCCTTAACGTATTAACAATTTTACGGACCCGAAACTCATACATGCCTACTCATAATATCTTACTCGCTATAAATGCACCACCGAGATTGTTGCTTTTTGAAGTTATGCCCACTGTTGTTACTCCTGAAAGTAGGATCAATATCTTCTTCATCCGAAACAAATTACACAGTATACAAATCCATATACAGGGTGTATATGGATTTGTATACTGTTTGTGTAATAGTTTGTGTGATTTGTTTACTTAACTGTTTTATGTGTTGCATTTACTCAAAATAAACGCATTTTCTTTCTTCTTCTTCTCTTCTTAGTGTGTAAAATACAGTACAAAATAAAATCCGTATAATTTATATATGTATACTAGCTGCCCCGGCGAACTTCGTACCGCCATATTTTCGGCCCGCGTGGTATTCAAATCCCGTTCCCGCTGCACCCTTATCACTTAGGGGGATGAAAAATAAATGTTGGCCGATTCTCATAGATACCGGATAAGCACAAAAAATTTCATCAAAATCGGTCAAGCCGTTTCGGAGGAGTATGGCAACGAAAACTGTGACACGAGAATTTTATATATTAGATTGTTGTAGCCCGCAGAAATTAATATGGCCATTTATAATTGTGATGTACGACAGATTGCTCTAAATAGTAAACTTAGTTATAAGGGTCGTATCGAACAACTTAAGAGCACCCTGTAGGTGGCTACTGAAAGTTCTTACAGGAACATAACTCAAGCTAAAACAATAAAGTAACCCGGAGCCCCAATAATCAATTCAAAATATGACGGGCAAAACTTGCTAACGAAAGGCTTTGGTTAAGTTTATGAATGCTTTCAGCAGATTAAGAAAGATATTTCTGGAAGATTATGAACTGTCCAAGAGTTTAGTTTACATTATGACTCGTAGTTGTGTGAAAATAATTAATTAACCACAAAGGTCTTCCATCTAAATAGTTTCATAACATGACATGAGGTACCGAAATAGTTTTGCAAACTGTGCCATTTCATGCAGTGTTGTGGACGTAGAAGATAACGAGGCGATTATGTCGGCGGTGGTTCAAAACTAATAAGCTTGTTAGCTTTAATTCATTTTATTTCCGACCATCCTATTCACAAGATAAAAAGGTAGCCTATACACTATTTCGGACTCCGTTGGCTCCGTCGACTGTTGCCCGCGGCTCCCAAACTTACACCGAGAAAGTTTGGGGACCGCGGGCAATATAGTACTACTATAAAATTGTAAGGGTATGTGTATTTTCGAGTATTGTATAAATACTAGTCTATCGATTTTCGTAACTTTTGAACGGTTTTATTTAGTTATTTCCGTTCTTTTAGTATAGTTGTTGTAAGTGTTAACTGATTGATCTGATATTGGACACCTTTTGTTCGGATGATTACACAATTTCAATCAATAAAACCGTACCTTAACTTAAAAAATGTTTTTTTTTTCAGTATTAGGTACTTGTTTTATTTTACCACGATAATGATTTCTCTTTATGGGTTAAATAAAAGACAAATTATCTAAAATTCAAAATAATCATAAAATATGTCAATTGTTAACATAATTAAAGGATCCCTCATAAAAGTAAAATACCAGTCTATTTGCGGGGAGTTACCCCGCGGCGTCGAACACATCAATGCTCGTGGGAAATTTTTGTCATTGAACGGAACTTCAGCTCATCGGGGAGTCGCTGTTTAACAATTTATGTGTATGTAGACTGTTAACACGTAACCTTCCTCGCAGAACCTGCTCTGGTAAAAATAAAACATTGGAGAGACAGGCCGGTTCGGTCTCACCGGGGCCCGGGGGAAATTTTGTCGATCATTTGTGTCAGCAGCTTTGGTGCTTTATCGATATTCACATGCGTGTGTTTCAGTTGATGTCATTTATCGTTATTTTGTGACGAGCGATCCGGGGGCCGATTCAGTAAAATTGTGTTTTAAAAAATGTTACGAAATATTTAAAAAACGAATGTAAGTAAGAGTGATTCAGATGCCTCACAAAAACATAGGTACCGCAAGTCCAATGTGAATACGTTAAGTTAAATACCTACTTATGGTACATACACTAATATCGTATCCAATCAAAGGCGATTTGAACTAAATCTACTACATAATACTACTTATTACTTTAGCCAGTAACTATATTTTAGTTTTAACCCGGAGTAGTGAGATTCAATTCCCTATGCAATTTCGCCAGTGAATGAATATCCAGAAATAGCACAAGTATAGTAGGTATGTATGTACGTATAATATTGCTCTAGGTGCTTCTAGGTAAATTAGTTTTGAGAATGTTAGCTTTAAGTATCGAGTCGAATCAACCGTGCAATTCAGGTGAATCGAATATTATTTTCACTTGCTTGCATTTCTTGCCGAGCGAAATCTAAGATTGGAAACAATTCCATGGTTCCCGATAATTGTCGTATTGGAAACTTGGACTAGTTTGAGATAATGGTCTCTAGAGCGATCGATCATTATATTGCGGCTAAAGCTTAGCACTGTTCAGTGTTCAGTAAGATCGATTACAGCAGGATGCAATAATTACGGCCGCGTCTGTCGTGGAGAAGTTGATAGCATCAAGAATGATGAAGGAGTTGAAAAAGTTACAAAACTTGGCGCATTTAGGAAGTCTTGTGTAAAGTCTCTAGGCCAATAGAGCCTTATTATATATGGGACTGTTTCAAGATTGTACGATTATATTGAAACATTCGTTTCTTTTTATAGTCAGTCAAGAGTTAAAAAAAAAACAATCTTTCATTTGACTTCATTTCTATATTTGTGAAAAATAAGTGACCGCTGCGAAATTCGTTTTGCGGTTGTAAAATTGTGGGTTCAATATCCACCTAGTGCCTCCCCCTAAAATAAGAAAAAATAAAAAATGTGTCTCGTGTAGTTAGAGATTTAAACGAAAATTCGGTGCTACTAAAATTAAATGAAACAACGCTTCCAGAACTTGTTTTGAAAGTTTCAATTTCATTATAAAGAATTAAGGAATTACCTTATAGTAAACCGCATAGCGAAAGAGCATGAAATCTGATTTCACAATGTTAAATGAACAATCTATACCTCAGAAGCTTCTTGTCTAAGACCATCTCATTGAAAAACTTCCTCTGCTAACTTTTAGATGTGCTTCAAGTGCATTTAAGTATGATAACTAAACTTAAGTCAAAAGTAAAGGTGTCAGTGCAGTTTCTGAAAATCTTGATGTTAAATAGGTACTTAAATGAATTTTGAAAAAAAAAAAGAAACAACAATAATAATAAAAAACGATTTAAATTGATAACAAATATAATAATATACTCGTAATGATAGCTGTTTCTTCTTGGGTTTATGGGGTTCCAAGACCATTAGGTCCATTCGATCCCATCTGCTAGCTGGTAGATCTGCTGAAAGACAAACAAGGCCCCTCGCAGGGTTGGCAGGTCAAACGCACACTGGTGATGAGATGATGATGAGTATAAAAGTGACTCGATTTTTTGTATGGAACCATTATCAACCTTAATTTCAAATCTAAATAAGTAACAAGAGTTACAGTAATAGCGCATGTGTGTTTTAATATGAATCCAATACTAAAGTGAAACCCTCATACCTTGATGGGCAACAACTCGTGCCTAACAACAATGTACTTTGTTTATCAGGGCACTGCAACACGACTGTAGTCCTCGTAAAGATCACTCGAATCCCATGAAATTGCTAGATTAGGAACCCACGCACTCATAATCATATATTATGAAGGATGTATACGGATCAGTTTGTGTGTTCATTCGGCTGAAACGTTACATTCGAGATAAGGGTGCCTATTGTTACAATACGCCGATTCGGATGTTCGAAACGTATTTGTACAAGAATAACCAAATCATTTAATATTTATTCGTTTGCAGTAAGCAGTATTTTGCCGAGTTAACTCTATTAATATAATTCAAGTTTACGGTTTTAGGTGATTGTTACCGTTAAGTTTATGTTCTTTTAAAATATATTATGTGTTTTATTTATATAAACTTCAAATACAGGTAGTTATATAGGTAGTTTTCTTATTTAACTGAAAAGTCTCACTTTTATTCATTCACTGGTGCACGTCATGATGTGTGGTGTAAGTATCCTACACATTTTATATAATGTCGGAATGGGGAAGTGATCATCATCATCCATTGCATCCATAACTTGCACTTTGGAGCCCAGAGTTTTGTTATTTGTATATACTTCGATAGGCAAGGATACAATTTATAAATTAATTTTAACTTTCAGTTCTCGCGGCAGACTCCGTTAATGAAAACGGCAAATTTCAAGTTTACAACCCGTTCGAGTTAGGTCTCGATATAAGATAAAAACTAATTACGGCTGCCCAAATTCAAAACCCAGTAAGTGTTTTTTAACAAATTTTACAGGGATTTTAAAGCAGGTGTCTTCACAAGTCGATGCGGTTCCCTATGAAAGTTCGAAATATGGAAAAAAACTGTTTTCGTAAAAAATGTCCCTTACTGGGTTTTGAATTTGGGCAGCCGATTAGTTCCGGGTATTTAGTTAGGGACTATCGGTGTGACCCGAATTTCCATAGGATTCTATTCTAATTACGTTTTCTCAAGAAATGGAAATGGAGAACCCCATTCATAACGTATTTTTGTATGTGCTTCATTCGTCACTTATATCATACAAAACTTTTTCTTATTCTATTCCGAGCCTCTCATTAATGCCCATCGTTACTAAGGTCGGGCGCAATGCTTATAAATTTTTCTAATGAAGCGGCTCGCCACCTAATTAGACCAGAAGCCGGTCGGCCTGTGAAACAGCCTTGCCTGAAAATTTTATAACATTCCCTCGACGAGTATCTGTGTAAAGCACAACTTAAAACAGAGACGTGATATATAATATACATACAAAAAGTTCGCTACTTCTCGCCGGGGAGCTCATAAATAAGAACTTAATTTAATCTCCATATGGTTGGTTTCCTAACTATATGTGATGGCTCGAGATCTCACATCTGTATTTCATTACAGGGTATTTTTATGGATAACTTTTACGCACTTTTATGCGTAAACTATCTCTGTACCTACGTATAGGTTCAAGCGTATTATTTTATGAATCAATATTATTACATACTAGCTTTCGCCTGCGACTCCGCTCGCGTGGATGTCGGTTATTGCGACCAAACATAGCCTATGTCCTTTCTCAAGGTCTAATCTACCCTTATACCAAATTTCATCAAAATCGGTTCAGTGGTTTAGGCGTGAAAGCGTAACAGACAGACAGACAGACAGACAGACAGAGTTACTTTCGCATTTATAATATTAGTATGGATATGGATTAAATGTTTCACTATCATAACATCCATCAACCAACTGATGGGAACCTATTCCGTGGATTGAAGCCAAAGTATTTTATCCCGGTACCCAATTTCAATCAGATCTGTTAGTTCAGTTTTTTTTTTCAGTAAAACTCATCGAAATATCTTGGTTTTAAATTCAATTTATCTAAATATCTTCTTCTTCACTTCATCTTCACAAACTTTCCCATTATAATATTAGTAGGATAGGAAGTACGAGTGATTAGTGATTATACGCCAGTCATTTTAAGCAAAAAGGTCGGACTAATTCCGGCGGAAGGTTTCATTGTTTTAAAATGTTCCTTGGGTTCCCCTGAACATATCTGGAAAGTTCCCCATAGATCCCATGTACGCTCCCCCCTCCCCCCCCCTCAAACGTCTCCCTAAATCCAGTTTTTTCTATTTTTCTCAGAAACGGTGAAAGCTATAAGAAAGTGGTCCAGGTACCATATAATTGCTATAAAATTACCTACCAAACGACAGTTCATTCATTTCAATGTGAGCTATAGTCTCTGAAATATACCTACAGAAATTTCACCAAAAAAAAAAATTGGCCCAAAATTATTCTTTGTACTAAATTTGAAGAAAAATTACTGGAGTTGTTGCAAAATGATGTAGGCACAAGTTAATCTTCATACATTAAGGAATAAAATGATGTATGATTCATTGTTATGGCAGCATTGGTTCTCGAGTTACAGCGAATAGTGTCAAAAAACAACAAAATATAATTTTATAGTACGAAGACAGTAGAAACTTCGAAGATGATGATACCTAAGGTTTCAATTATGGCAATTAAATATCCATACATATGATCACGCCTCTATCCCTGGAGGGTTAGGCAGAGGTGAATTAACACCCACATTTCACCAATCATGGTATAAGGTCTCAGGCAATAAGTAATAGCCTATTGCCGTTTTTCGGGCACTATTGTTGACTCCAGCCATGTATCTGTGGCTGAGCCTGGGCTGTTTATATCTCTCTGATGTTAAACATCTCTATTCTTTAGTCACCTTGTACGACACCGCATGGCAGGAGATGGAGTGGCCCAAATTCTTCTCTGCCGGGAACCACGCCGCAATTAAGTTTAAATAAACGGACTTAATAAAATCATTTCCCCTGAAATACTAAACGATTTATCCTTTCAGTAACGATGTAGCGCCACATTATAAATATAATGGAAAAAAAAAATGCAAAACGGTTACTCCGATTTTAATATATGAGGTGTCAAATAATACCTACTTCTTGTCATGTTTTATTATAAAAAAAATAAAAGCTTTAACTATATCAAAAACTATCTGTTTATTAAAAAAATGAATAATAACTAGTCCCCATGGAAGCCTTCCCCGCTTCTGGCAAGCTTATGAAACTGATAAGCTGTTCCTGAAAAACTAATTAACTAACCTATTCACTCTAGTCTTAACTACACCCAAGTTATAGCTATCCGGCAACACAGATTCGGGCAAGGCCGTTTGGTGCGGATAAGTGGAAAGTCCATGGTGTATCAGTGGCGGGTCACCGTGCGTATGGTCGTTCGATGGTGGAAAGGGTTTGGCGGAAATAAGTTGTGCAAATCTTGTGCACACTCCATGAAGTGCATCCGATAAAAAATCGAGAGTCATGCAACTCTTAGCTGATGTTCTAGGCTCTGAAGCCTATTTTCAACTAGAGCGTCGTTATTGATGAGCCTCCAAGAGGCTTGTTTCTCTATTGACTCAAGGGATTCAAGCTGGTATTTGGCTGAACCGTCACAAAGGTGCGAGCAGTATTTTATGCACGATCGAACTTGCGCTTGGTAGAGAATGAGAAGTTGTTCCAGTGTGAAGTACTAATCTTACTTTTGATAGCATTCTCAGCTTTTTAGCAGCTTTGCAGAGAAGAGACACGCCTGACTGGGTTTTGGTTGCGTTGAAGTTGACCAAGTTGGCATCTCCCCAATCGGAGGATGCCTGCAAAGGAAAGTTCAACCGCTCAACCATGGTTTCCTTAAGAAACCGGATCTCAACCATGCCAGCGTACGGCCGTCTCGTAACTCTCTACCATTGTGATGTCGTCTGCGCACTCAATGGTTCCGGGCTTGAGCAGATCGTTGATATGGAAAAGTGTGACAGAAAGAACCGACCCCTAAGGGACCCCAGCGTTTATTTGCAAATGGTCCAACGAACTACCGTCAATGATACGGAATGACCGAGTTCCCAGAAAGATTGCAATCCAGGCATACAAGACAACCGAAGGAAGGAAGTTTGTTGAATAAGTTATCGTGCTAGACCCTGTCAAAGGCCTCTGAGATGTCGAGGGAGACCCCTAGCGCTCAATGGCCTTATTCTTAATGTGGCATATCCGTGGTCCGTTTATTTAAATTTTATAACCATAAGGTGGACTGACGACCTACGTAGGGTGGCAGGGACACACTGGATGCGGAAGGCGGAGGATCGGCAAACGTGGCGCGTATTGGGGGAGGCCTATGTCCAGGCCTATGTAAGTACCGCGGTAGCCTAGTGGTATGGGTAATGGACTGCTGAGACGAGGTCACGGGATCGATCCCAGGTTTACAATGGCACACACCAATGACTTTTCGATGATTTTCGAAGTTATATGTGTGTTTATCGCAGGTTTATAAGTGCATGGTTAATGGCAATAGGCTCGCCACCTATTACATTCGGACCTAAACATAAACGGCGAAATGTGGGTGCTGGCACCTTTGCCTACCCCCTCGGGGACAAAGGCGTGAGTTTATGTTATGTTATGTTAATCTATGTCCAGCAGTGGACTGCAATAGGCTAATTGATTGATTGAACCATAATTTGACCCTTAGGCATCATCATTTTCTAAGTTCCTACTTTCTTCACACCAGAAAATTATATTGTGGTGTTTGACACTATTCGCTGTAACTCGAGAACCAATGCTGCTATAACAATGAATTATACGTCATTTTATTCCTAAATGTATGAAGATTTACTTGTGCCTACATCATTTTGCCACAACTCCTGTAATTTTTCTTCAAATTTAGTACAAAGAATAATTTTACGCCAAATTTTTTTTTTTGGTGAAATTTCTGTTGGTATATTTCAGAGACTATAGCTCACATTGAAATGAATGAACTGTCGTTTGGTAGGTAATTTTATAGCAATTATATGGTACCTGGACAACTTTCTTGTAGCTTTCACTTTTTGTGAGGAAAATAGAAAAAACTGGATTTAGGGAGACGTTTGAGGGGGGGGAGGGGGGAGCGTACATGGGATCTATGGGGAACTTTCCAGATATGTTCAGGGGGACCTAAGGAACATTTTAAAACAAAGAAACCTTCCGCCGGAATTAGTCCTAGGTTTCAAGGATTTTTTGTCTAAAATTACTGAGCTATTACGAGTTAACAGCGCGCGTGTTTATACGATGGTGAAAAAACGATAGGGGACAGTGTTCTGCCAGTTTGCTTACTCACTACAATAAATTGTAGGCGTAATTCAGAGTCTAAAATAATCCCGAATTAACATACACCATAGTATCTTCATAACAAAAATAAATAGAAAAAAATATTTATAACTTTTATTCTCGCAACAAAAGCTCATTTAACTTTTCAGATGAGGGCTCTTCGTATGCATGAACGAAAATTCATTCTGGCAACCGTCAACTTTTGCTCAGGACATGCATGAATAAGTAACGTCATTTGTTGAAGAAAATGAGAGATTTGGCAGTAGTTTAGGTGAAAACTATGTACCTATAACAACTAGTAGTGTGTGTTTGAAGAGGACCGACCGTGTGGTTCACATTGTTGCTATTATTTACTCCACCCGTTTTTCAAATAAGTCTTATAAAAATATATAGAAATGTTGTGTGTGTCCTCAACGCTGCCAGGTCGTTCGCATTACACGTTTTCTAGTTAAAATGTAATTCTCGGCAAAGCAGGTGGATGTAATTAAAGCCTCACTGTGTTCTCGCTTGTTTGTAGAGGACTTGAGATGACAATGTACAGTAAGCTTCAGAGAAAAGGGACCCCCCTTGATAATGACATGAAAGCATTGAAGTTTTTTGAAACTTTGTCTAAATGTCATGTTGGTCTAGCGGCTATGACCTATGCTTTGTGTTTACGGTAACCGGGGGTTCAAATCTTCGGACACAAAGTTCTTTTTTTATTTCGTATAATTATTTTTTTATTCTCATAAGCACTTTTGTTAATTATTATTTAAGGAATCAAATTTTATAGTAGGTATGAGGTTTGTAAGAAAAGATAGGCTTGTAGTATAAACAATATTAATTTATTTCTCGAATTACATTTCTAGGACTACATGGAGTCCATTTCCTGGTTGAGTATACAGTTATTCTATCTGAGTTAAATTGGGGTTACTTATTTTTAGATTTACTTATTTTTAGAACGTAAATTTATTGACAAAACACAATACCCTAAGTATAAAATGTTTACTTCACTTAGGGTCTAAGTGAAGTATAAAATGTTTAATATTACACATAGTTCTAGAAACATAACTACAATATTTATTTACTTATTTATTTAAAGTTGCAAACATTAATTTTTTACACTCTGTATAATCTTTGAATATAAAAGAATGGTTGAAAAATGAAATGTTATTTATGCCTGTGAATCACAAAGAAAGAACCAACATGCTAAACTATAACAGTATAGCAATATACATCTTCCTCTTTGATCACATTTTGTGATAAGTAACCCTTTTAACACAACATTAGAAAAATATGTGAGGTCAGATGGTGCATCGTTAACACATTAGAAGATTACTAAACTTGTAAACAAGAGTAATGGGATTAGGTATTAATAATAATATAATATTATTATTATGAATGTTAGGACACTATTTCGCATTAGTTCCCAAGTTCTGTTTACCTTAGTTCCAGTTTAAAACCATCTGACCCCACAAGTTTTTTATAGGATTAAGATCCGGGCTTTTAGGCGGCCACTCAAACACCGTTATATGTTCTTGTGCATTTAGCCAGTCTTGCACAATTCGGGATGCACTAAAGGGTTATCCTGAACCAGGTAAATTTGTCCTTCTGGATATGCGACCCGCACTGATTATGCGCAGCATTACGTCTTTCAACACTTCAAGGTATCGCTCACTGTTCATGCGGCCACCTATTTCCACTAGCTCGCCTGGGCGCATTAAAGACATCCATCTCCAGTAACCTAAAATAATAAACCTTTTCAAATCTGTTTTTTTTTGTGATTTTATTTTAAAGAATATTATTATAATCATTTACTTACCTACCTAATGTTAACCGCCCGCTTGTTCTTAAGTCTTATACGTTTTTAGGGTTGAAGGGTGCCACTGAGTGAACTTCCACAATATCATGGTGCCGTTCTGATTCATGAGTGTAAGCAACTGGGCGAGGTCCTTGGCGTTCACATTTTATATCACCCGTCGCTTGATACCTTCGAATCTATCTACGCACTGTATTTCTCTGTAATGAAAATGATAATAAATAAAAGAAAGTCCAAAAATCTAACTTGTAAATAAATAGGTATATAATATCTATATTTTTATCGTAACTCTTACCGTTATGCCTCTATTCTTGCTCCCAGAGAATAACAATTTTAGCTTTCAAAAATGTTGTTATTCGAACCTTCGAACCATACTTTCAATTTACTCAAAAAACTGATCAACAACTTAATAAATTGAATAATATTACGAGGAGGATTAACACCAATGCAAATTACCACGAATTATAAAGTTACCTTCAATCACAGTTTAGTAAATAAGACAAAGAAGTATTCTAATTGCAACCTTAGCGCGCTGTCACAGATATTAAAATACTATAGCCGTAGCCTATACAGCAGATAAGTTTTTGAAGTAAAAAACAAAATGACGGTAGTGCAACAAGCTGTATCAAGCGTAATCTATTGAACTAAACGAGAAATCTATACTAATTTCAACCTTATCTTTTAGTCAATTGAGCAGTTATTATTATCACATATGGTGTAGTTGAAATTTAAACCTTAAAGTCTACAAAATAACACCGTAATCAACTTTGTTCGATAATAGGAGTAGGTAATGTCATTCATATTTTCGCCATTATTATCAAGTGAACCGTAGCCTAGTGGAGTAAGACGCGGTCTAAGTAATCGGCTGGCGCTGGAGATGCGGGTTCGTATCCTCAAACGGCACATAAATTAATGTGGCATCTTTTTGTGAGTATGTTGTATCTTGGTATACAATTGAGCCGAAAACGAAAAATATCACAAAATTACAAATATGAACATGCAAATAAAAGGCAGATGAAGCTGTTTGCAGCTCAGCGACGATCGCATCGCGTGACGTCATTCGTGAGTCATGTGACGCGGCCGGCGCGGCGCAGGCGGCGATATTCTTTAAGTATTGAGGGGGTCTGTTTTCTCTGACGCTGACTGTACCTACGAGTAAATGTAAACATTTTTGGCCCTTTAGTTTTTTATTTAAGCCCTTTTTAACACTTGATTTTTGATTAGGTATACATAACATTATTCTAACTCTAATTCGAATAAAAAAAAACGATTACTTATATATATATACCTATATTGAAATCGATTGAATGCTACTTAATTCCTACTTAATATTATATGTGAAAGTTTGTGAAGATGTTTGTACGTTTGGATGTTTGTTACTTCAATCAATCAATCAATTAACCTACTGCAGTCCACTGCTGGACATAGGCCTCTCCCAATGTGCGCCACGTTTGCCGATTCTCCGCCTTCCGCATCCAGTCCGTACCAGCCACCTTTCGCAGGTCGTCGGTCCACCTGGCTAGGGGATGTCCCACCTTCCGTTTTCCTACGCGCGGTCTCCACTCTAGGACTCGTTTGCTCCAACGGCCATCAGTCCTTCGGCAGATGTGGTCAGCCCACTGCCACTATAGCTTGTTACTTAATCACGCTCTAATAGCTGAGTGGATCTGTCCCCCTAAACAACTGGCAATTCGTTGGCCGGCGTATTTTGTCAGTTCTGGCAGGGGTTATTTAAATTTTACCTTTTAAATGTTTAGTGCCCGTGCACAGTTCTTTGAACCTAAGCTTAAATCCAGGAACGGGTGCGTTCCAACAGAGTGGTCGGCTCTTATAAAAATTATGTCGAATAAGTTTCATTCTTAATTATTGACGTCTAAATTGGCTCGACTGGCAGTTATTTTTTTGTAAACACCTAGAAATAGGGACAGAACGTGGGTTTTTGATCTTAGTTGAGTAATTTTAAATTCAGTAAAAAGGTATGTATATTATGTGCTTGCCTGAATATAGGTACATATATGCAAACATCACATTTATTATGTAGAACATCTAATGTATACAGTTTATTGTATGAATCTAATATTGCAATATGAGATGAACACCACGATCGCAAATATATTATTTTAAAAGAAAAACACGTATAAATCTGCGAATCGAAACGATAAGCGATTTTTTTTTTATTAGGAATTAGCACTTATGTAAGACTTAAAAAGGCGGGTAGCCTTTATACAAGGAAGGAATTTGAAATATACACTCACAGAAAAATCAGGCGCTTCCAATTTGGGGTCGTTCTCCCGCGGGCTCCAACAACCCTCGCACAAGCCTGGGGGTAGCATCTTGAAGAGTGTGATTCGATTTTTGTACCGTTAGCAGTTTTCGTGTATTGTGGATTAAATTTTGGTGGAATTTACGTTCAGACGTGCTGTATATAGAAGTAGGGTATCGGTATTTCGGGCTCGGTTTAGGCCCTCTGGCGTTTTACCACCGCTGTCACAATTTGTTTTTAAGATTTTTAACTACTGTTTTAGAATTTCTTAAGAATAGGGTGCTTCACTAGGTAATCAAACAGCAAACACATTTAATTTACTACCGCAGTGCCATCGGGACTTTTAGGGAAAAGATATACAACACTACACTAACTACATATTATACTCACGTCTTTTGACCTCTGGGGTACGTAGAGTCATCAGTATAGGTACATATTTTAATTGAATATGCAATAGATATTAAGTAGATAAGTACAATAGATTATCGTACAGCATCCTAAAATACATTTGCTATCCTAATAACACGTACATATATTTCCATTTTATCCAACTAAAGGTGAGGAGGAGTTCGCTCTCGGCGGTAATGGCGCCTATTGTACATTTTAGTGTTAGTGCGTAAGAAAATTCTATAGTTCATTGTGCTGTGTACATTAAAGAACATTTATATTATTTTATATATACCTAGTTCGGCGGTAGCTACCTCAGGCAGGTATCTATACAGATGTAGTTTGACTATCGCACTAGTTCATAGTAACTTCTATTCATATTATTATAATTTGTAAAGTGGTCGTGTCTGTACATTGGAGATATTTAAAAAAATACTTGGGTTATGTTATATTTATATTCTATTTTTTTTTTTTATATTCTACAACATTCTACACAACGCTATCTAGACCCATGGTAAGCTTAATTAGCTTGTGTTATGGAATCTAGAATGCGGATATAAATACTTAGATACTTTTTTTTTGTAAATACATACATATTATACATAGAAACACCCAGACCAATGCAAATATTCATATTCATGCATACAAATATTGGCACTGAGCGGGGATCGAACCCGCGCCTCCTGCGTAGCAGCCGCGTTCACTACCGCTACGCCACAGAGGCAGTATTGAACACGAAAATACTTCTTTTTAAATTCTGTTTCTCTGTTTGTTTGCAATCGGTCGAGTAGAACTGGACATATAGGTAAGAAACGGGAAAATCGACATCCACGCCAATAGAACCGCGGGCGGCAGGCTAGTCTCACACAAACACTTACAACCGAATATGAATAGTACTCTTAATATACTTAATAGTGCCAAACAAATGAGTCCCGAAGTCGAAACTTTATGTTTAATCTCTAAAAAAATTAGATATACCTAGCTTATAAAGTACCGCGGTGTTAGTTAAATGGATCGCAGTCAATCAATCAATCAATTAGCCTACTGCCGTCCACTGCTGGACATAGGCCTCTCCCAATATGCGCCGGATCGCAGTATCAACATATTATTCCGATTTCGACTTATACTCGCGTGCATCGTAAAATAAATAAACGGAGTTCCAATACCGCGACAGCGGAAATGGGAAAATACATGCCATCCACGGCATGTCGAAGTTTATTATTTTATACTTGGAGTGCGGTTGGAAAATAAGATTTGTTCCACGAGCGCCGTGGACCGCAACCGAATGCATGCATGTTAGTTTCCCGATACTGATATTTTTGAATTTGCACACGTACAGCGTGTTGACACAAATTGCAGCAGTAAAAATACGCGGACTTTGGACATGGTTTTTTGCAAAACTAAGCTTAGGTACCTACTGTACTTAGGACACAAGCATAAGAATAAAAGGAGAGTAGGTACTAAACATTTCAAATTTCAAGCTAAACTTACCTACTTGTCGATTAACGGAGGAGGTATCCAATTGCACTCGTAATAGTTAAAATTATTCGAATAAATATCAGCTTGAAAGGCGCGGATGCAAACAGGTAAACGCTAAAATGTTGATGATGACTTACGAGACAAATGGTAATGACTGCATTTCATTCAAAATACAAGTCATAATTATGCTGATAAATAATTGTCGTATCGAGAAGAAAATGAACATTAACAATTTTGTATTCATTAGATAGATTGTTATTGTACTACTAACGCCATTTATAAGGAAACCAAAGAGTTAACATCGCTGTAACAGAAAGAAACTCAACTTTAACTTTGTGAGCTCTCCCAAAGCTCAGCTTTCTATTAGATTTATGTCTATTTATACAGTTAGTCGTATAAACAACAACAGCAACATGACAAAACCAAGTCCACACTACTCTGTAGCCTGTACGAAATTACGTCTATATATCAGCCTTAGAATAAAGAATATAAGGCGTAAACCACGCAGGCCATATTTTATCTTTGAATATATTATGTCAAACCAGAGTGCCATGACACGATTACAGTGTGGAGACGAGAGCAATCTTGTCGCTCTGACGTAAGTGCAAAAGTCTTTATTGTCTCCAAGGTACACAACACACCTCTAGCTTTAGCTAGCTATATTCTTGTAACGTATTTATTTTCACTTGACTAAACAGTGAAGGAAGACACGCTATGAAATTTTCGTAAGAAAGTTTTTGAAGCACGGTGTACGATCGATTGTAACTTTCATACAATAATTTCTTATAAGACGCGAATTCTAAGTTTGAGTATAATATTCAAACTTAGATCTCACTTAACCTGTATTTTTTCTGAAATCTGAAAGTCGCCTATCGCAGACGTGTGAAAGAATATTACGAATTGTGTACGGACGTGAACTGTCAAAGCAACCGGTATCCTTGAGTATACAGTCATATTGATTACAACAATGTTGTTCACAACTATGGTTTCCTTTTATACAAGCGTCAAGTTGCATGGGGTGCTGCGAGATATTGTAGAGCGGTTATTACGGTAAGTGAAAATACATAGCGTAGTAACATGGGCTTAAGTAACTGCAGAATTTGATTCTATTCCTTCTTCTCAATTTAAAGTTCAACGCCTGTAATGCCTATATAAAGTTCTTGTTAAAAAAGTGTTCCGCAATTTTTACATAAACCTTTCGTTAAAAAAATATTTCATGGGTGGTGAAAACGCATCAAAATGACGTGGAAGTCAATGTATTTTGTGCTATGTAAAGATGGAAATACTAAGTCACTTCTCGGTCATGGTCCTGTGAATGACAATTATGGTAATTTTTAAACTTAGATCCATACTTAGAGTGATCCAAATAATTTTCTGATTGAAATAAAACCACTTTTTAACGGACTCTATAGTGATTTATCTTTTCTATTATTATTTGGCCACGAAAAGTAGGCGAACTACTATGGTTTCCTTTTATACAAGCGTCAAGTTGCATGGGGAGCTGCGAGATATTGTAGAGCGGTTATTACGGTAAGTGAAAATACACAGCGTAGTAACATGGGCTTAAGTAACTGCAGAATTTGATTCTATTTCTTCTTCTCAATTTAAAGTTCAACGCCTGTAATGTCTCCTATATAAAGGGCTAAGATTTTCTATCATCTTCAAGGGTAGCGCTAAGTTTATAATTTCCAAAATAGAATTCAGAAAATTTGTGCTATTTATTGTGAGGTGAGCGCTGATGCATCACAAGGTGGCCACCCTAAACCTACATCTGGGTCGCAAGTCCCAGTCGCCGTCACGGTGTTCCTCTCTGTATCACGCTATGGACCCGGCGACCGCACGGTGAATTCATGGAGTACTGAGAATCGGATCTCTGTTGGTCCATGATCACTGTAAGTTGTTGCCCTACAATTATGTTTTCGGAAAATAACGACATCACGAGGGGCGTCACGCAGTCGCACGTCACGGTTCACTTTCAACCAAAGATTACGCAATTCTTTCTAACGCACTGATATTAAGATTATCAAATGGCCTCCCTATGTGCTGAAAGCTTAAGAGTTTTTAAAGTGGAGTCCTAAGGCTGATGATGGCAGACGCCCCAGTCGTGCGGCATACGCAGAACATTCGTCGTAAAGTACCCATGTTTACGACCAATGCCGCTCTGCAGTACATTCCACTCGTAAAATACAAACACCCGGCTTGATTATGCGTGCTACCTACGACTGGAAGGCCTTTTTTTACTGTATAGTCCAAGTTAATTGTGAATTTTTTAGTGTAAGGGTGTTTTATTGGCCAGCAAAGTAATAAAATGTTCATGTTTTAGGCATGTTTTACGCAACACCGTAGCCGCCTTTGGTCCGTCAAAACGACACTGCACAGATTCAAGAACAGTGCTTTTTTCTTCTTGTTAAAAAAGTGTTCAGCAATTTTTACATAAACCTTTCGTTAAAAAAATATTTCATGGGTGGTGAAAACGCATCAAAATGACGTGGAAGCCAATGTATTTTGTGCTATGTAAAGATGGAAATACTAAGGCACTTCTCGGTCATGGTCCTGTGAATGACAATTATGGTAATTTTTAAACTTAGATCCATACTTAGAGTGATCCAAATAATTTTCTGATTGAAATAAAACCACTTTTTAACGGACTCTATAGTGATTTATCTTTTCTATTATTATTTGGCCACGAAAAGTAGGCGAAACGTTGGGCTTGATGTAAATAATACTAAATAAATCGCGATAGAATCTGTTATAAACAAACAGTAACTTTATTTCAATGAGTGATATTCGCGTACACTTCTGTCAGTATCCTATTTTTTGATTTATGATTTCAACCGAAAGATTTAAATAAAACATTTATTTCATGCTATCAAATATCTGAATAGCGCACGCTCTCTGCGCCTGCAATTTGGTAGTATAGGTAATTGGTCCGAGTTTGGTTTAATCGAGAGATAATTTTCGAAGCAATTATTTCTGGAATTCGAACTACACCGTTGTTACAGTTATGCTACGTGTGCTATTATGCGTACGTAGCATAGTGCCACCCTTAGTAGAATATCTTTGTTTTACTATTAGAGCTATCGGGATATTTACCATGTATTGTTAGGAGTTTCCGATATTTCGGCGCTGTTGCAAGCACCACAATCACGCAGGAACCCTGCCTGAGTCCGTGTTCCCGACAACCTATAACCTGGTAGGCTTCAAGCCTAGAGTGGATAGGTTGCTTCTAGAACACGTCATCACTTACCACCTGTACAAATTTATATTAAGTTTATTGTGCCTTTGTTGTAGTTTCCTATATTAATCATAATATGAGCTGATTTGTTCCTGTTGCATGCCTTTTCGTGTGTGGGAAAACGAAAAACTCACAATTAAAATACTAAAAATAGAATACTAGTATAATGCATCTTATTTCTCTTGATGGGTAAAAAGATACATAGTTTAGAAGACTAAATAATACGCAATGTATTGATATAGGTATATGGAACTCAAAACAAACCAAATAAGCCACAATTCAAGGACTTCGGGAAGTCATTGAAGATTCCCGCTATCTACATTCTGTTTTGACTCAAATTAATCAAAGTTATTCAAAGTCAAGTTAATGTATTGTCATCTGGATGTGACATACTTACAAAGTTTCAAATGGATACGACGATTATAAGTTAGTTAGATTTGTTTACATGTATATACCTATATAACTATACAATATATGTATAGTTATAGTTATATAGGTAGTTATAGTTGAAAGGTCTGGGTGTTTCCATGTATAATATGTATGTATTTACAAAAAAAAATGTATTTAAGTATGTTTATCCGCATTCTAGAACCCATAATAGCTAGTTAAGCTATGCTTACTTTGGGTCTAGATAGCGTTGTGTAGAATGTCCTACAATATTTATTTATTATTTATTTATTTAATAATATTCTTTAAATCAAACTATTTTTAACTGATTCTATCGCGATATATGTATTTGTTAATAATTTCTTTTAG